>JAKOOJ010000001.1:54328292-55793292 GCA_022577455.1 Arizona elegans
TGAAAAGGCTCCTGCTGATTGTGTGAACATTATTTCAAGGTATAGTGTTTGGACAATTTTATTTATAATTTTTGGCATGTCACAGTAAGGTAAAGGTAAAGGGTTTCCCTCACACATATGTGCTAGTCGTTCCCAACTCTAGGGGGCGGTGCTCATCTCCGTTTCAAAGCCGAAAAGCTAGCGCTGTCCAAAGATGTCTCCGTGGTCATGTGGTCAGCATGACTAAACGCCAAATGCTGTTACATTCCCACCAAAGGTGGTCCCTATTTTTCTACTTGCATTTTTACATGCTTTCGAACTGCTAGGTTGGCAAAAGCTGGGATACGTAATGGGAGCTCACCCCGTTACGCGGCACTAGAGATTTGAACCGCTAAACTGCCGACCTTTTGATCAACAAGCTCAGTGTCTTAGCCACTGAGCCACTGCGTCCCCTAATGACAGAGTAACTGTTTCAAAATTCTTTTTGCATACAATATGTGCCACATTTGAAGTGATTATTTTCTTAGTAATAATTGTGACTGATACATAGATTTTGAGGCTGCTTCCATACGAGTCCTTTTAACAGCCTGGCAATATTTTGAGCATTCCATTTCAAAGAATATTAATTCTGCTTTGACAGATTGGTCTTTATCATTAGGCTACTGCAAAAGCTGGTTGCTTGCCTTGTCTGATTGAACTGAAAAATAATTGTACAAGATAAAACCTTCTGCTTCGGAGCCAGAGCACTGGCTTATAACATCACATAAAATGCCTGATACCAGACCTGGCCCAACCATCAGACAGAGTAAAGGGCACTGATTTTGAATAAAGGGAAATACTTAACAATGATAGCAATAGCAATAGCATTAATAATAATAATAATAATAATAATAATAATAATAATAATAATAATAATAATAATAATAATAATAAGTGACAGTGATACCCATTGTCATTGGGGTACTTAGTACCATGTCCAAGAATTTTATAACATACATCAACAAATTGCTTCCTGCAATAATACCAGCGGAACTGCAAAAAATCTGCGCTACTTGGAACATCATACATCTTAAGAAGGTACTTGATTGATACCTAGGACGCTGGCAGCAACCGCTATCAACCATTAGCACCAGTCAATGGCATTTTTGAATGTTCAGTTGACTGAGTTTCATATTTAATGAATAAAGATAATAATAATAATAATAATAGATTTTATGGGACTTTAAAATTCAGACAGACGGACATCTTGTTCATAACAGATTACTGTAACAGTCATTGAAAAGAAGAGAGTCTGGTTTATCGATGAATTTAGCAACTCTTACAATGGGGCTACTTAGGAGAGGAAGAGCCATGGTGGTGCAGTGGTTAGAATGCAGTACTGCAGGCTAATTCTGCTGACTGCCAGCAGTTCGATTCTCAACAGGCTCAAGGTTGACTCAGCCTTCCATCCTTCCGAAGTGGATAAAATGAGGACCCAGATTGTTGGGGGCAATATGCTGACTCTGTAAACCGCTAAGAGAGGGCTGGAAAGCAATGTGAAGTGGTATATAAGTGTAAGTGCTATTGCTATGGCCTAGATCAGTGTTGGTGAACCTTTCGGCACTGAGTGCCAAAACGGGAGTGTGCGCATGTGTGCCAGAAACGGGAAGAGCAGCCGCCCAGCACACATGCCATAGGTTCACCATCACGGGCCTAGATTCAAAGTTATAATGGCCACACATTTTGATCGTGTGATTGTATTTGGGGCACTGGGAAACTGGCCTGCATTTCAAATAGGTGATTGTAATAAAGAAGAGGAATGCTCTGAATGGGATCCCATTGAATCAGTGGTGGGTTGCCCCCGGTTTGCACCGGTTCTATAGAACTGGTAGTAAAACCAGCAGGAGGCTCCACCCACCGACCCCAACTTCATCAGAACGCATGCGTGCGGCCCCGTTGTGAACTGGTAGTAAAGGTAAGTAGAACCTACCCCTGCATTGGATATATGTAGACTGGAGTACTATCAGTTTGAAAAATCACTCTTTCCTTGCAACTGTCTCCATGCCTCCTACCCACCCCTTCTGAGAAATGTTTGACAAGACTTTTGCTGACTTTATGAATATGTAGCAACCCAGAGCATGGCTTTTCTGCCAACAATGTAGAAGTGGTCTGCACTCCCTTCTTCAGGGGCTTTTTCAGACTTCCTACATTAGATTTTTAGACTTCCTAGATTACAGCCACTCATCGAAGTCCTGATTCTCCTTTGTTTCTGAGCCCGGATGAAGTCAGCCAAATGCTGCCAAAAACTGAGGTAGCTGTTTTCAATACTAATCTTCTCTTGCATCTGGCTTTGTGCCAGTCCTTTAGGAGGAATATTTTGCAAATCACCAGAAAATTGCACACACAAATACATGTAGACAAATGCATGACTGAGTATATGCAGTGGTGGGATTCAAATAATTTAAGCACCATTTCGCCCAGGGTCCTGGGAGGCATGTCCGATCCCCATCCTCCCTCCAGCTCTGCTGCACATACGGGATGAACCTCCCATAATGGCCAACCTGACCCCGGGCAAACCAGTTGTTAAATTATCCTCCCTATCAAAATGGATCCTGCGTGCTGCGCTGCACTGCAATGGAGAAATGGGCAATGGAGCAGCTGGCATGAGTAAAGATGGAGGGAAAGTGGGCTTCTCCTTCTCTTGCACCGGCTGCTCCGTTGCCCATTTCTCAATTGCAGTGCAGCGTCCAAGATCCACTTTGATAGCAGGGGTGGGGGGTTGGTAATTTAACAACCGGTTTGCACTGGTTTGCACGAACTGGCTGAATCCCACCTCTGAGTGTGTGTGTGTGTGTGTGTGTGTGTGTGTGTGTGAGAGAGAGAGAGAGAGAGAGAGAGAGAGAGAGAGAGAGAGAGAGAGGGAGGAAGAGAGGGAGAGAGGGAGAACACAAGGGAAAATGTATCTCTTTCTCTGAAGGAAGGTGGAAGGGTAATTTACAGAGTGCAGCAAATTCTCTTGGAAGGGCAAAATGGTAAACTTGGCAATTGAAAGTTTGAAGCAGAAAGCACTGATTGGCTAGCATTCTTTGTGCTCAGAATAAGCAGTTGTTTAATAAACCCTAAAAGAGCCCTCTGTGAGCATCAGAGGCCGAAATATCAAGCTAATATGATGAGAGGGTTTTTGATCTGCAGATGGTGACAGCAAAGTTGAAGAATCGTGGGAATGATTAGAAAATTGGAGGGTGGATGAAGGGGCAGCCCTCCATTAATGAATCTATTTATTCATGAGTAAGCTCAGTGAGTGGAACAGAATATACTTGGGGGACAAAAAAAAATTGCAGAATGTGGATGCACTGCAAAATTCTTGCTTTGCTCATAGATAAGCTGCTTCTTTGACAGAACCAACCTTTCCTCCGTATGAGATGGATGGCATGTAATACTCCTTGGCAACTCAGAGTGATTAATGACCATGATATAGAAAGAAGGAATGAAGCTATTGTTTTTGATTTATTGTCGCTTTCCCTTACTACCTGTTTTACCTTTTCTTTTTCTTTTTTGGGAGGTAATGCAATGTTTTCTAAAAAAAATAAAATTGCGCATTCCTATCTTGTTTTGGGAAGCTATGAACAGATGGCATAGTTATTAAATAGCAGCCTTCCCATAATTACCTATGTCATGATAAAGTCCCATTTGCCATGGTGCCTTAGACGTAGACTGGTTGCTTGTTCCCTGCTGAAGACAATGCAAAGAGATGGTAATTGCTTTAAAGAAGGCTTGCTTTTCTATCACACTGCCCCATTACGCCAGGGTCTCTTGATAATCTTCTCCAGGTACCATTTATCTAAAAACTAAGATGGATGCCCAAGAAAATAAATAAATAAATAGCTCCTTCTGTAGTGGCAACTATAATTCTTGAATGCCCTACTCCAAGAGCCTTGCTAGACACCACTAAGATATTCCTTTGTACTTACTTAAGCCTTTTCATTGCTATTTATATTGAAGGATTTTATACAGTCAGGTCCAGAAATATTGGGACATCGACACAATTCTAACATCTTTGGCTCTATACACCACCATAATGGAGTTGGAATGAAACAAATACAATGTACTTTAACTGCAGACTGTCAGCTTTAATTTAAGGGTATGTACATCCAACTCAGGTGAACGGTGTAGGACTTACAGCAGTTTGCATATGTGCCTCCCACTTGTTAAGGGACCAAAAGTAATGGGACAGAATAATAATCATAAATCAAACTTTCCCTTCTTAATACTTGGTTGCAAATCCTTTGCAGTCAATCACAACCTGAAGTCTGGAACGCATAGACATCACCAGACGCTGGGTTTCATCCCTGGTGATGCTCTGCCAGGCCTCTACTGCAACTGTCTTCAGTTCCTGCTTGTTCTTGGGGCATTTTCCCTTCAGTTTTGTCTTCAGCAAGTGAAATGCATGCTCAATGGGATTCAGGTCAGGTGATTGACTTGTCCATTGCATAACATTCCACTTCTGTCCGTTCAAAAACTCTTTGGTTGCTTTTGCAGTATGCTTTGGGTCATTGTCCATCTGCACTGTGAAGCGCTGTCCAATGAGTTCTGCAGCATTTGGCTGAATGTGAGCAGATAATATTGCCCGAAACACTTCAGAATCCATCCTGCTGCTTTTGTCAGCAGTCACATCATCAATAAATATAAGAGAACCAGTTCCATTGGCAGCCATACATACCCACGCCATGACACTACCACCACCATGCTTCACTGATGAGGTGGTATGCTTAGGATCATGAGCAGTTCCTTTCCTTCTCCATACTCTTCTCTTCCCATCACTCTGGTACAAGTTGATCTTGGTCTCATCTGTCCATAGGATCTTGTTCCAGAACTGTGAAGGCTTTGTTAGATGTTGTTTGGCAAACTCTAATCTGGCCTTCCTGTTTTTGAGGCTCACCAATGGTTTACATCTTGTGGTAAACCCTCTGTATTCACTCTGGTGAAGTCTTCTCTTGATTGTTGACTTTGACACACATACACCTACCTCCTGGAGAGTGTTCTTGATCTGGCCAACTGTTGTGAAGGGTGTTTTCTTCACCAGGGAAAGAATTCTTCGGTTATCCACCACAGTTGTTTTCCGTGGTCTCCTGTGGTCTTTTGGTGTTGCTGAGCTCACTGGTGCATTCCTTCTTTTTGAGAATGTTTCAAACAGTTCTTTTGGCCACACCTAATGTTTTTGCTATCTCTCTGATGGGTTTGTTTTGTTTCTTCAGCCTAATGATGGCTTGCTTCACTGATAGTGACAGCTCTTTGGATCTCATCTTGAGAGTTGACAGCAACAGATTCCAAATGCAAATAGCACACTAACTCTGGGCCTTTTATCTGCACATTGTAATTGGGGTAATGAGGGAATATCACACACCTGGCCATGGAACAGCTGAGAAGCCAATTGTCCCATTACTTTTGGTCCCTTAACAGGTGGGAGGCACATATACAAACTGCTGTAAGTCCTACACCGTTCACCTGAGTTGGATGTACATACCCTCAAATTAAAGCTGACAGTCTGCAGTTAACACACATTGTGTTTGTTTCATTCCAACTCCATTGTGGTGGTGTATAGAGCCAAAGATGTTAGAATTGTGTCAATGTCCCAATATTTCTGGACCTGACTGTAGCTCAACATTCAATCACATTATCAAGTTGTTTTATTTTTCAACAAATATTCCACAGGCACAGATTTGAAACTCAGTTGCTCTTAGAACAGGTATGGGCAACCTTTTATAGTTATGGGGCTTTGCAGAGCTGCAGAGAGCCGAGAAATATTTTTTTTTGGGGGGGGAGAATTCAGACAGTCAGTCAAACCCTGATTTCCTCATGGTTTGACTACTGAAATACACTCTACATGGGGCTGCCCTTGAAGACTACTTGAAAGCTGAGAATCAGAAGTAATTGAATTATTAAATAACAACAACAAACATAGGCTTGTTTCCTGACCATAACATGTGACTTACTGTTTCTTATTAGACTGTTTTATTTTATTACTTTATTTTATTTCTATAGCTGCCCATCTCAGCCAAGTAACTCTGGGCAAGAAACAATTAAACAATAAAAAAACAATACAAAATCAATGCATACAGCAGTTGAGAAAATTATCATAACAATTGTCAGTAATTTATTTATTTATTTATTTATTTATTTAATCTCGATAGCCATTTTTATTGCTGCAGTTTTTTATTGTTTTATGTGAATTTTATTACACAAAGTCACATTCTAAACTCTGCACATTGAGATGACACTCTGTTCTCAGTGAAAGAGTCCATTTTAATATGCCTCCCTTTGATGTTAAAATGAAACTCTACAGTCACATTTTTAGCTCTGAAATTTTGAAAGTATGATCATTCACAACATCTTCATACTAAGTAAATGACTTGGTTTTTATATTAATCTAAATATGTCATAGTTTACTTTTTTGTTAATGGTAGCGTTAACATTTAAAAGATGTTTTAAAAAATATAATTGTATAGGTAGTCCTCGACTTATGACCACAATTGAGCCCAAAATTTTTGTTGTTAAGTGAGACATTTGTTAAGTGAATTTTGCTCCATTTTACACAGTTGTTTCTTTCTTGCCACAGTTGTTAAGTGAATCACTGCAGTTGTTAAGTTAGTAACACGGTTGTTAAGTGCATCTGGTTTCCCCATTGACTTTGCTTGTCAGGAGGTCGCAAAAAAGGACCTTGGAACACAGCAACGGTCGTAAGTATGAACCAGTTGCCAAGCATCTGAATTTCAATCACATGATCACGGGGATGCTACAGAGGTCTTAAGTGTAAAAAACGGTCATAAATCACTGTTTTCAGTGCTGTTGTAACTTTGAACGGTCACTAAATTAACTGTTGTAAGTCAAGGACTACCTGAACTGACATTTTCAGGAATTTGACAAGTCCTGGATACAGGGTTTGTAGCTTAAAACCACACTAAGTCCATGCCAGTTGTTTGGATTGTCAAATGACCACATGGCACCTGAGAAGAACCATCCCTGAATAGTTAGTTATTGGGCACAATTCCAGATCAATTTCTTGGGGGAGAGGTTGATGGGGGTGGGGAAGTAGTATTTGTTGCCCTCACTTAAATGCAGCATTACGTGGGGACAAGTGCCATGATGGCGAACCTATGGCACGCATGCAACAAGTGGCACACAGAGCCCTCTCTGAGGGCACGCTAGGTGTCATCCCAGCGCAGCTCCACCACGCATGCATGTCCGCCTCCTGTCAGCCAGCTGATCTTTGGGTCTCTGACGTGCATGCGCGGAGGGTGGGACACATGTGCGGGGGATGCTCACATTGCATTGCACGTGTGTGTGCCCCCCGCACTCTGTTTTGGGCCTGCAGGGGAGGTCAGGATGCATGTGCAGGGGGTGCATGCATGGGGGATGCGTGTGCATGCATGAGGGCAGGGTCCATGCCTGGGGGGGCACTCGCATTGCATTTTGGGGGTTCGGGTACACATGTGTTTCTGAGAAGGAGATTGGGATAAACTTTGCCCCAGATTCTGACTTAAATATTGATCATTACAATATTGTAATACTTATTCCAGACAAAAAGCCAAAACCAAGAGTGCTAAACTACTTTTTACAACTAGTTCTCATAGAGTGTCCACTCATTTAGCAACTGTTGGAAATCACCATGTGCCATATGTATGTACCATGTATGTACCGTGAAGGAGGACTTACAATGAGTCCTGGTAATTCTGACCTTTGCAGCATTTCTGTGGTTATGTGATCGTGATTTGGGCATCTGGTGACCAGCTCACAAATACAACATTGCAGTGTACCAGTCTAATGACCCACCATTTGTGACCTTTGCTGCCAGCTTCCAACAAGCAAAGTCGATGAGGAAGCCAGCAGGGAGGCCGTAAATGTGGTCATGTGACCATGGGAATGCTCCGACCATGTGGAATTTGCCTAATGATGGCAACTGGGACTGCTGTAACTGCTGTCGTAAGTCAACGAGAACACAATGTCACACTTTATGACTATATTGGTGACAGAGTCGCCAGTCCCAATTACCATAGTCAGGACTTCCTGTAGTGTAAGTTTACAGTAACCAAATCATGCAAGTCTAGGAAAGCACCTCTTATCTCCCTTGCCTTACTTTCTAGAAAATCAATGAGGGTTCCTTCTGAGATGCTTTTTCCAACCCCCTACTCCTTCTTGGGCTGAGGTATAGTTTATCTGACTGTGGTCTAGACCAGGGGTCTCCAACCTTGACAACTTTAAGACTTGTGGACTTCAACTCCTAGAATTCTGGCTCTATGGCTCTTCCTCTGGTCTCCCAAGGTTGTTCTCACAGAGCATTACATTCCCTTCTTGAACTATGGAAGTGCCGCCTTATTTTTCTGAACTCTCCTGTTAGAGAAAGGCACTTCCTCCCAGAACCCTGAAGGCAGCACAAAGAAGATAATTAAATGTGGCTGATTACTGCCTATCTGTATGTACACAATGTACAGAAAAAAGGATTTTAAAATATTTGATGATTCAAAAAGAGGATAACAGAGGGAAGGATTTTGACCTCAAGGAGAACCTGCTGACTTCTGGTAAAATTTTCTATAGTTCTGTAGGAGGTTAGCACCCATCCCTTTCCTAGAAGAATGAAATATTTTAGGGAATATTAAAAAGGCAGAATATTATGTTTCCCTGGATGAGAAATGAAGAAGCATGTTTTAAAAGACGAAGCAGCTCCCACCTTCTTGCCCCCCCACCCTTTGTCAATGGGCCAGAGGCAGAAACTCAATCTTTGTCAATGGACCATCATCTGCAACACAATAGGACCCATCTAGCAACAGAAACTAACACAATAGGACCCATCTAGCAACAGAAACTAACACAATAGGACCCATCTAGCAACAGAAACTCACCACATGGCACCTGGGAAGATTACATCAGCCAGCAAGGCTAGCTAAGACCCCCACCCCCTGGGAGTCTGACAACCAATCAGGATACTCTTTCTGGGCCCCAGGAAGTTCAAAGCCAGAGAGGGCATAAAACCCGGGGACTCGCAGCTTCTCAGCCCCTTTTTCTCTTCAGGAACTCAAACCATGTGATCCTGTCCACCATTAAACCATCTTTCCAAGCAGTCTCCATGTTTCCAGTGTCTTTTTCCCCACTTGGAGCTGAACCCAGAAGGATATTTCTTCTAACAGTTCCTCTCTCATAAACTTATGACCTGCTTTTCTACTGTTTGTTACAACCACTTCTGAGGTTACATTGGTTCTATCTTCCATTACCTGTAAATAATTCTCAATATTGCTTTCAAGGAGCTGGCTGTTTAAAAACAACAACAGCAACAACAAACAATAGCAACAGGTTTTACTTCCCAGTCAGTTATGCAGTGTGCATATAAGTTGGCATTTTATTCATAGAAATCTCTAAATTGGCTTGTCTTCACACTCCTATTCCACGGCTGTGTAACAGAAATAACAACCGATGACAGGAAATTGAACATGTGCTCCATGACAGAAGCCAAAGGGTTGAGTTTTCTGTCTGATGGAATATCTTTGGGTGACTCCAAAAGCCTCTGAAAGACAGTGTCAAATCTTGTATCCAATTTCCTGTTAGTCTTTAGGCATGTCAGTCGAATCTACCGCCTGTCATTATCAGACCATTCATCACAGAAAAACAAGGGGAGCAAGGAAATGAATGCTATATATCTTTCTGAGAAACAGAAACCAAGAACCTCCCTATCCATCTCTACCCATCAAACTGTGACTTGGATAGCTTGCACCCAGGTTCAGTTCCTCTCCAAAATGGATGTTCAAAAGATGAAGTGCAGAGCTAATGATCCGTAGCACCAAGAAGGCATGAAGGAGCACTATTAAACTAGAAGCAATAATGTTTTTCTTCTGTAATTCCCAGATGTCATCTGGATACTGTATTATGCTAGATTATTGGCAAACAGGGTGATACAAATTGTATGGATCTGCAAAAGGACAAATTGCTTAACCTCCACCTAGGAAGGGTTTTGAAAAAAATTAACATATCTTTTAACATAGTGGTATGTTTGGTTTTCATTTACAGAATGGAATTGAAGATTCTTAAAACATTTAATATTGCTTAGAGATAGCATATATGTACTAAATGTCAAGAGTGGGGAATCAGGAGTCCAAACAATTCAAATGAACATAAAGGTTTATTGCAAGCTTAAGTGCTCTACAAGAATCTGAACTACTAACAGTCAAAGTAAAATGGCAGTAGATAAGAATAAATGAAATTCAAGGTGGGGTAGACTTAGATCTCTTATGGGCACAAAGGGATTTGAGGCTGATGATGTGTTTGACCTTCGGCTCAGTCTGGTTATATTCTACTAAAGATACATGTAGTCATCTCTATAAGAATTTTCAGCTGCTGTTTTCTGCCCACTGATCACAAAAGTAGATATTTGCAAATTGATTAAACTTGTCAAATGAGATGTGGAGGAGATCAGTCGGATTCTGTCATATCTCCCTTCACTATGTGATAGCAATAGCAATAGCACTTAGACTTATATACTGCTTCACAGTGCTTTACAGCCCTCTCTAAGAGGTTTACAGAGTCAGCATATTGTCCCCAACAATCTGGGTCCTCATTTTATTGACCTCGAAAGGATGGAAGGCTGAGTCAACCTTGAGCCTGATGAGATTTGATCTGCCAAACTGCTGGCAGCCGGTGATCAGCAGAAGTAGCCTGCAGTACTGCACTCTGACCACTGAGCCACCGTGACTCATCCTATTCTCTCTACCTGAAATATTTCAGGCTTCAGAGCCATGAACGGGGACTAAAGTTACTAAATCAAGCCAAAGCAGCTTGAGGTATCACATAGAGTACATTCCCTAGTATCTGCCTGCCTGCTTCAATCCAACATGGTTAGCACACTCCAGGCTCCTTTGATTAAACAAAACTATCTATCAGGACCCCGGAAGGGCATCTTCTCTGCAGAAGCATCTGTTCTCTGGAATGAGGTTTCCCTTGAGATCCTGAAGGCCCTCCACTCTGGTGAAGTTTCAAAGGATCTTGAAAACATGGCTGGTTGCCCAGGCTAATTGGCTAGGTTGGGTGTAGCCCATTCAGAGGAGTAACTATGTATTCATTGCTTCCTGATTTTGCCATCTTTGCTTTTTCCTTTGCTGATGTATTTGTTTTTATTGTTTTATAGTTATTATAGTTTAAATGAACTGTCCAGAGTCATTGGGAGTCGGGTAACGTGCATATTGAATAAATAAATAACTAAGCACTGAATTCAGGAGCTAACACAAAAGGGAGCAAGGATGCATTTGAAAAACTGAAATGTTACATGTTATGGACATGCTCAAAACAAGTTGCCATGGTGGAGGTGGCCAATTACAAAGCACCTTCAGACAACATGGTAAATTTTCACAGTAGCTATCCACTATATTGCATTCTACTAGACTTCTAAGGTATGGATAGGTACTTCTAAGGTATGGATAGGGCCCAAAGATATTGTTAGAAATGCAGTATAAGCTATGCTTGCAGATGATACTTTGCTTTGCAGCACATTTGCATATTGTCCTCTCTGGGTTTCAATATTCAACAACATAAGACAAAATTTTCAGAGGCTTTGTCCAACTAATCTTTCAAATTTTCATACTCATATTGCCTTTTCTTAAGCAAACCCTTAAGTGTCTTGTTTTACAGTCTCTATAATGATGATGAGGAGGAGGATGTACATGCATTCAATCAATGGACTAATCTCATAATCACAATAACAATTTTGCTTGTGCTGGAAACTCTCATCCTCTTTTGCTTTGCATGACACTGGATAAAAGTCTTTCATATCCACGAAAGAGGTCAGTGGAGCAACTAGGCAAAGTGAGAATAATTTTGCTGCTGTGATTGCATTGGCCACACTGAGGCTTTAGGTCTTCACCTTTTGTGTGAAAATTACACTTATAAAATTAAACAGCAATTTCACACATCTTAATACACCATGGAAATGATTAGCCACAGCTGCAGCTGGAGACTGGGAAAGGAAGATCTACCATGGTCAGATTTCCGTAAATAATCTTGTTTTCGGAAGGCAATTATTCTTCACTTAATACTGCCAGACCCTGCGGATGGATGGTCTGCATTCATGCCCAGATGGCATCACTCTGGATGGCAAAATTATGATTAGTAAAGGTAGCTAGCTAGATTCTCTGCTGTTCTGGTAATTATTACAGCACTGTTGGCTGGGGAATTTGGGGAGTTGAAGTTCATGCCTCTTAAAGTTGCTGATATTGAGAAACACTGCATTAGGAACTTTATATCCCTCTAAACTAGCATGACTATGACCTAGTAGCTGTTTATGCATGGCATATAAACATGGCTGCTTTCCTCTTTATCCCCAGCTCACAGTTGAGGCAGCAAAACTATTGTGATTTTGAAGTAGGCTGTACTTCTTTCCCCAACACAATTGTGACCATAAATGTGACTGAGCATCCTTCATCACAGATGTCTTGCTGATATGGCCAGGGATAGGCTTTGCCTTATTGAATGCTTTAGTTCAGGGATCCCCAACCTTTTGGACCTCAGGGAGCACTAAATTCATAATTTTAAATCCTGCATACCACTAATATGATCTGCCTAATGACTGGCTGGGTGGGCATGGCCAACCATGGTCGTGTGACTGGGTGGGCGGGCCAACTTGATGTCATTCATATTGAAGGGCACCTCGCCGGCCTCTACTCACCCCTCCCCTTCTAGCCACTCCTCACCTGCCTGCCTGGGCTCCTTAGGACCCCAATAGGAAGCAAAGCAGCCACCATGAGAAAGAGTTGGCAAAATAGCTGGCTCAATTCAAATTGGATCTGACCAAAAATGAGGCTCAGCAGAAGCACCTCACTGAGGACTACAAGCATAGGTTTTCCAAGCAGAGGGAAGACCTGCGGGAGTGCAAGGCCAGGTACCAGCGCCTGGAGGCTCAGCGGGCTAAGATGGTCAGCCAGTTCCAGGCCATGACAGTCCCACTGGAACAAGCCCCTCCAGCTCTTTGCCACCAGAGGCACTTCCCTCCAGCCTTTGCCCAAAGCCCCGCACCAGGAGGCCGAAGCAGACCCCAAATTGGAATTTCTGTCCCCCTCCGACCTACACAAAAAGACCCCTAAGGGAGAGATTCTCTGCAGCAACACAAACGTTCATTGCACTTATCCGGCCCAAATTTATAATATACTACAGGGCCTGTAGTTTAAATTTATATTGCACTGAATCAGGGGTTTCCATCCCCTGATTCAGTTCAATATAAAAAATGCAAATAATTTTTCTGCAGATCACCAAAATTTTCTCGAGGACCAACAGTGGTCCACGGGCCACCAGTTGGTGACCGCTGCTTTAGTAGGTTAGACCCACTCCCTCTCCAGTTGCTCGGAATTGCCCTCCATGATGATTTTGGTTTAGGCTGTAGGAAAACCAGACATCTGACTTTCTTAGTGGCATCAGCTATCATAGTGCCTGACTGACACTTTTCAAAACACCTTACCAGGACCTTTGTGGGCTTCTCATAAACCCAGGTTTAGCTTTCTTTTGAAAGAGCATTAGACATACAGCAGTGCTTAGTGTTTTCTTGATTAGCACTTTGCTCCTGTCCTGTACTGTACAAGAGATTGATTTAAACTGAAAAGAAAACAGCCAGGTTCTTCCAGGTATTCTGCCGCAGCTGGTTCTGCCACCGCTGGAGCATTATAGTTTTTACCAACAAGTCATTTCATGTGCCTATATTTTTTTATGGTTTACTTGGTGAAGGGAGGGTACACCATTTTGCTTAACCTAGTGACTATCTGCAGGGTACTTCCGGAATTGTAGATTACAAGCAGGGGTGGGATGCTGGGGGTTTGCACGGGTTCGGGAGAACCACTAGCTTAAGGTGACCAGATTTTAACATTGGTAAAGAGGGACATTGTGGGCGTGGCTTATTTTGTGGGCATGGCTAGCTGGTCATGTGACTGGGTGGGCGTGGCTAGCTGGTCATGTGACCGGGTGGCCATGGCTATGTGTATAGGGTAAGGTGAACAGATTTTAACATTGGTAAGAGGGACACCATTGTGGGCGTGGCTTATTGTGTGGGCGTGGCTTGGAGGCCATGTGACTGGGTGGGCGTGGCTAGCTGGTCATGTGACCGGGTGGCCATGGCTGTGTGTATAGGGACTACTCAGAGAGCTGAAAAGTCATTTCTGACAGGTCCTCACACTTTTGACTGGTCCTCACACTTATGACCATCCTCACATTTATGCCCGTGCAGCATTCTTAACAACCATGTCACTCATTTCACAACTGCTTCTCTTCACCATGATGACAAGATAGGGCAAAAATGTAAAATGTGAGGACAGTCGTAAGTTCGAGGACTGGTCAAAAGTGCGAGGACCAGTCAAAAATAACTTTTTCAGCCCTCTGAGTAGTCCATATGCATAAAAGGATACAGTAATAGAGAGGGATGAAGGAAGGGAAGGGAAATTAGAGTAGAAGTGACAGTTAAGAGAGGGAGGAAGAGAGGAGGAGAAGGAGAAAGGAAGAGGAAGTAGGGAGGAGAAGAAGAGGGGGGGAAGAGAAAGTAAGAAGGAAAGAAAAGAGAGGTGGTAGGTTTGAGGAGAAAGATTGCTGTACAATAAAAAAAGATGAAAGGGAAGAAAGCCAACCCCAAACAAATATAAAGATATTAAGATAAAGAATGAATTGTTAAACTTTAAAGAATAAAAGAGAACAAATATGAATAAATAGCAATAATTAGAAACACACATACATACAATGTATTTTCTTTGAACAGAATATTTGGCTGGTTCACAAATTTAAACAGTGTTTAGTCATTTCAATTAAATTTACAATTTCTATATTTCCTTTTTGCCATATTTATTCCTCATCTATTTTTTTAAAAAAACAATTTTACCCTTCATCCTCATCTCTAATCTTAATCAAATTCAATTTTTCCCTTCTATTCTATTTTATACCCCTTCCCATTGTCATCTATTTTTATATCCATACTCACATTGGTTAATTATGTAATTATGTAATACAGTTGTTTAATACAAATTCAACATTTTAATATAAATCAATTAGTTATATAACTATCTTTTGTGTATATTAATCAATATGAACATGAATATTCCAATTATTTCCATGCAATCCAATTTCTTACAAATTAATTAATTATACTTACCAATAATAATAAACCAAATAATTTCCCCCATAGATTCCTCCAAACCACAACTTAACCATTTCTGCTTTCAACACAGTATACAATTAATAATATCTCAATTATTACAATTCCCTAGTTAAAAAGAGCTTTTTTTTCTTTTGTGTTTTAAAATCTCCTCTTTTGCCCTAAATAATTTTCCATTGTTTGCACTTACCTTTTTTGGTGAGGAAAAGGAAAATAAATCTGCTGCCTAATTTTCCAACGTTGCAAGCAAACCGCAAAGCCAACAGCCTGTTTTACTTTCAGTTTCGTTTTGAGCTTGGTTTGCACAAAGAGGAAAAAAAAACTGAGCAATTTAGCAAGAGCAGAGCCCTGTGCAAATCAGCTGAGAGGGGGAAGCCGAGCTAATTAACGTAGGGCGGCCCTTTGAAGCCCCGCGGCAAGAGTTTAAACAGGTTTTTTCCCTCTAGCCATCAGCGGGGATTCAGGAGGCAGCCGGGAACCAGGAGGCAGAATGAAAAATCGGGACTTTTTTAAAACGCCGCGGGACGCGGGACAAATTGCTCAAAAGCGGGACTGTCCCGCCAAAAGCGGGACGTCTGGTCACCTTACACTAGCTAAGATTCTGTGCAGTTCAGAGAACCCCCAAATCCCACTCCTGGCTGGCCCCGCCCACCCTGCCCCGCCCCTCCCAGGAGTCCCCATGGCCCACGCAGTCCGTTTTGGATGCAGGTAAGTGCAGAGCGTGAGTGGAAGCTCAGGAAGGGCGAAAAACGGGCCTACCGGAAGTTTGGGAAGGCCAGTAATGGGCCAGTTTCCGGCCTCCAGAGGGCCTCTGGAGCCTGAGGAGGCCGTTTTCGCCCTCCTGGAAGCTCGAGGAAAGCCTCTGGAGCCTGGGGAGGGCAAAAATGTTCCCCCCATGCAGAAGGTGGACTAGGCCACACCCACCATAGCCACGCCCACCCCAGGCAGAGAACCCCTTGCTAAAATATTTGAAGCCCACCCAATTACAAGTCTGGTACTGCGCCAAAGATGCTTTTTCGGGAGACAACTGAACTTTCTTGTTTTTCTTCTTTCTAAGAAGCTTCTTCAGCTCTTACTGGATGGTGGGGAATGGAAGGATTTATATTCCTTGCAGGCAGCTAGTCATTTGTATTCTTTTAGAGAGTCACTGAGGCCCCTGGAGGTTTATCTGTGTCATCAGGGTAACCTGAGTAGTGCAAATGTTTGTGGAGCCTTCTTGGCTGTAGGGTGTTTTCTGCCCTGTGTCCCTTCACTGTTGGAGGCAGGCACAGGCTGTTGTGGATGAGTCTGCGTTGTGTGCATCTCAAAGTGAAGCACATATCTACAATTTTTTTGGAAATCCGTTCATACTCCATTTGAAGGGTGCTCATCCCAAAGTGCATAGCTAAATATCTATGGAAATTCTCAGTCATCCAGGTCATGTCAACCATGACCTGGCTGACTAAGGATCTCCATAGACAAGTCTGATACTGAGTGTGTTGCCACTACAGCACAACAGCAATTGAGGTTACAGTTCTTATCACTCATTGTCTCCAACTTCACCCTTCAGTTTTCCTCCATGCTTGAGACCTGTCAGCCAGGCTAATTTTGAACACAGTTTTAGTACTGCTTTAGAAAAGCAGTGAGCTTCATATTCAGAAACAACCCAACTAACAGATCATAAGTGCAGAATACATTTGCTCCTTCTACCATTTGCCCAGGCAACTTTAAAAATGATAAAAAATGCTGTCCCATGGTCCTGGGACCTGCCTATACTTGCCCCACTATATGCTAGGAAGAATGATCTGTGATTCGCACAGGCAGAAATGCTTGATAGGAGATGAAGCAAAGCCACAAAATTCATCTGTCGTTTTTCTTAATTTGTCTTCCATAAATTTTTTGGGACTACATGAGACCTCTGCCTCACCACTGTAACAGAATAGCTCATAAATCAAGGCAGCAAAATTTATGTTGGCATCCTTTTTGGCCAGCTCAAGGAATTATGAATAGTATTTTAATGTGACCATCTGGTTATGCCTCATGAGTCTATTATTTTGATACTAAACAGGGATTCATCTGGAAAAGTCCAAGCAAGAGCCACCCAATTTCAGTAAGAAGATTTCTTGGGAGACTTGTCCCCCTCTCATTTTTTATAGCTCTATGTGAGCTCAAGGATTGTTGCTATGGTTTATGATTGGACAAGGAATCAACAAGTAAAATGACCTTACATGAACAATTGTCAACCATGCCCCCCCCCCCCCAAGAAGAGTTTCACAATTATGACACCATCTACTATCAAGCACACAGATTTTATTTTACATGCTTTATAGGGGAGGGACTTCCCTCCTATCTCTACAACCCAGATCTCCTTTGAAAGGCCTCTAAATCCAGAGGAGAATGCATAGGGTGAAAGGTGCACTGTTAAGTTTCCTTCTCCTCCACCATCCCCTTATTATTCCACCAAAGTTGGACTGATCATAACCAGATTCTCCTAGAATCTCCAAACCATCATCTTCTTTTAATGACCCCATAATCCCTTGCGGGGTGGAGTCCGGGCAACTGAATGGAGCTGAGTTTTTATTGGCTGGATGCTTTTCCTGTTGCCAATGCAGATTTTTTTTCAGCAGGTATATTGTCAGTGTGCCCAGAGAGAAAAATATCTACTTCTACTTAGGATCAAACTTACAGCCTCCAGATTGTGAGATGAGAGCTCCACCTCTAGGCCACCACACCACTCACTCCTGAATCTCCAAATGGTATGAGAAAATTGGATGGAGAAAGAATTTCTGCAAGTAGTGTGAAGCTTGAGCCAGCTTAGCGTTGTGATTAAGATACCAGACAAGAGAGACTGCAGGACTGTGAGTTTTGTGCCTAAGGCACAAAGCCAGATGGATGACCTTGGACCAGAAACTCACTCTCAGCCCTACAAAGCAGGCAATGGCAAACTAGTTCTAAAAAACTTGCCATGAAAACTGCAGGGACCAGTTTACAGTCTGGCTGAGGAATTCTGGGAGTTGAAGTCCACAAGTCTTAAAGTTGCCAAGGTTGGAGACCCCTGGTCTAGACAGTTGCCAGGAGTCATTGCTGACTCAAAGGGCATGTGCATTCTGTGTGTGTATGTGTAAAACAAAACACGTGCACACCAGTGGTGGGTTGCCCCCAGTTCGGACCGGTTCGCAAGAACTGGTAGAAAAACCGGCGGGAGGCTCTACCCACTGACTCAGACGTCATCAAAATTGATCTGCGCATGTGCAGAAGCTTTTGTGCATGCGTAGAAGAGTGCGGGCGTGCACGAGCGAAGCAAGCTCGCGTGTGCAGGCGCGATGTGAAAGTAAGTAGAACCCACCTCTGATGCACACCATGAGGCTAAGCTGGGTAGGCCCTAAAGACCAAAGGAGTACTTGGAAACTAACAATGGAGCAATGCAGGACTTGAAGTACAAGTCCTGCATGCTTAGATTGGTAGAAGCCTTATAGTATCTAATTCCATTCCACACCCCCCACCACCCATTTTTCCATTTTTTCCCATTTTTCATTTTTTTCCCCTTTCAATAGGGTTTCATGATCCCGAATTGAGTTGAGGTGAGCCAGATTCTTTTAATAAGAACTTCTAGTCTTTTTCCTGGCCAAGTTCCAATGCTTTAATAGCTTCAATTCCAATAAAAATTCATCAGGTGAAGCTGTTAATGATATGCCAGGAAAACCTGGTGTATTACACTTATATATTGTGTTCCTCCCATTGATTAGCAGTGAGGGTGAGAACTATTATATAATTTGGATATCTGCTTTTGGAACAAAACCTTCTCGAGAGGCTGCTGTAGGAATGGAATTAAAAGGCAATAGAGTCACATAAGCACCACAAAGTGTCCATTGCTCTTCAAGATTCTGTATTAATAACCCTAACCTTAGGTGACTTCTGTGCTGAGCAGGAATCTCTTGCATTAACTGAACAAGCAGATAAGTGCAATAGCGAAGTGAAGCTGCTCTATCAAAAAAAAAAAAAAAAAAAAAAAAGAATTTGTGAGGGTGAAAAACCCACAGAGAAGTAAAACAAGCAATCCTTTTAGTGGTTAGGTTTTAAAGACGTTTTAATGAGAAGAAAAAAAAATGAAAGGCAAAATACAATAGCCTTTGTATTGGTTTAGACAGATCAATCGATAATGGAGATTAAGGAGAAATGAAAGAAGAGAAAAATAAAAATCTGGATCACTGAGCCAGAAGCAGTTATTACAAATAGCTGTCATACTCATGTCCTGATGTGCAAGGAAGCTGAATTCTAAGTGCTACCTCTGATCAAATGGTTCCTTGAAGATTCTCTGCCCCCTTCTAGAATCTTCTAGTTATAGTGGTGTACAATTCCCATTAGCCCAGGAATGATGGCAGCTGTATTTAAGAGGTTTATCATCCAAACTTTGGCCCATGAGAGACCTGCAATATCTCAGGGGCTGCCACCAGTGGTGAAATCCAAATTTTTTTACTATCGGATCTGTGGGCGTGGCTTGGTGTGGCATGGCGTGGAAGGCGTGGTGTGGCGTGGCGGGCATGGCAGGGGAAGGATACTGCAAAATCTCCATTCCCATCCCACTGTGGGGCCAGCCAGAGGTGGTATTTGCCGGTTCTCTGAACTACCCAAAATTTCCGCTACCGGTTCTCCGAACTGCTCAAAATTTCTGCTACCGGTTCTCCAGAACCTGCTGGATTTCAACCCTGGCTGCCACAAAGAAGAGGGAGCCAAGCTATTCTCCAAAGCATCTGAGGGTAGGACAAGAAGCAATGGATGAAAACTAATCAAGAAGAGAAGCAACTTAGAACTAAGGAGAAATTTCCTGACAGAACAATTAATCAGTGGAACAACTTGCCCCCCCAAATTGTGAATGTTCCAACACTGGAAGTTTTTAAGAAGATGTTGAATAACCATTTGTTTGAAGTGGTGTAGGGTTTCCTGTCTAAGTAGGGGGTTGGACTAGAAGACCTCCAAGGTCCCTTCCAACTCTGTTATTCTATTCTGTTCTAGTGCTAGGGAAGGGGTGTGCAATGGTTTTATACACGGGAACGCAATGGTTTTATACATGATCTCCAAGAGGGCTTCATATGGAGGAGGCACAATTTACTTAGTCAAGGCACAGCATAAGCTTTAGCAGAGCTTTAGATCAGTTTTCTTGTCAAGATACTTTATGATACCTCAAGATTTTTTCCAATGTTGCCAATTAAAAGATTTTGCTGATTGTTTTTTTGGGGGGGGATGGGTGGGTGGGAGGGTTATCCTTCCACTTTTCTTTTTTTATAAGATCACCTGCATTTATTTTAGATAATGATAAATAATAGTAACCTCAATAGCAAGTCTAGAATTTTGTCCTGATTTATTGATTACTAAATTTATTTATTACCCATCTCCTTGTTCAAGATGACTCTGAAGGGCTTACAATGTATACATTTATATATAATTGTAGATATAAAATAGGCTAAAATTTCAAAAAATTCAAACAATTTATGGTTATTTTTCATGATGATATAAGGAGTTTGTTTTTATTTGATAAATAATAGATGTTCGATTATTTATTCGATTAATCAATGACATTGCAAATTCTGTTTATTTTTCTGTTTATTATACAAATTTAAAAATAAATAAATAAATAAATAAATAAATATTTCTTGATATTTTTATATATATTAGAGCAATAGCACTTACCCTTCACAGTGCTTTACAGCCCTCTCTAAGCAGTTTACAGAGTCAGCATATTTCCCCCAAACAATCTGAGTCCTCATTTTACCAACCTCGGAAGGATGGAAGGCAGAGTTAACCTTGAGCCTGGTGAGATTTGAACTGCCAAATTGCAGTCAGCCAGCAGTCAGCAGAAGTAGCCTGCAGTACTGCATTCTTTTCTTTTCTTTTTTTTATTGCAAAAGTTTTACAATTACATTTTCACCCCATTTCCCCCCCCCCCCAACCCACCCCAAAGTACCCAACCTAACCCTCCCTAACCCCCCCTAACCCTCCCCTCCCCCCGGACTTCCACAGAATATACTCCCAACAAAATCCCCTTTATATAAAACTTGAACCCCTCCATCCCCCATATAATTTTTATCTTCACAAAATTCAAATATTTCTATCTTTATATAATACTATCAGTGAAAAGCTATTTGATATTTCCTAGTTTGATATTTGTTCTGCACATAATCTATCCACTTTTTCCATTCCCATTCATAAGTCTCTTGTGAGCGATCTTTTAAATATGCTGATATCTTCGCCATCTCTGCGAAACTGGCCATCTTCAAAGTCCATTCTTCAATAGTAGGCAAAGCTTCATTTTTCCAGAATTTACCTATCAATAATCTCGCTGCTGTTATCATATACAATATCAACTTAGTTTCACCCAATGTAAAACCCTTAACTATACCCAATAAAAACAATTGTGGAGAAAATTGAATTTTTTTCCTCAAAATATTCTGCATGACCCACTAAATTTTTATCCAAAAAGCCTTAACTTTCTTGCAAGTCCACCAAACATGATAATATGTAGCATCTAAGCAGTCACATCTCCAACATTTTGGTTGAACATTAGGGTACATACACGACAATTTCTTAGGATCTAAATGCCATCTGTAAAACATTTTATAAAAATTTTCCCTCAAATTCTGCGACTGTGTGAATTTAACATTCTGAACCCAAATTTTTTCCCATGTTTCCAACATCACTGGTTCTGCAAAATTTTGTGCCCACTTAATCATACAATCTTTAACCAGTTCAGTTTCTGAATCCCTTTCTAACAAAACATTATAAAGCCTTTTAATATGCATTGGACCTTTCTCTTTTATATGTCTAACCAATTCTTCCTCATGCAACATAATACCAGTTTTTTGGTCCTCTTTCCATCTCAGTTGAAGTTGATTATACTGTAACCAAGTTAAATTAATCCCTTCATCCAACAGTGTCTCTAATGTCTTCAGTTGCCATCTGCCCGCATCTGTAAAAAGAACTTCTTTATATAAACCCCCCCCCCGAGTGACATTATATTTGTATTCCACATGATATGACCAAGATCCAGCCATAGCGGTATTTTATAATCCCATTTGAATTGGTGCTTCTTCCAAACTCTCATCAAAGAGTCTCTAAGTATATGGCTTTTAAATACTTTATCCACTTTATGCCATCCAAATTCAAGATCAAAACTTTCTATATTCAATATTCCAGTCTTTTTCCTTCCAAACCAATCGCTTGCTTGAGTCAAAGCTGCTGCTTCATAATATAACTGTAGGTTTGGAAGTTTAAGACCTCCCCTTTCTGGAACATCTTGCATAATTTTCAGTTTCACTCTCGGTTTTTTCTCGTTCCAGACAAACTTATTCACTCCACTTTGCCATTCTTTCAGTTGTTTATCACTTTTAAGCACCGGAATCATTTGAAACAAAAAAAGAAATCTTGGCAAAATGTTCATCTTAACTGCTGCTATTCTTCCAAGTAGAGACAGCTGCAGTTTTTTCCAAGTCTCCATATCTTTCTGTACATCTCGCCACAACACCTCATAATTATTTTGAAACAGTTTCATATTTGATTCTGCAACCTGAACTCCTAGATATTTAACCTTTGGTACAATCTCAAAACCTGCCCTCCTTTCAAGTTCGTGTTTTCGATCTTGTGTCATATTTTTAACTATCATCTTATTTTTTTTCTGGTTCAATCTAAATCCTGATACTGTACCATAGTCTTTTATAATGTCTTTCATCTGGATTATTGATTCCATCGGCTGTGTTAGGGTAACAACCAGATCATCTGCAAATGCCCTTATTCTGTAGTCCTCTTGCCTTATCACTATACCTTTCAAGATATTTGAATCCCGTATTGTATTCAACAAGACTTCTAGTGTTGAAATAAATAACAATGGGGATAACGGACAACCTTGTCTTGTTCCTTTTTCAATATTAAAGTCTGTTGTCAAACTTCCATTAATAATAATCTGTGCCTTTTGCTCTTGGTAAATTGCTGAAACTGCCTGTATAAATTGATCCCCCAAGTCCATCTTTTTTAGAGTCTTTAATAGAAAATTCCAGTCCACTCTATCAAAGGCCTTCTCCGCATCCAAGAAAACCAGCACTGCAGGGATCTGTTTATTCTTCTCAAGATATTCCAATAAATCTATAACTTGCCTTACATTGTCCTTCATATATCTGCCCTCTATAAATCCCTCTTGATCATCATGAATCATCTCTTGAATTACTGGCATCAACCTGTTGGCTAGTTCTTTTGCATAAATTTTATAATCATTATTCAGAAGAGATATTGGTCTATAGTTCTCCGGTTTTTTAGGACCTACTTGTTCTTTTGGTATCAAAGAAATATAAGCTGTTTTCCATGATGGGGGTATTTTACCCCCTTGTTGTATATTACAAAATAAATCTCTAAGTTGTTCCACCATTTCTGCTTGCAAAGTTGCAGTCAAGCCATCAGTTCCAGGAGCTTTAGCTGTTTTCAATTGTTTAATTGCTGCAATTATCTCCTCTACTGTTATAGGATGATTCATTATTTCCTTTTGTTGTTTGGTAATTTTTATTACTCTTTTATTTTCTAAATATTTTTCTATGAGTCCATTCTGTATATCATCTTTAGCATATAATTTGGTATAATAATCTACAAAGACTTCTTTAATTAATTTTTGTTGAGAAATTTCTTTCCCTCCAATATCGATACTATCAATAGTCTGCATACTCTGCTTCTTCCTTAATGTATAGGCCAACCATCTGCCCGGTTTATTGGCATTACAAAATGTATTGTGCTTTGCATATTGTAAATTTGTTGCAGCTTGTTCCGCCATAAGCATTTGGAATTGATCTTTCAAAAGTTTTATAGCACCACGTATTCTTTCATCTGTTGGATTTTTAATAAGTAACTGTTCTTTTTTCTTTATTTCTACTTCCAGTTCAGATCTTTTCTTTTGTCGATTCAGTTTATGCTTAGAATTCATATAAATGAGTACTCCTCTCATATACGCTTTATTCGCATCCCACACAATTTCAATTGGGGTACCCTTATTCAAATTTATTTCAAAAAATCCTTTCATCTGCTTTTTAAGTTCTATTATATTTTTTTCATATCTAAACAAATTTTCATTTAATCTCCATGATCTTCTCTCAGTCTTTTCAGTCTCAATTTCTATCCATACTGGGCTATGGTCAGTTAAAGTTCTTGGAAAAATCTTTGTTCTTTTTGTCTTAACAAGTAAATCATCTGATAATAAAATAAAATCAATCCTAGAGAAAGATCTATGTCTATCAGAGAAAAAAGTATAGTCCAATTCTTTTGGATTATGTATTCTCCAGATATCTTTTAATTCCAAATCTTCTTTCATATCGAAAAAAGTCTGTGGTAGTCTAATCCTTGACTTTGCCAGGCTCTTTTTATCTAATTTGGAATCAATTACTCCATTCCAATCCCCCATAATTAAAATAGATCTATAATCCCATTGCAATATTTTAGCGTGCAAAGTTTTATAAAAATGATCCTGTTGTTGGTTAGGAGTATAAATTCCAATCAAAAGAATTTGGCCGTTTACTGTATGCAGTTCAATTGCTATAAACCTGCCGCCTTCATCTGCTTCTATAATTTTAGCTGACAGTCTTTTATTTACATAAATAACCACACCATTCTTTTTTCCGAAGTTGAAGCTATAAAATGTGTTCCTATTTTTGAATTTATCAAGTATTTTTGATCTTGTGTTCTGACATGAGTTTCTTGTAGACAAATTATATCATTATTAAATTGTCTCAAATATGTAAATAATTTCTTCCTTTTCTGTGGTGAATTCAGTCCATTCACATTCCAAGATAAAAACTTAATTGTCATCTGCATCTTTTTGAAGCGACGAGCAGAATTGCCGAATATCTTCTGAAATCTTCGATTTTGCTCCCCGCATGGCTTCGCTTCCTTGTTTAGTACTCTTAGCTCCCTTTTTGTATTGTCTTTCCTGTTGTTGCTTTTCTTTAAGTTGCTTAGAAATTGCACGAGTTATACGCTGGTCTTTGGCTTCAGCCAGGTCCAAAGCCTCATCTCTTATGGGCAAAATTGGAGAAGGTTCTAACAGAGGCTCCTCCAGAAAAACTCCTGTAGCACCCTGCATTTCCACTGGCTCCACCTGCTTAAACTGCTCTTCCATCTCTTGCTGAGGTTGCTTCTTCTTATCACTCTCCTTTATCTCCAACACTGTAGATGTATGTGGGGATGGTGATCTCTCTTTAAGAACAGTAGAGTAGAAATGTTCCGCCTTTTCAACAGTATTCAAATGATGTCTTTCTCCATTATACTTCAGAATTATGCCAGTTGGGGCAATCCACCGAAATGGTATTTGTTGTCTTTTCAATTCATTCACTAAAAAACCAAAGTCTTTTCTATCTTTTAACATCTTAGGTGATAGTTCTTTATAGATTCCAATTTGAGCTCCCTCCACTTGCACAGAGGAAAGAAAAGATTTTTGCAAAATATCATTTCTTATTCTTCTATCAGTAAAATATATCACCACATCTCTAGGCAATTGTCTTTGTCTGGCCACCCACGAGTTCACTCTGTAAATTTTGTCTATTTTGTAAAAAATCTCTTCAGGATTAATTTTTAACAACACAGCCAGAGCATCTGCACAAATCTGTCTCAAGTCTTGTCTGTCATTCTCTTTAATACCTCTAAGCCTTATAGCGAATTCCATGGACCTGAATTGCATCATCGTAATTTCGTTTTCAACTCTCTGCGTTTTATTATCAACATCAAAAATTTTATAGTCAGTATCCTTTATTTTAACATTGACTTCTGATTTAAATTCTTCCAGTTTGGAGTCCGCTTTAATAATAATTTCTGACAGGCCAGACACTACATTCGATATTTTATTAGTCACCTTGCCATAATTCTCTTTCACCACATTTTTAATTTCATTAATTTCTTGCTTAATTTCCTGTTGAGATTTTTGAAATTTATCATCCAGAGCCTGAGTAATAAATTCTTTTAAACTTTCAATATCAAAATCTTTTTTCTGACTCTGCTGACCAGGAGGAATCTGCTGTTCAGGTTTATGTGTGGGGGATCCACCCCTGCTGCCTTTCCTTCCTGTTTTTTAGAAGCCATTCTGCCACGTAGATTAGCTTTTCTGAAAAAGGAAGTCCTTTTTCCTTTTCCACCACCACAAAGTCCTCTAAAAAAATCCCCCAGGTTTAATCAAATTGGGGATAGAATTAGACTGAAGCAAGCTCAAGCTTCCTTTTCTCCTGTTCCTCCTTGTTACAGGCAGCGCAACTTTGTAGCTGGTTAAAAAAAAACTTTTACAAATCCACTCTCACTCTCAGCTTGTTAACGCTGAAGTCGGGCACCATTTTTTTCAAGCCACTTTCACTTGCTCGTACTTTTAGTTAAGACAGAAAGTCACAAAAACGGTAATACTTGCAATTTCCAGATTTGAGGGTTCAAGTTGTTGTTTGCGCTAATTATTAAAGTTAATTTCGATTAGTTTGGATGGTTGCTGCAGCCGACTTGCTCTGCAGAAAGCAGAGTCGTCCCACGCCATCCAGAGTCTCAGCAAGTTGAAAGGGAGCCACGCCTGATTCCTCCCCAGTAGCGATTTTCTAGGGGCTCACAGGGGCTCAACCTGCACCTTGCTTGCTCTGCTCCTCCAATCCTTCAGATTTCGGAGTTTTCAAGCCGCTTCTTGGAATCGAAGCGGCTCTACAGGCGGCGAGGCTGGCGGTCCTTAAGAAGGGACCGTCTTTCGACGGAGGCAGACAAACCGGAAGTCCCTGCAGTACTGCATGGTTCTTTTATTATGCCTTTTCTCACATTCTTTTCCTTATTGTAGTCATTTGTTTTAGTCGTTAAATGTTTTAAAATAAATTAACAAGAACTTTAACAAATAGGGGAATTTGGAAGCTTCCGTGGTAATCAAGGTCTTGAAATGGAACAACGCTGCTGCTCTGCTTTGTGAAGCATTCATGAGAGAAGGAATACGTTGCTTTTTGGAAGCATTTGTTGAAATGAAGTATCCCCCTGAAGCTTTTTTAGAGCCTAATAATAAAACAATTGTGTATATGTATTATGCATCATATCTGATGTTACATTATTATTGCCAATATACTTAGATTCACCAATATCCTTGTGTAATTAGAGCATTAGCTGATTTTAAATGGCAATTTTGTGTGCCCCTATGTACTAAGATTATTTTGCACATCTGGCAGTTGTAATATGGACCAGTGATTTTCATCTGGTGGTAATTGCAAATGCCTTTGATGAGAATGTAATGGTTGGCATAAAGCAACAAGCTGGGAAACAGGCTCCAGAGCACAGAAAACTTGTTTAGTGACTTTTGGAAGAAATGCAAAATAATTAGCAAAAAGATATCAGACAAAGCAGGATAAAGATACTTTTACAGTTCTTACCTCACTTGCAATCTATATGTTACCAAAGCTCTCATTCCCACAACCTTTAACTGGGCAAAACCATGCACCACAGGGCAAAACCTTTTAGACCAAGATGCCTCAAATGGGCTAACTGACAGAATGCATCCAAAATCTGGAACCTATGACTCCTGTGAAATTAAAGTTTTGGCAAATTTTATAAAACAGTTTATGACATAATACTAAATATCATAAAACATTTCCTCTGCTGATGTTTGACTGCGCTATCCGTCTCAACACAGACTATTTAATGGCTAGTTTAATGAAAAGTACTAGGAGTGACATGTTAGCAGTGTTCCAATATCTCAGGGGCTGCCACAAAGTAGAGGGGGTCAGTCTATTCTCCAAAGCACTTGAAGACAGGACAAGAAGCAATGGATGGAAACTAATCAAGGAGAGAACCAATCTAGAACTAAGGAGAAATTTCTTGACAGAACAATTAATCAGTGGGACAATTTGCCTCTAGAAGTTGTGAATGCTCCAACACTGGAAATTTTTAAGAGATTGGCCAACCATTTGTCTGAAATGGTATAGGGAAGTGATGGCTAACCTTTTCTGGACAAAGTTCCCAAAGTGTGCATGTGTGCAAATGTGCATGTGCATGCCCGAACCACCAAAATGCAATGTGCATGCTGCCCCCGCACATACGCCCCTCCGCACGGATGCATGCGCACCCACGCATGCCCTCTGTGCATGTGCACACAGCCCCTTGAATGTGCACGGCCTCCTGTGAATGCATGGCAGAGACCCAAAGACCAGCTGGCTGGTGGGAGGTGTGCATGCATGCGTGGCAGAGCTGAACTGGGGCAACGGCTCACGTGCCCACAGAGAGGGCACTGCATGTCACCTCTGGCACACGTGCCATAGATTCGCCATCATGGGTATAGGGTTTCCTGCCTAAACAGGGTTAGATTAGAAGACCTCCAAGGTCCCTTACAACTCTATTCTTCTTCTCCGCTCTGCTCCATTCCATCCCATCCCACTCAATTCTAATTTCAAGATAGATACATCTCTAAATGTATCCCTGAATTTCCATTAAAGCCAGGACATTAAGAGGCCCTGATATCATTGAAGATATTGAGGACTTAGATTGTTGGGGGCAATATGCTGACTCTGTAAACTGCTTAGAGAATGCTATAAAGCACTATATAGCTGGCCTATAGGATCAGAGGTTGTCTAGTTTATTTTAAACACAGGGGCCTGGTCCAACATGTTAAACAATAAACTATGTTTTACAAATCACAGCGACTAGGTTCCCCTATGATACCAACATGCTTGATCATTTAGCAGATAATTCGGGAATGTCCATATCTAAGATTTTCAGTAGAAAGTCTGCAGGAGTTCTGTCCCAGCACTGCAGCCATAGATATATCATCACCACCACTGATAATAAGACTTTGGGACAAGGGCAAGGAACTTTGCACATGTGAAAAAAGCCTGTCTACAGATAATTGAACTGTGGCTAAGGCAGCCTCCTATAGAGGCATTTGAGGAATATAAACCTTCATCCAGAATATTTATTTGGTCTTAAAATAACTGGTTTCTTTGAATAAACGAGTCCTGGATCTGCACAATACATGTGACTAATCCAAATGCTAGTAGCAATTCATTTCCTAATCCTCCGTGAATTTGTGTAACCTTTGTTTTAAAGCTGTCCAAGTCGATTGCCATCACTACATTTTTGTGTAAGAAATTCCTGAGATCAGCTACATATTGTACAAATTATTTTAGGCTCTAGTACTTTTGTGATAGTTTTCACACAGAAATAAACAATCTGAAACCAGCCGAGGCCAGTTATAAAATAAGGAACAGGTGCAAACTGTTTCTCCCATTCCAAAAAAGTTTCACTTCTAGCCTTTTACTTAGAATGGTCAGAAGAAAGAGGTGTGGGAAATCTGAATATTGAGTTACTACTTGAGCTTACATTTGATACATAGCCTTACCTGAAATTTACTCACAATGACTTCATAGTTTTACTACAATGAGTCTACTTATTTGAGCCTGTCATGTCCTGGGAGATATGTTGCAGTGCTTGGTTTTGTTAGTCAAGAGAAATTGCAACATTATGGAAGTGGATTGTTGTTACTGTTGTGTGACCACAACATAGTGACCTGCTTAACAACTGGCATGACTTATGACTGTAACTCTGGGCTCAATTATAGTCCTACGTTGAGGATTAACTGCATATACATTGATCAATTTTTCTTTAATTGTAATTTTTATTAATTCATGCAGAATAGACTGTAACGTATGTAATATATGATCTTCCAGGCCCCATTTTAAAAACTGGCACTATACTAGCTACTTTATAAACTTCTGGTTCACTTGATGAAGTTAGGGACATGTTATGTATTTTTATTAGAAGATCAGTAAGTTGTTTAAGAATTATTTGATAGGTATTATCTGGGAACGACTGAGGACAAAAGAAGAATGGGATGGCAGAGAATGAGGTGGCTGGATGGAGTCACTGAAGCAGTAGGTGTGAGCTTAAATGGTCTCTGGGGGATGGTAGAGGACAGGAAGGCCTGGAGAAAAGTTGTCCATGGGGTGGTGATGGGTCCGACACGACTTCGCAACTAACAACAACAAAGGCTGCTTAATTGTTTTTAATCAAACAAAAAGATTTTGAAGTTAATCTTTTGCTATCACTGCTTGGTTCAATTCTTCAGGCTTTCTTCCTGGATAAAAAAGAAACAGGCAGAGATATATTCTACAACTTCTACAAAAAAAGAAAGAACTATCATCAAAAAACCTATCATTTAGCTTTTTTTCTCATTTTTTATTACTTTAATATGAACTAGGCATTTGATAGTATTGAAAAATATTTTGGTAATAAAGAAATGCGTTCTTTACAGGTACATTGTGTTAAGAAAAGAGTGGAAACCCAAATAAATACAATAGCAGCAAAAAAAAAAAGCTTTTGATAGAATATCTTTGATCTAAACAATGTTCAGTCTATGCAGACTTGAAAAATTGCTAGAGCACAATGGTTCTCAACCTTGAAGATGTGGTGGACTTAAGGCACCAGGCTAGAAACTGGCAGACGGTGACTTTTAGCGCCTTAGGCATGAAAGCTGACTAAGTGTGACTTTGGGCCAGTCACTCTCTCCCAGTGCAACCCATCTCACAGGGTTGTTGTTGGGAAAGTAGGAAAAGGTTGCAAAGATTTAAGAAACACTTGCTTAGATTTCATGGACATGATCATGTTGCATATTGTTCTTGGCAACAATATGCAAATAGTTTATTGTTGTCTTCCAAGATCTTTTTTTTTTCCCCATTTCCCAGCACAGTTCTGGTTCTTTGCTGGATTTTTTCCATCCAAATACTAACCAGGTGTGATTGTTCAGTTCTAATCTCAGACTGGTTCAGACTGCTGCTTGCTACATCTAAAACTGCTTGTTTTAATTGGAGCAGTTTGTAGTTGTTTTATAAAGAACAATCTAGAAAAAAACCTCCTCTATTTTCTGTTTATAGAGGAATAACACATGCAGCCTTTGTAAAGAAGACAAATGACATTCTTGGAATCAAGAGCTAATGAAATTTTGTTTGGGGTGTTATTTTTTGACATCCAAGTTAAATAGGATTGGAGCCCAAATGAGTTTTATAGCCTAAATGCAGTGCTAATTATCCAACATACTTAAAAATGTGTCTCATTTTTAAGAAGCCTTATTTGAAAACATTTGAAATAAGACACTACACAGAATTGTTTTATTGGTATTTGTTATACCATGTCTTATGACTAACTTTATCAATTAATATAGATTGGGAAATATAAATTTAATAGATAATAAACTACCAAGAGGGGTTCCAGGAGACAAATCAGTAGATAATATTATAGCGTAAATTATGCCTTCTCTATAACACTGGCACATTTTTGTGTTACCTTTGCTCTCCACATAACAAACTGTGAATGGTTTTAGCCATATTTGTCATGATAGGGATATTACAAAACTGTGAGGCTTAATAAAATTGTGAAACTAAGATCAGGAACTTTGCAACACAATCATTGGTAAAAAGCTATTTAAGATACTGTCCTATGGTCTGAAAAGTCCCCAATGATCATAATGGATTTAGTGTTTAACGTCTTAATTTTTTTAAAAATTTGATTTATATGCCGCCCTTCTCCGGAGACTCAGGGCGGCTTACAATGCGTTAAGCAATAGCCTTCATACTTTTGTATATTTTATACAAAGTCAGCTTATTGCCCCCACAAACTGGGTCCTCATTTTACCCACCTTAGAAAGGATGGAAGGCCGAGTCGACCTTGAGCCTGGTGAGAATTGAACTCGCAATAATTGCAGGCAGCTGGATGTTAAATGCTGCCTTAGTAGGAGGCATTAACCTCGTACCTTAGAAAGGATGGAAGGCTGAGTCAACCTTGAGCCTTGGAGAGATTCGAACCAGCAGAAATTGCAGGCAGTTGTGTTAATAACAGGGTGCGTATACCACTGTACTATCAAGGCTCTTCAATTGATTAAAGAAGGTACAGACGTAGACCAAAATAGCAATAGCATAGCAATAGCATTTAGGCTTGTATATCACCCCATGCTCTACAGCACTCTGTGCGGTTTGCAATGTCAACATATTGCCCCCAACAATATGAGTCCTCATTTTACCAACCTCAGAAGAATGGAAAGCTGAGTCAGCACCATCAGGATTGAACTCCAGGCTATGGGCAGAGTTTGCCTGCAATACTGCACTCTAACCACTGCACCACCAGGGCTCCAAAAGAATATACTATGTTTCCTTGAAAATAAGACAGGGCCTTCTTTGGCTTGGCCTTATTATCAGAGGTCTTATTATTTTGGGGGTGCAGGAGGTGGCGAGCATAGGACTGGATGTCCCCTTGCTGCTGTCACCTCCCCTCCCTGTTCTTTGCACCAGCCAAGTGGCCCAACATGTCCCACCCCACCCCAATGGCAACAGCTGCTTCCCTTCCCACTCTTTATTGAGGGGTGGCAGGTGGGGCGGGGGAGACGTGAGACGCGTGGAATGAGATGTGGCTCCCCTTGTCATCTCTTCTCCTCCCCCACCTCGCTGACCATGATGGGCTCCTGCCCCTTAATTTAGCTACTTGCTCCCTTTAGGGATGCAATTTGGGGGTGGCAGGTAGGGTGGGTGAGAAACAGGATGTGCGTCTTACCTTTCCAGCTCCATCACGTTGTGTCCACCATGCCGTTGTGTCCAAGGAAACATGCTGTAGAAGAAAACCTTATTGCGAGTTCAAGAAGTTTGATTGAAAATGAAGCACTGCCCACGATTGAGGAATGGACTTTGAAGATGGCCAGTTTTGCAGAGATGGCGAAGATTTCAGCATATCTAAAAGATTGTTCACAAGAGACTTATGAATGGGAATGGAAAAAGTGGATAGATTATGTTCAGAACAAATATCAAACTAGGAAGTATCAAATAGCTTTTATTTGAAAATGTTATATTAAGATAGAAATATTTTAAGGTAATGAAGATGAAAATTTATTTGAAAATGTTATATTAAGATAGAAATATTTTAAGGTAATGAAGATGAAAATTTATTTGAAAATATTATATTAAGATAGAAATATGTTAATGTAATGAAGATGAAAGGGAGGGAGGGATTCAAGCTTTATATACAAAGGAGGGTTTTTCCTTTTACCTGATATGAGTATATTGTGTGGAAGTCTGGGGGGGAGGGGAGGGTTAGGGTGGGTTAGGGAGGTTGGGAAGTTTGGGGTGGGTTGAGGGGGTGAAAAAAGGGGTGAAAATGTAATTGTAAAACTTTTGCAATAAAAAAAAAGAAGTTTGATTGAACTCGCGAGAAGGTTTTCTTTTACAGTGTGTTTCCCTGGACACAATGGCGAGGAAAGTGATGGAGCTTGAAAGGTAACACCTGCATCGTGCTTCTTGCCCACCCCACCTGCCACCCCCACATTGCATCCATAAAGGGGGAGGGTGGCTAAGCAAGGGGCAGGAGCCCTGCCATGCCCGGCAAGAGGGAGAGAAGAGATGGCAAGGGGAGCCACGTCTCGCTCCACACCTTTTGTTTTTCTCCGCCCCACCTGCCACCCCCTTGATAAAGAGACAGCGGGGAAGGGAAGCAGCCAGGCTGCTGTTGCCATTGGGGTGGGGTGGGACATGTTGGGCCGCTCGGCCAGCACGAAGAACAGGGAGGGGAGGGCATACCCCCCCTTTCACCCCCTCCAGCCTCGCCTCAACTCATTTTGGTTGCGTGGCAAGCAACCAGAGGAAATGGTGGGACCGGCTGTGCATGCATGTAAGTAGTTGGTGGTGGTGGTGGGGCTTATTTTCCAGGCATGTCTTAATTTTGGGGAAACATGGTATTGTACTTTTCCTTTCATGAAAGAGAGGGAGTGTTTTCTTTGGGAACAGATCTGCTTAGAAATCCTCCTTATACAGGTCCTTCCTATAGAAGATTTCTTCTATAACTGGCCAAACAGTAAGAAAAAAGTGTAGAAGCAAGGATGAAGAAACGATGGAACAAAATCAGTGGCAGGGGAAATATTAAAAAGGGGAAGAAATGGTGGGAAAAGGGGAAAGTGAAATTCATTTCTTGTTTGACTAATGGGAACACAGGAGTAATTAGAAAGTGTTGGTTCTTCCACCACTGAGTTTCCCCCAATATTCATATTTTTCATTTGACCTTTCTGGTAAATGCAGGGAAAGGCACTAGATTAAAAGTCCCAATTTTTGACCCTGTCCAATGAAAGTGACTCTGGAGGATGATCCAAGGAAGGGAGGAAACATGTTTGCACCTGCCTAAAATAGCCAACAGATGCTAAGTGGGCAAAATACTGAAACCTCACAAATGTTGTGAAATAACATTTTTCCTTTGCTGCTTCATATACTTTTTCCATATAGTGGACAGTGCCTCCCGGAGCAGCTGCAAGTTACCACCTGTCTTATTTTCTTCCAATCCTTCCCACAGCCCATCTTTTCTGTTAATGTAATGCCTCCCTGTGATACATGGGAGAAATTCATCAGTACTTTAGTGGATAATGAACTGGGTGGCAGAGATGAACTAAGTGAAACAGGACATTCTTCTTAACTTACTGACAGCCCCATAATGCTTTCATACCTTATCTTAGGCAGGATAAAACAGTTGCAACCAAGCCAGCCACTAGTTGAGGAATTCACCCCATCTAAAAACTTAGCAGCGTGCAAAGCAAACCTAGAGTTCAGCAGAAATATCATAGCTCATAGTTCAAAAGCAGTATTTTGAACCAACCCAAGATCTGAGGCTATAATGAATCCAGAAATAATCAGAAATAATAGTGAAGTAGTTCCTGCATTGACTGCTAGGAAATGAGAACTTGTGAAACCAAGATTCCTGGTGTCCCACCATGGCGTTGACTAGAACTATTCCTTCCTATGAATAAAATCCTACTCTTGAGCAAGTTTTTACTTAGAAGCAAGCCTATTTCTCACTCTAATACAGTGTTTTTCAATCTCAGTCACTTTTAAGATTTTTGGGATTCAACTCCCAGAATTTTCCAATATTCTTGTGGGAGGAGTTGAATTCCACACATCTTGAAGTGGCTGAGATTGAAAGACATTGTTCTAGCAGTACCCTTTTGCGTTTGAATGCTCTACTCCCCCCAGGTTCAGTCTCTTCCTCCAAATTTAGTAAGAGGTTTCAGGCCATAAAATGGTCCTGAATGCTGTTCAGAGAGTATTCAGGATTTATCAGCGACAGTCAGTCTCTGGAAAATGCAATATATCTCCTGATGATTGACAATATACAGAAATTGTTCAGAAACAAGCATTACAGCAATGTCTGGCTCACCCAACATTCACTGTTGTTTACAAAAGCAAAATAAAATTAGGGCACTTCATCTTAAAACTAGCCTGGTGAATTATTGCAAATTCCTGTGTGTGTGTGTGTGTGTGTCATTTATTCCAAAGGACAGCTGAACTTCTCAAGAACATGCTCCCATGGAACAGCAGGATGATGGGTAATCCATTATATTTAGAAGGCATCACATCAAAGGAGGCCGCCCTCTCTAAAGCACCATAAAAGAAGAGCTAGGCCAGATTTCTTCAAGCTCCTGTAGGGAAACAATAATAAAGATAGAATATAAAATACTGATATACTAGATTTAGTAAAAGCTTGTTATTCTGTAATCATTAGGTTCCTGTAACATATATATTGTGCTTTTTGTATCACATATATTATTCCTTTCTATTTGTATCTCCTGTTACAAACATATTGTCATTAGATCTCTGAAATGTATCTGGTATTTGTCAAACGTATGTCCCTGCCATTCGACCTGAACTCATATCAATCTCTTTCTGTGCCATCTAAAAGTATGGTACCAATCTCAGTTGAAACTAGCCATCAACAAAGGGATAAACTAAACCTCAGTCCTAATTTATGCCTGATCTGGATAAGATCTGGTCTTCCAGAGCCAGGGGCTAAGTAGCCAATTAAGTAAACAAAGAAATGCTTAAGATAAGACTAATTGGAAGTTTAGATTCCTTTGCAGGGTAACAAAGAATACACAAACATAAATTAAGGGGCCAGAGTTGGGGACCTAACTGGTGCTTTGAAGGTATAAAAGTGGTTACATCTTCTCTGAAGATGTGAACCCTCCCATATACATATCTCTTTGTATGTGTTTGGAATGGTTTTACCCAGCCTTTTGTCTTTGATCAAAGATTAAATGTTGATTCTTATTCAAGCCTCCGTTTTAAGTCTTTCTTTTTGGTTCACTGAGAGCTTAAGCGTATAGCCGGACCTTACACTCCTTTCCCAGAAGTGCTTGCTTCTGACAAATATAGAGAGGCAATTCTGGGTCAGGAAACTTCTCTGCTTGGCTTCCCTCAGTTCCAACATTCAGAGGTTAACCTCTTCCAGGCTGAACAAATCCACATTTTCCAGCAAGCTCATTCCTTACTAAAGTCAAACAGTAATTTGCCAGGCGGCCGGTCCTATTTTTAGCCTTCAAATATTTCCGCTGCCTCCCAAGTAGTTATTTGACTAGGGTGAAGAAAGACTCCCAAGTGGATGGGCTCCTCCGGGCTCGACCTGCAGGTCAGGTGGCTTCCCCAACATTCGTCACGCCACCTAACTCTCCTCAGCAATTTCCAAAAAGGCTAAATTAAGGCCTCCCGGAGGTCCTTGGCAAACGCAAAGGGCTCGGGCTGGCTGGTAGGTTTCGCCACGTTTGCGCCCGCTCTTCACCCGCCCTCGTCTCTCGTGTTTTCTCTGGCCGAGTCCAAGCCACCAAACTCGAGCGCTCCTTGACCGCCGGCCTGCCTTTCCCTCTGGGGCCCAAAGGCCGCCCCTGGCCGGGCTCCTATAATAGCGAGGGGCTCGCCTGTGGCTTCCAGCCTCGTGATTGGCTTCCAAGTCCTCGTTTGAGTCCGAAACCGCCTTTCCCTCCCCCCCCCTCCCCGCCGCCTTCCTCCTCCTCCTCCTCCTCCTCCTCGCGCGCGGCGTTGCGAAGGATAAATATGCAGGGCTTGTAATTCGCTTGCAGTTCTCGCTCCCGGCTGGCAGGGTGACGCGGAGCTTGGAGAGGCTGGCAGATTGGCTTTGTTGATTTGGTTCCTTCCCTCGCTGCAGTTGTGCCCAAGGCGAGCTGTGCCCACCTTCTCGTCCACAAGCCGAGCGGGCGCCTGAGCTTCCCCCGGCTGGTGCTGAGATGCTGGGAAACCTCTGAAACTGGGGTGGTGTGAGAAGAGGGAAGGGAAAAGCCCAGCCGATCCTTTGGACTGCAAGTCGTCACTTCCCTCTCTTGCCTTCCTCCCCCACCGCCGCACGCTCTGCTTCTTCATCCTCCTCCTCCTCCTCCTGCTCTTCTTCCCCCGGCTCCCTGCTCGCACGCCCCCTCCCTTCCCAATTCCTCTTCTGTACGCGGCCAAAAGCTAAGCAGTTGCCTGTATTCTACCCCTGACTCGTGGCGGCCGAAGGCAAGGCAACTTCGACTGACATGTCAAGGAGATTCCCTCCCTCCCGCCTCCCCACCCCGCAGATTCTGGCAACAATCTTCCACGGGATGCAATGAGACCGCGCTAAAAACCGGGAAGGATCTGTAACGGGGGGAGTTCAGAAGGAACGCCCTCCCCCGCCCCCGCAGAAAGGTAAGTGTCGGGGGAGGGGGAGGGGGGGTTTCGATCCCATTTTAATAGCACGATCTCCGCAAAGCAAGCCGGAGGTTTGCAAGCCGAGCAAAGTGGACTTGATATTTTATTGCCTGTTTCAGGCTTTGGAGGAAGAGACGGGATGGTTTTGCAAAAAAAAAAAAAAAAAAAAAAAAAAAACAGTCGTCAGGGACCTGCCAGGTATAAAACCCCGCAAATGAAAACACACGAGGCGTGATTTAGTGATTTATTTATTCTTTTCTCGCCTGCCTGGTTGGAGCGGAGTCTTTTCCTCGTGCAATTCTGTGCGTGCGTGCGCGTGTTGAACCTGCATAAGGAGATAAGCCTGCTGCTGCCGTTGCAGCCTCTTTTTCTAGCTCCGCACTCAGGACCAACAGAAAATTGCTGGGGGAAATTGCAGGGAAGAAGGAGGCGATCTGCTGGCTTTTTTTGCGCGCTCCATCCAAGATGTAGTTTGAAGCTTTGCTTGGGGCGGCCGCTCAAAAAACTCCTCTCCCTGGCAGTGGTTATACCCGGGATCAGGCTTTGGCAGTGGGAAGAGCGGTTTAATATCAATCCAGTAATAAGTCAGGGTGACTGCTAAGATGCACCAGGCGCAGGAGGGGGTTCTTCCTTGCACCCAAACCCGGGATTCCCAATATCTACCGAACTTGCTGATAGACGCCGCAGGAAACTGGGGGGGGGGGGGGGGACAGAAAGGGCACCAGAGGTAGCTTCTCGGGGCCGGAGACGAAGAACAAGGGAGAGCATCGAGAGCAAGAGGCCGAATGAATTCAAAGGCGATCGGTTTCTTTTCTTTCTTTTCTTTTTTCTTTTTTACTTCCCCCAAAGCCCGATTTCTACATTCAGAGGCAAGCCTGCTTAGTTTATTCTCGCGCCGGTGGCAAAGAAAAATTGCCTTTCGGTACAAAGTGGCAAAATGTTATAAGGATGAGAATAATCCCATCGGGGCCATCTCCCCCCCTTCCCCCCCCGCCCCGTTTAAACAGTAGAGGAGGGGTTATTGGGGCAGAGAAGGGTTGGAATTGGAAAAGCAAGATCCGACTGCTGGTTGAATCCCGGATCCGAGGCTGCTTTCAAACCGAAACCGGCGAAAGGATTCCCCCCCCCCACACACACACACCTTTTAGGGGATAGTGCCTGCGCAAGCCAGCCGCTTTCTCTCAACGGGTGCGATTAATCTTTGGCAGCTGTTGCGCTCCATCCGTGGTGTTTACCTCGTTTTGCAAATATAGCTCTTGCGCCATCCTCGTCCCTAAATAGGACGAGAAGTGGGGACTTTTAATAGGGACCAAGGGGGGCGGTGGGAGGCCATGTAGTTCTGTCCTGGACTGAGTACTTGGGCCTATCAAAGCCCCTTTTCTTTCCTTCAAAGGTGGGGGGGATAATGCCAGAGGAGAAACAGATGGGCCTTAACTTTATGTAGTAGTTTCTACTAGGGAGGTAGCCCTCTTCCTCTGGGGCAGCTAAAATAAAGGCTACCACACAGTGATGGTTGCATAAGCTTTGTAGACTTTTTTAGACTTTCTTCCAGTTCAACATAAGGGACACTTATACAATTGATGTTGTTTCCTGTGAAGAAAGAGTTGGAAATATGGGCAGAGTGAAAATTATTGTAAATTGGAAAGAGTATCATTGGTATGTTTTAACTTATTTAATTGTTATGGTTTCCTCTCTGTTTTCTTATGTAGATATTGTAAGCAGAAGTTATCCCAACAAAACCTTTTTCATTTCAAAAGAACCCAAGAAGAGCTTATCTTATTTTGTTTGATATAATAACTCTAGTGCTTCTTTCAACAGAGGGTAGGTAGGTAGTTTTCAGGTTTGTGAACTCTTATGTCTCTTCCCTGAAATCCCAAGATCCATCAACCAGTATTTGATGCAAAAGGCATGTGTTCAAGAATTAAGAAATGTTTTGCATCCTTTTCCTGCTAGAGAAGCAAAATTTCTTCATATGAATTGTACAGTGGGGAGCAGATATTATTCTTGCTGCATTAAACCTATGGGAGTAAGAAGTCTACTGCAAATTATCCAGACAAGTAACCGTCTTTCCAGATGTGCCCTCTGCTCAGCCTTGATCCAAATAACATAGTAGTCCCTGAAAAATGATAGACAATGAATACTTGATGATAGAATCTTGTAAGACCTCAGACTGTCCAACTGCTGCCTCTTTAATTCTAGTTGCTGTTTTTTTCCCCCCCTGGCTGTTTTTAGATCTTGTGGTTCTGCGGTGAGGTCACTGCAAAAGTACTAGCATGGTGCTTTTGGGGGCTGCTTTTAGTGCACATGTGTTGAGATTCCATACTTTTACATTTAACCCTTATTTTGGAAAAGCAGTAATATTGAACAGTGTCCTCAGCAGATGTACAATTGAATGTATGTATTGTGGTTTCTCAGTTGGAAAGATCAGTTGTCAGAGCAAGTTACCATTCTTCCTGTCTAAAATAAGATTGCCTCTTAGAGGGTTATAGGACTGGGAACGCGACAATACTTTCTAATGTATTTCATCTTCATAATTAGTCTGCAATGAAAAGACATTTGTATTTGATTTAGAGATAGGGAACCAGCCCAGCTAAAGACTGAGCTGTATCAGACATAAATCCACCGATTCCTCTTAGCTTTACCTTCTCATCCATCATGAAAAGAGGTGAAGGAGGAATCGGTGGGTTTGTGACCTATTTATATGGCTCAATATTTGTCTGGCAGAAACCAGTCTTAGGCTGCCTATTACTAATTCACCATCAACCTTTGGATAGACTGAGGTTGGAGGGAGTTCTGTGTAAATAATGAAAGATTATTGTGCCTGATTCTTCTCTTCCTAACCAAAACCTTTCACTCATCTGTGGCTGTGCTCAGACTATCCAATGGTCCAAAATAGTTTCTTTCCTTCTACTTCGGCTGATAGACGTTTTCTTTTACATATTGCATTATAATTTCACTGTAGTTACCTGGGTGTGGTATCTGTTAGTAATTATCCTGAATTAGTGGACTTTCTGTTCCATGGGGATGTCTTTTCTGCAAATAGAAGTTGTTTGCAGTAAGAAGGCATATTTAGTGGATACTGTGATTATAGGGAAAGGGAAAACCCAAATTAAAGAGAAGGATATACAGCTACTAGTGGGATCTTTGATTTTTAACCATCAATATTTGTTTATCTAATCCAGACATGCCACTCCGGTTTCTAAAATCTGCCTTTCTTAATTTAGCAGCCCTCAGATTGTTAGTTAGACTACAGATTCTATAAATCTACCCCACATAGCCTGTGAAGAAAGCTGCTTTTGATTAGCAGCTTTAATATCTATTATAATTCTATATATCAGGGAAGTAAAATACAAATGATATTTGCAGAGTAAGAAAAATGTTGAGATTCTAGAAAGAGTGCACAGAAGAGCAACAAAGATGATTCGGGGACTGGAGGCTAAAACATATGAAGAACATATTGCAGGAATTGGGTATTTCTAGTCTGGTGAAAAGGAGGACTAGGGGTGACATGATAGCAGTGTTCTAATATTTGATGGGCTGCCACAAAGAAGAGGGGTCAACTTGTTTTCCAAAGTGCCAGATGGTAGAACAAGAAGCAATGGATGGAAACTAACCAGGGAGAGAAGCAACCTAGAACTAAGCAGATATTTCCTGACAGAACAATTAACCAGTAGAATGGGTTATCTTCAGAAAGTGTGGGTGTCCATCACTGGAGGCTTTTAAGAAGAGATTGGACAGCCACTTGTCCAGAATGTATAGGGTCTCCTGCTTGTTAGACTAGAAAATCTCCAAGGTCCCTTCCGACTCTGTCATTCTATTTTGTTTTGTTCTGTTCTATTCAAATGCTCTGGGTTAGACTGTTTAAGTGAACCCCTTTTTATGGCAGAACTTCTTGAACATGCTTAGCATCAGCATCACACCCATGGAGACCTGGGATTTTAGTTTCCTTCTAAGTATTCTGGGAAGTTTAAAGATCTGTAGATCTGTAAATTTTAAAGATTTGCAGATCTGGCTATTTGCTAACAGTGCCTGGAACCTGCTAGAATCTTATGTGGTTGTAGGGCAGTGTTTCTCATTGTTGGCAAATTTAAGAGGGGTTTAAGAGGAGTGGGCTTCAACTCCCAGCATTCCACTACTCTTAAATTTGCCAAGGCCAGGTATCACTGTTGTAGGGTGACTGATATGAACCTGGGTAATTGAAATTTGAAGCAGTTGATATCTCTGTAAAATATTGAATGGAATTCTAGAATGACTAGAGATTCTGGGTTTAATTGCTTTTTTATTGGTAAAAACATTAATTTCATTTATACACTTTCCATTTTTAAAGATTGAAGGGCAAATGGAATCGGTTTGAAACTGAAGAACCTAGAAACAGGCATGGCTTATCCTATATTTTGGATGCTGGATTAATTCCTGATCTAGATACATATGGCTATGTATCTGGCTATGCTATGCAATTCCTATGCAATTTCTTCATTTTTGGGGAGAGCAATGAAGCTGTTAATCTACCATAGTGAGTAAATAACATCATGGTCAGAAGAGCGCCCAAGAGCTAGAGATGCATTACAGGCATTTATCTGAGTCACAAAAGAACCAAGTAAGCTGTGTTCATAATAAGAAAATGCAAGCAACACATCCCTGTTTCACATTGAGCCTTATTTGTATGTGGCAGATAGTCTCCTGATATTCAGAATCCTGATAATAATACAAACTTTGAAAACTTTTAGTCAAACCAGCCTTTTCGCCTCTTGCCTGTTGCTTTTTGTAATTCTGGAGTGATGAGGACATCTGAGGATCCTTGAAGAACAATAGCATTGTAATCTGTTGAGTGGGACCACTAAAGATTTTGGATTTGGAAACATTTGTTGATTCAAGTCCTGGTGAAAGTGCATTTCCATAACACTTTTATGTTTGGTGTCCTCTGTATATTCAGAGTGATTGATTTTGCCTGTTGGAAAAGAATGCAGTAGATGGGCTACTGAAAATGTGAGGAAAAGTTGACTGTAAAAAAAGGAAACCTCTTATCTCTAACTCAGTTGTAGAAAATAATTTATCTATTAGATTGATATGACACCCCCCTCTTTAGATTCATGTATGTGAGATAGGTGGCCATATCAGTCTAATAAATAAATTAACTCTCTAAAATGGTGATCTAATTTATAGTTATTGTACAAAGTCGTATGTGAAATTCTTTTTATTCATAAATATATGCTATTATACTAGCTTATATTTTTTATGCCTGAAATCAGTTTTCTTGTAAAGGTCTATATATGAATTGCTCTTCACTGATTTTATTGCATGATCAAGTTACTTAATTCATTTTACATCTACCAAAAAGTCAGATTAGGTGGGCTTGTTTCAAGGTTTATCACATTCTCCTTGTGGGTATGGATCTGCTAAAAACTTAGTTATTTATGAGTTTAATTTGATATCTTGCCACACACATTGGCTATTTCTGGATTGCTGTATAACTCTGTTTTCAGGGACAGAAAAATGAGTCAACAACTTCTAATTAGAAATCGAACTAAAGTTAAATACTTTAAAAATGTATGTTATGTCATTTAATGCTGAAGTTTATAAAACTCTACTGCCAACCTACCATTGTACATCATTCTACTGGAGATTGCAATTTCTCTGCTGCTGTCCCCTTGCAGAAATGCACTCTTAATTAGGGATTCTTCAAAATCTGAGATATGCCAATGATTGATCTAGGCTTATTAAGTTCAGGCCTTTTCAGAAACAATAATTAAACTGTTATTTTTCTATAATAGTTTTTTTTATATTTTATATTTCAGGTAAAGACAGCTATTGCTTTGAGATTGTTTACATAAATGAAGGAGAAAAGGTACAATAAGAATTATTCTGGCGGATTTGAATACTAAACTAGATAAATTTCCAGTGTCTCCATTAGCCAGGATTAAATTTACTTGTATATTAAAAACTGATGCTTTAATTTATCTCCATAAACAATTACTTCTTTCTTGTTTTCTAAAGAGTTCCTATAGACTTAAATTATACTTATGATATTATATTTTGAGTTTACTCAGCATATTTAAAAAAAATATCAAAGTTAATATCTAGCATTTATTTATACCTCCTATTGAAACCTTTTGGAGAAGAAAGTTTATTGGGGTTCCAATGCAGCTTTTATCTGCCGGAAGTTCAGTTGATTGATACTAGATAGAATTGGAGAATTGTGAGAATTGGAGTGTAACATCACTCAGAAAATATTTGTGTCATTTGTGTCATTCTGACATCATTGTGGCTTGTGCTGGACACCTATGTTTTCAGTTTATAACTCTGACAATCTTAACCCATCACAATGATGGCTAAAAGTACCAGAGAGTACATGGATGGCCAAGAAAACAAACCAATTGATGATCAAATAAAACATGCCGTAGTTCTCGCTCAACGCAAAAATGACCATTGCTCTATTTCAGATAAATTATGTGAAGGCCTATCTTTCTGGAGAAGGTTGTCATGCTGGAAAGAAGGAAGGAGAAAGAAGAATAGGATGACTAGCAGGAAGGTGGACGGACTCAGTTACAATGTTTGTGGGTGCATCATTGGAAGATCTGAAATACGGGGTTAGAGACAGATTGTCATCACTAGATAGTCACTAAGTGATCATCAGGATTGATTGATGGCCCATAATCAAAATCAATGAATGATGACTTAGTATAATAGTCTAAGAACATCTGATAATTCTTAGATTTTCTGTCAAATGTGTGATTTGTTAACAAAAGGATATAATTGTAATGGAAGGAGTATATATTTGTACTTTTATAATAAAATATAGTTTAATCTGGGAGGAAGTTTTTCAGCAAATAGAATATCTGCCCTCACTAAATGTATTTAATTTAAGCACATAAACTTACATAGGATATCGCCTGAAGTTACACACTGTGTAGTTGAACAAATTTGTTCATTAGTATGTTGTATGAATTTAGCCTAATTGGTTATATGAATTCAATCAATAGTGATTTCTTCAGAAAACAATGGTTTAGTATAATCTGCATTCAGATTATATTCAGTCATAATCACTGTGCTCAGCATGGCTAATTGCCATTATGTGTACAGTTGCATTGTTACAATATGATCTTACTTATAACTAACTATTCAGGAGAAAATCCTGAATTGGTTTCCTATTCCTCTAAGACTACCTGGAATTCTGAGTATACAATGGAAGTCCACCTTACACAACACATGATCTGTGAACAACAGACCATCAGTGAGGCATAGTGGAGCACTTCCATAAGTTGCTGTGGGTAAAGAGAATGAGAATTTAAGCAGTGGCAGGCCAGAGAGGCCAACATTGACGGCTTGGACGTTGTACACATCTAAAGAAGGACATTTCAAGATCCTTGAATATGGTTATGCAGGTTTGTTTAGAAAATGGATATAATAAGAGCTGCTTATTTATATGTTTATGATACTATATTGTTGCATTAGGAGTTTTTAATAAGTCGGTTCATTAAATTGGAATTAGACATTTAGGCTCATCCTTGAGATTATGTTTAAATCCCAAGTGTTTTATTTGGAGTGAATCTGAACAAAATAAATAGCACTTAGTTTAAAAGCAAATTGTTTCAGGACATTTCCTCAATACTGTTTTTATTTTCAAGTCCTTCCAAAGCAATTGGAAATCAACCTGCAATTTTCCTCCTGCTGGCTTGGAAATATAAGGAACATGCTGAGAACCCCGTGAGTCACTTAGTGCTTCTTCGTGTTGACCAACAGGAGGTCCTGAACCCCGACATTCAATCAGTGTTCTTCCCCCTGAGCTGCCATAGGTCTTGGAGGAAGAAAAATGTCTTTCCCCCCCATTCCACACCAAAAAGGAAATAAAATAAATAGCTACCACATGTTGCTGTGAAGGGAAGCTTTGTAAATCCAAGCCATCTTGTGTCACCATTGCATTGCACATAAAATTATCTAAAAGTACAGTGATACCCTGTCTATAGTACTGCACTTTAGAGCTTTCCACATTATTTCTAACCATGTTTGCAGGATGATGATCACTTGGAAGCTAACACTACTTCAGAATATGGTAATATAAGCAGTGATGAGCAAGCTTCGTGGTGCTCACATAACATCACTGCTGTGTGAACTATACTGGCTGCCATTTGGCTTCTGGGTGCCATTCAAAATGTAGAGGAATGCAGAGACAACCTTGGAAAGGGAATATAAGCACTGTTAAATAAATATTAACTTAACCCTAGAAATGAAGAGAAGGTGAAACTCAAGATAACTCCGTCTTGGTTCTGTTTGGAATAAGAAGGGGAAGAAAGAAATTCTGACCAAGTGTTCAAGCTTCTGTTATTATACCCTATAACAGGGGTGTTAAGCTCGTGGCCTGCAGGCCAGATGCGTCAGGTGCTGGCCATGCCCAGCGTGTGACCAGGGAAAAAAGTCACGATACATCCCATGACAACAACATGATGACACGAGTTTGACACCCCTGCCCTATAATGTAGATTTTCAGTAGTTCTTGCATTTTCTGTCCCTTACTTGATCTGTTTCGAAAGGTCAACAAGTCACCTACCTGGTCAAGCTGCCTGAAGGACCATTTATGTCTCATGTTGTCCATCCCTTTTGTTGGATTGGTTGCTTCAAGTTCCTTCAATTAAGTAATGCCATCTAGGAAAATGTAGGAGGCAGCCTCTTCTGCCGTGACACCTGCCTTTTGGAACAATATCCCCTTAGAGATCCAAAAGGGTTCTACCTTTTCTGTCTTTGGGTTGGAAGGATGGGTTCCAGGAGTTGTGAGGATTATGGACAGGGTTTTGCTCTCTGAATGGACACCGTTTTATTGCTATATTCATTTTGTACTATATAGTGATTTTTAACTTGTAAAGCTGCCCAGGGCCATCTAGAACGGCACTCTTATTATTATTCAGTAAAAAAGGCACAAACAATATAGGAATTTCATTTTAAAATGAATAAGATGGCATTGATTGAAGCAATTAGCTGTTTGCAGGACCTTGAAGACTGCAGGGATGAAATTGACAAATTTCGTTTTTGTTTTCTCTTTTTTTTTTAATAGGGGACCGGAGATCATATAAGGCAGCTTTTAGGATTGATTGATTAATGATTGACTGATTGAGAGCTATTGCCTTGAAAAGAATAGATCAAGGATGCATAGAGCAAAATTTCCCACCACTAAGAGGGCAGACCATCAGTTATAGTGCTGAAAAACTGTTTTGTTCCAGTTTCAAATAAAACTGGTATAAATACAGAAACAAAGCGCTTTTGACATGAGTTGACCTCATTTGATTTCTGAGCCAATTTTGCACTAGCGCGAGCACTTGTGTGGAAGGATCCTTAGATTAGGAAATAAGGAGCTATCCTTATTCTGTATGTTCCAATCAACAGTTTCCACCATTAAGAAAGTTCTGTTGGTGTTCTATATGCTTAATGGTCTCTAATTGGAATCAGTGGGATTCCTCAAAAGTACCACTCCCTTTTTTTGAATTTCAACCCCCCCCCCACATTAAAAAAAAAATTCAGTAGGCCCGGAGTCAGGAGGTCCTCTTGTGGAGTTCTTGGTGCTCTCTGAGCTTGGTTGCTTGCTTACAACAAACAAAGGTAATGTCATTAGTGTGAATTTGGGTGGGGTTTTCAGTATAAAATTTGTCCTGCCAAATTTTGGTGGGGGTTTGGTTTCCTTGAACTTTGAAGGCAGCAAACCCCACTCTCATTCACACTGGTAATGTTACCTAATTCAGTAATGAAATGTCTGCAAGCAACCAACCAACCAATCAAGAAATCCACAATTCCTGAACTGTATTCTTTTCTAGTGAGATCCTTTTATCTACTGATGTGTCTGAGCAGCCCAGTGGGCTTTACCTTACCTTCAGAGATTACATTCAGCCACAAAATTTGTAGTGTGATTTTGGATTAGTCACTCTCCCTCAACTCAATTTAACTCTCAGGCTTGTTATTGTGGGGAAAAAATAAGAGTATTGAGGCATACCAGTAGTGGGTTTCAAAAATTTTTACTACTGGTTCTGTGGGTGTGGCTTGGTGGGCATGACATGGCTTGGTGGGGGTGGCAGGGGAAGGATACTGTAAAATCTCCATTCCCTTCCATATCAGATGGGACTTGGGAGGCAGAGAATAGATGGGGGTGGGGCCAGTCAGATTTTTTACTACCGGTTCTCCAAACTACTCAAAATTTCTGCTACCGATTCTCCAGAACTGGTCAGAACCTGCTGCAACCCACCTCTGAGTCATACACAACTCCAGAACAAGAGGCAGAATATAAATGTAACAAATAAATCTAACAAACAAGCCATAAAGTAGTAGATCATGTTTGCCTAATATAATGTGTGAGCTCAGTCTTTTGGTTTATAAATCATAGTTTATCACTTATTAGACTTTTGTGTCTTATTTAACAAACCATGGTTTGAACAATCGTATCTATTTCTATAAACCCAGCATTGATAATTTTTGCATTAATTTAAAAAAAACTGTTTTATATTCTAGCTAAAACTTCAGTGATCATTTTGGGGTTATATATTGAAAAGTGCTTCTCAGTAAAGTTTTATACAGCTGAGCAATTCAGGACTCAGGCTGAAAATACTAAGTTTCTTTTTGGATTGTTTTTATATTTATACACAATAACGAATCAAATAAATAAACATTTCTTCCTTTTAGCTAGACTATACAATATTTTTTAAAAAAAAAACCTTCATACAAACCCATGGAAAATTTTCTTCAGCTGGTCTCTAATATTTTTTTTAATAAACTCCTAGTCAAAAAGAGCTTTGATTGCCTGCCAAGTTTCATTTGTTTTTCAGTCAAGCAATAATATGATCTAATTCAATATTTCAAGAAATTAAATAAGTGCACAGAAGGTTTTCATGTTATGGCCAAAGCTCTCATCAAGACATTTATCTGCAAATCTCCCAACTGAGATTCATATTCTTGGTTTTGGTATTTATTACTTATATTGCAGAGAATTTTAATTGATTCTTCTTAATGATCATGTTTTAATGTAGTTTATGGACATGGATCATAATATCTGATGGATCTGTGAAAGCAGATGTCTCATTTTTTTTTCTAAAGCAATTTTCCTCCCATTAGTCATTTTTGACACATCACCAGCCTCAATGACAAAATATAAGTAACTTTCATGGTCTCTGGGAAAATAATATCTCTAACCATGGGTGACCATTTGAGAGTGTTTTTTCTTTCTTCCTTTTGCCTTTCCTTGAGTTATCCACCCTGCTAAGCCACAGTTTGTTTACCATTTTTTAAAATTGAGAATGATTATTATAATAATGTGTTCCCAAGGGAACCCAGAATGGTGCATGTATCAATAAAAAAATTAAAACAGTCACTTATAATGTATCACACAAAAATAATTTAGCTGCATAGTAGTTTAAAATAAAATTAATATAAAAGATAGCCTGGTCTTAGAGCAGTTGTTATCTTGCTGATGCCCAGTTGAGTAAATACATCTTAAGTTTTGTTTAAATCTAGAAGAGATGCTTGCAGAAGTGTTGGAGGAAGACATGAAGTGTGTTGAGTCAGAGCCCCTATTAGGGATTACCTCGGGATGATAAGGACAATGAAATGTCCACATGTCTTCACCCTTATTGTGGCCACTGATAGCCATTTAGTGGCTCTGTTTGGAGTGACCTGTTCCCTGTTGGATGGGTGGGTGGGGTTCAGAACATTTGTTGGGCTGCTGTGAGGAATATTCAGGCTATCTGATGGATAAAGTCACTCAGATTTGCTTTGACTTGGACTCTGATTGGACCAGGCAGGCTGAGGTGCCTGGAGTACTAGTATCTGGGGGAATGATCAGAGTTGTAACTCCTGAAAAAGTGGACAGGCTGTCAGCTCAGCCACCTCTTTGCGGGATCTGGGCCCCACCTGGGTCTTAAAAGTACCCAGGTATATACCAGCCCTTCAAGGTAGATCAGACTAAGAAACCAAAGTTATGAATGCTAATAATACTTTTGTTATAAGATTATAGTAATAGAATCTCACAAGTTTGAATACACCTCCCACCAACTTTAGCTTTTGGCATGAGTTGACAAAGTGTTTGATTAGACAATTTCTGAGAAAAACTAGGGAGGGTCAAACCTGAAATGCTTTCTCAGATGACATTTCTGCTTCAGGCTGAAGCTTCTTTTGTCTAACCTTGGTCTTGGTTCCAGCTCTTCCTCCTGTCTCTCAAGGTTACTTTTGCAGCCTATTATAAGAGGTGATTTGCAGTTGGATCTGGGCCATGGGGTCAGCCTCTGAAAGATGGGATGGTTCACCCCCCCAAAAGACTGTTTTTTGACCAAAAACTTTAGTAGTTTTTGAAAACTACTATTGTGTTTCCCCAAAAATAAGATCCTGTTTTATATTTTTTTGAACCCCGAAATAAGTGCTTGGCCTTATTTTTGGGGAGGTCTTATTATTTTGGGGCATGTGGAGCAAGATGGGGCTCCTCTTGCTGTCTTACTGATTCCCAGCTCTGGGTTTAAATATTTTTTGGGAGGGCTTATTTTCAGGGGGGAGGCTTATTTTAGCGCATGCGCTCAAAAGCCCCAACTGGGTTTATTATTAGGGGAGTCTTATTTTAGGGGAAACAGGGTAAACAGTCTTCAACCTTCCTTTTTTAGGAAAGGTTTTGAGCAATTGGTTGTTCTGCAGAGGAAATAGATGACCTAGACCCATTTCACTTGGGTTTCAGGCCAGGATTTAGTATTGAGACAGCCTTGGTTGCATGCATTGATAACTGGTGGTAGAAAGGGGATCAAAGCGGGGCATCAATCTTTGTGTTCCTTGATCTCTTGGTGGCTTTTGATACGATCAGGAACAGAAGAATACTGTGCCCAGTTCTGTGGGTTGGGTAGGGATTACCATTTTATGTTGGTTCTCTTTCTTTCTCCTGGACTGGTTGCAGTCTAAGTTGGTTGGGAGGGAGAGAGATATTACTCCCTGGGTCATCCTGTGGGAGGATCCCACAGTATTCTACTCTTTCTCCCTTCCTTTTCAACATCTACACGAAACTGCTGGGTGAAGTCATCTGCAGTTTGGGATTCAGTATCAGTAGTATGCCGATAACCCCCGAATTATATCTTTCAGACTCAGACCAGCCAAATAAGACTGTCACAATTCTATCCCAGTGCCTGGAGGCTGTAAGGGATTGGATTGGAAGGACTGTCTCTGACTCAGTTCTCCCAAGACAGAGTGGCTTTGGGTACCCACATCTGGGGACATCTTTGATCTTGGATTTTAACATTGGTGTGCAATCTAAATGTGTTCCTAGACTCATAACTCCTTGAAGAACAGGTAGCAGTTGGGGCCAAGAAGACTTTTACACACTCAATCTGGTGCATCAGTTTCACCTTTTCCTAGTTTGGGGGGGCCCTTCAAAGTGCCACGCATGCCCTAATTACCTTGTGCAATGCACTCTTACATGGGCCTGTCCTTGAAGAGCACCTAGAATTTTCAACTGGTGAAGAATGGAGTGACGCGAGCAGTGAAAGGCGTGTCTTGATATACCTTTGTTTCGTGAGTTGCACTGGTTGCCAATTTGCTTCCAGGCGAGATTGAAGGTGCTGGTTGTTACGTATGAAGCCCTACATGGTATAGGGCCCTGGTTATTTATGGGACTACCTGATTGATTCAGTCTTACAGGGTTGGCAGGCTCCAGTGTCCTTTGATTAAACAATGGCATTTATCAGGACTCTGAAAGCACACCTTTGTAGCAGCACCTGTCCTCTGAAATGTGGTGCCTTCTGAGATCCAAATCACTTCCATTCTGTTATTATTTAGAAGAACTATGAAAACCTGGTTCTTCACCTAGGCTTTTGGTGAGGGAGAGTGAGATCCCTTGCTTTTTCCATACCTACTTTAAGCCAATGTCACCAAATTTCCTCCCTTTCAAAGTCACTCAATTGGCTACAGTATCCCATGATCACTGATGTTAAAGCTGCTTAGAAATACAACACAATAAGAAGTCTCTGATGAAAAAAAAAGTACCATGTATTAAAGCAGCCAAGGCTGTTCTGATATTATAATCAGGCCTGAAGCCAAAATTATTTAGAAAAACTTCTTTCAGATAAATTTTATTATGTGCAAGCCCCACTCTTTCTATCACCTTGCCCAAGGAGAGGATACTTGTGGTGATGGACATAAGAGTTATTGTCCTACTGAAACTAGGACTGCTATGAATGGATTGCAGAAATCCAGATGACAATTAAATGACAATTCAATTTTCTGCATCTCTTTATTGCCAGTTAGTGTGGAGTTTTGAAGCCCAGGTATGGAAATCTGACTTAACCATTAACTACTTGTTAGTAAAGAGCTCAGCTTGTTAAATCTACCATGCTAGATTTTACTATCTAAGAATGGAAGGAATGTAGGTAGGTGACACAGTTCCCAGAGGGATTGATTGATGATTGCCGACTGCTGATTGCCAACTGCCAACAGTTTGGCAGTTCGATCTTCACTGGCTCAAGGTTGACTCAGCCTTCCATCCTTCTGAGGTCAGTAAAATGAGGACCCAGATTGTTGGGGGTGATATGCTGTAAACTGCTTAAGAGAGGGCTGTAAAGCACTGTGAAATGGTATTCTAAATGCTATTGCTATAATTTAATTACAATTATATAATTATATTTTATAATTTATTTAATATTTATAATTATATTTATATTTAGGTTTTTATATTAAAATATTTTTATATTTTTACTTATAAATATAAAAACAGATTAAAATTACAGAGGATTAAGATTATCAGGCAGATGATAATGATAATTCAACAAGATGTGTGATAAGACATTGCTTCTACAAACTCGATAGGTTCTACATGCCTCATGATTGCAATGGTAAACCACAGTTAACAAGGTTTACAACACATTCTGGACATAAATCGTAGCTTAAAAACTGCAGTGGCAGGATGGCACTACACTAAGCAAAAGGCTAATATGCTGTAGCATGGATTTGAGTGATGTGTAAATCAGACCATTCTATATTGGTAAGTGCATTTTGGCCACTTTGCTTCCCTGTCTTTCTCAGTCCAGTTTCAGGCAGGTACTTAAGAGTGCAGCCTATACCCCCATACAGTTCTGCAGCAGTGTTCAGGGAATTAATTTTATATCTCAATCAAACTGCTCTTGACTTGTATTATTGCTCCACATCACTGGATCTGGAACAGATCCAGTGACTCAAAGGCTTTTCTTTCAGCATAAATGAAAAGCATGATCACAGCACAATCTCCAACTTTAAGCCCTTAAAGATTGATTGATTGATTGATTGCCTGCCCACCTGACTTTTTCGTGGAACCACAACTTCCAGAGTCTCCAGCTAACCTGATCCTCTTAAATTGCACCCACATATCATAGAATAGTGCAGTGATGGCTAACCTTTTTGCTGTTGCGTGCCAAAAGCGGGGGGAGCGGGGGGGGGTCACGGGTGCGTGTGCCTACATCATAATTCAATGCGCCCCGTTCTCCCACGCATGCGCACGTGAGCCCCCCCCACTTCCCCCTGCTTTTGGCATGTGATGGCACAGTGGGCCCGGTAGGCCCGTTTTTCCCCCTCCCCAGGCTCCAGAGGCTTCCTAGGAGCCTGGGGAGGACAAAAACAGCCTTCGCCATCTCCTCCCAGAGGCCTTCTGGAGGCCGGAAACAGCCAGTTTCCTGACTTCCGGTGGGACCCGAAGGCCTGAAAGTCAGTTGGCCAGTGCGCACATGCGCGCTGGAGCTCAGGTAGGGCAACACTCGCGTGCCCACCAATATGGCTCCGCATGACACCTGTGGCACCCGTGCCATAGGTTCGCCATCACGGGAATAGTGTATTCTGACTGGCCCGCTCAGGTGTTTCAGTTGGTTATTTTTCCTAAAAAGGATAAACCAGGTCTTGGAGTGACGGTGGAGGGGGGTAGCTTGGGGTGAGAATGGAGTTGCATGAATCTATGGAGAGTGTTGAATTTTGTACAATCGCTTGTCAACTTTTTATCTTAGGCGTTTACTTTACTCTTCCCCACCCCCATAATTTTAAGGTCACCTATTGACCCTCTGTAGCACCACAAGGCTATTTTCATGAAGCCCAGCCTGCCAATTCAGTAGCATCTGTCTATCGTGTTATTCCAGAGCAATATGCTGGGTCAGCAAAATGGCATTGTGTGACCGTATGCCAGCACTGCAGTCTTTCTGCTTGGCCTACACATTTACTTGCTGAAGTGGCAATTCATAAGTTACGGCTGCCGATGTTTTATGCCACTCCAGGTATCTACAGTGTGTACCACCCGTTTGTACCCTTCTCCCCTTCGTTTCTTCAAGCTGTTTGTTTTGTGCACGATTTGAGGACAGTTCATAATTGTTTGTGTGTAGTGTTGCAAAAAGGTTCAAAGATCCAGGGCAGCTTTCTCCACCCATGGAGACAATGCTGTAATCAGTAATACTGATATCTAGTATTTCTAAATGGCTTTGGAAATTACTGTCAGTGTTTGAGCACAAAATTTCAGGAGCATGAGGTGGCATCTAATATATTCAGTTCTGCTCCACATTGGATCTGGCATTGGCAGTCCAAAGGTCCATGGGCATTTTAGATTGGCTGAATGTTGATCAGCATCTACGGGAGTTTGTAAGTTGTTACACTGTGTATGATTCTACATGCACCAGGCAATTGGATATTCCATGCTTCAAATGTTTTTCAATCTGTGAATCCTTTAATATTAGAAAACAACCAGTTTGGATAAGTAGATTAGGCTACCCCTGACTTCTGCAAAATTGTGCACTTCAGAGTCATTGTGAGGAATTTACAGCCAATTTTACTCAGCAGGTTTGGGGAACTTGGCTAAGTAACTGGAAACGAGTCTTACGTTATCACTGAAGTGCAATTTTTCCTAACTTAGCTCCAAAGAAAGCACAATTGTGGTTATAATCACAGAATGTGATTATATTAACTCAGTAAGATGGGTTTCCAAATTATTCTCATGGATTGTTTACTGGGCTGCTAGCAATAGTGCACAAGAATATGATTTATAATCCCAGTGGAACTCTTTTTATTTAGAGGTATTTATTTTTGATTTGCTGACATTTACAAACCATTAACATGGAATAAGGTGGAAGCTTGACAAGGGCAGATGGCTACATTCACAGCAGTTTTGAAATGAAATGATTGATTTATCAAAATAACACTCCTAGCTATCTTAGGGTATCCTAGTTAATCTGAATACTGGCTTTGTCTACCCAAAAGACATGAGAGAATGAAGCCATTGGTTTCATTTGTTGATGATTTCATTTCTTAGCTTTTGGGGGAGGCTACATCGAGCCCTTTATTATTTTATCATATTAAGCCTTTCTAACCAAACAGGAATGACTGTTCAGTGGAAGCTACTCATGAACCGAAACAGAACCTATAGACACTGCATTGTCACTAACAAGCAGGGTTAGTCATGGTTAATTTAGTTGTGAAATGATCAGAAAACTCCAGGTTTGTGGATTAGGCTGGGAGTTTGAAAAGGGGGCATTGGCAAATTACTTCCATAGTGCTTACATACCATGTTGTCCCGAAAATAAGACCCCGTATTATATTTTTTTAAACCCTGAAATAAGCACTTGGCCTTATTGCCATGAGCTCAAAAGCCTGATTGGGGAGTTTCCGGTTGGCGTTGTGACATCTCAGATGGGGAATTAACGGGGCTCCTTGGAGCCCCACGAAAAACCCTGTCTGTTAAGCCGCCGGCGGCAGGTCGATGGACCTACCCTGTCCTGTAGGGATAGGGGGATAGAGAAGGATCCCTCGGACAGCTTGACTTTGGACATATAATCTGTGTATGGAGGATTTATTGAAGATCAGAAAGAAGAAACTAAATGGAATAATGAAAACTGATTTAATAAGCGTGGCAACAAGAGAAAAAGGGTGTGGCAACAAAAGAAGGACTGATGATGATACTATATATGGAATAGCCAATTCAGAATTAACTTTATAGAATTTATAACTTTGAGGACATTGAAATGGAAAATAAATATACTCAGACAGATTGGAGAAAGAAAAAAAAAGAATATATTATGTAACAAGATAACAAAATTCCATAGTTTGAATTAAATGGATGTAATGGTGTCTGGGAGTTTGATGTCTGAATAATCTTAGGAGATACTTTCCTTCTTCTCTTTGCTCTTTCTCTATTTTTTTCTTTCTTTTTCCTTTTTCCTTTTTGTCTCTTTTCCCCTCTCTATTTTTTCTAATTCTCTTTTCAATTTCTTTTGTTATATTTCTATTCTCTTTTCCTTTTTTATTTTTGTTTCTCTTTTCCTTTTTTTTATTTTAACTATTATTAATATTGTTACTATTCTCTCTCTCTTTTCACTATTATTTTTATTAAAGTTGATTTTATGAATATACAAACAATTTAATTAGAAAAAAGAGTATAAATGATTGAAAAACATGATTTTTGAATGTCTTAATACCTTTTTAAATTTGGAATTTTTAAGCTCTATTTACAGACCTAATAATTTAGAAGAAAATGTTTTTCAAGGTGCTGGACATTAAAAAGAATTATTTACAGATTTAATAATTATAGAAAATTGATCTTAAAGTGATTCAAAATGTTGATACTTATTGGAAATAATGGGAGAAAGCCTAGGAGAGAATAGGAGTTAAGATATTTGTTGATATACTTTTTTATCTTTAGTTAAAGATATAGAGGAGAATGGATTTAAAAATAAATATGAATAATACATTGTGAATTAATTTAAAGCTAAATAATTGAATAAGAGATGTAGAAATGGAGGAGAGCATAAAGCTGGACAATAATTAAAATAAAATGCTATGAATCAGTTAAACAAATGAAGTTAGGAGTGGAGGGAAGCATGATTCTGGAGAACAGTGAAAGTAAAGCTGTGATCTAGTCTTACAAATAAGGTAGGAGTGGAGGAAAGCATCATACTGGAGAACAGTTAACGCAAAACTGGGAACCAGTTAAAAATAAAAATAAGAGCTAGGAGTGGAGGAAAGCACATGCTGGAAAACAGCTAAAGTAAAGCTGTGAACCAGCCAATAGAGTTAGGAGTGGAGGAAAGCATACGCTGGGTAACAGTTAAAGCAAAACTGTGAACTAGCCAAACAATAAAAAGTTAGGAGTGGAGGAAAATATATCTGGAGAGCAACTGAAATACAGTTGTGAACCATTAAAAATAGAGGTTGGAGTGGAGGAAAGCACTGCTGGAAAGCAACTATTTGAGCTGCGAACCAGTTTCATAATAGATTTAGGAGTGAAGGAATAACATTGGTATGCAGTTAAAATTATACTGTGAACCAGCCTAAATAAGGTTAGGAGTGGAGGAAAAAAATCGCTGGAAAGCAATTGATTAAGATGTGAACCAGCCAAAAAATAAACCTATGAGGAAGTGGAGGAGATAATACTGGAGAATAGTTAAGCCAAACTGTGAACCAGTTAAATAAATAGAGATAGAAATGGTGGGAAACACTGTTGGGAAATAGCTATTTAAATTATGAACCAGTTAAATATTAGACTTCAAAATAAAGTATTTTGGGAGTGACAGATTTTAGATGGAAATGTTGATTGATTTAGAAACGATTAAGAGAGGAGGAAAATAATCTTTGTCAAGATTATGGATACTAGCTGCCATTTAAGAGAGGTACAATATAGATTCGATGTAATGGGTCTTAGAAATGAGGAATATATATGAAATATTGATCGTTAAAATGACAAAGATTTGGAATGATGTCTATTTGGAAATAATTGTCTAGAATTTAGGGTGACATAGTAGAATGATAAATGTTTAGAATAAGATTTTTCTTTTTCTTTTCTTTTTTAAAGATGTAAATGGATAAAATTTGGAACAAAACTGGTTGAGGGAATGTGAGTAATTGTATTTACTTTATACCGGATCAAATCCTTTCTCTAAAAAGGTGTATTTTATGTTTTATGTTTAAAAAAATAAAAAACTTTTCAAAAAGAATAGCCTGATTGGGCTTATTACCAGGGGATATTCCAAGAAACTACATAGATGTATCTAAGTGATCACAAATTTAATTAAAGGGAGTCTTTACAATTCAGACCGAAAAGTTGATGTTATATATGGACCAATGTATAATGATTGGAGTTACACATTGCACTTACACATGGTTTGCTTAACCAAAGGCTATTGAGTTGGCCACAATTGGGTGGGTTACCATGACACTAAACCCTAAATTACAAATCGCAATAGCAAGTTGCACAAACATTAGTACTATACAGTTCATTTGAAGAACAGAGAAGATAGCTGAGATTATAATAACTAGCGACAGTGATTGTCAGCTCTTACAGAAATGTAAACATGGCTTGTCGTTTCTGCTCAGGTTTTCATATGAATTTCCTGTAGAATCAATAACATGAGTTTCCACTTGAAAAAAAAGTGTGAAAGAGTCATACTGTTCTGGATCGTGCATAAATGTATGGCAATTTTTTTTTTCATTTCACACAAGACAGTTTGTGCTGTGTTTGTTAGATTTTGTTTGACACTTTCACTATTCTTCTGCTACAGTAGTTTGTTTATCCAGCCTGGTTTTCTACCAACATCTTCAAGGTTATTGTCTCGGTGAAGAGGAAAACAATATGGAAAGAATAGATTACATTGCTATTAACAAGGAAAGAGGAACAAGAAAGGTCTGGCTTTTTCTAAAAGCCCAAAAGATGGGTATGCAGCACAGTTCCTGAGGGAGCATATTCTGTAACCTTAAACAGTGTAGGAGAAACATTAGCGTGTTGCAATCCCATGCTAGGGGAATACTAACTTCCAAATATTTGCAGTGGTAACATTAATAAAGTTAAGATTTTTTAAAAAAACATTTGGACCTTGGAAGGTGTGGAGAGAATTTAGCACATCATTAATGCTCCGAAGTGTTATATTAAAGCAACGACTTTATTAAGTCCTGTGCAGTTGTATAAAACAATGCATAGCCTCTTGAATTTCCAATAATGCTTTATGATACAAGTCGATTCATACATCAGAACAATGAGAACAGGAAAAGAAATGGATAGATTCTTGCAGTCCAGCAGGTTCTGGAGAACCGGTAGTGGACATTTTGAGTAGTTAGGAGAACTGGCAAATACTACCTCTGGCTGGCCCCAGAGTGGGGAGGGAATGGGGATTTTGCAGTATCCTTCCCTTAGAGTGGGGAGCAAATGGAGATTTTGCAGTATTCTTCCCCACCAAGGAATGCCCACCAAGCCATGCCCACAGAACTGGTAGTAAAAAAAATTGGATTTCACCACTGCTTGCAGTGGATTAGAATATAAATTACTCCTTAGATGCAAACATGGGATAAGCTTCTGATAAGAATTCTCCACAAATTGCAGGAAAGAAAAACAGGAGAATAAATTTTGATCCTCCATTTCTGGAAATACAAAATCCAGCCATTAAAGTCAACATTAGTTCCTTCATTAACAAGATAAATATAACATCTGTCCAGTAGAAAACAAAAGAGGTCTTATTTGCTAAAAAATTATTAACAAAACTGGAGATAATGTAAGATCTTGTATTAAATGAAAATGATAGTTTGAAGGCAAATGAGATAGGACACTCTAGCAGTGACTTTTAAAACATGACTAAATTTTAGTGTCATTTATGTCTATGTATTTCACACATATTCACATGAATCAGTGATAGTATCCAATGTTTAATATAAAATATTGCTTAAGTACTGAGCAGAAGTAATCCTTTCACATCAGATATGTATCTTGAGGAAGAACATGCCAAATGAGAATCAGATATATATTTATTGTGAAATAAAATATTTCTGAAGAAAGGTTTTGAAATATAGCTACCCCAAAACAGGATGTCTTCCAGAAGACAAATTTTTTCTTGACTTCACCAGTTTGTTGAATCTTTGCCTGATGTAATATTGTCTAGATTTGGTTCAATAAGAACTGAGTTTATGTTATTCTTTGGTTTGTCATGGGTCAGGCATTGTCATCCTTGATATTCATGCCATTCTCAGAGCTGGCTCTAGAGTTATTCAATTACTAATAGCAGAACTAGGACAATCAGATTTTATCTAGGAACTTGCATCTGATAGCTGTCATAACTCCATTCATTTCTCCCCCTCAAGCAAGGAGAGACTCCTGTAATGCCCAAACAGAAATTAGTTGACAGGAACTTAGGCACCATTTTTGGCTGAGACCAAGTGAACATCAGAAACTGTCTTTAGGCATTTGGGCAAGATTTTGTTTAAATTCTGCTCAAGAAAGGCAAGACTGACTTTGGAAAAGAACAAAAGAAATGCTGGCATTCTAAAAATAGCATTTCTACCGTATCTTTGTTAAATGGCTTTTAATTTTAACTATTTTTTTTAATGCTCTGTCCTTTAAGCAGCTCTAAAAAGGTTTAATTTAAAATAGTCTAAAATATGATTAGGAACTTCTAAGCAAATTTTCACCTAGTTGAGAAATGTGAAAGTATTGAGGCTAGCGACTAAGGGTCTATAGTCAAGCTTTCTAGGAGGAGTTGATGAAATACCAGCAAAGCTATTTAAATACTTGCAAAATAATGCAGTGAAAGTACTAATTGTAGTCTTCAAACAGATACAGACAACATAGCAGGAGTTAAGAGACTGGAAAAGATCAATTTATATTCTAATGCAGATGCCTCCAACCTTTTGGACACCAGGGGCCAGTTCCATGGAGAAAGGTTTTTTCGTGGACTGGAGATGGCCTGGTTTAATGTGCTGCGTGCATCCCATAGAGGGGACTTCACTTGTTTGCGGGGTCCAGTTTCTGGCATGTTGCAGACCAGTGCCAGTCTATGGACCGGGGGTTAGGGACCCCTGTTCTAATAAAAAAAAAAGTACTAAAGCAATTGACCAATGCTAAAGAATACAGTGTTTATGACTGGTTGCATAGCAACCATTCAGAATTATGACAGGACCATCCCCAGTCCAAGTGTCTATGGAGATTCTCAGTCATCCAGGTCATGGTTGTCCCAAAAGTGCTTTTCCAAAAGGCAACTGGACTTCTCCCTTGAAAATGTTTCACTTCTCATTCAAGAAGCTTGTTGGATGAGAAGTGAAATGTTTTTGAGGAAAAAAGCAAGAAAGTTCAGTTGCCTTTTGGAAAAGCACTTTTGGGACAAACCCCCTTCCCCTCACCAAAGCAGTTTCTTGTTTGGTTCTGAAAGGACAATGTTCCCCCTATGGACAATCTTCCCCCTATGGTCATCTGACCGTATTTTGGGCACTCAGAAACCCATATTAGGCCCATTTGCAGCACGCCATGGTAATGTGGTTTAAATTCCCCCCCCCCCGAAGTACAGAAAAGAAAAATAGGAAAAAAAAAAGAATAAAGAAAAAGAAAGGAAATATATTTAAATATGATTCCCGCTTTCACCCACAAGAATAAACAATTTTAGTAACTTACCACTTTCTCTTAAAATAAAACAAATTATCCCTTTTTTTCTTGTATCTCATCTCTTATCTATAAACAAATCAATGGTGAAATTTAAAATTTGTTACTACCAGTTCTGTGGGCGTGGCTTGGTGGGGGGATAATGTGACTGGGTGGGCATGGGCAATTTTTTTTAAAAAACTTTTAAAACCATTTTTTCTACAACCTCTTCAGCGGTTGTAAAAAAACGCTTTCAAAAGGCTCTGACGATCCCAGCTGAGTTGCCTGATTGTCAGAGGCTTTTAAATGCCTCTGATGATCAGGCAACTCAGCTTGGATCTCAGAGGCATTTAAAAGAAAAACAGCCTCTGATGATCGCGCGGCTCAGCTGGGCATGGAGGGGGCAGGGATTTTTGCTACCGGTTCTCTGAACCACCCGCCTCCATCGCTACCGGATTGGGCAATTTCACCCCTGAAACAAATCCTTAAAGTCCCCTCATTTCAGTCAATTCATAAGTTCTAAAAGCAGAAAAGCAGTTAATGATTCATATTTATAACAGTTGCAGAGTCCTGGGGTCATGTGATCAACTTTTGCAACCTTCTGACAAGCAAAGTCAACGCAGAATTCAGTGTCACTTAACAAGCATGTTACTAATTTAACCACTGCAATGATTCACTTAACAACTGTGGCAAGAAAAGTCATAAAATGGGACAAACTCACTTAACAAATGTTTCATTTAGCAACATAAATTTTGGGCTCAATTATGGTTGAAACTTGAGGACTACCTTTACCTCCATTTAAATCATTCTAGGGAATACATTCATTTTTATCAAAGATTCTATTAAACAATGACAATTTTTCCTGGTGACAACAATAATGACTGGGTTCACATAACATACAATGCCAAGGCATGATTTGATTTTGGTTCACTGTGTTGTGTTAATCCAGCCACTGCAAACCTAATCAACTGTACCTTATTTAATAACTATAATTAAACTATATAATAGTTTAACTATAATTAAACCATTTATAGTTTAACACGATATGTAAGCTAAACCTGCATCTTAAAGGGTTCAGGTTCAATTTTCTGCTTCATGTTTTCTAGCCAGAGTTCTCTTGATGAGAGAAATAAACAAAATAGTCATTTTAGTGTATTAGGTGGCGGACAAGAGTATAATTAAAAATCATGTCAGGTATATTCTCAGTGCCACATTCTATTCCTAAGGGGCATTTAGAAGAGACTTCTGCACCTAAAACGTGATGTAAATTCCCCTTAACGGTGTGCTCTTAGTAGATGGGAATGGAACTCTCACAGCTCCAAGTCAGCATTATACAGATTGAAATCCAGCACTTCTGGGGGGCATGGGAGTTGATCTTGTATTCTTTTCCTGATGCAAACATCTTCATATAAAAGCAGTGTCAGGAAATTTAGGAACCAGGGAAATAAAGTAACTTTCATCGTCCCTGTGCCAAGAAAGCCAGGGACGATATCACCAGATCAGCCACAGCAAAAGGGCCAGGGAGCTTAGATCTGCTGAGGTAATGCCATTTTTTTAAACCAAATAACATTTCTTGGCCCAAAGAAAAAGCTAGATTATGAATAAGAAGTTCAACATGGGGGGGGAGGGGAATCTATTTCAGAGATTGTGTAAGTGTGCAGAGCAGAACAAAAAATTGGGAGCCAGGACAATGCTGGTTTATTGGTGGGAAGGAATATTAGTGGGAAGATCCTGCACTTCTCTGAGTCTTTGCCTAAACGCACACTAAAATTCCCACATATAACTAATTTTTTTTAATGTATTATTTCAGTAGTCAGTGCTCAAAACTCAAAATTTGTTCTCAAACATTCTTCCATTTGGCACCTTCCCAGATTGCCAGGATTCTGAGTAGGGGAGAAAGATCTGGTTGAAATAATCAGATATTTACTATATGCATCTAACTAGTATATTATTGCTTGGCTGTGTTTCTTTAATAAGTCATCTATCCCCTTTCCCTTTAAGAGCTTCCTAGCTGGACAATGAAGCCATTTTAAAATGGCTTTTATTTAAGCAAATTAATTAATTCAAAGAGCAGCCTCCAAAGAGGTCAGGAGAATAGAGGGAATGGTGTAAGAGAGGTGGCAACCCTAATTTTATATGGCAGCTTGAACTTTCTTTTATGATCGCGCACGTGATTTCTGTACCAATCCCATCTGGTTCATTTGACTTCAGTTAAGTGAGAGGAGAACAAATATTCAAAGATAAATCTATATGCATGAGCACGGACTGGGTGGATTAATCTTCAGGCTAGATGGACTTCTCCATAATTTTTAAAGATGCAAAATTTGGTCAAAGTATGTTGGTGAAGTTTAGTGACTGAAAAAGTGGTATTTAGGGAAAATGTTGACTCCAGTGTGCCGTAAAGGTTTACCTGAGGCATTCTAATTGGCTCATATCTATGCATCTTACACAATGAAGTAACATTGCAACAGGCATTCCCCCATCTCGGAGAAAGATCAGTGAGGTGCAGAAAAGAATAGAGACATGTTTCTTTCATCTGCATTTACAAGTGAACAGAAGGAATTAATTGCAGATAAAATAATCTTGGGAGAGCTTCAGGGAAGCCATAGAAACAAACAAGAGCAATAGGGAACCTTGTATAAAGAAAGATAAGGAAACTACTTTGAAGCAACATAGATTTCTCCGATCAAGTATTTTTCACATGTGACCATGCACAGCTCCTATTATCCATAGTCAGCATGGACATTGGGAGAAGATCAGACAAACTGAGCAACATGGTTTATACAGTACAATGCAGTGAGCCATGTGCAGATCTGTACATCCAGGAAACAAAATATCTACTTCATTAACACATGGCACAACATAGAAGAACAAATCCATCAGGACTAGATTCAGCAGTCCTTCTGCATTTAAAAGACAAAGGCCACTCTTTTGAAGACAACAAAATTCACATTTTGGACAGAGAGGACAGCTGGTTTTAAAAAGGGATCAAAGAGGCCATCTGTGTCAAAATTGATCAGCCCTCTCAACAGGGTGGGAGGGGTATAACACAGTCCTTTTAACAGTTCCAAGAATGCTGCACACCCATTTGCATCACTCAGGTGACCCTGATGACACAGATAAATCTCCAAGTGGCCTTAATTACTTGCTAAAAGAATGCAAGTGACCAGCTGTCTGCAAGGAGTATAAATCCTTCCATTCTCCACCATCCAGTCAGAGCTGAAGAAGCTTCTTGGATGAGAAGTGAAACATCTTCAAAGAAAAACCAGAAAGTCCAGTTGCCTCTTGAAAATGCACCTTTGTGACAACCATGACCTGGATGACTGAGAATCTCCATAGACATCAGATTAGGAAGGCTGAACTTAAAAAATGCATAAGGTATCAAGAAAGGAACAAAAGCACAGACTGAGCAGCCCCAGGCAAAAGAAAATTCTGAGAAAAGTACTATAGTTAATTGTAACAACATGGAATAATGAGGGGAAGTTTATGAACTCACGCCAACATCAAGGCTAAGACGTATTGAGCCCCATAACTTCCATGAGTTGGTTCAACCCATTTTTGAAGCCCATCAGGCTGGTAGCCAGTGCATCTGGTGGTAAAATGCTCTGCCATAGCCTTCCTTAACCAGATACCTCCTCAGATAAGTTGGCTAGGAATTGTGGAATTTAGGAGTTGCATTCATTGGAATTTTCTCCTTTAAACAACTGCATGCTTTTTTCAGCCTTGTACTGAAACTTAATAGAAGAAGGGCAGTTTTAATCAATAGCAGAGCAGTTCTGAGGTTTTGCTCATACGAGGGCTGCAGCTATTCTTCCAAATCATTTTCAAAATTTCAAGTGCTGAGCCCCATTGCTGTTTAGCTTCCCAGAGTGGGAATAATCAACTGTATATTGTTACCTGCTGAGACACATATAAAAAAAGTGTGTTTTCTATTTTGCCTTGTATAAACAGATGTTCATATCAGTGGGGAATTCCAGTAGTTGTACAGAATATATGGAGGGTATCCAGATGGAGAGGAAAGCTTTTCCTTCATCGCCTAAATTAGAGAGAGAGGGAGGGAGGGAGGGAGAGAGAGAGAGAGAGAGAAGGGAGGGAGGGAGGGAGGGTGGGGGAGAGAGGGAGAGAGAGAACATTTTATGGGCACAACTAGTCATTGATTTTAAGGATTATAGTCTCAAATAAAAAATGTTCCATCTGCATGTGACTGGATTGAATGAAAAATTATGTCATCGAGGCTGAATTTTATAGTGACTGACAATTTTATCTCGGCTCCCAGATTTGTGATTTTTTTCCTAATGATAAATCATAAAACATAAAGCAGTAATGGTTAAATGTCTTTGTAGTGTCATTTAGAAGCTAAAACTGTACAATTATCACCACCTCATCTCCCGGAGTTGTTGTTGTGAGGAAAATGGGAAGATGCATGATAGTCCAGTCCAGAAGGATATTTATTCCACACTAGTCAGTGAAGAAAACAGAAAATGCTAAGCAGAACATAAGAAAGTAGAGTAAAATTGCAGTGACCTAATTTCATATTCTAGGCTGTGAAGAAAGTTTCTACTTTGGAGATCAATCAGATTGTAAGACTAGCCCTTGGGGAACCTGGAATATTTCATTTCTGGGCTAGTTTCAAAGGAAAAAGGGCAATGTGAGAAAAATAGCCTGCCTGAGAGACAAAACCATCTTTGCTGCCATGAAGAGCAAAGAGGAAGAGAGCAGATGACTTAATAATTCTCTTGTCTCTAATGCCAGTAATTCTGTGAAATCCCTACTAATAGGACTAAGCTGGAGCATTGACTAACTAACCGTATCACAGCGTCTGCCTACCTCAACGAATTCTCCAGTATTTTAATTTACAGCTTGGCATTAAAAGCTCTTTCTTCTTGAAAATCATCATCCCTCCTCACCTTTTCTCGCCATTCCCTCACTTTCATTAATACTCTTTTCACCATCTCTATTTAAGCCTAAGTATGAGTAAGTCAATCAAGTCTGATAAAAAGATTTTGCATTTACCTGAGAGCACCATTAATTGTAATGCTTGCTTTGGAAGAAGTGCACTTAAAAATGATGATCTCTTCTAGAATGACACATTATATTTTAGCCACTTGAGTTTCAGTGCCCAATAATGGGAGCTGTATAACTTTGACTGCTTTTCACACCAAGAATGCTCAAACAGTCTGAGGAGATACCTGCCAGATCTTCAAAGTATGGTCTTTTGACGATATGGCACACATGCTTACTTGGCATAGCAAAAGCATAAGCATAAATAATTACTTTCCTAAAAAGCATGGTGGAGCCAAAGGACTTCCTCCTGCATTATTATTCTTTAAATATTTACAAAATGAATGAGTAACCCCTTTTTCCAAACATGTCACTCCAGATTGCAGATTTGACAAGATGATAAAGGGGTATGTGCCTGTTTAAGCATCATTTCCTTCAGAAAGCATTATTATCTTGGAGAAAGGAAGTAACTTTTCTCTTGTCTCTCCTTTTTCTTTTTCCATGGCCATATTTTTATACTATAAGTTCTTGAAATGAGTGGCATGAATATGGCAGGATATAAAGTTGGGGGAAAAAATCCCCTCCCATCAAACATGATAAAATTGTGTTTTTATTTTCTACTTATACCCTTTTTGTTCTATATAAATCAGACATTTGCAGGATGGTAAGCCAGGAACAGATTTTTCTTCCCTGTTTTGAATTCTGGAGACAGTTGGAAGCTGGATCACTGTGATGGCAAAGGTTTGGATTGTGGATTTTGTCCTGCAATGTTGAACTTCCTTTGGAGCACAAAATCACATCTGGTGACTTTTGCAGCTGGCCAAACAAGTAATGAAAGTTTGTTTTGTTTTATTAGATTTCTATACCGCCCTTCTCCCGAAGGACTCAGGGCGGTGAACAGCCAAAAAATAAAAACACAGAAAATACAAAATTTAAAATAGGTTAAAACAGATTAAACAGTTTGGCTAAATTTTAAAAATATCCCATAATATCAAATTCATGTTTAAAATTTAAATTTAAAATTTAAAAATTTTAAAAAGGAGAAGATTTAGGCCAGGCCAGCTTGATGGAATAAAAACGTTTTGAGCGCACGGCGGAAGGTGCGCAGATCCGGGATCCTTCGTATCTCCGGGGGGAGCTCGTTCCAGATCGTAGGTGCCCCCACAGAGAAGGCTCTCCCCCTAGGGGCCGCCAGTCGACATTGTTTGGCCGACGGCACCCGGAGGAGCCCCTCTCTATGGGAGCGTACTGGCCGGTGGGAGGCTATTGGTGGTAGTAGGCGGTTCCGTAGATAACCAGGTCCTAAGCCATGGAGCGCTTTAAAGGTGGTAACCAAAACCTTGAAGCGCACTCGGAAGACCACCGGGAGCCAGTGCAGCTCGCGCAGGAGAGGTGTTATATGGGAGCTCCACGTTGCTCCCATAACCACCCGCGCGGCCGCACTCTGCGCCAGTTGGAGCCTCCGAGTGTACCTCAAGGGGAGCCCCATGTAGAGAGTGTTACAATAGTCCAGACGAGAGGTGATGAGGGCATGAGTGACTGTGTGTAGAGAGTCCCGATCTAGAAAGGGACGCAACTGGCGAATCAGGCGAACCTGATGAAAAATCCTCCCGGCCACGGCCGTCAGGTGCTCTTCTAGAGACAGCCGTGAATCCAGGAGGATGCCCAAGTTGCGAGCCCTTTCTGTGGGGGCCAATGATTCGCCCCCAATAGTCAGTGATGGCACCAGCTGACTATATCGGGACGTCGGAAACCACAGCCACTCAGTCTTGGATGGGTTGAGCCTGAGCCTGTTCCTCCCCATCCAGATCTGTACGGCCTTCAGGCACCGGGACATCACTTCAAGGGCATCGTTGGGGTGGTCCGGGGTGGAGATGTACAGCTGGGTGTCGTCAGCGTACTGGTGGTACTTCACCCCGAAACCACGGATGATCTCGCCCAGCGGCTTTACATAAATGTTGAACAAAAGGGGCGAGAGGACCGATCCCTGCGGCACCCCACATATGAGGGGCCTCGGGGTCGATCTCTGCCCCCCTGTCAACACAGACTGCGACCGGTCAGAGAGAAAGGAGGAGAACCACCATAATACGGTGCCTCCCACCCCCAACTCTTCCAACCGGTGCAGCATGATACCATGGTCGATGGTATCAAAAGCCGCTGAGAGATCTAACAGGACCAAGACAGAGGAGCAACCCCTGTCCCGAGCCCTCCAGAGATCATCAACCAACGCGACCAATGCCGTTTCCGTGCTGTACCCAGGCCTGAAACCCGACTGGAATGGATCTAGATACGACGATTCATCCAGGTACTGGGGAAGCTGTCGTGCAACCACACTCTCAACAACCTTCGCAATGAAGCGGAGGTTGGAGACTGGACGATAATTAGCCAATACTGCCGGGTCCAGGGAAGGCTTCTTGAGGAGAGGCCTCACCACCGCCTCCTTCAAGGCGGCGGGGAAGGCACCCTCACCCAATGAAGCATTTATAATCCCCTGGAGCCAGCCTCGCGTCACCTCCCGGGAAGCCAGTACTAACCAGGAGGGACACGGGTCCAACAAACGTGGTTGCATTCAGCCTACCCAGAATCCTGTCCACGTCATCTGGGGTCACAGGATCAAACTCGTCCCAGATAATATTCTCAAGACCTGCCCCCGTCACCCTCGCTGGACCTACCCAGTCGGAGTCCAGTCCTTCCCGAATCTGAGTGATTTTGTCATGCAGATATTGTACGAAGTCCTCGGCTCTTCCCTCCAAGGGGTCCTCCTGCGCTTCCTGGTGGAGCAGGGAGCGGGTCACCCTAAACAGGGCGGCCGGGCGATTATCTGATGACGCAATAAGAGCAGCACAATGAGTACATTTTGCTGCTTTTATCGCCACTAGGTAATTCTTAATATGAGATCTTACCAGTGTCCGGTCCGATTCAGAAAGACTAGCCCTCCAACTGCTCTCTAGGCGTCTTTTCCGGCGCTTCATCTCCCTCAGCTCCTCAGTGAACCAAGGAGCCAGGTGAGAACGGCGCTGGGTCAGAGGCCGCAAAGGCACGACTCGATCCAGAGCTCCAGCGGCCGCTCTATCCCAAGCGGCCACTAGGTCTCCAGTCGAGGCGTGTGCAAGATCCTCGGGGATTGGCCCAAGCTCCCTCTGGAACCTTTCAGGTTCCATCAGGCGCCTGGGGCGGTACCATCTTACCAGTTCCGCCTCCCTGCGGCGGGGTACCACGGTTCGAAGGTCAAGGCGCAGGAGAGAGTGATCCGACCATGACAAGGGCTCAATAACTATGTCCCCTATCTCAAGATCACTCAACCACTGTCCAGAGACAAAAACCAGGTCCAGTGTGTTTCCCCCCCTGTGCGTAGGGCCAGAAATTAACTGGGTCAGGTCCATGGCCGTCATGGAAGCCATGAACTCCCGAGCCACCTCAGATGCCTCACCTACGGACGGCAGGTTGAAATCCCCTATGACCATAAGTCTGTGGGTATCAACCATCACCGCGGCGATAACATTGAGTAGCTCGGGCAGGGCTGCAGCCACGTGGCAGGGAGCCAGGTACGTGATCAACAAGCCCATCTGAACCCCGTGACCCCACTTCACAAGGAGGGACTCACAACCGGCTGTCTGAGGAACAGTGGTCTCCCTCGGCCTAAGGCCTTCTCTAATAATAACTGCTACTCCCCCGCCCCTCCCCTGAGGCCTCGGCTGATGGAATGCGCAGAAGCCTGGTGGGCACATTTCTACCAGAGGGACCCCTCCCTCTGGGCCCAACCAGGTCTCCGTAATACCCGCCAGGTCCGCTCCCCCCTCCTGAATAAGATCACAAATGAGGGGGGCTTTATTTACTACAGACCTGGCGTTGCACAACATCAGTCGAAGGCCTGGGCCCTGAGGATCTATGCAACCTGGAGAACGAGTGGAGCTATGGGGGCCGGAGTGCCCTACCGCTTGAAGACAGCGGGTGCGTGCTCCCTTCACATGATATGGCCCCCTACTCCCGCCATATCTACCCCTCCCACTCACAATACCAATGATGGAAACACAGTCTGGACAAGCTTGACCCCCCCTATTACCCCCGGATCCCCCCCACCCCCGCCGCACATCCTGGCCCGGTCCAACCCTCCCCTAAGTGGGTTATCCCCCAAACCCACAATCCTAATCCCTGTCCAACCCCCCTCCCCCCTCCCCAAACCCCTTAAAAATTTGGACAAAGACAATTTTAAAAAATCCCGCAGCCCCCTCTTTGTGGCATGCCACCTCTCGGGGTTCCAAAGCCCGTCATCGAGGTAGGCCCTCGATAGAGTGGAGGGCCAAACCTGCGAGAGGGGGGAGTCTTGCAGACCAAGAAGTTCCGCCGCTGAGTACATCTTAGCCGAACGGGTAGCACGACCATATCCTAAGGGTCTATAAAAGGACCGGAGGAGTAGACAAAGAAATGGGGGATCTATGAACATATTTACAGGACCAAGTCCGCTTCCCCTCACAACAGGGGACAAAGTCCAGAACCAAGACGACCACAATCCAAGGGGGGCAATAGATCCTACCACCCTCTCACGGTGGTCCTTTGTTATAAAGTTTCTTGGCCCACAAAACAATCTTCAATGAATATCATAGGCTGCATTAGTGTAAACTAAACTAATGGATTATTCAACAAAGATATTCCACAATGCAGCATCAATTGTCTATAATCAAACAGGATGACTGAGGTAGGCTCAAGAGGTCTTAAAGCCAGCTGAAGTCCAGCATAACCTTTTGCCTGAGATCTGAGATTGGCATTTTTTTAAACAATTATATTGATGTTTTTATTTTAATTGAAATGTTTATGACTTAATGTTGCAGTGGGAGGTGCTTATGGATGCTTTCAGTATTGAAAGTTACCACCGATAAGGTGAAAGGTTGAGCAGATCATCAACTCACATCACAAATAACAAAAGCTCAAAGGCATAGAAAACTAACAGGTATGAGACAAATTGTTCTCCCTAGAGCTGGATCGAGAGCATCCAGGCATGGGTAGTAGCTCTATGTTGTTCTATAATGTAGATGCAAGAACTTGAAATATCCTCTTTTTTATTCCACCAAATGTACTTTCATCCTAGATAGGACATAGGAAGGGCCTCTCTTCACAATTTAGGAAGCAGGTTGGATGATCTGGAAGGAGATAGCCCCTAGGCTATTTTGGGCCTAAAACCATGTAGGACTTTATAGCTAATCATTCTGAATAGTTCTTGAAGTAGATGGGTAACAGGCCAGCTGATTCTGTCAATTTGTTAGACATTGAAGCTTTTGAAGATTTCTCCAAGTAACCCTATGTTGAGAACACAATATAAATCCAGTCTGAATTGGTTTTGTTTTTAGAAGATTTACCTTGTAGCAGAGACGGGCAGCATGGATATTTAATAAATAATAAACTTTATCCTGCTTTTCCTCTGAAAATTCAAGGCAGAATTTACATGGAGTCTCCCTAATCTTATACCATGTCTTACATCTAAGCGCCATGGTGCCTCAGTGGTTAGAATGCAGTATTGCAGGCTAATTCTGCTGACTGTCAGGAGTTTGATTTTCACTGGCTCAAGGTTGGCTCAGCCTTCCATCCTTCCGAGGCCAGAAAAATGTGGACCCAGATTGTTGGGGGCAATATGTTGACTCTGTAAATTACTCAACAGAGAGCTGTAAAGCACTGTGAAGCCTAAATGCTGTTGCTATTGCTATATCCACAACAATACTATGGGTTATTTTGAGCTAAGGGAGAGTGACTGGCCCAATCTTTAAGATCTGTGATCATCACTCTAATATCTTGACGGTGCTGGTTCGAAAGTGGCATTTGCCACCATAAGCAGACCTATCACCTGGGTACAGTTTATGTGGGCCAATAATACTCATAGCTAAAATGTATCTGTTTATCCAAATGCAAAGTCCGGAAAGAATCCAGATATGCATCTCATTCCTCAGTAGACTACCACTGCCTGCAAAACAGAATAGATCTGTGACAAATAGCCTGAACAGATGCATCTTCATTTTGTTTCCATTAAAGCTCTATTTGTTTGTCACTATATCAGAACGCCCACGGTGTATTTGATGAAAAAGAGCAATAGCAAGGCATGTCATTTGCATATGGTGACAGTTTACCCCGCTCCCCTGACAATCCCTCTCAGGGGGTTCTGTGTAGATGCCATATATCTAAATGATAAATTTAATACTGTGTGTGACCAACCATACGCTAAATAAATAAATAATAAATAAATAAATTAAATTAAATAAATTAAATAAATTAAATAAAATCTAAATGAAGTTGAATCTTATCAGGAAACAATAAATTATTAACTAAAATACAAAAGTAGATTCCCAAGCCCCCAATCTCTGGAACTGCCCCTCAGAGGAATAATATTATCGCAATATTCTTCTAGAATGATATAAGTTCAGAAGGATATAATGATCAGTGCAATTAAATATTATTCAGTAAATATTCAATAACCAATAAAATCACTAGGCCTCCATTCTTCTTCCTAGTTCCCAGTACTTATCATCTAGCACAGAGGTCTTCAAACTTGGCAGTTTTAAGACTTGTGGACTTCAGCTCCTAGAATTCTCCAGCCAGCATAGCATAGCATAGAATTTTGGGAGTTGAAGTCCACAAGTCTTAAAGCTGCCAAGTTTGAAGACCTCTGATAAAGATCAAAGCAATTGCTACTGGCTCTGCTAAAACACTCTAGTGTGTAAATGGGCACTAGAGGCTTGCATGTTTAGGTAGTCCTTGACTTATGACCACAATTGAGCCCAACACACGTGAAAAAATTTGTTAAACGAGTTTTGCCCCATTTTATGACTTTTCTTGCCACATTTGTTAAGTGAATCACTGCAGGTGTTAAGAGTAACATGGTTGTTCAGTGAATCTGGCTTCCTCACTGACTTTGCTTGTCAGAAGGTTGCAAACGGTAGATCACATGACCGTGGGACCAGGGGTGAAATCTAAAAATTTTTGCTACTGGTTCTGTGGACGTGGTTTAATTAGTGGGCGGGGCTTGGTGGCAAGGTGACTGGGAGGGCGTGGCTTGTTGGTCAGGTGGGTGTGGCCAAGTCAATGTCACTTCTTTGCCCTTTTTTAACCTACAAAACAGAACACAACACAACTGGTTCACCCACAATATAAAAGCAGCTGTGCTGGACCCAAAATGGCCCCTGCAACAAGGAGAAACCTCACACAGCCACAAAAAGCCCAAAAAAACAACTTTCACACTTTACACACACAAAATTCCACATACAGCTTTGTGAGATTTTGTGTAGTTAGAGTGAAACACTACAGAAACACACTAAATCTCAGAAAGCTGCTCAAATATTATTTTATTTTATTTTTATTTTTATATAAAAGCTGCTAAATTTAAAACTTCCTAAACTTTAAATGGCTAGGTCTAAAAGAAGAAAAACTAAAAAAACCCCTAATTAACTATTTTTTTAAAGCTCCCAAAGGGGGAAAAAACTTACCCAATAGAACAGGGGTCTCCAACCTTGGCAACTTTAAGACTCATAGACTTCAACTCCCAGAATTCCTCAGCTAGGAATTTGCTTTGCTGGCTGAGGAATTCTGGGAGTTGAAGTCCACAACTCCCTGCCTGCTTGATTGCAGGCAGGGAGATTCAGTTGCTTGCTGATGAAATGGATTGCAGGGATTACAGCATGGCGTTGTGATCAGCAGCTAAGGTAAGCAAGCTGAGAGGGGGAGGGGGAGGGATTTTTGCTACTGATTAGCAGGCAACTCAGCTGAGATCGTCAGAGCTTGGCTCGTCAGAGCCATTTAAAAGAAAAAAAAGGCTCTGATGATCGCGCGGCTCAGCTGGGCATGGGGGCGGGGACAGGGATTTTTACTACCGGTTCTCCGAATTGCCCGCCGCCATCTCTACCTACTCGCCCAAGTCGGTCCGAACTGGGAGCATTTCACCCCTGCCTGGGACATTGCAACCGTCATAAATATGAAAAGCATCCAAATGTAAATTACATGACCATGGGGATGCTGCAATGGTCATAAGGGTGAAAATGGACTTACGACCAATTTTCATAAGTGTGAAAATTGGTCATAAGTCACTTTTTCAGTGTTGTTGTAACTTCAAATGGTCACTAAATGAACTGTTGTAAGTCAAGGACTACCTGTATTATCTAAGACTGGCAGAGCTGAGACTGATAGTTGACCAATCTGGTGAGATCTAGGAAGAGTTTTTTTCAACAGAGATGTAACAAAGGATGTATTGATTGATGGAATTGTACCTTCCTCTAAAGAGGTATTTGGCACAGTCCTTGCCAACTCAATATTTCTGACTGCTTTAATTGGAGAGAATGGCTAAGAGTCTCAGACTGGACATGTTGAAGTGTATCCTTTACAACTGAAAACATTAGGATCTTGTTTAACTGTACATATTTTAATTAGCCTGGATTGATTACCAGCCATTCAGCAAGATTGTCACAACAGGATTCTCTGAATAAATAATTTCTAATCCAGTGGCAGTATTGGCAAAGATTCACATTTGGCTCTTCCAGGTGCAGAGAAGGTTGAAGAGATTAATTATGTTATTCATATTAGCTCTGCTAATTATCCTTCAGTTTGCTTGCCCTTAACTTGATTAAATTGTCATAAGTTCTTTTTTTAAAAAACAAAACAAGAGTGAACAAAACTACCAATAATTTGTTTTTGTTTTTATTATTTTAAAATGTTTTTATTATTCTAATTGTAGTATATATTTTTTTAATTGTAAGCTTCCCAGAGTCATTGATTGAGATGGATGACTATAGAAATTGAATAAAATAAATAAATTATACAGCTGTATATAGAAATTCAGGAACTTTTCTTATTCACTTCCTTTAGAAATATTTGCTCTCATTCAAATATGTAAAATCATACACTGCTATTCTACTTTTTTTTAACTAGGTCAAATTAGATGGTGTAGAGATTTTTACAAGTTAAAAAATACGTGCTGTGGCCTGCCTCTACTTACAGACACTGGATGATTTGAACCTTTCCCCCATTTATTTTCCCAGCCAAAAAAATCACTTGAATGGTTGCTTGTTATGTGGTGCAAAAAAATAGTATTGCTCCATTTAACAGAAAGCTGTATGTTTTTACAGAGGTTACACCCTCCATGTAACATACAAAATGTATGTACTAAAAATACAATCCATTAACATTATTATTATTATTATCTTTATTCATTAAATATGAAACTCAGTCAACTGAACATTCAAAAATGCATCACGAATACCATTGACTGGTGCTAATGGTTGATATGGGTTGCTGCCAGTTAGGTTGCTGTCAAGCAGTTAGGCTGCCGTGGCTGGGCCTGGACAGCTATTTGGTGCAGTTCCTACGGTTATGGGATTATCGTAATTGGATCAGTAGTGGCTTAGCCACTGTGAATCAATCTAGGCCCCTACCATCACTAATGATGAGAAGGAATCAACAAAATTCCACACTGGATCGGTCATTGCCTGGGTCAATAAGGACCGCGTCAGATGCTATGGCTCCTGGACATCTATCGAAAAAGGGGTTGCAGGGCTCAGTTGTTACTGCTAGAGAACCAGGGCGTGCAACTGCAAAGCCCTGCATTGTTGTTATTGTTATTGTTGTTGTTGTTATTTGCATTTTACTAATAAAAAGGTGAAATTCCAGCCATGAATCTCCTGACCTGTTTCACCCTGTATTAAGAACAATGGGCATTTTTTGCTAATGCACTTAAAATGAATCACCTAGAACCGTGATGGCGAACCTATGGCACGCGTGCCACAGGTGGCATACGGAGCCATATTGGTGGGCACGCGAGCTCAGCTCCGGCGTGCATGCACACGCTGGCCAGCTGATTTTCCGGCCTTTTGGGCCTACTGGAAGTCAGGAAAAAGTCTGTTTCTGGCCTCTGGAGGGCCTCCAGGGGAGTGGGGAAGGCCATTTTTGCCCTCCCGAGCCTCCTAGAAAGGCTCTGGAGCCTGGGGAGAGCAAAAACGAGCCTACCTTGCCATCACATGCCAAAAGTGGGGGGAGTCACACATGCATGCGCGGGGGGCGGTGCGGATAGAATTATGGGTGTGGGCACACACGCAAGTGACCCCCCCGCACTCCCCCCACTTTTGGCATGTGATGGCAAAAAGGTTAGCCATCACTGGCCTAGAACCTCCAACTGCATTGGAAGCATGGATCAAAACAATAGAAGACAATATTCATCCCTGAACAATATCCAGGTTGTTATTTGCATAAATCCATTCAACTCAATAAAAATTATTACCAGGTAAATAAATGTAGGGGTATGTTCAAATAAGCTAATTCATGAGCGTGGCTGACTGGGAAATACGTACATACCCTGGTTCTTGCTGTGTTGTTTCTCCAAGTGATATGACAAAGTGTCTTGTACCATCTGTGGGGATGCTTAGGGGTGCTGTTCATCATAGGGCATTTTCATAAACAGCTCTAAAACAAATAATAGGAATCAATATAAAATAGTTATACTTTGCAGATAATGCAAGAAGCTTAAATTTAGAGGTAGATAGGAAAAAGCCTATAGATTTGGGTGGGCATTTCTGTCAAGAAACTATACTTCTAGTTTCTCTTCTTTTTCAGGTATACACGTCCACAGCAGTTTAAATTGGTAGTCAGGTCAATCTATCCATCTTAATGGTTCTTGAGCCATTAATAGTTAATGTTTTGTTTTCTATATTAAAAAAAAACACAAAAAACACAAAAGCAAATTGACAGATGTGCGTTGTTTCCTGACCTATCTAGAAATCAATAATAATAAAATTATTTAAGGCTAGTCCTCCAAGATATAGAACTTGTTTTTATCAGAAATAAAAACTATTTTTTATAGTTTTATAGTACAAAGTTTTATAAACTTTGTAAAGCAATTTTACCTTCTACGTTTTGCATCTACAATATTTATCCAAGTTGTTCCATGCTTTATTTAACCAACAATCCACATTTAAGGATCGAACTACTGTGCACAGTGCATTGGCTCAAACATTTCTGTCCAGGTAGCATTAACATGAAGAGGTGATGCCTGTCTCTTGGAAGAGGGGACAATGTATACATGACACTGTTTGTCCGTCAGCCAACGGGTCTCTATTGAGCAATGGATTTTGAGAGATCCAAGTTGATTCCCTATTATTGAACAGGGGAACCAAGTGGTGGTCCAGCCATGGTCCATCTGGTTGCCCGATGACCAATGGAGATGGGGCAACAACAGCAGAAAAATTGTGTCTGTCAGGCCCAAAGAACCAAGAACGATATGTGGAGTTATTTCTGAGTAGCTCTTTATTGTTGTTTGCCTAAAAACAGAATCTTGCCAGACTAAAGCAACTATCTGAATAACTGTTAGACATACACTGTGAATTGTTGGGGATGGGTGGGAGGTCTGACTTTGCCCTGTTTCCTGCATACCAGACATTACAAATTCCACTGTTTCTTTGCCCCTGGGAAATAGCCCCTCCCTCCTCTGATTCCAAACTACATTCCATCACAGTGGCAACAATAATTTGAGGGTGTCCTAAAATATTTTAGAGTATTTTTTTAAAATAAAAGAAATAAACTGCCAGATACTTGCAAATGATGCGATGTCAGCAAATGAATAAGCTATCTTCTTTATTCTACCATCTTATTTTCCTAGGTTATTGAACATCAATGATTCCTTAGATGTTGGTTGATCCATGGAATTTTAGACAGATGGAATAGAGGAGTATAGAATTGTAATATAAGGCTGAATCTTATACCATTTAGAAGGGAAAAAAAGCTTTACTGTGAGGAGTTATTTCCAAGTAAACTTGGATATAATTTCACTGTTAGAAGCTATACATACTTTATGGGTGGCTTCATGCAATATGCTAAATCTAAATCTGAATTAACAAGATGCAGTTGCTCTAATCACATAACATATGCTCCCCCTGATTAAACCATGTGATATAATGGAATAAACCATGCAACAAGCCAAGACAATGGTTGATTCATCACCACCACCTGCTGAACCATAAATATCTATTCCCCATTGGAGCCTAGTTAGCATGTTGTTTGTGTGCAGCCTATTTGATATACATAACAAATACCGTCCGTCCATGGTAAATATATACCATAAATATACCAAATATAAACCATTTATATATAATTTATTTACGTTAAGTTTTACAACCTTCTCCAGGGACCATTGCACTAAAGGAAAATAAGGTTGAAGTCATAATTATTAATAACTTAAGGAAAAAGGAAAAGCTTGCTGAAAAAGAATCCTATGTGTGTGTTTGTGTTTGTGTTTTAGTATCTTACATCAGGTTCTATCTGGGCTGCAAAATTCTGGGTGATCACAAGTTGGCAACAAAGTCTTGTTTGGTCAATTGTAAGCTTGCAGTCAAGGTACGGCAACCTTAATTTTTCAGTTTATAGTGATGGGAATGTTTATAGTAGCCTTCCTTACCTTTGAACTGTGTGTTAATCATGCCTTCCTCAGGCTGATGCCTTGCAGGTGTGTTGAATTGCAACTGCCACCATCTTGGTACTGATGGAAGCTGTAATTCAGTGCAAAGGTCATAGGGTTAGGGAAGGAGATCAGGTTTGTAGAGTGGAGGTAGTACATAATAAAGGTAATGCTCTAATAAAAGTTAGAACCTTAGAGGTAAAGGAGCAGTAAATTAAATTTATTTCCATTAGGGTCATGCATCTCCTACACATTATTTATATTTTAAAATTTAAAGGAACTTTACTACTAGAGACTAGAGAAGAGTGCAAAAGTTGTCTTGAAACTCAACATAAAAAAATAATAATAAGATTACGGCATCTGGTCTCATCACTTCCTGGCAAATAAAAGGGGAAGAAATGGAAGCAGTGGCAGATTTTCTTTTCCTGGGCTTCAAGATCACTGCAGATAGCGAATGCAACCATGAAATTAAAAGACACTTGTTCCCTGGGAGGAAAACTAGCAAACCTAGACAGCATATTAAAAAGCACAGACATCACCTTGCCAATAAAAGTCTGTATGGTCAAGGCTTTTCCCAGTAGCGTAATGTGTGGCTGTGAGATTTGGACCATAAGAAAGACTGAGCACCAAAGAATTGATGCTTTTGAATTGTGGTGTTTGAGAAGACTCTTAAAGTGTCCCTTGGACTGCAAGGAGGTCAAATCAGTCAGTCGTTTGGAAGGACAGATACTGAAGCTGAAGCTCAAATACTATGGCCACCAAATGAGAAATGGGGACTCATTGGAAAAGACCCTGATGTTGGGAAAGATTGAAGGGAAATAGAGAAAGGGGTAGTAGAGGATGAGATGATTAGATAGTATCATTGACACAGTGGCCATGTGTTTGGATGGACTCTGGGAGACAGTGGAGGACAGGAGGCCTAGTGTGCTATGGTCCATGGAGTTGCAAAGAGTCAGACATGACTTAGTGCAGGGGTGTCAAACTCGATTTCATTGAGGACTGCATCAGGGTTGTGTTTAAACTTGGGGTGGCAGGGGTGTTGGAAATGAATTCAGCCAAAAAACACTTGGGTCGATGAAAATAGAGATTTTATTAAAAGAAAATAATAAAAGCTATTTTGCAAAATAGGGTGGGTATATCCCAGCAGATCTCAACAGAGGAGTTTTAGCCAGGAAGCCACACCTAAAGTTTTCAAAAGCATTACATTTTATAGTTCCCTATCCTGATGGCCCATTTCCCTCCTCCTTTGGACTTATTGGACAGGCCCTCTGGGGTTTCAGCTAATCCAAGATGCCTCAAAGGAATACATTATCTCTCTCTTTGTTTTCTCAGATTACTTTCTCTTCAGCACCTCCCGTATCTCTCCGTACCTGTCCATTACATCTCTACATAGTATCTCTCAGTTTTAAGGAATGTCTCCGTGCACCCTCAGCAGGCCCCTCTCCAATGCCAAAGAACAAGATCCTTCTCCAAGCATATGCATCATAGACATGGGAGAAAAGTTCCACAAAGCATATAATCAAACTACATTGTAAAATTCAGTCATATTTAGATCTTAATGCAAGAAGAATACAATGGATTTCATACATACGTTTTTACAGAGGTACATGTATTATAAATGCTTAACAAATAAATGCTTAAATGAAAAATACTGTTGTAGCAGCATAACATATATTGTACAATAGAATAACAAGTTTCTGTTCATTTATTACTATTCCCTTCGTTACTATTTTATTTTTGAATTCCCTTATATCCTACAGGGGGGCATGGCCAGCTTGACTTCATTCGTGTCAGGGGGTGCCTGTGGTGGCCTGAGCACTCTGCCAGTGAAAACAGGCTCCTGAGCTTCATTCTCAGATGCCATGACCTCCTGCAGCCCTCTGCCAGCGAAAACTGAGCTCAGGAGGGCCGCGTGCTGGCAGAAACACCGCATGCTGGTCCTTCACTGTTTCCAGGGTGGCCCTGTGGGCCAGATCTAAGTACCCCACTGGCCGGATCCGGCCCACGGGCCTTGAGTTTGATACCCCTGACTTAGTGACTGAACAAAATACTTTTCAATTGCTTGCATTCAGGAAACCAACTAAACTGATATTTCATTGCAACTACTGTAACATTCATTTTTGCCAGGATATCTAATCATCCAGCATGGGCTTTTCATCACTTGCCATTATGTTTACTTAAATGTTACTTTCTTTAGTTATACACTGCTTCCAAGTGGAAGCGGTTTATAGGTGCTTCCAGGTTACAATTTGAATTTCAAATTTTAACCTAAGTTTTCACACTTCTCTCTTCCTTTTTAAAATTTCGTCTACAGAGAAAAACAGATTTCAAACTATTCTAAACTCAGGCTTCTCAAAAAAAAAAAATTGGGGAGGGTTAAATCTTGTATGCATATAATTATGCAACATGCAGTGCAATCAAGCTAATTGCACATGCAAATTCTGCATATGTAGCTCTCATAGTGTGGACTTTAGTATGCGCATATTGTTACCAAAGAGAACTGAACTGTGTGAAATCAAATTTTAATATTTAATTTACATATTTATTTTCAGCTGTTGGTAATACATTCAGAATGTGCTTTTTACTGAAGAAACCTATTCTCTGCATAGGGTAAAGAAAACACAGCCAATCTTTTTATCATGCACTTCTGTGTTGAACAATGACTTGGAAGACAGGGTGGCCTTCTGCTTCTATCTTTCACTGAAAAAGCAGATTAATTTCACCATATGTTTGGAATGCAAAAACCACAAGCAAATTGTTATTCTAGTAATTCTGTCTAGGGTCCATTTTAAAAGTAGGCTCAAAGCTCTGGATTGTAGAACCTCTGCAAACTGATAAGAGAAGCCAGTTTTTTTCCCATCTGATATTTTCCATTGTTCAGATTGATTGGGAATAATAAGAGTAGAATTCTAGCTATCCAGAGAATATGAAGTTGGAGAAGGCTGCAGCAAGAAGCTGCCAATCTTCAATAGTCTCCATCAAATTAAAATTTCAAGCAGAGTACACGATCCCCACTTCTAAACTGTTGCTGAATGCAAAGTGAAACATTTGTACGAAACACAATTTCTACTTTGGCATTGATCTCCCTAAGCTCAGAGAACCCCAGCTAAAAGAATTTACAATGAAGCTGGGCTACTCTTATCTCAAGCCATCCTTATACCAAAAGTGCTAGTGTAACATAGGTATGTAATTCAAATTTTCTTCTCGGTTTTTACCCAGGTCCATGGAAACTTTCCTAGCAAGTTAAGAACATTTCAAAAATAAAACATCTTTGAGAATCACTTAGAAAAAGTTGTGCATCACATAAGGGTTTAGTACCAGAAACCTTACTTATACCTCCATAAACACAACAGACAGCACGCTCCTTCCATCACCACCTGCCCTTCAGTAGTATTGCTTCACCATTCCTCTCTAGTTATATGTGTATTTATTCCAGAGAGCCTCGGTGTGCATTGCAGTAGTTAATTTATTCTCAGCTTCACCTTTATCCATGCTTTTCACTGGCTTTGAGAGTCTTTATTTCTCATTGCAACCTCCTTTCTTATCTCTGTTTTCACACGGCTAACTACTGTATAAACTCAAGGCAATTTTCTATTTCTCCTATTTCTCCTATTTGTAATGTTTGCTTTATTGTTATTAGCCTTAGCACTATTTTTATTCCAATCACCATCTCTACAGTATACTATAATTGGAGGGTGAAATGCCTTTTATCAGGGATGTCAAACTTGATTTCATTGAGGGCTGCATCAGGGTTGTGTTTGACCTTGGGGGACTGGGGTGGGCATGATCAGGATGGGCATGGCCAGCTTGACGTCACTCGTGTTGGGGGTGTCTGTGGCGGCCCGAGCGATCTGCCAGCGAAAACAGGCTCCCGAGCTCCATTTTCAGCCATGATGGCCTCCTGCAGCCCTCTGCCAATGAAAACAGAGCTCAGTGGGACTGTGCTTGGGCTCCCGGGCTCCATTTTCGGCCATGACGAAGGCTGTCCCCCTGGGCTCCGTTTTGCTGGCAGAGGGCTGTGCATGGTCCTTCCGAGCTCTGTTTTTCTTGAAAAACAGGCTGGTCCTTCACTGTTTCCAGGGTTACCCTGTGGGTCAGATCTAAGCAACCTGTGGGCCGGATCCGGCCTGCAGGCCTTGAGTCTGACACCACTGCTGTATATGGTCACAGCAATAGATGCCATCTACACCTTCTGTTTGATATTACACATGGGATTCTAATGTCCGAAATCAGCTGGACCTTTCTTGAGAGAAAAAGACTCTTAGGACCAGTCATGGATATGTTTGTTTCATTTCCTTTCTGCAGGAAAATTGCAATACAAAAAGGAAAAAGAGCAATTGACTGTGACATAGACGCTGAGCATAATACACAGTGCACATTAGATAGTGTACACAGTCCAGGCATGTCTGTTCAATTCCTTTTTTCAGCTGGGGTGGGGGTGCAGTCTATCCTTTCTGACAAGATATTTTTGAGGACAGAAGTGTTGGGAATAGAGGGTCAATATATGCTGATTTTTGAAAGTTGTTAACTAAGTCCTCGGATCCCAAACTTTTACCATATTTTTCGGATTATAAAACGCACCAGAGTATAAAACGCAGCTTAGTTTTTGGGGAGGAAAATAGGAAAAAGAAATCTGCCTACCAGGTATTCATCTGGCTAGCTTCCTTTGTCTGGTGAGCTTCAGCACATTAGTTTGCTGGTTTTTATCCCCTGCTTGGGGATAAAAAGCAGCTTCTAAAGCACAACTGATCTTTGGAGAGAGAAGCAATGAGAAAAACAGGCAAACCAAGGAGATCACTTCACTCACTAGCGCCTCGACAATTTTGTGTACTGTGCTTAGATCAGACCACAGGCATGACATCTGTAGATGACACGGTGTGCATGAGGTCTCCTTTGGCAACTACTAATCTTACCTTCCTGATTTTTACTGTTTTTTTTAAAAAAAATCATAAGCAAAAATGAGAAAGTGAAAGGCTGTGAAGTCCAGCCTCCAGACTCTTCTTTGTCATCCCCCAATCCTCTCTAAAAAAAGCCACTGGGCTTCAGTGAATGTTGTAAGCCTCCATTGAACATGATAGGTGGCTGAGGTTCAGTGCTTTGTTTGAAGGGTGTCCAACTGCATGTCAAGGAATGAAGAACATCCTATGGAGGGTAAGTTGGAAAATATGGTAGAGAGCATTCATATAAATCTAAATTTTGTAAGCAGTTATGCCCTTTTGTGAGAGTGCCCATATTATGTTCCAAAATATACTCACATTATGCAACACCTTATGTTCCAAAATTGTAAATGCACTCATCAACCCCAAAAGGCTGAGGATTCCTGGCTTCTTTCAATTGTTATGTTTCATAATTTAAAGGGTTATTGAGAAAAGATCAAATTGTTGCCAGCAATGTACAGGCAGTTGGCTCACATAAGTCAAACATATAGCTAAGATTGTGCATTTCTCTAGACAAGCAGCATTTCCAATTATTATAACACATGTTTATATCTTTATTTGGAATATCTAAACAGGAAACAAGTGGAAAGCTCTAGTGTTTTGAAAGATGTATGGCATGATGCAGTTTGTTATCTAGGGCCCATTCCAGTGGTGGGTTTAATTTTTTTTAACTACCGGTTCTGTGGATGTGGCTTGGTGGGCGTGGCATGGCTTGGTGGGCGTGGCATGGGAAGGATACTGTAAAATCTCCAATACCACCTCTGGTCCATTCAAAAATGTAAACATCTTAACACATAGGTTAACTGTGGAATTCACTACTATTAGACATGTTTATAATTTTACAGGATTGTAAAAGGGGGCTATAGAAATTCATGGAGTCCAAACTCAAAAACAACAAATCACCTGGCCCAGATGGATTCCCAGGAGAAATATACAAAAAACTGGAAGAAATTCTACAACCAAAATTAATGGAAATTTTTAACGAGGTTTTGACGGGCTCCAAAATTCCTGATTCATGGAGGGAAGCCCATGTTACACTGCTGCCGAAGGAAGGTGCCGACCCCAAAAAAATTCAAAACTACAGACCAATCTCACTTCTAAACACCGACTATAAATTATTTATGTGTATAATGGCAGAAAGAACTAAAAAAATATTAAATAATTGGATTCACAAAGATCAAAATGGTTTTCTCCCAGGACGACAAATTAGGGATAATTTGAGAATTGTACTAGATACTCTAGAATACTACGAAGAACACCCAGAAAAGCAGTTGGCCTTAGTCTTTTTGGATGCCCAAAAGGCATTCGATAACCTAAATTGGAATTTTATGACCAAACAAATTAAAATAATAGGATTTGGGCAAAACTTCGAAAAAATGATAAAAACTATTTATGACAATCAGAGGGCGAGCATTTTACTAAACGGAGACAGGACAAGAACTTTCCAAATTAAGAAAGGAGTAAGGCAAGGCTGCCCCTTGTCACCGTTACTATTCATTTTGGCCCTGGAAGTTTTGCTACGAAACATCAGAAATAACGAGGAAATCAAAGGCCTGAGAATTAGAAAAGAGACCTATAAAACACAAGCCTTCGCGGACGATGTGGCGCTAATATTAGAAGATCCACTGATATCTGGACAAAAAGTACTAGAGGAATTGGGTAAATATGGAGAGGTGGCAGGCCTTAAACTGAATAAATCTAAAACCAAAATACTCACTAAAAATGTAACTGAGTCACAAAAGAAAGAGATAGAAGAAACTTTGGGCCTACAAGTAGTCCCAAAAATAAAATACCTAGGAATTTGGTTAACTAAAAGGTGTTCTTCCCTAAAAGAAGATAATTATTCCCCACTAATTAATAAATTAAAACAAGATTTGGATAGATGGAAAAAGATTAAACTATCACTTATAGGCAAAATTGCGGCAATTAAGATGAACATTCTCCCCAAGATTTTATTTTTATACCAAAACCTACCAGTAATTTTAGAGAAAAAATTTTTTTTAGAATTAAATAAGACCATTAGGGAATTTGTTTGGGAAGGGAAAAAATCAAGGATCTCACTTAAAATTCTACAGGAAAAAAGGAATGTGGGAGGATTCGGACTCCCAAATTGGGAAACGTATTATAGAGCGGCAAAGTTGATATGGATAAAGGATTGGATCACCCTGGAGAACAAGAGAATTTTAGTGTTAGAAGGTCATGACTTACAGAAAGGGTGGCATGCATATTTATGGGACAAAGACAATAAAAAGAAAACTTATTTCCACAGGCATAAAATCAGGGACTCTCTAATACAAACATGGGTGGGGATCAGGCAGAGATACTATACCAAGGTCCCAATCTGGCTTTCCACGGTAGAGGCAATGATTTACCCCAATAGGTGGGGAATGGAGAAACTGTACAGATATAAAGACATTGTAGATGGAGGGGGAAACATTAAATCAAATGAAGCTCTGAGAGATCAAGGTATAACCTTAGACTGGTGGACCTACCTACAAATAAAATCAAGATACCAGAAAGATAAAGATGAGTATGGCCTAGAATCAGGATATAATGGTTTAGATAAAATTTTGATGGGACAAGGGAATAAAGCGTTGGCCAAACTGTATAACTATCTATTGGACGAAGACAGAGATGAGGATATAATCAGAAACCAATTGAGAGCATGGGAGAGAAATATTGGACACAGTTTGGACCTTAATGAATGGGAAGATGCCTGGAACAAAAATTATAAATTAACTAGAGCAGCCACGTATAAGGAAAACCATTACAAAATGCTTCATAGGTGGCACTTAGCACCTGCAAGATTAGCAAAGATGTTCCCCAATGCACAGTCAAATTGTTGGAAATGTGGCCAGGGTCACGGCACCTTCTTTCACATGTGGTGGACATGCCCCGAAGCAAAAAGGTATTGGAGCAAAATTTGGAGATGGTCGAAAGATATACTCAAAGAAGAAATTGATTTGAATCCAGAAATATTTCTCCTGGGAATGGCAAAGAAAGGGCATGGAAAGGAAAAGGTCCATCTCCTAATACACATAGCTACAGCTGCCAGACTGGCATACGCTCAATATTGGAAAAAGAAAGACCTACCACCAGACGACCTTATAATTAATAAAATATTTGAGTGTGCAGAGATAAGTAAATTAACACACGAGATAAATGATGACGAAAACTCTGACTATGATATTGTGTGGGGAAGATGGTACGAATGGATAAATGATAGAATTAAGGAAGGAATAAATGGTGCAGAAAGTAATTAGAAATGTGTAGTTTAAATGACACCAGACATTTACTTATGTATATATGTTAAAACACTGCGAATCCGATGTTAAACTGAATCGTGACTATATTTTATTTTCTGCAAAAAAAAAATAAACCAATAGAAATTCATGGAGATTAAGACTACTGACAACTACTTTTTTCTGATGGCTACTACCGTTTCCTTAATTACAGGCAACAAACTTTAGATAACTCTTGTTGGGGAAAATAAGAATATAGGGCTATTATTGTGAATTACCTGATTGTATCTGATCGGCCATGTTGGATTAGATGGCTTTTTCTTATGTTCTTAAGAAGGTTAACTAGGTAACACGGATAGCACCTGATTCTAGTGAAGTAGCATATAATCTGGGCATGATCTTCAACACACATACACAATAAACTTCTAAATTGGGATGGCTAACAGTTTCTCTAATCTCTTTAAGAATTACCATGTTGGATAATACTGTATTATTAAGAAGCAGAATTATTATACTGTTGAAATCTGTGAGATTATTTCAATATTGCATGATCTGACAATAATTGAAAACAAGCTGTTGCATTTTGTGACTGTTTAGAAAAATAGTGATGGCATACACAGGTATATTTAATCTTTTCTGTGAGGATCAAGGATTTTAATGATAGTCTCCAGTTTTTGGAAATCTGCGCCATCAGTTAGTCTTTAGTGTGCCCTTGGATTCTTGATGTTTATATGATTCCAGTTACAGATTGGCATACAATATCCCCCTGTGGAATTTGAAAATTATTGGTCCTTTCTTTGTCGAAGGCTATTTGTCCCTAAGGATTATGAGTGATATTACACCACAGTTGCTGCTGGCTGAAAGCTTAATCTTGAGCTACACTTCACCAGATCTCAGCTCACATATTTATCTTCTGCAAAAGAACATTGTCTTCCAGCCTTAGCTGTAGCACTGGAAATTCTAGTCACTGCATACTGTGAAAGCACAGAAACATGTCTGTTACCCCTCTTAAAAGTATTTGTCACTGTGTCTTACAGCAACATTGATATACTTCGATTAATTAAAAAGAAGACTTGAGGTTTTGCCCCAGATTCTTGTTTGTAGTCTTAATCTCTCATCTCCAGAAAGTCAGATCTAAATTAAAAAAGGAAGTAAGTAACTGGATTTTCAGAGAGGAAAGCAGAAAGAATCTGTCATGTCTGAAACAATCAGTATAATGCCTAGAACAGTGGCCCCCAATCTTTTGGGCACCATGGACCGGTTCCATATAGAGAGATTTTCTGCGGACCAGAGGGGGTGTGGTTTTGTTTGCTGCCTACATCCCATGAATGGGGCTTCACTTATTTGTGTGACCTGGTTTCTGGCATGCCCTGGTCCAATACCAGTCCACAGACCAGGGGTTGGGGACCCATGGCCTAGAAGATGCGTTATTTCATTTCAATCTTCAACCATCTCAAGACTGCTTGATATGGATTTGTGATCCAGATATTACAAAATCAGTTATCTTTACTTCGTTTCCTTCTCTTTGTCAGCCCTGTTTCTTACCGTTTGTATACTTATTTGTTCGTTTCTTCTACTTTTGGTTGTCATTAAATAGTCTTATCTAGAAGCTTTTTTTATTATTAATTGATATTAAACACCAATAATCAGATTTATATATGTATATTTTTAACTGTATTTTAATATTTGTACTTGATGTTTTTACTTGGCTGTTCACCGCCCTGAGTCCTCAGGGAGAAGGGCGGTATACAAATTCAAAATAAAATAAAATAAAATAAATTGATATTTAGGAAGAAATGAGTGAGACAACCCAGTGTTGGAAATGATTTCAACAAACAATCTTGGGTCGGTGAAAACACAGAGATTTTATTTCAAAATAAGCAAGAAAGCAATTTTGCAAAATGCAGTGGGGTATCCCAGCATAGACCTCAACAAGGAGTTTGAGCCAGGAAGCCACACCCTTAGATTTCAAAAATATTCATTATATACAGTTCTATCCCGACGGCCCATTTCCCGCTTCCTTTGGACTTATTGGACAAGCCCTCCGGGGTTTTAGCTAATCCAAGATGCCTCAGAGGAATACATTATCTCTCTCTTTGTTTTCTCAGATTACTTTCTCTTCTCCCATACCTATCTGTACCTATCTGTTAATACATTATTATGTAACATCTATGAGCTCTCTAGCGTTAAGGAATGTCTCCATTCACCCTCAGCAGGGCCCTTCTCCTATGCCAATGCCCACATGTCCTTCTCCAAGCATATGCACCATAGACATGGGAGAAAAGTTCCACAAAGCATATAATTTAACTACATTGTAAAATTCAGTCATATTTAGATCTTAATGCAGGAAGGATACAATTGATTCCATACATATGTTTTTACAGAGATACGTGTATTATAAATGCTTAACAAATTAATGCTTAAATGGAAAATAGTTTTGTAACAGCATAACAAATATTGTACAATAGATGAACAAGTTTCTATTCATTTATTATTATTCCCTTACCATTTTATAGTAATGGAATATATACTATTTTATTTTTGAATTCCCTTATTTCTTACACCAGTGAGAAAAGTTCCCTTTCAGATATACCTGTTTACACTAATAATGTTCAAGTGATCCCTGCAATGTACATTATATTACATTTTGTTTGGATTTTCAATAACCTGTATTTCCGGTCTATCATTAAGCATGTAAACTATTTCGTTCCGTGTGCATAAAGTTCCTCTAACAATGCTACTGAACATTTCCCCAAATAGGGATGTCTGACTATTCGAGCTTGCAAAATAGATTGTTTAAATTCAGACTTCAGAAAACAGTAGATAGATCTTGGCAACAGTGAGCAGTAATAGGCCTTGTGTTTTGAGTCTGCTTCTCAAAATTGCTTAACACATTGTAAGCCGCCCTGAGTCTCCGGAGAAGGGCGGCATATAAATCAAATTAAAAAAAAATGTGAGATTGAATTCCTGTGGAGGACGGAAGGAGATTTCAAGGCAGCATAAATATTTTCTAAGCTCTTGCCTCACCCCACACGACCCCTGCTGATCTTGCTATCCGTATTGATGGCTCAAAAATTAAAAATGGTGTATTTCTCCATGTTGGCAATGTTAATGGAGCTGTCCATCCATATTATTAACAGAACAAGGCATTTGGAATATCATGAAAGGGCAACCCATAACATTTAATTTATTTATGTTGCATTTGGGAAGTATAGGTAATTGGCCTCAAATGTCAAAATAGCTTGTTTACCCACTGACATGAGTTAGTTAGAATGGCATTGACTTCTGATGGCAGACAATTACATAGACAACTGCTTCCTAGAAATATGTCTTCAACTCAATACTTCCATTTTATCTGTTGTCTTTCACTTCTTCTTCCCTCAACTTTGCCAACTACAGGTAGTCCTCAACTTACAACAGTTCATTTAGTGACCGTTCGAAGTTACAATGGCACTGAAAAAAGTGACTTATGACCAATTTTCACACTTATGACCGTTGCAGCATCCCCTTGGTCATATGATCAAAATTCAGATACTTGGCAACTGACTTGTATTTATGACAGTTGCAGTGTCCTGAGGTGATGTGATCACGTTTTCCGGCCCTCTGACAAGCAAAATCAATGGGGAAGTCAGATTCATGTAACAATCTTGTTACTATCTTAACAACTGCAGTGATTCTAGTTAACAATTGTGGCAAAAAAAGGTCATAGGATGAGGCAAAACTCACTTAACAAATGTCTCACTTAACAACAGAAATATAGACGTATGTCAAGGACTAACTGTATAATCATTTTTTTAGTCCAGGGATGTTGAGTGCTGGACACTATTTTCTGTTCTAGCCCTGAAAATTAGTTGCAGCCAGGTTTAATAGATGCCTGAAGCACACCTAGGTATTTGTTGTTGTTTCACTGTATGGCTGTCCTAAATTTTACAGAATTTTCTAAAGCAGCTTTTCCCAATTTAGATTCATTGAACTACATCTCCCAGAATTGTGAACTAAGAATTTTGTCAGCTGCAGTCCAGCAGGTCTGGATTACATAACAAGGGACTTCACCCTAGGAAAACCGTTTTTAGAAAACCATTTTTCAATTCTGGGATTAAAATTAGTATACTCAAGCTAAACACTATTTCACATATAGATTTTAGAGTTTATTACAAATCGGATTTATTTTTATTGATGCTGCTTTTCTTCACTGTGTGGTAGTCAAAAATAGTGGCCCTATGCTACAGTGCTATTTCGCCAATCTTCTTTGATGATGCTTTCCAAAAGAAAAAGAAAAGAGAGTAGACTGGAGCCACATTAACTATGTTTTAGTAGATTTTCAAATGAGATCTATATGCCTGTCCACTAATGTGGACACCCAATTCTTAACAGAAACTGAGACTGAGTGGCTGTGGCTTCCGGCGGCCCGGTATAGTCAGCTGGCACCATCGCTGACTATTGGGGGTGAAACCTTGGCCCCCACAGAGAGGGCTCGCAACTTGGGTGTTCTCCTGGATGCACAGCTGTCTTTGGAAGATCATATGACTGCCGTGGCCAGGGGAGCTTTTTATTGGGTTCACCTGATATACCAGTAGCGTCCCTTTCTGGACCGGGATGCCTTGCGCACAGTCACTCATGCCCTCGTCCCGTCCAGTCTGGACTACTGCAATGCTCTCTACATGGGGCTCCCCTTGAAGAGCACTCGGAGGCTCCAGCTGATCCAGAATGCGGCCGTGCGGGTGGTTATGGGTGCAACTCAGCGTACCCATGTAACACCCCTCCTGCGAGAGCTGCACTGGCTACCATTGGTCTTCCGAGTGCAATTCAAGGTGTTGGTTACCACCTTTAAAGCGCTCCATGGCTTAGGACGGGGGTATATACGAGACCGCCTTCTGCCAGCAACAACCTCCCACCGGCCAATACGCTCCCACAGAGAGGGGCTCCTCAGGGTGCCGTCAGCCAAACAATGCTGACTGGCGACACCCAGGGGAAGAGCCTTCTCTGTGGGGGCACCAGCCCTTTGGAATGAGCTGCCCCTAGAGCTTCGTCTTAGCCCCGACCTGCGCACTTTTCACCGCGCCCTTAAGATCCTTCTGTTTCAGCAAACCGGACTGTCCTAATATGAATTTTAAACGGGTGTATGTGTGTTTTAAATTGATGGCCAAATTTCATATATTTGATTTTAATTGGTTTTAAATTTTATAAATTCATGTGTTTTAATATGGCTGTACACTGCCCTGAGTCCCTCGAGAGAAGGGCGGTATAGAAATTTAATAAAACTTAAACTAAAACTTAAACAGAAAATATTATCATCCTTCTGAAATATTAAACTTGTTCTGTATTTATTTATTTTAAATACTTATGCCATACCCTCAAGGTTGTTACAGCAACTGTAATATTATGAGGGAATGAAGTTGGAAGACAGAAGGAAGAGTGGCAGAGGAGGCAATAGTCAGATAAGGGCAGCTGTACCCACAGAAAGAATAGGTGTAGGTAAATATCCTCAAAGGGACCATCCCTAGCTTCTTGAACTGTAAAGGTGAGGGGAGAGACTTCTACTTTCAGACTTTCAAGATTGTTTAATGTACCGTAATGATAGAGCTAGTACTTCTGGGTGTGCTTCTTGTCTGGACTACCTTGTAAGGTGGACACAAATCAAATCAAAACAAAATATGGTTAAGCTGCTGGATTTGGACCAAGAAAAGCTAAACCAGGGAAACCCAATTCAACTTCCTGTTCAGGCACTGAATTTATTGAGTGTCTTAGAAGGGATCTTTTAGTCCAATCTCCTTGGTGGTAGAGTTGCAATCAGTCAGTTAAAGTTAGTGTTGACTTCACAAATATTTGCAGCTCTTTACTAGGAATTACTAGGATCTTATTCTAACCAAAATTCATAGGATTATATCATAAACAAGTACCAATTTATCATGTTATCTTGCTTTAGGGCAAAATTGGAATATCTGGTGAGATTCTTTGATAACAATTCAGTTGATATCAAGATGCTAATCATGTCTAAGATAAATAACAAGGTTGGTTATTCTGTACTCAATACAGACAGTTTCCCTCTATTCTACTGATAAGCCAGGGGTATCAAACTGGATTTCTTTGAGGGCCAGGTCAGAATTGTAGTTCTCCTCCATGGGTCGGCCCGGGGGTGGGGGTGGGGGGATAGGACGGATGCCTCCTGCAGTACCGTGCCAGCCAAAACACCTCCTCCGCACCCCATTTTGGCCGACAGGGTAGTGTAGGAGGCCGTTCAGGCCAAAAACAGGGCATAAGGAAGCTGCACCCCCCCCCCCCGCGGTGCCCCATTTTGGCTGCCAGAGCCACCGTGGGCTGGTCCTTTGCTATTTCCAGGCTGGCCCTGTGGGCCAGATTTGAGATCCCTGCAGGCTGCATATGGCACATGGGCCTCGAGTTTGACACCCCTATAATAAGCAAATAATTCAATCTTGCGTGATCCATGTAAAATTAACCAAATATGATTACGATACATAAGGTAGTATAACTAGTTGTGAATAAGAGAACACATTAATATTAATGGGATTAATTGCAATGTCAGTTCTTCCTTTTATTTCTTTCAGTCTCATGGTTTTAATCTCTTTATTTCAGATTCTTAACCTGAACAGAAGACCTTTGCTCCTGTGCTGTGGATGTTAAGCCTTGTGTATGGCGCGGTTAAAGTTACAACCTGTCACCTCAGCCTTCCTCCGGTTTGGGCTTTTTACTTTTGTCCTATTTTTACATGGTCTGCAAGTAGATGCTGGCACAGGGACAGATTCACCAATCATAGGACATAACACCTCATGCTCCGGTTCTTCTGAGTGCAAGGAGGGTGTTATCTTGCCAATATGGTACCCAGAAAACCCATCCTTGGGGGACAAAATTGCCAGAGTTATTGTTTATTTTGTGGCACTCATATATATGTTTCTTGGCGTTTCTATCATTGCTGACCGTTTCATGGCTTCCATAGAAGTCATTACATCCCAAGAGAAAGAGATTACAGTCAGGAAACCCAACGGAGAAGCCATCACCACCACCATCCGAATATGGAATGAAACTGTTTCCAATTTGACCCTCATGGCTCTAGGTTCCTCTGCCCCGGAGATCCTTTTGTCATTGATAGAGGTATGTGGTCATGGATTCATTGCTGGTGAGCTGGGCCCTTCTACCATCGTTGGTAGTGCAGCTTTCAATATGTTTATCATCATAGCCATCTGTGTCTATGTCATTCCTGATGGGGAGACGAGGAAGATAAAACATTTGAGGGTTTTCTTTGTCACAGCTGCTTGGAGCATCTTTGCCTATATCTGGTTATACATGATCCTTGCGGTCTTTTCTCCAGGTGTGGTTCAGGTATGGGAAGGCTTGCTCACTCTGTTTTTCTTCCCTGTTTGTGTCATCCTGGCTTGGATTGCAGACAGAAGGCTGTTTCTCTATAAATATATGCACAAAAAGTACCGTACTGACAAACATAGGGGTATTATCATTGAGACAGAAGGGGATCACCCCAAAGGGATTGAAATGGATGGTAAAATGATGAACTCCCATTTTTTAGATGGAAACCTAGTGCCTATGGAGGGAAAAGAGGTGGATGAGTCTCGCAAAGAGATGATCCGGATCCTCAAGGACCTAAAACAAAAGCACCCAGAAAAAGACTTAGATCAGCTGGTAGAAATGGCCAACTACTATGCTTTATCCCACCAGCAAAAAAGCAGAGCATTCTATCGGATTCAAGCTACCAGGATGATGACTGGAGCAGGAAATATTCTCAAAAAGCATGCAGCTGAGCAAGCCAAGAGGAGTACTAGCTTGCATGAAGTACGGCCAGAGGAGCCAGAAGAATTCATCTCCAAAATTTATTTTGACCCTTGCTCCTATCAGTGTCTTGAGAACTGTGGTGCTGTCCTCCTAACTGTTGTCCGGAAAGGAGGTGATGTCTCCAAGATCCTATATGTGGATTACAAAACAGAAGATGGCTCTGCTAACGCTGGGGCTGACTATGAATTTACAGAAGGGACAGTTGTTTTGAAGTCTGGGGAGACCCAGAAAGAGTTCTCCATAGGGATTATTGATGATGATATTTTTGAAGAGGATGAGCACTTTTTTGTGCGTCTTAGCAACCTACGGGTGATTGATGCAGAGGAACCCCCTGAACACAACAAACTGCCATATCCCAAGGCCATACTGGTCTCACCTTGTCTGGCTACTGTGACTATCTTAGATGATGACCATGCAGGCATCTTCACCTTCGAGTGTGATGTGATACATATCAGTGAGAGCATTGGGGTGATGGAGGTGAAAGTTCTTAGAACATCTGGTGCACGGGGTACAGTCATAGTCCCCTTTAGAACAGTTGAAGGAACAGCAAAAGGAGGTGGAGAGGATTTTGAAGACAGTTATGGAGAACTGGAATTCAAGAATGATGAAACTGTGTAAGTAACTAATTTTCTTTATTTTAATAGTCATCTGAATTTAACCCTATAATTTTCATCCATCACAGGTAAACATGGTCAACATGGACTGTCCTCTCCTTTCCTCTAGTTTCCATACTTACCTTCTCTACACAAGAACCTTGTAGCAGGATCTAGTTCCTTCTCTTTCTAAGAGATGAATTAATGGATATATAGAAGCTTTTTGATGGCCTAAATAGCCCAACAGTTGCCTAATATTTATTTTAAAGAATCTGCCAAGATTCAATACTAAAACACTTCAAAACACAAGCCAATAGAATCTTGATCATGTTAGCTGTATATACTTAAAAGATTGAATTATCCTTGACCATCAAAACCTTGAATTACCAAATTAATCTAGGATTCCCCAATTTGCCTCCTTCCAGATATGATAGATTTCTTCTTCTCTGGGTTATGCTGACTGGGAATTATGAAATTTAAAATCCAACACATCCAGAGGGCATCTGGTTGGGGAAGGCTGCTCTCATCAATTAGCTACTCTTTTCATGAACCAAATTAATCATTTCTTTTTTAAAAAAAGCAGTAACAGTTCCATACTGTTCATTACTTTGAGAATAATCTTTCAATCAGTTTTCAAGAACGGACTCAAATAATTTTCATATAGCAAATTAGTTTTTACTATAATGGGATTCTGTATTACTAAATAATGATACAGTATACTATATTACTATATTAATCTCTGACATAGCAGATCCTGTAAACAAATTCCTCCAGTAGTGAAGTCTGCTTGAACATTGAATAAGAAACATTCACCAGACAGAATTTGGTTACCTGTTCCTTTTCTATTGCCACTTTCTTTTGATTCAAAAGGTTTTTATTTAAATGTTGAAGAGGGAAGAATTAATATGCCTCCAATGTAATCATCTCTTTCAGGAAAGCCTTAATAATAGTCTTCTACAACATAACAGTCCACTCCAGTCAACTCTCTACAGTTTATTCCAGTTGATGTCACTGTGAGATTCTGTTATGGAATGCAAGCAAATTAGCATCCTGTCCTCACCTTGCTCAGGAAAAAGCAGATAGTTCAGTGATTTTACATGATAAAGGCATCACTAGTATATAAAAAAAAGGTAGGACATTATATCTGCCTTTAATCTCAGAGAACTCTTGCCAGTTGGTGTGGAATGACCATACCGAACTAAACTGCTTAACATTGTGACTTGATTTAATGCATCGACTATGCTCTGGTAAGCAAAGGTCTTAAGCACTTATAGAAACAATAACGTGGCATTTAAAAAATCCAGCCCGCTGACATCATAGCAAATTACATCACACATGCTCACTGCATTTTCATGGTTAATTACCTTAATTACCCGGCCCTAATTTTCTGTTCCTTCAGGGAGAGATTCTGCATGTTGTGCTACATCCGATATGTCAAATAGTCGCTGGTTTGTCAAAGAAACACCAGATTATTCAGACCAAGGAGTTCTGCTTGCAAGTGGCTTTCACATAATGATTCGTTACTCTTTCCCATATTGATTAGGCTTCTGCAGATGTTCAGCCCGTTCACAAGAGGATTCAAAACTACTTGGGTATAAGGGTGGGCCTGCAGGCTCGGCCTCTAGGCTGCTGTCCACATCTGGTATTTCAAATATGATCAAAAAGTGAGAGAGCGCTTCTGTTTGAATGTACGGGTAGTCCTCAACTTACGACCGCAATTGAGCCCAACATTTGTGTCGTTAAGTGAGAAATTTATTTTGCCCCATTTTACGACTTTTCTTGCCACATTTGTTAAGTGAGTCCTTGTAATTGTTAAATGAGTAACATGGTTGTTAAGTGAATCTGGCTTCCCCCATTGACTTTGCTTGTCAGAAGGTCGCAAAAGGTAAATCACATGAGCCTGGGACCTGCCTACATCCATCCATCCATCCATCGATAAATAAATAAGAAAGAAAGAAAGAAAGAAAGAAAGAAAGAAAGAAAGAAAGAAAGAAAGAAAGAAAGTTTATTGTCATTGTACGTGTATACACAGTATACCCATACAACGAAATTCACATAACACCCAAAGACACATAACACTCACAATAAATGTGAGTCAGTTGTCAAGCATCCGAATGTAAATCAGGTAACCATGGGGATGCTGTAATGGTCATAAGTGTGAAAAATGGTCATAAGTCACTTTTTTCAGTGCTGTTCTAACTTCAAACGGTCACTAAGTGAACTGTTGTAAGGCGAGGACTACCTGTAGTCAGGTTCTTGGCTGAACTGAGTTGTGTTCCAGCAAACATGAATAGAAGTCCTTTAAACCAGGGGTTTCCAACCTTGGCAACTTTAAGACTTGTGGACTTCAACTCCCAGAGGAACTCTGGGAGTTGAAGTCCACAAGTCTTAAAGTTGCCAAGGTTGGAAACCCCTGGTTTAAACCACCGTGCTCAGCTAAGAGATGATAAATTTTTGTGTACACCCACATACTCACAGTGAACATCTGCAGAGTGTATCCTGTTAGTACGTTCACATCCCAAGTTGTACAAAAGATGTGTCAGGGAGTAGATTTTGGGCTCCTTGCGGATATATTATTTAAGCACCAGTTTTTCACAAGCCATTGACCAGAGGTGATTACAGTGGATGTGTTTTCTTAACCCATAAGTGGCAATGGGGAGGAATCTCATTAAAATACTGAAGGAGATAAAACGATTTTGATTCTTTAAAATATTCTTCCCTGAGAGGAAGTGGGGGGGGGGAGATCTCTGAAGGAAAATTATGAAGGAAGTTGATCCTGCCACAGTTCTTACTTATTGCTTCTGTAGCTCTAGTATGGTCAAAGTTTCCTCACCTACATTCGGGTTGGAAAAATGCACTCTTGGCATATGGCTGGTTGAGATGATTTTCTTTGAACACATTGTGATTTCCTTGGGAATCTAATGTTTATAAATTACTGCTTAATCCTGCAGGTAATGTAGATTCCATTTTTACTTGCTTCTCTCAACGGAGCTGACAATCAGCAGTTCTTTTGCATGTTTTCAGCTTCGCCTCTGTAAATTCCCTCTTGGATTCTACAGGTGTTTTGGAAATTTGTGTATCGCATCTTCATCCTAAAGCTTTAGGTCAGAAAAAATTAAATACAATAAAATAAGTTGAATTGTAAACATTGAGTGGGATTCAAGAATTACTTCAAAAGCATTGTGCATAGAAAAATATTTCAGTTTGCCACTGGAAAAGGCAGAACATTGGTGTCAGCAGAGGGTGTTCCAAATTTGAGATGCCACCAGTGAGAAGACCATTTGCAAATGGTACTTGGATTAGCTCTGGTCATAGACTGGAAGCCAACATTTCATCAATTTTCTTACAAGTTAGGAGCCTAGAAAAATTCCCACTACCTAATTCTGCTGATATCACTTGAGCCTCTGATCTATGGCAGCTAGTTATCAATATTTAGTATCCATATATATATTTTTAAGGTACCCTGGAGCCTTCTTTCCCATGAGTCTGCTTCTCATTAATATGTGCTTCAGACCTTCAGTCAAATATTTTACCCTCTGTAGGTTTTTTTTCCTGTTGTCCCTTTTTACTTGAGTTTCAAACAACAATTTTCAATCCCCCTTTACTGCCACTAAGACTCAGCACCACAGTAATTCATATTTGTGTTCTCAAGGCTTAATAAGAATGGCAGCAGAATCAAGCCCATAGGCTTTGGAAGGGTTTTGTTTTGTTTGTTTGTTTTTGTTTTTATTTTTAATCATCTAATGTTCTCAGAGCTGATTCTTTTAATACTTAGTAGTGCAACACTGGCTGGTATATACAGCTGTAATGCCTTAAAATCTATCAAGTAAGTTTCATTTATTTTAGTGCATGTTTTTCAAATTCAAGGGACTTTGGAGCACATATATCTCTAACCTTTTTAACCTGGGGGTTTTAAACTTAATAACTGATATGGAAAAAGAAACCTGGAAAGGATCTATTAGGGTTTGTTTCCTCTTTCCTTTCCTTCATCTCCTTTACAAATAGCCCTCGCCTGAATCCTTGCCATCTTTCACCATCTCTGTATGTTTACTTTTTGCCTGAACCTGCCCCTACTCAAGAACCTATCCACAGGTTACTCATTCTTGTACTGGATCCTAGATCTCATCCTAAATGTCCTGCAATGCTCTAGAAGCTGCTGGGATGCTTTCCTAGAAGAAAAACGGGGATTCCGTGGGAGATGTGTAAGTGGATAAATGATACCCCCCAAAAAATGTGGGTCGGAAAATGAATTATGATAACCCATTTGGCATGCCAAGCCAAGTCTTCTCTTCAGTATTTCCCTCAATTTCAGTTGTTTTATGTCTGGTTGGATGCATTGATTTCAATGAGGATTTTGCTATTGTGTTCACATCTGTGCCTTCATAGAGTGATGTGCTTCTTAATCAATGAAAATTGTTTAAGGGGAAAGAGGAAGTATAGGCCAATTCCTGGCCCTTCCACCATTCTTAAAAGTAAAGCAGGTCTGCTATACTTATGTAGGCTCTATATGCAGTTTAGAATTTGTGCAAGCTACCAAATTGTGTAGGAGGTTGGTAGGTTGGTGATAGAGATGTAAAAGTTGAGTGAGGTCTCAATTTTCCCCTGCTTGTATGGGGTTTATTTTATTGGGTTTATTGGTTGGGTGCATTGGCTTCATAGTGAGATAATGTTGTAGCTCTAGTAATTTTGTAACATTAACTTTCAAATTAAGTAGATACACCCAGGCTTTTAGTCATGGGTGATTTCAACTTGCCATCCGTTGGTGAAACGTCTGAGGTGGCTCGGGAGTTCATGGCTTCCATGACGGCCATGGACCTGACCCAGTTAGTTCATGGCCCTACTCACAGGGGAGGTCACACTCTGGACTTGATTTTTGTCTCTGGCCAGTGGTTGAGTGGTTTTGTTATAGGGGATATAGACATGGAAACCTTGTCATGGACTGACCACTCACTCCTTCGCCTAGATCTTCGAACCGCGACCCCTCGCTGCAGGGAGGCGGACCCAATTAGATGGATCCGCCCCAGGCGCCTGATGGATCCTGATAGGTTCCAAACAGAGCTTGGGCCATTTCCTGAGGATCTAGCACATGACTTGGCCGAGGACCTGGTAGCCGCCTGGGATCGGGCGGCTGGTGGGGCCTTGGACTGAGTCGTGCCTTTGCGGCCTCTGACCCGATGCCAATCCCGTGTGGCTCCTTGGTTTACTGAGGAGCTGAGGGAAATGAAGCACTGGAAAAGACGCCTGGAGAGCAGTTGGAGGGCCAGTCTTGCTGAATCTGATCGAACACTGGTAAGGTCGCATATTAAGGCCTACCTAGTGGCAATAAAGACGGCAAAGTCTAACTACTTTTCTGCCTCTATTGCATCATCAGGAAATCGTCCAGCCGCCCTGTTTAGGGTGACCCGCTCCCTACTCCATCCGGGAGTGCGGGAGGATCCCTTAGAAGGCAGGGCGGAGGATTTCGGACAATACCTGTATGACAAAATTGCTCAGATTCGGGGGGATTTGGACTCTGACTGGGTAGATCAGGGCAGGTGACGAGGAACAGTCTTGAGAATGTTATCTGGGAGGAGTTTGATGCTGTGACTCCCGATGATGTGGACAGGATTTTGGGGAGACTTAGTGCGGCCAAATGTTTACTGGACCTGTGTCCCTCCTGCTTGGTACTGGCTTCCCGGGAGGTTACACGAGGCTGGCTCCAGGGCGTCATTAATGCTTCGTTGAGTGAGGGCCACTTCCCCGCTGCCCTGAAAGAGGTGGTGGTGAGGCCTCTCCTCAAGAAGCTGTCCCTGGATCCGGCACTATTGGCTAACTATCGTCCTGTCTCCAACCTTTGCTTCATTGCGAAGGTTGTTGAGAGTGTGGTCGCACAACAGTTTCCGCAATTCCTGGAGGAAACATCCTATCTAGATCCGTTCCAGTCGGGTTTCAGGTCTGGGCACAGCACGGAAACGGCATTGGTTGCGTTGGTGGATGATCTCTGGAGGGCTCGGGACAGGGGTTGTTCCTCTGTTCTGGTTCTATTAGATCTCTCAGCTTTTGATACCATCGACCATGGTATCATGCTGCACCGGCTGGAAGAGTTGGGGGTGGGAGGCACTGTGTTGCGTGGTTCTCCTCCTTTCTCTCCGACCGGTCACAGTTTGTGTTGGCAGGGGGGCAGAGGTCGACCTCGAGGCCTCTCATCTGTGGAGTGCTGCAGGGATCGGTCCTCTCGCCCCTTTTGTTCAACATTTATGTGAAGCCGCTGGGTGAAATCATCCGTGGCTTTGGGGTGAGATTCCATTAGTACGCTGATGACACCCAGCTGTACATCTCCACCCCAGGCCACCCCAACGATGCCCTTGAAGTGATGTCCCAGTGCCTGGAGGCTGTGCGGATCTGGATGGGGAGGAACAGGCTCAAGCTCAACCCTTCCAAGACTGAGTGGCTGTGGCTCCCGGCATCCCGATATAGTCAGTTGACTCTATCACTGACTATTGGGGGCGAGTCTTTGGCCCCCACTGAAAGGACTCGCAATCTGGGAGTCCTCCTGGATAGGCAGCTGTCTTTGGAGGAACATCTGACAGCTGTTACCAGGGGGACCTTTTATCAGGTTCGCCTGATTCGCCAGTTGCGGCCCTTTCTTGATCGGGATTCCTTGTGCACAGTCACTCACGCCCTCGTCACCTCTCGCCTTGACTACTGCAATGCTCTCTACATGGGGCTCCCCTTGAAGGGCACCCGGAGGCTCCAGCTGGTCCAGAATGCAGCAGCGTGGGTAGTGATGGGAGCAACATGGCACTCCCATGTAACACCACTCCTGTGCAAGCTGCACTGGCTCCCAGTGGTCTTCCAGGTGCGCTTCAAGGTGTTGGTTATCACCTTTAAAGCGCTCCATGGCATAGGGCCTAGCTATCTGCGAGACCGCCTGCTGCTACCGACGACCTCCCATCGACCCGTGCGCTCCCACAGAGAGGGCCTCCTCAGGGTGCCATCAGCCAAACAATGTAGGCTGGTGACCCCCAGGGGGAGGGCCTTCTCGGTGGGAGCTCCCACCCTCTGGAATCAGTTGCCACCGGAGATAAGGAGAATTCATGACCTCAATGCCTTCCGTCGTTCCCTGAAAACCCATCTTTTCCAGCAAGCCGGGTTGGCTTAAGAAAAAATTTTTAAATTCTTTTAATCAGTCTGTGATTTTTTAATTTTCGGGCCAAAATTTATATATATTTTTAAATGTTTTTTTTTTAATATTTGTATTCTATGTTTTTTATCTTGGCTGTACACCGCCCTGAGTCCTCAGGGAGAAGGGCGGTATATAAATTGGAAATTAAATTAAATTAAATTAAATTAAGTATGCAGTATGTCCTTGGTTTGCCAATAAAATTAATGGTTCTATTACAAGAGTAGTATTAGAGTTTAATATTAAGAATCACTCTTCAGTATTAAACTTGGAGACAACATTAGCCCAGTGAATGAAATGACCATCACTAATCTTTTGCATGAGGTCTATTATTATTTCTTAATACATGTTGTATATTCAAAGCTGTAGACTAAAAGGCCAACTTAGATAGTTGACACCATGGTCTCTAACAGTTTTCTTCCATCAGCCAGACAGATCAGATCCTTGATTTACTGGGAAGCTGAGCGTGATAACAACTGATGCAAGTAGAGAAATCTTAGAATGAAGATTGAGCATGGATTAGGGTTGATGCATATGGGAGAAGGCAGTGGAAAGTGCTTACTTCTTTTTTTGTTTTTATAAAAAGTTGTTTATAAAACTTTTCTTTTAAAACAAACATTACACCGTTAATCAATCAGTGTGTCATCTGGGTACAAATTTTTGTGTCATCATTTTTAACGCTTACCATCATTTTCTTAATATATATATTTCTTTGCTTTTACATTTCAATTTAATATATCTTCTATTAAGACATTTTCCTTCCAAATTTATTCAATTTTATACCACTTTTTGTCCATATTCATTTTCTATCCAATGGTAAAATTGCCCCCATATGTTATGATACTCCGATTCTTCCTTCCCTTTAATTGCCAATGTTAATCTATTCATTTCTGCACTTTCTAATATATTATTAATTACCTCTCCCTCTGTAGGGATTTTTTCCACTTTCCAATTTTGTGCAAATACAATTCTTGCTGCAGTTATTACATGGATAATCAAAGATACATTTTCTTTACTAAATTTCTCAGGTAAAATACCCAACAAAACAGTTGCAGTTTTAAATCAATTGAAAGTGCTTACTTCTCAACTGTGCTTACACTGAATAGGCAGAAAATCACTTTTCAGCACTGTTTTAACCTCCTTTATACATAGGGGGAACTAGAAAACTCAGTGGTATGCTACCAGCAATCTGCTATACAGTAATTCTAAATCTGTCAATTCTAATATTGGGATAGGTCACACTGATATTGTCTGGGCATATTTAATTAGATGATGATGATATCCATTCAGTTGTGTCTAAAAGCTGAATGGCTTTTAGTCATTTAATGGCCTAAAAGGCATAAACAATATCACAATTATTTAAACCCCTTAAAAAGTAAATACTGTATAAAGGAAAATATTCATCTAAACACAATAAATTTATCATGCAGGCCCCCACTTGGTATCCTCAAGGTTTCTGGAAGAACCACAATCTCACCTCAGAGTATGAGGGGTGTCAGGGTAGGGGGGCCTCATTCGAAAGCTCTGTCAATTGAAACCATATGCTCTCAAATATCTATCCATAGGAAAGAAAACATTGGTACCTATTTTCCTGGTTCAGGTGGGCGGGATAAAGAAATAGGGGAATCTACCAACCAGAGGTCATGATAGCTACAGTCCAAACAGAACTGCTAGCCATCATCATTGCCAATAAGTGAAAGGAGTGTCCTTTTTAGGGTAGTTGTATAAAATCACTATTTTTAACAATACTGTTTCTAATATGAAATTGTGATAATTTGAAGATAAATATTTAAATGAATAAATTCACAATATTGGGATGAATGGATAATTGGAACAAGGTAATTTGTACGCAGGATATATTAAAAAGCACTGATATTTTAGATAGAGTCACATATTTCTATCTTGTAATATTTTGATACTGGGAAAGCTGTCTAATATCAAGGTGGAAGTTTTATTATTATGTATTGGCTTGACATTCTCCAAGCTGGATGTGTTCCAAAGTTGTAAATCTGATATGCTTTCTTCTTTTTTTAGGAGGTAATATCTGTAAAAGTACCTATTCCCTTCATTTGATTTTCACTGTATATTTGCTGCATAGAACTATGAGTATTAATTGGCAGCAATGAGTTGAAGAGAGAATTGCGATTTATAAATGTTGAATTCTCCTTTACAACAGGTCTTCAAATTGTCTGGTTGCTCATCTGTCAGAAATGTTCCTGCACTGACCAATGGGTTAGACTAGATCGCCTCTTAAGATTTCTGTTTCTATGACCTTATTTCATTTTATTTAGGTACCTGTTAATGATATTCCTGCTTTTCTTCCCAGAGCTTTAAATGGCATTCATAATTCTCTCGTATGAATTTTATCTTCATAAAAAATTTGTGAGATAGGCTAATTTGAAAGATAGTGATAGAACCAAAGTGACTTGAGGGTGACTTGATCCCTAAATTAGACTGTGAATTGCCTCACTTATATAGATTGCATAGGGTTGGAGCATATGGTGGATGGCTTGCAAGGAAATTAAGAGATATTTTCAGAATTTGTAAACTATTGAAATTAGATACCCTGACAATTTCTAAAAGCAGAGACATGCTGATCTGCTCTTATAGCCTTTATGATGGTGACTGATGAAAAGTACATGGAATGAAGAATAGTGTATGGATGGATCTGTGTCTGTGATATCTTCAATTCAAGGCAACTCCCATACAATCTGTGACCTGAATGAAATATGTCAGCAGAGAATATGTGAGGAGCATTCTTAGCATAAAAAGACTTTGGTGGGAAGGCTGCAAGATTAATGCTCATAGAGAGGGCATGAATTTACATAACCATAGAGAGAGCAAGCCCTAACATGCCATTTTTGACATGGACTAAACAACAAGTTTGTGACTGGTGGTGGTTCAATTACTCTTCACTGTAGTATGAAATGATATTGCTGTTTGGTGTACCTTAGCAATATGTGTGTTCCCTTCAGGTATTTTAGAAGTGTGGGCAAAAGTATTTTCCCTGACTTCTTTCTGTTGTCAGGAAAGTTTAATTTTGCTTTGTAATCTTAAGGTTAGAAAGTTTTCCCTCCTCAGTTGAAAAGTTCTTCACACCTCCAAGTCTGGTAGTGGAAAGAGAATGTATATAGTAGGTCTAACTTAGCTTCTGCTAGTGGTGTTGCTGGCCAGAAGAACTTGACAGCACATGTTTATCCTTATGAATCCTTCTATTCATTTTGATCAGAAGAACATTCATTAAGACCTTATTTCAACTGAATAGAAGGATTTCATGATAGTGATTCTTAAATTGCAGTTGTATAACCTAATCGTAATCATCTCAATTAGATATTGCTGCAGATTTCAGGAGAGCAACAGAATAAAGGGCTTTTTAAAAATCCCCCTGCCTTTCAATTAGACTTTTGTAATTAATATACATGCTCACACATTATCTCTCTGCATGTATGAGGGTGGGGGAATGTAGAGAAAGAGTTTCCCTAATCCTATTGAAATATCAACATACATATATGAGACGCTCATTTCTTAAAATGCATAAATCTGCTAAGATTAAATACTTCAAAAGGCTATGTTGAACTTCCCAGTAGAATACTTTATAGCAGGGATCAAGGACCTTTTTGAGTAGTGAATACATTTAAAACCTTGAGATCTTGCTCAATTGGCTCAATTTACCAAATGGCCATGTAGGAAGATTTGCCCATCTACAAAATGACTGCTATGAGGAACATTAGAATGATATCTGCCATTAGCTCTAGCCTCCCACTCTCACCAGGATGTTGTCAGAAAAAAATAACATGTCATCTATTAAGATAGATGAAGTAGAAATGTAGATGAACAGTGCCCACTTCCCCAAACCACACAGACTATGGTTTCAAAAGCCACTGGGAAATCAAGATGTAACACCACTCCCATTGTGGCTCCACCTGTTAACCATTAGGAATAGTCTAGACATAGAGCACAACTTAAATACAGTACCAGCTCTATCTTTATTCTATGGTTACAGTAACAGAATCTTGCAAGTCTGAAAGTGCTTCTCCCATCCTTACCTTCTACTCTATGGAAAACTAGGGAGGGTCCCTTCTAAAACACTTCCCATACTCCCTCCTTTTATGGATGAAGCTATCTCCATCCCTATCTCCATAAGAGCCACGGTGGCACAGTGGTTAGAATGCAGTACTGCAGGCTATTTCTGCTGACTGGTGACTGACTGCGATTTGGCAGTTCAAATCTCACCAGGCTCAAGGTTGACTCTGCCTTCCATCCTTCCGAGGTGGGTAAAATGAGGACCCAGATTGTTGGGGGAAATCTGCTGACCCTGTAAACCGCTTAGAGAGTGCTGTAAAACACTGTGAAGCAGTCTATAAGTCTAAGTGCTATTGCTATTGCTATCTTTTATATGATGATTATCCAGTCTGAAGTTCTTCCTCCTGTCTCCCAAGATCATTTCTGCATACACCACTCAGATTCATCCATTAGTGCAGTCAATGCTGTCTCAATATTGTGCCTACAGACAGTCCATTTTTTCCAATGTCTTTTACAGCTGTAACACAACGACCTTTTCAATAATCTTCCCTAAAAAAGAAAGGTTGGAGAGTGAGATTGTCCAGCAGTAAAACCTTGAAGATGGGGCCCGCACAGATTTCAAGGCTGGCCCAACCATCCCTTTTCTCAAGAAGGATAACCCAACTTGCATGGACCCAATCGTAGCAGCCTTTGCAAACCATATTCTTCTTCTTCTTTACTGCAACTGTGCTCTGATATCTTACTTGAATTTTGAACTCAACAAATGCTCTTTTGAAATTATACTGCCCCCCTCCTCTTCCCACTGCTCCAAAACCCTGCACATTTTGTGCTGGATTGCACCATGAATAAGAACCAGTCTAACATTTAAAATGGAGCTGATCTCAATTAATTCACAAACCATAGAATTCTAGGATTTTAAAAGGCCATTAAATCCAGTTCCTGCTCAGTGCTGAAGTCCAAATTAAGACCCCATAGACAGACGGCTGTTGACTCTCAGCATAAATATATTCAGTGAACATGTTCACCATCATTCTTAGAAACCGGTTCCATGATAAAACTGCTGGTATTAAAAAAAAATTCTACCATTCAGCTAGAATCTGCCTTCTTATAGACCACTATTTTTTTCTGGGATAATAAAGACAAAGTATAGCATTCTTTTCTATGACATCCCTGGAGTCACTCAAAAAATCCTATTATATCTCCCTCAATAATCTTCTTTCAAGGCTAAATATGTCCCAGTACTTCCTTCTTTCCTTTTAATACCTGATTTACAGTCCCTCGGTCATCTTTGCCATCTCCAAGTCTGTTTGAATTTCTCTACATCCTTTTTAATGTGCAACGTTTAGAAGGGAATACAACATTCAATATGAGCTCTGCCCAATGTAGAATAAAGAGGATCTATTATTTCCCATGATTTGGGAACTATTTCTTTTAATGCAGCCTAAAATTGCACTTGAATTTTTACCAGCCATACTTTTGTGTTTATTCATATTCAACTCTAGTATATGCATATTCAGCACATTCAACACCTATTAATACTAAATGAGGTGTTCCCCTTGCATTATCTCTGCAGTTTATTTCTTTTTTTTTCTAAATGAAGGCATTTGTCTCTATTGCATTTCATTATTTTATTTTCAGCCCATTTCTTTATCAAGATCATTTTTAATTTTATTTCTATCTTCTCGAACAATAGCTGCCCCACCCAGTTTTGTTTCATATGAAAATTTGCTCCGCATTTTCCACTTTTGTGGAGAAAAGAACTCAGTATTAATTTTCTGCCCTATGAGCATCTTAATTGCTTTGGAGTGAAAAAGGTGCTAAGCAAGCAATTTATCACTTATGCTTAAAGATTTCCTTTCCTTTAATTTGCATATTATTTCAAGTACCTAGATCTGCTTTAAAACTAGACATTCATTTCACTGATCCAAATCATTAATATGAAAAGATACTGAAGATTGCCAAGACTTAATTCTGTGGCACACCACATGATACGTCAGCCCAGTTTGACAGGGAAAATGGAGAAACTCTTCGTATGTAAAGTCTGAAAGCCAACTGAGCATCACCTAATAAACAATACCACCCAGTTTGAACTTAATTTGCTAAATGGAACATCATGGGATAGCCTCTATTGGGGCTGCTGTAGTAGATGATTCCAGTAGCAGAGAGGAAATAGTACTAGATGTTCTACTGTATGTAGTCCAAGGATAAAATGCACTTACCTTTGCTACTGGATTGGAAATATGAGCGTGCGTGTGTCTTCTCCGCATGTGCAGAGCCTTCTGCGCATGCACAGAGGGTCAAAAACAATACATGATGACATCTAGGCGGGTGGGCAGAGCCTCCCACCACCGGCCCTACCAGATTGCGCAAACTGGATAGATCCAGCTGGATTTCACAGCTGACGTGGTCCCTCCCAACCCTTAAATTCCACAATTCTCATAGATGAAATGAGCAAATGAGTAGCAGCATGTTTTGACTATTAAAAGATGTTTTGTCTGCTTTTTTTTTTCAAAGGAAAGCTAAGAATGTGAGTCATACAACTTATTCAGGTTGAGGGACTACTTTTCTCGTTCATCCTTGCAGATGAATTGGAAGAATCTTCTGGACTGATACCCCATCCACACCATAGAGTGGTGATGTGTGCTTATTCAGCATTCAGTGTTTTTTATGGAGACTGGGGTATTCTGAAGCATACTGATCTGTTCCTGGTCAAGGCTATTAAAAAGATAAAGGCTTTTTGTACATCCATGTGCATACAGGTAATCCTTGACTTACGACTGCAGTTGGGACTGGTCGGAATTTTGGTCATAAGTCATGACCGGATTTGATTTTATGACCATTTTTACAGTGCTCGTTAAGGAAATCATGTGATCCCAAGTCCAAAACAAATCTCTTGAATAGGTGTTTTTTGCTGGAAACCAGTAAAAAAAACATCACAAATTGTGGTTACATGACTGCGGGATGCAGCAGCTAGTCGTAAAGGTGATACAGGTGCTAAGCATCCAAAATAGGATCATGTGACTGTGGTGGCTGTAATGCTGTACAGGCCATATAGCACCCTTTTCAAATCCTTTGTAATTCCAAACACTTTTTAAATGACCAGTTCTAAGTCAAGAATTATCTGTATCTGCACTGAGAAAATAGTGTTAGGCTCCATAGGACACCAATCCTTGCATGCACATTCCTGCCCCCTGCATAGGGCATAAATTTACTGTGTTTCTACTAAGATATTTTCCACAATATACTTATTTTCTGAGGGAGGGAGGGGGGAGGGAGGGAAGGAAGGAAGGAAGGAAGGAAGGAAGGAAGGAAGGAAGGAAGGAAGGAAGGAAGGAAGGAAGGAAGGAGACACCATGTTGGAATTTATCCCTCTATTTTTTTTAAAAAAAGTATCTTCTGCCTCCATTAAAAATGACATAGAGGTTTTGCTGTTATATTGTTATCTTTTTAAAAAGATCTTAAAGTGAATATTCAAATACTGAAGAGTGATATTTTGCTCCATCTGCCTCACCTGCCCTCTGGTCAAAGTATGAGGATTAAGTTCAGGGTACATCTGTTTTGCCATAGAGATTGGTTTAACACCTTTCTTTCCCCAAAAAGTAAATAAAAAATAAAAAATGGATGAAGGCATTTGTGGGCACTTACAAAATGCCATGTGCTGGGACCTCAGTTTACTACTGTAGCATGCTGAAGAGTTTTTAATATATTGTTTTAAAGTACAGAGAAACTGATGGTAAGGGTGAAATGATGAAACAGAATTGAATATATTTGGCCTGTGGGTATGGAGGATAATCTACCGAGGGGAGGGGAGGGTCTGACTGTGAAGCGCGGCGTGGGGGATGTGGGACCTGGGGTCGGGGGGGGGGTTCAGAGCTTATCTGGATAGTGTTTTGAACATCAATACTGTGGGTGGGAGGGACAGATACAGCAGGAGCAGGGGGCCATATCATGTTAGGGGAGCGCGCGCTTGCTGTCTATGAGCAGTGGCGCGCTCCAGCCCCCAAGGCTCCACTCGTTTCCCAGGTTGCACAGACCCTCAGGGCCAGGGCCTTCAGCTGATGTTGTGCAATGCCAGGTCTGTAGTAAATAAAGCCCCCCTCATTTGTGATCTTGTTCAGGAGTGGGGAGCAGACCTGGCAGGTATTACGGAGTTGGGACAGGAGGGGGGGTTCCCCTCATTGAAATGTGCCCACCAGGTTTCCAAGCATTTCATCAGCCAAGGGCACAGGGGAGGGGCGGGGGGTAGCGGTTATTATTAAAGAAGGTCTTAGACCGAGGAGGCCACTGTTCCTCAGACGGCTGGCTGTGAGTCCCTCCTTGTGAAGTGGGGTCATGGGGTACAGATGGGCTTGCTGATCACGTACCTGGCTCCCTGCCACGTGGCAGCAGCCCTGCCCAAGCTACTCAATGTCATCGCTGCGGTGGCGGTTGAGACCCCTAGACTTATAGTTATGGGGGATTTCAACCTGCCGTCCGTGGGTGAGACGTCTGAGGTGGCTCTGGAGTTCATGGCTTCCATGACAGCTATGGACCTGACCCAGTTAATTCATGGCCCTACCCACGCGGGGGGAAACACGCTGGACCTGGTTTTTGTCTCTGGACAGTGGTTGAGTGATCTTGAGATAGGGGATATAGTCACTGAGCCCTTGTCATGGTCGGATCACTCTCTCCTTCGCCTTGACCTTCGAACCGCTGCACCCCACCGCAGGGAGGCGGAGCTGGTAAGATGGTTCAACCCCAGGAGCCTGATAGGTTCCAGATAGAGCTTGGGCCATTCCCGGAGGCTCTGTCACACGCCTCGACTGGAGACCTAGTGGCCGCCTGGGATAGGGCGGCCACTGGAGCTCTGGATCGGCTTGTGCTTTGCAGCCTCTGACCCAGCGCCGATCTCATCTGGCTCCTTGGTTTCTGAGGAGCTAAGGGAGATGAAGCACCGGAAAAGACGCCTAGAGAGTAGTTGGAGGGCCGGCCTTTCCGAATCCGACCGGACACTGGTAAGATCTCATATTAAGAATTACCTAATGGCGATAAAAGCAGTGAAATGTAACTATTTTGCTGCTCTTATTGCATCATCAGATAATCGTCCGGCTGCCCTGTTTAGGGTGACCCACTCCTTACTCCACCAGGGAGCGCGGGAGGACCCCTTGGAGGGTAGAGCCGAGGATTTTGTACAGTATCTGCATGACAAAATCACTCAGATTTGGGAAGATCTGGACTCTGACTGGGTAGGTTCAGGGGGGATGACTGGGGCAGGTCTTGGGAATGTTATCTGGGATGAGTTTGATCCTGTGACTCCTGATGACGTGGACAGGATTCTGGGGAGACTGAATGCGACCACATGTTTGTTGGACCCGTGTCCCTCCTGGTTAGTGCTGGCTTCCTGGGAGGTGACGCAAGGCTGGCTCCAGGGGATTATAAATGATTCATTGGGTGAGGGTGACTTCCCCGCCGCCTTGAAAGAGGCGGTGGTGAGGCCTCTCCTCAAGAAGCCTTCCCTGGACCTGGCAGTGTTGGCAGATTATCATCCAGTCTCCAACCTTCACTTTGTGGCGAAGGTTGTTGAGAGTGTGGTTGCGCGACAGCTCCCCCAGTACCTGGATGAAACGATGTATCTGGATCCGTTCCAGTCGGGCTTCAGCCCTGGGTACAGCATGGAAATGGCATTGGTCGCATGATCTCTGGAGGGCTTGGGACAGGGGTTGCTCCTCTGTCCTGGCCCTATTAGATCTCTCAGTGGCTTTTGATACCATCGACCATGGTATCATGCTGCACCGGTTAGAAGAGTTAGGGGTGGGGGGCACTGTGTTGCGGTGGTTCTCCTCCTTTCTCTCCGACTGGTTGCAGTCTGTGTTGGCAGGGTGGCAGAGGTCGACCCCGAGGCCCCTTATATGTGGGGTGCCACATGGGTCGGTCCTCTCACCCCTTTGTTCAACATTTATGTAAAGCCTCTGGCCGAGATCATCCGTGGGTTCGGGGTGAAGTACCACCAGTACGCTGACAACACTCAGCTGTACATCTCCACCCCGGACCACCCCAACGATGCCCTTGAAGTGATGTCCTGGTGCCTAGTGGCCGTGCGGATCTGGATGGGGAGAAACAGGCTCAGGCTCAACCCATCCAAGACTGAGTGGCTGTGGTTTCCGACGTCCAGATATAGTCAGTTGGCACAATCATTGACTATTGGGGGTGAATCGTTGGGCCCCACGGAGAGGGCTCGCAACTTGGGCGTCCTCCTGGATTCACGGCTGTCTTTAGAAGAGCATTTGACGGCCGTGACAGGGAGGATTTTTCATCAGTTCTCCAGTTGCGTCCCTTTCTGGATCGGGACTCTTTACTCACAGTCACTCATGCCCTCATCACTTCCTGTCTGGACTATTGCAACGCTCTCTACATGGGGCTCCCCTTGAGGAGCAACCAGAGGCTCCAACTGGTGCAGAGTGCAGCTGCGCGGGTGGTTATGGGAGCGACATGGCGTTCCCATGTAACACCTCTCCTGCGCAAGCTGCACTGGCTCCCGGTGGTCTTCTGGGCGTGCTTCAAGGTTTTGGTTACCACCTTTAGAGCGCTCCATGGCTTAGGACCTGGTTACCTATGGGACTGCCTGCTGCCACCAATAGCCTCCCACCGGCTGGTACACTCTCATAGAGAGGGGCTCCTCCGGGTGCCCTCGGCCAAACAATGTCGACTGGTGGCCCCCAGGGGGAGAGCCTTCTCTGTGGGGGGACCTACTATTTGGAACGAGCTCCCCCCAGAGATACGGAGGATCCCGGATCTGCGCACCTTCCGCCGCGTTCTTTTTATTCCATCAGGCTGGCCTGGCCTAATCTTTTCCCTTTTTTCCCTTTTTAAAATGTAAATTTTAATCTGTTTTAAATTATTGGGGTGTTTTAAATCTGTCTTGGGCCAAATTGTTTAATTCAGTTTTACTTTGCTTTTAAATTTTGTATTTATGTGTTTTATCTGTGGCTGTTCACCGCCCTGAGTCCTTCAGGAGTAGAGCGGTATATAAATCAAATGAAAATGAATATTTAAGTATTGTAGTTTGAATGCATTCATCCATTCACAAAGATCTTGGATTGTGCAATTGACTCAGGCAAATTAGAAGAATAACTTCTGGATTGAGAAGATAAAATCCCAAAGTGTAACCTAGTAGTTTACTAGGTTCCCCATTCAAATGGATGGGGAAAGGAACTTTAAAAATAAATGGCTACCATTATACTTTGTCTGCTTATATCAAAATGATCACTTCCTCCAACATTTGAAATTGAGGTGAGAATTTTTTGAAACTGTACAGTCTCTCCTATAATATTTAGTTCCATCCTAAGGGATGAAACTGCATCCAGACTGTCAGCCACTTATGCAGTATTTAGAGGCTATACTCAACAGATGCCCACAAAAAGCTGTCATCAGCCCAAATCCATTTTAAAACAGCTTTCACCATGCATGATTTATCTGTAATACTGGTAATCAACATTGGTAACACATGTTCCTTTTAGCAATTCAGAGAACTGGTTTTAACAGACAAAATGAGCAGCTAATTTTCGACAGTTCTAAGAAGGTAGACATGCTGCAGTCGCTTAGGGGGAAAATGCATTCAGCACCATGGACAGCACAACAACATTATTTTGTGTCTTAATAACTCGCAGCATGAACATACGGTACCAGGGTGGGTTCTATTTACCTTTTCTACCGGTTTGCAATGAGAGCACACGTGCACACTTAGTTCGCTTCTGCGCATGCGCATATCACCCATTATGACATCATGGCAGGTGGGCGGGGCCTCCCGCTGGTTTTACTATCAGTTCTATAGGACTAGACAGAACTGGGAGCAACCCACCACCGTACGGTACCTAATACTCCCTTCTCTTCCTGTTTTCCCCACAACAACAATCCAGTGAGGTGAGCTGGGCTGAGAGAGTGTGACTGGTTTTCATGCTTAAGGTGAACTAGAACTCACAGTCTTCTGATTTTTAGCCTGGTGCCTTAACCAATAGATCAAATTTATTTATTTATTTATTTAATTTTTATACCGCCCTTCTCCCGAAGGACTCAGGGCGGTAAACAGTCAGAATAACATACATATAATGTGAAATAAAAATAATTTAAAAGAATTAAACCGATTTGGCTCATCAATTAAGATCCTCAACGTAGAATTGGCTCTATGTAACTTTGTTGTTAAAATGATAGGAACTGATGAGCTTCATACACTTATTATATTAATGGAATAAAACATTGTACTATTTTAACAATTCTGTCAGACACATGGGACAATGCCAGGAAGCAGTGAGACTTCGAGTTTGGTAGAATATGTTCCAGAATATTAAATAGAATTAGTCCTGTGAGGGGGATCTTTTGAGAAATGGAACAGGCAGACCAGCAACAAAAGGCTCTTTTTATCTTCCCTGTGAAATCTGACTGTTCTATAATTACCACAGTTTGGATTTAATATGTTTGCAGGGTCACTTTTCATTAGATATACAGTGGTCAACACAGATACATTGTGCCTGACATTTGCCCAAAAGCAACATTCAAACTAATAATAAACAGGGGAAAATGTGTTGGTGGACCCAGGGTTTGGTTTTTGTTTTCATTAGCTGTATTACATTAAACTTAAAATGAACAAATAAAACTGAGCTAATGTCATAATTATGATTGAGGTGAAACCTTATCTCCCCTATTTATCAGTGAGTGAGCTCCTGCCCATTCATATTGGATTATCTTGGAAGGGAATCTGTTCTGCAGAGTATTTAATGTCTGAGTCAGTGGTGAAATTCAAATTACTTACTACCGGTTCTGTGGGTGTGGCTTGGTGGGCGTGGTTTGGTGGGCATGGCAGGGGAAGGATACTGCAAAAACTCCATTCCCACCCCACTCTGGGACCAGCCAGGGGTGGTATTTGCTGGTTCTCTGAATTACTCAAAATTTCCACTACCGGTTCTCCAGAACCTGTCAAAACCTGGTTTAGGAGCCTGGTTTAGCTCAACAGACAGAAGCACTATAATTTAACACCAGCTGTCTGCAATTAAAGTAAGATCGAATCTCGCCAGGCTCAAAGCCTTCCATCCTTTCTAAGGTAGGTAAATTGAGGACCCAGTTTGTGGGGGCAATAAGATGACTTTGTATAAATATACAAAAGTATGAAGGCTATTGCTTAACGCACTGTAAGCTGCCCTGAGTCTCCGGAGAAAGGCGGCATATAAATCAAATTAAAAAAAAACAAAAAACCTGCTGGATTTCACCCCTGGTCTGAATGAATCTTATATCTGTAATTTATTCATTCAAGATCCCTGTCCCATTAACAAGCTCTTTTCCACTTCAGTACAACTGATCCATGTAGGATGAAAGTAATAATAGTTGCCAGAGGCATTAAGGAAATTAGAATTGTTATGGGGACTATGATAAAAAAACAACAACTATTTAACAAACTTTAGCAAAAGTCTGTCTTCCTGGGAGGCACAGTGATCAAATCTCCATTTGTTACATCTTAAAAACGACACATGAGCAAGATTGTGCCAAGCACATTTAGAAGGCAGGTTTCCAACAAAGTACAGCTGAAATTTTTTTGATTTCAATCTCAATTCTTTTTCTCTCTAGCATTTTTGCCACAAGTGCTTTTAGTTTTGGGGTTTGGGGTTTTGTTTGAAATAACCAATTTTGTAATCCGTTGGTTGCAACAGGAATTGACCAATTAGCATGTCACCTGAGCCTGATGTTGTGGACTGAGAAAAAGTAACTGGCTAAAAGTCACCCAACCAGTTTTCATGCCTAAATGGGACTAGAACTTCTAGTCTCCCTGTTTCTATCCTGGTGCCTTAACCATTAGACCAATGTGACTATTTCAATTGCAATTGCAATACTCCAGCCTAAAGATCTATTAACTGTTGTTATTGAAATTGATCTAGTTATATTTACAATTACAATTACAAGAACTTTATTTAAAGTTCAGAATTACCTTCTGTCCAATTGAAAACACTCAGAAAATAAGGGGGCAGGTTCAGAATTGTCCTTGAATCAGACTTTAGTCTGCAGTGAAATCTAAATTTATCCAATATTTGCAACCAGAATAAGTCATAATTGTTTCTGAAAATCACAAATCATTGCTTGTTATTCCTTGCTTTGTGTGTGTGCCCTGTAGCTGAAGCAAGTGGGGCAAAAATAGGAGATAATTTTTTTTTTTGCACATTTCCACTCTACCTGCATTAGCAATTGTGTCTGATGAGCAATAGATTGACTCTTATCTCAGATTTAAGAAGTGTGAATAGGTGGGTGGAAGGGAAATAATCCCTTTAAGATTGCAAATTTAAAAATAATGTGTGTGGCAGACTACTTCATGTGGTAAGATAATACTCCCTTGAGGATATTTCTAACTTAATTATGGGAGCCTCTTGATCTTGTTCTGGACAAGAGAATGGCTCAGCTTTCGTTAGCCAGTGCCCAGAACACTTGTGAGACACCACAAAATTCAATTAGAAATGCCCTCTGGGGAGCATATAAATTATCTGTGAAACCTAATGACAACTTCCTCAAATCACATGGAGAAGAACTCTTTACAGTGGCCTACAATCTTTCACCAGTAAAGAACTAATCTGCTTAGCAGAATTTGAATTTGGCAGTGGACAGCACTTGCCCAGATGCTTGAGAAGGAACCTTGCCAATGGAAGCTGTATATACAACTAAAACTCTAGTGTCTGTTTGATACTACTTTGTAACCTTCAATTGGGAGAAATGCTGCATCATAGGGCAAAACATTGTCAACAAAGGTACCTCAGCTGGGCTAACTTAAAGAATGCCAGGATTCATGACTCCTAAGGGAGTGAAATTCGGGGAAGTGGCTGCTTTAGTATGGCTGCTCCTTCAGTAGTGCTGCCATGCTGCTGCAGTCCTTTTAAATGGTCCCTGACATCTTACCAGTCCTCCTCTCACTTCCTCCCTTGTAGGCAAGGCAAGGCAAGAGCAGAAAAGAAGGAAGGAAAAAAAGGATGAAAGGAGGGAGGGACAGTAAGGAAGGAATGAAAGGAGAGAGAGAAAAAAGGAAGGAAGAATGGAGGGGAGGGAGGAATAGTGAGAAATGAAGGGAGGGGAAGGGAAGGGAAGGGAAGGGAAGGGAAGGGAAGGGAAGGGGAAGGAAGGAAGGAAGGAAGGAAGGAAGGAAGGAAGGAAGGAAGGAAGGAAGGAAGGAAGGAAGGAAGGAAGATTTCCAATGAAAATTAAATGGGGAAGCCAGCTGGAAGTCAGAAATCATTCACCTCCCTCTGCTTTTTTGTCATTTCACAGCCATTCTTTTTTTGGTTTAGATAAAGAAATATCTCTGAAAGGTTGACCCAACAGGTCAGGGATTGTCTAGTAAAATTGTTAAATGCCCAAAAGGTAGCATCCCTTGAGGTCTCTGTCCCCTCATTCATAGGCAGAATCTTGTTCATTAAAAAATAATAATACAAAGAGCTTCAGTGATTGTTTTAAGAAATGGTGGTAATGTTTATAATAAGTAATGTTTCTTTGCTTGTGCCTCAGCCTTCCTAATCTCAAGCCCTCCAGATATGTTAGACAATAACACCCAAAACTCCAAAGAATCATATTGGCTGTGAATTATGACAGTTGTAACATATCTGGAGAGTACTAGGTTGGGGAAGATTGCCCTGGGATGTAAGAATATCATTATTACCATCATCCACTAACTATACACAGGCTTATGTGATCTACTTAATCCTTTATCTGCATTTAAACTGGGATTTAATCATTCCATCTGCATTTCCATCTAATCCATCTTAATTTAGGATTCCTGCTATCAAAATGGTTTTTTTGGGGGGGGGAAGGGTGGAGAATTCAATTTAGAATAAATGGTTATTTTATAGTAAGAACCTCCTTAAAATAATGGGAAATTTGGTCTAATGCATTTTTAATAATTGACATCAAGATAGAATTAGTATAAATAGATAGTAAATAATCATTTACAAAAGGTAGCCCTAATTTAAATATTTTTCAAAATCTTTGGAAACCAGTTCATGGTTTGTGTGAGGTGCAATTCAATGCCATCTGTGTCATATAGGTTGAAAGTCTTCCCCACTCCTGATTTCCAGGCAGAAAGTGTTTTCCTTAAATTCTTTTGAAATATAAAGATCATTGTTATTTAGAAATAAAACAAATGAGTTCTCAAATTTCATAAAAGATTATTTGGAACCACTGTTGCATAAGATAAGACTCTTGGGAGTGGTTTATAAATAAATAATATAAATAAGCAGCCAAGCAATAGTAGTTAAAATGAAAATCATACTACAAGCCTTGTTTTCAATGCTAATTTTACTGATACTTGTTCTGCAAAGGCATGAATAAGAAACAAGCAAATCTTTATTTCCATCTTTGTATTATTTATACAGAGTGGGCTCAGAAACAACTGCCCCCAAATCACCCAGCCAGCTCATGTATCAAAAACAGGAGGCATTGGAGGTGTTTTTTATAATCCAATAGCCTAATGCTCAAATTAAAAAGATTGTTTTTGTGATGCAGAAGATATCTTGTGAACTCACCCCCACATTCTGCTTACCAGGGCATGAAGAGACCTCACTACCCATTCTTAACAAACACGTCTTTTAGTTGTTCTATTATTAAAGTGTTGCTTTCCCACTTCTCCCAATATTAGTCTTGCTTTATAAACAGCCTATATAACATCTCAGCAATACGGCAAGCAATCACATACTGGAGGTCAGAGGTCTGCCCAGTTCTTGTTAATGTTTTAAGTTGATTAAGGCTCCGTCCCCTTTCCACCTGGTCTATGGGCTTTACATCCATTTGGCTTTGAGCTTCAAGAGATACTGGACACTTGCCTTGTGCAAGAATAGACCTGTCAGCCAGAATTCTTTTGTTGTTTTGTCATAGAACCTATCAAAGCCTCAGATGATTAATATTCCTCTGCTCTCCTCCCTCCTCCTCTCCCATTTTTCTGGCCGAGAGCTGGAAGGGCATATGAGAGGAATAAGATAAAGCAGAAGAGATATCTGTTAGTTTCTGTGCTAGCTGGCAAGTCATGGGAGTATGTCTGGGTTTTTTTTTTCACTTTGATTTGATTTTTTTTGTCAAAGGACTATCAGCCTTTCAGGAGATTGATAATCTTAATACCGTGTTTCCCCGAAAATAAGACCCTGTCTTATATTTTTTTGAACCCTGAAATAAGCACTTGGCCTTATTGCCATGTGCTCAAAAGCCCAATTGGGTTTATTATCAGGGGATGTCTTATTTTGGGGAAAACAGGGTACTTCTGTAGTTGAAAAATCTGGCTGAGGCTAGGTGGAGAACAGTGGTGGGATGCCTCTGGTTTAACAACCAGTTAGGAGAGCGCACACTTTGTGCTGAAAATGGAGCATTTAGAAGCTCAGCTGCTTACCTTCCAAGTCAGCAATGGTAAGTGGAACAGCGAGGAGGGGAATCAGCTGTGCTGTGTGATTGGGATGAGCTAGAAAGCAGGAAATAAAGGACAGGATAGAACGGGTGTGGGTGGGCGGCGCCAACTGATCGTCGGAGCTACTAGTTCGCCTGAACCGGTCCAAACTGGCTGAATTCCACCTCTGGTGGAGAATAAGAGAGCACCGGGATGAAATCAGAAGCAGCTCTCTTGACCTGGGTGCGGGATCTCTCCCAACTGTCGGGTCTTCTTTTGTCACACAAATAACATTCTCTCAGGCGACTGAAAGCCTGGCAAGCCAACCAACCTGATGGAAAGATCAGTGGGGAATATGAAGCAAGTGGGTTAATAGAAGGGGAACTATTAGTCTTCGTGTGAGCTCTATCACAACTTACTGGAGAAAGATTAGAAAGATAAGATAGAAATATGGAAAGAGAGAGAGAGAGAAAGCTACAAAGACAAAATGTGTGTGTGTGTGTGTGTGTGTGTGTGTGTAAACAAACTTGTATGCTGCCCAATTCTCAACAACTCTGGGTAGCTCACAACAATCAAAGAAATAAATTTCTCCCTCTCCCTTTCGCTCCCCTCCCCCCGGCGTATATGTGAGAAAAATGGATCGCATGGAGTCCACCAACATTGCCCATCCTAGTTTATTTGTTAATCAAATTTACTTGACTGCTCAATTGACGAAAAGGGTGACATAATTCTAGTTGCTTCTGCACTAGTACCACTTAGGTCAGTGTCCTTTTCTGCAGACTTGAGGGTACGGCCATTTGTCTACAACTATTTTTTGGAAAGGAGATATAGAGTTCAGTCCATTTTTTGGTAGCCTGCCATCAGAAACACCGTTAAAAGGAATTTGAGAGAAATTCCTGGTGGCTGCTCCCAAATGTCGAAGTCTCTTCTCTGTAAAATCATTCTGGCTCCTCCTCTATTATCTTTCTGCCAATTGGGGTGCTCCTTCTCTCCCCTTTTCTCTATTTCCAGTCCCAATATATATATAGCAACACCACTTAGACTTATATACCACTTCATAGTGCTTTACAGCCCTCTCTAACTGGTTCACAGAATCAGCATATTGCCCTCAGCAATCTGGATTCTCATTTTATCCACCTCGGAAGGCTGAGTCAACCTTGAGCTAGTCAGGATCAAACTGCTGGCAGTCGGCAGAATTAGCCTGCAATACTAATACTGCATTCTATCCACTGTGCCACCATGGCTCTTTCATACACATATGGACAGCCCTTTGTTCTCTCAAAGGACTTTCTGAGTGAGCCCTGTTTGCTTTATAGTTACATTCCACATTTGGACTCATGATTTAAAGCTGTTTTTTTCTTGTAATTTTGAGAATTAACCACTCTAACTACTAGTGGTTGGTAGAAAATCAGGAATATTTTTACTGAATGGTAAATAAATGTGTTTATTAAATGCAGTGTAACATTTTTAAAGCGCATGTTGAGTGTGGTCTTTTTGTTTTTTTTAATATGCACTGAAGCAGCTAACAGCATGTATCCATCTTAGAACACACATGTATTTCCTTTCTTCCACCAAGAGTGACAAGCTTAAAGGAAGCCCTTAATGATGTGAGAGATGATTTGTTCAAATTAGGCCTTTATCTCTAGTAGAGTTAATATTTTCTTTGTCCCAACATATTGCAGATTTCTATTATTCTGTGGATCCATTGTTTCAATAACTGAGAAAGCTCTATTTCTTCTTTTATATTTTATAGCTCGTAATCTTCTAAAGTTTATTACTGGAATAAATGTGGTTGCCAACAGTTTATAATGAATATGATATTATTACTGGTGATTAGTCCCAACATTTGTCATTTGCTTTAAATCCTTTTGCTAAGAGGCAAATAGATGCCATATGAATGTTACACTGAGGAGGAAAAAAGCTTGATAAATAATGAGAATGCCTCTCGAGAAAGGATTAACAAGAAAAATCCTGTTCCGTTTTGGAATTCTGACTAAAGTGACCTTTAAAAAAAAAGTGGTATATTTGATTTTCAATGTGAAAGCTTAATTGGAAGGAGTTGATATAATTCTGATGGATACTCCTTTGTGAAATCAGTTACCCAAAAAGCTTAATGATCAAAGTATCTCAACATCCACAGGTATCTTTCCGAACACAGGTGCAAAAGAGAAGCAGTAACTAGGAACTGGGATGATAAAGAGCTCATGGATATGAATCGTTCCGTCTTTGAAAGTGGCAATAAAATATGCAGAACTAAAAACCTTTTGCCCCGAGGAAGCTTAATGTCCCTGAGCATAAGACAGCAACAAAGCTCTCAGCAGGGATCAACTCCAGCTGATCAAGGCAGTTATGTCAGAGATAAATATTAGGAAGAAGATACCTTGGTCTTATTGAAACTCTTTTTTCCCCCTTCCCTTCTGCCAAACTGCATCGTGAAATTTCATTCAAGGAAGAAACTCCAATATCCCCTTGAAGTTTCACTGAAATGGAATTCTGTTTTAATCTAGGTAGGGGAGGTATTTTGATAGATTTGGTGAGGTTTATCTATTCATAAAGTTTCTAAAGCTGGCTAACTCCAGAACAACTCTGGGTGATGTACAATACTAAAACAATATAACAGGTAGGAAAGAATGACAGACGTCGAGAGAGATGTTCCAACACATAACCTGAATAACAAAAAAATATTCCCATAAGAGGCTTGCTATGGTTCAACCAAGACATGGAGGGAAACTCATATTTTTAGGGTCCTTCTAAATAAGATAAGAGGGGGACTGGGGTGAAATGCTCCCGGTTCGGACCGGATCGCCCGATCCGGTAGTGATGAAGGCAGGTGGTTCTGAGAAAAATCCCTGCCCTCCTCCTCCATGCCCTGCTGATGCCACACAATCATCAGAGGCTTTTTTTTTTAACTTTTAAAAGCATTTTTTCTACAAACTCTTTGGCCAAAAAATGCTTTTAAGAGTAAAAAAAAAAGCCTCTGATGATCACGCGGCTCAGCTGGGATCGTCAAAGGCTTTTAAAAGAAAAAAACCTTTTTTTTCTTTTAAATGCCTTTGACGATCCAAGCTGAGTTGCCTGATCGGCAGAGGCTTTTTAAAAAACCTCTGCCGATCAGGCAACTCAGCTGGGATCGTCAGAGCCTTTTGAAAGCATTTTTGTTACAACCTCTTTGCCAAAGAGGTTGTAGAAAAAATGGTTTTAAAAGTAAAAAAAAAAAAAATGGCCACGGCCACCCAGTTACATTACCCCTCCCCCCAACAAGCCACACCCACAGAACTGGTAGTAACAAATTCTAGATTTCACCACTGAGGGGGACTATGAATCTCTAGGGGGATATGGCAGATGCTAGGACAAAGAAGGTCCCATCAGATGTTTAATCAATAGGGCCCAAAAGTATAATGACTATAGAACAGGCAGAAAATAGAGGAGACAAACTGGCTCTCTGATAGCCAGGTGCTATGCTATGAAGGACTTTATAGATCATAACCAGTACTGTGAATTACACCAGAAGCCAACTGCTAACCAGTGGTGCTTACAAAATGGAGATGTTATATGGGCATATTGTGGCATGCCCATAACTGCCAGTATTATACATTCTGGGTCAGCTGCAACTTCTGACGGGTCCTCAATGCGACTCCATGCAAAGTGTATTAAAATAGTTCATAAGTCAGGTGATCAAGACATAAGTGACCATCTAAAGGACTTCCCAGTTCAGGAAAGGACACAATGAGTGCACAAGAAGAATCTCTGCAAAGACTTCCATCAGGATTATTCAGCACTAATGAAACATAGATAGATATTAACAATATACAAAAGTTTTCTGTAAATTCCTGGTGGCATTGTGCCAAATAAATGTTCTTACTGGATTTAGTTTTGCTGCTGTGAAATTCCCGGAATAGGTAAAATTCTAATTACTCATATAAACTTTATTGCATATTGTATGTTTATCCCCAAGGGCATCCTTGGTGGTCAAATTTAAAAGACCTTTTTTAAAGCCCTTTAAGAACCAGTGTGGTGTAGTGGTTAAAGGCACAAGGCTAGAAATTAAGAGACTGAGTTCTGTTCTGGTTTTAGATACGAAGCCAGCCAGGTGACTCTGGGCCAGTCCCCCACTCCCAGCCCTAGGAAGAAGGGAAAGACAAACCTCTTCTGAAAATCTTGCCAAGAAAACTTCAGGGACTACCACCAGGAGTCAATATTGACTCAGAAGTGCATCCATGCATGCATACCCACGCACAAAATCCTTTGCTTCCCATTGCAGTGGAATAAGAATTTATGTACCCTGTTTGTGGTTTTATATAATGTTGCACACACTCTGTCTCTCTCTTCCTCTTCATTCTTTTCTGATGGAATGTCCATCACAATACACAAAATAGAAAACTCTATTTCATCCTATAAAATTAGATATGAATTGACATCTCAGCCAGGGGAAATGGGAAATAGGGAAGAATTGTGAGTCCCAGCTTTATAAGGAAGGTATTAGAACAAGAAATGCATGTTACCCAAGCCTCAGACATCAAAATATTCCTTCCACTTTTATAGTAAGCTTAGATCCCTCTTCCATCTAGTTGCTTTTTCCTCATTTCATAGTGAAATTCAGTTTGGAATATCTGGGATGAGCTTTTTAGATAATTTATAGCAATTTATGAGTTATTATTTTAAGTATCTTTTACTGCCACTGTAATGAAAAATGCTTGGATTTACTGATGTCGCTGTGAACAGCACAGCCATGTAGACTGAGCCTCAGTGACACCAGTTGGTGGATATTCTTACCTTGAAAAACATCATCCATTAAACTATATTGTCTGCAACTGGAAAAATGTTGTCCAAACTCCTAACATGCTTTCATCTTTTTGAATAGATTAATAAGAAGTGTTTTGAAAAGCTATGTCTCAAAATATCTGCCCATCTCCATGGCCTTTGACAAAGAACAGAGTTTGCTGATATATTTCCCTCAATTATTTGTGCTATTTGTTTTCTCTTCAGATGGCAGTTTTCACCTTCTGTTCACAAACTCTCCTAGGCTCAGTTTTCTTCTCTTGACATAGGCTATTGATAAGGTCTCAGTTCTATTAACTGCTAATCTTTGGGGTTTAAGTAGCAAATAGGAAAGGAAGGTAAGGTAAGGAATTATAAGATAGAAATCTATTCAATGTTAAACACGTGGGAGCTGATCCCACTTGGAAAGGTCAGCTCAACTTTCCAAATGTGTTGGAATACAATCTTCTGTAATTCAAAGGGGAACACTTTTCTAAGCACAGAATTTGAACAGGGTACCAAGCCAAGGAAAGCAGGTCATAAATACACTGTAGGCACAAATAGCGAGAGGCCTGAGAGCAGAAAGGACCATGATCAAAACAAGGTCCAGATGTCCTCTGTGTCCCAGGCTGAAAAATGACTGGCAAGAGTCCATTCTCCTATATGGAGGGAAACGGCAGTCAGACTGGGGAGACGCTCTGTCTATGCGCATTACCGAGTCTGCTAATGAAGAAGCTCCACCCTCCTGGGCCTTTCCAGTTATTCGACTTGGTCTACGCTGACAGGACATGTCTCCAGCCTTCTGAGTTTCCCTCACGTTTCTGCACATCGGATTGAGCCGGGATCGGCTCCTGTCTACCGGCTGGTAGATAGCGCTCACAGGCGACCACAGCGCCTGCTGTTTCACCGCTTCCCAGACCATCGGGAAGCTGCAGCTTGTTTAAAAGGCCTTCGCCTAGCAGCATAACAGCCTGCCTCGGCTTGAGCGGCTGCTTGCCCAGTGTTATTAGCCGTGCTAATAGCTGGACAACTAGCGACTCTCCTTCCCGACGACTCTCGCCATCTGTGCTTTCTGGTCCGGCTTTGCCTTCTCAAGCTTCCGGTGCGTCCTTTCGTGCCATTTCTTGCCGCCACCTAACGCCGGGAGATCTTCAAGATGGCGGCCGCCATGCAGTCTGGAGCGGGGGCACGTGGCAGATCCTCAGGCAGACGCCGCCATCACAGCGATCCCTTAGAGGGATCTTCGGCATTACCTCCCCCGTCAAGAAATCCAAGGGGAAGAAGGCTGCCGTGTCTTCCTCTCTCTCCTCTTCCTCTAAGGAGGAACAAAGGAGACACAGGGCCATCGAGAAAGCCTTCCTCAAGACTCAGGCCCAGGCTACTTCCAGCGAGGCTCCCTTACCATCTAGGCTGCCTACCACGGCCCCTCCAGCCACTACATCGCCTTGGTCGGTGAGGGACTTTTCCCCCGATAATTCTGAATCTACAGCTGGGGCTACAGCTTCAGACAGACAGCGTCTTTTTCAAATGCTTCCCAACCCTGCGTTAGCTACTTGTGGTCAGGATCCAGAGGAAATTCAGACTGCTCCACTTCCACCTCAAGCTCATCTCCTACTCTCTTGGCTAATTCCTTGGAGGCCATGATCTCCAGGGCTATAAGGTAGAGCTTGGCTCAATACCTTCAACAGACTCCGGTTCCAGCACCTCTGGTTGTCCATCGGCAAGCCCAGCCATGGGAGCTGGAGGACTCTCTTTCGGAGCAAGATCACATCAAGTCCCAGTCTTCTGTGGACCAAGGTTCGATCTCAGAGGTGGATGATCTCAATGAGCAAGCCTGATCTGACGATGAGGGCTTGGGTCTGGACCAATCCTCTTTCATCGGACTTTTCTGGGCTCAAGTCTTTTGCTCACTTCTGTTCAAGGCTATCCCCACCACTCGTTTGAGAGACCCGTCTTCCTCTGCTGCAACTCAGACTCTTAGTGACCCTGCATGTTTGCTGAGCCCATCGTTCACCGTGAAACCATCCTGGCGCCTAAGTTGTTTATGGATGTCCTCCAATGACAGTGGGCCCTTCCAGGAGCTGGCCCAAGCCCCAATGGGTTGGACAAGAGGCTCTACATTTCAGCCGCTCCTCTAGCTGACCTCCTTCAACCACTGTCAGTGGATCCTCCGATCGTTGCCCTCACCAATTCTTCTCATCCCATGGGCCCAGCTGAGGACTCTCTCCAACCTAAGGACAAACGAGCTGAGAAAACGCTCCTCAAAGGCCACCAGGCTTCTGCCTGGTCTATCAGAGCTTCGACATCCGCGTCCTTTTTCAACAGGGCGGCATTGCTCTGGCTCAAACAACTTCAAGCTCGCCTCCCCTTGTCTGATTCTAGGTCGCATCAGGACCTGAACAAAATCTCTGCTGCGCTGGAGTACTCGGCCGACGCTACTCTTAATGCCACCAGATTCTTGGCCAGGGCTCTAGGTTCCACCGTTACCTCTCGCCACCTCTTGTGGCTCCGCAATTGGCAGGCTGACATGTGCAGCAGATGGCAACTGGCTTCTGCTCCTTACTTGGCTGGCAATCTCTTTGGTTCCACCCTGGATCCCCTCCTTATTGAAATGCGAGACAGACGTAAAATTCTCCCTCCAGCTTCCCAACGAGGAGAGTCCCGTTACTCGTCCCACCCAGATATCAGTCCTTTCGGACCTCTGAATTTCCATCCTTTCAACCTTGATACCATCAGTCTTTCTCTTCCAGACCTCCACAGAATTCTCAAGTCAGATAGGGGTCCAGGCTCCCACAACGCCATCCTTCCCACGGGGGGCAGGGGCATTTCTCGAGGAGGCCCAGATAACCTCCTCTCAGCTCCTCCCATTGGCGGCCGCCTATCCCTCTTCTCCGCCCAATGGGAGTCTTCCACTTCTGATTCCTGGGTTCTCCGCACCATTTCCTCTGCTCTGGCCTTGGAGCTCCTCTCCCTCCCTCCTTCCTGCTTTCTTTCCTGTCCCGTTTCTCTTGACAGGTCCAAGTGACAACTTGTTGCAGAGGCCATTGACCACCTGCTCCAAATTGAAGCTATTCAGCCTGTTCCCCTATCCCAATGTGGTCAGGGGTTTTACTCCCGTCTATTCATTGTCAGGAAGTCATCCGGTGGTTGGAGGGCCATATTAGACCATGTGCCCATTTTGTCTGGTCATCGCAAATTTCTTCGTTTTTGTTTCATGGGTAAGCACTGCCAATACAAGGGTCTCCCCTTTGGCTTGTCCTCGGCCCCCAGGGATTTTACAAAGATTATGGCCTCCCTTATTGCCCACATCCGTTCCCATCCTATCCGAATACAGTTTTATTTGGATGATATTTTGGTGCTTTCATCCTCCCGCTCAGAGGCTCATAGAGACCTCTCCGCAGTCCTGGACTCACTACAGGCCCATGGTTTCTCCATTAATTGGCCCAAGAGCCACCTGACCCCCTCCACCCGAATCCTTCATTTGGGGGCTCTCATTGACACTGAATTGTCCGCAATTTCCCTCTCTCCTGACCGTCAGGACAGTCTATGTTCCTTAGCTCTTCAATGTTTTTCCTCTGGCTCGGCTTCTGTTTTGACTCTTTCCCGCCTCTTGGGAAAAATGGTGTTGTCTTTTGGTATCACACCGTGGTCTCGCTTACATAGCAGGGATCTGCAGTGGCTCCTCCTGCCATTCCAAAAGGCCCGTCGGGACACCTCTCTCGTCTGTCTTCAACTTCCGGACTCAGTTCACCAATCGTTACTCTGGTGGACCTCCAGCGCCATCTTTCGTGGCTCCTGTTTCAGAGAACCTCTACGACTTCAACTCATCATGGATGCCAGTCTTATGGGTTGGGGCGCCCACCTCCTCCATCATATGGCTCAGGGACTGTGGTCACCTCAGGAGTCCCTGTTCAACATCAACTTGTTGGAACTGCGGGCCATCCGGCTGGCCCTCGTACACTTCCAGGCCCATCTGGAGGGGAAGGATGTCTTAGTCCTCATGGACAATATCACCGCCAAAGCCCACATCAACAAGTTGGGGGGCACCCGTTCCAGATCCCTGATGGACGAAGCCTGTCTTCTGGGCCTTTGGGCCGAATCACACCTGTCCTCCATCAAGGCGGACCATATCTCAGGCTCGGTGAACGTCCGAGTGGACGTCCTCAGCTGGAATTTCATGGATCAGGGGGAGTGGAGCATCCCTCCAGCTCTCTTTTGGGAGATATTGGACAGATTTGAGACCCCCATACTGGACTTATTCATGTCCCGGACAAACCATCAAGTTCCACATTATTTCTCCCGGTATGTGGGGCCGAGGCGATGAACGCCCTCCGCAGCCAGTGGCCAGCTGACCTGTTGTACGCCTTTCCTCCCATCCCTGTAATCCCCAGGGTTCTCTGGAAATTGCTCGACGAGAGGGCGGAGCTCCTCCTCCTGGCCCCCTATTGACCCAGATGGCCCTGGCACATGGACTTAGTGTCCCTATTGGTAGCCCCTCCATGGCGCATCCTGGACTCCAAGGTACGCCTGACTCAGGGGGTCCTCCTCCATCTGGATCCTGCCTGGCTCCACTTGACCATATGGCAGTTGAGCGGCTCATCATGACGGAGGCCTGTCTGCTGCCTCCCATCATTTCTACCATTCAAGCCGCTCGCCGCCCTTCTACCACCCGGATCTATGAGGCCACGTGGTGCTCCTTCTCTTCTTGGTGCTCAACGAATTCTGTATCTCCAACTTTTGCCACCATCACTCATGTGTTAACCTTTCTACAGGAGGGGTTCGAGAAAGGCCTGGCACCAAATACCCTTCGACACCAGGTGGCGGCCATTGCTTCAGTGCTGGCATGTGGATCAATGGAGACCCTGTCTAGGCATCCCTTCATCCGGAATTTCCTCCGGGGGGCCTCTAACCTGCGCCCCCCGGTCATTCACCGGTTTCCCACCTGGAACCTCAACAGGGTCCTCACGGCCCTCATGTCTCCTCTGTTTGAGCCCCTTTGCCAGGTTTCACTTCGCTTCCTCTCTCTGAAAGTCTCCTTCCTGGTGGCGATCACATCCGCTTGCCGCATTTCCGAGCTAGCGGCTCTCTCCATCCAAGCGGATCTGTGCATCTTTCACAAGGACAGAGTAGTTCTCGCCTCGACCCTGTTTTTTTGACCAAGGTGAACTCTACCTTTCATTGGGCCCAGTAGCTTGTTCTCCCAAACTGCCATTGCGCTGGCCTCCCGGCTCGCAGACGCACAGGTACCACACCACATCACAGCGCACTCAACCAGGAGCGCCGCTACTTCTGCAGCCTGGTCCACCCAGGCATCGCTTGAGGAAGTCTGCCATGCGGACCAGCCTTAGTCCCTTTGTGCGACATTATAGAGTAGACTCTTTCGCTTCGTCTGATGCCTCCTTCGGCAGACAAGTCCTCCAATCGGTCCATCAAGCTTGATGGGATCCGGACCTGGAACTCACCTGCCCTGGTGGACATGAGGCTTTGGTTATGTCCCCAGTCTGACTGCCGTTTCCCTCCATATAGGAGAATGGACGTTGGGCTTACCTGATACGTCTTTTCTCTATCAGGAGGAAACGGCAGTCAGCCCCACCCTTCTGTATCTGGTCCGGTCGGGGGGGGGGCAGGGTGGGTGGACTGCTAATTCTTTCCCATTTCAGGACGACACGTCTCATGGGTCTGCACCTTCGCCCTCGCCAAATAACTGGAGAGACCCAGGAGGGTGGAGCTTCTTCATTAGCAGACTCGGTCATGCGCATAGACAGAGCGTCTCCCCAGTCTGACTGCCGTTTCCTCCTGATAGAGAAAGGACGTATCAGGCAAGCCCAACGTCCATTCTGGTGTAAGGGTAGGAGAAAGAGATGTAAGATTATATAGAGCAGTCTGGAATAAAAGTAATTTATCTCTCTAAGCCTTACCGTTGACTCCCCATTGTCACACTAAAACACAGGTTGAGTTTCTAGAGGGATAGTTATTTTCGGGGTGAAATTCTGACACAAACAGCCAAAGAGAAATTTCTGTCAAGTCCAGCAGGGGTGAAATCCAGCAGGTTCTGACAGGCTCTGGAGAACCGGTAGCGGAAATTTTGAGTAGTTCGGAGAACCAACAAATACCACCTCTGGCTGGCCCCAAAGTGGGGTGGGAATGGAGATTTTGCAGTATCCTTCATCTGCCATGTCCACCAAGTCATGCCCACTGAGCCACACCACGCCCACCAAGCCATGCCTACAGAACCGGTTGTAAAAAAAAAATGGATTTCACCACTGAAGTCCAGTTCAAGAATCCCAATAAACCAGCATGCTGGCAGAAGAATTTTGGGAACTGTAGTTCCCAACACATTTGGGGAAACCTGAAAAGATGATTGAATTCCTCTGGAAGCAGGGATTTTGGAAAGATTTAGAAGAGTTCCAAGTACCTCATACCACTTTGGAACAACTATGCTGAAATAAGGCAGGTCTAAATGTCAGCTCTTGTTTCAAGGCTTGCTGCAGGAGTGTAGTTTTTTTTAGCAGGGTTGTGTCACTGAGAAATCAACCTGATGGTCACCTCTGCACTGCAGCTATTGAAATGTTTATCCCTCTTTACTCTGTCCCCATGTTTATTACAGATAGTTTGTCCTCGTTATCCGTGTGTTGCAGGCAAGCATGCACTCAGACAGACAGACAGACAGACACTACTAAAAGGGATAATACATTCTCCTTAATTTTTTATTTAAATACGTTTTTATACTAGCAGCTTATTGCCTCCTCAAAAACTCAGTTTTGATTTCTGTGCTGTTGTGAAGAAAATAACAGGGAGCTACCATAGGCAGGTTATTCTTCGGGTACAACCAATTGTTCAGCAACCGTTAAAAGTTATGATAACACTGAATGAAGAAGACTTACAACCAGCCCACAAAGGTGCCTCAGTGGCAGTATCTCCCTGGTCACATGATTGTAATTTGGATGCTTGGCAACCATCTTGTAATTATAACAGTTGCAGCATCCTGCAGCTGTTTGTTGTAGTGGTTAAGCCAAGGCATTAGGCTAGAAACCATGAGTTTTAGTCCTGCCTCAGGCAAGAAGCCAGTTGACAACCATGGGCCGGTCACTTTCTCTCAGCTCTAGGAAGGAGACAATGGCAAACCACTTCTGAAAAACCTTGCTAAGAAAGCTGCAGGGACTTGTACAATCAGTTTCTGAGAATCGGATATGATTGAATGGAAGGGTGTTGTGACCTAGGCCCAAGTAGTTATTACCAGACACGAATCAGACCTAAACAAACATATTTTATTAGAACAGCAGAGAATTACTTCATTCTCAACTTAGTCCAAATTAAGTCCAAAACAAATTATTCATAAACAGTCCTTCGGCCTTAACACCAACCTTTGTCTACTTTGGCACCCTGCCAAAGGCTTTTCTTGGCAAAAGTTTCAAAGCAAGAGACGCTGACAAGAAACAAATGTAGCAAGACAATAAACAAATGTAGCAGTATTGCTTTCCTACAAAGATCCCAAGAGCCGTTGCTGTTATTTAAGCCTTCTGGGAGGGGCCAATCATCTCTTGGCCTTACTCCCGAGTCATCCTTTTTGCTTTAGCTGCTTTTGCCTTCTGGCAGCTCTTCTCATGCGTGCACTAGGAACAGGCTCCTCCTGTTCCTCTGCCTCTCTGCTATCTGCCTCTGGGGGCTCTTGAGTCCGCGCATCACTCCCAGATGGCCCTGGCTCCATTCTCTGCCTCGGACGCAGAGCCCTCATCCGGGCCTTCCCCGGACTCCAGGACTGGCCCATTGTCCTCCCCAGCCTCCTCACTGTCTGACTCCACTGCCAGCTCCGTAGGCTGCTGGCAAACCACAACAAAGGGGGGGGGGGCGAAGCCTACATGTACAATCTATACATATATGGGTGTGTACGCACACAAACACAAATATTCATATACATATATTGTCAGCCCTTCAAGAAATTATAACTATGAGTACTAAGACTACATTTTTGAAGGTAACCAAATCTTACAAGTTTGAAAGCACGTCTCCTCCCCTGCCTTTACTTCCCAGAGAACTAGGGAGAGTCCTTCTGAGATACTTTCTCCACCCCCATTCCTCCTTTGGACTCAGATTTACCAGACCATTATCTAGGCTGCACTTCTTCCTCTTGTCTCTCAAGGTTAGTCTCAGAGATGCCCATGCGTGCAAGCACACATGCACAGAGACGTGTGTGTCTGTCTGTGTACATGCTATACACATGCCTTATTGCTATTTCATTACTCTTAATGCATGAGTAGGTCACCCTTAGAGCTTTAAAATATCCTCTTATTGCCAGTGGCTGGTTTTATTCAACTATATTCACCATAAAGAGCTTTTGAGTAGAACAAAGTACACGGTAAGTATAAAGTTAACCCTTCTCTCTCCAATTGTAGTTGATACATCCTGTGCTGGAGAAATGTCCCCTACTGATTCTAAAAGGAAGCTTTCTTAAGCCATAGAGGCTATTTTCAGTGAATTCACAGCACTTTTTCCCAAGTTGCTGTCTCCTCTCCAATACTTCCCCTCTCTTTCTCAAGCAGAATTAAATTTCTTTTGGTATCATGACTGCATGGGACAGAAGTAAGGATGACAGTGGCAAATGAACCACTGTCAGGTCCTCCTCCCTAATCTTTATTAAACTTGGACTGTATATCTCAATCCATATCATTATCCACATTGTGCCCATGCTAGAACAGGTGAGGGATTTTTGATTTTTTGTCTTGGCAAAAAAATGCACTTGCTCTGAACCTCAAACCCTTTCAAATCTTTTCTTCAAAAGCACAAAAAGAGCTGAAATGTGTATATTTCAGGGAGATGAGAAATTGCTTGTAGATTTGCTCTTTCTTTTTTTTTTCTTTTTCTTTTTGGATTACCAGTAGTAATAAATTGCTCAGTCAATATTACCTTATCTTGTGCCTCAGTATTGAATAGTAGTATAACCATGTTCATTTGGTATTTGGGATAGTTGCTACAAGTAAACATTTGCATCTTTATAGTACAGTCCTGTATGTGTGCACTCAATATAAGTTGGGGTTTATTCAGTGGTGGGATTCAGCCGGTTCGGGCCAGTTCAGGCGAACAGGTTGTTAAATTACTGGCTGGCCTGCCCCGCCCCTTCCAAGAGTCCCCACGTGGCCCATTTTGGCTCCCAGTTAAGTGCAGGGAGGGCTACTAGGCCCAAAATGGGGTGGAGGGGGGGCTGCAGCATGCCCCCCACAGCCTGTTTTTGCTCCCAGGAGGCTGCAGGAAGGCCTACTAAGCCCAAAACGGGGTGCAGGGGAGAGATGCCCCCCACAACCTGTTTTTGCTCCCATGGGGGTGCAGGAGGCTGAGTGCTGCTTTTCACACCCCCTGGCCATGCCCACCCAGCTGGTCACTAGGGCAGAAAACCAGTTGTTAAATTATTTGAATCCCACCACTGGGTTTATTGTCAAGTATGTCTCATCTGGGCTTAAATTATACATAAAAGCTGGAATTCTCTTTTTTCATTAAAGTGTGATTTAAAATGTTAAGAGTGATTAAATGTGCTATGAAGGAGTATACAAGAGAGGAACATTCTGAAGATAGTTTTTCTTTGTTCATTTTGCATGTTCTTAATATAACATGCTAGCTACCGAAAGATACAATTTAATCTATTTTGTAGAATGCCTGAAATAGATCCTTAGATAGAAAAATATGTAGGAGAGTTGAAGGTGAACTTTCCATCTTTGCCACCTTTCATATTATTAGTGGTTTACTAAGTAAAACAGGAGGTGGGCGGACGAGCAATGAGCTGGAACCATCTGGCTGGAAAATAAACAGAAACTGGCAGTGGGATGGCAAATGAACCCTGGGCGTTGCAAGATGTGATGTGGAAGCTTAGACTTGAGGTCCATATTGCTGCTTCACCAAGACAAGAGGCTGATTAAGGAGCAGCTATTCTGATTTTGATTACTGCCATTCAGGCCTGGAGAGACAGAAAGAAAGAGATGGGATGTAATTCTGTATTGGCAATCAATAGACAGCAAGACTCTTGCATCAGACATGAGGTAATATAGGCTGTTCACTTGCCAGGGAAAATCTCTGCTTTCTTAACAGCCCTTGCCTTACCTATTATTCCCTCTTACTGATGCCAGATATGCTGAGGCATGAAACTGGGTTTTGTCAACATTGCGTCTTTAAGGAAAGACTTTTTCACAAGAGAATTCTTTTTTGAGGTTTCTACTTCCAAAATATATATAGGAACTTGGTTGGAAAGAGCAATAATATTGCATATGCTGCAACCTCACTGGTCTTGCTTCGTCCCTAGTAGTCTGATAATCACACGAACTCCATCTTAGCAAAATGCTTTGTGGTGGAACCCACCAACACAAATTTATCTCCCCACTCTACCTTTTTTATGTTATTTTATTTACCCACAATATCTTACCTGCCGTTTTAATTTCTTAGAAAGAATTGTGCCAGCCAATTGGGGAAATGTGGGAAGTTCAGAACGGAAAACATCTTCTAGCTACTAACTCCATCCATGTAAATCTAGAGTGTGGATATCTCAAGCTACAATTTTGTCAGCCCAACCTGGCATTATCAAAAATTGGTTATTTGGAATCTTCTGTCTGCACAGAATACACAACATCGCTAAGTATGGTTCTTCTGTGAATCCCCAGTAGAACTTGCTTAATTTTGAATTCTTTATAACAGGGTTCCCCAACACCTGGTCTGTGGATTGGCACCAGTCTGTGACATGCCAGAAACTGGGCCGCGTAAACAAGCGAAGCCCCATCCATAGGATGCAGGCAGCACATGAAACCACACCCCCTCTGGTCCACAGAAAAACCTCTCTCTGCGGAACCAGTTCCTGGTGCCCAAAAGGTTGGGAGTTGCTGCTTTATATGTTGCATTCTCACATTTAAAAGCCAGGTTTCTCTTGCTAAATATTACAAACTTCTCCAGTTATGGCTGTATTCAAGGTTGACTTTAAAAAAAAACAAAAAACTTTCTTCTTTGTCTTGTTAATCCTTAATTTCATCTTTGGTCAATGTGGAGCCTATACTACTCTCATACAACCATAATCACCATAAAACCTTCCTGCTTCTAACCTATTCCCACCTTCTCCTGGAGAAAATTGAATATTGTGATAATTAGAAAGATTTGTGCTGCAATGAGTCTGGCAGAGCTCAGCTTGATTGCCTTTGCTGAGGATAGCCTGCAAGTATGTGATAGGCTGTATCTGCTGTCGGAAAGCCATTCCTTCGATTTGCCTTTATTCAAATCATTTCCCAGCAAAGGAATACAATGTCAAAGACTCATGGCCATTTCATTAAGAAACTCCTGTTCACTGTCACAAAGCGGAACGGAAAGGTGTGTAATTTAAAAGTTAATGGACAAATCCCTTCTTCCAAGGAATCCCCTGTGAAGGATACTTATAGGCTGTTATGAGACCCTGCTGTGTCCCACTGGAGAATCCTTAGCTTTTTTTATCAAATAATTGTCCCTTCAGCCTGTCTTAGGGCAAGCTTTTTCAGGCAGCAGAACCTGCTAATTAAGGTGGAGGGGTGTGTGTGTCCCAGAGCTTCTGATCCAGAGGCAAAGCTCTGGTAATAGAAAATGGTTATGTTGACTGAATTTTTCTTTTCTTGACCTTCTTCTCTCAAAGAACCCCATCAAGTTCTTGCAGAACTCTAGAATTCTGCACAACAAATATTGGTAAACTCTCTATTAAGGAAAAAGGAAGAATTTTGGATCTTCCTGTCCAAAACTCAGAACTATAAAGAATAAACTATGTTTTATTCCTGGGCTTTTTCTTTTTTCTTTTTAAATTTTATTATATTACATTAGAGTACAATACACGTAAAATCGGTTAGACAGTGGTATTTTCTATACAGATTAGATTCATTCTTTTGTTATAGTGCCTCCTAATTTACCTATTTGTTCTGCTGAGGATTTTGCGCATTATCTGCACGATAAAGTCGCTCAAATTCGGGAAGGCTTGGACTCTGATTGGGTAGGTACAGGCGGGTTGTCCGAGGTCTGTCTTGAGACGGTTATCTGGGATGAGTTTGACCCTGTGACTCCCGAGGACGTGGACAGGATGCTGGGGAGGTTGAACGCAACCACATGTTTATTGGACCCGTGTCCCTCCTGGTTGGTGCTGGCTACCCGGGAGGTTACGCGAGGCTGGCTCCAGAGGATTATAAATGCTTCCTTGAGTGAGGGGTTCTTGCCTCCCGCCTTGAAAGAGGCGGTGGTGAGGCCCCTCCTCAAGAAGCCCTCTCTGGACCCAGCTGTTTTAGCAAACTATCGTCCAGTTTCCAACCTTCGCTTCTTGGCGAAGGTTGTTGAAAGTGTGGTTGCGCGACAGCTCCCGCAGTACCTGGATGAAACCGTCTATCTAGATCCGTTCCAGTCCGGCTTCAGGCCCGGGTACAGCACGGAAACGGCATTGGTCGCGTTGGTTGATGATCTCTGGAGGGCTCGGGACAGAGGTTGCTCCTCTGTTCTGGTCCTATTAGACCTCTCAGCGGCTTTTGATACCATCGACCATGGTATCATGCTGCGCCGGTTGGAGGGGTTGGGAGTGGGAGGCACTGTTTTACGGTGGTTCTCCTCCTATCTCTCCGACCAGTCGCAGTCTGTGTTGGCTGGAGGGCAGAGGTCGACCTCAAGGCACTTGGTTTGTGGGGTGCCACAAGGGTCGGTCCTCTCACCTCTCCTGTTCAACATTTATGTGAAGCCGCTGGGTGAGATCATCCGTGGTTTTGGGGTGCAGTGCCATCTGTACGCTGATGACACCCAGCTGTACATCTCCACCCCAGACCACCCCAACGATGCCCTTGAAGTGATGTCCCGGTGCCTGGAGGCGGTGCGGGTCTGGATGGGGAGGAACAGGCTCCGACTCAATCCCTCCAAGACTGAGTGGCTGTGGCTGCCGGCGTCCCGATATAGTCAGCTGGTGCCATCGCTGACTATCGGGGGCGAGACATTGGCCCCCACGGAGAGGGCGCGTAACTTGGGTGTCCTCCTGGACGCACGGCTGTCTTTAGAAGAGCATATGACGGCCGTGGCCAGGGGGGCTTTCTATCAGGTTCGCCTGATACGCCAGTTGCGCCCCTTTCTGGATTGGGACTCCCTATGCACGGTCACTCATGCCCTCGTTACTTCCCGCCTCGACTACTGCAATGCTCTCTACATGGGGCTCCCCTTGAAGAGCACTCGGAGGCTCCAACTGATGCAGAATGCGTCCGCGCGGGTACTTATGGGGGCGACATGGCGCTCCCACGTGACATCTCTCCTGCGCGAGCTGCATTGGCTTCCAGTGGTCTTCCGAGTGCGCTTCATGGTGTTGATTCTCATCTTCAAAGCGCTCCATGGCTTAGGACCCAGTTATTTACGAGACCACCTTCTGCCTCCGATAACCTCCCACCGGCCAACACGCTCCCACAGAGAGGGTCTCCTCAGGGTGCCGTCTGTCAGGCAATGTCGGCTAGCAACCCCCCGGGGAAGAGCCTTCTCTGTGGGGGCACCCGCCCTCTGGAATGAGCTACCCCCAGGGATATGACTAATCCCGGACCTCCGGACCTTCCGCCGGGCCCTGAAGACTTTTTTATTTCAGCAAGCCGGGCTGGGTTAAAAATTTTTAATTGGGTGAATTTTATGGGTAACGGGGTTTTAAATTGGAGAAGCCTAAGATAATTTAATTTTGTTTTAACGTATTTTAATATTTGTATTGTGTGTTTTTAATTCTGGCTGTTCACCGCCCCGAGTCCTTCGGGAGAGGGGGCGGTATAAAAATTTAATAAATAATAATAATAATAAATAATAATAATAATATTTACAGTATCTCTTATCTCTCCCTTATTCGATTATCCATCCATCTATACCAAAGTTCCCACATCATATAGTATTCCCAGTCCTCTTTCTCATTTAGCTCTAATGTTAGTTTACTCATCTCGGCACACTCTAAAACTTTCTGGATTGTGTGTTCCTCCAGTGGTATTTCCTTTCCTTTCCAGTGTTGTGGATAAACTATTCTTGCTGCTGTAATAATATGTACAATTAAGCACCTCTTTTTTCCCTCATATTTCCTCTTTAGTTCTCCCAGGAGAAAGGTTTCAGGCACCAATTCAATTTTTTCTTTAATTACTTCTTGTAACCAATTTTGGATTTTTTTCCCAATACCTCATTGCTTTGGGACATGACCACCACATATGAAAGAAGGTACCCTGGTGGTATCCACATTTCCAGCATTTGGGGCTTATGTTTGGGTATATTTTAGCAAGTCTTGCAGGGGCTAGGTGCCATCTATATAGCACTTTGTATTGATTTTCCTTAAATGATGCTGCTTTTGTTAATTTGTAGTTTCTATTCCAGATTGTCCCCCACTCATCCAAATTTATGTTGTGTCCAATATTTTTTAACTATGTTTTATTCCTGGGCTTTTTCAGTAGCTGCATATTTTCAGCAATGTATGCACTTGAGCTAAGGAGATGCCAACAAGATGCAGCAAAATGCTTTGGGGTCATTAATATTGCCTTGTTATTCTAGATTCACATGGCTACTGTGCAAACCCAGGAAAAGATGTGGCTTTTAGAGAAAGTGCTGAGAAGTGTGGTGTGCATGCTCACAACTCTTTGAGTTTGATTTCAAAGTGAAAGTGCTGCATATCCTTAGAAAAAGAATAATATGATAACATGAGGGCTACCTAAATGGGTTTTTATAACAATGTTAAGAGGGCAAACAAAAATAATTTTTGCCTTTCTCTATATTATGGGACTGTTGTCACAAAGATTGGATTATTTTACAAGACTTTTTGCCACAGATTTTATTTGCTACATAAGAGGCATAAAATTGTAGTTCTTTGCCATATCTTTTTAAAAAGGTATCCTGGAGTTTTAAATTTTTCAGACAAAAGGTGGATCAACAGTTTGACTTTTTCCATTTATACTGGATTATTGATTTTGAATAATGCTAATGTGTGTAGTTCAAAGTAGTGCCGAAATAATAAATGGAGAGGTTTGGCAGCAACTTGTGATTTCTATTCCTGCATTAACCCATGACTATCCAGGTCTATTGACAGCATTGAAATCTGCCACAACTGTTAATGTTGCCTTTATTGGCAGTAGGCCCTGAATCAACTGTGATTTGATTTGAAGGGAAGATTCAGAGAGCGCATGGCTCAATTTGAGTTTGTGAGATTGAAATTCAGTGACAACTTGATTTCCTTCCAGCTGATTCAAGATTGAAGATTGGACTTGATCCCCACTTGTAGGCTATAATAGAGAAGTAATTTCAAGACATTTGAAATTACTTTATTTTGGGATAGACCTCATTCCTTGTTGACATTTGACTGGGCCATGTTTTAGCCAAATAAATGCAAGGGCTTTAGCACAATTTTTGAAACATTAGGGCAGAGAGAATAAAGCTGAGGAAAGGACAATCAAACAAGTCCCCAGACTAAAATCTAGAAAGGACTTATGAACACAGGGTAATATCATACTGCAAATTAAAAATCCAAACTTTCCAGACTCTTTTTTAAACAAATTAAGCTCATCCCTTTTCAAAGTGGCACGGTGAAGACACTCCCCCTCCCCACTCGGAAGGTTGAGAGTTCAATCCTAAACAGCAGCAGATGTTTCTCTATCAGAGCACACAGAGAATATATCTGCTGCAAACTCCACATAGGTGTCAGGAAGGGCATCTGGCCGGTAAATGCTCAGCTCCATTCAGTCACCCCAACTCCAACTCTGCAAAGGATTACAGGATTGCAAAAAAGAAAAAAAGCTCATCCCTTTTCACTTGCTTTTCTGGGACTCCATTGGTTGTAACTAGTCCTCCTGGGAAGTCACCCTCCATGCAGGGTTCAGTGAGGAGCCATATTGGACAGGACACAGTACTTGAACTTGGCTTCTTTGGGGCAGGTCGTGAAAGAAGGAACACGGACTTGTGGGCTGTGTTTTGCTGCCTCTAATTATGTGCCAGAAGTGCTGGTGCAGTTTGGGAAGACTGCCCCCCTCCTCCACGCTCCTGCAAAGTTTTGGCTTGCTTACAATAGCTGTGTTAGTAAATTATCAGAGGCAGTGGAAGGAGGCAGGCGAAGGGAAATACAATGCCACAGAGATAGGCAGACTGGCACAGAGAAAGTGTCAATTATAGCCTCGTCCCCATTGAAAGCACTAAATGGTTCGATGTAACATTTGCCAATATAAACTTGGCACATATTCACTCTTAATGTGCAAAGACCACAATGTACCCCCATCATGCAGAATGGAAGAGAAAGGGCAAACATTTGAGCAAAGAATGGGTGCTACTGAACCCTGAGAATGCTAAAAGCAGGCTTGAAATCCCAGTTGTGTTGGCAAGACCATTGTAGAATTACAATAGTCCACAAGCACAAAAGAGAACAAAATGGACTCTTCTGGCTGATCACAATAGAGAAGTTGAAAACTGAGAAAGTGAATGAAGTCCAAAATGATGCTAGCCTGGACATTCTGAAAATGTTCAGCCAGTCAGAGAATTCAAATCTCATAGGCTAGCTACTCTTGCCAAAATCATATGATCCATTGTACCATTTAACTCTCCTCGTCACACACATGCTATTTCCATATCTGGAATTGAAGTTGCAACATTACATGTTGTCTGTTAGAATCTCTCGAAGCTTGTGAAGGTCCATAAAATCTTCAAAGTGCTTTGGAGCATTTAATTCAATGTATTGCTTTGGACCGCTTCAATTTGCATCAAGGGGGAATTTGATCAAAGGTCTGCTTACTGGAATCACCCATTTAGAACTTCATAGCAGCCTTGATAGAGAACATCTAGCAAAACTCCATCTGGATAACTCCCTTTAATTTCACTTGAGCCGATGTAGAAAAATAAAACAGAACACCTGAATTTATCCTTTATGTTTTGACGTGAATGTGGTATATCCCATCTCTTCTCCTCTAGCTTTTAGAATTGTGTGACAGAAAAGATACTAACTGGTTATTAGAACTGCAAAAGGGGGAAAAAATCAAAGATTTTGCATTTGAAAAAGAAGTTCAGGTCTACTTGGTCTTATCCATTTTCTTCAAAGGCCAGACTAATCATGGAGTAGACATCCTTGACGGAACAGCTCTCTTCTATCATTCTCTTTTTTGCTGCTTAAAAGCAACTGCTAAAGACATACAGATGGGGGGAAAAACTATAAAGTCCTCTTCATTCACCATTTTTTCTGCAACCAATAACAACTCTACATGCATTTAAATCAGAGAATTTAACTGGAAGAAATGCTAATCCCATTCCTACCTCTTTATGGATGCCTTAAAGGCCACTTTCTTTTGCATCCTTCCACTGCTTTAAGCAATGAAACTAACTTTGACTATTAAATCAGAAATTTCCCATATATTGTCTAGTTTGGTATTTGAGTCTTACATTAACTCTATGCCCTTTCAGTACTGCTTCTCCTGGAAGTTTCAAAGCAACTAAAAAAAAATTTTTTTTTTTTTTTGCACTGAACTTTTTAATTTAGTCTGAATACTAAATTTCCTCAGGGAAAATGCAAGAAGCCATTCCTCATTATTTCATCAAAATAACACTAGCATGAAAATACTCAGGAATATGTTGCTGTATAATAGACGCAGTGGTCCTTCACCTGTTTTGCTGAACATTTGTTCAGAAGCAGATGAAAAGGAATGAAAATTGTAAAAGGCAATGTCAAAAGGCTAGAAAATAAAGCAGCTGTGATTTTGCATATATTTGCCAAATTGATCCAAGGACAACATTTCAACAACAATAAAATTTTAGATACTTTTTTTAAAAAATAGACATTAAGTAGCTTTTCCTCCCATTTTATCAACCTGAGTTGTTAATTCCAGCTGAAACCAATCTCAGAGATCTGTGCATGTGGCACACTTATGTGCAAGTATATTGTGTGTGCGTATGTGTATGTATAGATATTCCTTTCAAAAGCTATACTCCAAAAGAAAGGACAAGGCTAGGACAAAAAAAGTAAACGTATATTAAGTGAATTTCTAATTACTACTTTACCTTTTTAATTGCCTATGAAGGAAAAGATGACATTTATAAAAATAATTGATTCCTATCTGCCTGTATCAATCATTTCCTGTCATATTGCCAGTCCTTTGCCTCATGCAGATAAGATAAGGGAGGGTTAGGGAGGTTGGGAAGTTTGGGGTGGGTTGAGGGGGGGGAAGGGGTGAAAATGTAATTGTAAAACTTTTGCAATAAAAAAAAAAAGATAAGTACACACGAGCACGTGCACACACATTCACATGCAGTTTCCAGTAGAAATAGCAAAAAATGATATATTTTTTAAAAAAATAGTATGGAGAGGAAAGGATGGTTGTACTGAGAAGAGGAGAGGGTTGCTGAAGAGGTAAATGGCCACTGAATGTAAAGGAAAAGAAATTCCTGTGTGCATGTTGCATTGTTGCAACCAAGGTTAAAAATTCTGTACAGAAACCTCTCCCAAGCAGTGACTAATTTTCAAAGGCATCCTTGCTTTTCAGCAAGTTTTCTGCATCTCATCCCATTTACTTGGTCTTTCTATTTTAGTGAATATAAAAGATCCCTCTTGTCAATGCACAAGTAATTATTTGGAGTGGAGGGAAACGCTGCACTTCGTCTTCTGCTTGGATAAGTGTTGAATCAGGTACAGATAGTCCTCGACTTACAACCCCAAATTTGAGCCCCAAATTTATGTTGTTAAGTGAGACATTTGCTAAGTGAGTTTTGCCCCATTTTATGACCTTTCTTGCCACAGTTGTTAAGTGAATCATTGCAGCTCTTAAGTTAGTAATATGGTTATTAAATGAATCTGGCTTCCATGTTGACTATGCTGGTCAGAAGGTCTCAAAAGGTGATCATGTGAGCCTGGGACACTGAGACCATCAAAAATATGAACCAGTTGCCAAGCAGCTGGATTTTGATCTTGTGACTGTGGAGATGCTGCAATGGTTGTAAGCACTATTATCAATTAGAAGAATACTATTATCAAATAAGCTGCCTCAGGGGAAGGATGAGGGGAATCCAGGGAGGATGGTGTTTTAAGTGGCTCCTCAAATTTGCAGTCAACTCCAAACTTTTTCTTTCAAAAATGGCACCCTCCAAATATATATTTTAGCTGTAGTTTTTAACATTTTGGTTTTTAATTATGGGGGGGGTTTGTCACCTGCCTAACGTCACTTTTCTGTGAGATAGGTAAATGGGACAAATAAATAAACTGTCAACTTGCAAAGCTTTCAAGTTGCCATGAGCAGGAGGGAGGGAGAACTGATAGAGCTGATTTATTTCCATAACTGAAGCTGCATTCCATAGATGCTTTCTTACTGCAATCTGTAAAAGGGTGTTGGGTTTCATAGCCAGCCAAAGGGGTTAATTGGAGAATGTGATTTATGACATGGCCAGGGAGGAAGGGAGAGACAGGGTCATAGGGGAATGTAAATCTATGTGGGATTAGTTCTAACTGCATCCGAATATTGCCAAAATGGTGCTCCTAATAAATGACTGTATTTCTTTTGAAGTTTGGCTCATGGCTCATGAATTAATTAGGACATCTTTCGGAAACTTCACATAAATATTGGAGTGACAAGTCCCAAATTTCTCAATCAGGATATTCAGAACTCAGCCACATGAAACTGATAAGATTGTAGGTCCAAGGCACCTGGAGGAGCTATGTTGGAGAAGACTATCCTAAAGGCAAAAAAATCAGAGATGAGACTGTTATTGCCACATTCAGTGCTGGTTTGACATGGCTTTATTTGAAGTCTATAGCAAAACAAATCAATATCAGGAAGCAATAGCAATAGCACTTAGACTTATATACTGCTCCATATTGCTTTACAGCACTCTCTGAGCGGTTTATAAACGTCAGCATATTGCCCCCAACAATTTGGGTCCATATTTTACTGACCTCGGAAGGATGGAAGACTGAATCAACCTTGAGCCAGTCAGGATCGAACTCCTGGCTGTGGGCAGTTTACCTGCAATACTGCATTCTAACCAGTGCGCCACCAGGAAGATGTCATGCACCAAATAAATCAGTGTCATTTTATGTTAATTGATGTCCATTAAAATGAAAACAACCATTCTATCAGATACGGCCTGACCCAGAGGCTGGGTAGAATTTAGTTAACCCCACACTCTGATTTGTAGTTCTGTGTTAGGTTTTATCTCTTTTTGATATGGAAATAGCACTTTGAGAGAGAGTCATTGTGACAACTGTGCATTTGCACATTTACAGCGGCTTCTCAAATTAATTCTAAAGACTGTCATCTTTATGACCAGTTGAGCAAGAAATAAGAAGCAGAAAGGGAATATTTCCAGCCACAAGTTCCTAAGAGGTGGTTTGCAGAATTAGAATGTGCAAAAAGATTAAATTGATTTTTAAAAGGAGCATATTTAAGAGGAAGAAATGACAGAGCCGGCCTTCTGATTAAAGCCAAACTTTTAAGACCTGGATGTCCAGCCTTGACAACTTTATGGCTGGCTGGGGAATTCTGGGAGTTGAAATCCACAAGTCTTAAAGTTGCCCTGGCTTTCAGACAGACACAAGCCTTCCTTTTTCTCTCCATCTTTCATAGTTTCTAATTTGCAAAACCAAGTTGTCTTTGAAAAGACCAGCACTTATCCTCAAGCAAGACATATCTTGCTTACTGGCATAAATTGCAAGGTCATTCCTTGCCTATTGTATTTTATATCCTCTCTAGAAAAATGACAGACTGGCAAGCATCTGCAATCTATTTCCTTTTGCCAAAATGTGACAGGAAAGGTCCATTGCAAGGATTGATGGCAAAGAGCTAGCTTGAATTATAGCTTGTTGCACATGGAAAGTGGTGCTGGATCCTCATAAACCATCCCTTCCTGTTGTCCACACAAAAGGCAAACGGAAGAAGGGAAAATAAGAGAATCAGTCGTTTGTTTAAGAGCTTTTGCTGAAACAAAACATTGTGTATCAATGAAACATTCAAAGACATCTTATTTGAATCAGAGAAATTATTGTCAAGCAAGGATACTTTAAACAAAGGACAGAGGCAGAACAAAATCTCTGCAAAAAATCTTCCCATTTTTGTTCATTATTATGGGAAAGGGGGGTATCTAAAACCTTAGATTTTCTTTAAAATCAAGGGGGGAATCACTCGATATATGTTAATAACACTACTGTGTTTCCCTGAAAATAAGACCCATGCACTCAAAAGCCCAATTGGGCTTATTATCAGGGGATGTCTTATTTTGGGGAAAACAGGGTACCTTTAAAATTAGGAACATAAACACATACTGTATATACAAAAGCAATTCCAGAACAAAAAAATATAGCAATACTAGTAGTCATCTAAAAAGAAAAGAGTAACAGGTATCCAAAACTCTATCAAGACCAGGGTTTAATGTAATTGAACTCCTCAGATATCAGAAGAGCCTAACAACCCCCCCCCCCCCATCTAAAACTCTCTGCTTATATTCTTCCTCTTTTTCTTCACTGATGTTTCTTGCTCATGGGACTTCTCCAAATGCATTAGTAATGGCAAGGTCAAAACTTTTGAAAGTCTATCTTTTTCTAAGTCCAAAAGTTTCACCCTCCCTTCTTTTGCCCTTGTTCTCCACTATAGTATTTGTTGTTAGTTGCGAAGTCATGTACAGCCCATCATGACTCCATGGACAATGTTCCTTCAGGCCTTCCTGTCCTCTACCATCCCCCGGAGTCCATTTAAGCTCACGCTGACTGCTTTAGTGACTCCATCCAGCCACCTCATTCTCTGTTGTCCCTTTCTTCTTTTGCCCTCAATCGTTCCCAGCATTAGGCTCTTCTCCAGTGAGTCCTTCCTTCTCATTAGGTGGCCAAAGTATTTGACCACTATAGTATAGACTGGCATAAATAAAGAACAAGCAAACAGAGAATAAGAGAAGATTGGGGCAAGGATCAATTAAAGGAAGAGGATTCCCTAAAATCTGGAATCCATAGTGTCAGCTGCTTTCCTTTCATCCTGACTCAGGTAGATTCCAGATATCAGATTACAAAAGCAGGATTATCCCTCATCCTCCACTTTTAGCCAGATATATCTTCTCATCAACAGCTCAGCGTTTATCGAAGGCCAATGGGTATTATGAGCAAACCAGCCATGGCATTTTGCCTAGAAAGGATGATGTGAACTGTGAACTAACGCCAGTATCCTAAAAGTAGCTATAATTTGACAAAATAAAATATTATTTTATTTTTACTTATTTATATTCCATGTTTACTTATAACTCAAAGCAGTGAGCATATCCAACTTGTACCTTCCTCTTCTCATTTTCCCTACAACAACAACACGGTGAGGTGAGTTGAGCTAGGAGAAGGTCACTAGAAAGTGGCCCACGGTCATTCAACTGGCTTTCATGGGTTGGGACTAGAACTCGCAATTTCCTGCTTTCTAGCCTGGTATCTTAACCACTAGATAAAACCAACTCTTTGTACGTTCTCCTTTTTTTCCATGTATAAATGTCAATTGGTTTAGCCGTTGAAGCATAATTCACTAACTCCATTGCCTATAAGTAGTGTTGGCCAAACCACCTAGCACCTCGATTTCATTGAGGGCTGCGTCAGGGAGCCTGGGGGGGGGCATGAGCAGTAGGTGTGGCCAGCTCGACATCACTCATCGAGGCTCTGTTTTCGGTCACGACAGCCTCCTGCATCTCTCTGCCAGAGAAAATGGAGCCTGGGAGGACCATATGTGGCCCTCCCGAGCTCTGTTTTCACTGGCAGAGACACCACAGGCTGGTCCTTTGCTGTTTCCAAGGCGGGCCTGTGGACCAGATCTAAACACCCTGCAGGCAATATCCCACCCATGCTCTTAGGCACTAAGGCAAAACTTGAACTCAAGTCTCCTAATTTCTAATTAACTGCTACACCATACTGGCTCTCTACTGGGATATAAACCTAACACATTAAAAGATAGAGAGGCAATGCTTTAATAAAAGACAGTGTACCATTCATTTTCTCACCTTGTTCTTTTTCTATTACTTTAATAAATCTCAGATCCAACAGAACAGAAGCATATTTCTATGCTCGCATATTTTAGGTTTTTAGTGGGAGTGAACTGATTGGATGGGGGTGGGGAATGGCTACAGGAGTCATGAGCAATATAGTGCATTACCTTGTTCAGGAAGGACTCTGGAATCACTCACTTCGGTCATAATGGATGTTTTTAGTGGTGTCCCAGGTGACAAAGAAGAGGATTTCATGTAACTTGATGCCAACCTGCAACACTGTTTTCAATTAATGATTGTGTATTTATGGATGGAGGACCACTACTACTAACAAGTGCTGGATGTGTAGAATGCCTACGTTAAGAATAATTTTCTTTTCCTGGTGCTCTAAGATCTTCCTCCATTTCTTAATGTTTCCTCTGAAATCAAATATGTATTCTTTGGGGCTAGGTTCCCACAGCGGAAAAGGTATTTGCCTGTGAAAAAAGGAGAGGATTTAGCACTTATAAAATTAACACTGAAGTGTAAATATCAGACTTTGCCACAAGCAGAGCCATGCTGCTTAGATCAAAACTGTCTCTTCTGACATCCTGCTTTGCACAGTGGTCAATGAGACACTCCTGGGAAGGCTATGAGCAGGATTAAAACTAATAGCCCTCTCCTGTTGTTTTCCTGAACATGCCGCCTCTGCCCCTGAAGAAATCAGTATTCCGTTTGATACATCAGACATTCCATGAAAAAGTAAGCTGTGGTGAGAAAGGGCTTGTTGTGAAATTTTACCATTTTTAGACTTGCGTTGTCAAACAGTGGCTTCTTTGTCTGGTTTTTCTCAAAACTTTTGAAAATAGAATTTGAAGAGGAACTAGGCTACAAGGGTAGACTTCAAGACTAGGCAGTAGGGCAACAGCTTTGGATTGGAGATCTCAATCCTTCAAGGTAGACCAGACTAGGAAACCCAGGATCATGCAGGCTAATATTCCTTTCATTATTAAATATTATAAAAATAAAATTAATATTATTTTACTATTGTTAAAGTAACAGTGTCCTGCAAGGCTGGTGTATGTCTCTCCCCCGCCCCACTTTATCTTTCTGAGAACTAGGGAGAGTCTTGTCTTCTCAGGTTACACTTCTGCCAGGTTCAGCTATTTTACCTGATCATTATCTCAGGATGCCTCTTCCTCCTATCCCTCAAGGTTATTTCTTCTTCCCATTACAGGAGGCTTAGAGGAAAATATGACAGCACTGTATGAAAAATACCTCAGTGGATAATCCAAATAAGTCATTGACAGGTATGCTCAAAAAAAGTTTGAATGGGCTGAGGTCTCAAGAACAGCTCTTCTTGCTAGTTCAGCTAGCTTTAAAATGTTCCTTTGGGAATAGTGCTTCAGCCCATGATTCTCAGAAATGTATGCAAAAACTGAAGAACAGAGACAATATTCCAAGAATAGCTTAACCGTATTTTGAAATGGGGGATCAGGCGTGATTATACATCTGAACGTTGGTGATTTAAAAAAGGTTAAGTTTGTATTTTCAGTCCTGTTGCTTTGGGAGATCCCACTCAGCAGGCACGGGATGAAAAGAAGTAGAGAAGTGGATAGCTGATGATTTCGGCATGCTTGACAGTCATTGACAGATGGAAATCCAACTGGGGACAGAAGGCAGCCTGGATTTGCAGTCGTCGCTTTGGTAATTGTTTCTTGTCTCCTGCACAAAGTCCTTTGATTCCCTTTTTGTTCTGAGCATTTGTATGAATTAGACACTAGGACCAGACATTTCTGGGAATAAGAATAGCATCTACAGACGCTATTAGCCAGCTGTCATAATTACTGTGCCTTTGAATTGTCAGGCTTTAGAACGAGGGTTTTGTATCAGTGTTGGCCAGGAAGATATCCAGACTTGAAAAAAAAGAGAAAGCAGACAGCTTTTACAACTAAAGGTGTTGCTACTTCCTACACATTGATGTCACATATTCAAAATAGGTACACTGAAAAGCAGCTATAATTGGTGCTGCATAGCTCACCCAGTCTAATATCTATGAATAGGCTGGATAACACACCATATTCTCTATTAAAAGCAGAGAGGGCAATGTAATGGAAATGTGCAGCACTGTTGCAATTCAATGAATCTGTTCAATTCAGTCAGGAAAGAGCTATGTTTTAATAGCAAATATAACAAAACTATTTTCAGACCCTGTTGTGTATCTTTTAACAACGTGCATCTGGTTGCCAATTTAGAAAAGAAAAATGTAGATGTTCCTGGAGTCCTCATGAAGGCTGCAACACCCTGGTATAATTGTCTAGGGCAGGGGTCCCCAACCTTGGCAACTTTAAGCCTGGAGGACTTCAACTCCCAGAATTTCCTAGCCAGCTTTGCTGGATCTAGGGGACTTTGAGGTTGAAACCTAACCCATCCAGAATGCACCAGGGTGAGTGCTAAACTATTATAGAATCCCTATGTTTGAAGATAAAATCTTATCACACAAAGAACTACAGATCATAGTAAACAGATGACCGAAAGTAACATTGCCCATTTCACAGTATGTTTTTATGTTTCTTTACAAATCCATCCTGGAATATTAAATTCTTCTGAGCAGTTTGTTCTTTTGGAAAAGACTGTGGCTCACTTCAAAAGCAACTGGGGATTTAAAGATGGACTTTTCCCATCTTCAAATTCAATTTATATTTTAGAACAGATTTTCTAAGTCAATAGGAATTCTTCTGCTGGAGCAGTTGATATTACATTGTGCCTTGTATTGTTTTTAGTAGGCAAACAGATATCTCTAAGAAAAGTAAAAGCAATGTGCATCAGGGAATCTGTTCCTTGTTGATGGCATTGGATCCTGGAGGCTTCACTTAATAATTAAAAGATCTATCTTTCCTGGCTCCTGGACTTGCGGTACTTTAAAAACCATTGAAGGCAAATGTCTTCGGTTGCTAATCTTACCACAGTATTCTTCTATATTATGTTGAGCTTTTGTTTATCCTAGTGTCAACTTCTAGAAAGAATGAAGGGGGAAAAATATCCTCACTTGGTATATCACCTAATTACAACATGCTTTACTTTTCTGGAATATTCCACAGTGGAATAGTGGCAGTTAACTACTAAAAATAAGGCCTGCTGAATTCAGTGACATTTATTCACAGAAAAGTCAATACAATATAGGATTATGCCTCAAGTAGTTCCTGGTGGGAATTGTATTCTGTAATTTTATAATCACATCTTTTTGCCAGTATAATTTCAGCAAAATTGGTCTGATTCTGATGTTTAAGACAAAAGTCACTGAAATTCCCCTGTAAAGATCTCATCCTAATTCTAGGAATGGATGGATCCATCTGTATATTTTTTTATATACAGTTTCTTTGAATGTCTTATTCTTGAAAAGTCTCCTTTTAGTGCATTTTTTAATACACACTGAAAAAGATGGAGAAATATAAATGTAAAGAAGTTAATAATGTTCTTGTTCACACATTAGACTGACAAGTAGGAATTAAGTTGCTTTTTATTAAATCGTCAGCCAAATTGAATTTGTCCTTATTCATTCTAAATTCATTAAAATACACATTTTAAGCATATTTTTATATGTCTGCTAGTTTTATTTTATTTTCCTTCAATGTTTTAGCATTCATTGCAACATAAGGTTTTGGAAAAATTACCAAAAAAATACAATTCAAGTCTTTGATTGGCTCTCACTGCCTCATACATTCATCTCATATCCAGCGAGTGTATTCTGAATACTTTCCATGGTCTGATCCTTTGGCTGTCCTTCTCCAACATTCTGTGCTCAAAAGGTCTTTTGGTTCTTATTAATACCTTCCAAAATGAATGAAATGCTGAAGTGACAGTTCAGCCAACTTGAGGCTTTCACTTAGCTCCAGGACAAGCAGCACACAGTCAGTCACACAACATTGCTATTTCCCCTTCATACAGTAATGTCACTCTCTCTCTCTCTCTCTTTTTTTTTTTAATTTGATTTATATGCCACCCTTCTCCGGAGACTCAGGGCGGCTTACAATGCGTTAAGCAACTCTCTTCCCAATCTAGGAAGAGAAGAGATAGTAAACAAGGAAGGAAGATCAGGCCTAGCATTCTTTCTGATTCCTTAATAACAGCTCCACTGAATCATGTGATTGGGGGGTTTAAAATGGAACATTCAATCGCATCCCAAGCATTGGATGCATTGGGTCAGGGGTGAAATTCAGCAGGTTCTGACAGGTTCTGGAGAACCGATAGCAGAAATTTTGAGTAGTTTGGAGAACCGGCAAATATCACTTCTGGCTGGCCCCAGAGTGGGGTGGGAATGGAGATTTTGTAATATCCTTCCCCCAGGAGTGGGGAGGAATGGGGATTTTGCAGCATCCTTATTCAAGTGGGGTGGGAATGGAGATTTTGCAGTATCCTTCCCTGCCTCGCCCACCAAGCCACACCCACAGAACTGGTAGTAAAAAAAATTTGAATTCCACCACTGCATTGGGTGATTTTTTAAAAAAAGTACTGTATGTATGTAAGTATGTATGTATATGTATGTGCAACAATCAACCCCAAGCAAGATCTGGCCGATTTTCAGGTATAATATTTCTTTTGCCAGCTACTCTACACACACACACACACACACACACACACACTAAATGTGACCTGGTTCTTTTCAGTTGTCAGAAAGTTGTTTTGCTAATGGACAGGTAGACTGAGTTCTGAGCACCTTTACATAATTTCTTTCCAATGTTCTATTGGATTGGGAAGAATAAAAAAGTAAGATCTTGATTGTACTTCCCCATGTAGCATGCCACTTAGCTAATGTTTGCCATGTAGAAGCAAAATAAACTCTTAACTTGTGTCAATTGCTCATTATCAAAGTTAGAAAGCCAGCAAATTTTAATTCCTACTAGATTTCAACCCCATCTCAACGTTTCCATTTCTGACGACTTATTGGGCCACCCAATCCCATTTTACCCTATGATCTCAATAAAAATACTTTATTATTTTATTTTTTTGAAATATAAAAGTTACACTATAGCTTAACCAATGCTAACTTTTAAACCATGTTTAATGCTAAACCATGACTTTTCAAATAAACTACAATGGCTGGGTTTATTCAGTTTCTTTATCAAAGCTAAAGAAAATGAGTTTATGGCTTAGTGCAATGAAATATATATATTTCATTCTGCTAATCATCAGTCACGATATTTTGAACCTCACTCCATGATTGACCCTGTCTCCATTTTTCTATTTGTCCTTCTATGTGAATTCAACATTTACTGAAAAAAACCCAGTTTTGAACTGTAATATTTTAATACCCAATGGAGAATGAAAAGTCACAGGATTAATTCAATTTTGGATTCAGTTATAACTTAGACATGCCTAGGACTTAGGTCAGAAAGGAGATGAAATGTGCATATCAATGAGGAAGGTTCTCCCTGCACTTTCTCTACTTCTCTGAGATAAACTACACAAAATCTTAGAAATTATGGAGTCATAATAGTCATAAGGGGGAATTTTTGAGCCATTGAGCCTAATATTTGGCTCAGTCCATAAATCCAAAATCAAATATCCCTGACAAATAGCCGTCTTGCATCCTTTGAATATAATCAGTGAAGGAAATCGTGTCACATCACCTACATTTCATTTTATTTTGTTTGGCAACCTATACATCTAAATCTAAATAAATAAAGCTCAGGATCATTGCTTCCACTGTCAAACTGCTCCGACTGTTAGGAAGTTGTTGGTTTTCTACTTCTAACATTCAATGCCCTCTGCTTGCTGTGATTTCTGTCTGTTATTCTGTATCCTGCATTCTTGGACAATGTTGGGTCCTGACCTTGTAGCAATTTGAAGCAAATTATCATCTCACCTCAGACTTTTCTTTCCAAGCCTAGACATTCCCAATTCCTTCAATCTCTCTTCTTAAGACTTGGATTTTTGTCCGGTTTTTCAAAATGCAAACTTCTGAAAGGCTTTAATAATTGGTGGTATATCAAGTATATAAATACACACTTAACCTCGTTGCTGCTTTTGAAGATTTGGTCTCCTCCAGTTGTTTAGCATTTCCTTCAAATTCCTTCAGTATCTGAAGACACGGTTCATTTGGCCCTGGAGATTTCATCTCACTTAAATTCCCAGACCAACTTTTTGTCATCCTCAAGTGTCTCTCTTGCCTTTTCTTGCTGATCTTCATAGTTCCTGATGAAACAAATTCCCTTGATGGAGAAGACTGAGTGAAATGAGTATCTTTATTTTTTTTTTCTTTGTTTGCTGTTAGCATTTTGGGCATTTTACCATCTTCACTGAGCAGTTGGTATTCTGATTCTTTTTCTTTTATTCTGAACATACCCATATCCTCTCTCTACAATTCTACATTACATGTCTGTCTTGTTCCTTGGTGATCTGATCCTCTTTGCACTTTTTCTTTCTTTTTTCTTTTCAGATTTTTTTTTTTTTGGACATCTCTACCCATCTCTTTTTTTTTAGCCGTCTCTGCTTTTTATCTTTTTCTCCCTTGTACTTGTTTGTGACTGTGCTTTTAGTACTTACTTCTTTCAAAATCCCTAACCACCATGGGATTCTTTTTCCATTAGCTTCTCCTGCCATGAAATCCAATTTATCATTGCTCTGAGTTAATTAAAATCTATTATCTTGAAGTTCAAGATGTGTGTTTGACTACATGCAGCTTTCTGTACCCTAAAAACAAGAATTCCCACATTATTCCATTACTTTTTCCTAAGCAGCTGTTATTTTCATTTAGCTTCCTATTGGCTAGTATCATACCAAGGAAAACATATCCCTTTCCATCTTTTTCCACCACCTAAAGCAGGAGTGTGAAACTGAATTTCATTGAGGGCCACATCAGGGTTGTGTTTGACTCGGCGGGGGGGCAGAGTGGGCATGGCCAGGATGGGTGTGGCCAGCTTGACGTCACTTATATCAGGAGAGCCTGAGGTGGCCCAAGTACTCTGCCAGAGAAAACAGGCTTACAAGCTCCGTTTTTGGCTGCAACAGCCTCTTGCAACCCTCTGTCAGTGAAATCAGAGCTCGGGAGGGCCACATGCAGTCCTCCCGAGTTCTGCTTTCATTGGCAGAGGCACTGCAGGCCAATCTTTCATTGTTTCCAGGGCAACCCCACAGCCCAGATCTGGCCCGAGGGCCTTGAGTTTGACACTCCTGACCAGGGGTGAAATGCTCCCGGTTTGGACCGGATCGCCCGTTCTGGTAGCAATGGCGATGGGTGGTTCGGAGAACCGGTAGCAAAAATCGCTGGGCCCCCCCCATGCCCAGTTGAGCCATGCGATCATCAGAGGCTTTTTTTTTTACTTTTAAAAGCATTTTTTCTAAAACCTCTTCAGCTGAAGAGATTGTAGAAAAAATGCTTTTAAAAGAAAACATGCTTTTAAAAGAAAACAAAAGCCTCTGACGATCAGGCAACTCAGCTGAGATCGTCAGAGCCTTTTAAAAGCATTTTTTTGCAACCTCTTCAGCTGAAGAGGTTGTAGAAAAAATGCTTTTAAAAGTAAAAAAAAAAAAAGTTGGCCACGCCCACCCAGTCACATTACCCTCCACCAAGCCATGCCCACAGAACCGGTAATAACAAATGTTACATTTCACCACTGCCCCTGACCTAAAGGAAGTGGTTGTCAGCAAAATACATCAGGAATTTCCTGAAAGGACCATGTTTCCCAGCAGTAAATGAAAATCTCCCTCCCAACACTACTATTTCAAACTCTTTGAAAATGCACAATTTTAGTTTTGGAAATCGTTTCCACATCTTCTCCATTGGACGGGCAATGGCAGTCACCAGCAACAACATTACCTTTATGTTTATAGGATTATACGACTACTACTATTAAGGCTGCAAAGTTTGGACAATCGGAAGGTGGCAGCAAACAATAAGGATTGTATTTCCTTGCTTCCATCCGGTGGCCATCCAGTGTACTGCAGTCCATTTTTTGCAACTCATATGTGGCAAACTATTGGATATAGGATAGGAATGAGCTTAGGAAGCAAATGTTAAAGCATACTCTGAGTAGTATTTCCAATTTGGGTCCTTTCAGATGTTTTAGACTACAAATCCCATTCTACATAGTACAATTGGTGGGTATGAATGATGGGAAATATACTCCCAATTATCTAAAGGGGCCTAGGTTACAAAAGTTTCCCTTTTAGAATACAGGCAGTCCTCAACTTAGGACCACAATTGAGCCCAAAATTTATGTTGCTAAGTGAGAAATTTATTAAGTGAGTTTTGTCCCATTTTACAACTTTTCTTGCCCCATTTGATAAGTAAATCACCTAACAAGTTATTAAATTAGTAACACAGTTCTTGAATGAATCTGGTTTCCTCATTGACTTTGCTTGTCAGAAGGTGCAAAAGGTGATCACATGACCCCAGGATGGAACACTGCAATTGTCATAAATGTGAATCAGTTGTCAAGCGTCCGAATGCAAATCACGTGATCATGGGGATGCTGCAACGGTCATAAGTGAGAACAGTGGTCATAAGTCACTTTTTTCAGTGCCGTAGTAACTTTGAACAGTCACTAAGTGTTGTAAATCAAAGATTAACTGTAATTTCAATCATGCAATTCTTTACTTTACTTACATGGAAATAAACCCCACTGAACACTGGAGGACTTGGTTTTGGGTAGACAATAGACAGAACTGCATTGTACACTTCTGATTCTCACCATCTGCAAAAATAAGACGGGAGTGTATTTTAATTGATGTTGATTTGCCAAGTAACTCTCTTATTGTTCCACAAACAAACAAACAAACAAAGGCTGTTAATTAACTTTATTAACAGCCTACAAGAATTCAAAGAATAAATAATCTTAATCTTACTATGGTTGGCAGAAAGCCCAGAAGCAATTTGCAGAAAACTAAGATCAAGGCACGAAGGAGAGTGAACGAAGTTGTTCCCTGCAAATTGCTTCAGTCAGCATTTCAGTCCTTAAATAGAATAAGGGAGTGGCCAATTAGCCCCAAACCTTACTCTTGAGGAGACCTCCTCCTGAGGAACCACTCCTGCCTTTTGGCAGCTCTGCGTGCCTGTGCATCGAGAAGAGGCCCCTCCTCTTCGTCCTCTTCACTTAAGGGAGCTTCTGGAGGTTCTGAAGACCCTGGCTGAATCCCCGCCTCTGGCACCACATCTTCTCCAGCTCATTGTCCGACTCGAGTACCAGCTGCACAGGCTGCTGGCGCAGCACCACACCAGCCTCCTCACTGTCCGAATCAGCCACCAGCTTCACAGGCCGCGTACGGGCCGCAACACTTATACAACTCTTGTTAACTTCTTCTAGAGGATATATTATCTCATTTTCTTAGACTAATGGCTTCGAGGACTAGCTGCTAGAAAGGCAGCTAGAAAGGATTACATTATCAAATAATTCAATATCTCTATTTGATTTTTAGGTAGGCCTAATGGGGACTCTGGGGACACTTGAAAGAACAAGGCAGGGATAGATTGTCGTGGAGAAAATCTATTTGTCTGGCCGCCAGTAGTCGAAATGACTTGATGACATATCATCAATCATCAATCAACATATTGACTCATTTCACTCTGCTGGGGATGTTCTTTTAGAAGAATATATTGTCAGCCTTGGTTTTACCAGATTCCCATGCTACCTGGGAGTTCTGAAAATTAGTTTCCACCTGATTTTGGCAGGCAGTACCTGGAGTCCATGTACTTTCTTTTGCTTCCTGGAGTGAATGAGATAATTAACTAGAAGTTTGACATTAGAAATGGGGCATATGATCAGAAGAGGCATTGCCATCTCTTGTTGGGGCAGTATGCCCATGTAGCTTTTCATAGTTATTTGAACCATCTCAGCTGGCTAAATGCTATATCTCTCCCACCCACCCCCACACATGGTTTTTACAGGCACATTGCTTTCAATCTACCGTGGTTTTCCCTTGATACCTCTACTGCTGTGATGTCCTTAACAGACACCGATGTGACATACAAAGCTCTGAAACAGAAGCTCTAGGGTGCTTTATCTCCTCTTCCTGCAATAAGCAGTGACAGTCTACGTGTTCTTCTCCATAGGCACGATTCGTAGTCCTTTCATTAACAAGTCCCTGTGAATTAAAAAGGCTTGCAGGGTGGGGCAGGGAGTGGATGGCATCATTATTAGGAGGTAAAGATCAAAATGAAAGGTGATATCCCAACTATCTCCCGAGTTACCTGAGTCTTTCCACATGGATGGTGAAAGACTGTTGGATTTTAACCTTTGTCTAAATTCCATCTCAGGCCAAGACTGCAGGAGTTTTTTGTCCTGAAAGAGGTCTTTATTTGAAACCAATTTGACAAAGAATAGGCTACTAGTACTGTATCTGGTCTGCAGTAATAAAAGTCAACCATTAGGTGCCATGAAGTGTTTGGTTTTTCCGTCACTCTTTATAGCTTCTAGTGGTTGTCCACATTTTTGCAACCCATCTTGAAGAGCCCTAGAGAGAATGCTTTGATAGGATAAGCTTTCTGCTCACTGCAGCTACATATGAAGAAGAACTGTATAATGTAGCAGTCAAGAAAAAGAAAGAAGCTTTTAAACTCAAAGGTTATCCTACAGCAGAGATGGGGAACTATGGCCCTTTTATGATTTGTGGACTTCAACTCCCAGAATTCCTGAACCATCGGAATAATTTCCAATACTTTCAACTAACAATAAAGCTGAATCAAAAGCCACCAACCCAATTATACTTAATCCCTCTCAAAATATATTCTCAGGTTTAAATGGAATTTATGGAACTTTCTGGGTGGTGGAAGAGATGGCATTTCAGCTTTAGCAAGTTGATTGTTAAGGGAACAGATAACCTCCTGAATCAACTATGGCTTGGAGCAGTGGTGAAATTTTAAAAAATTCCCTACCGGTTCTGTGGCCGTGGTTTGGTGGGCATGGCTTGGTGGTCATGTGACTGGGTGGGCGTGGCTTGGTGGGCATGTGACCAGGAAAACAAACTATCACACTTTACACAAATTTAACACAAAAGCTACACAACTGAGTCACACACAATACAAAAGCAGCTGGACTTCACACAAAATGGCCTCTGCAACAAGCAAGAACGTCACAGAGAGCTCAAAAACAAACTATCACACTTTACACAAAAATACCAGTTTGGGCAATAGGTAGTAAAAAAAAATGCTTTAAAAAGTAAAAAGTAAAAAAAAAGTTCCCACGATCGCGTGGCACAGCTGATTGTCCCAGCTGATCTTTGGAAGGTTTTTTTTTTTTTTACTTTTTTAAAAGCATTTTTAACTATCTATTGCCTGAACTGGTAGTAAAAAGTTTTTTTAAAGTTTCGAGGATCAGCTGTGCCATGTGATTGTTGGAACTTTTTTTTTTTTTACTTTTTAAAGCATTTTTTTTACTACCAGTTTGGGCGAAACAGTAGCATTTTCACTACCAGTTTGGGCAAACCACCCCGAACTGGTAGCATTTCACCCCTGGCTTGGAGTGGTCTGTAGACCCTTGACCAGTTAGAAAATAACATGAAACAGAAAGAAGAAAGCCAGAGATTCTCAGAACCTCAGCTCCTACCTAGAGTGATGCCATCATTCAGTGAAAGTAACTGGCAAGAAATCCAAATCAAACAATATTTATTCTTTGGCTAATTAAAAAAAGAAAACTTGGCTACTAAAAGTGGTAATAGCAGTAGCATCCCCCAGCTTGCTATATTATGATCATGTTACGCTTCAATCTAATAATCTGCAGCCATATCAAGAACCTCATAGAATGGACAAGGTTGACCTGATCTAGGAACCCCAGTACATTTTCTCACAGTGGTCTTGAGAAGCCAAAAAGAAAGATTTGAAAGCAGTAGTGCTCTCCTGCAGTAGCCCTCTCAGAGATATCTTGACCTTGAATGTGGGAGTTCTTGTAGATTCTTCCTAAATAATACAGAGTTATTGGATTTGTTCAACACCATGGAGTGTTGTTTAATTCTCATAACACCCTAAGCAAGAACAAGCACAAATATGTGAATGCAAAAATTTCTGTGTATGTATCTAATACTTTTCTGAAATCCACGTAAGCCAACAGAGCTCTTCTTATCTTAGCAAAACAAATTTCTGTTTGCCTAAACAATCTAAAAAAAATTAAGTCTAGTACTAATGGAGCTTTTTGTAGGTAAATTGTTTTGGGAATGACCCAGCTGCATTTTTTCATTAACACTTCCAATACAACTCTTCACTTCCCTTTGCAATAGTAGCCTTGCTGGCTGTGACTTTTGTCCGATTTTATCTGCTACTAATATAACATTACAGTTTGTATTACTGCTTCTGAGCACTGTACTGTAAGATTGAAGATACTTTCAGACTTCCAAGTCTGGATATTTATTGATAGATATGTTTTCCGGAGCATGATCTCTGACCTCAGAGGAGTAATAAGGAAGAGAAAGGTTCGAGTGTTAGAGTTTAAAGAAGATACTTGCCTTTACTATAGGAAGAACAAGAAGAACAAATGCAAACACTTAGGAATCAATAGTTGAACTTGATGGGTTGTGGGTTCAAGGAACAATTCTGAAATCTGAACTCCTTCCTATGTGGAAGCTAAAAGGGAGCAATCTCTATTGATAGATGATGAGTGGCGTGGCTGACTGCTGTTAATCTGCAATGCAAAGTCCTTTTTTTTTTCAAAAGCCATTTCAACGAAATCCATGGAATTGAGTTAATGATGTAGAAAAGAGTTGCATAGTCTCCTGCTGCTGTAAGAATCAGTAGCTTTTTGTACATTCAAGTCTCTGGCAAGCTGGGACCTTCCATTTCCCCTTTTTTTTGGTAGTCTTCAGTCAGCTGTCTAGTTTGCTCTTTTCTCACATCTGACACCTCCTGAAATGGCAGAAAGTAATTACTGCATTCTGTATGGATCACCTTCACAAATCATGATAAGCAAGCCCCATCAGGGAATAGGCTTTCCCTTCCTAAGTATTGTTGCAAACCACAGAAAATCACCTGGGGGCAGTGCAGATAACTAACAATCTGAATTGGTCTCTCCACACGTCATCCTTGGTGAAGCGTGCAAACCAGTGTCTGCATTTCCTGTGTCGGATGAGGAGAGCACATCTTTCTCGTGTCCTGGCCACTTTTTACAGAGGCACAATTGAGAATATTTTAACAAACTGCATCACTGTTTGGTTTGGTGGCAGCAGTGCCTCAGATAGAAAGTCCATACAGAGAGTGGTAAGGACAGCTGAGAAGATTATAGGAAGCTCGCTTCCTGTCATTCAGGATACTGCTTATAAGCGCTATGTGCTTAGAGCTCAATGCATTGTTAGAGATCCCACACACCCACTTTATGGTCTGTTTCTGTTGCTCCCCTCTGGGAGGAGGTTTCAAAGTATTTCTAGCAGGACTACCTGATTCTGTAACAGCTTTATTCCCTATGCCATCTGTCTGGTAAACTTGCAAGATTCGTTTCTCTCACCATGTACATGTATACATCTGACCTAGACAGTGTTGTTTCTCTGTGTCATATATATGTGGGTACGTGCATAATTTTGTATTTATTTATTTATTTTGTCATGTTTATGTAGTGTATATTGAAGGTGGTGACCCTATGAGAGCTCTGTGCAACGAAATTTCATTTTAATGTATGCCGATTAGTGTACAAAGTGACAATACATTTATTCTATCTATTCTATTCTATCTGGCCCATGAGCCAGATCCCTATTTTAGTATGACTCAATAACAAGCCCACTTATTTCTATTTCTTGATCTCTTCCTGCTGTCTGTCTCTCTAAGTTGCTAATACTAAAAGCTGTAGTCCCAACACATCTGTAAAGAATCAGTTGGGAAATTTTCTACATCATTAACTCAGTACTTTCATGTACTTTCAATATAACATTTCTACAATATCCAAATCCTTTCTCAGGGTCTTCTTACCAATCTCATTTGTGGCTTGAGATAATGAAGCTTTTCTTGGTTGCCCCTATATAGGGGGTGTTGTAAATCCACTGAGAAATTTTGGTAACTGGCAGTCTTAAAAACCAAACAAGTGAATTAAACATCTCCTTGCTGTTTCCAGTCTTGCACCATTTTTTGTGTGAGATGACAGTAAGAGCAATAAGATTAGAATATAAAATGCAGTGATCTGCCACACAGTCTTACAGGTGATCTGCTGAAGCATTGCTACATTTCTTCCTCTTACAAAATACCAGTTAGGAGTCAACAGATGAACTTGATGGATTGTGGATTCAAATAAGTTGAGTTGATAAGTTTTTTTAAGAATCAACGTTTTTCTATTGCTCGAAGACAATTAAGGGTTTTAATTAATAAGCATAATTAGTAAACAATTAATAAGCTATTAAAATAGTAATTGTACCACACCCAAAATCTTTCTGTATAATGGATACATGCATAGTTCAAGGGAAGTAGTTACTGAATACAACTGACAGTCTGAAATCTGCCTGATTAATGTTACGTTAACATATTTTAATAAATAATAAGTGTATTATTAGAAAGCAGGAATCTTCAAATAAATAGAACAGTGGATTCTTTTTTCCTTCAAACGAAGCATCTTCCTTTGCGTGTAATCAAATCCATGATTGTATGTAGTCAACGCTCAGTAAACACGGAACATTTTCAGTAATGCATTCTAAGAGCCTTTCAGTAATCCATTTTAAGAGCCCAAGAACCAAGTTTCATTGTTTTTTCAACATCTATTCAACTATGTGTCCCTACATCGTCTATTAGTTATGATGGTAGGGAACTTGCAATGAAAATCAGTGCATCCTTTTTATACCCCATTATGATTTGCTTGCTTGGAGTTCATTCAAGAAGTCTTTTCCATGTGAAGGCACTTTGAAGTGAGGGTTAGAAATAGTACTTTGGCACGCACTACATTATGCTTCACATTATTGTCATGCCAACTCTATGGACAAGTGAATGTCAAGCAGTAAATCAGATGCTTTTTACTTGCATGGTAATGCACATGCTTTACCATTGAACTATAATCTTTCCTATTGAGTCAAAAGTTTCATTTCTCCAATCATCTATCCATTGTTTGGTAACATGAATCATCCTATGGCTGAGTTGAGCCACTAAGCTACAAACATGATTTATTTGGTTTTGGCTTGGCATAATGCGTAAACCAAACTCTTGTGACTTGTAAGCCTTGACGTACTGTAGCTCATTGCACAGGGCAAAGTCCTTAGCTCAGTAGTTCAATTAACCACAGTTAAATGAGCCATGACTTTATACAATATACGAATGCAAAAATAGCAAGCAGTAGCAGAGATGGGTGAAGGCTGCCTCCAAGGCTGTGCTGTGCCTAGGAATTAGCTTTCACTGTGGCATAGAAAGTGTTGGCACAGAAACCCTTGTCCCATTTTCAAAACGGCTTTCCAATTTGGCTCAGACTAGAACATGTTTTGCTTTACAAAGTTCTGTGTAGTTCAGCACTGAGGTGAATTGGCAGGAAAACCTAGAGGAACAGCAGCTGCTGTTGGAGGTCATGACCGAATTGCATTGGCGAGACTGAGTATTGGAAAGTTGCCAATATCCAGTAAAATATTTTGTGAGCCCAAGATGTGAGCTCTATAAATAAAATTACTAAATCATTCATCTTTCCTGAGTGATGTTGCACCAAAGTTTGGAAAGATGCAGAAGGCTCTTTTTTCACTTTATGCCGTGCTGCTACATTAGTCAATCACGTATAATGCACTCAGCGTGCATTAGAGAATAGTTCAGGAAATCTTGTATGCTACCAGAGCATGGGAGAGAAATCTAGGCTATGGAGTCATTTAATGTTTGCATGTTTTAATGTTGTTGCACTGTCACTTGTGTGTTTTTCTAAATAAATCAGAGAGGTGACAGCAACTAGCCCGTCTCTACAGAAAAAAAAGTTATGTATGATATATAACTCAAGAGGGTTGACAGCTAGTTGAAGCACAAGTTGTTTTCGTAAGGTTTTCTCAGCCAACACTGTCTGAGAGTCTTTCCTTTTTTGTTGGCAATATTACAGCAGGCTGCTACTTCTTGTTCTTCTCCTGCTTCCAGGCACTCTGTAAGAGTGGCCAATTCTTCCATTTCCATCAAGTCTCCTGCAGGGGACACCAGCACCTGTAGCCTAGCTCTCCAAGCTCCAGGAGTTTCCTCTCAAAAGATTCAAGATGACTCCAACTGTGCAGATCTTGAAAGAAGAAGGAGATATTTTGTGCCCGATAGTCATGGTAACAGTATCTCCCTCCTTATCAGAGAGCAGAATTCACAACATGCAAAGCTATCATGGGATGTACTTGGTTTTGGTTTAGTATGTTGCATGAACTTTCTCATGATTTAATAATCATTTTTGTGGCTTAGCACAATGTGTGAATGTAGAGTGTATTCAATATGGTAGCTTATTTAGTAAAACACAATTAAACAAACCATGTTTAGTCTATTACACGAACCCAGTATTTTCTTCTCAGCAAGTCACAATCAGTTGGAGTTTTGCAAAATATGCTTCTGTTCACACAACACAATTAGCCCAGTGAGGAAAAGATTTAGCTGTTGTATTCAAAGAGTCAGCATTTCCCGAAATGTCAACTATCCTTCCCCACCAGAGTTCCTTCAGATTTTTCGTGATTACAGTGCCCATAATTCCTAGTCATCATAGATTGTAGCTCTGTGGAAGGAATTTGTTTCTAATCCTAATTTTGGCTTATGTTAAATTTGTGCATCTCTGCATTTTGTGGATTTGCAAGCCATGTGAGGCCAATCTGTTTGGATTGTTCACTGTATTGTGAGAACCTAGAGTATGGACTGGAGTCATTCATCACAGAATGCTAAGAGTTGAGAGGGGTTATTTGGTCTACTGTCCTGCTTAGTGCAGGAGCCAGTACAGCCTCTCTGACAGATGACCATTTGGCCTCTGAAGATCTCCAATGAATTCTCTAATGAAAGAGGATTCTCACTTCATGTAGCAGCCTCCTCTCCTGGCTAACAACTTGGAGAATTTAAGTCTGTTAGGATATTGCATCAACCCATATGGGAGATCAAACACATTTTGTTTGAACTTCAGCTGTGTGCGCTGAAGAAACTGCACCCTCCCCATAAAAGACTTTGTGTGAATTCTGCATGAAATTTTTTGTCTCCGACCTTTTCTTAATATTTCAGGTGATGCTTCCACTAAAGACAAAGTTTTTTCCCTGTAGTTTTGTAAGTGTGAAGGCAGAATGTTTGCCTAGTGCAGGGCTGTCAGTCTCCCAGCCCACAGGCGGGATGTGTCATGTGCTGGCCACGCCCATGCCCGGTTTAGCAAAGAGGAAAAAAGTCCTGATACGTCACATGACACTGCCATGACAATGTGAGTTGGACACCCCTGGTCTAGTGCTACCATGTTTTCCCAAAAATAAGATCCTGTCTTATATTTTTTGAACCCCGAAATAAGCGCTTGGCCTTATTTTCGGGGAGGTCTTATTATTTTGGGGCACGTGGAGCAAGATGGGGCTCCTCTTGCCATCTCACCTGATTTCCAGCTCTGTGTTTAAATATTTTCAGGGAGGCTTTATTTTCGGTGGGAGGCTTATTTTAGCACATGCGCTCAAAAGCCCGATTGGGTTTATTATCAGGGGATGTCTTATTTTCGGAGAAACAGGGTACTTGTACTCAAAGTTATGAATCAAGGGAAGAGCTGCCTTTGGGAATGTGCACCTTTAGGTTGCTAGGCAATGAACAGAGAAGTATAGGAGATCCATAGGGTTCTTGCCCACTTCCTTGCTTAATCTCTTTTCTCACAATACTCACTTTGGGGCTTTGAGTCTGAAATTCTTATGGACATTTTAGAAAATATTAGTAATTCTTTTCTGGCCTCCTCCCTTCATCCCTAGTTCAGTTCTCTTTTTCTAGGAGGTGGCTGCTGCTGATGATCAGTTAGGCTTGGCTAAATCATCATGTGATTTGTGAGGCTGGGGGAAAAAATACCGGTAACTGGAAAAGAAGACGAGAAGCGGCTCAGTTAGCAGTTGAAAGCTAGGTTTATTCAATATTGTTAATTGGATCAGTGGTGCATTGTGTGGGCCTATTAATGCAGTTGTTCCCACTTTGCAACTTCCTAAAATGATGCATGAATCTGTATGTTGCTCCCCACAAATAAACCTAATGATTTGAGCAAACGATAAATATGTCACTGTTTATTACTGAATTTATATCTCTGTTTCGTGGGAGAGAGGGAGTCTCAAACTTTGCAGCACAACAATTGTCCAATATCAATCATACTAGAGCTGGAAGGGACTTTGGAGGTCTTATAGTCCAGCCCCCTGCTCAAGCAGAAGACCCTATACCATTTCATACAAGTGACTGTCCAGTCTCTTCTTAAACACCTCCGGTGATGAAGCACCCGTAACTTCTGAAGGCATGCTGTTCCATTGGTTAATTGTCCTCACTGTTAGGAAGTTTCTCCTTAATTCCAGGTTGCTTCTCTCCTTGATTAGTTTCCATCCATTGCTTCTTGTCCTGCCCTCTGGTGCTTTGGAAAATAAATTGACCCGCTCCTCTTTGTGGCAGCCTCTCATATACTGGCATATTGCTATCATGACCCCCTTAGACTAGCCAAACCAAAATTCTGCAACCGTTCTTCATATGTTTTAGTCTCCAGGCCTTTGATTATCTTGTTTCTCTTCTTTGCACTTTTTCCAGAGTCACAACATCTTTTTTGTAATGTGGTGACCAAAACTGGATGCAGTATTCCAGGTGTGATCTTACCAGGGCTTTATAAAGTGGTACTACTTTAATACTTAACGTAATTTTGATTCTACGCCTCTGTTTACACAACCAAAAATTACATTAGCTTTTTTGGCTGCTACCACACATTGCTGACTTATGTTTAAGTGATCATCCACTAGGACTTCAAGGTCCCTCTCACAGTTACTGTTTTTGAGCCAGGTTTCACCTAATCTCTACTTGTACCTTTGGTCCATTTCAGGCATGTGCACCCAAAACTTGGGAACAAAGCCCAGGGCAAGTTTTGATGGCTGTCCCACTTTGCCTATGCAAGCATCATTAAGTGTTTGGTTTGGTGTTATTTTTTTTAAACCATGGCTATATTTTTTTCAACTGTGGCCATATTTTTTAAAATCATGGCCATATTGTCAAGTTCTCTCCCTGGATGATCTAACTCCCAATTTGGGAACCCCTATATTCAAAAGTAGATAGTGTTAGCCTATGAGATACAGCTCATCTGTGTGGAACCCGCACTGCATATCAGACGTAAATACAATTGAGAGAGTCCAGAGATATTTTACGAGAAGAGTCCTCCATTCCTCTACCCGCAATGAAATACCTTATACCACCATTCTTCAAATTTTAATTAAGATACATTTGGTGTGTTTTACAACCATCTTCCTTAAACATGACAAGACATTGCATCAATCCATCTTTCTTGCTGGATACAATTTTACAGCAAGGAAGATGAAAACTGTTACCAGTTCTAAGGTCCTTTGGTGCTATCCTTTGTTAAAATTTTGACGTGTGACTACAGCATTTACAATTCTTTAAGGAATTATCTGACGGAACACCATTATACATCTTCACTTTCCTCTTTTCAGCTTGTGTCTTTTAAGATGCATTATATACATGATGAAGATTTGCTAAAACAATCTGGATGCAAGGCCTCAAGGAATAACTGGTAAAACTAGAGGAAACCATTGATGATATGCTGTCTAATTCGAGCCAGGAACTGCAAAATGTAAAGCTGCTTTGCAAAACACTGAGTTATCTCTAGATGGCAGAAAAGAGTTAGGGTTTTATATATTTCTTTGTTGGCATCTGGCATTTTCTCCTTTTTTTAAAAAAAACCCAGGTTGGGCTGTACAGCAATCCAAATTCAAAGGACAAAATAGTGTGCAGATTTATACACATGTAGAAGCTACTGGAACAACTTAAATCAAATGTGTCTTTTGATAGGACTGCATACCATATGTGGAGGGCAGCTGCTTGAACCCAGGAAAAGATCAGGTGCTTTAAAGTGTTCTCAGCAAGTGCCATGCACACACCAACATGTGCTCTGAATCATGTTTTGCCCTTCAAACCTGGATTTCTACAAAACTGTAACAGTGTCTTTATTACTATCCCACTGACTGGCTTCATGTTATGATGTAAATGTAACCTATAAATAAACTCATCAGTGGGGATGTTAGGGATCTACACGAGGTTATGATTTTATGCAGAAGTAGTCCCTAATTATATGCCACAATTTGTCTGTGTTAACCTAATAAGTTAAAGACCTAACTGTACAACATGCTGACTGACTGAAGGTTGATTGAAACAGATGGGCATGTTTAGTCTTTAGAAGGCTACAGGGAGATGTGATACCTGTCATCAGAGAACCAAAAAGTTGTCATGGAAAAACTCTCTTGTACTCTTTCACTCTACAGGCCAGAATTAGAAGTAATGAATAAAAACAGCAAGAAAGTTGACTTTAGCAAAATGTCACCAGAAATGTTCGAATTGTAAAAGTTATTTGACTGGGGAACAAAATCTTTTGGGAGTTGATTGAAGAATTTAAATAGGTCTTTTTCTTCTCATATGTGTTTTTCAACCTTGTTGAAGTCCACATATCTATATCTGTATCTATCTGTCTATCTATCTCTCTATCTCTCTATATAAGTTTTTAAGAAGCGATTGGATAGCCATTTGTCTGAAATAGTATAGGATTTCCTGCCTAAGCAGGGGATTGGACTAGAAGACCTCCAAAGTCTTCCAATTCTGTTATTCTATTCTATTCTATTCTATTCTATTCTATTCTATTCTATTCTATTCTATTCTATTCTATTCTATTCTATTCTATTCTATTCCATTCCATTCCATTCCATTCCATTCCATTCCATTCCATTCTCTATATCATCTGTCTGTCTGTCTGTCTGTCTGTCTGTCTGTCTACTATCTATCTAATGTTTTATCAACAGGAATAAAATGCAAAACAGAGAAAACAGAAAAACATACATGAAGTCCACATATCTTAAAGTTGTCAAGGTCACATGATATTGCATTTTACAACTGCACTGCTTAGCGCTAGAAATTTTAGTCTCAATTACCAGTGTTAGGTGAGGGTTACCTGTATGGAGATTGGGCATCTTGTACTTAGTTGTTGAGCCTCATTATTCATTTTGCTGCTCATTGCTGAAAAGTGACAGCACAGAGGCCGACTTTGATAGCAGGCCAAAGTACACATTTTCTTACAAGAATGTCTCCCACCATTATCATTTATAAGAAAAATGTTAAAATATGAACCAAAATAGCATTACATTTTTAAAGTGACTCTTATTACTTTCTTCATATAAATAATACGCCTGTCAAGATGCTACTGAAATTCTGCCCTTCAAGCTGTGAAAGGAATGACCTTCCTAAATCATGAAGCGTTCGTAGTATCTGTCCTTTGGCAATGTTACATTTATTAGATGTGTCTTCTTCAGGATATTTTCAAGTGTCTTGAATTTAGCTACAAAAATAATCAGTAGAACTGTGAATGTCTCCCCTCTAAAATTAAGAATGAATACAGAGATAGAAAAAGAGAGAGGAGGTGACTTTTAAAAACCTGAGATATGTGACTTGCTTGGGGTGGGAAAAACACATTTTTTTTGTCTGTATGAGAGGCACAGACACTAAAGGTTACATATGTAGTCTAATACCATGTGTCTGAGATCTTTGCTCCATATAGAACAAACCAACTGCCTGTATCTAAACTCTGAGGAGAATCAGGTATGTAATGGAGCTACAGTTATCTTCACATGTATGGCATGCATTTTGAGGGATGTTGTTAGCCCTACAAAGTAGAAGAGGCTAAGAAACTAATGCCATATAGATCATATAGATTACCGTAATAGGTACAGAACAGAAACTTACAAATCTGAATGTGCTTCTCCCCTTTCTTACTTTGCCTTCATGTGAAGGCCTTGGAAAAGGCTTGTCCGTTTGTTGTTGTTGCTGCTGTTCTTTATTTTTATGGTAATTTTATTAACGATTACAATTGCTGGGATAAAAGAACTAATACAATCCGAAACAATAAAAAGTAGAAGGTACAGAAAAGATAAAACAGAAAAAATAAGAATGTAGTAAAGAAAAAGAAAAGTATATAAATTCATCACAAGTATATTTTTAGTAACTTATTACCATCTCTGAAAATACAACAAATGATATATTCTTGTCAAATGTTATTTATTTATATTCCACCTTTATAATTTTTATAAATAACTCAAGGCAATGAACATACCAACTTAATACTCCTTCCCGGTCCCATCACATTCGTTATAAGCAAATCCTTAAAGTTTCATTTCAGTTCTGATTAGCAAAATCCATTAAGATTTACCAGAGATAACAACTTATATATTTTAACTTGATCAAATAAACCAACTTTACATTTCTTCCTTTTAATTTTAACAACCTAACCCTTCAAATATTGTCCTAGGACTTATCCCCCTCCCCCCATGTTTTCAATGCCCTTTCTCACAAATTTCTTCAAAGCTTTAACAAGCCAGTTTTGTAAATTCAATATAGGAAAATTATCCAGACCACTTTTTTGTTTTTATATTTGTACATGCCTTTTAATTATTAAGATAATAAATATTTAATTATTAGTTATCAGCCAGCTTCTTTTATATGTCCAGCATAGCGTCTTTCTTTTTCTATATCTGTAATGGAATGTACAGGTAGTCCTCAATTTACGACCACAATTGAGCCCAGAATTTATGTTGCTAAGTGAGAAATTCGTTAAGTGAATTTTGTCATTTTACAACTTTTCTTGCCACATTTGTTAAGTGAATCACTGCAGTTGTCAAATTAGTGACATGGTTGTTAAGTGAATCTGGCTTCCCCATTGATTGTGCTTGTCAAAATGTCACAAAAGATGGTCACATGACCCCGGGTTCAAATATGGTTCAAATATGAACCATATTTGAACCATATTTCAAATATGGTTCAAATATGAACCAATTGTCAAGCATCCAAATGTAAATCACATGATCATGGGGCTGCTGCAATGGTCATAAGTGTGAAAAATGGTCATAAGTCACTTTTTTCAGTGTCATTGTAACTTTGAACAGTCACTAAATGAACTGTTGTAAGTTGAGGACTACCTGTAGTAAGGTGGTGGATTCCCGGGTGGGAGGAGGTGCATTTCAGAAGTAAGGCAATTAAGAAGCAACTTAGTCCAGATATTATATGTGGGAGAAAGAGGGTAAAGACAGTCCCTCTCTAATAGTTCATAGAGCATGTTGTGAAGGCAGATAGTAGAGTGTTCAGTCTGTCAAGAATTTGTCCGTAAATGGGAAACAATAAAGAACTCCGCTTGGAAGAATTGCCATGTCATTTCTTGGCTCTTGGACTTGACAATATCATTTTTGTAGTGTGTTATTTTTAAATCCACTTTCAGATCAGTCTCAATCTTGTCTGACAAAATTTATTACTCTTCCATAACATTTTTAAACACAGTCTATCTATAGAGACAAATACTCTTAAAATTGACTTCTGAGTTCATTGTTCAAAAATACCTTTCAATATATCCAAAATATATTGCTTCCTTCTGTATTAGTAAGTTGAATTTTATGTTTTCTTCTCCTTTAATTATAATTTTTAGTTCCTTCTGGTGTCCAACCTTTAAAGTCTCATTCTATCTTTAAAAAAAAAAAAAGAATTGAAAACAAAAAAAAAATATATTTTCCATGCGATGGATTCTTATAATTAATTTCAGGGTGATAGTGAAAAGCAGAGTTTGCCTGGTTCCCCTCAAATCCATTTGCACGGTGAGGCTGAAATGCTTTGTTTTGGTAAAATGCACTGGAATTTTAATTATCCCTCACTCGTGCACAGCACGACTTTTAGTCTAGTTGCAAACTCAGTTGCAATAAATGACCAATTAGGACAGAGTGTGTGGAAGCATCCCTTTGAAGGTAATGCGTTATAAAGCAGGATCACCCACAGGATTGTTGTTCCATGAGGTGGATACTCTTCATTACATTTAAGAGAATAGTTGCCTCTGGACCCAACCAGGAGGTGTGAAAGTACTGGCATAGTGGTTTCTTTATTTCTTGGGACACTTGACTCTAGAGTGCAGGTTGTTTGGATACCTTTTCCAAAAGGACTCAAAAGATCACCCTGAAGGTGAAGCTACTTTAGTGAAGGCAGGTGTTTGCAAAATGAGCTGTTATTTTGGCTCAGCTTCAGGACAGAGTGAAATGGCTACTTGAGGGAGGCAGGAATTTTATTAGCATCCTCGTTGCCTCTGGTGGCAAGCTGTGTGCTGTAGCTTGTCAGAACTACCAAAGTGAAGGCTTTGTGGCAGGAAGAGGAGCCCCAGGGTAGCAAATCCACACAAAAAGCCATTGCAGACAAATAGCTCACCATATTAAAAAGCTGGGCTGTGGGTACAACGCTTTCCATATGCTGGCTTTTGCGCATGAAATGAATAGTAAATATATGGGGTGTTTTTTTTTTCTTCTTCCTTTTTAATTTTTTTTTCCCAAAGTGCTACTCTGAATGAGCAAATGGCCTCCTTTCTACGTATTTCTTTGAAACACAAAATTGGCATGGATTGCCACCATTACCTTTTAATTCTTGGTTTTCCCTGAGAGCTTGTAGAACTGTAATGTGCAATTATAAGTGTACCGTGCTGCCAAGTCAAAAGGTATGAATTAAATATGCATGTATGTTCAGCTGTCATACTGATTTGGAAGAAACAGAGTTTGCTTTCCTGTTTCATAGCATGGAACAATCCACCTGGGATCTGGTCATAGAAGGAACAATCAGACCAACTGCATGATATAAGAAGAGCCTTGGTGGCGCAGCAGACTAAAGTGCTGTTAAGTAGCACAAGCTGCCTGCAATTACTGCAAGTTCAAATCTCACCAGGCTCAAGGTTCACTCAGCCTTCCATCCTTTCGAGGTAGGTAAAATGAGGACCCGGATTGTGGGGGCAATAAAAAAGAACACCGCTTAGGGGGGGCCGAAAGCCCTACTAAGCAGGTATATACAAAAGTATGAAGACTATTGCTTAACACATTGTAAGCTGCCCTGAGTCTCCGGAGAAGGGCAGCATATAAATCGAACAAACAAACAAATAAATAATAAATAAAGGCAAGGCCTATGAAAGGGCTGAAAGGAATGTCCCAGATAACAGCTATGTGGAACCACAATCTAAAACTCTATAACCTGATATGCTGATAGGTTGATTTTAGTTTCTGTGAGTTGCTCCTAAAATGCATCTAGGTCAGGTCAGGGCTGTCAAACTCCTGGCCCATGGGTCAGATGCAGTGGTGGGTTTCTACCGGTTCGGCCCAGTTTGGGTGAGCCGGTAGCGACGATGGTGAGCTGAGAGCAAACCGGTTCTCTCTGATGGTTAGTTTGGCCCTCCCGACCGCCATTTGGTCATTTTTAGCCCAGCTGAAAGACGCGGCAGTGCGGATTGCTGTGTCTCAGCTGTTCCATAATATACTGCGCTCGTGCGGAGCATGCGCAAAGCGTGTGCATGAAGCGAACCGGTGGTAACACCAGTTGAAACCCACCACTGGCTGGATGTGTCATACACTGCCCACACCCACACCTGGTTTAGCAAAGGGGAAAAAAGTCCTGATAGGTCATGAGATGCCACCGCGACGACGTGAGTTTGACACTCCTGATCTAGGTAATATTCCTAAATCGGTGGCTGACCGTGCAAAATATCTGAATGTTGCCATTGTTATAGAGAGGCAGTCCAAAGAATGGAGGATCCATGGCTTTGTCAATAGATCACACTTGAAAGCAAAAGATATGGTTGTTTATATCAAGAGTAAAGTCAGAGAGAAACCAGCTGAGCACAGAGGAGTCAAGCAGCAATTAGTCTGAAATCTTTACGAAGGCACAAGACAGCAAGAGCCTTGAATGCCATTGATCCTTATCTAGTCTGGCCCAAGTGCAAACTGCCACTCTGGGAAGATTGCTGTGAAGTAGGCATCAAGCAGCTGCCTGAGTGATGTTGGGCCAGTCACTCTGTATCAATCCAACCTACCTAAAAGGACAGTTGTGTTATATATGGGTGGTGGTGGTAGGAGCAATAGGTCTGGTACTGCACTCAGCTCTAAGTACATGCCAAATAAATACTAATACATTCACTAATACATTCAATGAAAATTATCAAGAATATTAGTCTGAACCAAATTTAGTCTGAAACTGAACTCTTCACGTGTGCACTTAGTTGTCCTCTTTTTGATTGACCCTTCCAATATCACTTTCTTTTTTTGGGTTGGAACGGCAGACTAATATTCTTGATAATTTTTATTATCCCATAGTGAATGTATTCGTATTTATTTGGTACGTATTAGAGCTGAGTGCAGTACCAGACCTATTCCTCCTCTTACTACCACTACCACCACCACCCATATATAACATAATTGTCCTTTTAGGTAGGTTGGACTGAGAAAGTGTGACTGCTACAATGTCCTACCTGTTAATGACTCCTTCAGCTTCAACCACAACAATACACGAGCACACAGTAGATTCAAACTTAAAGTGAACTGCTCCAAGCTCAATTACAGAAAATATGCCTTCAGCAACAGAGTGGTCAATGCCTGGAATGCACTACCTGACTCTGTGGTTTCTTACCCAAACCCCCCAAATCTTAACCTTAAACTGTCTACTGTTGACCTCACCCCATTCCTAAGAGGTCTGTAAGGTACGTGCACCAGTGTGCCTACCGTCCCTGTCCTAATGTTTCCTCTATTCATATCTATTTTATGTATTCAATTCATGCTTATGCTTATATATATTACCTAATATGTTCTTGACAAATAAAATAAAATATAAATAAATCACCCAGGGAGCTGCTATGGCAAAAAGTGAACCAGAACCTGTATCTCTCTGCTCTAGACTAACTACTATACCACACTGACTCTCTAATGACCTCTTGACTGTTTATGCATAGTAAACTGCAAACACATTGCTTCATTTATACAGTGAGGAAGACCCACTCAATACAAAATTTATGGATAGCAAAAGGGTGGGGGGAAGTAGGATGAATTAAAGAGGAATAAAAGGAGACTGAAGGAACAGACTGTACCATCAACTATATACATATATATATATATATATATATATATATATATATATATACACACACACACACACACACACACACACACACACACATATATATATATATATTAAAAAGAATTGCATAAGAATGAGCAGGCCAGATTTTAAAAGAGCAATTAATAAATCTGAGTCTATTTCTGTCTACCTCTGAGTGAGCGTGGCAAAATGAATGCTATTAGAAGAATAAACCACAAATAGCACAGCACCAATACTCACAATCTCTCTGATAGGTATGGTTTGTAGACATGGTAACATTGCTCTGTCGGCTACCTTTTTCAGCATCAGAGAGTAGCCAACACCATTCAGCCCCCTTCCAACTGCTGTTCCTATAGAGAGAGAGAAAGCTACAACAGTGTTTTAAGACTTTGGAAAGCCGGAAAATCAATCAAATGGCTGGATCGTGAACGAATCCCTCCAAAATGAGTTCACAGCACTTGATTTGATGCCTGCGATCAATTTAAGATTCAGTTTAAAGATTCAGTGTGAAGGGGTGATTTGATTATATTTTCTTCAAATTGAATTGCCCCTTCAAAACAGTCTTAATCAACATTCCGTGTATTTCTTAACGAAATGAAGTGGAATCTAAATTCCAGTAGAGTCTAAGCTTATTTGAGAATTGCATTGGATAGATCTTAAGTTAGTGACACTTTTTCCGCTGTTTGTACTGCTGCATTGGCTGTAGGAGATGCCCGGAGTAAAACTGGGACAAAACAAGGAGAGTTATATGATGTATATTTTTCTTCTGTTCAACTGAGGATAACTCCTTTGGAGGTTCATATAATTCCTTGTTATTTTCCTCCAGCTAAGATCAACTACTATGTTTATTTCTTTTGAATAGCAATAATAACATCTAACAGCATATCTACCTTATTCCCCACACCCCTTATTTTTTATTTGGCTAATCCTTTTTCCAGAGCCTTCTCCCAGCCTGATGCCCTCTTGAGGTGTTATTCAGTTTTTGCAATCTCATCCAGGATAGCCAAAAGCTTCATTGATTAGGGATTATGAAAGTTTAAAACAAAAACATCTAGAAAGTACCCAAAGCAAGAAAATCTGCTTTATATTCCTAGCAGATCTCTCACTCCCAAGATATGAACTCATTTGAACAATACATATAAAACCTGATTTCCTCCAGGCCAGTCTAATACACATTTGTACTTAATCTCATTCTGTCTTCTTGAGGGAGTAGAAAGGGAATATAAATAAATTCCTTCCAGCAGATGCTGCTTCTATATGAATATCATTATTTAGTTTCATCTCCTGTTACATGATGATAAATACCTACCCTACTTACTATTTGGGATGGTCAGAATGAGGTAGCCATATCTACCCGAAGCTTTCTCTTTTTCACAGCAAGTTTCTTTGGACTTTATATTTGTCAACTCGGCCACATACTGTTGGCATTTCGTGTGTCATCACTCCTCAGAGACCAATGTTTTCTGCTTTTAAAAATAAAAAATACAAAGGGAATACATTTAATTCAGAATGTTTCAACACATGAGTCAGGCCTTGTATAGTTGTGGTTGTGGTTGTGATTTCTGTATCCCTTCTACAGTTTATGGTAGCACTCTCCCCTTCAGCAATTATGGGCAGCAACAGTGACTGTTCTCTCTCTTGTTCTCTTGGTCACTTGTTCTCTGGATGAATGCATATATTTCTTCATGGAAGTAATTGTTACCCACAGCTGTAACCTTCCCATTAAAATATCCAACACCACTGCCAGCAAAATTACATTATTCAAATATCTCTAATTTAAAACCTCTGTTTTTGCTTGCAGAAATGTGACTTTCCACTTTGGGCTTTCTATAATTAATCATAACATTTTTACTGAATAAAGAGGTTCTTGGATCAGTTGTCTTCCATAGTCAAATCTACCTTTTGTTTGGAGCGCTATATATATATAGGCTGTTTAATTAGCTGTTGCAGAAAATAAATGGGTTTCTAATTAGTGCAGTTCATTGGTAAGAGAGCAGGGTATGTCTACTAACTAATATTTTTGGATAATGCCACAGGGTAATGGGTGTGTCTTCTCTTTTACTGCTGTATAATATTCAGCACAAACTTATCAGCTTAGAAAAAAGAAAGCAAATGTATCATAGCAAGCTGTCAAGCAATCATGGTGGAATAAGGTCATGGTATGAATAAAAATGTAAATGAAACCATTTAAGTACATACACATTATTCTACTTATATCACCAGCAATATTTTTCCCATTCAGAAAAATAGGCAGTAGCAAAATCATTGGTCCTCACTAATGATCCACATCATCCTTCCATTTTCATTAAACTTGTTATAAGCTTCCATTGCCATTGACCTTTTAAAAGTGCCTTTAGCTCATATAACACATATGACAAAAACATAAAATGTGTTATATATGTTTTATATCTGTTTTAATAAAGTTTATATTTTTTTAAAAAAAATGCCTTTAGCTTCCTGGTATGAACTTAATGTTTATGTTGCAGTTTAATAGAAGCCATGATACATAGCAAGACTAGTATATAACAAATTAGCATAATGGCAGTTATCACAGGGAATCACAGGCGTATCTCAATGCTGTTGATTCATGTTGTTTTATCAACCATCTATAACTTAGGTACTTCCATCAGAAGAATTCTACCTCTGAACAATACATAGATTTTCATTTCTGGAGTTTGAAATAATCTACCAAATATTCCAAGAGGTACTACTGAACATGATTAGTTTTTTGATGGTGTATATTCAGGGGTGGGCTTCAGATCCTTTAGCAATGGATTCGCTGCCCCGTTGCTGGGTGGGTGTGGCCAAGGTGGGCATGGCCTAGTCGGCCACCTGCACCACAGTGGGGGGAGGGGCGTTTTTCACCCTCCCCAGGCTCTGGAGGCTTTCCTCGAGCTTCCAGGAGGGGGAAAACAGCTTCCTCCGAGGTACAGAGGCCCTCTGGAGGCCGTAAACAGTCCCATTTCCAGACTTCCAGAACCTCTGATAGGCCTGTTTTTTTCCTCTCAGACCCTCCGTGTGGCCCCTGCACTTACCTGGAATTATGAACAGGCTGCGTGGAGACTCCTGGGAGGGACAGGATGGGTGTGGCCAGCCAGGGGGAGGTTGGAGGTTCGTTGAACCCCAGCGATCCTTAGCTAGAGGATCGCCCGAACCCTGCCAAACCCCCAGGAGCCCACCTCTGTGTATATTCATGTGCTTGAGAATAAACCCCATTAGTTCTTGGTAGACATGCCCTTAGCTTCCTTCTTTCTCCTGCACTTGCATAAACATAATGGATTTAACAGACAGTAGTTGGTTCTTAACAGAAAATGGAGCAGCTTTCATCCATAGAACAAGAGTTTAACTTGTGGATACACTGTAAGCTTATATCACAATACACTTCTATACTCCAATGCCATTTTGTGGACCTCTTGTCAAGATGCCAGCCATGGTTGCCAGCAAATCATTGGGAAGTCTGTTGGCTAAATCATGATCACTAAACCCTGAGGCCAGGGGGGGAAGCCAGCAGGTTCTGACAGGTTCTGGAGAACCAGTAGTAGAAATTATGAGTAGTTTGGAGAACCGGCAAATACCACCTCTAGCTGGTCCCATAGTGGAGTAGGAATGGAGATTTTGCAATATCCTTCCCTTGGAGTGGGGTGGGAATGGAGATTTTGCAGTACCCTTCCCCTGCCACGCCCATCAAGCCACGGCACGCCCACCAAGCCATGCCACAGAACCGGTAGTAAAAAAATTTGGATTTCACCACTGCCTGAAGCAAAATTGAAAAAACCAAAGCTTTTACAGCAAATGGGTTTATTCATATTTGTTTTCCAACTCCCCAACTCCCAATCAAAACATTATCTGGATAATGTTCTTATCGGAGCTAATAAGCAGCTATAAATAGCCAATAAAGTTTGTAAAATTTTTCTTCTGGCAAGATCAAGGATGTTATCTAAATTAGGCAACAACTGGTTGCAGTGATAATTTATCATGTTATACAGTTGCTTGGGAACCTACTTTCTGTTTTGCAGAGGGTTTCTAAATCATGCATAAACTTCATTTTTACTCAATGGGTTTTTTTTTTATAAAAAAGTTGTTAATCTGGAGGTAAAGGTTGATCAGTAAATTTGTATGCAAACCAATGTTTTCAAAATCTCCTGCTTTGTGGCCACATTTAGAGCTGTGGGAGAAAGTCCTCCTATTCTTTCAGTATACTAATTCCTCAATAGATAGTAATCTTCAAATTCTGATTCGAGACAATAACAAATCTGCATACAGACAGGAGGTTGAACAACTAGCCATGTGGTGCAAGCAGAACAATCTTGAACTAAACACACTCAAAACCGTAGAAATGGTGGTATTTGGAGAATCCCTCCTATACTATCACCTCTTACAATACTAGACAACACAGTATCAACAGTAGAGACCTTCAAGTTTCTAGGTTCTATCATATCTCAAGACTTAAAATGGACACCTAACATTAAAAATGTCATCAAAAAAGCACAACAAAGAATGTTATTTCTGCGCCAACTCAGAAAGCTCAAAAGGAGCTGCTGATCCAGTTCTACAGAGGAATTATTGAGTCTGTCATCTGCACTTCTATAACTGTCTGGTTTGGCTCTGCAACCAAACAAGATAGACACAGACTTCAACGGATAACTAGACATGCAGAAAAAACAATTGCTACCAACCTGCCTTCCATTGAGGACCTGTATATTGCACAAGTCAAAAAGAGGGCTGTGAAAATATCTACAGACCCCTCACATCCTGGACATTCAACTTCTATCCTCAAAACGACACTATAGGGCACTGCACACTGGAACAACTATTTTATTTTATTTTATTTTATTTTATTTTATTTTATTTTATTTTATTTTATTTTTTTATTTTATTTTATTTTATTTTATTTTATTTTATTTTATTTTATTTTATTTTATTTTATTTTATTTTATTTTATTTATTTATTTTTGTCAAGAACGTATTTGTTAAGTATAAGCATGGATTGGATATATAAAATAGATATAAATAGAAGAAACATTAGGACAGGGATGGTAGGCATGCTGGTGCTCTTATGCATGCCTTTGACACAAGAACTAGGCACACAACTAGACACAAGAACAGTTTTTTCCTGAATGACATCTGGAATGTCTGCTAAAGAATTAATTCCCACAGCACTGTCAAACTATTTACTAAGACTGTATTACTATTATACTTCTCATCCTTCCTGTTACCTATCTCCTCCCACTTATGATGATAACCTTGTTGCTTGTATCTCTATGATTTATATTGTTTTGTTTCCTAGTAAGATTTGATTGCTTATTTAGTAACCTATGACTATCACTAAATGTTGTATCTTATGATTCTTGATGAATGGTTGTTTTTTTGTGTGTGTTTTTGGTTTTTTTTTTTGGTGTATATGCACCAAAGACAAATTCCTTGTGTGTCTAATCACACTTGGCCAATAAAGAATTCTATTCTGTTTTGTTCTGTTCTGTCCTGTCCTGTCCTGTCCTGTCCTGTCCTGTCCTGTCCTGTCCTGTCCTGTCCTATCCTATCCTATCCTATCCTATGTTTGCTGTTTTCTCGGAGGACCAAGAGAAAAATGTTTGATTGATTATTCTGTGCCATCAAGTCATTAACAATCACATATTTTTTTTCCACAATGATTTTTCCCTAACCTGGTCTTTCAGGTCATCCAATAGTATAACATTGCTACTGTAACTGAGTCCATGCACTTTGCTAAGAGAGTTTGAAGTTTATTCAACCACCATCTTGTTAGCCTGCAGACAGTTGCCTAAGCCAGCAATCAACACTCCAGCAATTCTGAACTACAGTGGCATCTTTATTACTTCTTCCCTCTGCAAAAGAAAAAAAAATCTGCTTGAGAAAGAGACACTCTTGGGTACTAGGAGTATGTTTATTGGGAAGTAAGCTCCTATACTCAGTGATCTAATACATAAGTGATCATATCAGCCAGAAGCATTAAAACTGCAAAATGTGTATTAATTTTCTAGACCAGCGTCTGATTACATTATAAGGATCAGTGAGCTTTGAATTTCTTCCTCTCTCATTCTTTTCTCTCTCTCAACACAAAATGTAAAAAAGCAAGCACAATTTAGAAAGAGCAGTGATTAGATCTATTCCTATTAGCAAAACTGTTCAGTATAATTTGTACCTTGAATAGGAAGTGGGTGATATATATCTTCGGGTTACTGAATGTACCATGGCACCCCTGTTTCCTCCCAGACTTCAGTAAATCAAATCTTCTTTTCTCAGCCAGCTAAATTTCTCTCCATGCCTGTTTCCATCTAGATCTTTTAACTTATGAAATCATAAACTTTCACTCCTTTCCCCACCTTTCTCTTCTTGCACTCCACATTCTTCTAGAGAACATGCACAAACTATTTGCTTTCCGCATACAATGAAAAAATAATCAACAAAAGATGAGGTATGACTTGCCAAAAAATGTAACATTAAGTTTGCATGAACCAGACTGAAATAATTAAATAATATCACAATGGATCCCCCACATCCCAAGGATGTAAAGTACAATAGTGGTTGTAGTGTAAATAAAGAAAAACGTCATTTTAAAATTAAATATAACATTTTCTGATACATGTAATTATAGATGGGATTGTTGGAAAAGAATCATGTTATGCATATGTAGGTGCCTCTTCCACTTCCAATTAAATGTGGTTCTTACTTGGAAGAGACTTTTGGAGAACCATCTAGGTCTGACAGGGGTGTCAAACTGGCGGCCCATGGGCCAAATGCGTCACATGCAGACCACGCCCACCCCAGCTCCATGAATAGGAAAACATCGCAAAATGTCACGTGACAGCAATGTGACACACCGAGTTTGACCTGGGATAACCTGTTTATAACATGGTCAAGCAGAAAATGCCTTATAATGCCTTGGTAAGGTCACACTTGGAATATTGCATTCAGTTTTGGTCGCCACGATGTAAAAAAGATGTTGAGACTCTAGAAAGAGTGCAGAGAAGAGCAACAAAGATGATTAGGGGACTGGAGGCTAAAACATATGAAGAACGGTTGCAGGAACTGGGTATGTCTAGTTTAATGAAGAGAACTAGGGGAGACATGATAGCAGTGTTCCAATATCTCAGGGGCTGCCACAAAGAAGGGGGAGTCAAACTATTCTTCAAAGCACCTGAGGGTAGAACAAGAAGCAATGGGTGGAAACTAATCAAGGAGAGAAGCAACTTAGAACTAAGGAGAAATTTCCTGACAGTTAGAACAATTAATCAGTGGAACAACTTGCCTGCAGAAGTTGTGAATGCCCCAACACTGGAAATTTTTAAGAAGATGTTGGATAACCATTTATCTGAAGTGGTGTAGGGTTTCCTGCCTGGGCAGGGGGTTGGACTAGAAGACCTCCAAGGTTCCTTCCAACTGTTATTCTATTTTATACTATTCTAAAAGTTAGAAATGCATTGGCGATCTTTCTCAGCTTGTTATCTGCAAATGCATTAATAATTTCATTCATAAAATACATATATATGTATGTAAGTACAGCAATAAATTTAGACAGCACCATGGTGGAGAAGGATGATGTACTGAATAAGCTATATACAAGTACGCACATAACAATTTCTCACCTACTTTTACAGCTTCTTTTACAACCGTTTTAAAGGCTACTTTTCAACTCAGCTGCTACTTTTATAACTGTGGCTTGGCTTAAGCATTTGGGCAGATGGTTCATTATAAATCTTCTGCCCTCCTCCAACTGATACACCTGGATTATCTCCAAATTGATTTGACTGTAAAGCCACAGCTAAAGATCTCACACGCATGGGGCATTTCCATGTTTCTGAGGATGCTAGTGCCTCTGATTCATTGTATGTGCTTGAGGCAATATGTTGTGATCTCCCGAAGCAGTCAGGGAGATGCAGGAGTGAAGATGCAAAGACTTTTGATAAGGTCAGCTGAAGCCTAAAGGAACCCAGCAAAACTATCTGGGATATACTGTATTTTGCTGCTGTTGTTAGTCCACATAGAGCAGCTTTCTTCAATTTACTGCCCTCCAGATATGATGAACTCCTGGCTATTCTGACTATGGATCATGGGAGAAGAAATCTAGCAAATTTGAGGAGATAGCAAGTTAATAAACATGGGGGGTGGGGGGAATGGACGGACAAAGAACATAATTTCAGGAGTTTCAAGCATATTTGTATCTGTTCACCACTTCGGTGTTCTTAAATTGACCCTCAAGTTTCTTTCAAAATTATTTGGAAGATATTTCTAAATTTGAATTTATCTTAGATTAAGACAACTCCGACAAAAGCTACTGCAGTCCTGGCAAAGCCATGTCAGTTTATATCAGTGTTTCTTCTCTTTCTGTTCTCCCTCTCTTTGCTTTTTCTGCACTTCAGTCATCTGAGCTGACGTCTCTGGTTTGGTCTGAACATAACAATGCAGAAAAGCCAAATGCAGTGCATACAAGGAGAAAAAGCACCTGGATATCACATAACTAGGTTCACATAACTAAAACACCCAGAATCTTAAACCTTCCTAGTGTACCATAAACAGTGTTGGAGAGTTGAAAGTTTGAATGGAATCTCCATTGGAGATTCCATTGGAGTTGGGCAGCTAATAAATTCAAATGAATTCATAAATAAGAATGAGAGCTATGGAACACTGAATAATATTCAGCTTCACTGAACTGTTTGCTTGCTGCCATGCTGGGTGAGAATTCTGAAAACTACAGCCCCAAGAAATTTGCAAAATACCAGTTTGAGAAATACTAAAGCCTGATCTGTTTTAGCAACAGATCTCTCTGTTTTCTTCCATTTAGGCATGTTGCTAATTCTTTTTCTGAATGAAACAAAATTTTTCAAGGTTTTAATTCGAAGAATCCTGGATGCTTGTTCAGACACCACGTTGATATGGGGGGGGGGGTTGGTTAATGCAGACACGGGTACAAAAAAACCTCCCTCATCATGTGAACAAAGTGGGCTTACTGCAAAAAAGAAAAAGAAAACACCAAAAACAAAGTTATGGAAAAATAGATTTAAATCACAGGAAAGCAGATTCCAATTAAGGGATGAGGAAGAGTTTAGGGGTTTTTGTTTTTTTTTTTTTAATATTGTAGGATTTTTAATGGTGTGAGCCATCTGGACTCACTGTTTGGAATCCATATAAATGTCTTTAACAAATAAATAAACTAAGTATTTGAAAAATCTTCCTAACAACAATGGAAGTTTGACAACGAAATTGATTATTTATAGAAATAATGAAAAGCTCTTCATTGGATGCATTCAAGTGGAAAGTAGACAGTCATCTACCTGGAATGCTTTAATTCGGATTCCTGAATTAGGTCTTGAGCTCAATTGCATAATTGGCTTCTTCTGATTCTCTGCATAGGTTTGGACTCTTGGTCCTTAATCATAGATTTTGTTTCCTATCTGGGGATACGTTTTATTGGACTCAGTTGAACTTTTTTTTTCCTAAATAGGCATGTATATATTAAGCTCTGATTTGTAGGTATTAATGTACATTGGAGCCAAAATCTGCTAACAATCTAACTTCATTTCATAGATTTCCATATTCTGTTCTGCATCTTTCATTGAAAATTAATTACAGCCTTTGACAACTAATGTCTATTAAGAAATTAGTCTTCACATTTAGAGTTTCTTTAGTGGTGGTTATCATTCTGTTCACTGTGTTTGTTTAATCTTACCCACCCTGCTATCCCCCCAGATGTGATGAGATTGTCAGAATTCCTGGTTAGTATTAACAAAATAACAAACTGGAAGATGCTACATAATACAAATTGGGGGTGGGGGGGCAGAGAATGCAGCGGTGTTCATTAAAGGATGTAAGGAAAATTAGCTACAGGTAGTTCTTGTTTAGTGATACAATTGGGACTGGTAACTTGGTCATTAGGCAAAATATTTGCTAAGTGAAATTGTGATCAGGTTTCTGTGTTAATTCAGCTTGCCTTTGCTTTACAGACCCGTGAAGGTCATAAATTCAAAGACTGATCCTAAAGTTACTTTTTCTTCATATGAATAGGTGTTAAATGAGGACTACCTGTTTTAAACCTGTAGTTTGCCATTTTCACATGAACTTTTTTTCCCCTAGAGTAGACACCCTAAAACAAAAAATTAATTCTTAGCAAACAGAAAGAAAAGCACAGATGAATCTAACTTCCATGTTTGTTTACATTGCAAAAAATGTGAGCTAGCAAAACTCCTTACTATAGAGAGATTTGCCAACATTGTTCCGGAATCTTGCACTCACATATATCCCCCAGTGAGTGTATGAGTGAAGATGCAATCATTTTCCTATTAAAAATCCTTGAAGCAGCATTCAAATTAATCAAACACAAAGTTTAAAACAACAATTCACTGAAACAAGACAAAAACAAAAATAACAGCGCTGAGGAAGAGATTCAAGCATTCCAATTGCTGCCAACTCATAGAGCAAACATTTGCGTTGTCAGTATAACAATTAACAAACCACTGTGCCCACTGACATCTCCCCCTGTGCCAAGTCCCTGCTGTTTATTTACTTATCTGAGCAGACCCAGTTTTCTGCTCAAAAGACTTTGCTGTTGCAATCTGTCTTCCCAACACCCTTGACTTTTTTTACTCCTGGCTCTGCACTCTGTAGCTACACTGACTTCCTTTCTTGTGTTCCATAATCCTACTGTAACTACTGTAATTTAAGAAGAAATTATAAGGGCATCTAGACCTTATCTTCCACTGCTGCTTGAAGTACTGATTTAATCTATTTGAGGAGGGGGCAGCAGTGGATCGGGCGAACTGGTAGCAGTGGCGGCGGGAGGCTCCGCCCGGACACCCATGAGTGAACTAGTCGTGATGGGTTTTGAAACCTGCCCCTCGGGGGCAGCCATAATTACTAGAAAACCCTCAGTCTGACACGGCAGGTGACTCCTCTAGTGTCAAATGCCAGCATAGCTGTTCCTAGCCAGAGCTGAAAGCCATCATTGAAAGGCAGCGGCTGTTGAGTTTGCTTGATGGATTGATTGAATTGCATGAGAATCGAAGTGGGAAGCTGACATGTCTGCTGACATTTCCATGAAATGGTTCTTTCATTGAAGATGGAAGTATTTGCTTCAGTCACCTAACCTGTTTATGGGAATTATCATTGTGTAGCACTCTGCAAGTGTGATGAGGCTAAGACTTCAGAATTCTCATCTTTAGCCCATCAATGCAGATGGGCTAAAAAGAGGAAAGTTCTCTTAAATAACAGACAGTCTGAATGTGTGAAAATAAGAAGTGTGACATAATCAAGCCAACAACAGATTGGGGGGTCTGAGAAATGTGGATTCAATTCCTCACTCAGCCCCAGGTTATCTGACAGGAAGCTATGGAAATAAGGGTGGATGGATAAGAAATCTGAGATTCTTAGAAGTACAGGATAAAAATATAAATAATAATGAAGTGTGAGGGTATAAAGCAGGGGTGAAATGCTCTGGGTTCGGACCGAATCACCTGATCTAGTAGTAATGGAGGCAGGCGGTTCGGAGAACCAGTAGCAAAAATCCCTGCCCCCTCTCCCCATGCCCAGCTGAGCCGCACAATCATCAGATGCTTTTTTTTTTACTTTTAAATGCATTTTTTCTACAACTTCTTCGGCCGAAAAAAATGCTTTTAAAAGTTAAAAAAAAAGCCTCTGATGATCGTGCGGTCCCAGCTGAGTTGCCAGATCGGCAGAGGCTTTTTTTCTTTTAAATGCCTCTGATGATCCAAGTGGAGTTGCCTGATCGGCAGAGGCATTTAAAAGAAAAAAAGCCTCTGCCGATCAGGCAACTCAGCTGGGATCATCAGAGCCTTTTGAAAGCATTTTTTTACAACCTCTTCACCAAAATGGTTGTAGAAAAAATGATTTTAAAAGTAAAAAAAAAAAATTGGCCACGCCCACCCAGTCACATTAACCCCACCACCACCAAGCCACACCCACAGAACCGATAGTAACAAATTTTACATTTCACCACTGGTATAAAGTGTATATGTTCATTACAGCAAGAGAAGTACCATTAAGCTGCAAGAATTTTCTTTGTAAACTAATTCATAATTCATACCTTGTGCACAATAAGAAAGTTCAGAATAGTCAGAATATCGTCTTTCTTTAAGAATTTTTCCCATCTCATCTAGATCTTTCTGATATAATTACAATTGAACATCTGTGATCTGAACTATTTCTAATTCTATTTCTGCCTCTAATTTAAAATGTACATGAAATTCCGTTATAATGCACCTGAAATTATATATGAGATGGTATTTCCCAAGGGCGTGCACACAAATGATTTTTATGCAAATATCCATTCTCAAATTATAAAAAAAATATATCTAGCAATCATACAAGTATACATACATGACATAGGCCACTTGAAACTTTGTGAATAAATGGTGCACATTTGCTCCTGTTCCACATGGAAAGGATTCTTGACCCATCAAGTATAAGTATTGACTTCTGCTTATTAGGTTTCAAGAAGATGTTTTAAATTGGAATAGCAAGGTTTGAGAGATTGGATTAGTTGCATACTAACTTCAAGAACTAAATCATATATTGAAGGAAGAGAGATGTGATACTCTGTGGGACTGCAGTCATGAACACTTATGCCTTTTTTTTTAAAAAAAAATGTATTAGTTGGAAAAGGTGCTAGCAAATTCCTAATTTGTTACAACATGCAATGGGCCTCTTGCATGCTAACTGATGTCAGTGTGTAATGAAGCTATAAAGTAATTAGATATTTTCAGCATCTTGAGTTATTTATAAAAAATAACAAAGGTGGGATAAAAGTGATATCTGAAACTTAGAGTTACAAAGTAATCCAATTTGCATCTCTTTTTTTTCCCCCTAATATGGAACGTTCTAGAGGATGTGATGACAAACTACTCTTTTGGCAATTTACAATATCCATACATGTTGTTGAGCCGTGGTGGTGCAGTGGTTAGACTTCAGTATTGCAGGCTAACTCTGCGTTCCCACTGCCAGGAGTTCGATCCTGACCGGTTCAAGGTTGACTCAGCCTTCCATCCTGTCATGGACCTATTGGAACCCAGTTAGGAGAAGGCGGAGTTGGAACCAGAACTGTCCAAGGGAGATGGCATGTCTCCCTTGGCATGTTTGGAGAGGCCAGGGGCTGAGGATGATGCTGTTCCAGGCCCCTCAGGCATTGGGGCAGGGGGGGGGGAGGCGGTTCACCGGATGGAGAGCTACCTGCCCTCACCGACACAGGGTGGGTCAGTTGCTGACAGGCAGTGGTGCTGATAGGCAGTGGATCCCCTATGATAAGGAACAGCTGCCTCCCCCACTTGATCCAAGGGTAGGAGAGCAGAGCATAGGCAAGCTCAGAGAAGGGCTACAAGGCTACTTGGGAGAAGGTTGCCCCACGTCTCCTCACAAGGAATATTTGGAATGGATTGACTTAAGGAGAAGCCATGGGGAATTAGTCTTTCCAGGAACAATTGTTTGTTTTGGCTTATACTATACCAGGCTTTGACTCAAGCCTTTGGCCTTTGGCCTTGCCTTAAGGGCTGCTTTTCACCTTTTGCTTTGCCTAGCCTAGTTTAAGGACTGCTTTCTGCCTTTTGTCTTGAACCTTGTCTTTGCCTTGTGGAGTACAATTTGCCTCATGGACTCACTTAGCCGGGTAGACTGGACTTGGGACCCTGAACCTTGCCCTGTGAGCATGCTCCTACTCTGTGGACATTGTTATATATGGGCTGTTGTTTGGGGGATTGAGGATGGCTCCCTTCAGGGTATCATTGGGTGGACCCTTTTTTTTTTTGCTTTAATTCATATGCCGCCCTTCTCCGGAGACTCAGGGCGGCTTACAATGCGTTAAGCAATAGCCTTCATACTTTTGTATATTTATACAAAGTCAGCTTATTGCCCCCACAAACTGGGTCCTCATTTCACCTACCTTTGAAAGGATGGAAGGCTGAGTCAACCTTGAGCCTGGTGAGATTTGAACTTGCAGTAATTGCAAGCAGCAGATGTTAATAAGAGTGCTTTAGTCCACTGTACTACAATGACCCTTATTGGTCATTGGAGAGCTGCTTGTAGAAACATTTACTTAGAACAATAAAGAACTCTCTAGAGTCCTGCTTGCCTTGATCACCTGGGTCATAACATATCTATCATGATCCCGACTCACAAACCCAAGCAAATCAGAACTCTGAGGCTGAGGTCTTCCTCTAGGAACTTCTTTATTGGGTACATCATATCGGCACGATCAAATGGAAAACCAACTCTAAATGGTTCCCGCTGTTTCAGTATAATTAAGATAGGAAATAACTCCCTCTCCAAAAGTCACAGGTCACGTTGGCCAATTAGGTTAATTGGCGGGCTCTCCAAGCACTCCTCCCCGTCCCTATCCACCACCTGTAGAGATGACCTTGGTTCCCATGAGAAAGTTTTGTCTAGCAACCTATTTCATCCTCCTTCCCCCTCCCCCCCCCTCTGTGTGGCAACTGAGGAATAGAAAAATGGCTTCTGCCAGGTTCGCTTCAAAGTTGACAACATCCTTCCAAGGTCGGTTAAAGGAGGACCCAGATTGTTGGGGCCAATATGCTGACTCTGTAAACCACTTAGAGAGGGCTGTAAAGTACTGTGAAGCAGTATATAAGTTTTAAGTGCTATTGCTATGATAAAATATAATAAATGTTGGTATGTACTAACTTTAGCTCTATTCCCTTTTCTTTTTCTTTTCTGATACTTTTAATTTTTTAAAAAGTCACTGCTATTGCTATTATGGGGTCAGATAAATAGTGGGGGGAAGATGTGTGTGTGTGTGTGTGTGTGTGTGTAAACATACAAGATGAGTGTGGGTATGCATACATATATATGTATGATATAAAATGTATTCTGAAATGCTTATGAAAGAAAGCTGTCAGAACTGTTTTTTGTTTTTGTTTTTTTTTTTTTGTTTAAGAAAAGCAAGCACTTTTCTCTAATCCAAAACCCCCTGGAAAAGCCTTAGAGAACTGCCTTCAGAGTAAATTATAGTTCTCAGTCTTGACAGATGTGTATAAAATGTTTTTTTTTAAAAAAAAAAAAAAGCCATACCATTTGTAGGAAGCCGGTTTTGAATATGTTTAACTTGTGAGCCATTTTTCCGGTCCACTTCTTTGCACTCACTATACTACTAGTCTATGATATATTATTTTACCCCTAGTATAGTCCCAGGATATGATTAAATCAAGTTCTTATCGAATGTTTGCCGTCTTCGAACCTTTTCTGTGTTTCCTGGGGAAAAAATTAGCTTGCCCTAAGGTAGCACTGTGAAGTATAATATCCATTAGGTATAGGTAACAATGACTAAGGAGTGGTTTTCCAGTTTTCTCTTGCAGTGTACGATGGACATCTTAGCACTGTTCTTATATGCCTTCTCACTATTCAATTACATCCAGAGATTAGTCTTACCTGGGACGGAACTATCACAAATTGAAATCCTAGGATAGCAATAGTGTGTATACCAACCAAATACCGCTCTGTTGAAGGACTTAAGTATTCAACTACAAGTTGTCAAACACTGAAGTGTTGAAAGCTCGAGTTATAGGTGCATATGTGCATGAGTAAAGCATATCTTCCTTGGAGACCATCCATCTGTAGAACAAGAATCTGGGAATAATTCCAAAATTCATGTATCATCTTTGTAATATGAGTTGCACTTCCAGCATTGCACTTCAGTGTAATGTGAATCATAGAGTGAGATTCCCAACAGCCTTTTTAGAAACAACCCCCTGATAAATTGCTATTCTTCATCTGTTAGAATAGGCAAGAGGATTCATACTTCTGGATGTGGACGAAAAGGTTTTTTTAAAAAAGGATTAGTTTTTCCCTATGGAAAGGTGGCATTGTGTGCCATCTAGTTATAGGCCCGGCTGATAGACTACTATTTTTATTCAATTGATTTTCTTATTCACAATGTTCTTGAAGGTGGTGGAAGACCATTTTCCCCAGCCAGTTGTCTTTTTTTAATTCCCAAAGAAAAGAAGCAACTTGAAGGCAGTCTATGATTATTTTTCTTTTTACTGATTTGAAATGCTGAGAAAAAGGAGATTTATATTTTTTTAAAAAAATGAAGTGGTCCTGAACTGCTGGTGAAGTTTGGTGCAATAATTTCCCCTTTGTCAATACTCCACACAAAACAGAGGAAAGTAGCCTGGTATTTTGTTGAAGAAAAGGAGGAGGGAACCCTCTTGTCAGTTTCACTCCCTTTCTGAAGGGAACTGCAAAACCCTCAAGTCTGCATTCCTCTTTCAAGATCTGAAGCTCAGGAGCTGGGAGGAGGCCTGAGGCCATTCTCCAAAGGGAAAATGGACTCACGGGATCTGGGAAAAAAGGCTAAGTAAATTCTAATATACGCTGAAATAAATCATCTTGACTGAACTGGTGGGAAGACAGATTTCAAACCAGCACAAAATCCTTGTGCCTCAGATTTAATGACATCTCCAGATTGCCACTTACCTGATCAGGTTTCTCAACAATGAGAGAGAAAACCCTAAAGATAATGAAGGTGCTGGTGTATCTCTAACTGATCTCACGCTGTCTTGACTCTGCTACATCAAGTCTGCCGATCCCCAGTAATGCTACAAAGGAAGCAAAACCTGTCTTTGGGAATCTGAGAGTCATGGTTCAGTAGAGGAGAACATTTTTAGCTCAGGGTTGATATGAGGGCTCCTTGGGGGCTCTCTGAGATTGCTTGGCTTTCTTGCAGATGTTTCATTACCCAAACTAGGCAACATCATTGGGGCTAGTCAAGGCTAGATTTTTTTAAACAATAGTCCCATGTCTTTCTGAACAGATTGAAACTCAGAAGACTCCAAAGGCAAGCAATAGCAGTAAATTGGGCTCTGGGTTTGGAGCCCGGGATACAAGAATACAAGGATAGAATAATTCTGTTGTCATTTTCCAGCAGCATTGTGTGTTTAGGCCCATTTTGTAGCCACCAGAGAATGCAAGAGAAGGATGGCGGCGGCGGCGGCAAGCCGAAGGAAGTGAAGTGAGAGAGGCACATGAAGAGAGGAGGTAACAATGATGCACAAGGGAATGTGATTTGGTTAGTAACAGTGCAACGTCTGGTTGGAGCTGCAGCAATTACCAAACCAAATGCTCAAACAGAAAGCACTATTGGCAACATCACCCTCTGCCATATTGTAGGACGAAGATCTAGGTTATAATATAGTTTGTTATCATCACCACCATCCACTTCCTGACTCTTTCGGTGAAACCTGAAGTTTTTGTGGGCTGCTTGGGAGTATTCCTTACCAGCATTAGTTCCACTCTTCAATTTGTCAAAAGGAATCTACAAACAATCTGTGATCATCTTCATTTCTGCCAGTGCAGAAAGGCTCAGATCAAGGAGTGAAGATCTTCACCCTGTCCCGAATTGCTGTGTATCCTACACCGCCACTTCACACAAAAGGAAAGGAAAGAATCAAACACCCAAGCATCTTGTTACCATGTTCTCTTTTCTTAGGTTACAGAAGGGAAGATGCCAAGCTGTCAAGCCAGCATTCTACTTACAGGGCATTTTGTTCAGGAGACCTAAAGCAAAAATTCCTTCCAATGGGGAAGTGGCCCAAGCTCCACAGACTTTCAGAGAGTCCCCCACACACACAAAAAAAGGCTTCAAAGCACTTCCTCCTGCATCATAGCTCTGCTAGAAATAAATCAGCTGAGCTACCCAAGACAGAAAATGGCTTGGGCCATAGAGGTTCTAGAACAATTCAAATATCTGGGAGGTCACCTTATTGTTTCCTTGAATTCTGCACTGATCCTAAAATCAGTGTTTTAGGTAGTTTTCATTTCACTTTTTTGGGTGACCTTACTGATCGGTTGCTGCAAGATAATTTGGCCTAACGTTGAGTAGTGGGTGTATGGAGGTGGGTGTTTAGCCTTTGGATAGCAGAAGCAAAATAGATCTTAAAACTATTTTAATCCTGTAGTTATGATGTTTGTGTGATGAACTAAATGGTTTAAAATGTGGGACTTTATATATGATTAAAAAAATAAAACATCTTTGGCTTTTCCCACTACTTCTGGGGAATATAACTAATAACTGTTTGCTGTTATATTTAGAGAATGAAACTATTGGGTGAAGTGGGAATAGGAGGCTTTGTTGAAAAAAATACCAATTTCCCTGATTTGCTAATTATTTGTTACCTTTAATCTCCAATATCTTTTTTTTTTAATTTTGAGATTAGGATTTTCTTAGGTGTAATCATTATTCCCAAATTAGTTGCGGATAAGCTCTATTGAATGCTAATGGGAAAAATTACATACTTAGGAATTTACAATATTCTATGACATTTAGAAGCAGTGGAGTAGGCTGAAATATTGTTTTGAACAGTATATTTTACGTATTATCTAGAGGGAAGGACTCTGTAGGATCATTAAATCCAGAGTCTAAAATAAACTAACTGGTTCATTGCTTTACCCAGTTATGTTGGCAAATATGTCTTCTATGTCAATCAATTTCATATCCATTGTGATAGAATTTCACAAGCGTACAATGACTGCTTTTTTTTTTTAATGTGGCCCAGCAGATCATCCAGCGCATCAACATTAGTTGGCTAGACTGTTCATGATGGTAATTCAGAATGTTTTTCAAATATTTTTCTGTTCTTGGGTTACAACAGAATGTGGAAATAAAAATATTTTCATCAACCCAATTTAATGATATAAAGCCAGTTTGGTGCAGAGGTTAAGGTTAGAAACCAAAAGACCATGAGTGCTAGTCCATGAGTCTTAGGTACAAAGATAGTTGGATGACCTTGGACAAGTCTGACTCTCTGAGCCCTAGAAAGCAGGCAGTGGTATATCGTTTCCAAAATCTTGCCAAGAAACTTTTAGGGACTTGTCCATGCAATCACCAGGAGTCAACACTGACTCAAAGCCCCCTCTCCCAAAAATCAAGGATATACATGAAGTGCCTTCTCATCAGAGACCTATACATCTCCTAGGTAGGAAAAGTGTGTACTGTTTTTAATTATGAGAGTGTTACACAGCAACTAGAATTCTGAATGTTGCAGTCTCACAAGATTGGAAAGTAATGGTTGGATGAAGAAAGTGAAGAGAAGAAAAGAAGATATTTGCTCATATGTGCAACAACCAAGTGTATGGGCTGATTTTCATAATCATAATCATAAGTTTATTTGTCAAGCATATATAAGATAACAGGTAAAAGTATAAACATAATTTGAATACATGAAAAGAGTACGTAAAAAGGAATATTAGGACAGGGACAGTAGGCACGCTGGTGCACTTATGCATGCTCCTTACAGACCTCTTAGAAATGGGGTGAGGTCAACAGTAGACAGTTTAAGGTTAAAGTTTTGGGGGTTTGGGGAAGAAATTACAGAGTCAGGTAGTGCATTCCAGGCATTGATCACTCTGTTACTGAAGTCATATTTTCTGCAATCGAGTTTGGAATGGTTTACCTTGAGTTTGTATCTATTATTTGCTCGTGTATTGTTGTGGTTTAAGCTGAAGTAGTCATTGACAGGAAGGACATTGTGGCAGATAATTTTATGTACCATGCTTAGGTCAGACTGAAGTCGGCGTAGTTCTAAGTTGTCTAAGCCCAAAATTTGGAGTCTGGTGGCATAAGGTATTTTATTGCAGTTAGAGGAATGGAGGACTCTTCTTGTAAAATATCTCTGGACTCTCTCGATTGTATTTATGTCCAATATGCAGTGCGGGTTCCAGACAGATGACCTGTATTCAAAAATTGGTCTAGCAAATGTTTTGTATGCTCTAGTTAGAACAACACTACCAGAGAAGAAGCTATGCAAGATTAGGTTAACAACTCTTAATGCCTTTTTGACAATGTTGTTACAGTGGGCTCGGGCACTTAGAACTTTAGAAATGAGTACTCCAAGGAGAGGGTCTGCAGAAAAAGACTGTAAAATTAGCCAGTGTATAAATCAAGATTTCATGGGCTGCTTGAAAATTTGTAAAATCATTAGTTTAGTTTAGTTTATTAAACTTCTACACCGCCCTTCTCCAGAAGGACTCAGAGCGGTGTACAGCCATGTTAAAACACACATAAACTCACAAAATCTAAAAACAATTTAAAATGAATATATAAAATTTGGCCCATAAAGTTAAAAATTGACGAACAACCCAATTTAAAAATCATATTCTAAGCCAGCCTGGCCTGTTGGAACAAAAGGTCTTAAGGGCACAGTGAAAGGTACGAAGGTCGGGGATCATACGGACCTCCAGGGGCAGGTCATTCCAGAGGGCAGGTGCCCCCACAGAGAAGGCTCTCCCCCTGGGTGTCGCCAGTCGGCATTGTTTGGCCGACGGCACCCTGAGGAGTCCCTCTCTGTGGGAGCGTATTGGCCGGTGGGAGGCTACCGGTGGCAGAAGGCGATCTCGTACATACCCAAGTCCTAAGCCATGGAGCACTTTGAAGTGGTAACCAGCACCTTGAATTGCACCCGGAAGACCACCGGGAGCCAGTGCAGCTCACGCAGGAGAGGTATTACATGGGTGCACTATGTTGCACCCATAATTACCCACGCGGCCGCATTCTGGACCAGTTGGAGCCTCTGGGTGCTCTTCAAGGGGAGCCCCATGTAGAGAGCATTACAGTAGTCCAGATGGGATGTGACGAGGGTGTGAGTGACCGTGCGTAAGGCATCCCGGTCCAGAAAGGGACGCAACTGGTAAATCAGGCAAACCTGATAGAAAGCTCCCCTGGCCACAGCTGTCTTGTGGTCTTCTAAAGACAGCCGTGCATCCAGGAGAACATCTAAGTTGCGAGCCCTCTCTGAGGGGGTCAGGATCTCGCCCCCAATAGTCAGCAATGGAGCTAGCTGGCTATATCGGGACACTGGAAACCACAGCCACTCGGTCTTGGAAGGGTTGAGTCTGAGCTTGTTTCTCCCCATCCAGATCCGCATGGCCTCCGGGCACTGGGACATCACGTCAAGGGCATCATTGGGGTGGTCCAGGGTGGAGATGTACAGCTGAGAATCATCAGCGTACTGATGACACTTCACCCAAAACCACAGAGGATCTCACCCAGTGGCTTCATATAAATGTTGAACAGAAGGGGCGAGAGGACTGACCCTTGCGGCACCCCACAAACAAGGCACCTCGAGGTCAACCTCTGTCCCCTTGCCAACACAAACTGTGTATGGTCAGAGAGGAAGGAGGAGAACCACCGCAACACGGTGCCCCCCACTCCCAACCCCTCCAATTGACACAGCATGATACCATGGTCGATGATATCAAAAGCCACTGAGAGGTCTAATAGGACCAGGACAGAGGAACAACCCCTGTCCCGGGCCCTCCAGAGATCATCAACCAATGTGACCAATGCCATTTCCGTGCTGTACCCCAGCCTGAAGCCCGACTGGTATGGATCTAGATAGACAGCTTCATCCAGGTACTGGGGAAGTTGTCACGGCACCACACTCTCAACAACCTTCGCCACAAAGCGAAGGTTGGAGACTGGACGATAGTTCGCTAATACAGACGGGTCCAAGGAAGGCTTCTTGAGGAGGGCCTCACCACCGCCTCTTTTAGGGAGGGAGGGAAGAACCCCTCATTAAGACACGCATGCAATCGACTATTGCTTAAACAAATTATAGGTGAATGCTGAATAGAAGTAAACATCCCAAGAAGAGAAGGACATATTCAGTCAAAGAATTGGTAGAGTTGGAATCCCAAAGATGCTGTTCAAGAGGCAATTGGACTTTCTTAGTTTTGTCCTTGAAAACATTTTCACTTCTTATCCAAGAACTTTCTCCAGTTCTGAAGTTCTTCTTGAATGAGAAGCGAAACGTTTTCAAGGGGTGGGGGGAACCCCCAAGAAAGTCCAGTTGCTTTTGAACAGCACCTTTGGGACAACCATGACCTGGATGACTGAGAATCTTGTGGAATAGCCCACATCTTTACCAAGGCTCTGCTGTGTGTTGAATAATAATTTAAAACATTTATGAGAGGTGGTTGTTCAGCTTCTCTTATACCCTCCAGAGACGGAAAACCTACAGCTTCCTCAGATTGGCAGTTTTGTACAGATTTTATCATCAGGATAATTTGCCTCTATTTAAGTCTTAGTCATAATTATAACTATTTACAGTTATTCCACTGCATTTTTAAGAAGGAGAAGCACATATATTGACTATCTATATTTTTTTATCTAATCCCCTAAAACATTACAGAAGTGATCCCAACTTTGCTGATTCAGCTGCCAAACTTTGATGGTGCATTCTTGGGATCCTAGGGGTTACAAGAGAGCCAGTTTGATATAGTGGTTAGAAACCAAGACACCATGAGTTCTAGATCCATTTAGGCAGAAAGCCAGCTGGATAATCTTGGGCCGATCACTTGCTCTCGAGAAGCCTAAGAAGCAGGCAAGAAGCAAGCCATTTCTGCAATCTTGCCAAGAAAGCTTCAGGAACTTGTCCAGGCAGTCATCAGGGATCAACTTGAAGGCACACACATAAAAAAGGGTTACAAATGGAGGGGGGAGACCTGGGAGACCACATGAAGGCTGTGGTTACACCCCCACCTCCACTGGAGTATAATCTTGTTTGTAATCTTGTAATCTTGTTTGCATGCATATGATTTCAATCTATCCCAAAGCAAGTAGGGTAAATTTTAACTTCACAAGAACACTGTGAGATGAAATAAGGCTGAGAGATTTGCTCTATACTTCCAAATTATTCTGATACCTGAACAGGATACATTGGGAACCTGATTTTTTTAGCAAATGATGAGAACATGATAAACATGATAAAGAGAATAAAGCTATGCATATAATCTACGTAGTTACTGTATTTACAAAACTTCTCTGGAGATATGCAGTGGCCTAATGTTGTAGCCCGCCAGCGGCCTGCACGGATCATGGCTTATCCCGATGACGAAGAGGCTGGTGTGGGGTTGCACCAGCAGCCGCCACAGCCGGCGCTCACGTCGGACAGCGAGGAGGCTGAAGAGAATGTGGTGCCAGAGGCAGAGACTCAGCCTGGGCCTTCAGAACCTCCAGAGGCTCCTTCAAGTGGAGAGAGCGAAGTGGAGGAGCCTCTCCTCAATGCTGGAGCACACAGGGCTGCCAAAAGGCAGGAGTGGCTACTCAGGAGGAGGAGGTCTCCTCGAAAGTAAGGTTTGAGGATAATTGGCCATTCCCTTAGCCTATTTAAGTCGCATGCAGTTAGTAATTTCTTGCTGGAAACAACGTGTAATTATTACAGAGCATTTTTGAAGAGTGAGTGTCTTATTGTATCTTGTTTTCTGGGCTGGTTGCCAACCTTTGCCGGACTTTGTTTATTCTTGGTACGTTATAATTTTGATAAGGACCGTTGGTGTGTGTCACAATCCTTGGGAATCCGGAGCTGGGGCAGAACACCTCATAACTCGATGTTCAATTCAGCTATCCAGGTGATCACCTTTGGCATTGCTTTTTGTGCGGATCTTCTAAGGAACCAGTGAATGCATGTTGTGGGCAGTTTCACATAGCAGCACCACAGTCACAGCAAGGGGGAATTTGTCCAGCCCCATTGAAACAAGGCAGAGGCACTTCTTCCAGTATCACATCTAATTCTGTTCAATTTCATCTGGGAAGAGCGAAGCAGGTTAAAACCAGCTGGTTTGGTAAAGGGCTCACTAATGGCCAGACCACAAGAAGTAACTTGGCCCGTTCCTCTCTTCAGGCATTCTTGGAATTAAACTAGATAGATGTTAAGTGAATAGCTGTTTTCCCTATGGGATTTCAGTCTTGTAATGGATAATGTGTGCATTATCCTGGTGAATAGGGAAAGCCTTATTGTTCCACATCCTTGACCGTAGCCAAGCGAAAGCTTGTTGTCTTCTAACGTGGGAAGGTATAATATCGCTGAGTACTGAGTAACCAGTGCAGAGGAGTGAGATGCAAAGTGCCAGAGATAATACACATTGTCTGACAAAGTTGGACACTGAGGATTTGGGTGTGGATGCTGTTAAGCCACCCGCCGGCACAGTATTTAGCTGTGGAATAAACAAAGCCAAGGCTGTTATTCATAGGGTGTCGGCATCAGCACTCCAGGATGTTCCAGCCAGTCTGTTCAGTAAATAGTTGATGAACCTGAATGTAACAGCTTGAAATCCTGATGGCTTTATGGACTTGTCTATGATTTTCTTCACAGCAATAAGTGGTTTGACATTGCTTTCTCCTGGGTTACTTTAGCTTTCCAATCTGACTGGAAGCCCAGTATTCCTCAGCAGTCTCCCATCCCCAAGCTGACCAGACAAAATCCTGCTGAGTTGCTAGGAATTCAATGAGTGTATTCTATATCAAAATGTTTTATTCTGTCATTGACCCCCACACTGTGTATTTAATAAGCAAACACAATCACTCAATGCTAAATGCAACATTTGAATTGTGCTCTTGAAATAAAACATGGAAATGTGAAAAAATATGAACTACTGTAATTTGAGAATAACAGAGCAACATTCCTCCAACTCGGCAATTTTGAGATGGGTGAATTGAATTTCCAGAATTCCCCTGCCAGCTATGTAGACAAAATGTGCAAACTTCATATTTTAGGACTTAAAATATACTGGTACTCCTAGGCTGGAATTTAGTCAAGATCCTGAGGCCAGTAAAAAAAAAAACATCACTAATAAAGAATGTATATCAGAATGCACATCACATCCTTACAGGTTTCAGTATCCAGTGGGCTCATCAATCAGAAGCCTAGCTTCCCTGGGAAAATCCTCAGCTCAGTGTTCACTGGCCTAGAAAATGGGACTAGACACTGTTTTTCCAAGAAAAGGTATTTATAATATTGCAACCTTGATGGAAACTCCTTCAATTTATCTTTCATGCTGTGTGCATATATTTAATTTCAAGCCTGGTAAATATTTATTCTCCCTCTGAGAAGGACTAATTATTCATTTGCCTTCTTTCTGAAATCTATATTCTTGGTCTGTTAGAATTAGAGGGGCTTATTTTTTTTTTAAAATGGCTGGCTCTCCACCATTCCTCCCCTCTTTGGCAAAGGAACATCAGGCTCCCCACAGTGCCCCCTCCCTGGCAGCTAAGTGAGGCTTGTTTCCATGGTAGCCTCATTAAATTTGCATCTTGTTCGGCTTGGGCTGCATCACGGCTGCAAGTTGTATTTTTAGTTCATGGCAGTTACATAATAAGAGACTATTGGGGGAGCTGGGGGAGGGAAGTTGTAGTGGGATCAGTGGCTTTGTGGAACCCATCTGGCTGACTTCATTGGAAGCTTGTGGAGCTTCTCTAGATAGTAGATTCCATCACGGTGTGCTTGGTGTGAGGTCACATTCACTTTCTCCCCCTCAGCTCAACCAGTGGTAGAGCTCATCATTTCAGAAAGATATATAGGCCTGTTTGCATTCCTCTGGAACCTTTTAAATATGACCATAGGGGGAAAATATATAGGTAACTCCATCCTTCACAACTGTGGCCCTCGTTAGCCAGTAAACGTTTCTCCAAAACTTGCTTTCTGAAATGAGAACTGACTGGTTAGCTGCTATGATTTCTGATGCAGAAGTCCCTCATGTATAGAGAAGGTCGAAGTGATTCCATTTATACAGTGATGATGAAAAAGCACTTTGCATTTTTCATTATTTTTATATCTCTTTTCACAGCTGAGCTCTAGAGCTTAGCACAGCTGGGCTAACTACATGAGTGTTAACTCAGGTGAGAACTAATATTGCTGTTAACATGAGCCATAAGCTAGAATCCCTGCTTTTTAAATAGCGATCTTTGGCAATGTTCTCTCTCTTACTCTGCCAAACTTTTCACCTCAGCTTTGGGATATCCTCTTGTAAACTGTACAGAAATCCTGAAGATGGCATGAATATATATTTAGAAATAAATATGCGAGACACATTTGCATATATTAATGTAAATATGAAATGGCTTTAGAACCAACTGGTACATAAATGCAGAGTGTTAATAAATATATGAAGTTCTGCCTGACTCACAGACTATCTGAAGCTATATCTCAAAATAAAAAGAAAAGGAACTCTTAAGGTGTTGGGAGAGCATCTGCTTTCCATGCAGAAGATTCTCAATTTAATCTTCAGAATCTCCAAGAAGACTGCAAAAATTCCTAACCAAACTACTGGCAATCAACAGTAACGCTATTTATCAAGAAATACCGATAGCCCTTTTTTTCCACAATATACTTAATGGGTTTAGTAAGGTTGCTGTTAGACTGTTGTGAAAATAAGAGTCACTCAACGTGCTCAATGAATTCTTAGGATGTTAGATCTAGCCCCAAGCAAACCTAGTCTTGAGTAGGTTTAAACTAACTCAATGCAGTCAACCATTGACTGCGAAACACAGCCAATTGCCTTATTTCAAGAAAAAGAGCTGAAGGGAAAAAACAGATAACAAAGCCATTCCGTCTCCTATGGAACTCCGCAGCAAGACCTTTCCCAAGCTCTGCTTCACCATACATCTGCTTTATTGAGAGAGAGATGAAGAAGTAATGAAACTCTGGCAATGGTCCCCCAGCACAAAGTTTTGTGGGATATAAACGTTTCCCAGAGAAAGGGAGCGGAACTCTATATTCTCAAAATGAAAAGATTTGTATTTACTGTAGTTATAGTATTGGTAAAGGGAGTTGGGTGAGCCAAGTATATTGTGATACTAAAACAATGTTCTAATGAAATGGTGGAGCGTACTTTTGAGTAGATTCATCTAGGTTTAGTTTACTAGCCTCATCCCATGGGAGGCCTCTTCCCATCAATACCATGGAGCATGATGGAAGAATCTATGATGTTGTTCTTGGTTGCTTCCAAAATGTGGGCAGTATTGACATCAGGAAAGGTGTCACGGCTTCTTTTCAGGTATTCTTGATTTACTTAAACTGCCTAGGAAAAAGCTGTAATGCAGTGGCTTCCACACCATCAAGTTTATATATAAACAGGAATGTTTTATGTATTACCATCAGGCCTATTTTGTAAAGTATCTATTAGTAGAAGGGAACCTTGCATTCTTGAGGAGTCAGGCTTTGATGATAAAAAGATCTAAAAAAGCTAAAACAGGACATACCACCAATTGAGGTCAAACAAGACAAGTGGTCAGATAACTTTTTTAAACTCTAGAATGCAGCAATGATGGACACACCCATATGACTTCTCTGCTCGGTTGCCAGTGAGCTTCCTGGTGGAATGCAAGGTGCTGGTTATTATCTATAAAACCTGATGTGGCTTACAGCCAGGTTATTTGAGAACTATTTCCCATGGTTTCTGCCTGGCCAGTACAGGCCATCAAGAATTGGCACATTCCAGGTCCCTTCAATTAAACAGTATCATCTGTGATGCATGCATTCTCGGTCATGGTGGCTGCCCTCTAGAATGTGGTTTCCCCTGAGATTCTTATAGCCTCTAAACTTTTTGTTCTCCCAAGTCTTGGATTGAGAGATATGGGGAGGGGAGTCTTTGTTGAATGTGCTTTTTCATGTTTGGTTTTGTCTGTATATAAGAGCCGCGGTGGCACAGTGGTTAGAATGCAATATTCCAGACTAATACTGCCGACTGCCAGCAGTTCGATCCTGACTACTTCAAGATTGACTCAGCCTTCCATCTTTCCAAGGTCGGTAAATGAGGATCCAGATTTTTGGGGGAAATATGCTGACTCTATAAACTGCAGTATATGAGTCTAAGTGCTATTGCTATATGACTGGATCTCCTCTTGTTTTGATTTGTGGTGGAATTTTTTTTTATATTATTGTATTGTTGCCCACCTAGTGTTAGTTGGAGTCAGGCAATGAGATAGAGATGGATGGATGGATGGATAGATGGATGGACAGATGGATGCTGTTGTAATACAATGCTTAAGTCACAATTGCAAACCAGAAAAATTTGTTTTGAATACTTGTTTGCCAGGGGCATGTGCACCAAAGTGAGATTTTTATCATGACACAAGTATAAAAAGGAATGTGTTGTATTCCTGATGTTGTGATGCCTGTTTGGCAAACCATTGCTTCTCAACCCATTATAGACATTTTCTCTCATTATTCATTGCCACATGTGAGAACCACATTATACTTTGACAGAAGAGTGCGTAATGCACAAAATTGGAACATGATTTCTCTTTGCTCTAGATGCTTTTTTTTAAGAGACATAATTACTAACAGAAAACAATGCTTGCAGCTCTTGTTTTCTGGCATAAATGGCGATATGCTTATGTCAAACTATTCCAGGAAGCAGAACACAGAAACCAGAAGGCACATCTCATGATTGGGGCTGCATGGAACATCATCTGTCACTCTAGCTACTGTATTGTCTCTCTTTGTTTCTGTAGCTTTATGCAGGGCTCCTATACCATTGAATTAGTGAAGACTGTTTGATAAATTGTTCCAGTAGTGTCTTTATTGCAGCTTTTATTTGTTCTTGTCCCTAGACTAATGTCACGGGACTTCAACAGTCTCAGCACTAATTGTTTGTGAGAATGTCATTCTCCCAGCCTCTCATTCTTTCCCAAAAGAGCTCAAGAAGTACAAAAAGATAATTTAACAAGGATTTTTTTTATTTATTTTTTTTGCCACAACCATGCTTATTCAAAACTAAGCCCCACTGAGGAAATCCACTTTTCCAGCAATGGGATGCCAGTATTTGCAACCCCAACACATGATTCAGGTCCAGGGGATCTGTTCCTATAAATACTGTTGGAAGTTTGGCTGTTTCTAACTTTGCAAATGGGGCTGTCACTATGGATCAGTCTACTCATAAAACAAGGTAATTTGCTGTTGCCAAAAATAAAAGAGGTAGATCCCATTGTACATACATCAATGCAGAGACAGAAACTGCCATCAGCTAAAGCATTCAAATTCAACCTAGAAATAAGGAGAAATTTTCTGACAGTGAGAACAATCAACCTAGTGCAGTGGTTCTCAACCTGTGGGTCGCGACCCCTTTGGGGGTCAAACGACCCTTTCACAGGGGTCACCTAAGGCCATTGGAAAACACATATTTTCAATGGTTTTAGGAATAATTTTATGGTTGGGGGTCACCACAACATGAGGAACTGTATTAAAGGGTCGTGGCATTAGGAAGGTTGAGAACCACTGACCTAATGGAATAACTTGCCTTTGGAAGTTGTAAGAATTTCATCACTGGAGGCTTTCAAGAAGAGACTAGACTGCCATCTGTCAGAAATGGTGTAGGGTCTCCTGCTTGGGCAGGCAGTTGGACTAGATGATCTATAAGGTGTTAGAGTTTGCAGCAATCCAACCAGAACACAAGTAAATAATTCGGCAGGATTCATGTATAAAAGAAACTTCTTTATATACAGTAATATAAATCATGATGCATGTAAACAAAACCCATGCAGCAGAAGTCAGAACCAGAAATCACAGCTATCCCAGCTCATAATTACACTGACACAAGGTCCCTTCCAAATCTGTTATTCTGTTCTGTTCTGTTCTGTTCGATACTGTTCTAAAGCAGTATCTTGACTATCTATTGTAGAAAGCCAGTTATTTCCACTACTGTCAAGAACTGCTTGGGTTAGAGTCATTAAGTCTCATATCATCCCTGAAACTACTCTACCTACGGCGGGGCTGTCAAACTCCCGGCCCATACCCAGTTTAGCGAAGGGGAGGAAAGTCCCGATACGTCATGTGACGCCGCCATGACAACTTGAGTTTGACACCCCTGACCTAGGGAATCGTTGAATTACAGACTTTTTAGGGCATTGGAATACAAATTCTCAGTCCCTGCAGAGACAGTGCCCACCAGAAGTAGTTACTGGGTCTTTCTGGAACTGAAAAAAACTAGGAAAAGGGTCTTGTTAAGCTACTATACTATCTGACCAGTAATACTCTTCCTAACCTCTGCAGGGTTTTAATCAGTGATGAAATGTAAAATTTGTACTACTAGTTCTGTGGGCGTGGCTTGGTGGGGGTAATGTGACTGGGTGGGCGTGGCCAATTTTTTTTTTTAATTTTAAAAGCATTTTTTCTACAACCTCTTTGGCTGAAGAAGTTGTTAAAAAATGCTTTTAAAAGCCTCTGACGATCCCAGCCGAGTTGCCTAATCGTCAGAGGCTTTTTTTTTTACTTTTAAAAGCATTTTTTCGGCCGAAGAGGTTGAAGAAAAAATGCTTTTAAAAGAAAAAAAAAAGCCTCTGATGATCACACGGCTCAGCTGGGGATGGGGATGGGGGCGCAAGGATTATTGCTACCGGTTCTCCGAACCACCCACCGTCATTGCTACCGGATTGGGCTATCCAGTCCAAACTGGGAGCATTTCACCCCTGGTTTTAATGCTTGAATATTTGTCAACATTATTTTAATATTTGATATTCAGTGACATTTAATTATATGAAGGTGGCATTTAAAATCTTATTAGCAGTTTCAGTGCCCATGGGGGAAATAATTCCGATATAAATAAGGAGAGATGTAGATACTGTAATTTTGGGAAATTGGGGGAATTTTGACCTCAGATTTAGGGCATGTCCATGCAAGAATTGGTAACCAACTCAACATAAAATGAGACATCTACTCATTCTTTTTACTAGTCAGGAATGGAGAAAATACATTCCTGATTGGTAAATGACTAGTAAATATAATAGAATACATTCAGCTATTCTATTCCATTCATTTTAAAATCCAATTTATATTTCAAGTTATTAGAATGGAGACTTTTCAGTCATTTCCTAATGTCTTTCTTGAGAACTCATCAGATGGCTATTCTTTTTCTAGACAATTGAGAAATGTACATATTTTGGGAATCTGAAAATGCTCTATAGTAGCTGCTCGGTATTTTAATTCTTGACTTACTGATGCCACATCCTGAAAAGTTTATTGAAAGAATAACAATAAGGAGAGACAATGAAAAATTGCCAGGCTCAGTGACCACAGCAGTTGTTGTCACCTTTCCTGTGGATCCCCTATGAACAAAACTGGGAAATTTAGACACCTTGCCCAATGCCCTGGCACTGGCTACAGTGCTTGTGTTTAGCATAGGATAAAAATTATAAAAAATACATTCTGAATTAGCTCTCCTAGCAATAAATGAATCTCTTTTTTTTCCTCATTTTTCTAGTTTATTTTTTTAAAAAAAAATTATTATATTTTTATTGTTAAAGAATAACAAAAAGGGAAAAAAATCAATACAAAAATCAATAGTAAGGAAAGAAAAAAAAAATTTTCCCCCAACGTGCTATACAAATGGAAAGGAAGTTTTAGGAAATTGAAGTCTTCAATTCTTCTAGAAATCTCTTTGATAAGGTACTGGTGCCGATTCATCCAATCTCCCAAGTGCAAAGTCCACAAATGGTTGCCAAGTGTTCCAAAAAACATTTTCTTTATATATACCACTTCTAATTTTAATATCACAAGTCAATTTATCATTTAATGCAAATTTCCATGTTTCATTGTACCATTCTTCTAATTTTAAGTCAACATTTAATTTCCAATACCTAGCAATTATAATTCTCCCCATTATAACCAAAAACCTCACCAATTCTCTTTCTCCAGTTGTTAATGTTGTTTCATTCAATATTAATAATAATATGGTTTCCAATTTCAATTTGACCCTCTTCTTAATCATTTCAAATATTTCATTTTCTATCCTAGACCAAAAAAGTTCAACCCCATTACATTTACACCACATATGAGCATATGTCCCGAGTTCCACTTTATATCTCCAACACATTTTATCCACTTTATTATCCATTTGAAAAAGTCTTATTGGGGTCAAATACCACTTCCAAATAACTTCATAGTTATGTTCCTTAATCCTTATTGATAATGTCCTCATTATTCTACTAATCCAGTTCATATTCCAATTTTGATCAGAAATTTCAATACCCAGTTCTTTTACCCAATTCTCTTTCATAACCCTTTGTGAATTATTATCAAAGTTAATAATTTTATAAATTTTACTAACTAATCCCTTTGGCCCAATTTCATCTTTTATTATTTGAGATGTCAAGTTTTCAAATTCCGTTTCCTTTCTACTCTCATCATTCCTTTCTTTGCATTTCCTATTCCATTTATTCATTTGAATTCTTTCAAACCAATTAATATTTAATTTTCCATAAATTTCCTCTTTCCTCATTTCATTTTCTATAAATTTCAACCATTCACTAATTGTTTCCACTTTCTCTTCTATTATAATCCTCTCTCTGTTACTATTTAATTTCATTGGGCAATTCTCTTTCAGTTTACCTAAATACAATGCGTCTGGTATTAATTTTTTTGCTACTCTGTCCCAATTTTTAGTCAAACTATTTAACCAATAATTACCTTACCTTTTTAGGATAAAAATTATAAAAAATACATTCTGAATTAGCTCTCCTAGCAATAAATGAATCTCTGTATCTGTACCTCCCTATCAACTACCATCAACAATCTGAAAAACCAAACAGCTCCCAAACCTCAGACTGTTTTAAACATCATGCTTTCCTGATCAGCTAGCTGTTAAAATGACATCCTGGGGGTTCTGCATTTGTTATATCCCAGTGATTCCAGAATTTTTTTCCCTCAGTTTACAAATAAGGAGATCAATCTTAGCAGAATCTGGAGTTACTGCTTTAAAGGCAAGCTGTTTTCCCCTCCCTCTTCTCTTTCAAAGCAATCTGAGTAATAAATATTCTGCAGATTAAACTAGGCTGGGGCTGATGCCATAAGACCAGGGGTGAAATGCTCCCGGTTCGGACCGGTTCGGACTGGATCCCAGCTGAGTTACCTGATCGGCAGAGGCATTTAAAAGAAAAAAAGCTTCTGCTGATCAGGCAACTCAGCTAGGATCGTCAGAGCCTTTTGAAAGCATTTTTTTACAGCCTCTTCGCCGAAGAGGTTGTAGAAAAAAATTGTTTTAAAAATAAACAAATAAAATAAAATAAAATTGGCCATGCCCACCCAGTCACATTACCCCCCCCCCCCACCAACCCACGCCCACAGAACCGGTAGTAACAAATTTTAGATTTCACCACTGCATAAGACCAACCATAAGAACAATTGTGCCATACTGGTATAACCAAAAGTAGAACTTGGATTTGCTGTACATTTATTTCTGCTCACAGTGGGATGATCAGTCAGAACTGGGTTTTGTTGTTTTAAAAATACTATGTTCCTACTAGTGATCGTAATTGATCTGGAACTATTCGGCACCTCATTCTACTTTATTCCCAAAATTAAACTGTTCAGAAGTTGCCTGGACTACAAATCAATAGAAATTACTACGTTGTTCTGATTTTGACTTCTACCCTTCTATCTAAATAAAACTTTTCTTCCCCCTCAACTTGTAAAAGCATGGCAAAAATGGCTGGAGCACCGTTGTGTGCATCGCATTAGACTTGTGAGCAACATCCATGCCGTTTTGTAGTTACACACTGTAATTTGTTTCCATTGATCATACTTTATCCAAAACAGAATTCAATGTCCTCGGTGCTGTCTGAGTGTTTTGGGAAGTGTCCAATACATAGGGCTGTTTTGATTGAAGAACTGAACGATTTGGAGGAAAAGCAGCAAATGCCATCAGAGAGTCAGGAAGGTGTGCAAATTAAAAATTAAAAGTGTCACTGCAGAGTCTGGCTTGAAGGACATGAAGAAAGCGGTTCTATGATTAATGAGGATTTGTGAAGCTGCCACCACTGAACCACAACCAGAATTAGAGCAATGACAACATTTCTCATTTGGTGGCAGTGATTTCTGTATCACAAAGCAAATTGAAATCCTTAAGGCAGACACCTATTATGAGTAAGACAGGATTCCTCAGTATTGTTCAGTACAAAAATACTTCTCTATGCTGCCCTTACTGCTCTATATCGCATTAGTAACGTCAGACTTAGAATATTGCATCCAATTCTGGACACTGTGATGCAAAACAGATGCTGAGGCCATATAAAGAGTGCAGAGAAGATGATAAAGGCACTGGAGGCTAAATCATATAAGGAATGATTAAGGGACCTAGGTATGTCTAGCCTAACAAAGAAAAGGATTAGGGGTGATACGATAGCTGTTTTCTGGTACTTGAGGGCAGTCACAGGGAGGAGAGGGTCAACTTATTCTCTAAAGCACCTGAAGGCAAGACAAGAAACAATGGGTGGAAGATCATTTAAAAGAGATCCAATCTAAGGAGAAATTTCCTGACAGTAAGAACAATTAATTAATGGAATTAATTGCTTCTTGGAGTTATGGGTGCTCCATCACAGGAGGATACAGGCAAAGATTGGACAGCCATTTGTCAGGGATGCAATAAGGTCTCCTGCCTTGAGAAGGAGGTTGGACTAGAAGACCTTCAGACCTATAATTCTAGATGAATCCTCACAATTCATCTTCCTCTCCTCCTAGTTCTTTCAGCATCTCATCTTTATCATCATCTCCATATGCCATCTCCATAGCAACATCATATGACTGCTAAAAACATAAAAAATGACTAAATATAGCTTGCCTTTAGCTTTAAAACAATTCTGGTCAGTTCTTAAAACAGTTCTGGTCAGCTAACAGCATGGGATAGGGTAACATACCTGGGGGGTGATGGAATGGAATGGAATGGAATGGAATGGAATGGAATGGAATGGAATGGAATAGAATAGAATAGAATAGAATAGAATAGAATAGAATAGAATAGAATAGAATAGAATAGAATAGAATAGAATAGAATAGAATAGAATAGAATAGAATTTTTTATTGGCCAAGTGTGATTGGACACACAAGGAATTTGTCTTGGTGCATACACTCTCAGTGTACATAAAAGAAAAGATACGTTCATCAAGAATCATAAGGTACAACACTTAATGATAGTCGTAGGGTACAAATAAGCAATCAGGAAACAATATCAATATAAATTGTAAGGATACAAGCAACAAAATTACAGTCATACAGTCATAAGTGGAAGGAGATGGGTGGTCGGAATGATGAGAAGATGGCATTCGGGAAAAAACTGTTCATGTGTCTAGTTTGTGAGGGGTCTGTAAATATTTTCACAGCTCTCTTTTTGACTTGTGCAGTATACAGGTCCTCAATGGAAGGCAGGTTGGTAGCAATTGTTTTTTCTGCAGTTCTAAATATCCTCTGAAGTCTGTGTCTGTCTTGTTGGGTTGCAGAACCAAACCAGACAGTTATAGATGTGCAGATGACAGACTCAATAATTCCTCTGTAGAACTGTATTAGCACCTCCTTGGGCAGTTTGAGCTTTCTGAGTTGGCGTAGAAAGAACATTCTTTGTTGTGCTTTTATGATGATGTTTTTTATGTTAGCTGTCCATTTCAGATCTTGCGATATGGTAGAACCTAGAAATTTGAAGGTCTCTACTGTTGATACTGTGTTGTCTAGTATTGTGAGAGGTGGAAGTATGGAAGGGTTCTCCTAAAGTCTACCATTTTTATGGTTTTCAGTGTGTTCAGTTCCAGATTGTTCCGGTCACACCACGAAGCTAGTTGTTCAACCTCCCATCTGTATGCGGATTCATCATTGTCTCGAATGAGACCGATCACTGTTGTGTTATCTGCGAACTTTAGTAGTTTAATAGATCTCATTAAAGATGCAGTCATTGGTATACAGAGAGAAGAGAAGTGGGGAGAGCACACAGCCTTGGGGGCCCTCTGTGCTAATTGTACAGGTATCAGATGTGATTCTGCTTAGCTTCACCTGTCTGCTAGGAAGCTTATGATCCACTTACAAGTGTGTTCAGGTACCTGTAGCTGGTTTAGTTAGAAGTGTGTCTGGAATGATGATGTTGAATGCTGAACTAAAGTCTACAAAGAGGACTCTTGCGTAGGTCTTTGGAGATTCAAGATGTTGTAGGATGTAGTGCAGAGCCATATTAACAGCATCATCTGTTGATCTATTTGCTCGGTATTCAAATTCCAAGGGGTCTAACAGCGGATCCATGATGGTTTTCAAGTGGGACAGCATTAGTCTTTCAAAGGTTTTCATGACTACGGATGTTAGAGCAACTGGTCTGTAATCATTCAGTTCCTTGATGGTGGGCTTCTTCGGCACTGGGGTGATAATAGAGTGTTTGAAGCAAGAAGGAACATAGTACATCTCTAGTGATTTATTGAAGATACAGGTGAAGATGGGGCCAATTAGTCAGCACAGACATTTAAGCAAGAAGAAGTTATCTTGTCTGGGCCTGGAGCTTTTCCTGGCTTTTGTCTGTGAAATAGGTCTTGCACTTCCTTTTCTGTGATCACTAGGGGTTGTGAACCCAATGGGATGGGGTCAGTTGTAGGAGGCTTGGCTGTTGTTGGTGTGTCTGAGATGGGGGTTGTGGAGATAGGTGGCTGTAGATCAAGCATCCCTGACCAAATTTCTTGTCTGTAATTATTATTATTATTATTATTATTATTATTATCATCATCATCATCATCATCATCATCATCATCATCATCATCGGCAAATGTGTAGGAAGGCACCACCAGAACCCCCTGATCCTATCTCTGGCAGGATCCTATCCCTATCCATACTACAGGGATACATACTATATTTCATAAATCAAAGATTTTGCTAGGTCTTCAACAAGGGAGCAGAGTTCCAATTTTTTGTATCCATTTAAAAAATTGCCAAATTGGGTTTGCACCTAGAGATATTGTGTGAAAGATTGTAACTGTACAACATTGTATATGATTTACTTCCCAAAAATTGCAAATCTTCTATCACAGTTTAATCTTTTAATACATATCTACAATGAGATTGGAGCAATACACAGTTAACCCATTCCACAAAATCTACTATCTGCTTGCTTAATTAAGCAAGTATTCAATTAGCATTTAATACTCCTTCCGCCCATCCCTCCAATTGCAGCTGTTCAGTAATAGCAATGTCTATCATAAAATATTTGATTAGTTGTCTGTTCTTTCTGTAAGGAGTTCCATGTTTCCAGTAAAAGCTGTGGCAGTTCCTTATGCAATTCTTTGTTACCAGTATTCTTTGTTAATCGCTAGATTTGTGGAGCTATTTACAACTATAGATCTTTCATTTTGGGACAGTGCAACTACACATTCCATTGGAAAGGACTATTTTTGTTCAGTAGCATTTGGATTTCACTGAGTGTCAGGATGATATGAAAACTGAATTGAAGGATTTTATTTAATTTATCTAAGGAAATTATGTTATACTCAAACTTGCTGAATTTTGGTGGCAATTGCAAGGAAAGTAAAAGCAATCAATGGCTTAAAAGAAAGGCACTGGGATTGGTTCTTTTGTTCGTACAGGAATCTGTTTCACACAATCCCACAGGAGGCAATTATTTGTCAGTGGCTGGGTTAATTTCTCAGTGCGGGTTCAACATCAGCACCAAACTACATGAAAGAAAATGGTGCCTGAAGCTTCTTTCGTGCTACGAGTGCCATTGCTACCAAAGTTTAATTGGAGGCATGCAGAAAGTTGTGTGTTTTTATTGAATTAATCTTCTCTCTCTCTTCTTTTATGTACCTCTATTTTGAAACCCCAAAACTCTAGAACTTTATAATGGTGGTGGTGGATACTTTTCCACTGACAAAGCACATGTGTAGTACTGGATGATGAAATACAGACTACAACATACATGTACAATATGCAGACTGATCCTTTTTTATTCTAGTGGGATGTAGTCCCCAAAATGGGTCAGCCTGGCTCAGAAGCCAATAAGAGCCAGACACAAAGTTCACAAAACTTTTATTGAGGCGCTTCAGCAAAAGGGTCCCAGCCGCTAAGGGAGCTGAAACCCCAAACAACAGCAAAGCACGATCTTTTAAAACATTTCCAGAAATAGGGAAGTAGAATTTTACAAAGCTATTATCTTTTTTGGAGTTAGCTTGCTTTTAGTCTATTTGTCCATTTATCTATGGAGATGCACCCTGTTTGAGCATACATGTCATTTTGCCCCTATAGAGTTATGCCTTCTTAAACCCTACATGTCCTTTTGTCCCTACTTGTGGTTTCTGCTGCTTATTTTTTTTGTTGCCAAATCTTGTAATTTCCTATGTAATCTGAATATGTTTTGTTACATTTCCTCCATTTCATGCTGACACATTATACAGTTACATTCCTCTAAGTTCTCACTCTTTCCCAGGATGGGGGTATATTGCTTCTTAATGGGTGATCCATCAGGGAGAGATGACACTCTTTCTGTTTAATGAATAGAAAGAAAGCAATATACCTGGGAAGAGGATTCTGTATATGTGTGTTGGGAGAGAGAATTAAGGCTTTCACCAGAACAAAGCTAATCAACACTACTAGCTATAGGAAAAGCATAATCTACAGCAGAAGCCTGAACTTCAGAGTGATGGGTAGCCAGAACACAGAGTAACAACAACAGCGACCGATAAGATCCCACAGAGTTGGTCTCTTCCGGGTCCTGTCAGCTAAACAATGCCAGCTGGCGGGCCCGCGGGGGAGGGCCTTCTCTGTGGCTGCCCCAACTCTCTGGAACCAGTTACCTCCTGAGATCCAGACTACCCCCACCCTATTGGCCTTCCGGAAAGCAGTGAAGACCTGGCTTTCCCAGCAGGCCTGGGGCCGTTGATCTTGCTGTTGTAATCTTGCGAGATCCAGCCATGAATAGTGTGCATGGGCTTTTAATGTTTTTAAAATATTTTTAAAATGTTTTTTAATAATTTTCCTATGTTCTTTGTTGTATTATTTTTTGCTGTAAGCCGCCCAGAGTCCCTTGGGAGTTGGGCGGCATAGAAATTTGATAAATTAAATTAAATTAAACAGATACAGTGGCATCCACATGTATTCTGGTAATAATCAAAACCATCACCAGGTCAAATTGGTAGTTACTGTAGAGATGACAAACAATAACCACACTGAAAGTTTTAATTTATACATTCCTGTTCATTAATTTTAAAACATACATGAACATATTGCAGATAATGAAAGTATATACTGTTTTCTGTTTCTGCATTGTGCTACATATAATATGATTTTGATTTCAACATAGTATATTGCAATTACCTAGCCAATTGTTATTCAGTAAACCAGCAATGCACAGCTGTTACATTGCACAGTCTTTCCATGGCTTTTCAAGGACAGAAGTTTAAAGCTGGATAAGACTAGAATCTAAAAGTACCCCATGCATGCACTCCAAAAATGAACAATATTTCTGGACATGGGAAAGCTGTAGACCAAAGGGATGCTGTTGGGTCTTTTTTTTCCCATTTCTTTAAGAAAAATGAGTAAACAAACAGGTTAAGTTCCTTCCCATTTTTTCCCTTTAAAAAATTATCTGATTACATTCTTAAACATTTTCAATGGTTTATATGCTCCCATGGCTTTTCTTTTTCCTTCCACACCCAGAATCCTGCATCTTGCTGTTCCTTTCTCTGTAGCATACCATTTGGCTCAGTGGCTAAGATGCTGAGTTTGTCGATCGAAAGGTCGGCAGTTCAGTGGTTCAAATCCCTAGTGCCGCATAACAGGATGAGCTCCTGTTACTTGTCCCAGCTTCTGCCAACCTAGCAGTTCGAAAGCACGTAAAGTAGAAAAATAGTGACCACCTTTGGTGGGAAGGTTACAGCGTTCCGTGCGCCTTTGACATTTAGTTATGCTGGCCACAAGACCATGGAGATGTCGTCAGACAGCACTGGCTCTTCGGCTTTGAAACGGAAATGAGCATCACCCCCTAGAGTCGGGAACGACTAGCACATATGTTGAGGGGAACCTTTACCTTTACTGTAAAATGCATGCACAGGTCTTCCTTCATTTGAAACTTCCTTGCCGTTATTTTTTTTTCTCTCTCTCTCTCAGTACTATCATTCTTTCTTATTCCTTGCCCAACCATAATCTTGGGCAATTTGGAATGCCAATCCTACTTCTACTCCCCTGATCATGATATCTATTTTAGGGTAGCATCATTCCTGAACTATAATGAATTGTTGAGGAACTCAACAACCTCACTCATTTGCCATGGATTACTTAACTACACTCTTAAATCTTGTTTTGCTTCTATGTGAATTCTTTCCACATTCATACAGAATAGATCTTCCAAGCATGGTCACTGCTGCTGCTACATCAGTTTCAGTGGGAAGAAAGCAAAACACAAAAAAGGTATTGAGACAAAACTCAATTTCCCTTTATGTATTCCCCTTGTATTCACAAGCTGATTAGTAAGATCGCCTGTGTTTCAGTTAGGGTTATTGGGAAATGTGTTCAACAATTCATAAAGATTTATTTCCCTGGGAGCCTGGAGCTGCTTTCCAGAACAGGTGCTAGGCCACATCTCTTGCATCCTGCAATTCGCCTGCCCTCCTTCAAAAGACACTCTTCAGGGAATTCTTTTGTTCAGATCTAGCTCCCCTTCCCCACTACAATTAAGCCTTCAGCCAACACATATAATTTAAACAATTGCATATTATTTCCAAGTTTATGTCAACTTCAATCCTTTTTTATTGTTTTCACATTGTCAGATTTTAAACTGTATCCTACCGAGACAGAAATCTAGTCTCCCATGTTGCAGAAGGCACCAGATCAAAGGTGGTATTCAGCCGGTTTGGGCCAGTTCACCTGAACCGGTAGCGGAAATCCCTATGCCATCCTATTTAGGCACATTTTTGAGGCCAGGCGCATGCACGGAAGGCACATGCACCAGCAAAGCACATCCAGATGCATGCGAGTGAGTGAGCACACTGCTCACATTTGCGAACCGGTAGGGAAAGTAAGTGAATACTACCCCTGCACCAGATCTACCATTGGTGCTACTTATATAATTAATATAAACATTACAGTCATGAAAAGGGATCTATAAGGTAGACTCAAGGTTATGGGACATGTGAATAAGGAAGAAATTAATTATAGGCACTTCATATTCCTGTGTAGGAAATTATGGGTAATTATTAGCACACCAGCTCCCTACTGATGGCTTACACAAGACTGATACTGATTGGGCTCCTCCAATATTCTTGATATTACAGATGGATTTGGGGAAAATAATAAGGGACCTAATTGGGGCTGACACAAAGCTGTTCGTTCAATATCTCTTGTGATTTAGAAGATTATTTCACACATTGTATATCGGTTATTGGAATTGTTCCTTGAAAATGATAGCAATAGGATTTAGACTTATATATACCACCCCATAGTGCTTTACAGCACTCTCTGGGCAGTTTACAGAGTCAGCATATTGCCCCCAACAAACTGGGTCCTCATTTTACCTACCTCAGAAGGATGGAAGGCTGAATTGACCTTGAGCCCTGTCAAGATCAAAGTCCAGGCGGTGGACAGAGTTAGCCTGCAATAGTTCATTTTAACCATCAGGGCTGATAAATTGTACAGGATTCTGTTTTTTTGAGTAGATTGAAACTGAAGATACAGAAAAATGATGATGGGGACTGAAGGCATCTTTATGACTTTAAATGTCTGCTTGAGCCCTATTTTTTTTTTAAAAAAAAAAAAGCTATTAAAAATACTGAGCTGCAAGGATTAGAGAGTCATTCATAGCCATGTGAAACATTATCAACCCTCGTTGTTGACGAGTACTGTACTAAGAGTAGAGAGGGAATAGTACAGTTTAAGTCAATGCAGGAATGAAATCCAGCAGGTTCTGACAGGTTCTGGAGAACCGGTAGCGGAAATTTTGAGTAGTTCAAAGAACCGGCAAATACCACCTCTGGCTGGCCCCAGAGTGGGGTAGGAATGGAGATTTTGCAATATCCTTCCCCCTGGAGTGGGGTGGGAATGGAGATTTTGCAGTATCCTTCCCCTGGAGTGGGGTGGGAATGAAGATTTTGCATTATCCTTCCCCTGCCATGCCCACCAAGCCACACCACGCCCACCAAGCCACGCTCACACAAATTTGAATTTCACCACTGAGTCAATGTATATTACAATGTAATATGAGATACTTTCAAAGTAGCAATTAATATTCAGCCTTTCTAACAGCCAAAGCCAAAATAAAATACAGTGCTTAGTGACCAGATGGAAAAAGAACATTAGCATTAGAAAGGAGGAATCTGCTATCTTCTTAGCTGCTGCATAGTAAGTTTTCCCTTGAGATTACATTGAGAATATTTTTTTCCTGTTATTTTTCTCATTCCCTTGACCAAATTTAGCCCATTTCTTTTCTTTTGTGTTTCTTTTGCCAGGTTCTTTTTCCATAGCTTCTTGTCTTGTTCTCTTTTATTTTCAGAGTTATTCTGCTGATGGACAGAATCCCGTGTCCCATTACATAGTTTCTTTCCAACATTCCACTAGAAACAGACAAAATATCCACAAAAATGGATATTATGTTCACACCTTTCCTCTTGCCAAAAACTTTATCCTTTTTACATGCTTTTTATCCACGTTCTGAAAAGTTTAGATGATACAATTAGAAGAGAAACTATGAGACCTTGTACTTTCACTGATGCTGAAGTCTTAGTTGGCATGATATTTCCATCTAATTCTCAGAATTAGGGACACATTCAATATCCTCTATAAGGTCAGGGCCAGCTTAAGCTATTTTGCAAACCTTAGTGCAAAATCTATTTTGCTCATAATCATGTACCTCTACATGCTTCCTATTTTATGCAGATGAGGAAGGTAATTAGTTTTTCTTCCAAAGGATTTTTCTAGTTTGAAATTCTTTCCTAACCTTTCATCTAAGAAGAAAACAGAAAATTTCATTCCATTTCATTCAAGCATGCAACAAAAAGGAACCAATTGGAAAGGGACAACCATTCAGGAAAATGAGAAGGCATAATTGTGATGTCAAAAGGGACTAAACTGATAACCTTCCTCAATCTGCTGCTCTCCAGATGTGTCAATCTATAATTGTCATAAAGGAGGTCTTTGAAAGATATTTCAATTCATGTGAAGAATAGCATATTGTTAGCTACCCTCTGGAATACGATTAGCCTCTGAATAAATGGGAAATCAATGAAGGGAAGGGGTGGGGTGGGGTGGAGTGGGATGGGATGGGTTAATTACACTCTGAAATGACGTTCTCCCTCACATCTAGATGGTCCCATCCTGCTATTGTTTAGAAGAGCTATGAAGACCTGGGTCTTCACCTAAGCCTTTGACAAAGGAGATTAAAACCCCTTGCTTCATTTCATCTGGTCTGTTGGTCTTGGCATCTTTTATCTTTTATTGGTTTTATTGTAACTTGGTTGTTTGATTGTTGTGAGCTGCCCAGGGTCATTGGGAGACAGTTTACATGCAAGTTTAATTTATTATTATTTTTTAGATAAGATGGTATCAACTGAATTAAGCTACCCCCAGTTAGCTGCCTTTTAGGCTGGGATGGGCCCTTCCATTGTTCAACTCAGGCCCAATCAAAAATCAAAGGGTGAAACTCTGCCTGTTGCCAGGATCATTATTCCATCACCCAGAGAAAAATCAAGCAGATTATGTAATTTTTGTCATTCCTGAGAACAGGACAAAGATGAATGTATAGGAATTTCAGACTTCCCCCCAAAAAAATAATTCAGTATTTTTTTATATCTCATTAGTAGTCAGTAAGCTTAGGGCTAGATATGAATTCGCTTTTTGCAGCTGCAGTATCACCACTGACTATGATGATTGAAAATTGGCTAATTTTCCTGCCACTTTGAGATGAGAAACTACAAAAGCTGTACTGTAAATTGTAAAATAGACAATGCATGGGTGAAATATTTACAGCAGTTGCACAAAGAGGACAGAAGCGAGGATATTATTGCATCTCTTGTAGTCTTCTTCTGGGACTCACAGGTACTCATGTCAGAGTCATTCTATGCAAAAGCAATTTATATATCCCCATAGGGCAGGGTTGTCAAACTCTATTTCATTGAGGGCCACATCAGGGTTCTGTTTGACCTTGGGCAGGGCGGGGCCAGGGTGGGAATGGCCAGCTCGACATCACTTGTGTTGGGGATGCGTGTGGTGGCCCAAGCACTCTGTCAGCGGAAACAGGCTCCTGAGCTCCATTTTCAGCTGCAACTGCCTCCTGCAACCCTCTGTCAGTGAAAACAGAGCTTGTTGGAGGGGGGGGCACACACGGGCCTCCTGGGCTCCATATTCGCTGGCGGAGGCACTGCAGGCCAGTCCTTTGCTGTTTCCAGGGTGGTCCCCCGGGTCAGATCTAAGCACCCCACGGGCGGGGACCAGCCCCCAGGCCTTGAGTTTGACATCCCTGCCATAGGATATTTTTAGAATAGGTTTCCCCTATCTGGGGTCTCTGGGTTTTAGACAGGATGTTACAGTCAAAGGTGTATATTAAAAGAAAAGCATTGTGCTCCAAATCACCATGTAGAATTGTCCTCGTTTTCTTAGTAAGAATTGTGATAAGGCATATTATTCTACTGCTATTTACATTTCATTAAGGGCTTTTCCAAATACTAAAAACAACTACTGGCATCATCCATTCATAATCGCCCAGTCTCCTATCCTTGGTGTCATCTTTGTCATCCTCTCTATAGTTATCCTAATGTTATAATGTTATCCTCTCTATAGTTGAGCCCCTCTTTACACCAAAGTATACAAGTGTATGCAAACATATTCACAACCATAAAGAGAAAACAAAATGGGAGCTTAGAAAGGATTACAATGGATTTGCAGTATCCTTTGTGAAAGTCATCAAAAGGACAGGTATAACTATTATCTTCAGCAGCTCCTATCCATTGAAAGAGCTGCGGTAGTCCAAGGGGTTGACAGCAAAAATTCTAATAGCAGCACAGAGGGGTTTAGGTGATACTGAATGAAACTGTGAAGAGTGATTCGATTTGAAATACATTTAATCAACTTTCGTCTCTTTGACTCCATTTGAGGCATCAAATAGAATCAAGTGTCTTTAAATCACTTCAGAGAGTTTCAAAGGCAATTTGGAGAACCAATGATTTCTCTGGCATTCTCTGGAGAAAGTGAGCAGTCTGATGGGCTCTCTGATATTGACATGACTAGCCAGCCAATGAGTTTTATCATGTCTACCCACCTTGCCTTGAGGGGCAGGGGCTGCTCAACTGTTTTTGTCCCATTAGCCAGGTTTGCTTGGAGGGAAAGGGAAAGAGCAAGAGACCCACATCTTCTCTGCTACTCTTTTTAAAAATTGACTTGTTCTGATTGACTTCTTGTCTGATTATTTATTTCCCCAAACCCATTGCACATTTTAAAACCCATCCATCAATCAATTCTCTGTTTTCTCTCTGCTGCTTATCTATCTTGGTTTTGTACTTAACAAGTCCCCTTCGCTGCATAACTGAGTCTGAGAATACCATGTGGCTTGACTAGTATTTATATGACACAAGATATATTATTTCCTCCCCAGTCGTGGCAATATGTACCATATACTTTGGAACTGTTTTTTAATGTTGCACAAGACCTGATGAGTCATTCCTCAAAAAAGCTAGTCTTTGTGATAACTGGCGTGACTGGCGTGACTGCCAGTCCAGAAAACAAATGGTCAGAGGATATGGATTTTTCAATATTTAGTGGGAGTTTAACTCACACTTTATAAAAGCTTTTATTTTGAAACTGGAATAAGACAGAGACCACAAGGAACTGCCCAGCAGGCTGATTTCTCTTTCCTTACCGCTACTAATGGGGACTGCCCACCTAAAGAAAGAGCTTATATTTTTTAAAAAACCAAAATATAGTGGCAACCATCCACAACTCTGACAGGCAACCCAATAGGATATTATATCAATGGAATCAAAGATCAGTGAGAAAAAAAATAAGGACCACTAGGGATATACTTCATCCAAATCTCTAAAAAGGTTTTCCAAGAGTAATCAGTGCTGGTTTTTATCCAATGTCAGATCAGTTGCCTCATCGTCAGAGGCTTTTTTTTTCTTTTAAATTTTTTTTCTACAATCTCTTCAGCTGAAGAGGTTGTAGAAAAAATGCTTTTAAAAGCCTCTGACAATCCCAGCTGAGCCACGCGATCATCAGAGGCTTTTTTTTTTTTTTTACTTTTAAAATCATTTTCTCGGCCGAAGAGGTTGTAGAAAAAAATGCTTTTAAAAGTTTAAAAAAAGCCTCTGATGATTGTGCACTCAGCTGGGCATTGTGGGGGGCAGGGATTTTTGCTACCGGTTCTCCGAACCATCCACCGCCCTTGCTACTAGATCGGGCGATCCAGTCCGAACCGGGAGCATTTCAACCCTGGTCCAAATAATTTGCTTTCTCTACGTCAAACTGCAGCTAGAACCATACCTGACAACCTACCTTTAAAAGTTTAGTTCTGATCCAGATCCAAGGAAGCAGCTGGAACAAACCTTTTCCCCAAAGAAACATTAACAACAACTTCTAACTCAACTATTCTCTTCACTCATACATTGGAGCTAGAGATGACGGTCAGGCTTAGAGGCAAAAGAGTTCAGACAGGAAGCCATTTCATCAAAGTCTAGAAGCCAGAATGAATCCCACATAACAATACAAAAATCTCTCCCAATTTCTCACCAACACTTTAGACTACCCATCAGGAGTCACGTTTCTAGTACATTCGAGGGACTTTATCAGCATAGTATTACACAAAAATGGAAGGTACACCTTTCTCTTTCTCCCACCGCACAGAGATCGTGCAACCTTAATCATGTCTGCTAGATGACAATTCAATGATGCAATATGATTGAGAAGCCTGAATGCTTCACTGCCCTTCTTGCAGTGAAGCAAGCTCAAATAAGAGCTCTTACATATGCTTGATCAATTTTACTTCTAGTCTTCATCCACTGGTCCCCCAGGCATTAAGAACATCCTCCCTGTCTCCATCTGTAGCTGTTAAATTTTCCTCAAATAGCACATATCCAACCCAAAGCCCTAATATGAAAATGAAAAAGCATGGAAGAAGGTTCCTTCGTGGTCCATTGGGTTAAAGACTCAGAAATGATTCATTATAGCTTATTCATATTTCATCTCCCAGATTTATTCCCTCACAAAAGGAAACACCCCAGGATCTACCAACAAAGAGAGACTGCTTAGAAGTAATTGCACCAAATGTCCTACTTACCTCTTGACCTCATATGCCAACTGGTCCCTACAGCCTAATCTACAACAACACATAGATTGTTCACACCTCATCAGCTCCAGAGCAGAAAACTTGGTTACAGTTAACACATGGGAGAACTTACCAAAGAAGGCTGTCCAGAATGAATTAACTTCTTCATTTTCCATTTTGTAATGTACTATTTGATTTTAAATGTATAACTATGCTAAAATTTGCATGGCATTTTAATAAATGTTATTACCTTGTGTCATGTTATTTATTGTAGACCATCTTGTACTAGTCAATGAGCAAATAAACGCTCTTTCCACCAAAATCCCTTCATCTGTGATCAGATCCCCAAATCCTTGAAATCATTTTACTGGGAGCTAAGACACTGAGCTTATCAATCAAAAGGTTGGCAGTTCAGCGGTTCAAATCCCTAGTGCCGCGTAACGGGGTGAGCTCCCGTTACTTGTCCCAGCTTCTGCCAACCTAGCAGTTGGAAAGTATGTAAAAAATGCAAGTCAAAAAATAGGGACCACCTTTGGTAGGAAGGTAACAGCATTCCATTCCTTTGGCGTTTAGTCATGCCAGCCACATGATCACGGAGACATCTTCGGACAGCGCTGGCTCTTCGGATTTGTAACAGAGATGAGCACAGCGCCCTAGAGTCGGGAACGACTAGCACATATATACAAGGGGAACCTTTACCTTTACCTAAGCCATATCAGGATACTCCAGTCCAGACATCCTGACATCTTGTCTAAACAAGGACAACTAGATTATATTGATGGATACCATTTAAACTATGGATACCATAAAAACCAGAAAGTCCAGTTGCGTCTTGAAAACGCACCTTTGGAGCAACCATGACCTGGATGACTGAGAATCTCCATAGACTTTCTTGCCCGAGCTGTTAAGTGAATCACTGCAGTTATTAAGCTAGTGACAAGGTTGTTAAGTAAATCTGGCTTCCCCATTGATTTTGCTTGTCAGAAGGTTGCAAAGGGTGATCACATGACCCAGGGATACTGCAACCATCATAAATAAGAGTCAGTTGCCAAGGGTCTGAATTCTGATCTCATGATCATCTGGATGCTGCAATAGTCATAAGTGTGAAAAATGATCATATGTCACTTTTTTTCAGTGCCATTGTAACTTTGAATGGTCACTAAACGAACTGTTATAAGTTCAGGACTACCTGTAACATGTTGCACGGAGAGTACTATTACCTCTTCTCTATCTCTCCCACTTCCAGCCTGGCCAAACTAACTTGATTTTTGTTCTGCCCCAGTTATAGACCCCAAAGAACACAGCACACACAAAGTCTGTACAAAATTTAAATTTACTAAAATAACTCAGTCTTTTCCAAATAAAGGCTGTTAATAAACTTTCTTAACAGCCTACAATAAACCAAAGATAAAGTAATCACAATCTTACTAAGGTTGGCAGAAAGCCCAGAAGCAATTTGCAGAGAATCCAGATGCAAAGGAGAATGAACTAAAGTTGTTCCCTACAAATTGCTTCAGTTGGCATTCCTCCTTAAATAGGCTAAGGGAGTGGCCAATTAGCCCCAAGCCTTACTCTCAAGAAGACCTCCTCCTGAGGAGCCACTCCTGCCTTTTTTTTTAATTAAAAAGTTTTAACAAGTATTACAACAATTTTTCCCATCCCTCTTTCCCCCTTCCGTCCTCCTTGAAAAAGAAACAAAAACTTAGGCAAAACATTCATTTTTACAGCTGCTATTCTTCCTAACAAGGATAATTGTAATTTTTTCCAGTTTTCCATCTCTCTTTATTTTTTGCCACAACGGAACATAATTATGCTTAAATAATTTCACATTTGATGTCATAATGTAGACGCCTAAATACTTAACTTTTTTTACAATTTCAAATCCTGTTAGTCTTTCTAATTCATCTTTTTGATTTATAGTCATATTTTTAGTTATTATCTTCGTTTTCCCTGCATTTATTTTAAATCCAGATACTTGTCCATATTGATTAATTATGTCCATTAAACCTACAACCGACTGTAATGGTTGGGTTAAAGTAACAACCAAGTCGTCTGCGAATGCTCGTAATCTGTAGTAATACTGCCTAATTTTAATTCCATTTATTTTGTCCGACTCATGTATCTTACTTAACAAAAATTCCAAGGTCAAGATAAACAATAATGGAGACAAAGGACATCCTTGTCTTGTTCCTTTTTCTATATTAAAAGTATCTGTTAAACTACCATTAATTATTATCTGCGCTGTTTGTTTCTGATATATTGCCTTAATAGATTGTGTAAAATATTCTCCAAACTGCATCTTTTCTATTATTTTCAATAAGAATTGCCAATTCAATCAATCAAATGCTTTTTCTGCATCAAGAAATATCAGCACCGCAGGGAATTGGTTGTTCTTCCCCAAATACTCCAATAGGTCAACAACTTGCCTTACATTACTCTTCATTTGTCTACCATTTATAAAACCAGTTTGATCATTATGAATCATTTGTTGCATGACTGTCATTAACCTATTTGCTAGTATTTTAGCAAAAATCTTGTAATCTGTATTTAAAAGTGATATAGGCCTATAATTTTTTGGCTGGGTGTGGAGCCACTCCTGTCTTTTGGCAGCTCTGCGTGCCTGTGCATCCTTCTCTTCGTCCTCTTCACTTAAAGGAGCTTCTGAAGGTTCTGAAGGCCCTGGCTGAATCCCCCCCTCTGGCACCACATCTTCTCCAGCCTCCTTATTATCTGACTCGAGTGCCAGCTGCACAGGCTGCTGGCACAGCACCATACCAGCCTCCTCGCTGTCAGAATCAGCTACAATCCGCACAGGCTGCTGATGGGCCACAACAATTTTGCTCACCACTTTGTAAAAATTATTGCTTCCTCCTATAAGGAAGCCTATATTACTTGACTTTGATTTCTGAGGATCAGAAAAAGAAAGAGTCCATATTCCATTCAAGACATTTATTTCCGTTTGTACACATAAGCTTTGTCTGCCTCGGGGAGGAAAGAATAAAGAAATGTGAATAAGCTATGATGAATCATTTCTGAATCCCTATACCAGAGGACCTCTTGGGAGCCCTTCCATACTTTTGATTGCCATGTTAGAGCTTTGGCTGAGATTTGTGCTGTTTGAGGAAAATTTAATAGCTACAGATGGAGAGAGACAGGGAGAATGACAAATACACAAAGGGCCCAGCCTTAGAAGTAAATGAATTTGAAGACTTGTGAATGGGAGCCGCTAAACTAGTCCAGCTTTCCTTTGAACCTCTCAGCTTTTATTAGGGCAAATGTAACTGTCAAGCAAACTGTTAATAATAATAATAATAATAATCATCATCATCATCATCAACCCTCCTTTAATCCATTCCAGTTTCATTAACTTCAAAAGACTGTCATGATATCCTTATGCTCAGTTTGTCCCATTGTTCTTCTCTATCAGAGTGTGTTTGTCATAGCTTTCATATTAACCTGACATTTTTCCAGAATATTGTCACACCTCCTGGGTCTCCATATTCTGCTAGGTGAGTTCTGCCAGGTGCTAGTGATGTAAAGAGAAAGTGGCTATGTGTACTTTCATCTAGTCATCAAATGAAAATTTTCAAGGTTTGATATTCTTTTAAGACATGAAAGACACTCTGGAAGATAAAACGCCCAAGAATTTAAATTCCCAAGTCATAATTGTTGATGCTTCATTAGGAAGCCTATTGTCAATAGGCTTCCTAATGAAGAAAGCTTGGATCCAGTTTTAATTTTCTACTTGCAGAAATTGTTTTGCTAGATCAGTCCAAGATTCCTCTATACCAGGAATGCATAAATGCCACTATCTTGGAATTTTTACTAAAAAACAAATGGGAAAAAATACATACATGGGAATGATTTTATTAATTGTATTTTATTAAATGAACTGTAATACATTTAAAAGTCATTTTATATTAAATGGAATCAAAAAAATTTTTTTTTTAATTTCCCCCTCCTTTGTACCAATCTTGTCCTTTGGTGGTAGTGGTGATGGTGGGGGAACTGCAACCCCAGCATTCGATTAAAAGACGAAGCATGGCATATGCCTGCCCTCAGCTCCACAAATGCACAATTGCTACAAAGGGTAAGGAAGATGACCTTAAAGGAAATACTCAAGAACCAGAGATGGATTTCAGCAGGTTCTGACCAATTCTAGAGAACCGATAGCGGAAATTTTGAATAGTTCAGAGAACCGGTAAATATCACCTCTGGCTGGCCCCATCCCCATCTATCCTCTGCCTCTGCCCCAGCTGATCAGGAGGAAATGGGGATTTTGCAGTAACCTTCTCCTGGAGTGGAGAGGGAATGGAGATTTTACAGTATCCTTCCCCTTTCATGCCCACCAAGCCATGCCCACAGAACTGGTAGTAAAAATTTTTGAATCCCACCACTGTCAAGAACCACTACTTGGCAAAGGAGGCTGAAATGTTTATTAAAGCCCTAAGAAACAAAATAATATTTAAAAGTGGCTTAGAAAGAGATTGTCCAGATTCACTGAGGTATGAGAAATGGAAGAGGTACAGCATGGTCAGATTCTGTTATTGTAGCCAATTTCAATTAAGCTAGATTTAGCCTAGTTAGGAGTTGATTTCTGATTTCCAGTACCTAGTGCAGCTGACAATTATATATCTTTATTTAAAGCAGTATTTTTTACAAACAGCCAGATGCTGTTTGAATAACTTCTTTTATTGTATGTCCCAACAGCTGCTATTTAGAGGTGTACATGATTTTTTGATTTATAGACTACTATAGCTATTAATAGGTCTATTCTTCATTATGTTTGCCAAGGAAGCTATGGTCATAATCACACTGTTTATTAATTTTGTGTTGCCTCCTCTTTACTGCCTATTAAGGACAAATACATTCTCATTAATTGTAAGTGGTTAAAATAATTCCCATCTCCACTTCCAGTCTCCCCCCCCCCCTTTTTTTTTTCTTTTGACTCTTGTGGCAATAGATCATCCTTCTGTTTTCCTATCTTTTAATTTCATTCAGTTTTGTTGTGTATATTTTTCAGTCCTTGTTCTAAGATCCTTCTTTTTATAACCCTTTTCACTTCCATTTCTATCCATAGTCATCACCTGAGTTTGCAATTATAGGATAATTATGAGGAATAGGAAGTTACTTTAGCCACAGTATTCAGCTATAATTTAGAAAGGTCAATTACATCGGAAAATGATTGAGTTGTCCTGTTGATTTGAGGCATTGTTGTATTGCAAGTTGGTAAATGCTGGCCCAGATAAGTATTTTTCTAATTAGTTGTTTGGTGTAGATGTATAATGTGGCTGAAATAATCACAGTATTTTAAAACAGCTTCGTTATTGTAACTATCTCTTAAACATTTCAAATTGGAATTACAATTTTGGATTAAAACTCCATCTTATAGATTCTGTTCATAGTAAGTGATTAGCTAGCAGAAAATGTTAATATAGTATAATATTTTCTTTAATAATTTAAAATATTTTTTTCTAATTATAAGATCATCTCAGCTAATAATGGATAGTGTATATTTAAAGTAAGTAGGATACTTAAATAAACAAGGGAGCAAAAAAAGGATGTGTGTGTCAGGTAATGTGGAAAACACATATCACAACCAATACACATCAAGTGATCACACCATCAACCTTAGTGCTTGGATGGAAAAAACAAGTTTTTAAAGATTGTCTAAAGTTACCCTCATGTAGACTACAACAGAGAAAATGTGCTTCCTACTTCCTAAGACTCAATAGATGACATTATTTAATGGATGAGACATGACGTGCTCTGTTCTGTCCCCTCCCATGAGTGGCCTTGCAGAAGCTCAAATAGCCCGGCAGTAACAAATGCAGGCTAGAGAGATTGAAGCTGGCCCTTTAATAAACAGTTCTCTTTCAAAAGTATATCAGTTCAGTAATTACCGGGCAATGTTCCAGAGGTCTTGGCAGATAGCCAGCAGGCTAATGCAGGAATGCAGACTCCTTTTCAAAACTCAAAACTAGCATCCAAACGCCAACAAATTGTTCACCACACCTTTCCGGCCCAGCCACACCCCTTCTATACTTTGTAGGGTGTGGCCCTACGTCTCCTGACCACACCACTTGGGACGTGGCAATAGCTGTTCTCTACGACGTCTCCTACGTCTCTCTCTTGCATCCAATAGGGGCTCCCTCTCCTCGTTACCGGCCTCTGTTTCCTCCTCAATTTGGCTGGGGTCCAGAGGCACGTCAGCAACTGTCAGTTCTTGCTGACTCACTAGTGAAGTCGGCCCCTCTGGCACATAACTCGTGCCAGCTTCCTCCATATCATCTTCCGACTCAGCATGCGAAGATAAATCAGCCTCCAGGGCCGGAGTCACAACATGCTCCCATCCTGTTGAAATAGATAAGAGTGTATAGAAATGAGGGAGATCTTTGCCCGGACCTAAAGCAATTTAGACGCAGTAACCAACATATTGAATTTCAGCTGGAAGCTTACTTCCAGGCAGTAACAACAGCAAGCCGAAAGTACATAAGATGTCAACTCACAAACCCACCCACCCGCCCGGACGTCATCACATCCTGCTTTTGACACTCTGCACATGCGCAGAAGATCCTGTGTATGTGCAGAGGTGTCACACCCGAGCGAAGCGAGCACACACACATGCTCCCATTTGCGAACCAATAGTGAAGGTAAGTGGAGTTGAGGTCTTCTTAGCCCATCAGCCACCTCCAATAGTGAGCACCCTCTTCGGGGGCCCAGGCTAACCAGCAAAGTCCGGTTTTAATATCCTTCCAGAAGGCCAAAAGGAAAGGAGTAGTTGTCACTTCCAGTGGTAGAATGTTCCATAGGGACAGGGCCACAGCAGAAAAGCTCTTCTCCTTGACCCTGTCTGCTTTTGAAGGGTGACGCCAATGTGAGCATCTGGAGTTGTGAAAGAAAAAACAAAACAAAAAATTCAAATGAATAAAAATGTCCTACCTGTCTATCTCATCTTGAGATCAATATGAAGTATAACACATTTCAATAAATGGAATGGAATGGAATGGAATGGAATGGAATGGAATGGAATGGAATAGAATAGAATAGAATAGAATAGAATAGAATAGAATAGAATAGAATAGAATAGAATAGAATAGAATAGAATAGAATAGAATAGAATAGAATAGCAGAGTTGGAAGGGACTTTGGAGGTCTTCTAGTCCAACCCCTTGCCCAGGCAGGAAACCCTACACCACTTCAGACAAATGGTTATCCAACATCTTCTTTAAAATTTCCAATGTTGGGGCATTCATAAGTTCTGCAGGCAAGTTGTTCCACTTATTAATTGTTCTAACTGTCAGGAAATTTCTCCTTAGTTCTAAATTGCTTCTCTCCTTGATTAGTTTCCACCCATTGCTTTTTGTTCTACCGTCAGGTGCTTTGGAGAATAGTTTGACTCCCTCTTCTTTGTGGCAATCCCTGAGATATTGGAACACTGCTATCATGTCTCCCCTAGCCTCCCCTTCATTAAACTAGACATAGACATACCCAGTTCCTGCAACCATTCTCCATATGTTTTAGCCTCCAGTCCCCAATTATCTTTGTTGCTCTTCTCTGCACTCTTTCTAGAGTCTCAACATCTTTTTTACATCACGGAGACCAAAACTGAATGCAATATTCCAAGTGTAGCCTTACCAAGGCATTATAAAGTGGTATTAATACTTCATGTGATCTTGATTCTATCCCTCTGTTTATGCAGCCCAAAATTGTGTTGGCTTTTTTGGCAGCTGCTGCACACTGCTGGCTCATATCTAAATGGTTGTCCGCTAGGACTCCAAGATCCCTCTCTAAAATAAAACTTGTTCCTTCATGAATATGTCCGATTCCCATATCAAACCTTTCTGTATCAAATGGAAAGTCATCATATAGGATGCAATGCATTTTCTTTTTTTAAAACAAAAAAGTTCCAGCACTTTAGTTTTCCACATAGGAGAGGTATCCAGTCGTCCTTAGTTCCTACTGATTTATTATAGAGTTCAGAACAGGCTCTTAGAACAGCTAGGAAGCCATTAAATAAAATTAATACTAAAATATAATTATGATCACAAGCAATTAAATGAGCCATAGCAATTTAAAATATCTTAAGGAAGCACCACTAGGCTGGAGACCTTCTCACACTATCAATTTTTCTCTGTTCTTACCTCTCCAAACAAGCATCTTGAATCCTAAAAAACGCTCATCAAGGGATGATTCTCAGCAGTGTAGTTAGTGTTGGAAGTTGTAGTGGGAGATGTAATTGCTTAAAATTATGCTTCGCTGAACTCCTTTTTATATTGACAACATGAAAATAACTAAATAACTTGCAATTATAATTTTAAATATGTGTTGATCCGGATAAAAAACCAAGAGTTTTTGCAGCCAGCCCCATCACAATACATTTTTTCTACATTTACTTTTACTGTAGCATACGTCTTTTGTTATTCTGAAATTACTTACAAAGTTGTTATTCCTGCATGAAGATGAAAAATATCCTGGGGGGGTGGGGGAATACATCTTACATCTATGTTTCTGTCCTTACAGTTTCTAAGAGATGTTTGGTTTTTGAATTGGCAAAATAGGTATTTGGGGATTTTGAAATTTGGAAACACTGCATTCCCCTGAAGTACGACAACAAGATCTTCCTCAACAATTCTAGCTGTGTTCCCACAGAGATAAGACTGCTATTCAGAGGAATGAAATAGAAATTCTATCTGGAATACAATATCTCTAGGAATTTATATAAAGTCTCCTTTTAATTGTTATTAATTATGGCAACCCAACCCCACATCCATCAAAGGTAATGAGGGAATGAAGCTTTAAGTGCTTATCTGAGAAGTTCAAAACATGTTATTACTATATAAACCACAGGGGTGGTATTGACTTACCTTCGCTACCAGTTCGCAAACGTGAGCTCGCTTCGCTTGCGCATGACATCTCTGCACATGCACAGAGCATCAAAAATGGGACGTGATGATGGGCGGGTGGGTGGGCAGAGCCTCCCACAGCCGCCACTACTGGGCGGGTGGGTGGGCAGAGCCTCCCACAGCCGCCACTACTGATTCGCTCGAACCGGATATAACCGGCTGAATATCACCACTGATAAACCAGCCTGCTCCAACTTATTGATATACTGAGACGGAAAAAGCTGTGCTGCTAAGAATTCTTAGTAGTATAACTCCAACATACAAGGGATGGTAGATTATTTAGTCTTTTGCTATTTTCAAAAGAAAGAACATGGAGTTAAAATAATGCCATAATTAGGGGGAAATGGACACTGAAAGTACGCTGGTGTTCTAATACATAAATGCAGCTTTATCATAATTAAATAATATCATAATTCAACTCGCTTCTATCTTTGATGTATTCAATTGCGGAGCTCCTTGCACTGCGAGATTCCCCCCTCTCGCATGTCTGGCCCTCTCAGTTATCAAGGGCCGCCCTTGAGGACGGGTTTTGGAACCCTGAGAGGTGGTTTGCAAAAAACCGACGGCTTTGGGGGTTTTTTAGATAAATCTTTAAGTTCTATTTTAAGGGGTTCTGGGAGGGATTGTGGGAATGGATCTGGGGGGATCCATAAATCCACTGAAAGGGGTAATGGGTCTGATAATCATGGTGGGGAGGATGGGGACAGAAATCTGACAAGGATGCAGGGGGATGAAGCGATGGGCATTAGTATAGTAAGTGGGAGGGGCAGATATGATGGCTGCACGGGACCATATTATGTTTCGGGAGTGCGCACTCGTTGTTTACGAGCGATTGCCCACTCCGACCCCCAAAGCACTGCTCGTTTCCCGGGTTGTTCAGAGTCTCAGACCCTGGGTCTATGGCTGATGTTATGTAATGCCAGGTCAGTGGTAAATAAAGCCCCCCTCATTCATGATCTTATTTCAGAGGGGGGTGCTGACCTTGCAGGGATTATGGAGACCTAGTTAGGCCAGGAGGGAGGAGTTCCCCTTGTGGAAATGTGCCCACCAGGTTTCCATGCATTCCATCAGCCAAGGACTCAGGGAAGGGGTGGGGGAGTGGCAGCAATCATTAGAGAAAGTCTTTGCCCAAGGGAGGCCACTGTTCCTCAGATAGCCGGATGTGAGTCCCTCCTTGTGAAGTGGGGTCGGGGGATTCAGATGGGCCTACTGATTGCGTACCTGGCTCCCTGCCACATAACAGCGGTCCTGCCTGAGCTGCTCGACATTATAGCCGGGGTGGCGGTGGAAACCCCCAGACTTATTGTTATGGGGGATTTTAACCTGCCATCCGCTGGTGAGATGTCGGAGACGGCTCGGGAGTTCATGGCTTCCATGACGGCCATGGACCTGACACAGGTAGTTCAAGGCCCCACCCACTTGGGGAATCACACTCTGGACTTGATTTTTGTCTCTGATCAGTGGCTGAATGATCTAAGAATAGGGGATATAGACATCAAGCCCTTGTCATGGTCTGATCATTCTCTCCTTCACATGGACTTTCAGGTCACTTCCACCCACCGCAGGGAGACAGAACCAACCAAATGGTTCCGTCCCAGGCGCCTGATGGACCCTGAAAGGTTCCTGATGGAGCTTGGGCCATTTCCTGAGACTCTGGCTCACAACTCAACTGAGGACCTGGTGGTTGCCTGGGACAGGGCGGCTACTGGGGCTTTGGACTGCGTTGTGCCTTTGCGGCCTCTGACCCGATGCCGATCTCATCTAGCTCCTTGGTTTTCCGAGGAGCTGAGAGAGATGAAGCATCGGAAAAGACGCCTGGAGAGCGATTGGAGGACAAGCCGATCTGAATCTGACCGAACACAGGTGAGATCTTATATTAAGACCTACCTAGTGGTGATAAGAGTGGTGAAGTCTAGCTACTTCTCCGCTCTTATTGCATCTGCAGAGAACCGCCCAGCTGCGCTGTTTAGGGTGACCCGCTCCCTACTTCAGGTGGGGGTACGGGAAGATCCCTTAAAGGGTCGAGCTGAGGATTTTGTACAATTCCTGCATGATAAAGTCGCTCAGATTCGGGAAGGCCTGGACTCCGATTGGGTAGATCCAGGGGAGGAGATGGGAGCAGGTCTTGAGAGCTTTATCTGGGAAGAGTTTGACTCTGTGGCTCCTGAGGATGTGGACAGGATTCTGGGCAAGCTTAACGCTGCCACATGTTTATTGGACCCGTGTCCCTCCTGGTTGGTACTGGCCTCCCGGGAGGTTACACGAGGCTGGTTCCAGGGGATTATAAATGCTTCTCTGAGTGAGGGTGTCTTCCCCGCCACCTTGAAAGAGGCGGTTGTGAAGCCCCTTCTCAAGAAGCCTTCCCTGGACCCGGCTATATTATCAAATTATCGTCCAGTCTCCAATCTTCGCTTTGTTGCGAAGGTTGTTGAGAGTGTGGTGGCGCGACAACTACCCCGATACCTGGATGAAGTTGTCTATCTGGATCCGTTCCAGTCGGGCTTCAGGTCACGATACAGCACGGAAACGGCATTGGTCGCATTGGTGGATGATCTCTGGAGGGCTCGGGACAGAGGTTGGTCCTCTATCCTGGTCCTATTAGATCTCTCAGCAGCTTTTGATACCATCGACCATGGTATCTTACTGCACCGGCTGGAGGGGTTAGGAATAGGGGGCACCGTGCTTCGGTGGTTCTCCTCCTTCCTCTCTGACCATTCGCAGTTTGTGTTGGCAGGGGGGCAGAGGTCAACCTCGAGGCACCTTATTTGTGGGGTGCCGCAAGGGTCAGTCCTCTCACCCCTTCTGTTCAACATTTATGTAAAACCGCTAGGCGAGATCATCCGTGGTTTTGGGGTGAGTGTTCATCAGTATGCTGATGACACACAGCTATACATCTCCACCCCAGACCACCCCAATGATGCCCTTGCTGTGATGTCCCGTTGCCTGGAGGCCGTGCGGATCTGGATGGGGAGAAACAAGCTCAGACTCAACCCCTCCAAGACCGAGTGGCTGTGGCTTCCGGCGTCCCGGTATAGTCAGCTGGTACCATCACTGACAATAGGGGATGAGATCTTGCTCCCCACAGAGAGGGCCCGCAACTTGGGTGTCCTCCTGGATTCACGGCTATCTTTAGAAGATCATTTGATGGCCGTGGCCAGGGGTGCCTTTTATCAGGTTCACCTGATCAGCCAGTTGCGTCCCTTTCTGGATCAGGATGCCTTGCACACGGTCACTCATGCCCTAGTTACCTCCCGTATGGACTACTGTAATGCTCTCTACATGGGGCTCCCCTTGAAAAGCACCCAGAGGCTCCAACTGGTCCAGAACGTAGCCGTGCGGGTGATTATGGGTGCAGCTCATTACGCCCATGTAACACCTCTCCTACGCGAGCTGCACTGGCTCCCGGTGGTCTTCCAGGTGTGATTCAAGGTGTTAGTTATCACCTTTAAAGCGCTCCATGGCTTAGGACCTGGGTACCTACGAGACCGTCTTTTGCCACCAATAGCCTCCCACCGACCAGTTCGTTCTCACAGGGAGGGACTACTCAGGGTACCGTCAATCAAATTATGTCGACTGGCGACTCCCAGGGGGAGGGCCTTATCTGTGGGGGCTCCAACCCTTTGGAATGAACTGCCCCCGGAGATATGGAATATCCCTGATCTCCATGCTTTCCGCTGTGCCCTCAAGACCCTGATGTTCCAACAGGCAGGGCTAAACATACGAACATGTGAATGATTTTTTAAATGTTATCTAATTCTGGGTTTTATTTAATTGACCAAACTAAGTAATAATTTTAATTAGCAATTTTATGATGTTTGTGTGTCTATATTTTTCTTGACTGTACACCGCCTTGAGTCCTACGGGAGAAAGGCGGTATAGAAATATAATAAATAAATAAATAAATAAATAAATAAATAAATAAATAAATAAATAAATAAATAAATAGCTTTCATTGTCTGATAGCTTTTGAAGGCAGTGAAGTATTATAAGCAGGGCCGGATTTAGATGAAAAGAGGCCCTAGGCTATTCCACTTATGAGGCCCTTTCACCTATAGTGAAAGTGTAATTTTAATTTTGCTAACAATTTGAATATAGGCCCCTCTTGATCTTGAGGCCCTAGGCTGAAGCCTAGTTAGCCTATAGGAAAATCCGGCCCTGGTTATAAGCATTGAACCAGGCTTTGCTGATTTTGAACAAAGTAAACAAATTTGGACATACCAGTAGTTAGAAACTTGTTTGGGGAACTAATAGGAAATACAATCAATGTGGAGGATGAAGTAGATAATCACAAACCACTCCACCAAAACATTTTACATTAACTCTAATGGATCTTGATTGTATGAAAGTCAAACAAGTGGCATTTGGAGGCTGAATTCATACCAAACCATTTGTTTTATCTTTGTGGAATAGCAATAGTATTTAGACTTATATACCACTTCACAGTGCTTTACAACCCTCTCTAAGAGGTTTTACAGAGTCATCATACCCAACAATCTGGGTCTTCATTTTACCAACCTTGGAAGGATGGAAGGCTGAGTCAACCTTGAGCTGGTGAGACTCGAACTTCCAAATTGCTGGCAGCCAGCAGTCAGCAGAAGTAGTCTGCAGTACTGCATTCTAACCACTGTGCCAACAGAGCTCATAATTGGTAATTCATTTCTGTCAAGGAGATCATAAGGTTGAGGACACCAAGGTGGATAGATATTATATTTAATCTCATGTATTTATTTTTGTTAGTTGGCTAAATTCATGCAACTTTGTAAACAGAGCTGGGAATCCTTACGGAGTCTGTGTAGTATATAAAACTACCATATATAGATAAGGTTAAAAAAAATAGCATCCATAAACATTGGTGGTTTTGCTACTGAATATCTGTGCACAAATGTGATTGGTATACCACAAAATGCCACTGGGATGCCTGAGGCAAATATCTCTCCAAGCCAAGAGTATATAGTGGCTCATTTCACACTGAATAGCAAGCCATAAATCACAGTGAGGTGCCCTTGGTGCTCTCTGAGCTTGGTTGTTTTCTTCCAGCTGTTTCATTTCTGAAACTAGGTAACATCCTCAGTGCTAATCATAAATCACAGTTCACACATCTTAATGGGTGAGTATATATACACCATAGTAAACCCAACCCAGATTATGGTTTAGTGCAATGTACAAATTTGTGCAACTGATGTGCACTTTTTATTCTGTGAATAGCAGTCATTGTGGAAGGCTGAGCAACACTGGGACTGTAGAAAGTAGGAAGGAGGTATTTTAGTCTTCTCTTCCACGTTAGAATGGCTCCTGGAGGTTTCTTTTGAAAAACAAACGGTAGCTTTTCAGAATAATTTTTGTTGGGTAGGTTGGGAAAGTGTTCTCTCACAGTCATTGTGGCATACCTATCTCAACTTTTCAGTTATTAAGGGAAAAAAAGCATTAGGTTAAGTTAGGAGATTAGAAAACAGATAAGAGAGAGGGACAGAGGGAGAGAGAGAGAGAGAGAATGAATATGCTTTTTAATATTCTAGTAAAGCAAAAATGCTTAAAGCTGCTTCAAATTACTTAAGAACACCTTAAATGTACAGTATGCGTTCCATAAATTACAGCTTGTATAAATACAGATATTGTATGTATTTCTGTTTTTAATTAAATGTGAAAGCTGCCAATAGAATTCTAGATATCACTGGATATCTGAGATGTTATTGCTGGAATATTTTTTTTAAGAATCTGTTTCCATTCTCTATGCAAATGCTCTTCCAGATTAGCCAGCCATGATATAAAAATTAAAATTCTTTTGGTTGTTTTTTTTTTCTTTTCATAATGGGTGAGTAAGCTTTGACCATTTAAATTCTCTCTTTTTCCCCTCTTTTGCCCAGCTTGCTCATCCCCTTCTCCCCATTATGACAGTTATTATTTTTCCATTCACAGCAAAACTATTCACATCAAGGTAATTGATGATGAGGAGTATGAAAAAAACAAGACTTTCTTCATTGAGCTGATGGGTCCTCGAATGATGGATTTGAGTTTACAGAAAGGTGTAGTACTGGCTCTCCCAACTAACATTAACATTCTTCTTTCCTCTTTTTCTTATTTCCTACCGTTCTTTTCTCGCTATCAATGGCCTCTTTTTTTTAATTTTCCAACTGCTCTATCCTTAACACTGCTGTATCTGCACAGCCTGTCACATGGTACTGATGGAAGTTAGCAAGATGGTGCTTTGTTTAGCTGAGAATGCAGTGTTTAAGTGTGTGTGTGTGTGTGTGTGTGTGTGCGCGCGCGCTGATTTGACTGAAGGATGTCAATGCATATTCTTGAAATAACAGGGCACTGGGGTTTTCAAATCCATCTTCAACACTACAGAAATAGCCATAGAGCTCAACCCTGCAGCCTGATGCAAACTTATATGCATATTGGAAGGCTTCCAGCTCAACTTGCTTTTAGCATACCTATCATTGTCCCAAGATCTGCACACTAATAATACTTTCTTGCCTTGCAAAAGAAAATGGTTATTCATTTTTCTGTACAAAACAAAATGTTTTATGAATCAATGGACCAACATGCTAACATATGGTTCTTGTCTTACCTTTAAACTCATTTGGCATTTTAACTTCAAATCTATGCTGGTTCGATGTACCATGGAAGGGGACTAAATATTTCCTCTAATTAAAAGCTATTTATTTAGAGATAGAGTTGGCAGAGAAATAATCACTTGGCTCAGTTCTTCCTATATATACATACACATACATACATACATACACATACATACATACATACATACATACATACATATACATACACATACACACACACATATATTATCAGGGGTGAAATGCTCCCGGTTCAGACCGAATTGCCCGATCCAGTAGCGATGGAGACGGGTGGCTTGGAGAAATCCCTGCCCACCCCCATGCCCAGCTGATCATCAGAGGCTTTTTTTTTTTACTTTTAAAAGCATTTTTTCTACAACCTCTTCAGCCGAAAAAATGCTTTTAAAAGTTAAAAAAAAAAGCCTCTGATGATCCCAGCTGAGTTGCCTGATCGTCAGAGGCATTTAAAAGAAAAAAAGCCTCTGCCAATCAGGCAATTCAGCTGGGATCGTCAGAGCCTTTTGAAAGCATTTTTTTACAACCTGTTCGCTGAAGAGGTTGTAGAAAAAATGCTTTTAAAAGTAAAAAATAAATAAAATTGGCCACGCCCAGCCAGACACATTACCCTCCCCCACACCCAAGCCATTCCCACAGAACCGGTAGTAACAAATTTTAGGTTTCACCATATATATATATATTTGAACAGAGATTTGAAATTGGTCTTCCCACATATGCTGATTGCTACTGCAAACCCTTTTATACTCGTGTATAAAGATGCTTGCTTGTCTCTAAATGGCCTGTCCGCAGCCTACTTTTTGCAACCATACAAACTGTTTAATTAACTGATTGATTTAGGCTGTGACATTTTGCACAAAGTGTTGGAACAAAAAATATTTTTTCATCGAACCACCCAAGAATGCTCCTTCAGAATCACACATTTATTTTGATATTAGACTGACGTCTGTGTGGCCAATTGATACGGAGGCTGCTGACAACAGCATATGGAGAAGTAGAATGCGTACAGTTGTGGGGTTTTGTTTTGTTTTTTGCCAAAATCTCTTTCCCATAAATGCTTTTTCATTGTCTGTGTAGAGAGATTTGAAAAAAATTGGCTCCAATCAATCTACATGTGACAATACATGAAAACTGAGAATCGCAGTTAATCCTAAAAATACATTCAAGTTTTCTCACCATTCTGCAATTTATATGAGGAATTCTTCCTTGGCTTAAAAGCTAATTTAATGTTGTATTTCAATTCTCGACGTTTTGAGGATACATGCATATATCAGGATCTAGCTCTTTTGTGACACTTTCTATAAATTGAAGGAAATAATTAGGATTCCTTGAGAAAATAACAACAGAGATTGTGTTAGAACTGGTCCAGGGTCTCAAATAGAAACCCAATCAATATAAATAGATAACTTCTAAGGAAAAATGGGAAACCATTAGTATTCATTCTTTGTCATTCTTCAGGTTCGTATATTTTAAAAAAATAGGTAAGAAAAGAAGAGGAAGTAAAGTTTCTGAGTGATTCTGAGGCATGTTGATGTAAACGTGAATGCCATTGAGTTTGATAGGATTTACTCCTAGCTAAATGGATATAGAATTGCAACTTCATTTTTATAAGGGTGTCTTTCATGGCATTGCACGATGCTCACATAGGTTGTATTGTATTCTGCCCATACCCTTATAACACTGAATTTCATAAGCACCGAGCAGTTCAGTCAGTAAAAATGAATTATCAATTCTCAGAAAAAAAAAATACTGTATCAAGTATGGGGAAAGAAACCAAATTGCCTTTGCAGAGAAAAAGATCTAGATGGGAAAATCCTGGCTATGTTTTGTGCATGAGTTTGTGCATGCGTGTGTGTGTGTATGTTAAAAGGATATTTTAATTCTGTCTTATTGCACTCTCCACCCACTATTCAAGGCAGAGAAAAATTGGCTTTTTATCTAATACGCTAAAGATGCTTGTCCCATCTCTACCTGTAGGCTGTTCTGGATTCAGCCAGTTGATGAACTGTTATTACCATGTGACATTTGACTAAATGTGCTGCAGAGGTCACCTTCCACTAACCATCACTATAGACCAGGTTCCTCTTCCTCACTCTTTGCCCCTTCCTCCTTTCCTTCCTTCTTTCCTTCCTTCCTCTAATGTTCTCTAATTCATCTAAAGATCAGCTCCAACTGATATGTCCTAGAAAGCAAGTGAAAGACCACCAAGACAGTGGCAGAAGCAGGCTGCATGTGAGAAGGTGTGGTGGTAGGGGTAGTAGTAGTGTCGACCGCTGCTGCTGAATTTGCTCCCAACCAGGCTACCCACTGTACACCCATCTTTTTCTTGTTGTCCCTACAGGAAGACCATAAGGGTTAAAATAGTAGATGAGGAGGAATACGAAAGGCAGGAGACTTTCTTCATTGTCCTTGGTGAACCGAAATGGATGGAACGAGGAATATCAGGTGTGAGATCCTTTTTTTGAAAAAAGAAACCAAGCAAATGCAGCTTGCAAAAACCACCTTTTTTGCTCCGCCTTTTTCTCTTTGATTTTTACACAGACCAAGTTTTATTCTATCCTATATTCTCGCTCTCACCCTGTTTCGGTCCCATCTCTGCATTTTTGAGCTTAGCTTAAGAACCTCCTTTTGTGCAGTGCTTGTGCCTGACAGGCTGTTTGAACTTCCGTGCATTTGGATCCTCCCCTTTCTCTTTGCTCTCCTTTTTCCCCCTGTGTTCCTTGGGTCATATTTTTGATGTAATCTTGTCTCCTTTTCTTATCCCAAGATGGAAAGTCCTTTTCACAGAAGAATGTGTTAAACTGCATGGCTGCCTCTTCAGCTTGCTCCCCAGTTCTGAACTTTGCACAATGATCCCTGTCTTTTTTTATTCTCTTCATTAATTACAGCTTTGTAATTAATATTAGCTACTGATTATTTTTATATAAATATATATGGATATAGACATGTACATATTGGAGTCAGATTTAACAAGTGCTGCCAACAGTAACAGCCAAGAATGTTTGCAATTAATTCCCTGCCAAAAAAAAGAAATCTCCAAAAAGACCAAAATACTTTATAATATAACTTCATAGAACTCATGTTAGGAAGGACTTCCTCAGAGTTTCAGTAAAGACATACAGGGCCTAGGAGAAGTCGCCCTGCCATCTCATCCCAGCCAACTCGCCATGGCCAACTCACTGAAGGACAAATCACTGCAGCCAACTCACCATGGATAATTCAACCCAGGATAACTCAAGAGAAGGATAAGTGAATTGCAGCAGACCTTGTATTGCTTTAGGTTTGGACCTTCTCAAGTTAGACATTCGCAAGGCTGGAGTGAGCTGCAATTCCCTCTCTTCAGTTATCCCACACTGAAGTTGTCCCACTGTGGGGCAAATTGTCCCACAGTGAATTGGCTGCAGTGAGTTGGCCAGGTGAGTCAGCTATGGCAAGACGGCCTGGATGAGTTTTCCCGTTCTGGACATACAGGCATGTCAGAAACAAAGAACTTCCAAGATGGAAGTCAAAGCATGCTTTGAGGGAATCTACCTTAACTTGCTGCCTTCCAAAATGTGTTGAACCACTCACCAGAAGGGCCGTGCGGGCTGCAAATTCTAGAAGTCTAATATATTTGGAGGACCACAAGCCTGGGGAAATCTGTCTTCAGCTGCCTTTGCTGAGTTTGTTAACCCACTTGTGGATCCCAGAGATTTTGTGTCTGACCTTGCATATTTCAAGAATCTTTACACAACAGTTCTTCTCTCTAATGGGTCACATTAACCAAGGTCTAGTGGACTTTCAAATATTTTGCATTCTTCTTCACAAAATGTGAACAAATAAAGCTCATTAAAAAGATGCCTATAATAATGCTTAGAAATTAAACATACTGTAGATCAGTAAAAAAATGCTTCATAATATACATTGTACAAAATATTCAGATTATTTTGTTTTTCTATTTTAGTTTTTTCAAGAAAGATGGTATAACACCGATGCTTCAGAACTATGGAGCTAATACTCTTGAAAACAAAGAAATAATAGCTCTTGTTACAGCAACATACTGCTATTGCTTTTGTCATTGGCTTTATGTTTTATTCCGGACTATTCTTCATTCAAGGGCACTACAGAACAATTGTCCAAAGTTACAATGCAGCTAATTGTTACTTAGCATTGAGGCATTTAATCTAAATACCAAATCCCTTCTTTTTGAGCTGGAAAGTTTATTACCAGCCATTCTTTGCTGGGTTTTCAGAACCTAAATTAGGTTACTCTGATGATTCTTTATTTGTAAACTTCCATCTTTTTTTGAAATCCTTTTATACTCCAAATTTCTGAGTTCACCTCTCTCTTTTCATCCCAATACTCTACTACCAGCAGCCCACGCACATCATGGGTACTTGGAAATTTTCATGTGAATTTGTACATCTACCAACAGTTCACATTAATGTGAGTTTTAAGCCATTTTAGTCATGAGAAGATGCTGATACTATTTGAAAGGAGGACAGTGTTTTATATATTATGCATTCCACTGAGATGGTGTTTCACTGGAAACAGAGGCCAGAAGTGGTTTGGTTGTTTGCTTACTTGTGCAGTTTATCGGCCACCCCAATCCTAGTGGACTTTAAGTAGTTTATTGATATTAAAATAACTTTGATAAATAATATATTACTTTTAAACATTAAAATTACAGAAACAAGTATATAAGCACTGATGGCTCCACAGTCCCTGAAGGCCTTCCAACAGAGCCAGTTTTTAATTTACTGGGCTTAGATACCTTTCCAATCAATAAAGATCTCCAACAGGTTTACTTACCTCATCTACTCATCATTAAAAAGATTTTTTAAAAATCATTATAATAGCAACAATAACAACAGTATGAATTAGTTCAACAACAACTAGCACTGGGAAGTACCATGGTCAAAACTATTTCCCTATAAAAGGTAAAGGTTCCCCTCGCACATATGTGCTAGTCGTTCCTGACTCTAGGGGACGGTGCTCATCTCTGTTTCAAAGCCGAAGAGCCAGCGCTGTCCAAAGACATCTGTGTGGTCATGTGGCTGGCATAACTAAACGCCAAAGGCGCATGGAACAGTGTTACATTCCCAACAAGGTGGTCCCTATTTTTCTACTTGCATTTTTTACGTGCTTTCGAACTGTTAGGTTGGCAGGAGAAGCTACTTCAGATCTCAAAGACTTGCTGAAACAGCCAAGTCTTAACAGCCTCATGGAATACCAAAAGCATAGGGGATAAGCAGATGTCCACTATACCAGAAAAATGGCAGAGAAAGCACATCACAAGGCATTTTAGAAATGTGCGCCATCCATACACAAACACAATTATAATTAAAGTGATTCTGAGGGCCAAGCTTCTTCCTCTCACACCAACGGTGAACAATGTGCATTCTGAGGGAACTGAAACAACCAAAGAGGAAGTTGATGAGCTGTAGAAATGTTGGATCATCTTTCCCTAGGCTAATGTTACATGCCTTGTTAGGGTCTCATGCAGTTTTGTCTTCTCACATCTTGAATGATGTGACTTTGGGACAGAGATGCACTAATGAGTGTTGAGAAGAATGTGCCAGTTATTTTAATAGACTCCAAGCTTGGACTCATAAGGTCTATTACAAGCTGGAATTGAGTTACCCTGGTTCAGCTATTTATTATAGCAAAGAAAGCTGTGGCCCATAAAGCCATTTTCCTGCTTCTGTGAGCAGTGTCCATCCCCCGATAAAAAGCTAAAATCCCTTTTCTATATTACTGAATCTTAGTTCATAGAATTCTTCAAATATTCATGCACTTATTAGAAGTGAAAGAGAGATGAGCACTCTTTTAATAGACTGAAGCACAAATGGTAGTCAGAGATCTCAGACCTTCAGGAGATTAATGTTTTCTCTTGAGGCCACACTTGTAGCAAGGAGCACAAGCCAAAGCCCAGGGGGAGAAAATCAGCTTTTTCTCCTGGTGCTTTTCTCCAGTCATTTGCTTCAATTAGTGTTTCCCCCTCTCCCCCTCCCAGATTTCCAATATCAAAGCTAGAAAGCAGAAAAATGCCCCCAATAAACTGGTTTGAGGGATATAGGATGCCAGCTGAGGCAGATCCAATGTCTTCCAGATATTCTAGAATCTAGATAATCCCCTTATAATTGCTTATGCTGGTTCAGACTAATAGGAATTGAAGTCCACAAAATCTGGAGCATACTAGATGGACTGCCTCTAATTTATACTGCAAAAACATGACATCCCTGCCTTCATTTTATATTTGAAAATAGCCCTGTCAAATGTAGTTCCATTCTGAATTTCCTCCTGCTATGTTAAAGGTACAGTCCAACATAGTTACTATCCAAATAGTCTTTTGCTGCTGCCTTAAGCAAGTATTAAATAGCCCTACAAAAGTGAATGTATTTAAAAGGGTATCATTAACAATTCCGAATTCTGTTTATTCAGTATACTTGTTAGGTTTCAAATACTAGGCTCTTCTTTAATGGGCATTTCTGTGGAAAACTCATGCAGCATTGTTAGTAGAAGATGTCATTTATTCAAGGTCAACAACCACAGTGAGATTCAGGCTTATTTTTAAAAGCCGTTCCTTGCAATGCTATTCTTCAGAGCTTCCCAGCTCAATTCATAAACTTCTGTGAAGCCTGAAGCAGCAGTCAGATTCTTCAGTTGGAATCGGCCAGGCCAGTTAAGTCATGCAGCCTGTATGGATTTCACTGAATAGTATTAAGTGAAATAGTATGGTATAGATTAGGTTTTCTCTTGTCCTTGAAATTCCATCATCATTGGCAACCTTCAGTCTCAAAAGACTATGGTATTGTGCTCTGGAAAGAGGTTCTAAAACAGAATCTGGTGTGACTAAAAAGGCCAATTTGAGAGTGGCAATCCTTTCCACACTGAGGGCAGATACATTCTGTCTCCTGCCCAGCCCCCAGATTTCACTGGTTCCGGGACTGCCTCTTTGCCTCAGCCTGCTGAACAAGTGTCTCTTCGAATTGGAGAAGGCCATGCTGCATCTTTAGCCTCCAAGCTGAACAATCAGAGGTCAAGTTTTCCCAGTCATTAATGTCCATTCCCAAGGCCTTTAGATCCCTCTTGCAAATATCCTTATATCGCAGCTGTGGTCTCCCTCTGAGGCGCTTTCCTTGCATTAATTCTCTATACAGGAAATCTTTTGGAATCCAACCATCAGCCATTCTCACGACATGCCCAAGCCAGTGTAGATGTTGCTGTCTCAATAGTGTGTACATGCTAGAAATTCCAGCACGTTCCAAGACTGTGCTATTTGGAATTTTGTCCTGCCAGGTAATGCCAAGAATACGATGGAGACAATGCATATGCATTGTCTCCTTGAAATTAGATTATAAATTATAGGGCAAATCTGTAAAACTAAAGGACAAAGTTCAGCTCCTATTTCACACTGGCAGCTCATTTTTATAGAGACAAGGTATTTTTTTATTCCAAATGGTGATACTTCTCCAGATTCTTCTCTAAGAATCAAATAAATTTTTCATTCTTCTTTCTGAACCATAGGCAAATATAGAAAGGAGTACAAATTGGAGTAAATTTAGAAGTTAAGATAGTTGTCTTTAGAAATAATTGCACAATCGTAAGAAATTAATTCTTAGAAAATAAAATGCTAAGAGTCACATTGAGATATATGAAATAGAAGATTGTACAATGAGATTTAATTAGAAATCCGAACACTTAAAAGATCATTTCTAATCAAAATTAAAAATACTGTGAATAAAATATTCTTGACAGAAGCATACTATCAATTAGCAAATAGAAATTAAAAGAACAGAAGAAGAGACTTTTAGGATGCGTATTCAAGTTGTTTCTTGAATACTAATCAAGCTGTTTGACTGATTTAGAATGAACTAGTTACTGTAATCAGCTTTCATAGACCAAAACTATAAACTGACAGTTCAGAGTTTAGAATTAAAAGCAATACTATTCTCTGGAGCCATCCATTTTATCTCTTGATCTCAAGAGGCCAAGAGCACAGATTTGTTTAAATTTCCTTTTGCTTCAAAGTTGTGGAACTTTTAAAAAGTCTAGACAATAGGTTAAGGGAAAGGCATCAATTATTTTTACATTTAGGGCCCTATTATAAAATTTATTCATGTCTAGGAACTGTTATAAGTGAAACTTCACTTCTACCAATAGAAAACAATATTTGTAGCTCAGGATTGAACTGTGGAGTTCTTGGTGCTCTCCGAGCTTGGCTGTTTTCTTGAAAACATTTCATTACCCAGCCAGGTAACATCTTCAGTGCTAGAAGGAAATGGGTTTTGCTTTCTGATTATATACAGAAAGCTTGCCCTCTCATTGTTGAGGGCATCCCCTTCATGGATATCCTCATCAGCAGTGAAAATGGCAGCAAATTAGAAACACAAGTCTATTGTAAAACCCACCCATACTAATCAAGTGCTCCATTACCAAATACCAACAAAAAGAAGCTATGTAAGAACATTATGAGCCACAGTGACAGTAGAGTGCAGTACTGCAGGCTACTTCTGTTGACTGCTGGCTGCCTGCAATTTGGCAGTTCGAATCTCACCAGGCTCAAGGTTGACTCAGCCTTCCATCCTTCTGAGGTTGGTAAAATGAGGACCCAGATTGTTGGGGGTAAGAAGACTCTGTAAACTGTAAACTGCTTAGAGAGGGCTGTAAAGCACTGTAAAGCTGTAAGTGCTATTGCCATTATTCAGATGAGCACAAATGCACTACCACTACCTAGAACATCAAAAAAGGAAACATCACCTATATAATATCTTCTAACAAAATGAATACCCACTTAAGTTTATAAAAAATATTCCTGCTCACTCAACCTATTACAGTACAACCAACATAAGCTATGAAAAGGATAGCACTCCCTGTATTTCAGAAACAACCAACAGACTATTGGTTGTATATAAACTAACTAAAGTTCTCCAAAATATCTTAAGTAAACTAAAAGACCCAGTAACCCAAGAACAAAAAACAGGGTTCATCTACAATACCTTCCGCCAGGCCCTGAAGACTTTTTTATTTCAGCAAGCCGGGCTGGGTTAAAAATCTTTTAATTGGGGAATTTTATGGGCAAGGGGTTTTAAATTGGAGAAGCCAAAGATAATTTAATTTTGTTTTAATGTATTTTAATATTTGTATTGTGTATTTTTAATTTTGGCTGTTCACCGCCCCGAGTCCTTCGGGAGAGGGGGCGGTATAAAAATTAATTAATTAATTAATTAAATAAATAAATAAATAAATAAATAAATAAAATATACAGTGTGAGTGATATAGGACAGATAAGCAGAAGGACAGATGTAGGACAGATAAGCAGAAGACTAACAGAACACATCCATTAACACCAACCAGCAATCAGAAGACAATAAAAATTTGGACAGACTTCACCATAGTTTCAGGTGGGAAACTGTGAGCATACTACCCTGTTTTCCCCAAAATAAGACATTCCCTGATAATAAGCCCGATCAGGCTTTTGAGCGCATGGCAATAAGGCCAAGCGCTTATTTTGAGTTCAAAAAAATATAAGACAGGGTCTTATTTTCAGGGAAACACGGTAGATACAAGCTAAATTAGGGAATTCCCAAAAGCTTGGTATTCAGACAGATCAACATGAACAGAATCATAGAGATAAACCATGTCTAGACAACTTTCAAAAAATACAATAAAAAAACTAAAAAGAAAACAAAAAGATCAGAACACCTCCTTGCCATGAATCTCCTTACCCAGATAAGCAGGGATTGTTACCAGAAGCAACGCCAGACAATCAAGTGGTAAATAACAGCCTAATCAAGGAACTACCAAAGAAAAATCTACATCCCCACCAACATAGACTGGACAAGTTACTTAATATAAATAGAGAGCAAACCTCACACTCTTCTAGCACTGAAGATGTTACTACTGAATAATGAAATATCTGTAAGAAAACAAACAAGCTCAGAGAGCACTAAGGATTCCACTTCACACTATTGTTAAATGAGTACATCTGCCAAAACTGGACTGAAAAAATCTGGATGAACACAAGATGGCAGCAATCAATTAGAGATTTCTTTTTATCCCTTTTTTGCTATCTAGGAGTTACTGGAAGCTAGTTGATATAAACCCATAAAGTTGTGGTAGAAAAGCTATACAAAGTAGGTAAGGTGATATTTCATTCCCCATTACTGAATTACTGACAGTAATTCAGCTAGGGTGATACAAATTTAATTTCTAAGTATGAATCATTGCATCTGTCTGACCTCCTTATTCATTTTTACTGAAACCAAAGTTGCTTCCTTAAGTGTAGCCAATTGAAAGAGTTTTAAATGGTAGAAATACCTTCCCTAGGCCAGTAGCTAAGTGCCAGTACTGGTTAAGGAATCAGGCTAGAAACCCAGAGACCATAAATTCTAGTCCCATCTTAGGTACAAAACTAGGTGCATGACCTTGGCAGTAGCTCCTTCCAGTCCTAGGAAGAAGGCAAGGGCAACCCACTTCCAAAAATCTTGCCAAGAAAACTGCAGGGACTAATTCAGGCAGACATCCACACTGACTCAAAGGCAACCCTCCCCCCCCCCACCAAAAAAAAGCCACTAGATGTGCCCCAGATTCTGGTCGTGTGTTGCAAATTTCTACGTTGATTGCCTCCACAGTCCTCACCTCCAAGTCCTGTCCTTCCCACCCTACTGCCTGAGGGAAAGGGGGAACCTCTGAAAACCTTACAATTGCACCTGTTTGATACAGCTTCATCTCCATTTTGTGGCTCCCACACATGCTTACAAACCTGCTTCTACCATGAGGCTACCAAAAAGCCATTGTTTACTTCAAGCAAGCTCATTATTATTTAACACGGTTATATGCAAAATGTTTATAAACCTGTCATACAGAAAATAATAACTCTGTCTCTTCCTTCCTTTTCTTTTTTATTTCTTTTTATATAGCGCTTCTCTTGACTCAAGGTAAGTCAATTTTTCCCTCCCCCCCCTCCTTTTCTCTGTTTGGATTTCTGCTCTGTCCTTTTCTTGTCTAAAGCCCAGATTCTAAATGTTGTCTTTCATTTGGAATGACTTCATACTTCAAGGATTTCACCTCAGCGTTTAGAACCAATGCCATTATTGAGAATAACATGAACCTGAACCCTTGCTAGGATGTAAGGAAAAGGATTCAGCTGGAGAGAAAGAACCGAGGTTTGTTGGAACTGAGGTTGCATCTGTGTTCTCTACACCCTTGAGGGAACCTGCCACATGCCAGGGTGAACCTGTAGTGACAAGTTCATTTTGCACAGATGAAAGTGAACATACGCAGATATGCAGACAAGGAAAATGAGTTCAGCCTTGTCATTCTGACTCAGCAAGAGGAACACCGAATGACGGTATATCATTGTAAAGGCATCTGCAGGATCTGATATTTTCATCCAAATGATGAAAGCAACACCTTACCATTGTGCTGCACACATTCTATGTTTGTGCAGTATAAGATAAGATAGGATGATAAGATAAGATGATGAGATGAGATGAGATGAGATGATAAGATGAAATAGGATGGGATGGGATGGTACAGTACGGTACAGGACAGGATAAGAAGATAAAATGAGATGAGATAAGGTAAGGTGAGATGAGATTAAATGAGATGAGATAAGATAATTTTAATTGTCATTTTTTATTGTGACCACACTGGCACACATTAAAAATGGAATTCTGTTGCCTACTCATATACACATACATACATACATACATACATACATACATACATACATATGTACATTTTGAATACAAAGTGGAAAGAGGAAACCTCAGAGTTCACAAGGTTGATACTGTGGCGTAGAGGTGGAGCTCTTGCCTCACAATCAGGAGGCTGTGAGTTCAATCCTAGGTAGAGGCAGATCAAGGGTCTCCTGCTTGGGCAGGGGGTTGGACTAGATGACCTGCAAGGTCCCTTCCAACTCTGTTAATCTGTTAAAACTGTGACTGAATCTAGATATTCTGCCTCTCCCAGAAGGTAACAAGGAAAACAGATCACAATGCTTTTCCAAAAAGGGCAGGAATTGAAATACAATGATACTTTTAGTGTTTGCTCGACTCCCCCTGGATATCTCTGCATATCTTTATATGAGATTGTAAAAGGTGGATCTTGTCAAGTGCAAAAAATTAGAAGCACTCACGGAGAGACCCAAATAGAAACTCTGTTGTTGATCCCCTTTATTACAAGAATCTTGCCAGGCTGTCTACCTTCCCTTGGGAAATGGCAGATATACACCCAAGGGTTTGATTTCAGACATTTCCTCCTCTGAACAAACTCTAAACTGGAATTTCTCCTTATTCATGTAAAGCCTCCCGCCCCTTTCAGCCATTGGCTCCACCATAGATCTGGAGTAAACAAATTAGAAATAATCATAGCTAGCCTTGAGACAATGATACAAAAATATTGCTTTGATTGTTGGTCTTCTGCAATCATACAGTTTCCCTCCAGTTGTGAGGATTAAACCTTCCCCATATGGGAATTATAATTAAATACATCAGGAAATCTGCCGAACATTTATTTATTTAGGTATTTATTTGATTCATATCCTGCCTTTATTTGTACAACTCAAGGCAGCATACATAATGTTCCTCTCTAGTATTTTCCCCACAACAACCCTGTGAAATGAATTAGGCTAGGAGAAAGTGACTGGCCCAAAGTAAGCCAGCTGGTTTTCATGTCTAAGGAAGGATTAATACTACAAGTAAGTGTCTCCAACTTTCTAGTCCAGCACTTTATAGATTAGCCATTATACCAAGTCTATCAAATGCTCAAGCAGGTGCTGAGGACAGAGTTTTTATTCATTTATTCAATTTATATTTTGCCTCCCTGGTTGGTAAGTGTGCAAAAGTGGCTAGCAAAATTTTAAAGAGCATAAACAATATGAAAAGTTTAACTTAACTTTTGGTGTTTATAAAATAAATACCAAAAGACCAGCAAAAGATATGTATCGTTACAGATTTTTCTGAGCAGTGAGAGAGTGAAGATCAAACAACTCTTAGGGAAGGGCATTCCATAGCCTGCAGGCAATGGAGGAGAAAGTTCCCTCCAGATGCTAGAATGATAGCCTTGAACAGCAGAGATATCTCCAAAAGAGTCTCTCCTGCATCTGTTAACAACTAGATTTTATTTATTTTATTTTTATTTTATTAAATTTGTATACTGCCCTACTCCCGAAGGACTCAGGGCGGTGAACAGCCATAAAATAAAACATATAGATACAAAATTTAAAATGGAGATAAAACTAATTAAATAAATTTGGCTGAAACATTTTAAAACCCCAATAAATTTAAAACCAAATTTAAAATTTAAAATTCCATTTTAAAAAGAGGAAAAGTTTAGGTCAGGCCAGCTTGATGGAATAAGAACGTCTTAAGCGTGCGACGGAAGGTACGCAGATCCGGAATTCTCCGTATCTCCGGGGGGAGCTCGTTCCAGATCGTAGGTGCCCCCACAGAGAAGGCTCTCCCCCTGGGGGCCGCCAGTCGACATTGTTTGGCCGACGGCACCCGGAGGAGCTCCTCTCTATGGGAGCGTACTGGTCGGTGGGAGGCTATTGGTGGCAGCAGGCGGTCCCGTAAATAGCCAGGTCCTAAGCCATGGAGCGCTCTGAAGGTGATAACCAAAACCTTGAAGCGCACTCGGAAGACCACCGGGAGCCAGTGCAGCTCACGCAGGAGAGGCATTACATGGGAGCGCCACGTCGCTCCCATCACCACCCGTGCGGCTGCACTCTGCGCCAGTTAGAGCCTCCGAGTGCTCCTCAATAAGTTCATAATGGGAGCCTGAATCTGTTTAGGGTTTTAGATCCCTTAAATTCATCCTGGTAAATAATAGGTAACCAATACAGAGCTTTCATTGCAGGCACAATATCACTAATCTTTCATAGATTAGAAGTAGCAGTGGGTTTCCAATATTCTTACCACCGGTTCGCCCCCAGCGCACACGCTCACTTTGTGCACACACATGTCTTCCGTGCTTGCGCCCAGCCTTCCTCGCATGCGCCCGGCCTCAAAAATTTGCCTAAATAAGATCGCATAGAACCGAGACGGAGGGGCAGGCCCACCCACGATTTCCGTTATGGGTTCGCTTGAACCGGTATGAACCGGCTGAATACCACCTCTGATTAGAAGTCTATCTGTTCTATATTTTACATTAATTGCAACTTCTGAACACTTTTCAGCATATAGAATACATTACATTAGTTAAGGTAGGGTGTTACCAAGATGTGGATAACTCTTGCTAAATTCAAGTGAGTCAGGAAAGAGTCTTTATCCTAACCACCATGGCAAATCCAATGATAGTCAAAAATCAAGGAACCACTCCCAAATTATAAACATGCTTTGTCAGGTGGAGTAAAATCCTGAGGTACATAACAGCCTAAACCCCAGTCTCTGAACACAATTCAGTCTTTCTCAATATTTCTCCATGTTGTCTAAATTAAATTGCAAGGCATTTACTTCAATACAATTAGCAACAATTTACAAGATTATGGATTACTCCACTAAAATCGGATACTAAAGAACAGTAAAGATGGGTATCGTACTTATGACATGCCACTACAAGACATCAGTTGATGTCTCCAACAGTTTTATATAAATGGTACATAGCATGGGAGACAATGTGAAATGTTTGGATGTCATAAATCATTGCTCTATGTATTGAACTATGCTCTGTCATCCCCACCATCTGTATGTAACCTGACATGCAGGTAAACTATCTGGATACCATTTTCAATGGTCTGAAAATCCACAGGAAAGTCCAGAATAATTAACAGGCCTCTGCATTCAAGTTTCTGGCAGATGTCATCTATAAAGTGACTAGACTATTTCAGTGCTGTATCCCAGCTGAAATCCAATTGAAACATATCCAGAAAATCTATGTCAGGTAAACAAGTCTGAAGTTATGGGGCCACCACCTTCTCAATTACCTTTTGATTTAAAAAATTTATTAGTTTTTCAAAATATAAAATACAGAAATACAAAGAAAAATGAAAATAATGGAAAAGTAGGGAAGGGGAAGAGGAAAAAGTGTAGAGCACAGGTGTCTAACTCGCCGCATCAGGTTGATGTCACATGACGTATTGTGACATGTTTTGCCCTCACGGAGCTGGGGTGGATGTGGCCTGCATTTGACACGCCTAGTGTAGGGTAAAGGGGAAAAGAAAAAAACAAGCATTAAAACTTTGATTTTTGGTTTTTCCAGATTAGCTAGATTTATTGTTAAAGAAATGGCTAGTATATATTATTATATAAAACTAAGGTTGGTCACAGCATCTCTTGGACAGCATCTTCTGGATCACCAGAAATGGAGTTGTAAAGTTTTATATCATCAGCAGACTGATGATATCTCATTCCATGTTAAATGATCTCACTCATCAGTTTCATGTAGATATTAAACAGGGTCAGAGAGAGCATTGAGCCCTGTGGCATCCCACAAGGGAGTGGCTATGGGCTGGACCTCATGCTCCCTATCAGCACCAACTTGGACCAGCCTTGGAGAATAGAGTTGAACCAGTGTAATATTGTGCTACCCAGCCCCAAACCCCATAGCCAGCCCAAAAGACTACTAAAATCAATGGTATTGAAAGCCATCAAGAGAAAGGATGAATACATTACCCTTAGCCTGCTGTTGGCAGAAATCATCCACAAATGCAACCAATACAATTTCTGTCGCATAATCTGGTCTGAAACCTGACTGAAAGGGGTCCAGATAATCTGTTTCATCCTGGACTCTCCAGAGCTGTAACACAATCCCTTTTCCACCACTTTCACTAAAAAGGGGAGATAGGAAACTGGATGAAAAGTATCCAGACAAGTTGGGTCCAATAATGGTTTATTGAGGAGGGGGCATTCCAAGGCTTCCTTAAATTGTGCTGAGAACAACCCTTCATGAAGCAATGTATGAATCACCACCTGAACCCACCTGCATCCTGGTGACTTTTACCAACCAGAAGGGATAAGGTTCTAATAAGCAGCAGTTGCATTGACAGCCCCAAGGACCTTACCAGCTTCCTCAGGTCCTCAGGTTCCCAGAAAATTGGGCAAGTCCATTCCCTGGGAATCTTTAATGGACCTGCTCCATGCTTAGTCTCAAACTTAGAATGGATCCAAGTGACGTTATCCTTCAGGTATTTGACTAATTCCTCTGCACAGCCCTGTAAGTGAGCATCCAAGCCCTTCTTCCCAAGGAAGGATCACCTTAACTGCAGCTCTGAACCCATGTACAGTTGGATTCATTCTTAGTTTTCCTCTAGCCATCTTCTGGCCAATTAATCAGCCAAAGGAGCATGGGGCAAATAAGTGCACGAGGATTCCTCATATCATATCCACCTCTTCAAGATGTGCAAATAAAAAAACAATTCAAAATAAAGGTACAACTTGATTGCCTCAAGGACCCTGTCACTTTCTCAAGTCCAACATTGTCAAGATTGCATGTCCACAACCTGCCCTAACTCTGCCTTGTTCACCAAAGGCAACATGGTTTCAGGATTAGCAGACTGCTGGACAAAGTATCTAGTTGGAAAGTATATATGTACCTCTCTTCTTCTCTGCCTTCTAGGTCTAGCTTGCTGTAGTACAACTTAGACTGGTAAACAAAGATCTAAGAAATTAATTATACTAATTCCAGCTCTCCGTGGCCCACATCAGATCAGCACTTTCGTCCCGGATTAAGTCTTGGATAATAGATGCTTTATCAATAATTGCTCTGGCAGTCCTTTTTCAACAGCCTCCTACCTCACCAATATTCCTTGCTGATCATATTGGAGAGCTTTCGTGTAGTTAGGTTTGATGTGCTGCCTTCATCCCTTTACAAGCATTTCTCTGCCTCTTGTCAATTGGGGAAGCCAAATCAGGTGTTCATTTTTTTCTGCATTGGCCATTTCATCCACTTGACTCAAGGACTTAATTTTGGCATTATTTTTTTTTAAATTTGATTTATATGCCGCCCTTCTCCAGAGACTCAGGGCGGCTTACAATGCGCTAAGCAATAGCCTTCATTCTTTTGTATATTTATACAAAGTCAGCTTATTGCCCCCACAACTGGGTCCTCAATTTACCTACCTTAGAAAGGATGAAAGGCTGAGTCAACCTTGAGCCTTGGCGAGATTCAAACCTGCAGTAATTGCAGGCAGCTGTTCTTAATAACATGGTGCTTTAGACCACTGTACTACCAAGGCTCTATTATTAACCAAATACCAACAGGAATTCAGAAGACAGCTTTTTACTCCTTTTAGTTGACAAGTCAAGGATGACTTCTAGGAGCATTATTGTATGCTTGTAATTGTAATTATTGTAATTAAATATACGTTTAAATAGCAATAGCATTTAGACTTATATACCGCTTCACAGTGCTTTACAGCCCTCTCTAAGCGGTTTACAGCATCAGCATAATTGCAAATCACATTCGAGTTAGCTTCTTTGGACAGTCATAGTTCCACTAAACTTTGATTCGTCCCATTATGATAATAATTAACTGACATTAGACATTTCCCACTCTCCTGTTTGTAATCACGTTGGAGGAAGCAAAGGGAGGGATGTGCTCTTTACACATGAACAGGAGACTTAGCAATAGCATTAGCACTTAAGACTTATATACTGCTTCGTAGTGCTTTACAGCACTATCCGAGCAGTTTATAAATGTCAGCATATTGCCCCCAGCAATCTGGCTCCTCATTTTACCGATCTTGGAAGGATGAGTCAACCTTGAGCCTGGTGAGTTTCGAACTGCCAAATTGCAAGCAGCCAGCAGCCAGTACCTGCCCTACAACTTCTCTCTCATTACAAAGAGCAGGATTTCCAAGTTAAGAGTTTGATGGGGCCACCATCATTGTCACCTTTAGTTAATTACAACTTAGTTGTGTGCAAAGTTAAGAATGCCTTCCTTTAAAGTTCCTATCGTATCCTCTCCTGCCAGTTACCAGCATAATTTACTACCATTTTTCATGACCTTCTCTTTCTGACTTTCCTGGCACACCTCTTAATATCAGACCACAGCTATCCAGCAGCCCTGATTCCATCCCACAAGCAGAACCCACAAAGACATAAACAATTTAAATGAAATGCTTAAGTCTTCCTTGGTAGAATTTTGCCATCATAAAACAAAGGGGAAAATTCTTAGCTTTATTCTCACCACCACAGGCTTTTCACAGAATAGTTTATGTAATCCAGAATGATAGGAAACCTGTTGTGGTTTGATTTAAATAATAATTACAGAGAGAAGAATTCAAAATGAATCCATGCTCAGTATTATTAAGTTATTTGTGTTTTGATGAAATAAAGAAATACAAAACAGAAAGGTTTGTTTTGTTTTGTTTTTTAAGTACCATGACAGAAAGTTTTGAGTTGGGTAGATTTTGGAGGAAATTGCTGATCGTTTTCTTTAGAGTTGAAAGCAAAAAAAAGGATATTCTTATTATCAACAGCAGCTGAACAACTGTAGAAAAGATAGTGCCTGCTTCTCATGTACTGTAATGTACATTAACCAACCATACCCGTTGCGATTAGTTATTTGAATCTTATCTCACAACTGGTGAAGGGAACAAAGCAGGCAACTTTCATGGATATATCTACTTCATAATATAAACACAAGAGTCAGGAAACCAGTATAATTAGTGATTTTTTTTCTGTGTCTAGGAAAGAGAAAGGGTCTGCTTCTACAGTCATTTCTTTGCTAGGTTGTAAAGTCACATGAATTTCCTGCATCCCAAAAAAATCATGAGAATAATGGGAGCCTAAATACTCTTAGAATTCTAACAGTTCTTTATTTCAGAAGATCTGTCACAGCTGTACTCATAATAATTGTGTAGTTCTAATTCAGTAGTGTGCAAATTCAATTAATTCTCCTTCACCCAAATAATATGTATTAAAATGATGCAATTCTACCCCTTCTTGTGCTCAGATCTTATCTTTTTTTTTTTCAGAAAATTCTGAATAACTCACTTGCTTTATAGAAAGTTGCTCTTGCTTTAATAAGCAAGGAACTGGAAATTCTGACCGTGTTAGGAAAAAAGGGTGCCCAGAACATTGTGTTAAATCCTTTTCCACATCCCATGCACTCTAGGTAGCATCTTCTTGCTTCCAATGAACTTGTCAAGTTGCTATTTCAATTAATTCCTACAATTTTTTTTTTAATTTGATTTATATGCTGCCCTTCTCCGGAGACTCAGGGCGGCTTACAATGCGTTAAGCAATAGCCTTCATACTTTTGTATATTTATACAAAGTCAGCTTATTGCCCCCACAAACTGGGTCCTCATTTAACCTACCTTAGAAAGGATCGAAGGCTGAGTCAACCTTGAGCCTGGTAAGATTCGAACCTGCAGTAATTGCATGCAGCTGTGTTAATAACAGGGTGCATTAAACCATTGTACTACCAAGGCTTCTTTTGGTCTCCTTTTCAAAGCTTGAATTGACATCTCTTGGACATGTGGACATAGGACTTCAAATTCTGTTAATCTGTGACATATCAAAGGCAGAGTAATATAAAAATGCATCTGTTACTGCACAGGACAGATCATGACTAATAAGTAAAGAATGGCAATGACATTTTCACTTACTCTATGTCATGTTAGATTTAGAAAATGTAAGCATTTCAGGAGTGCTGGAAAAAATTACATTGAAGATTGCACTGAAGCTTGTCATTGTCTTTTTGACTCTAATTTAGCTTTCTTCAATCTGGTGGCACCCGGATATATTGGGCTTCAAATCTGATATTTTCCAGTTATTGCTGGCAATGATGGGACTTAAAATCCAAAGAGCTGAAAGACATATACTTAAGGCAGTGATGGCTAACCTTTTCCAGACCAAGCACGCTCCTGAACCCCCAAAATGCAATGTGTGTGTGGCCTCCATGCACGCCCCCCGACCCCCTACACATGCACAGCAGGGACCCAACCACCTGGCCAGTGGGAGGCGCGCACACATGCATGGCAAAGCTGTACTGGGGTGACAGCTCGTGCACCCACAGGGTGCTACGTGCCACCTGTGGCACGCACGCCATAGGCTCACCATCACGGACCTATAGCATGCTATTTTTAAATTTTGCCCTTCCCCTTTCCAATATTCTGCACTGCATAGGGTTTTTTTTTTAAATTGGCTTGATTCTGCAGCTTTCTGCTTTCTTCCTTTTTTTCTTTTAAATACGTTTTTTATCTATTTTCCATTTTAAAAAAAATATTTCATCTCTCCTTAAACAGTGTGTCATCTGAGTACAAATATTTCTGTGCAACATTCTTCCATAAATTATATACATTGAACAATTATACCTTGTGTAACTTCATTTCCCTCCTCCTTTCTTTCTTATATTCATATTTTTTTATGTTGAACTTTCTCTACTCTTCAAAGTTTTGGCAGTCCTTAAGATCTGCCTTCTGACTTTTCTTGGGTTACATGTGCAAAATGTGTGTTACGCTTTTTGCAGGAATAACAGTAGTTACTAAGATAATTTGTAGTTACTAATATAATACAAATTAAAACAAACATACCATACTATATGGAACACAGTAAAGCAGGTATACTACCCTAATCACCGACTAGGATCAACTTTGTGATGTTAGCTATCGTATCAATATCAATTACACCCTTCCCATCCAGAAGTTCAGCTTCCCAGGAATGGAATTCACACCCTTTATCCCAGGGGTGTCAAACTCAGGGGCCAGATGCATCATGCGCTGGCCACCCCACCCCCATTTTAGTAAAGGGGGAAAAAGTCATGATACATCACGTAATGAAAATGTGACGCCGCAAGTTTAACACCTCTGCTTTATCCCATTTCACTTTTTCCTTCTCCCAGTGAGGGACAAGAAAATTTACAACTTCATTCATCCAATTCAATACTTCCAAAAATTATTTATCTTTGTTGTTCACCAGTTTGAATAAGGGAGGCTGAAAAGATGTACCACAGAAAAGGCAATTGATAGTCTTTATGAAGGCTTATGACCAATGTCTATTTACAGACATTAGCTAACTAATTAAGCAGGTGTTTTCTTTTTGGTACATAAAATCAGTGGCTTTTTAAAAAATTTGGTTAGAAGCCTACTTCAATGAGATGAACTTCTTGGCCTACCTGGAAATACATTGTCTGTTTCTCCTTGTCAAGAAAAAGAGTTTTTTATCAGCTTCCTGTCCTTTAATACTTGCTTAATTCTGGATGAGCAGTGCTAAAAATGGAATTCTTTCCTCCCTAACCTTTTGCAATACCTGGAAAGCAGGGATGGGAAACACTGACAGGTTTGTTCCCCTGCTTGGCATCTTCAGACTAATTGAAGTTGGCAGCTAGGAGTCTAGGGTGCAATCCATCTGAAAGCTGAATACCAAGACTCATGCAAACAAATCAGGAATAGTTAATAATTAAGTTACAGTTTGGCAGTGTTCACCTTGACAAAGTTGACCTGCATGTGCATGCAAACACACACACACACATCACAAAAGAAATGTTAGCTTTTTTCTCCTGCCTTATGGATCTGTTCTTGAAATCCCTACCCCTTGAAGCCTGCAGGTGATTGTCCTCTAGCAATAGCCCAGCTGGAATTCCTTTCTTTCAGATTTTCATCTACATGCTTCTCATTTTGAAACAGTGCTCTACTGTATTTAATTGTGGGTTTTTGCTTAGTTGTGCCTTCCTTTCCTTTTACCATGCCTCCCACAAATGCATGTATTGTGGTCTTTGTGAAGTTCTTTGACTGCCAGAAGCAGGAAAAAGATGCTTTTGCAATACTAGTAATCAATGCTATTGTTCTTACCGTTGTCATCCTATGTTTTAGTCAGCTGCAGAAGAGAGTTTTAACGATTCAGAAATATGGGGTATGTGTGGGCATTTCAGAAATGAATACTCAGAAGATCCAGAATATTGTTAAGAGTGAGACAGCAGGGTCAATTTAGTAGGCAACATGGGGAATAGTTTCCAAAAAGCTCAAGTGGACCCTTTCACTTCTTTCTTCTTGGAAGAGCCAAGTAAGCTATATAGTCTTTGCAACCCACTCAGACGTTAAATGAAGAAGTCAAGATCTTGCAGTCCATATGCATGGATATGAAGAATATGTGGTTTATTATGTGCACACCTCTAGGCTACACTTGGATGCAGCATTAGAGACTGAACACTTGTCTCAGATTGCCTTTTAGCAATGTTCACTGGAAAGAGATAATTGCAACAGTTATTTGCATTCGAATAACTTCATATTTGGTTTATCACAGCATATTATACATGGGTTGACTTTGCAGATGGTCCACAAACCAGAGCATGTAGGCACAGATAGAGGAAGGCATACAGTAGATGAGTGGTGTCATGCCCCAGCATACAACTTTATATACTGCTGTTGCTCTCTAGCCCCATCTAGTGGCCGGAGGGACAAATATGCCCCAACATATGATCTTCAGAACAAGTGGTTTGTTTTCTCTATATCTCCACAGGTGTTTAGACAATTTTTCTCCCATTGGTATGGAGAAAAATAATAGGTTCACTTTGAGATGCAAATCAATAAATTACTACATGAACCCATGCACCTATTTCAAGTAGCCTCTTCCGGATGGCTCTAATATATGTTCTGGCTATTAGTGAAAATGAGAATTCAAACCTTTGGAAGAATTGTTCAACTAAATAAATTCTTCCTGTACATTGACCCTATATGCTAGTTCCAGCACCATCCAGAAATTGTGACATCAAAAAGACAAAAGAATAAAGAGCTGCTATAATCATTATGAACAATCATAACTTTGATCTGGCTTTTTCTATTGTAGTTTCTGAGGTACCGATAAGTAAGAATCATTTTTCCTTCTACTATGATGAGCCAAGTGGTAAATATTCTCTATTGATTCTTTCTCATTCATTCATTCATACATTAAAGTTTTAGGAGTCTGGCTGGCATTCATTGTAGTATATACTATCTACTACTGTTCTTTTGTGCAACTATTTCTTACACACTACTAAGGTTTTTTTTAAAAAAAATGGTACAGAACACAGACACAGAGATTGCATTTCCCATACAAAACTGTTTTCTCATGCAAACTTAAGCTCCTATCTTATTCTATTAGCTTCCTATTACTATAAGTTTGCAATTATTCTACTTCTATTCTTATTTTATTTTATTTATTTATTTATTTATTTATATTTATATACCGCCCTTCTCCTGAAGAACTCGGGGCAGTGAACAGCCAACAGATAAAACACAAGAAATACAAAATTTAAAACAATATTAAAATCCAATTAAATTAATTTGGCCCACAATTAAAACACCACTATATTAAAACCGATAATTAACAATTTAAGAATTAAAACAAATTAAAAGAGTTAGGCCAGCCCGGCTTGCTGGAATAAAAACGTCTTTAGGGAACGACGAAAGGTGAGAAGATCTGGGATACATTTCCATCTTTCATGTCCTATTTCGATGTCCCTATTTCTATATTAGCATTGTTTTTGCCTCTTAACTATTTCTTCTTTAAATCACACACACACACACACACACACACACACCAGGTCCTCAGCTCTTGTAGCCATTCTCAGTCCATGTGCATGTAAAAATTCTTCACTCCTTTTTAGACTTGGGAATGAGCTTTTCTTCCCCACCCCCAGCCCTCACAGTCATAATTCTGGACCTGGTTTGCAGAGCTCTGCACCTAAGTTGCTGCAGGCAGGTAAGCTCAACTTGGTTTGTTTGATATTGAAGGCCCATCAGGCTCTTTGTTTCTCAGCTCTGCCTCTCAGTGGTCTTGTAGGTCTAAAAATTGATGGTTTCTCTTGCTATCTGAAAACTGCTGCTGTGGCGCTTGCCCCTCAGTTGGAGTTCCTTTTCCTCTTATCACTGCTGTTTTCTGAGCTTAATTCTTTCTCAACACTGACACACCTGCTTGTTTTCAATTCATTTTTTTTTGGTAAAACTCTCCAGTGAAGGGGTAGGTGGGGCTGTTTTGACCCTCCTTTCCAGGTAGCACCCAAAGCTCAGGACCCCAGAAGGAAAAAACAATACCTGCCCACTCCAGGTGGCAAGTTCACTTTTCCACATTCGCACAACATAAAAAGGGAGCTGGAGATTCCCCATCCCAGAGACTTGGTGAGATGAATGCAGATGTTGTTGTGGCAATTTGATATATTGGTGATGGCAAAAGGTGGATGGATTTGTTCTTTTCTTGCAGGGATAATTAAGATGGCATTGCCTGAAACACGAATGCAATGAAATTTCTTTTTTAATGTATGCCAATTAGTGTACATTCAAAGTGACAATCAAGCTATTCTATTCTATTCTGTTCTACTTATGTACTTTGCAACATGTCCTGGCTCTGTAGAGTTAATACACTTTGTAGCTGAGATTTTATGTTGAGACAAGATTTTAATGATATATGAAGTCTATGCAGAGGTATTTTGCTTCTGAATAATTTCTTGAGGTCAGGAGTCATGCAGGATTTATCATTTGAAGCACTTTGTGCTCACAAAACAACCTGAACACTTCATAAATACAGAAGGAACCCTCCATGTTATGCTTGCTTGGCATGCCAGCTCAAAGAAGAAAGGTCAGCATTCAGGAGAGAAAGGGGAGAAGAGAAAGTTCAGAGGAAAATATGCTTGTTACCATAGCTACAGACCCTACTGTTTTTTCAAGCACCGAGGTGGGTCAACTCATGTGACACTGGTGAGAGGATTGCACCTGTAATGCTCTTTCAAGATACTGTGTATCTTGGGTGAGCAGTAAGGATTGAGCTGTTAATCACTACAAGTTTTAAAATGCCTTGCCTGTCTTTTGACTCTGCCTGACTTTGTTATTACTCCCAATTAAATACATTTTTAAAGATTAATTTAGATAGAGACAAACTGAATATTTCTGATACACAGAAAGCTGTAAAAATTGTGATTAAGTTTCTAATAGTAACAATAACAACTGCAGAATGTAAAATTGGAAGCAGTTTTTGCAATATTGATGGCACATAAAATGGATTTTTCCCCCCTCCTCCTGAAAGGAAAATCCATTGTATTGAAATAGAGGTTATTACTTAGTAATGGATAAAGAAGTGCAACTAGTGCTGTTGTGTTTTCAGATGAATTTCCATTTTCATGACAGTGGCGATGGTCCAAGGGTGAGGGAAAACTGTTCTTGAATATTTTGCACAATCAGGGCTGTCTTCAGATTTCTTAGATTTCTGCATATTTTGGCTTGGCTCAACTTGTGGTCCACTACTCTACCCAGAGATGTAAAAGTTTAAAAATCTGGATGGGGGGAAGTGAATTCTAGTACACACCGATATATTTTAAAGGATAATAAGCCACATCCTTGAAAAAGAACGTATGGCTTTTTATTGAAACAAATGGAATGTAAAGAAGAAAAACAGACTCAGAAATGAGGCTAAACAAAGAATAAAGGGAAACAAAGCAAACAAAGACACTTGGAGGGAGAGAGAGTGAAATATAATATATTTAAACAATTATATTCAGTAATTTTACTCAAGACATTTGTACAGAATATTAATCTGGCTAATTAATTGAGAGGATATTTAAATGCATCTACGCTTAATTAAAGGTTCTTCAAAGCTCTTTTCTGCCCTTTTAGATAGCGTTTATGCAAATAAGGTTTTTCAGTTTTCCATTATTTGGTTTGACATAGTACATCTGGCACTAATTGTAAGCTCTGTATTGTGCTGCAGCAATTAATAAATTGTAGGAAAAATAGCCAATGAACATCGGTAGGCTTAACAGTTAAACATCTTTCAGTACCATGGACAAGGCTGGTTGCTTGTAAACCTGTTTCTAAGCTGTTACTCCACAAATTTTGAAGTTAAATTGCATGAGACTGTACAAATATCACATGATAAATTATTTCAGTCTGATTTAGCTCACCAATTTTTTTTTTAATTTGATTTATATGCCGCCCTTCTCCGTAGACTCAGGGCGGCTTACAATGCATTAAGCAATAGCCTTCATACTTTTGTATATTTATACAAAGTCAGCTTATTGCTCCCACAATCCGGGTCCTCATTTTACCTACCTTAGAAAGGATGGAAGGCTCAGTCAACCATGAGCCTGGTGAGATTTGAACTTGCAGTAATTGCAGGCAGCTGATGTTAATAACAGTGCTTTAGTCTGCTGTGCCACCAGGACTCTTAATTTACTTTCTTTCCACAATTTCCCTCTTGATTATTATCTTTGTTTCTTGGTTTTCTCCTTTATTCGGGCTATTACAGGTAGTCTTCGACTTATGATGACAATTGAGCCCAGAATTTATGTTGCTAAGTGAGAAATTTGTTAAGTGAGTTTTGCCCCATTTTACAACTTTTTCTTGCCACATTTGTTAAGTGAATCACTGCAGTTGTTAAATAAGTAACATGGTTGTTAATCAGGCTTCCCTATTGACTTTGCTTATCAGAATGTCGCAAAAGGGGATCACGTGACCCCGGGACAGCACAACCATCATAAATATGAAGCAGTCATCAAGCATCCAAATGTAAATCACGTGATCATGGGGATGCTACAGTGGTCATAAGTGTGAAAAATGGCCATAAGTCACTTTTTTCACTGCCGTTATACCTTCAAACGAACACTAAATGAACAGTTGTAAATCAAAGACTACCTGTATTTTTCATCCTTTGTATCTATAAGAATTTAGGTGAGTTAATTATTTGTTTGTTTCTTGGAAACCCTTCTGTATATTGATAATACTATAGAGAATACGGTCGATTAAGTTTTGTTGCATCAGTAGAAAAATAACAATTCTGTAAATATAATTACATCCACGCATGTAATATAATGGTTGATTTAGTAAAGTAGAGAAGATGAAAAGATTGGTGGGCTACGGTCAAGGTGTATCGAGAATGGGAATTATGAAATGTCACAGGGATTGTGTGCATCTGTCCAGCTGGTATTGGCATAATTTTCCATATATTTTTTCCATGTTCCAGTTGGCCATGAATAGATAAGGGAAGTTTTGAAACTCTAAAAGACTGAAACAGGAAAAGTGCTTAGACCAGAAGAAATAGTGGAGGATTGTAGAAATAATTAAAAGAGTTTTTAAAAATAATCTTAATAAACATATAGATGTAAGAATGGTTTGGGATACAAACAAAGATTTCACAAAGGTTATTTTATACAACATAATAGTAAACTCAAAAAGAAGAGAGGAGAAAAAAGCTATTTTGAACAAGATAAAAAGGGGATTAAAGAAGTTTTCATAGAAGATAAATATTACTCAACAAATTAAGCTTCTACAGCAACAATAGTCTATATTAACACTAAGATGAATTATAAAAAAACAAAAAAATTGAATTTGCAAATAAAGCAGGGAAATTATTGACATAATAATTACAAACAAAAGAAAATGCTACTGAAATTACAAGAGGGATATATTATAATAACAGATAATGTGGTTACTTAACTATAAATGCTTTGAGGATGAACTCTTGCAACTTTTCCAAAATATTATGAACTCTGTTTTACAGAGTGGAAAGCGCTGGAAAGAGGCTAATGTAGCATTAATATTTGACTTAACAAGAAACTATTAATCAATGTAATTATTGAATAATGACTGTAAGTTGTTTGCAAAGATTTTGGCTGAAAGGTTGAAAATAATTTTGCAGTTCATGAAGATCAATGTGGGTGTTTACTCACTTTATGTTTAAAGGGTAATATAAGAAATATGTTGGACATTTTGGAATACTTGGAGCAACACAATGAAAAACAAGCCACATTGATTTTCTTAGATGCAGAAAAGGCCTTTGAGAATTTGAAATAAACTGCTTAAAATTATGAAAAATGTGAATTTTGGCAAGTTTTTAATACTGATAAGATTGATCTATACTTCACAGAAAGCTCATATAACTATCAATGGAGATCTAAAAATACTCTATGATATATAAAGAGGAACAAGACAGCTGACCATTCTCCTTTCCTGTTTATTTTAGTTCTTGAAATATTGAATATAAGTCAAAATGAGGGAATTGTGGAAGTAAATATTTAAAAAGAGACTTATAAGTCAAGGACACTTGCAACACCAATAATTTGGTGTTGATTTTGGAGGATAAAGGGAACAGAGACATCAAAGATACTTTTTTTTAAAAAAATGTCCATTGCATATTTTAAGATTAATCATTATAAGACAAAGATGTTTTCAAAAATATGGAAACAAGATCAAAAGAATTGATGAAGAAAAAGATTTAGAAGATAAAATATCTTATAAGAAAAATATGAAGTATATGTATTTCAAAATGTTTACATTAGGTCATGGAATGAGCTTAAAAATGATATATTAAGTTGTAAGAAATTACAATTGTCATTGTTGGGGAAAATTTCTATGATAAAAATGAATGCTTTGTGAAGAATGATATTTTTGTTTCAGACAGTACCAGCTTTGATAACCGTTATATCATTTAAACTCTGGCAAAAAGTTACATCTAAATTTGTACAGCAAAGGGGAACAACCCACAAGTTAAATATAAGGCATTACAAGATGCAAAGGAAAGACTTGGGTTTACCTGATTTCAAATTGTATTTACAGTTTGGTTTGGATGAAAAGAATGAAAAGAAGACTGTGTCTTCTAAGTGTCTATGGGGATTCTCAGTCTTCTAGGTCATGGCTGTCTCAAAGGTGCTTTTATCAAAAGGCAACTGGACTTTTGTTTTGTTTTGCTTCTCATCCAAGAAGCTTTTTCAGTTCTGACTGAATGGTAGAGAATGGAAGGATTTATATTCCTTGCAATCATTTGGTCAAGGAATATAAATCCTTCCATTCTCCACCATTCAGTCAGAACTGAAGAAGCTTCCTGAATGAGAAGCAAAACATCTTCAAGGAAAAACAAAGAAAATCTAGTTGCCTTTTGATAAAAAGCATCTTTGGGTGTCTTCTAAGCCTTTTAGACTTAGAAAAACATGACCTGATAATTTGGGTGGCATGAGTATTTGTGGTACAACAAAGTTAAGCTTAATGGAGATTTCTAAAATCACTATGTTAGATGTGCTCTATTAAGAATATGGAGTAGATACAAATCTAGTTATGCCTTAAAATACTTTTGTGGCTCTCGGCACAAGAAGCATTTTATAGACAAGAAATAATAGGCAAACATAAATGATTAGCACACCATGTAATACTAGAATTCTGTCAACTGGAATTTAAAATAAAATCAGGAGAATAACTGATGGCAGAAGGGCATAACTGTCAGTTGTTTTCTTATTTACCATTATCAGAAATATTAGACAAAAGAATTTGTGGTATTATGTACTCTAAGACTGACTTAGAGGTGGAATTGTGTACAAATGATGAACATGTGATTGCTGAAATGTGTAAACTTTCATTGAAATTTTAAAGAGAAGAACAAGCGAAAGAATGTATGATGAAGTGGACTACAGTTGGGAAATGTGTGGCTTAAAGGATTGTGTTATGTCCTTATAAGGACATCCGCCCGGATTGGCTGCCAGCCACCGGGCAGGAAAGTTTGAATCCCTGTCAGGGGGCGGTGCGTCTGCCGGAGCGAATATACGGAGAGCTCCGGCAGCGCACGGCAGTCTTGCTACTGTTCTTGTACTCAATAAAGGTTACTAATGTAACGAGCTGGTCGCGTCTTCCAATTCCTGCGCCGATCTAACACTGGCGACGAAGGACTAGAGAGAAGAGACGAACCTCGTGGCACCAAGCCAACAAGACCAAGACTCCGGCACCTGGAACCACAGTAGGCATTTCCAAAGGCATGGCATCCGCTGAAGTCACTTTGCCAGCCCTTGCTCCTTTCCGCCCAGGGAAGGACAAGTGGAAATCCTACGTGGTCAAATTTCGGCAATACCTGAGAGGCAACAACATCAGGGACGCCGACGATGACCGAAAGAAGGGCATCTTCCTGGCCAACTGCGGTTCCGAAGTCCTCGACATGGCAATCGATCTCGTAGCACCACGAGACATCGAGGAAGTGCCATGGGCAGACCTGCTGCAGATCCTGGAAGACCACTATGCCCCAACGGGAACACCAGTGGCGAACCGTTTCACCTTCCATCAGAGGGATCAGAAGGAAGGTGAGACCATCAAAGAATTCGTGGCCGCCCTACGCCAGATCGCAGCCAGCTGTGAGTTTGACCACGTGGACAACGCCATCGCTGACCACGTGGTTTTCGGCATGAGGGACAGGGGCCTCCAAAAGAAATTCCTGAGCAGAAAGAAACTCGTGCTCAAGGATGTGGTGGAGGAAGCCACCGCATCCGAAATCTCGGAGAAAGCAGCCGCCGCAGTAAGCAGAGCAAAGGGAATCCACAAGATTCGCTCCACAGCGCAATCGTCAACAGAGGATTCCACAGCTGGATCCGAATCAGAGGGAGAATCCACCGTCCACAAGGTATCCAGACCCCCAAGGCGGGAAACCGCCCAACGGAACTACAAGGGGGAGCGCTGCGCCAGCTGCAGAGGGGACCATGCCAGAGCAACCTGCAAGTGGAGAGATGCGACCTGCCGACGCTGCAACAGAAGGGGTCACATCGCCGAAGCTTGCAGAGCTGAGGAACCAGCCCCAGAGCCCTCCAGCCACCGTCCCCGCGAGAATCGGAAGGATTACCAGAGATCATCCAAACGGTCCTCTGGCCCTTCCAGACGCAGAGACGACGAATTCCCCCGGAGCGGAGCGGTCCACCAGACGACCATCGCACACACGACCTCAGACAATGCCCCCAAGTTCCACGTGACCATCCACGTGGAGGGAGCACCCTGCAAAATGGAGGTAGACTCGGGCTCGGTCTACTCCATCATGGACTGGCAGCAGTTGAAGCGCCTGCAACCCAGCATCACCAAGCGAGAGCTGAAGCCACTACACTCCAAGCTCGTCGACTTTGGGGGAAACCCCATCGGAGTGTTAGGAAGAGCCAACATCCGAGTCACCTACAAGCAGTTCGAAGGCAAGCTCCCCATCACCGTCGTAAAGGACAGCCGACCGAACCTGCTAGGAGTGGAGTGGTTCAAGCCGCTGGGGCTTTCAATCGAAGGCATCAACCAAATTTGCAGGGACGAACTCGACAACCTCATCGAAGAGTTCAAGGAAGTCTTCGATGGTAAGCTGGGGAAATTTGTGGGGAGGCCAATCTCTTTCAATCTGGATAAGGGAGTCACCCCAATTAGGCTCAAGCCCCGCCGAGTCCCATTCGCCCTGTGGCCTAAAGTAGACGAACAGCTGGATAAGCTGATCGCCCAGGGCGTCCTGGAACCGATCGATCATGCCTCATGGGAGACCCCCATTGTGACCCCACTGAAGCATGATGGGTCTGTGCGCATCTGCGCCGACTACCGTTGTACCATCAACAAGGCGTTGGCACAGAGCGCATACCCAGTCCCAGTAGTGCAACACCTGCTGCATTCCCTGGGATCTGGCTCAATATTCGCTAAACTGGACCTGGCCCAGGCTTACCAGCAATTGCCAGTGGATGAAAAAACGGCGGAGGCACAAACAATTGTCACGCACAGGGGGGCATTCAAATGCAACCGCCTCCAATTTGGAGTCAGCGCTGCCCCCGGCATCTTCCCATCCATGATGGACCGCCTGCTCCAAGGCGTTCCAGGGGTGGTGCCTTACTTCGACGATGTGCTCATCTCCGGGGACTCAAGAGCCCAACTCCTTGAAAGGCTCAGGCTTGTCCTGCAGTGGTTCAAGGCCAAGGGTTTGAGAGTCAGGTGGGACAAGTGCATCATAGGAGTACAGGAAGTCGAGTTCCTGGGCTATCTCATTGATAGCACGGGCATCCACCCCACCAAATCAAAAGTGGAAGCAATCCATGAAGCGCCGAGCCCAAAAAACAAAACGGAGCTTCAGGCTTTCCTTGGGTTACTCAACTTTTACGCCATCTTCTTAAAACAGAAAGCCACAGTTGCTGAGCCACTCCACCGCCTGCTGGGGAAATCGGCGTCCCGGAAGTGGGGCCAGGAAGAGGAAGCAGCGTTCCGGGCCATCAAAGGACTATTGACGTCCAAAAGCGTCCTCATCCAATACAGCGAGACGCTCCCCATCAAGCTGACCTGCGACGCGTCGCCATACGGGGTGGGGGCAGTTCTCAGCCACGAGCTGCCCAACGGCATGGAAGCCCCCATCGCCTACTTCTCGAAAACCATGTCCAGCGCAGAGTGGAACTACAGTCAGCTGGACAAAGAAGCCCTGGCAATCGTGGCAGGAGTGAAGCGCTTCCACGAATACCTGTACGGAAGACGTTTCACCATAGTCACCGACCACAAGCCACTCCTGGGACTACTCGCAGGCGACCAACCCACCCCAACCTTCATGTCCCCGCGGATGACGAGATGGGCCATCTTCCTGGCCGGCTACTCCTATAGGCTCGTGCACCAGCCAGGCACAGCCATAGGAAATGCCGACGCACTCAGTAGATGCCCATCGAAGAACCCGGTGGAAGACCCAGCCCCCACGCTCCATCTATTCCACATAGATGACGACGCCAGCTGTCCAGTCTCCTCCGCAGATGTGGCCGCGCACACCCAGAGAGACCCCACCCTCCGCCAAGTAAGGTCCTGGATCCTCAGGGGGTGGCCATCGGAACAGACGGAAGAGAGGTTCAGCCCGTTCACCAGGAAACAGAAGGAGCTGTCCACCATAAAGGGCTGTCTGCTATGGGGAGACAGGGTGCTGATTCCAAGCACTCTGCAACGGCGGACGCTAGAGACACTGCACAACGGGCACCCGGGCATCGTACGCATGAAGGCCCTGGCACGGAGTTACGTCTGGTGGCCCTCACTGGACAGAGACATCGAACAATGGGTCTCCAGATGTGACCCGTGCCAAGAAGTCCGCCCCGCGCCACCGCAATCCGAAGTCACGAACTGGGACACCCCCAGCAACTCCTGGTCGAGGGTCCACATCGACTTCGCGGGCCCGATGCAGGGGCGACACCTCCTCATCGTGGTAGATGCCTTCTCCAAGTGGCTCGAGGTGGTACCCATGGCATCCACCACAACAGAAGCGACGATCCGAGCCCTGCGCCGCCTGTTTGCCACACATGGACTACCGGACGTGCTGCTCTCGGACAACGGCCCCCAGCTCACATTCCTGGCAATGGAGTCCTTCCTGGCAGGACTGGGCATCGACAACTTCCTCCTCACCCAGCACATCACGCCGCATGCCACCACCCACAAGAGCCCGGCCGAACTCCTCATGGGCAGAAGGTTGAGGTCACCCTTGGACCGGCTGCACCCCCAATACAGCCCGGAAGCGACCGCAACCGCCAGCCGGCCGCTTCGCGCCTTCAGCAAAGGAAATTCAGTTTTCGCGCTGAATTTCAATGGCTCTCCTAAGTGGCTGAAAGGGAAGATTGCCAGCACAACCGGCCCCAAATCCTACACCGTCAAGTTGGAAGATGGACAGGTCGTGAGACGTCACATCGACCAACTCCGGAAAAGGTGGGGGGGAGCACACGAAAACCAGCCTGACGAGGGAGGCCTACAACACCCAGACAGGGTAGGCCTACAACACCCCAGCGAGGTAGACCTACCATACCCAGACGAGGTAGGCCTACCACACCCCTACGAGGCAGAGCAACGCCATCCCGACGAGGTCGGCCCAACACACTACCAGGCACTGTCACGTCGGCAGTGCAGCGAGGTAGACCAGGGCCAACCGCACGGGGGATGGCAACACCAACCCAGCCAGGTGGGCACCCGGCACAACAGGCCCAGGGACCCCCGACCCAGCCCGCAGGTAGACCGGGACCTGCCCAGAAGGGAAGCACCGCACCCTACCAGTGAAGGCAACCCACGGCAGCCCTACCAGGGAGACCTCAACGCAAGGCGAGTAGACCGGGGACCATCGCAGATGGGCACACCACAGCACATGGGCGAGGGTGGCACACGACTCCCCGGCGAGAGGGACCCCCGCCCAACGCAAGAAACAACCCGGCAACAACAACCCAACCCAGACGACCCCAACCACCAACTGGCGGTAGACCAGGGACTAGGGGGAAGGGAAAGCCGACAACAACCCGGCCAGGGAGGTCTGCGCCACCCCGGCAGGGGAGACCTCCACCGACCCGAGGAGGTATCCCCCCAACGACAACCCGACCAGGTCGACCACCACCAACCCGACGGGGAAGGCCAACGCCTGCCCGGCCAAGGAGACCTGCGCCAACCCTGCAAGGTCGGACACCGCTACCCGAGCCAACACCACCCACAGCGGGCAGACCGGACCCCAGGGCACCGGCCCGAACCACCCTCCAGACCACAGCGGGCCGGGCCGCAGCAGAACCGCAGCCACCGGGAGACCGAGGAAGAGCAAGTGACAGCCGGGGTCTTACCGAGACTCAGACGCTCTTCCCGGGTCGGAACCGAACAGCACCGCCGAGGCGAAAGATCCACAGGCCAGGAGGAAGACCACCAGAACCAGCCATCCAAGGTTTGCGGTCCGGCCGGAGGCGCTGAGGGTGACCCCGCACACTCGCCAGCCGAACCGAGCCCGGTTCCGGGGAAGGATCCAGGAGCCACAGGAACCCCGTCCATCCAGGGCGGGGACACGGGAGAAATGAGACTGCGCAGGTCAAGTAGGGTGCCTAGGCGTCCTACGTACCTGCAGGACTACGTCACGTTTATTGATGAACACTGAACTTTTTTTCTTTGGACTAGGGGGGAGGAGTGTTATGTCCTTATAAGGACATCCGCCCGGATTGGCTGCCAGCCACCGGGCGGGAAAGTTTGAATCCCTGTCAGGGGGCGGTGCGTCTGCCGGAGCGAATATAAGGAGAGCTCCGGCAGCGCACGGCAGTCTTGCTACTGTTCTTGTACTCAATAAAGGTTACTAATGTAACGAGCTGGTCGCGTCTTCCAATTCCTGCGCCGATCTAACAGATTGAAATTTACTACAATCTTAAAGAGAACTTTTATAAAATAATGTACCATTGATGTACAATGCCAGAAAATGATTCAGAAAGTATAAAGGTACTTCAAAGCCATGGTGGAAATATGAATGACGAGAAGAATCATGTTACCATGCTTGGTAGTCATGTAAAAGGCAATAAAGAAGATTTGGGGTTCAAATGCCTACACCGATTCAGAGGGTTTAAAATATTAATATACAACTAATTGTATATTAATATACAAGCAGTTTTCCTTTTGGGATTTTTTTTTAATGGTTAAATGGTTGGGGAGGGAATCATGGAAGTTTGTTTTTATATTTGATAACTGCAGCGGGAAAATTTTTATCTTTTGTGTGATTTATCACAGAAATTATCTTATTTATCTTTTCAAAGATGGAAAGATTTGGCAATACTTTCTATTGAAAAATGGTTGGTGAAGATGATAGAATTTGCTAAAATGGTCAGATTGACCTGTTCGATAAGAGAAAATATATCTACTGTACATTTATTGCTGACTGAAAATCCTTTATGACCTATTTTGTGTAAAACAGAAAAAAATGAACTTATGATCTATAACTATTAGATAGGATAAATTATAGAAAAAAGAGACTCATGGTGTAACTTGAAAAAGAGGTAACTCTACAATTGTACTTATAACTGCTGTAAAGAAGATCAGAAGCCATTTCTTTATATCTTTTTTAATGTTTTCTGTTTTTCTTCTAGCCCTTTTCTTTTTCTTCCTTCCTTCCTTTTCTCCTTCTCACTTTATTTTAGTTTGTATTAATTTTTTCTCTTGCTTTTAAAACTTTCAAGAAAATTATATTTTAAAAAAAAAACCCTTCAACACCACATGAATCTTGTTTTTTTTAAAAAAAGACTGCCAAAGTTAAATGAATGTCACTTTTCCCCCAATTGCTGAGTTTGCTAGTAATGTTCATAAAATCTCATGTTATACCCACTGCCTGTCACAGTAAGCAAGTAGGCAAGCCACAGTAGGATCTATCTTTTAGTCATTTATAAGGTAAAGTACATAGTACCAATGCCCTGAGGCAGTTTGATTCCCTTCCAATTCCGAAAAATAAATCTTTATCCAGCCTGCTCATCAATCCCATGTTGATAAAAATGGTTTATTTTCCTGAAAATAGGTGCATTTCTTTCCTCTTTATACGAGACAAATGTCTCAGGAAAGAAAAAACATTAATGAAATAAATTAAAATATAAGAGAAAATATATGCTGGTACACACAAAAGCTGAAATGTATGTGTTTGCATCATAGTAGAAGAGATTAACAGATACCAGCTGAAGGTTTTTTTCTTCCCTGCAATATGAGCAAATAAATAAAAAACATTGAGTTTTTTCATCCAAGTTTTGGTTTTTGGGAAGGGAAACTAATGATTGTTACATTTGTCTCTTCCAAGCTGGATTGATAGCAACGAGTGCCACAAAAGCACACATTGATTTCCTTCCCTTGATCAATGTATTTTATGTTGTTTTTTTAATCTACTGAAATCTTGAATTGTTTCTATAGAAGCTTAACATAATAAAAACTATGATTTTCTTCATGAATGATAGTTAATAGTTAGTTAATAGATAGTTCTTTTATGTACACTGAGAGCATATGTACCAAGACAAATTCCTTGTGTGTCCAATCACACTTGGCCAATAAAAATTCTAATAGGATTAACACTCACTGCAAATTCTGGTTCAACAGAGGTGTTCCAAAAGAATGAATAAAAACTTGATATTTTGATAAATACATTTCACATGCAGCTTTTTCTCTCTTTTGAAATATTAAAATACTAGATCCAAATTGTGACATTTTTGGACACTGATCTGCTCATAGCAAAAATAAGAAGCAATGAATGGGAGAGATACACAACGTAATGATTTCATAATCTAGGAAATCATAAAAGGAAGCATGTATATTTAATAAATGTATGAGTCATATTTCAGATAATAAGCCCTCACAATGACCTAAATAGAAAATTCATGTTTAAATTACCAAGGCTACAATCCAGCAAAAATATAAGCATAATTAAACTTCAGAGGGTTATATGGCCCATAGGTAGCAATATTAAGTATAATATTGCAAACAGTTAAAAAAAAAAGTAGTTCCAATATTTTCTGCAAGTCACATTTTTGCAAAGAGAACGAACTTACCCTCCCTTTATTCTGTTTCATTCAGATCTTATCATATTAAAAAGCAAAACATAAAAATATGAGAAGAAAAATGTATTGGTTGTATTCTCTGCCATGCTTGGTGATATATCATAGTTTCCTATAAGATTCAGAAACTGATCTTTTAATACAAGAAGAAACTGTTTGTAAACAATGGACAAATGGCAGAAATCGTCACACGCAGAAAACAAGCAGATGTTGTTTGACAGACAGCTGAAAAAAACCCAGGATTTAAATTTGTGGGTTAACATACTGTATATAGAGGGCAAGATTCTGGTGTGCTTTTTGATGATGAGTTTCTTTCTCTTTTAAATTCCTAGGTTTTTTGCAATAAATCTACATATAAAACCTTGTGTCTGTCTGGGAATGGAAATATAGAGAGTGTATCACTGCTACAAAGCTTGGATAATTCTGGTGAACAATTTATAGGATGAATGCAAATGTAGCCCTTGAAAAAGAAACAAAACCAATTAATTTCCAAATCCAGCCCTTTTGGTATTGATTTTAGCCTTGTCCTCTTACTAGTATATTGGAGACTCACTGTATATCTATGTTTTCTTCCACAGAGGTGGCAGAAAGAAAACTGACCATGGAGGAAGAGGAAGCCAAACGTATTGCAGAAATGGGAAAGCCAATACTGGGTGAACATCCAAAACTGGAGGTCATCATTGAAGAGTCCTATGAGTTCAAGGTCAGTGCTGTGTATTCAGGGTTTTTGCAGGAAGTGAGAGAAAGAAAAGCAGGAAAGGAACTAAACAGAAAAATTGGTTAGCAGAGCTAAGCAGAAGAAAGGAAGAGGACTGAAAGGAAAAAGGAAAGGTGCAACAGAAGAAGAGGTTTGCAAGGAATACTAAGCTAAGGCAAAAGTCCAGGCTAAGTCCTAGGAGGGAAGAGAAGACAATGAGAAAAATAAATAAAATGAGGTCAGGGAAAGAGAGCAAGTCTGAAAGAAAATAATTAAGAGATGTTTTGAAGAATACAGTCCTACTTTAACAATAAGGGTATGTCCAGAAGTTTCACCACTGTCTTCTGAACAGTGAGGAATGGAAAGTCCTACATCAGAAGATAGGTTAGGTTGCTGCTTTGAATTATTTGTAAAAAAAAATAGAGACAGGATATAAAAAAGAATCTAATAAATAAATAATAAAAGATTCAAGATACATAACTAAGAACCAACTAAGCCAAACGTGTGATTTTTTTCCTACCTAAAAGAATTATCACACTGATATATGTGAGAAATTAACTGGTAAATATGCTAAATTTTATTCTGCTGTTTTCAGTTGCTAATCCTTACCGTCAAATGACTCCAAGGGCAAACTGGCATGCCCTTACATCTAGCTGAAACAGGTTTCTGTCTCTCTGAAGGTTGGTTGCCCTGGAAATTGTTTTTAGCGACACGTCTGTCTCAATCCAGGTCATGTCTGCTAAGACTCATAGAATACTGTAGAGGAATTTGAGCTTGCTAAGTTCACGCCAGTATGAAAGGGATTTACTGTATGAATGGGAAATAATTTATCCATTGACAGAGTACATTGCGGGCTGTGAAAGAAGAATGGCATTTACCAAGAAGGGAGAAAGTTTTATATGAGTAAAAAAGCAGAAGGTGCCCTTTTTCTTAATGATGCAACTATGACTTTTGGCAAACAACCTTGTCATAAAATGACTTCCTGACCTGCATACGGTTTGATGTTGATATCTTTCATTTCTTTTATTCATTTCTTTCATGGACACTATCTGTGGCTTAAGTTAGCTTCTTGCCGTTAATGCTTTCTCAAAGAGTTAAGACCACAATTAAAAGGAAACCTATAAGGAAGGGAAATTCTGGGTCATGTGATTATAAAACCCTCAGAAGATCCCTGCATGGGAAAGTTACCTAACACCTTCAGTCAATCTCCACGTTGACTGAGAGATGCTCCAAAGGAAGGCCTTTAGTAAAACCAATATTCTTTGTGTCCTTCTAATTGACAGAGTACAGTGGACAAGCTCATCAAGAAGACAAACTTGGCGTTGGTTGTAGGAACTCATTCATGGAGAGACCAGTTCATAGAAGCCATCACTGTCAGTGCAGGTGAGACAGAGTTGAATGCCTTGTACTCAGATAAGGAAACAATCACTCAGAGGCAGAGGGGAATTCTAACATGAATTCTTACTTCGGGAGTTTTTATGAAGCTCTTGCTGCTCAATAGATGTTATGAACAGGTGAAAGTGTTTAACTTGCTTGACTTTGGTTTGACTTTTGGGGGGGGTTCATGCACTGGATAGTAAATGAATATATATTAAGTCTGATAATAAATAATTTTTAGTTAATTACTTGTTTTTTAACTTACTTAACAGCATGGTGTTCAAAAAAAATCACTGAATGGTGAAATTTCCAGGAAATGTAAAATCACAACAAAAAGAAAATGTACAGTTTAATAAAGAAAAAAATTTCACTGATTATTAGAAAGGAACTGTTTTTTAAAAATAATTCCTGTTACTGTAATTTTCCAGAATCAGAATAGGTAAAATTAATTCCTTTAATTCCCATTGCCAGTAATCAACATTAACCCCACACTATTAAAATTGTTCTTGACTGATCAGTTGGGTTTAATTTTGAGTAATCCAGCTGTTTTTATTTAAATAATGTAGTAAAATCTAACTAGTTGATTTATCCATTCAATTAAATTAGATTGCTTAATACTTTGGATAGACTTTGGTAACTCATTTCAATACATATCACAGAACCTGCCTCCTTAGTGATAAACAGTGCTTTAAATCCACCTGTGGTTAAGCACGCTAAGGGCTTCTGTTTTAAGTGAACTCAGTGATTCGCAAATAATCATAGTATTTGAGCTGGATACTAGCATTCTTCCTGGGAAAAGAGTTCATTTCCAGTAAGCCTACATTTTCTGCTGTATGTGAGCTTCCCAGAGACAATGAGAAAAGTGCAAAGAAAATTCCAGGCATTCTGTTTATGAAAGTATTCTCACTATCAACTGTGGGACTTCCTTGCTTAGGGCAGTTTGCATTTCAACACTTACTATGTCTCTCTCACTCTTCTTTTCTTCCTTCCCTATTTGAGCATGGCTTAGGGAATACTCTGCCTGCAGCCCAAATCACTCATTCCCCCCAAATAAAAACCATCAGAATCAACAGGATCTGTTTTCACAAAGGCCTGTTTTATATCAAACTGCCGATTTGTTGTTCCCATACCTCTCCTTTACCTGTTCCCAGTTTATTTTATCCTCATTTTGTGATACGTGCTTCCTGTAATAGTGCATACCCGTGTTTCTCCAAAAAGAAGGCTGGGTCTTATTTTCTTTTCTTTTTTTTTTTAAAGGTTCTGTATATATTTCAAGATTTCAATATTAATGTCAAAAATACGTAGTATGATTTTACATCGGATTTGTGCTACATTAGAACAGTAAAGACAAACATCACTTAAGCGAAAGGAACATTAAATATTAAATAGCCCAAAAATATAAATAATATAAGGTGACCTCCGAAAAAATGGCTAGGACTTCTTTTCAGTGGGGTGTCTTAATTCCCTCCCCCACCCCCTAAGAATCGCAGGCAATTCTGGAAGATTGTCGGAAGCAATTGTGCCTGCAATTCTCGTTACTGTGGGAGGCTGCATGTTGCAAAGAAGAACGAAGCGAGGTGGTTGTGGGGTGGAGGACGAAGCAAGGCAGGGGTGCAGAGCTGCACCGAACTAGCACCAGCATAGGGCGTCTGGATTGCCTGCCTCACCCATGCCAGTGCCGGTGCCACCGCGCAAGCCTCCCGCGAGCCTCCCAAAAAGAGAGAAAAAGCAAAGCAGCTGGCCACGGAGCTGCCGGCTTCGGGCAAGCGACCCAACAAGCAGAAGCGCTGCACCCAGAAAAAGAAGGGCAAAAGTGGTATTTGCGCTGCCCCAAGGGGCCAGCGGGCTGCAAGTGCAGCTGGACAGTTGCCTCGCACCCACACTGCCATACGTGCTGGCCACGCCCATCCCCCCCATGCTTATTTTCAGGGTAGAGGTAATATTAGGCCCACCCCAAAAAAATTAGTGTAGGGCTTATTATTGGAGTGGGTCATGTTTTCGGAGAAACACAGTATTATTAAACAAGTTCTTCTCAAGATTACTCTGTGCAAGTCTTCAATCTTAGGATTTTGCCCTCATCCATGGTAGCCAACTGCCAATGCCAAATATGCCAAGACACAGTGAAGTTCAGGTGGAAAATATTTCCTATTTGATCTACTGCTACTTATTGTGTTGATGGAAAACCTTGCCACTAGCAAAGACAGGCTGAAAAGCAGGAGCTCCTACATTTTGTGCCCAATGGATGTGTTTGAGATTTTGAGAGAGTGTCACGGGCACCGTTACAGGTTTGTTTGGTTTTTTTTTTAAAGAGCAGCATGATTAGAAATCAGAAGATTAAAGTTACCTACTACTCCACTGTCTTGCTTTTCTTTCTAAAAGAATCCTTTGAATTCATGCATTGCACAGAACTATCCTCGGAGACAAAAGGGGAAGAAGCAGGATTGGGATTTAAGTAATTTAACAACCGGTTCTCTGCCCTAATGATTTCTTCCAACAACCAGTTTGCCAAACTGCCCAGAAAGTTAACAACCGGTTCTCCCGAAGTGGTACGAACCGGCTGAATTCCACCACTGGGAAGAAGGGAGTTGGAGACTAGGAGCCTCTTGCTTTCTAACTAGCCAAAGCAAGTTTTGTAGAGCCAAGAACTCTGTCCAAATAGGAAAGGTCATGAAGCGTAAGTGGGTGTTTGGTTAAATGCTGGACAGAGCTGTGATATAGGCTTGCAGGTCAAGTCATGGTTAATCCCAAGAGGAGTTGAGGGAAACCATTATTTGAGACAGAACAAATTGGATTTCATTTTTCACCCATTTTTCTCAGTGCAACCCAAGTGTTTAGTGCAAGAAACCTCTTGAACAAGGTAATCCATTTCAAATCCACCTTCCAGATGCAAAGCTGTTAGATGAAATATGTTGCTGACTTTTATTTATTTACTGAGTGAAATGGCTGCCCATCTCACAGCAGTAACTCTGGCCAGCATGCAGCGTTTAGCATGCAGAGTTAAAAACAACAGTGTAAACAATCTGAACCATAATGTCCAATAAGCCCAGCTGATAAGAAAACATTAACCGGCAGAGCCTTAACGCCGAGGGAACTAGCTATATCATAGAAACTCTGAACCCTTTTGATTGTTCTGCCCATGTCAGCTGGCCCCTGAATTTGAGCCTCACTACAAAGGAAAGACTTCAAGGGAGGTATGGAAATTCCAGCTATGACATTCATATTGGTAGTAATGTATTTACCCAAGTACTATTACATTCTTTTTCCTTACATCCAGTGGTGAAATCCAATTTTTTTTTACTATTGGTTCTGTAGGCGTGGCTTGGTGGGCATGGTGCGGTGAAGCTTAGTGGGCGTGGCTTGGTGGGCATGGCAGGGGAAGGATACTGCAAAATCTCTATTCCCTCCCCACTCTGGGGCCAGTCAGAGGTACTGTTTGCCTACTCAAAATTTCTGCTACCTGTTCTCCTGAACCTGTCAGAACCTACTGGATTTCATCCCTGCTTACATCCCTCCCCCCACACCCCAGCATAGCATTACATGCACAATCATGTTGGAATAAAGGTAGATTGGTATTACCTAGTACATTTCTTGGCCTTCAGCAATAGATTGTCATGGATTGCTTCCTGATTATTTAACAATGGTAAACAATTGTAATAGCCATCTATTACTGAAATAAAATTGGAGGGAGACTTTTACTAAGAGAAATGTTTGTGGAGAAAATATTGTTTTGAGATTTCGAGCAGATCATTGGACTCAATAGTTCTTTAATCCCAATCATATATCTTTTGCATCAAGCTTCAGTTAAAACTTTTAAGACCCCAGAGCTGGTTCCCTCCTGAATTTTACTGTACTGTGCAAGAGAAATCAATCTTGTAACCTTGGGCACTGAGAAGTATGAGCCCTTCTAGCGCCAAATACTGAAGTTCATCTACTTTACTGTGTGAGAAATAATTTCTTTGAATAACTTTAGTTCAAATGCTTGCTTCTTCTGAGAAAAGATGAAGAAGATTGCCTATCTTCAATCTTTTCACAATGCTTTTCACTGTTGCTATGGTAATAAATGTGGTCATCCTCTAGGTACTCATATAAGAACAAAGTTAAGGACATTAAGTGTTGCTTCCTTTGCTGTTACCTACTTTCAAGGTTTATATTATCATTACAAGGGATAAGGAACCCCAGTGCAGTCTCGAACTGTTTATCCCTGCTAACTCTCCAGAAACTAATAAAATCAGAAGGAATGAAAGTACAGTTTTAATACTGCCTTTTTATTATTTTTTTTAATGACTTGTGAAAGTTTCTGACTAGAAAAAGACTTTTTCCATGGTCACCTTTGAGGAGATTGATTTTTTTTTTACTTTTCCTCAGTATACTGATGTCTTTATGCTGCACCACTCTTTTGGAATATATAGAGATCGTCTATAATTAAATAGGTAGCCTTTCAGGAAGCATAGAGGTATACAATGATAAATTCCTTGTGTACCTTTTGGGAGGTAAGAAGAACAACGTAGAACAGGGGTCTCCAACCTTGGCAACTTTAAGACTTGTGGACTTCAACTCCCAGAATTCCTCAGCCAGAAAAGCTGTCTTTAAGACCTTAAGACTTGTGGACAACTTTAAGACTTGTGGACTTCAACTCCCAGAATTCCTCAGCCAGAAAAGCTGTCTGAGGAATTCTGAGAATTGAAGTCCACAAGTCTTAAAGTTGCCAAGGTTGGAGATCCCTGACATAGAATGCTGCAGGCAAGAAAATTGGTTACTATCAAAGAGCCTCTAAAGGCTTCATGTCTGCAGGAGAAGGTGGAGCTGTGTGATCAAGAAAACAGAGCAGTTTCAGGAAGAAGATAGGTGACAGGATCAAGAAGTAGAGACTCAGAGGAAACAGCCAGTAAGCAATGTTCATAGGAAGATTGGAAATGAGAAGACAAAATCAGGACAAATTTCTGGATCAAACACCAGCATGGCACTAGATGGAGGTTTCCTAATTTGGTAGCCTCCATGTATATTAAGATGATAAGTCCAGCCCTCCATATCTCTAGAGGGTAGCTAGTTGTGTATGACTGTGCTGGACATTCTGAAGTAGCTTACTAGAACACATGCTGAAGCTTCTTGGGAGCTACCCAATAACCTGAAGTTCAGAAAAGAAGCAGCAGTTCTATCAGGTGGCCTTATTTATCCCTTAACCTGGAATGTTCCCTTTTTGATCAGATGATGGTTCTAAATACAAAAATGGCTGTGGACCATATGGGGCAGGCAAGAAAGTTATTCTTCTGCGAAACATGATTAACTATCTAAATGGTTGTCCCAAATGTGCTTTTTCAGGAGGCAACTGGACTTCCTTGTTTTTTCTTTGAAAAAACATGGTGGGGAATGGAAGCAAGGAATACAAATCCTTCCATTCCCCACCATTCAGTCAGAGCTAAAGAAGCTTCTTGGATGAGAAGTGAAACATCTTCAAGGAAAAAATGAGAAAGTCCAGTTGCCTCCTGAAAAAGCACCTTTGGGACAACCATGACCTGGACGACTGAGAATCTCTACAGACTTTTAGCTAAATGGTTGTTTTCATAGAGAACTTTTTCAAGGGACAGATCAGTAGTTGATACTAGCCTGTTCGAGCACGTACATACAGTGAAAAAGTTTGGAAAACTGTATTATCCTGTTCATCTGATGTGCATATTGGAAAGCGAGGTATTCTGAGAAATGAATAAAGCCACAGTGCCTCCAAGAAGAGCCCAATAAAGCGGTGATTGTATGACTTGCTATCCCTTCGCTATTTCTACAGTTGGAGCGTTGGGGTTTTGCATAACATCCACTGATCTGAAGCTCTCAATTTTGTCTTTCCTACAGCAGGCGAGGAGGAGGAGGATGAGTCTGGTGAGGAGCGCCTGCCCTCCTGCTTTGATTATGTCATGCATTTCCTGACTGTCTTCTGGAAAGTGCTCTTTGCCTGCGTGCCCCCAACAGAGTATTGCAATGGCTGGGCCTGCTTCATTGTGTCCATCCTGATCATTGGTATGCTCACTGCCATCATTGGAGATCTGGCCTCCCACTTTGGCTGCACAATTGGCCTCAAGGATTCTGTGACTGCCGTGGTCTTCGTGGCCTTTGGCACTTCAGTCCCAGGTGAGACTGGAACTCTTTGAAATAGGAGGGTAGCACCACAATGCAGTGGTGAAATCTAAAATTTGTTACTACTGGTTCTGTGGGCATGGCTTGGTGGGGGATAATGTGACTGAGTGGGCGTGGCCATTTTTATTTTATTTTATTTACTTTTAAAACCATTTTTTCTACAACCTCTTTGGCAAAGAGGTTGTGAAAAAAATGCTTTCAAAAGGCTCTGACGATCCCAGCTGAATTGCCTGATCAGCAGAGGCTTTTTTTATTTTAAAAGTCTTTGACGATCCCAGCTGAGCCACGCAATCATTAGAGGTTTTTTGTTTTTTGTTTTTTTACTTTTAAAAGCATTTTTTCGGTCAAAGAGGTTGTAGAAAAAATGCTTTTAAAAGTAAAAAAAAAAAAGCCTCTGATGATTGTGTGGCTCAGCTGGGCATGGGGGGCGGGCAGGGATTTTTGCTACCGGTTCTCCGAACCACCCACCTCCATCGTTACCAGATCGGGCGATCCGGTCCGAACCGGGAGCATTTCACCCCTGCCACAATGGCTTCTTAACTATTCCATCACTAACAATGATTGCAAGCTATCATGGGGTTACGTGCAGCTTCCTAGAAATGTCCTCCAAAAATGATGTTAAAAAAATAATCCAGGCTTATTCAAAGAGAATAAGCAGGGGCATCTGAAAGCCAGTTATCGAATTTTTGTAAGGAAAAGCAAGAAGAAGAAATTATGTTTGCCTTACTTAACTCCTGGGAGGGCTGTCAAGTAGGAAAAATAATGAAGAAATACTTTGCATCACCTACCAGCCTTTTTGGAATTGATGATGTATTGCGCCTTCCAAACATATGTATGTATAAATAAAAAAAAGAATGTCAGCAAATGATAAAGTGCCTCATACTTTATCTCAAGAAGTCTGCTACAAATATTCCAGCTGAACTTCTTAACAAAGAAACTGTTAGAAATGATTCTTTAAAATATTTCGGGTAGGACTTGTTTGTGGAGTAGGGAACATTTCAGTATCTTCCTTCTTTGCACAAAATTAACTGCCTTGATTGTGCATATCACTACCAAATTAGGTTACAAATAAGTCACTTCCACCAAACAGGTTTCCAATTGTTTTCATTCTTATGCTAAGAAAACACTTTAAGGTATTTTATGCTAAATGGTAGCATATAAACACAGCTATCATTTAACAAGCCCTGTTGCTACTAAGACTGAATGCTACATATAATTTCAATAGTCAAGGCAGCCAAAAGCCATGGGACACAATCCAGAATCAATGTAGTACTTTTTTCCTTTGCTCCACTGAATATAAATAGGGTTGCACATACTGCCAAATGCTGTTCCTCAGCATCATCTGTGGTCCCACTTGCTATCTTGCTGATTTTGACACTGCCCACTCCTGCAGAAACATCTGCTTCTTTAAAAAATACGATTTGATTAAATTTCAAACCGTGAATAAAAACTAAGCAAACCAGCAAAAAGAAGTGCAAAAAAGAAGAAAAAACATAGATGTGATATAGACGATTGTTAATTTTAGAGTACAAGTTGATGTTTTGGTTTTTTTTACCAATATCTTTACCAAAGAAAGTTGGAAGCCACATGCTCATCCCTCCGCAAACACTTCTACTGTCCAACCTCAGTTTATCTATCAAGTCTCTCTGGGTGTAAATGGAAATGTGAGAAGGAAACATTTGCATGTATGGTTCTCCTTTGGAGTACAACACATAAAAGGAGGAGGTTATCATGACTGGAGCCTTTTCAGGCATTCATCTAAACCAGTGTTTCTCAACCGTGGCAACTTGAAGATGTGTAAATGCATGGTTGGCTGGGGATTTCTAGCAACTGAAGTGCACCCATCTTCAAGATGCAAAGTTGAGAAACCCTGATCTTAATAAATGGAACAAATAAAGAAACACCAGAGGCCTTGAAAGTGGGTAGAGGAAAGATATGCATGTTATTGCTAATTCCACTTACTAATCTCCCCAAATTTCACATTGGAGGTCTAAGAGGGACATTTATGGTTATTTTTCCGTGAATGGAACAGAAGATGATCCCCAGCTGAATAGGGACAAGTGAGTATGAGTGCAAAAGTCCAGCCCTGCTTTGGACTTCATGGAGATGGGCCAGTATACACATCCCACCAACCAGGTTGGGAAAGATTAATTTAAGACCTTGTTCTCTTAATGAGGTATCACTGGTGGGATTAATTGGATTAAGTACTCTTCAGCACATCTCTTTCATGTGAGTTGTCATCTGAGCACACATCTTAATGCTGTTTGCCCTTCCTTTTTCTGCCCTAAAATGTATCCCCATCTTCTTCACAACGGGACCATGTTTGTCTTCTTTCTATTGGGAGGACTGCTTGAACTTGAACTTATGCATTGGTTTCTTTTCCCTTCCAGATACTTTTGCTAGCAAAGCAGCCGCTGTTCAAGACATTCATGCAGACGCTTCCATTGGCAACGTCACAGGCAGCAACGCAGTCAACGTCTTCTTGGGCATTGGACTGGCATGGTCAGTAGCTGCCATCTACTGGGCTTCTCAAGGAGAGGAGTTCCACGTGTCAGCTGGCACTCTTGCCTTCTCTGTGACACTGTTCACCATTTTTGCTTTTGTCTGTATCAGCGTGCTATTGTACCGAAGACGGCCTCATTTTGGAGGAGAACTAGGAGGCCCTAAAGGGTGCAGACTTGCCACAACTTTGCTTTTTGTGAGTCTGTGGCTGTTGTACATTTTATTTGCTACCCTGGAGGCCTATTGCTACATCAAGGGGTTCTAATTCCTGGAGAGATTTCAAGCCAGAAGGGAGGCCTTCTCCTCCTCTGATACCTCATTGAACACCAGTCCTAAGAGTGTTGTCTAACCAGGAGTGGCCGCTCACTATCAATTTTCCAGAACTGCCCAGGTTAAAGAATGACCAGGCTTCAAGAAGGGCAAAATTATCATCATAAAAAGTCAAGACAGATATTAAAATAAAGCCAACAGCATCAATCACTCAAGTCAAATCAGAAACATCAGCAGTTCCTAAAGTACCCATTTGCTGAATTCTTCTGTAAGACTCTGTTCATTCCTCCACTTTATGAAATATATATTCAGATAACGATCTTATAAAGCATTGGGGTGGGTGTTGTTTTTTTTAATTTGGGGAGGGTGAATCTTACCTGATCTATTTTCCTTTTTTAACACAAAGAAAGGGTCTGAAAAAAAAATTACAGGTTCAACTTTCATGCCACATCAGAGCTGGAGTTGAAAATGCTCTATATTTTTTACTCTATATGAATATTTAATTATCATTTTTCACTTTGTTTTAGAGTTATAGTGCTATTGTATTTTAAGTGCAAACATAACCCATATAGACATGACACCAACACGTACGGACACACAGACGAAAACTACAGTTGAAAACTGGAGCATGTAGCAAATAATACACCTCCCTGGGCTATCAAAAAAAAAAAAAGAAGAAGAAGAAGAAGAAGAAGAACAAGGAGAACAAACTGTAAAGATATTCTATGTAATGTGTATATTTTGAATATGGCAAATCTCTTTGTGTAATTAACATAAAAGCTTTTAGCACTGCAGAATTAAATATATATAAATATATATAGTTATTTATACACAGCAAATAAATCAATGCAAAGGAAAAACTGCAGTGTGAAAAATACAAGGAAAAGAAAACCAGCACAAGTTTATTACTATTGTGATTATCATCATTGTCATTCTCATCGTCATCACCTTCTTCATCATCATCTATTTGTTCCATATGTGGAAAAAGAAGATTCTTTTTTAAATAGAGAATAATTTATGTAAATACAGTTCTCACACTTTTTGAGTGTTAAGATATCACTCAAAACCCTTCAAGAATTACATTGTTTTGCTTTGACTTTGCTCTTTAAAACACTAAATGAAGTTTAAAACAATGGCAATATCGCTATACGTTTTGTCAGATTGGATAATGGAATCCCTCTTTAACAAAGGTTGTTTTAAAAAAAAAAGCTGCATTCAAATCTAATACTAAATCCTAGTTTGATGTTAACTTGAGGCCTGGTGGTGCAGTAGTTAGAATGCAGTAGTGCAAACTAATTCTGCCGACTGCCAGGAATTCGATCCTGAGCAGCTCCAGGTTAATTCAGCCTTCGATCCTTCTGAGGTCAGTAAAATGAGGAGCCAGATTGTTGGGGGCAATAGATTGACTCTGTAAACGGTGCAGTAAAGGGCTACAAAGCAGTACATAAGTCTTAAGTGCTAAGTCTCCTGTTCGTGTATAAAGAGCACATTCCCCCACCCTTTCTTCCTCCAATGTGATTACAAACAGGAGATTGGAAAACGTCTAGTGTCAGTTAATTATTATCATAATGCGACAAATCAAAATTTAGTGGAACTATGCCTGTCCAAAGAAGTTAACTCAAATGTGATTTGCAGTTATGGCTTGTTCAGGTGATATGAACAGAGAGGGATGATATGGGTAACATAACTATATTTTAATAGATATGGAGTGAAGATGTCTGATTGTGATTGCCCATTACCAACATTAGCCAAGAATGAAAGTAAATTATGAAACAGCTGCAATGCATTATTACTAATCTACATTTTGCCATTGCTTGGTGTTCCAACGAGATAATTTATGAACCCCTTTCAAGATACAGGACAATCTTTCAGATGATGCTACTAGAGAGTCACTGCATTTTCTTGTAAAAATGACCATCAATCTTGAGGGTTTGCAGAGGGATCTCCATTTTTTTTTCCCCTATAGAAAACACTGGTGATAATTTTCCAGATAAAGTGATGCATCCATTTTACTTGCAATGCAAGTATCTTTTTGTTTCTTTTATGTCCCTGCTTCTTGGCTTCCACAAGACTGAAATGCTATGATCTTAATGGCCACCATTAATCGTATCTACAACTTTCTGGGGAAAAAGAGCCTTTTGATTTTTCCCCCCAACTCTGTGTGTGTATGTGTGTGTATCTTTCAATAACTGCAGACTTAAATATAGGATTGATACTAAAAATTATATTCGTCTCAGCACTCTTTCACATGCTTATGCACACAAACCCATTTCTTAAGCATAAGGAGCAAGTGGGAAGCTAGATTCTTTTTATTTACTTAAGAAAAATAGTTCTTTTTCATCCAGAAATACAAGAGTTGTAAAGGAACTTTTTTTTTCCTTAGATTTTGAACTCCTTGGCAGGTGAACAAGAAAAGTAAAGTATCTGTATTTTGTACCTTTTTTATAAGTTTTTTTAAGAAGCTTATGAGCATTTGAGACTGATCTTATATAGGGGCAGTGACCCAAAGAATACATTCCTGAGCATGGAAATAGATGCAAAGTAATTTCAAAGTTTTGACACTGATTAAAAAAGGGTTAACAAGAGTTTTTACGCCAACCATACTCCGCTTTTATTGCCTTATTCCATATAAAAAAGGAATCCCTATGGATTTTATTCTGCTAGTCGTTGCCGACTATAGGGGGAGCTGCTCATCTCCATTTCAAGGACTGTTGAGCTAGCACTGTCCAAAAATGTTTCCACAGTCACGTGGCCAGCATGAAGTCACAGAGCGCTGTTGCCTTGCCAATGAAGTGGTACCTATTTATCTACTTGCATTTGCATGATTTCAAACTGCTAGGTTGGCAGGAGTTAGGGCAAGGACAGGCGTTCACCCCATCACATGACATGCGGGTCTCAAACATGGACTGTTGGCTTTTCAACCAACAAGCCCAGCATCTTAACCCCTGAGCCATCGCCCCACCTCCTATTCTATATATACAGACATAATTGATTATCTCAACCTTCAAGTTGGGGGGGAATGCCATCCCCTAAGAAATTGCTAAAAAAAAAAAAAGATAAATTTCAAACAAAGGTGTGGCTCTTCTCAATGATTACAGTATATGAGACAGACAGGATGTACCACGTCACCAAAGCGTGATGTCTCACACTGTGGTTCTTAACAGTTTCAGAACAGCAGATACCTGGGCCTAATGGCGTAACAGGGATTCCCTTTGGGTAGAATCACTTTGTGCCCAACACAAGCATCGTTATCCCTAAGCCAGGCATATTTTGCAGGGGGGGAAATGCTTTCCCCATCTTTCATTTGCTTGTTACAATCTATTATAACGTTACCTGCTTGAATTCTTCAGGATAGGAAGGAGGCAGATCTGAAGTCTATTTTAATAAATCTCTTGGTTCCTGCTGTACAAAAAGTCCTGTACAAATCCTTGACTTTATAAATTATTACCTCTTCTGGATATAAAAAGAAGGAAGATTGATATAATTTTGAGGAGTCATCATAGTCCGCTAGAATCTGTGTGATTTAATAATACGTTGTTGCAGCGTACCTTAATACTAATGATCTTTTCACCAGAAAAAAAAAAGTTCTGTCCTTCCTTTGATTTTTCATTTATGTCTTTGGGTTTTATGTGTTGTACCTTTCCCCAAAGAAGCCCAGGATAATACAAATGAAGCCTTGTTTTATCCTTACATCCTTGCAGCGACCTTGCAAAGGGAAGTTAGCCTGAACCGTCTGTGTGGTTGCTAAGCATTAGATTTGGGCTTGCAGTCCAGTTTCACAAGTCATTTGTTCAGTGCAGTGAATATTGTTGTCTTCCCTGACTCAGATAGGAAGTTTCAGCTCACAGCTCTTAGTGATGAGCTATATACAGGTAACAGCCTGTCTACTGGTTTATCTAAATAGTGTTTTTGGTCATCAAGGTTTTCAGGTGAGTTGTACTTGATTTTGCCTATCTCCCCCATTTCTGGTTGATACATGGCCTTGTTACAATAAAGCCTGTTAACTTTATCTACATGGATGGTTTCAACCACATTCCTATCAGTTTCTTCATGAAGTCTACCTTTTGGGTAGGGAGAACTGAAGGTATCACTATGTCGTGTTTACCATATATATATGTACAGGGAAGATCTGGTCTAGGCTGACTTTCTCCACAAAGTGTTTTATCATTTTATTTTTAACTCATTAAAATGCAAGAGAAATAAGCTGAAATTTTGTGCTGCCTCTTTTTCCCAATGAAGGTGATTTCCATTTCTTTCCAAACTTGTGCAGGCAACTTTTTAAAGTCTCTTACATTTTAATTCCATTTTATCCCTCTTATTTATCCTTATTTATTTTGCAGCAAGAGAAACCACCGAGATTAAAAAAGGGAAAACAACATATAAAGTAATATCTTAAAGCCTAAATTATTAAAAAGAAAAATGTCTGCAGTTCAAATCTTACTAAACCCGAAGATTATTAAAATGTTTAGCCGAACAGTCATTTCCTTATATAACACATAAACAAGGACAATCTTGGAGTTAACAAATCTTTGTTGTCTTCTGCAAAAACAAATGTGAGATGGCTTTCCCAATAGGAACACATGGGAATTATAGTCCAGTATCTTTGCCTGATAAGCACCTTGATTGAGAGGTTTGTGTGTCTCAGACCCCAATCCTACTTGTGTGAAGAGGCTGATATCCATGTTCTACTTGGGCCTGTATCAAAAGAGAAAACATCATTCATTCAGACAAAATGGGCTCAAGACAAAAAGGAGCTACTTACCAGAGGTGGGTTTTAGCAGGTTCTGACTAGTTCTGGAGAACCGGTAGCAGAAATGTTGAGTAGTTCAAAGAACCAGTAGTAAAAATGCTGACTGGTCCCGCCCCCATCTATTCTCTGTCTCCTGAGTCCCAGCTGATCAGGAGGAATGGGGATTTTGCAGTAACCTTCCCCTGGATTGGGGAGGGAATGGAGTATCCTTCCCCTGCCACGCCCACCAGGCCACACCCACCAAGCCATGCCACGCCCACCAAGCTACACCCACAGAACCGGTAGTAAAAAAATGTGAAACCCACCACTGCTACTTACCCCTTCTCAGTTTTGAAATATCTTTATGTGCATTGAATTATCCTTTAAAAGCTGAGTTCATTGTTTTGCTCAATTCAATATATTTGAATCTATGAATTAATTCTGTGATCCCTTTTACCTGCAGAAGAATTTACTTTGTATTGGAGGCTCACTCCAACCAAAGAAGAAGACCATTTCTTTAAATTTATTTTTTATTTTTGCTTCTCCTTGCTCATTCCTTTAAAGTGCCCTGATTTTCTAGAGGAAGAGAAGCTGCATCAGTGAGATTCGTTTCTTTTCCTTAATGCTAATAGAAATATCACTTGAGTAACATCCCAGATATTACTCTGGTGGCTCAGTAGACTAATTAACATCCACTTACATCTGCCTGCAATTACTGCAAGTTCAAATCTCACCAGGCGCAAGGTTGACTCAGCCTTCCATCCTTTCTAAGGTAGGTAAAATGAGGACCCAGATTATGGGGGCAATACGCTGACTTTATATAAATATACAGAAGTATGAAGGCTATTGCTTAACGCATTGTAAGCCGCCCTGAGTCTCCGGAGAAGGGCGGCATATAAATCCAATTTTAAAAAAAATTACTTGAGTAACATCCCAGCTGCCAGAAATTTGGCAGTTTGAATCTCACCAGGCTGAAGGTTGACTCAGCCTTTCAACTTTCCAAGGTCAGTAAAATGAGGACCCAAATTGTTGGGGGCAATATGCTGACTCTGTAAACCGCTTAGAGGGGGCTGTAAAGCACTGTGAAGCGGTATATAAGTCTAAGTGCTATTGCTATCCCATGCAGAGGAATATAAAATCTGGTTCCAAGTTCAGAGTTACCACATTGAAATGGAAGGTCCATTTCAAGAAGTAGGTAGATAGATAGAATTCTTTATTGGCCAAGTGTGATTGGACACACAAGGAATTTGTCTTGAGGCATATGCTCTCACTGTACATAAAAGAAAAGATACGTTCATCAAGAATCATAAGGTACAACACTTAATGATAGTCATAGGGTACATATAAGCAATTAATATAAATAGTAAGGATTACAAGCAACAAAAGTAGCTAGGTTGTAGATGTTATGCACATTGTTTGATGGTTGTGCTTTGGATTTTATGCTTTTTTTGGAATTGTTTTGTCTTTTAGAATTTTTATTCTTTTACGTTTATAGTTTTGGGCTGGCCAGAGTTTAAGATTGGAGAGGCATATGAATTGAATGAAATAAATGAATAAACTAGCTCTTCAGGATGGCAAGTAAAGAAGATAGTTGCTTTATGACCACAAGGAAATGCTCTGGCTCTTGAGTTAGAGTTGTGTTCTCTGTGTTTGTTTTTCTCCAAGAAATGAATCTCAAAATAATGGATGTGCCTACAGAAAGTACACTGCAATTCCCAGGACAACTGGCAGTTAAAGTACAGGACTCTTCCAGCCAGAAGGGATCAAATATAAAAAGAGATCACATCAACATTTTATGTTCTTATACCAATGGCCAATCAGTCAAGATGGCCACAAGAAGGATATGGATGCCAGCTGAGTTTGCTTTAATGAACCAAGGGAATTTGTCCAAATTCTCATCAGAATGTTCTTCTTGAAAATGAGCAAGAGGTATAATTTTGTAACCAATTAGTAGGTCCAACATCTGCTTTCCTCTCAGTGAGGAGAATCTGCAAGGCTGTGGCTGACTCCCTATTTTCATCAACATTATCCCAAAGCAATATGCAGCTTTAATTTATGTATGTTATATGCTGCAATTTTTATTTTAAAAAATAAATGGATAAAATAATAAAGCCAGGACATTATTTTAAATGTGTATTAGAAATTAAGGGAAGAAGGAAAGATCATGTGGAAGTACAGTCAAAGTCCAAGTTACTTAACTGTCTTCACCTCTTTTAGTCTCTTCTAACTTCCCTTTTAGTTTAGGTAAGCTCTACTAGGCAATTCTGTTCTTATTAAGTCAAGGAAGAAAGCCTGGAGTTTCAAAGAAAGAACTGAAGTCTGTAAATGCTACTTTCAACAGTTCTATTCCTTTTGGGGGGACCTGTCTGAAATCCTTAAGGGTTTCCATTCAAGACTTTTAAAACTCTAAACATTAAAATTCTCGGAGAGACAAGGTCACTTTCTCTCCATTAGGTTTCATTAAAAGGTAGCTAAGAAAGCAAAAAGGGACGCGGTGGCTCAGTGGCTAAAATGCTGAGCTTGTCGATCGAAAGGTCGGCGGTTCAGCGGTTTGAATCCCTAGTGCCGCATAACGGGGTGAGCTCCCGTTACTTGTCCCAACTTCTGCCAACCTAGCAATTCAAAAGCAAGTAAAAAAATAGGGACTACCTTTGGTGGGAAGGTAACAGTGTTCCATGCACCTTTGGCATTTAGTCATGCCGGCCACATGACCACGGAGACGTCTTCGGACAGTGCTGGCTCTTTGGCTTTGAAACAGAGATGAGCACCGCCCCCTGGAGTCGGAAATGACTAGCACATATGTGCGAGGGGAACCTTTACCTTTACCTTAAGAAAGCAAGAACAAAATACATCCATTAGTACTATATATGGTACTATATATGCATGTATACTATGTTCCTCATGCAAACAGAAGAATATACACACATACACACATCCTACTATAATTTCCTACATCCTCATCTAGATGAAAAACTGGAAGCTCTCCAAATGTTGCTGAGCAACTTTCAGGATCTCTGATTATTAGTCAAGATGGCTGGAGCTACAGCTTTCCTGCCTCAAATTACTATTTCACTTGAACTTCAACATTCTGGATGCCTAACCATTTTCAAGTCAAAGGCCCAACTTGGTGGTATGAAGAGCTACACTGCCAAAAATTGAGTCTAAAGGAAAGGCTAGGCCAGGGGTGAAATGTAAAATTTGTTACTACTGGTTCTGTGGGCGTGGCTGGGGGGGGGGGGTAATGTGACTGGGTGGGCGTGGCCAACTTTTTTTAAAAAAGCTTCAAAGCATTTTTTCTAATGCTTTGAAAAGCCTCTCTGCCGATCAGGCAACTCAGCTGGGAGTTGCCAGAGACTTTTCAAAGCATTTTTTTTACCACCTCTTCAGCCAAGAGGTTGCAGGAAAAAGTGCTTTGAAAAGCCTCTGATGATCCCAGCTGAGCTGCGCGATCATCAGAGGCTTTTTTTTTTTTTTACCTTTAAAAGCATTTTTTCGTCGGAAGAGGTTGTAGAAAAAATGCTTTTAAAAGTAAAAAAAAAAAAGCCTCTGATGATCGTGCGGCTCAGCTGGGCATGGTGGGGGGGGGACAGGGATTTTTGCTACCGGTTCTCCGAACCACCTGCTGCCATCGCTACCGGATCGGGCGATCCTGTCCGAACCGGGAGCATTTCACCCCTGGGCTAGGCCCAAATGGGTATCTACAGCAGGTAGGAGTTGGTTAAAAGATATCAAGATGGCAACTACAAGTTCATAGTTGAAGACTGTCTTTTGCATATGTGTGGCATTGGTGACTCACGTAAAAAAGAGTGGGCCTGATTACAGCCAACTTGTTTTGTTTTGTTTTTTTGACAGACACACTCCCCAGGATACTCCTGGACTAATTTAATTTAATTAAAATTAAATTCATAGTGAATTTGATTCCTTTCAAAGTATCTTTTTCATGTTTCTTTTGGCTCGTGTTAAAAATTATTCTTCAACTGCAACGTGGTGAGCCACATGTGGCTTCAGGGCAGCAAGTTGTGCATCATCCCCTAAATCCTTTACAAAAGAACTTCAATGATTTTCTCAAGATGACAGAAGAATTTGTCTCAGATGTGCAAGGCATTCTGAGATCAACCCTTTGGCTGAATGGCTACCAAAGTTTCTAAAAAAGCCTTCTTCTGGGGCAGGCTGTGTGGTTTTGGACATTTGGGCCTTGTGAAAAACAAAGGATGAGAACTAGTTTAATGTACTGGATTAGAAATGGGAGCCATGACTTCTAGACTGGAGGCTTGCTGGAGGACTTGGAGCCCATCCCACCCCATGAGGATCTTGTAATAGGAAAAAAGAGCATTATATATGCTGTCTATGTTGCCGTAATATAAGTAATATAAATGGAAGGTGGTGAACTCTCCCTCATTGGATGACTTGACAAGGATACTGTGGCAAATCCTACACTAAGCAAAGAAGATGGACTGAACTAGATCTGGGGATCCCAAACTCTTAAGCTCATCAACACTTTTAAGTTTCAGATTGTTCATTGACCTTAAGAGGTTGCAGAAAAAAATGCTTTTAGAAGCCTCTGACGATCAGGCAACTCAGCTGGGATCGCCAGAGGCTTTTAAAGGCATTTTTCCCCCTACAACCTCTTCGGCTGAAAAAAATGCTTTTAATAGCCTCTGACGATCCCAGTTGAGCAGTGTGATCATCAGAGGCTTTTTTTTTTTTTACTTTTAAAAGCATTTTTTCGGCCGAAGAGGTTGCAGGAAAAAATGCTTTTAAAAGTTAAAAAAAAATCTTCTGATGATCGCACAACTCAGCTGGGCGGGGGAGAGGGGGCATGGATTTTTGCTACCAGTTCTCCAAACCACCTGCTGCCATTGCTACTGGATCAGGTGATCCGGTCTGAACTGGGAGCATTTCACCACTGATCTTGACAGACTTGAACACTGGCCCTATCTAACAAAATGAAATTCAACATAGAGAAAAGTAAAGTCTTGCACTTAGGCAAGAAAAACCAAAAGTACACATATAGACTTGGTGAAACCAGGCTTAATAGCAGTAACTGTGAAAGGGATCTTGGAGTATTAGTAGACAACCAATTAAATATGAGCCACAGTGTGTAGAGGCAGCCAAAAAAGCCAATGCAATCCTAAATTGCATTAACAGAGGGACACAATCAAGATCAAGTGAGGTACTAATACCACTCTATAAAGCCTTAGTAAGACGACAACTAGAATACTGCATCGAGTTTTGGTCACCACACTATTAAAAAAATGTTGAGACTCTAGAAAAAGTGCAGAGAAGAACAAAGATGATTAGGGGACTGGAGCAGTGGTGAAATCCAATTTTTTTTTACTACCGGTTCTGTGGGCGTTGCTTGATGGGCGTAGCAGGGGAAGGATACTGCAACATCTCATTCCCACCCCGTTCCAGGGGAAGGATACTGCAAAATCTCCACTTTCTCCCCACTCCTGTGGGAAGGATATTGCAAAATCCCCATTCCCTCCCCACTCAATTTTCCGCTATCGGTTCTCCGAACTGCTCAAAATTTCCACTACCGAACTGCTCAAAATTTCCACTGACCGGTTCTCCAGAACCTGTCAGAACCTGCTGGATTTCACCTCAGGACTGGAGGCTAAAACATACCATGAACAGTTGCAAGTACTCAGCATGGACAAGAAGGACCAGGGGAGGCATGATAGCAGTGTTCCAATATTTGAGGGGCTGCCACAGAGAGGAGGGGGGTCAAGCTATTTTCCAAAGCACCCAAAGGTCAGACAAGGAATAATGGATAGAAAATGCTTAAGGAGAGATTCAACCTAGAAATAAGAAGAAATTTTCTGTCAGTGAGAACAATCAACCAATGGAACAGCTTGCCTTAGGAAGTTGTGGGAGCTTCATCACTGGAGGCTTTGAAGAAGTGACTGCCATCAGAAATGGTGTAAGGTCTCCTGCTTGGGCGGGGGGTTAGACTAGAAGACCTACAAGGAACCTTCCAACTCTGTTAATCTGTCTATCTGTCTGTCTTTGTTACTGTTATCAGCTCTCTAACCATCCAGAATTGGTACAAGTTTTACACGTGCGTATTCTTTGTGAACAAGCATTCTTATTGTTCTTGCCAGCCAGCCTCCACAATTACAGGCTTCCCGGTTTTCTTTCAAGTGTATGCCATAGCCTTGCTTTGTTTTAACAGACAGCCCATCAGCAACAACAATTTTAACTTTCCCATCAACCTTTGGGAGTGTTTATTGCAGAGGTGGGTTGTAGTAGCTTCTGACCAGTTCTGGAGAACTGGTAGCGGAAACTTTGATTGGTTCAGAGAACCGGTAGTAAAAATTCTGACTGGCCCCACCCCCATCTATTCTCTGCCTCCCAAGTCCCAGCTGATCGGGAAGAAATGGGGATTTTGCAGTAGCCTTCCCCTGGATTGGGGTGGGAATGGAGATTTTACAGTATCCAACACTATCAAATTATTCACATTAGGCTGCAGTACTATTGCTATTGATCTTCTCATCGTTCCTGTCGCCCATCTCCTTTTTTACAGTATCCTTCCCATGACACGCCTACCAAGCCATGCTTGCCAAGCCATGACACGGCCACCAGGCCACACCCACAGAACCGGTAGTAAAAAAATTTGAAACCCACCACTGATTTATTGACCACTTTGGAGAATCCAGAAGTAGAGGATGTTTCCAAGAGCCTGCAAGCCTGCAAGCCTTTTGAGACACTACAAAATAGAAGCGTGGATTTTCTGCTCTGCTAGCAGCATGAAGGCCAGCTCAGTATGATGCAGATTCCTCTTCTTGTTATTAATTCTCTCCCAGCATGACTCTACCCAGGGGCATTACTTTGTTTCGCTACACCTGAACTAGTGTTGCCCTTTTCTCCACTGCATGGAGAGCTTCCATGAATTAATTTAATGAGGAAATGGGATAGTGCTGTTCACTGTGGCAGAACTAACCTTGTTCGCTGTAGTAGTCAGATTGAAAGAACACAGCCGTTCACTCTTGGCACCAGATGGCACACCTGCTGAGCACATTTAGTTATTACCAATATCCAAAAATTAGGTAGATAGGCTTGATTTTTAATTACAGCCTTTGTCACAAAGGTGCTTTTTCAAGAGGCAGCTGGACTTTCTGGGTTTTCTTTGAAGACATTTCGCTTCTCATCCAAGAAGATTCTTCAGCTCTGTCTTTCATTGAGAAGTTGGAACTCTGCTTTCTGCAGGATGTGTCCCTTCACTGTGGAGCACAGGGGCAGGCTGTTGGGGAAGTCAGCTGAAGAAACCTCTTGGATGAGAAGTGAAACATCTTCAAAGAAAAACCAGAAAGTCCCGTTGCCTCTTGAAAAAGCACCTTTGGGACAACCATGACCTGAATGACTGAGAATCTCCATGGACAAATTACAGTCTTTATTCTTCCAGTCCTGGGGACATGGGCCTTACTTTTAGGACTATGGCAACTAGAACAAAAGATTATACTCTGGGTTATTTGTTGGTAGCTTTTTTTTTTTTTAGTTTTGGGAAAAAAATGGATGCACTAATCAGTTTTCTACAGCCTTAAAAATGCTTCCCTGGTTTCTACATGTTGCAATATGGCTTTTTATTCCCCAGCTGACAGATGCAATTGGGGTACTCCTCCAATCATTTCAACTCCATGTGGCATTTGTTAATTAAAAAAAAAAAACTTAATTATGCAAACACAGATAAGATTTCATATTAATGTGCACATTATAAAATGTACATATTTTACTGCTATGTTTTTGTACATACACATCAGAGGTGGGTTTCAGCAGATTCTGACCAGTTTTGGAGAACCGGTAGCGGAAATCTTGAGTAGTTCAGAGAACTGGTAGTCAAAATTCTAACTGGCTCCACGTCCATCTATTCTCTGCCTCTTGAGTCCCAGCTGATCGGGAGGGAATGGAGATTTTAGAGTATCCTTCCCCTGCCATGCCCACCAAGCTATGCCACGCCCACCAAGCCACACCCATGGAACCGGTATTAAACATTTTGAAACCCACCACTGATACACATGTACAAGAGCATAGCACTAAACCGTCAAACATGAGCAATTTGGTAAAATGCATGGAAGCCTAACCACAGGCAGGCACTTACATCAATCCTCTTATAGCTTAGTAAAGTGAGATAAGAAGTGGTACTATACTTGATAAAAGCAGCTTGGAGATTTTTTAATCAATCTCAGCTGGCTGTGTTTGGGCATCAGATTAAGCCCCTGAAATAAACTTACTACCAACAATCTATATATATGTGACCTCACCAGCATTCATCTTGCAGTCTCTTAGCAGCACAAGCTTGCACAGCTACAATTCAGTGACCAAACACACACACACCCAAGATTTTTTCTGTGACAAAAATAAGAGGCTTTAGACATTTTGTCCCTTATCATTGCAGCTCAATCCAATAATCAAATAGAATATAAACTCAGGTTTTTTTCCACTTAAGTGTATCACTTTGCTAGCCATTCAGTCAGAAGCTAAACAGATGAGCAAATGTGAATACCAGTTTTAAATATATATATCAAGATATATCAAGATATATATATATTTGGGTTTCCAAAGGGTGGGCTCTGAATAATGATGCCTACATTTTTTGATTTATTGGCTGGAAGGAGCACCAACCACAGTTTGTTTGTTTTTTTAATTTGATTTATATGCCGCCCTTCTCCGGAGACTCAGGGCAGCTTACAGTGCGTTAAACAATAGCCTTCATACTTTTGTATATTTATACAAAGTCAGCTTATTGCCCCCACAAACTGGGTCCTCAATTTACTACCTTAGAAAGGATGGAAGGCTGAGTCAACCTTGAGCCTGGCGAGATTCGAACTTACTTTAATTGCAGACAGCTGGTGTTAAATTACAGTGCCTTGACTGCAGAGCTATCCAGGCTCCTTAATTATAGGATCCCTCTTCAACATTTCAAAGTCATCAAGAAGCACATTAAACAACTTCAAAACATTTTGGAAGAACTGTGGAATAGAAATACCATGTGGACCATGGTTGAACTGTTCTTAATATTAGGATATTTTTTCTTTAATGTTCAGTTGGGTTAGTTGGTTTTGATTTAATTCAATATGTAAGCCCACCTGTTATAGTTTGCAAGCCAGAGTTTTAGATAGACACAGATGCTTATGGGAAATTTTTGATTACCGTATGTGCTATCAAGTCATTTTCAGTTCTTGTTGACAACTTAGGTGGTTTTTCTCCAAGATTATCTATCCCTAACCTAATCTTTCAGTTCCTCTAAAGCAGGACCCCAACACCTGAGCCGCAACACCTGAGCCGCAACCCATTCCTAGACCGTGGTCTATTCAGAACTGGACTGTGTGAGTGGCTGGCTAGTGCACCTACATGTACAGCTCAACTTGCACAAGAAGTGGGCTGGCGGGCACTCACAGGCACACCAGCCCATCCCTAGCACAAGTCAGGCTGTGCATGCATGTGCGTGTGCACCAGCCCACCAGTTCACCTTGCCCCCCACCCCCATCAGGCCACCAAGCTGCAAAGGTTAGGGACCGCTGCTCTAAAGGGGCACTTATCACTTAGGATAATTTGATAAATTGAGTCTGGTCATTTGTGCCTCAGATGAGAACTATGGGTTGATTTGTTCAATCATCCGTTGGCCTGTTTTCTTAGTTATTCATGATATTCTCAATAGTCAATAGTGAAACCTGCCTTGGTGGGCCAAGGCATTTAACAAACCTGCTAAGATAGCTAGGAAGAACCTGCCTTTTTCTTTCTTCTTCCACAATGCTCCAAAATGATGTTCTCTTGGATAAGTAATAGGAAATTGAAATAAGGGTGGAATCCACTAGGGGAGAATCTTTTTAAAGAGCTGTGGGCCCTTCCAGGATGGAAATATTGGCTCTTGCCCACGTATGCCAGCTGTTGGAACCATCCCTGAGAGCAAATATGCCAAGCAACTAATATTCATTAAAATCCGTAGTACTGTGGTCTGGGAATTACTAATGAATGCTATCAAATAAATGGGAAACATCAAAGTAGTTTGAAATGCTACTCAGCAAGAGAACATTTAGCCCAGGATGAAACTTAATACATAATTTTTCCCTTGTTTCATTTCTTTTCACGTTCTTTTCTTCTTTTCTTAGTTACCTTAAGAGTTAGAATCATGTAAACTCAGGTCACTGTCACCACTGCTACATGAGCTGAATTGACTGTTAGTTGGCTTCCAAATACAATTCAAGTTTTGATTATTACCTAGAAAGACCCATACAGTATAGGGATTGGATATCTGGAGGACCACGACTTATTTCTGTTTCTGCCACCCAATACAGTCCAGAAAAGTGGGTATGGTCCAGGCCAGTGGTGGGTTGCTCCCGGTTCAGTCTGGGTCTTGCGAACCAGTAGTAATGGCGGAGGGAAGCTCCGCCCACCCACCTGGATGTCATCATGGATGATGTGCGCAGAAGCGCACACGGTCCCATTGGGAACCACTAGTAAAGGTAAGTGGAACCCACCCCTGGTCCAGGCCCTTTCTATTAAACATTGACATCCTATGGGACTAAAGGACACAACTCCTACCCTTTGGAACAGCTTCTCCCAGATATAAGGACTGCCCCATGTCTCCCGGGGTTCTAGAAAGCTCTTAAAATCTGACTTTGGTCCTAGGCCTGGGAATGATGTATCAATGTATTGTTGTTTTCTGGGGGCCCTGTTTTGTTTGATTTGTGTAGCTTATAGGATCGTTTCAGCCTGGGCTACCTATGTGTTTTTATGTTTTATCTGTTTTTATGGATTTTGTATGCTGCCCAGAGTCCATTGGAGTCAGCTATAATCAAATCAAATCAAGAATGAATGAATGAGTGAGTGAGTGAGTGAGTGAATGAGTGAGTGAGCGAGTGAATGAATGAATGAATGAAATCCCACTTGGCAAGGCTTGGGGAAAATGTCCACAGGGCTAACTTTTCTCAGCTGTGTTCCCCAGTTGCAGAAATGCCAAATCCTGATCCGCAGTTTGGTTTTCTTTTTCAATAACAACAACCAAATGAACATACTAGAATTGCTTTCCCAATTGTAGAAGAAATATTTTCATTTCCTGTAATGTTTTTAAGCAACCTCTCTAAAAGTAGGAGGTAAAAACATACATTAAAAAAAACAAAACAGCAGGCTATTTTTGCCCAAGGAGATAGCAAGATGCATAGCAGCAATTTAAACTCTTTAGGGAGCAGCTGAGTCTGTAATCCCATTGAGCACTGGATGACATTGAAACAAACAAGTCCACATGTTTCAAAATAGTCACTGAGAGGTTTCCCCAAACTAATATGCAAACATCCAGCATCTTCAGCCAGAGGTTTCTGGTGAGGGATCTATATTTGTTGTAGCAAAACAACAACAAGATGCTTATAATATCTTAAAGTGCAACAGGTCAATATATTTTATACATTTCATGCAGAGGACTTTGTTGACAACAAACATCACTGTGTGGTATTCTGCCATCTCAGTCAAAATAATGAGCTTTGATCCCACTACATTAAGTTGTAACACAATTATCACAGTCGGACTTCATTTGCCTCTGATCCTGTTATGTGTGTGTTCAGAGACAAATTCCATGTAAAATGAAAATATAATGAGAAACTAGACCAAGGAAGACTCTTACTTCTGAAATCATAAAACAGTCAGACGTATTCACCTAGATCCATGATGGCGAACCTGTGGCATGTGTGCCACAGGTGGCACGTGGAACCATATCGGTGGGCATGCGAGCCCAGCTCCAGCACGCATATATGCACTGGCCAGCTGATTTTTGGGTCTTTTGGTGGGCCCAGAAGTCAGGAAACAGGCTGTTTCTGGCCTCCAGAAGGCCTCCGGGGAGAGTGGGGAAGGCCCGTTTTTCATTCTCCCCAGGCTCCATAGGCTTTTTAGGAGCCTGGGGAGGGCGAAAACAGCCTTCCCACCCCCACGGAGACCCTCTGGAGGGTGTTTGCCAACTTCCAGTCCTGGCCCACCATGCCATCACGTGCCAAAAGGCGGGGGAGGGGGGTCACGCACATATGCACTGGGAGTCAGGGCGCATAGAATTATGGGTGTGGGCACGTGCTTGTGCGACCCCCCTCCACACTCCCCCCGCTTTTGGCACACGATGGCAAAAAGGTTAGCCATCACTGATTTAGATATTAAGGATATCTGTAACAGCAGAGATGGCTACTGTTGCATCAGAATTATAACAAACGAAATTTATAGATTAGGAGAGTGTATGCACCTTTGAAATTGCAGTGCAAGACGTCAACTATAAACACATTGCAATTTGAACTCAGAGAATAGTTATTCAGAACAGAAGAAAGACCTTTTTATTTTTCATGAGGAAGACAACCCATAAAGATTGACCTGGAACTGGCCTGGAGTAGCAGAGAAAAAGATTCCAGGTGGTTAGGCAGCAGCTCAGAATGTTGCTGACTGTTCCATTCTAAGACCGCTCCCTCCTGGTCATGTAAGCAAAATTGCAGCATATTTTTTTTATTCATTTATACATTGATAGAGCCGCCAATCTCACAAGAGGTGACACTGGGTGGTATACAGAAAAAAAAAAAAGTATAAAACCAATGTCAAACACAGTCATATTAAAACACACACACACCAGATTCTATCGGCAATGGAGCCACCACAAGAGCTCATCAGTCTCCTGAGCCTGACCCCTCCCCCAAGCCTGATGACAAAGCCAGGGTCTTGTGGGAGTTCCAGAAATAAGGAGGGATGGAGCTGGCCTCACTTTAGGGGGAAGAATGTTCCATGAGGTAGGTGCCACAGTAGCAGTGGTGGGTTTCTAATGGTTCGCCCTGGTTCGGGCGAACCTGTAGTGGCAGCAGTGGGAGGATCCACCCACCCACCTGGACGTCCACATGGACGCTCTGCATATGCGCAGAAGATTCTGCGCATGTGCAGAAGCACCGTATGCAAGCAAAGTGAGCATGCATGCGTGCTCATAGTTCCGAATCAGTAGCAAAGATAAGTGGAATCCATTACTGCACAGTAGAGAAGGCCTACCTCCTCAGGCCCACCAAGTGTTGTTCTCTGAGAGATGGGACCTGCAGTGTGCTTCTCTTGTGCCCTGCCCTCTGCTTCCCAATGTACACATATGCATTAACACGCAACACAAAGAAAAAGGAGAAACAGATTCATATAGCAATGAAACATTGTTTCATTATGCAAAACAAAATATAGACATCTCCTGTGAGGACTGTTGATAAAGAGGTTGCCCGTACAATACTTCACATTTAATGTCTTAATAGTCCTCCATTTCCTTCTTTAATTGTGCCTCATTAATGGGACATGCCAAAAACTTTTCAATTAGGATTAGGCTTCCACAGAGTCCTTTTTACATGTTATATAATATCTATCATTTCTCTCTCATCTCCCTGTTTTCTCTCTCTCTCTCTCTCTCTCTCTTTCTCTATCTATCTATCTATCTATCTATCTATCTATCTATAGCAACAGCATTTAGACTTATATACCACTTCACAGTGCTTTACAGCCCTCTCTAAGTTGCTTACAGAGTCAGCATATTGCCCCCAACAATCTGGGTCCTCATTTTACTCACCTCAGAAGGATGGAAGGCTGAGTCAACCTTGAGCCTGGTGAGATTTGAACTGCCAAATTGCTGGCAGCCGGTGATCAGCAGAAATAGCCTGCAGTACTGCATTCTAACCACTGCATCACTGTGGCTCTTAATCTCTATCTCTATCTATCTATCTATCTATCTATCTATCTATCTATCTATCATCTATCTATATCTAATATACACACAATTTATATATATGTGTGTGCGCGCACACACAAATATGTGTGTCTTTGTGTGTGTGAGAGAGAGAGTGAATGTGAATGTGTGCATATAGATATGTATAAACTGTTCTGATAGATTCCTGTATTTGACTCTTCCTTAATCAGTCACCTACTTGAATTAAAAATTGCATTGTGATCTTTTCTAAAGATGCTTTGACCCCTCTCCTTCCCACTCACCTTTAACAATCCTCTACTATAAATCATGTTAGAAATTGTGGGTTTAATTTACATTTTTTAAAAAAATGCATTTTACTCTTGACTATTATTTTTTGCATGGACTCAGCAAAATTGAAATTATGAATTCTGGATTTAGTAAGATATTTTACCCAAAAAGATTTCAAAATAGTGCCTCGGTGTGAATCACTTTTCATACAATAAGGCAACTTTTATACATAACTCTTCCTCTTTTCTTTTACGGAGAATATATTACTTCTCCCATCTCCTTCTTTGTCATGTCTTTCTTCCTCTAGTCCTTTTGCAGCTGAAGTTACTGCGCTGGGCAAGATAGTTCAGCATTCTTTCACAGGTTAACATAAAAGCACTTACAAGCTTCAGTTCAGAAATTCTTCACAACTTCAGGAAGTTTCAGATAAGAAAGCTCTCAGACGGTTGCACAGTTCTTCCCACTTTATCTTTCTAAATCCAGAGTTACTCTTCATTAATTGATAATGTACTCTCTTCCCTTTTTGCCGTAATGTACTCTCTTCCCTTTTTGCCGTAATATACTCTCTTCCCTTTTTGCCCTTTTCGTAGCCAAAACTCATGACCCCTGAAAGTGTAATACTGTACTATCACTTTCTTTTACATAGGTGGTCCTTATGAAAAGGATCATACCTTGCATCCTTACTACCTTCCAGTTCTCTCTGCTTTATCCTACCACCCTAATGTATAGGAATGTCTGTTTGCACACATATTAGAGTAGAATCTCTCTCTCTCTCTCTCTCTTTCTCTCTCTCTCTCTCTCTCTCTCTGTGTGTGTGTGTGTGTGTGTGTATTTAGAGAATGTATTTAGAAAGAGATGATGATGATTGTTTTGTCCCCACTACATGTTAGTCTGTGTGCAGCTTGACATGCAGCTAAACCCACCTATCCTCCAATAAACAGACTGCGTGCATAGATCTGAATGCTTTATTGAAAGGACAGGATATGGTGAAACTGGGGAAAACATACAATGAGAACCAAGTATTAGACAGTATTAAGTTACTGCGATGCTCTATGTGTGATGTCCATGTGCTACAGATTAAGATGGATTCTTCTTTGTGCTTCTGCCTTATCCAAATGCTAAATTCAGGTTCAGGGTGGCTTACAATGCTTTTAAGCAATAGCCTTCATACTTTTGAAACCAGGTCCTCATTTTATCTACCTCGAAAGGATGGAAGGCTGAGTCAATCTTGAACCTGGTGAGATTTGAACTTGCAGTAATTGAAGGCACTGGTGTTACTTAACACTGCTTTAGTCTGCTCCGCCACCAAGGCTCAGAATATCTAATCTATTCTTTCAGGACTCTCAACAATGTATTCATTGCCACTGTAACTGAGTCCAGACATCTTGTTCCTGCTCATTCTTTTCTTCTTTCTTTCCAGATTTCCCAGCATTAGAGCCATTTCCATTGAAGCCTTTTCCAGATCTTCACATAATTATGTCTGAAGTAGGATAATTTGTTGAGCCTGGTCATTTGTGTCTTGAGAGAGAACTCTGGGTCGATTTGTTCAATGATCCATTGATTTTTCTTGGCTATCCATGGTATTCTCATGAACTTTCTCCAACACTGTAGTTCAAACTCATCAATATTGTTCATATCCTGCTACTTCAGATTCCAACTGCTTTATATCTGGTTTCCCCATTTCTTTTCAGGGTACTTCATGCTGTGAAATTTACTTTACTTTTGAGACTCAATTGAGATGCAAAAGATACAAAGGATTCCTATTAGAATGTGTGTTAAATAATTAAAGTAATGTTAACGATTCATATAATTTCACTGTCGTTCCATGTTAAAATCTGTTTTTTTGGGGGGGCTGCTCCCTTTTGTAATGGAACCCCACAATTTGGCCTTCACGGAGTGCAACCTCACTTCAGATGATATAATGGGATTAGAGTAAATCATACTTTAAACTGGCTTTTTACATCAAATTAAATACATTTAATGAAAAACTGAGAAATTAAATGTGGGGCACTCATAATCTGACTCTCGTGAAAGGAAGACCCAGCAGTAGTCCAGCTTCCTCATTGTTGTTAAATGTGTATAATTCTCTAAACTGGGGACGCTTGAAAATGAGGTCTTTGTGGTGCAATTCACCTGATTCCACTATGGAATTTCACTGCGATGCAGATCAGTGGTGGGTTTCAAAAAATTTTACTACTGGTTCTGTGGGTGTGGCTTGGTGGGCGTGGCATGGCTTGGTGGGCATGGCAGGGGAAGGATACTGCAAAATCCCCATTTCCTCCTGATCAACTGGGACTTAGGAGGCAGAGAATGGATGGGGGTGGGGCCAGTCAGAATTTTTACTACTGGTTCTCCGAAAGGGACTCAGGGCAGTGTACAGCCAAAATAAAAAACAACAATATAAAAGTTAAAAACAATTTAAAATTATTAAATAGTTTGGCCAATCATCTAAAACACAATAACTCATTAAAATAATATTTTAGGCCAGCCCTGTTTGATGGAATAATAACGTTTTAAGAGTGCGGTGGAAGATACGGAGGTCGGAAATCCAATCAATCTCCAGGGCCAGCTCATTCCAGAGGGCAGGTGCTCCCACAGAGAAGGCTGTCCCCCTGGGGGTCACCAGTCGACACTGTCTAACCAACGGCACCCTGAGGAGACCCTCTCTGTGGGAGCGTACTGGTCGGTGGGAGGCATAAGGTGGTCTCGTAAATATCCAGGTCCTATGCCATGGAGCGCATGGCGACTACTCAAAATTTCCACTACCAGAACTGGTCAGAACCTGCTGAAACCCATCTCTGATGCAGACTGTATCATATTCCATTTGTAACCTTCCTTATCTTCCTTACTTTTTACCATAGGAAAACCCTTTCTGTGCTGCTAGCATTCTATCTGTAAGGTCCCTTGCTATCCCCTTGCCACTTAGGATATCAAACTTTCTCTTTCCTTAAATATCTTGTAGAGAAAATATTGAAAATATCAAAGGAGTAGATGGGGGCTGACAGGAATCCTCTGATGCACTAGGAGTAAATGTTTAATCAGGATAAATTATATTTGAGAAGCATGCCTTTGAATTCAATACGCTAAAGAAAATGAATATTTAAGAGACTGGTCTCTTTTTGTACAAATACCTTGATAAGACCACATTTCTAACCTCTGCAAACATTACATACTAAAGTTTGATTGCATTTCTAACTCTGAGTCCCAAAGCTTCCAAACCATTTCTTCCCTGCTCCCCAGTCCAGATATGGATCCAGAATGAAACTTTGAGTTTTCTACTGCTTCTTTCAATCTGTGTTATTCAAAGGAAATCAGGAAAATCAAAACCTTACAAAGCCTTTGATACACAATCCCCAACATAGTGTGTTTTTTCTTACATAGTAAAAGACTTCTTCCGTATTATATAGTTTATCACTGTGAAAAGATTAGAGAATGGATACCCGGTACTCATTCTTTTATACTGAAAATGTTGATTTTGTTAGATCTTTATCCTTGCATACACAATCACTTACAAAAGAGATGGCTCCTTTAGATAGAATATAATGGATAGATTCCTTCTCTGTGTAGATATCGTTATTATATATCTAGAAAATAAAGTTGTAAAGGGTATTTGTAATTATTAGGAGAAAATGATAAAGGGAAATAAAAAAATAAAATAAAGTCACTCCCCTTCAAATATTCATACTGAACACATGGAGCCTTCCAGTGATGTCATATTTTGTGAGTGATAGTAGGCCGCATCTAGGCAGCTCCCAGTTTACATGCTGAGATGGCTTATTTCCAGAGTGACTTTTATGTGAGCAGATTAGTAAACTGACCTTATAATGCTTGTTCAAATTACATTAATTTTTAGGCAAAAAAGAACCCTTTTGAAGATTCAGCAAGTAGATAAAGCCAGAGCCTTATTCCATTTCCTCCAGTTATAAGTTTTTTCCATCTTAAATCAATGGTCAAGCAGGCCAGGTAGATAATCAGCCATTCTCTTGATCAGGGGTGGGGAACAATGGCCCTTTTGGACTTCAACTTCCAGAATTCATGCTGGCTCAGAAATTCTGAGAATTAAAGTCCACAAGTGGCCATCGTTCCCCACCTCTGTTCTATATGGATGAACTTCAACTTGTAGAATTTCCAATAATTGTTTTGCTAACTGGGGAACTCAAGGAATTAAAGTCATGCTTCTGGCAGGATGCCCAGATTGAGATTAGCTCATCTGTATCTAATGTGACTCTCCAAATGCATTCTCCCATTAATCTTTTGAATGCCCAACCATCTTTTGTTAATGGTCCCCTCTCTTATGATTTCTCTTTGCTTGCCTCTTTTGTATATGAAATACATACTAATTGACAATGAATTTTTACCTTGGCACTAGTAGGTGACAATTGCTTTGCTGCCATAATGGGCCATGCGGAAAAGGCCATCTGCATGTACCACAATTTTCCATGCACACAATTATACAATGTTTTGTACCATTAACAAAAACACTAGGTTTATTATTATATCCAACCCTCAAAGGAGCTGCCATTTTGCATATGTAGAAGTCAGAATTCATTCAGAAACTTGGTTGTAGATTATATATTATGTTTTCCATACACATCATAGGCCTGAGTAGTGTCATAGTCAGAGGTGGATTTCAGCAGGTTCTGACCAGTTCTGGAGAACTGGTAGTGGAAATTTTGAGTAGTTCAGAGAACCAGCAAATACCACCTCTGACTGGCCCCACCGCCATCTATTCTCTGCCTCCCGAGTCCCAGCTGATCAGGAGGAAATGGTGATTTTGCAGTAATCTTCCCCTGGAGTGGGGAGGGAATGGAGATTTTACGATATCCTTCCCCTGCCACACCCACCAAGCCATGCCCACCAAGACACACTCACAGAACCAGTAGTAAAAAAATTTGAAACCCACCACTGGTCATAGTGCTATGACATAGTAATGTCACCCATGTTAACTGAATTTTTTTTCAACACGTTTTGTTAGGTTGTATTCTTTAAAAATAAGACTGAAGTACACTGCCAGAATGTCTCACATATATATTTAAAATGTCATGCCCAATTTATACAAATAGACAACTTTGTAAAATGAAAAAATTAAATACAGATTCTTACCTCTCCACCCCACCCTTTGAACCATTAAAGATGTTTTAAAAAACCAAAACCAAAAAAAAAAAAACTCTGCTTTTTTATTAGTATCTTTGAAAACTGTCCGCTTTAATGGTGTTTTTGCATTGTGAGTTTTCTAATCAAGTGTCATGAACTGAAATTTATCAGTTCTGGAATTAATTTTCAATTTACCATGGAACCGTATGGTAACATTCTGAACTTATCACATTTGATCATCTTAAGCACTGACAGGTAAAGTCAATGTATGAGAATTCACAACGTATGAGAATTCAACATAAAATTGATTGCCTTATAATATAATAACTACAGTTTTCCCTGTTCCACGAAAGACAGTACTGTCTTAATTAGAGCAGCCAAATTTGAGCTACCAGAATGCATTAAATTCCTGACTGGCCAGTATGATATATATAATTCTTTCTTGCTACCTCATAATAATCAGGATTTTTGCAGGCCCAATTTGGAAACCACAATATTGTGTGATGCTTCACTTACTGAGATACTGGTACACTGTTCAGTTCTGTTTTGTCCTCAAAGCCTTAATCTGGCAACACGGAAATTTTAAGCTACAACAAATTAAAATCTTATTTTCAAGTGAGACTTTGTTCCAATTATGTTTAGCAGGATTGAATACACCAATGAATCTCAACAATATGTCTGAAGCTTTTCTCCCCGATAGAAAATTGCATTTTTGAGATCATTCTTTCTCAAGCATTTCACTGTGACTTAAAAGTTAGCCATCCTTCTTAACTAAACGGTAAAGAGCGTCCCCTAAAGCTCCATTTTTTTTCTTCCACAAATGTGTCTTTTTTTCACTTGTATATATTTACTGAAAAGACAGCTGCACTGTCTTAAATAACTGTATTAGTTGTCTTGTTGGATTGCATTGCCTTATTTGAATGTTTAATTTTCAAAGTCATACAGGTAATTCGCGATTTACAGTCACAATTGGGACTTAGTCAGTGGCTAAGCAATGTTGTCTGTTAAGCAAATATCATGAAGTGGTTCGGGAATAACGAGAGGCACAACCAAGCAAGTGACAACAGCTCTTTAATATACAGTGAGACTTCAGCAAAAACTCAGAGGCTGCAGCCCTCCTTATATACAATCCTGGAGGGACTGTAAGCCAATCAGAAACTTAGGCAGGTTTGAAACTCCCGCTGAAATGTATCAATACATAACACCCCTCCCCTCCCAGAAGGCACTAACACTCAAATATTTACATAAGTACACACAAAATCTCGCAGGTGCCCTGGACGAGTTCTCATTCTTGTTGACCTGCGCAGTTCAGTGTTGGTGGGGCGTCGAGCTGGTCAGAGGGACTTTCTGTCTCTCCCAACTCCACCAATGGAACCTCCTGGATTTTGTCCGGGGCGTGGTTATCCCCGGTTGGGAGTGGCGACTCGCTGGGGCAGCGCTGGAACCAGGGCTTGTCAGCTAAGTATTCTCGTGAACCCGGGCTTGAGTTAGCTGTTTTGGGAAAGTTGTTGTAGTTAGGTTCGGAGATGTCTAAATTGATGTTTGCTTCGCCGACTATCCTTTTTCTAAGTTGATCTATGTGGCGCTTCCAGAGTCTGTCTACTCCTACGTCTACCGTGTAAGACTTTGGGCCTGTTATGCCCACTATGGTTCCTGCAACCCATAGAGGTCCGCTAGCATAATTTCGAGCGAACACCGGGGACCCAACCTGGAACTGTCTTAGTCCGGTGGCCTCTCCCTTGAAATTTTCGTGCGAGTAATTAGGGTGAAGCCTGTCTAACATGCACCGAAGCTTCCTGCCCATGAGGAGCTCGGCTGGGCTTCTCCCTGGGCCGTGCATGGTGTGGCATGCTGGACAGCTAAGAATTGGTCTATCCTGGCCTGCCAGTCCCCGTTATCTAGCCTGGACAATGCTTCTTTGGCCGTTCTTACGAAACGTTCGGCCAATCCGTTAGAAACCGGATGGAAAGGGGCTGATAGGACATGGCGGATGCCCAGTCCGGCCAAGTAGCCCTCAAACAGGGTTGCTGTGAATTGAGGGCCATTGTCAGATACCAGAGTATCCGGTAGGCCATGGGTGGCAAATAGCTTCCTCAGGACTTTGATGACTGCTTCGGCTGTGGTTGAAGGCATTAGAATTATTTCGAGCCATTTTGAAAAGGCATCGACTACAATTAAAAATGTTTGCCCGTGGAAGGGGCCGGCAAAATCAATGTGGATCCTCCCCCATGGCCCTTTTGGTTTCTCCCACTCTCGGATGGGCGCTACCGGGGGATCGGGGCGAGATTCCTGGCAGGGTCTGCACTTCCCCACCCACTCAGAGATCCATGTTGGGCCACCACACATAACTGCGGGCTAAACTTTTCATTCTGACAATGCCTGGGTGCCCTTCATGCAGTAATTCCCTTGTTCTTAGTTTTGTTGGTACTACCACCCTGTCACCCCACAACAAGCAACCCCCTTGCATAAACAGTTCGTTACGTTTGTTAACATAACCTTGGTACTCCCCACCGTCCACTTTGACCGGCCACCCCTTGAGGACCCAACCCATCACAGTACGAATAACAGGGTCTCTAGCAGAGGCTTTTGCCACCTCGCAAGAGGAGATAGGTCCCAAAGTCATAGCGTCCAGCAGAAGGACGGGGGCTTCCGGCATGGGGTTGGCAAGTAGGTCGGGTAGTGGGCAGCGGCTGAGGGCGTCCGCATGGCCCAAAATCCGTCCAGGTCAATGGACAAGTTGGTACGAGTAGGCCGATAGGAAAATGGCCCACCTGGTCAAACGTGGGGACAGAGCAGCGGGGGTGGGCCTATCACCAGCCAAAAGTCCCAGCAAGGGCCGGTGGTCAGTCACAAGTTCGAATTGATGGCCATAGAGGTATTCGTGGAACTTTTTAACCCCCGCAATTGCAGCCAGAGCCTCTCTGTCCAACTGACTATAGTTCCGCTCTGTGCTTGACAGGGTGCGAGAGTAAAACGCAATGGGCGCCTCTAGGCCGTTCGGCAGTCTATGGCCTAGGATGGCACCAACTCCTACGGGGGAGGCGTCACAGACCAATACAAGCGGTAGCGCTGAGTTGTATTGGATTAGGAAGCTGTCTTCAGATAGAAGTCTCTTTACCGCCTCAAAAGCGGCTGTTTGTGGTTTCCCCCACACCCATGGTACATTCTTCCCCAATAGTTTGTGTAGGGGATCTGCGACGGTAGCCTTGTCCTTCAGGAACATCAAATAAAAATTGAGCAGTCCAAGGAAGGCTTGGAGCTCCGCTTTGGTTTTGGGGGCTGGTCTAAATCGGGAAAGGACGTTCCTTACTCAGTTCCCTAGCTGACGTTTGTCCTGAGCGCTGACTAGAACATCGTCGAAATAAGGCATCACCCCTGGGAGCCCTTGCAAAAGGCGCTCCATGGTGCTTTGAAATAGGCCCCAAACTGGAGCCTGGTGCATTTGAATGCACCCCTATGAGTTACAATTGTTTGCACCTCTGCCGTGGCGTGTCGACTGGTAATTGTTGATAGGCCTGAGCTAGGTCTAATTTGGCAAAAAAATTTCCGGGCCCCAGGGAGTGTAGTAGATGATGCACGATCGGCACCGGATAGGCGCTCGGCTGCAAAGCCTTGTTGATCGTGCACTTGCAGTTGGCACAAATCCTGATTGAGCCATCAGACTTTACTGGGGTCACTATGGGGGTCTCCCATTTCGCATGGTCGACGGGGACTAACACCCCTTGTTTAATTAATTTGTCCAGTTCCGCATCGATCTTTGGTTTTAATGCGAAAGGCACCCGTCTGGCTTTAAGTCTTATTTGGGCTACGTTGGGGTCTAAGTTTAGAGAGATAGGGGTCCCCACATACTTGCCCAACGTGTCCCCGAAGACGTCCTGGAACTCGTTCAGGAGGCTGTCCTTCAGTGACGGCTCGGACATTCGGTGGACGCCGGTGAAGCCCATGCCGAGGGCTCGGAACCACCCCATGCCTAGAAGGCTAGGCAGCTGCTTTGTGACGATCATCAGCGGCAGGTCTTTTTCGAAGTCTCTGTAGGTGACTCGGAACGTGCCCACGCCTTCGAAGGGGACTCGGTTCCCCTGGTAGTCTAGGATGCGCAGTCTTTGCTTGGATAGCTGGTCCTTCCGGAATGACGGCAGGATGGTCTTTAGGGTTGCCCACAACATTATGGAGAGAGCTGATCCGGTGTCAATCTCCATCGAGCATGGCTTGCCGTTGATTTCGACCACCGTGCTGACTTTGTCCTCGATCGCCGTGCTGGCCTGGTCTATGTGTATGCTGCGGCCATCTCGCGGTTCAAATTCGTGCCGTTTCTTCGTGCCTCCTTCTCTCATTGGATGCTTCTGGCACGTCGATTCTGGTTGGCTGCGGCGCTCACGTGGTTGGTGTTTTCTGAGCAGAATGGCTCTACAGACTCGCGCCAAGTGCCCTTTTTTCTCGCAACGCCTGCAAATAGCCTCTCTGTATTTGCAGGACAGTCTATCATGGTGCCCGCCACAGCTGGGGCAGTTTCGCCGGGGGCTGCCTGCGTCTTTTCTCTGGTGCTCCGTTCGGAAGACGTCCTCATCTGACTCGGACTCCGAGCTGGATCCGGCGTCTTCCCTGTGCACTGGTGCAGACTTGGGACTGTCTTTGCTGGTCAGCGGATGCTGCAGCGTTTCTGCGGCTTTTGTGGAAGCTTCATGAGCCCTGGCCTCGTCTAGGGCTCCAGCAAGCGTTAAATCCGGCTTGGCGAGCAGGCGCCGTTGTAGCCTAATGTCCCGAACACCACAGATTAGTTGCTCAAGCAACGCATCGTCCAAGTCCCTATAGTCGCAATGAGTTGCGGCTTTACGCAGGCTCGCCATGTAAGCGCTGACCGGTTCTCCCTCTCGCTGTACGCGCTGTCTGAGTTGGTATCATTGCACGAACTTGGAGGGCACGGGAGCATAGTGAGCCCGGAGGGTTGCCATCAGGGTGTCCCAGGAGACGGTCTGGACCGGCATTGGCTCACAAAGTGACTCTGCCATCTCGAACATGTCCGGTCTGCAGTGGCGATTAGCGGAGAGTCCCTGCATGTTGCTGGCTTCAAGCGAGCACTCAAACCTCGTTAGGTACGAGACCCATTTTTCGCGGGTCGGATCAAAAGGCTTGGGCGGAACGTAGGCAGACATGTTTGGTATGCCTCCTGTAGTTCGCCTCGTCGCCTAGCTGAAGCTCGTGGTCTCACTGGTTCGCTTCTTGGGGCCTCTAACCCACCTTCGTCGCCAATGAAGTGGTTCGGGAATAACGAGAGGCACAACCAAGCAAGTGACAACAGCTCTTTAATATACAGTGAGACTTCAGCAAAAACTCAGAGGCTGCAGCCCTCCTTATATACAATCCTGGAGGGACTGTCAGCCAATCAGAAACTTAGACAGGTTTGAAACTCCCGCTGAAATGTATCAATACATAACACATCACATGACTGAATCCAATTTTATGGCCATTTTTACTGCAATTGTGCCCAAATTGCAATCACCTGACCACAGGTGCAAGGGTCATAATTTGAAGGACAGGTTGGAAGTCACTTTTTTCAGCAACATCATAACTCCAATCTGTTCTTAAATGAATGGTAATAAATCGAGGACTATCAAGTAGTGTATCACCAAGGTGCTATTATGCCTGGCAGAGGAATGCTTCCTGTGAAACTGAGGGGAACTTTAGTATATGGAGAGATGCTGTGTACATGATAATATAGTATTCTGGGTAGATTCACACATTATACTTTGCCACAATGCAGTATGGTAAATTATGGCTTAGGGCTGTCCTGAATGAGAGCTGCTTGTCTCCCAAGGACAAAATAGCTGAAAATGAAACTTTCCATATTTCACTTTCTCCATATTTATTATAAGGATGATATTCTGTCCATTATTAATGTCACCCTCAATGGGTGGATTCTCTTGCATCTATACTCTTTTTACATCTGGAAAGCTATCACTTTCTTTTGCATGTTGGGACTTACAGGACTCTCCTTCTTTCCTTTCCTTTCCTTTCCTTTCCTCCTTTCCTTTCCTTTCCTTTCCTTTCCTTTCCTTTCCTTTCCTTCCCTTCCCTTCCCCCTCCCTCCCTCCCTCTTTCTTTCTTTCTTTCCTTTCTTTCTTTCTTTTTCTTTCCTTCCTTTCCTGGAAAATGTAATGCTATTTATAAAGAAAAAGTGTCAAGAAACACATATACAGCAACCAGTTTCAGAACAAAAGTTCTTTTCTTGCAATTTCTCTGGTTGCTCCAAGTGCTGCCCTGGTAGAAGAGAAGTTATCGTGTTTGCTTCAGGTGCAAAAGATCCCCAGTTCAAAACTTGACAGAAATTTTCCCCCCTATTATTTTTATTTCTGTCAGGTTTGCTGCTTTTCTTTTTAAATTAGTTCCCCAGTGGACTGCTTCATCCTTCTTGCTGTGACTTGACATAAGAAAGAAAACTAGCAAGCTGTTATCAATTTCATTCCAACTCCCAAACAGCTATGTAAGCCTGGGAAAAAATATCACTTGCATTTTGCTAGGACTGGGGAGAGAAATAACCTACCTAGCTAGGCCAAACGCTTCAGGAGTCTATTGGAAGATGGATTTTTTAAAAAAATAAATCTAAGCAGAAGTGCTTTTCCCAAAGTAGATGTAAGTATTAAACAAAACCAAAGGACTGTTTTCATAATGCATAACCATCAGCATGAATAAAGAGCTATAATAAAAGATCTGATGGATTGTGTGAAATCTTCTGGTCTAGTGAAAGAATTGGTGGGTTACATAGACCCTTCAGGGAAACGAATGATGGTGCATTTAAACCTAGGGAGATCCTAAGAGGGGAATTAAGTTTAATAGCCTAAGTTAAAATGGCTATGGAGAAGTGGTGAAATCCAAATTTTTACTACTGGTTCTGTGGGCATGGCTTGGTGGGCGTGGTGTGGCTTGGTGGGCATGGCTTGGCAGGGGAAAGATACTGCAAAATCTCCATTCCCACCCCACTCCAGGGGAAGGATACTGCAAAATCTCCATTCCCACCCCACTCTGGGACCAGCCAGAGGTGGTATTTGCCAGTTCTCTAAACTACTCAAAATTTCCACTACCAGTTCTCCGAACTGCTCAAAATTTCCACTACCAGTTCTCCAGAATCTGTCAGAACCTGCTGGATTTTACCCCTGCTGTGGAGGACTTGAGCAGGACCAGAGGGGACGGGACATTCCTGTCAATTACAACATAGCATTTCACGATATGACAATAAAGTACAGAAGAGAAATCAGACATCTGCCTTTCTTCTATCAGATAGTGGGAAATCTGGCTTTACAGTGACTATGGTTGTAGTTTGTAAATAATGCTTCCTAGCATAGGTGTGAAAAAATGTACCAACTGTTATTGCTTAGACTTAACCTTTGTGGATTTAGCTGTTATTCCCTTATGCAGGGGAGCTCACTGATTTTATCTTCCAAAGTTTCCTGAATTCCTCTTAACTATAGCTCTATCAGTTACATTTTTGTTTGTCTGCTTGCTTGTTTTGGACCACTGAAATATTCTCTGTTTTTCTGATTAAGCAAAGAAAATTCTGCAGGTATGAATGAAATTGACTAAGCCATTCAGTAAACCAGCATAGAGTATCTGGCTTGCTGTTCCAAACAATAATTTGTATCTACTTGCTCTGAATTAGACTTCAAGAGGGGATTAGCAAATATTGGCTCCCACACATTATGCAAACTCAGGACTCACATAATTTTCAAACAGGTCTCTGAACACTGTACTTTCTTTTTAGCCAGACAAGGAAAAATATCAGATATGAATTAATCATTAAACTGGAAGCAGGGGATAGTAAAAAGTATCTCGGTTGGAAAGAGAAAAAGACACTCACAAAGCTTCTATGGCAGCTTCTAATAGCATCCTTTTTCAGAAAGGTGCATCTGCCTTTCCCTGGTGCAGTTTTGGGAAAAGATGTTTGATTTAAGGACTTTCTCTAAGCAGGTCGAAAACCTTTTTTTTTTTTTTTTTGCAAAGCTTTAATAAAATCCCTAATTAAAAATAATACAGCTCAAGCCTTCCCTAGCTGTCATCATGAAACAAAATAAGAACATTCAAGGGAATTTATGACTGAAGAAAGTAATAGCCAAAGTCCAGGATTATTTGCCTCACCCACTAGTAACATGAAATATGTTTCCCTGCCTGTATTTTCCTTAAGATTGTCCTTGCTTATTTACAGACATTTATAAAAGATCTACTCAAGACTGATTTCCACTTGTACGCTGCTGTTTTCTACTACTAAGATCACAATCCTCCCTCCCCCGAAAATCCACTAGTGGAAAAAAAAAGCATCACAATGAACTCTGTTAGCAGAAGGACCCTCCATATACATAACCCTACAGATGGACCTCCAAAACATGTGGAGTACTGAAATGTTTTTCGGATGCTTTCTTTTAAATAGAAAGAATGTTAGCATAAGAGGAATGCAATTTTATGGCAGAAAACAATTATTTGGACATGGGAGAACCAAGAAAGGATATTATCACTTATGGCCATGCTTCTTTTGAGCATGGGTCTCAATGGGTCAGAGGAAGGAGGATGAGGCAGACTTTGGTCTAAATCCAACAAAAAAAACCCTCATGCAAAGGATATACATCTTAATGAGGAAATTATGAAATCCAGCACTGTGAAAAAGTTTATGTATCTTTTATTAATTTACTGGGATTTATATGCTGCTCTAACCCAACAGGTTCTGAAAGAAGTTCCTTGGAAGAAAAACTACCAAACTAAAGGTGCCACAGATGGCCTTTGACAGAACTACACAACATTCATTTTCACAAAATAGTAAGGCAAAGTGAGAGAAGAATTTGGCATGGTCTCTGATTCTCTGGCATTGTTAACAATAAGTATAAGGGGGCTGAGAGGAAGATCCGAGTGAAGAAAAACTCTTTTAACAACATTCTTTACAAATTGTTCTTCATTCATATGGACAAAATAGACTTTTTACACTGTATATGCAAACAAAGTAATTTGAATGCATACAGAATAAGTGTTGTGAACAAAAGAAAGGAAAAAGAACACAGTATGCAAAAGAAGAGTTTGAAGACACATTCATTGTATGTGATACATCAGAGAAGCCAGCAGGGGGTGATGGCGATCCACGAGACAAAAATCCATTTTACAGTAAACCACAATCCAAAAAAGTCAGTTGCAACTCTCTCTTGCTTTTCCTAAACACTAAAACAGCCAGGACCAAAAAATTAAGAATATAAACAGTGAGATTCTGGACCTCTGACCCCAGTAGTCTGTCCTCACAATGATCAACTGGTGGACACTACAATGTGGAACACTTCACACAAAATAATATCCAAAGTCGTCTCTTGTTCCAGAATAATGAACTGAAGGGAGATTCCTTCTGAATGAGAAAAAAAACCCTATCAATAGGAACGGTTCACTCAAGGAACCAAGTATCCAGGCTGGGCTTTGTGCATAGGAGGTGCTCAAGCCAGGTTATGACAGCTATTTTGTAAGGCTGTTTTATTTTCGATTCCTGAACTGGGCAGAGATTTTGTCTCATTTTTGCTGCCTGTGAACACTGGATATGCTGGCTAAACATGTGTATATTAAAGTCACACAATATCTGGAGTGCCATGAAGTCCCTACCCCCATTTATAATTTCATACTGCTCACTTTTACATTTCTTGAATATTCCCCCAGATCAGCGATCCTCAACCTTTCTGGCTCTGCAGACTGGCAGCAATGGTAGCGGCAGGAGGAGGAAGAGGTGATTTCACGCACATGCCTGCCGCTTGTGCAAATGGAGCTTGGCGTACACACCAGCCACATGTGCAGCCCAGTTCCCGACAGGCTGCAGCCTGCTAGCAGTCCATGGACTAGAACTAGGGACCACTGCCATAGATTACATATTTAGATCATTTCTTCATCAGTGATTTACAACATTTTATAAAGAACCATCCAATAATCTCTGTAATGAATGTAATGAAGGCTGAGCTGATATCACTTAACAAAGATTGAGTGGCGTTAAGAAGACACTTCTGTCCAGAAAGACATTCCTGAAACTGCTGTGCCTCTTAAAAAGGAAACAAAGGAAACAAAAAACTGGGCAGGAATCAAATAGTCATCCTATAACCAACAGAAAATCACTGTGTAATTTACATTTTATGTACAGTATATTAAACATTTTTTCAAGTCCTTAAGATTTAAATCCCAAGTGGATGTTCAGTTTTCTTTCCAAATGTCAATGGTCTTTTCTTCAGATTACTAAAAAAAACCTGTATTATATGTATTATAATACAATTTTTCTCTTCTTTTGTTTTTTTAACAAAGTGCAAATGTTGTGACTGCCACTTCTGCTATACTGGGTGTTGCCAGTCCTACATGTTTTCAGATGGCCATTCCATCCTTCCATCCGTCCATGGCATATCCTCTTAGACAAGACGTCCTACTGAAGTTGTAGACAGAGAAGAAAACAAAAGGTGAAAAACCAATTAAATCCTATTAAAAGTAATCAATTGATTAAGGGAGCCAGTTTGATTAAGGCAGCAGGCTAGAAACCAGGAGACTGGAGTTCTAGTCCTGCCTAGGCACAAAGCCAACTAGGTCAATCACTGTCTCTCAGCCCTAGGAAGCAGATAATGGAAAACCATTTCCAGAAAATGTTGTCAAGAAAACTTCAGGGATTGGTTCAGGCAGTCACCAGGAGTTAAGATTGACTAGAAGGCATGAAAAAAAAAATAGTAAAGTTAATGAGACTTCTCCCACTGAATAACTAATGTGGGTGATACTTTCATTAGAAGCAGTAAGACCAGGGGTGAAATCCAGCAGGTTCTGACAGGTTCTGGAGAAATGGTAGTGGAAATTTTGAGCAGTTTGGAGAACCAGCAAATACCACCTCTGGCTGGCCCCAGGAGTGGGGAGGGAATGGGGATTGTGCAGTATCCTTCCCCTGGAGCAGGGTGGGAATGGAGATTTTGCAGTATCCTTCCCCTGCCACACCCACCAAGCCACACCACACCCACCAAGCCACACCCACAGAACCGGTAGTAAAAAAAATGGATTTCACCCCTGATTAAGACTGCCAAAACAATTGGGGTATTTGACCAGAGACCTTGAATAATAAGTACTGCATATAGATCATATAGATATACAGAGCAAACTTCTAAAGATTTTCTTTAGAACATAGAGATTATGATTTGCATTTAATTAAGAAGAGAATGCCACTAAATATACAAGCTTTGGAATGATGCTTCATTTCTAAAGGAGATTCTAAGAGCTAGGTAACCTTCCTTAGAGATGGCCTCCAATTTTAAATATATTTAAAACCTTTAATTTTAAATATAAAGACCGGTAGAAGATTCACTACAAGAGAGGCACTCGGCATAGCTAAAATTAGATTGTTTTAATTTCTTCTGGAAAGCAGTTCCTTTTACCAGCTGCACTCATTTGAAAAGGGTTTCTGATTTTCAAGGAGGGATTTTCAGGTTCAACAAAAGAGATAGCTTTTTTTTCACTTTGCACAAATATTAAAATGCCATGGATAAACGTCAGGTCAGTCAAACCTACATCAGAATAAATCTAGTCATCTACCTGAGTGGGTCAGGCAGAATTTTGGTCTGGCAGGTTTTTCAATGCTTTTTAAATAATGTCTATTTAAAGAGTTCTGAACCTATTTCCATTCTCCTACACTTTCTCTTGTGCAAAGCTTTCAATAGTCATTTCCCAAGCAATTATATAGTTCCTTAATGCTATTCTTTCATTTATAACTTATACCAAGGGAAGTTCTTGTTTGAAATACAGCTCTCTTTTTATATGCTTAACTTTTGCAGACACATGCTCTTTTTCAGTCACATATCTCACAAAAAATATGTGTTTATGATTATACTAATTTAAAATAATTATAATAATTTACACTTTTTTTAAAAAAAAAATCTTAATTCCTTCCCCGCTGCCCATACCATCTTGGGTTGAGAGAAAAGCAGGATGCAATAAAGCCGTAAAAAGCAGCATAAAATTAAAATTAAGGTAAGCATATAATCATGCAGAGAATCAAACTAGTCGCTAGCTGTGGTTTTATAAAAACAAAAGGAAACAGTTTTCAATGTTGTATTTTACAACTTTGCTCATTGATTAAAAAGTGAATAAACATAACTTTGCAGGATCCAATCTGGGTTGGTCACTGGGACTAGAGGTTAAGGCTTCTGAGTTTTTGGACTCATGCTGGAGCCCCATGGGTCCAAAACAGAGGTAGTAATCAGCAGGTTCTGACCAGTTCTGGAGAACCGGTAGCAGAAATTTTGAGTAGTTTGGAGAACCAGTAAATACCACTTCTGACTGGCCCTACCCCCATCTATTCTCTGCCTCCCGAGTCCCAGATGATCAGGAGGAAATGGGGATTTTGCAGTAACCTTCCCCTGGAGTGGGGTGGGAATGGAGATTTTACAGTATCTTTCCCCTGAAGGGGGGGTGGGAATGGAGATTTTACAGTATCCAACACTGTCAAACTATTCACATTTGGCTGCATTACTATTCCTATTGATCTTCTCATCGTTCCTGTCGCCCATCTCCTCCCACTTGTGACTACATGACTGTAACTTTGTTGCTTGTATCCTTGAGATTTATATTGATATTGTTTCCTAGTATGATTTGATTGTTTATTCTACCGTATAACTGTCACTGGATGTTGTGCCTTGTGATTCTTGAGGAGTGTATCTTGTCTTTTTATGTACATTGAGAGTATATCCACCAAAGACAAATTCCTTGTGTGTCCAATCATACTTGGCCAATAAAGAATTCTATTCTATTCTATTCTATTTTTACCCTGCCACGCCCACCAAACCATGCCACGCCCACCAAGCCACGCCCACAGAACTGGTAGTAAAAAAATTTGAATCCCACCACTGGTCCAAAAGCTCAGAAGACAAAACCTCTGGTCCCAGTAACTGACCCAGATTGGATCCTGCATCATTATCCTGGGACATGTATATTTGCCTTTAGTCGAGGATAATTTTGTGAAGGTAATTGCAAACTTCTTCTAATGTATTCTTAATAATTGTTTCCTTTATCCTTCTCTATTGAACAAAAAAGTAAGGAAAAGCATTATTTAGCTATTATTGAGACCATTTATATCATTCAAATATATACCAAGTTATATAAATTGTTATAAGATAAATAGTTAACAAAAATCATTCAATGAGGCCCTTTCAAATCAGAATCATTTGAAGAAAGATGAAAATTGAGCCTCTTTCTCTGGTTTTCTTGACAAGCTGGCGTGTTAACTTTTTGCTCTGAGAAGCATCAGCTTAAAATGCTCCAAGGGGCAGGTGAAGAAAAATCTAGGGATAGGAAAGGGATCAAAACAATAAAAACTACTTACTGAAAGGATTAACACCTTGCCTTTTTCCATGTGGGAAGCTGCCAATGTTGCCTGCAAATATAAAGAATATTCTTTTGTCTATTTACTCTAGATATTGGTCAACATTACTACATTTCTTCAAAATAGGAGCTAAGTGGCTTCTCCTATGCAATGAACTCATTAATATCTGCAGAAAAAATAAAATGGAAAGAGCTGGGCAATTCTGAATATAGGACATATCCTTTTGTATTAGTAAATGATTTTGTTTCATTTTTTCCCCAAGGTGGCATGTCTCCAGGGTAGGGGTAGATTGAGGCAGGGAAAGCAAGAAAATTGTCTCTTTCTATAGATGAGCTAAGAAAGAGCCTTGATAGTACAGTGGTTTAATGCACCCTGTTATTAACACAGCTGCCTGCAATTTCTGCTGGTTCGAATCTCTCCAAGGCTCAAGGTTGATTCAGCCTTCCATCCTTTCTAAGGTAGGTGAAATGAGGACCCAGTTTGTGGGGGCAATAAGCTGACTTTGTATAAAATATACAAAAGGATGAAGGCTATTGCTTAACGCATTGTAAGCCGCCCTGAGTCTCCGGAGAAGGGCGGCATATAAATCAAATTTTAAAAAAAAAGATGCAAGTAGTAATTGCACAGGACCCAGTACTGTATGAAGACTGGTCTTTAATTACATCCTAGAAGGCAGAGGGATACAACATACACAATCTAGGAAATCTATGATTGTACAAGTGAATTATTAGACCCAGGGAATCTGTACTTAGCAGGGTGCCTCAGGATGGGGGCTTGCTTAATCTTCACCCTAACACATCATGGTTTCAATCCAAATAAAAATAAAAAATAAATGTAAACAGTAGCATTTCAAAATCAGTACAGGCGGGTGGGCAGGCCCACCCGCAGTTGCCGCTACCGGTTCACCTGAACCAGTACGAACCAGCTGAATACCACCTCTGCTCAGGTGGGTCTAAAATGTAGTCTCATGGTTTCTACCCTGATGCTTTAATCACTACACCAAACTGCCTGTTTTGAAACACATTATGAGATATAATAACATTTTTTTAAAAAATGGAACTATTTCAAAGAAAATATGCACTTAACCAAAGAAAGAACAAAGAACTTGTCTCCAAATGACCAAGATTATCAGCTTCTTGGCCCTTTTTCTTCTGGAAACAACTGTCCCTTATGCATCTTCCATTCCTCTCCCCCCGCCCCCCCCCCCCCCAAAAAAAGCCACAATCCCACCAAAACAAAACGACTTGGACAATAAAGCAAAACAGGCTGAATTCTAAAGCCAGTTTTTAGTTCAGCTTAATCAATAAAAGACACACCAACCTTCTTCCTTCCTGACCCCCAAACAGCCTTTCAATTCCTGAAGTGAGATAGACTTGTCTTTGTTGAGATCACAGTAGTCAGTGAAGCGTCGTGTACATTTCTTGGGCTTGGCTTTCTTCTTCACGTAGCGCTTGAAGGGTTTCATCTCCCTTTTGTTGATGTCGCTGCTGTTATTGTTGTCCAGCTGGCTGAAGTACCAATGTACCACCCGCTCTTCCAGGGTATGACTGGGATCAGGCTCAGAGAACCTTGGAAGATGCATAATAGTGTCAGGCTAGATGTTTTTCTTACTTACTTACTTACTTACTTTATTTGATTTATATACCGCCCTACTCCCGAAGGACTCAGGGCGGTGAACAGCCAAACAGTAAAAATACATAGATACAAAATTTAAAAACAAAGTAAAATCGAATTAAAACACCCCAATCATTTAAAAACTGATTAAAATTTGCATAATTAAAAAGAGGGAAAAGATTAGGCCAGGCCCGCCGGGTGGAATAAAAAGGTCTTAAGAGCGCGGCGGAAGGTGCACAGATCCGGGATCCTCCGTATCTCCAGGGGAGAGCTCATTCCAGATAGTAGGTGCCCCCACAGAGAAGGCTCTCCCCCTAGGGGCCACCAGTCGACATTGTTTGGCCAACGGCACCCGGGAGAGCCCCTCTCTATGAGAGCGTGTGGGAGGCTATTGGTGGTAGTAGGCGGTCCCGTAGATAACCAGGTCCTAAGCCATGGAGCGCTCTAAAGGTGGTAACCAAAACCTTGAAGCGCACCCGGAAGACCACCAGGACTCACATAAAATAGAAACACAACAGAATCTGATAGTCAGATTCTTAACACACTCCTATCCTCATAAATCAACACTGTCAGATGTCTGCTTCTAGGGACAACTGGACCTCTTTTTCCAAAAGTGTTTAGAGAAGCCTTGCATAATCACAAAAGACTGGAAAAAATACAAATTTAAGCAGCTCCTAATTCAATCAACCCAGTGGAGGTATTCAGCCGGTTATATCCTGTTTGGGCGAACCCTTAGCAGCGGCTGGGGGAGGCTCCGCCCACCCACGCAGACGTCATCACGTCACATTTTTTACACTCTGTGCATGCGCGGAAGGCTCGCGCGTGTGCTCACATTTGCGAACCAGTATCGAAGGTAAGTGAATACCACCCCTGAATCAATCCTACATACACACACATACAAACACACTTCTGAGATAATGTACATTGAAGTGTTTTAATGAAAATACTTCTTCTTTCTTCTTCTTGTTCTTTCTGAAATGAAAGAAAATGCTAAGTGGAACTCTATTATCATCTTTCAATTATCTGTGAAAATGCTTCCTCTGCAATCATTTTAAAAGCGTTGGATACAAAAATGTCTTTGATTTAAACACCAATCTTAAAGTATCTGATGGGAATTTCAAGAGGCAGCAAGTTGTTGAGTGAACCCCTGTGAAAAACTGTTCAGGTGTTTTGTGAGAGGTAAGCAATAAAAGAAGGCCATGCAGGAACAGAAAGAGATTTGCACACATAAGCACACAAAGATTGTGTTAATCAGCATCATTTGTGATCTTACCGTCTGCCAAATTTATTAGAACAGAGAACAGAGAATAACAGAGTTGGAAGGGACCTTGGAGGTCTTCTAGTCCAATCCCCTGCCCAGGCAGGAAACCCTACACCACTTCAGACAAATGGTTATCCAACATCTTCTTAAAAAATTCCAGTGTTGGAGCATTCACAAGTTCTGCAGGCAAGTTGTTCCATGGATTAATTGTTCTAACTGTCAGGAAATTTCTCCTTAGTTCTAAGTTGCTTCTCTCTTCTCTTGAAGGTTAACATCATGGTTCAATATAACCCAAATGTAGAAAGAAAGAAAAACTAGCACACAAGAATTGTTTCACTTACAGGCTGTAAAATTCAGATCCAGATTTCAAATAGAAAAGATGCATGAACCTAAACAACACTTCTCTGTCTAGTAATTATTGTAAAAAGTTTTTTCTATGTTTTTAAACAAACAAACAATACATCATTAATCATTCAGTGTGTCATCTGAGTACATATTTTGTGTCCCCTACTTCCTCCTCCATCATCTTACTATATTTCTATCATATCTTAACAACAGTAACCACATCCCATCGCCCAGTTCGCGCCCATAGAGAGGGCCTACTCAGGGTGCCGTCAGCCATAGACAGTGGCGGCTGACGGCCCCCAGGGGTAGAGCCTTCTCAGTTGGGGCGCCCACCCTCTGGAATCAACTCCCCTTGGAGCTCCGACTAGTGCCTGACCTTCGCACCTTCCGCTGGGAATTAAAAACTTGGCTTTTCAAATCCCTTGACCTAGTCTGATGATGGGGTTTTAAGGGTTTTAATGGGTTAATTTTAATTTTTTTAGATTTTAGTCTTTATTTTTATTGTAGCTTGTGTTTTATTGTTGTGAGCCGCCCTGAGTCCATTGTGAGATAGGGCGGCATATAAACCGAATAAATAAATAAATAAATAAATCTTGGTATGTTGGAAATGTTGGAAATGCCATCAGATACCAGGATCGTATTATCATATGTGGTGGACATGCACAGAATCAACAAATTATTGGGTTAAAATTCAAACGTGGTTAGAGGAAATTACACAGCAACATATTGACTTAAAACCTGAATTCTTCCTATTGTGTATCTTACCAGAGAAATATAGTAAAGAAAATTATACATGATTATACATGTTATAACTGCAGCGAGGATTGTATTTGCACAAAATTGGAAAGCAGAGAAAATCCCTACAGAGGGAGAAGTAATTAAGAAAATATTGGAATGTGCAGAAATGAATAGATTAACATTGGCAATTAAAGAAAAAGAAGAATCGGAGTATTGTAAGGTATGGGGGCAATTTTATCAATGGTTAGAGAAGATATATATATGAAAATTAATATAATTAAAATTTTTGGGGAAAATGTAATGATTTGAATGAAGATGTAAAAGCAAGATAAAAATGTAGTAAGAAAAATGGGGAGAAAGGAGGCTTAAAATTAGGTAATATAAACGTAAGAAATTTGGAAATAATGTTGTAACAAATTAAATGAAAATCTGTCTAGTAATTATTGTTCACAAACAAAGGTTAAAATAAAACATAATCAGTGCATGTATAGATTTAAAATATAATATGTGCCAACACACACAAACACACATTTTAATGCTATCAAGAGCTTCAGAGAAGTGTTTTTCCCACTGAGAGTGATCCTGGTCCCCCAGGATCCAATTGGGTTAGGGGAAAGTGGTCTTGATCCATGGGGGAAATTTTACAATGGGAATGGGCTAAAGAGCCATCCTCCTGCTTCTTTTCAATTGGTATCCTCCATCAGTAATAAAGTAAAAGGAAGAGAAGAAGAAATAGATATTGTTGGTAACAATTCTGTTTTCTCACATTTCTAGCTTTCTCTTTTAATGCTACACTAATAGACATAAATGAAAAATGTAAGAAAAGCATAGCTTATACATGAATATTTAGAATTGTGAATACCAAACAAAGAGTGATAAAGTCAGTGAGAGGAAATAAAAACCTATATAAATGTGAAGAACTTGTGAAGGTATCTTAGTGTTAATTCAAGCATGTAGAAGCAACTGGATGGCATATATCTATGCAAGCGAAAACCGGCTCGTATTGACTAGCCAACTGAGAACAGATTTTTTTTTTACTGAAGAACCAAAATCCCACAAGATAAGTCATGTACATCCATATTTTAAATGACTTATCAGAGATTCAGATTAAAGGTCATAAGAATAAAATACAGGTTCATGAGCATAAATCCACCAAAAACTGAGGGGAGGGGGGAGGAAATCTTCCTTTTCCTGAACTCTTCGTACTGCATTACTTTTACTTGATTTCAGTAGCAGCCATGATCCTAGCAGGAAAAAACTGAGGTAAAATGGAAGAAGGTTCACTTGTTCTCCTTTTTAGAGAAGAGACCCATTTTATATATGAATTGTACAAATCTTAATTATTTGTACAATTATTATTATTTTTAATTGTCTCAAGCACAAAAAGCAAGAGCTTATCTCTTTCATAATGAAAATGGGGAGTGATACTTGGAAACGTACAGGTAGTCCTCAACTTACAATCATTTATTCAATAGTGATTCAGATAAATGACCATCTCCCAAAAAGTCAATTATGACCTAAATTCAAATTTATGACTATTGCCCTTCCCCCAGTCTTACTGTATGCGATCACAATTTGGACACTTGGCAAGCAGCTCGCATTTACAAACAGTATCCCATAGTCAGATGGTCACAATTTGTGATTATTTTTTTTTGTCAGTTTCCAACTGTGTGACTCAAGTTACAAACATGGTGATTCAATCATAAAAAGATACGGTCCCATCAGGTGATGATTCAATTTTTCACCACAACTTACAGTAGAAATTTCAGTCCCAATGGTGATCTTAAGTCAAGGACTATCTGTATACGAGGAAGCCTCTTTGTTTTTCATAAGACAGCATATACCGCATAGGTTTCTACTTTGTAGCATCCTCTTGCAATTGTGTTATTGTCCAGGCTAGAAACAGGTTTTTGAGTGTCCCATTTCTATTTCACCTGAATGCTTCCAAACTCACCTTCCACCTCCAGCAGGTGCTGCTGAGTTAATAGCCTGTACCATATCTGTGGTGAGAGCATCCAGTAAACTGGTAATAAATTCTACTTTTTTTCCTTCTGGGCAACCTGGAATGGAGAGCAACTCAGTTTTAAAAAAACAGAAGACAAAACAGGTTTCCATATCTATACTGTTGCCATGCTATGTTTCAGGCAGTTCTGAGAGACACTTTCAGTAGGTTTAAATCTCAACTGGATCTTCAATAGAAGCAGACATTTTCTTCTTCTACAGTAAATGTACATATCATGGAGCTATACCCAATAAGGAGGCAAAGATTGATTTCTCTAAGAAAATTGCTCTTGGATGTTCAGTGGAATTATAACATAATTGCACAAATGCATACTGTGCATATTTCATATTAATATGCATTAAACCTGTCAATAAGAATAAAAAGAAATAATAGCAAAAGAAAACAGCAAGGGGGGTTTCATGGACACTGAAAGTCAATCACAAACGATCATTGGAGATTACAGATTTTAGTCTTTATGGATATTTTAAATTAACTTTTGCTAACGTCTTGGAAAAGCCCAGAAGTCTCGAACAGCATGGATAGTAACAATCCCAACAGAACTGTAGGCTGACTAGTTGGGGAAGGCTGTTTTAAATCATAATGCAAATATCTCCTTATTTTTCATTAAAATTTAATCATAGAGTCCACACAGGGGTGAAATCCAGCAGGTTCTGACAGGTTCTAAAGAACCAGTAGTGGAAATTTTGAGTAGTTTGGAGAACCAGCAAATGCCACCTCTGGCTGGCCCCAGGGTAGGATGGGAATGGAGATTTTGCAATATCCTTCCCCCAGGAGTAGGGAAGGAATGGGGATTTTGCAGTATCCTTCCCCTGGAGTGGGATGGGAATGGAGATTTTACAGGATCCTTCCCCTACCATGCCCACCAAGTCACACCCACCAAGCTACACCACACCCACCAAGCCATGCCCACAGAACCGGTAGTAAAAAAAAACTGGATTTCATCACTGGGTCCACCCAACGAAGCTTCTAGTGGCAAGAACATATAGCTATATTGGAAATTTCTACAGGTTAAAAATGTGGAGTGTCATTAGCATGTTACTAAATTATACACTGCAGGAAAAACAGGATGTTTCAATTCCACTATGATCATAATCCAATAATGAAATAGTGTAAATTAGCAACTGCACATGCTAGAGAAAATCCTGAACAGTTATTCAACCATAATGAATACCTTCTACATTTTTAAATTCAACATTTGTACAAAGATTCCTTGAATATGAGTCAAACCAAATTGATGGGGAAAGAACTAGAAATAGGACAGCAAAAGAAACTGTTCAAGCCCAAATTAATTTTAGTGGGGAAAGGAATTACCTCTTCTCATAGTGTTTATGGCATTGTTGTCACCATTATTGACATTATATGATGTGAAGTGATTATATAAATAAAAGGTTTAACATCAAAACAAAATTCTATAATCCACTGGCTAATTATATCCAACCAATGGATGGGACCCTGCCCATCCTTAACACTCTTATTATTCCTTCATTTTTACCTGGAAGTTCTCGGTCTTTGAAAGGATCATCAATTTCTGGACTTCTGGATCGAGCATCGCTTTCACATACAGGGGTCTCATATCTAAAGAATGGAAATAGTTTTAAAAAACAGCACGTTCTTAAGGCATGTGTGTCAATAAGTTTCATATTCTCCAACCCTGTGGAAATACAAGGTACACCAGACCAGAGAGTTCAATTTTTTTTCTATATTATCCCTTTCAAAACAATGCTATATCACATGATTTTATTCCATGGGCATTGTTCCAACTGATATCTTGCCTCACACAGGCAGTAGAGCACTCAAAGGACTTGGCATTCAGCTGGAGCCTGTGAAACAAAAGGGATGGATGTAACTGTTGTCATATGGAGATCCTTTTCTGATCAGTTTTAGACTGTTTGTTGCTGTAGACCTCAAAAGACATAGAGTATCAGAGAAAGTGGCCTGCTCCAAATGCCTGATGAATTTGGATATTTCCTAAATTGGCCCAGATGAGGGAGAACAAGTTGAAATTTAATTCGGATATGATGGAGGCCCTATTAATAAGTACGTCTGAAAATTGAAGGGAAGCCTATTTGGGATAAGGATGTACCTCCCCAGGAAAAGGACTTCACAGTTTGGATACTTTTTCAACCTATCTGTCACTGTATTTGCTAAGGGTTGGAGTGATGAGGGGAGTACATTACAATTACAACTACCCTGTTTCCTCCAAAATAAGACATCCCCTGATAATAAGCCCAATCGGGCTTTTGAGCACATGGCAATAAGGCCAAGTATTTATTTCAGGGTTCAAAAAAAATATAAGACAATAAAAAAAAATAAGGGTCTTATTTTCAGGGAAACATGATAGTGCCATCTGCTACTTGTCAACTGTCCAGTTAGCGAACCCAAAACAAGGAAACACTCTCAGGAGAATTGAATACCCAAAAAATAAAACTTTATTGGATACACTTTGTGGGTACTGAAGAAATGAAACCAACTCTAGTTTCCCGTGCAAATGCTTGCCCTCTTAAACAACACTTTCTCATTCTCCCCAGCCCCTGGTTGATCACATTGTCCAAATATGAGATCGTCTTTTGTTATGAGAACAGTCCATCTCTTTCCAAATTGCCTGCAGCAATGACCTTGCTATCACGATCTCCACATATATTCTCCACATTCCATCTCCCTCCCCCCAGTTCATTGGCACATTGAAAAGCATTAGGTTTGAAAGAAGCAAAGCAGTTCAATCTTGACACTACTCTTCTTGAGTCGGTTGCATGGTGATCCACTACTGATATGGGAATATTTCTCACAAAGGGCTGGAAATTACAATTGGTACAAAATGCAATAACTAGGCTGCTGATCACAACAAGACACAGGAATCACATACAACCACATGAGATATATACCCTGGCTACCAGCTGCCTATCAAACACAATATAAGGTGGTTCTAAATCTAGTTTAGATTCTTAATCGGAGGAACCATCTCTCCCACAAAGAACCTACCCAGATCAACAGGAGAGAACCTTCTGAAGATTAGCACAGTTATTCAGCACATGGGAGAGGGGCTTTTTCCCCCCTGTAATCTCAGAAAATCAAATGTTCAAGTTAGTTCATTTAACTCCACTATCGCTCAATAAAATGCATATCAAAAACTACCTCTTCCACTAAACTTTAGCTGAGTTTAACAATAGGCAGGCCCGACACAGGCCGAGTGCAGGGAAGTCATGGAAAGCCATGTGCCCTACTGTACGAGGACAGGAAGGTCAGGGAGTTTTACTGAGCAATTTGTGACTTTCCCTGCCAGTTTCTCTATTGACTTTGCTTGCTGGAAGCCAGGATAGGAAGTTGGAAATAGAAATCACTGTGGAGCACTGCAACTGTTGTGTGAGCTAGTTGACAAGTGCCTGAATAACAATCTTGTGACCATGCATAAGTGCCAGTCATTCAGCTACTGCAACTTAGAATGATCACTGAATAATTAGTTGGTAAGAGAGGACTACCGGTACAACATTAAAACACTAAGATCTCGCTCTATTAAACAAATCTTACTGTTACTGTTACTCTCAAGCCTCTGAAAGCCACAAAAAGAATGTAGAGACAGATAAATTGATCAAGGAGAGATTCAACCTATAAAGCCTTGATAGTACAGTGGTTTAGTGCACCCTGTTATTAACACAGCTGCCTGCAATTTCTGCTGGTTCGAATCTCTCCAAGGCTCAAGGTTGACTCAGCCTTCCATCCTTTCTAAGGTAGGTGAAATGAGGACCCAGTTTGTGGGGGCAATAAGCTGACTTTGTATAAAATATACAAAAGAATGAAGGCTATTGCTTAACGCATTGTAAGCCGCCCTGAGTCTCCGGAGAAGGGCGGCATATAAATCAAATTAAAAAAAAAAAAAAAAGGAGAAATTTTCTGACAGTGAGAACAATCAACCAATAGAACAGCTTGCCTTCAGCTTGCCTCACTGGAGGCTTTCAAGAAGAGACTAGACTGCCATCTGTCAGAAATGGTATAGGGTCTCCTGCTTGAGCAGGCGGTTGGACTAGATGACCTCCAAGGTTATCTTCCAACTTGGTTATTCTATTCTAAAAGGATTCTTTTACTAGGACACAGTAAATATGGGCCAGGGTATTCCAACAAAAGACCCCAGGAAAATAAATAAAAGTCCAACTCCATGCATTAATTAGTTATTTGCATGTTTGGATCATCTAAACTCAAAAGAATTGTATAGGGCTGCAATCTAATATTTGTTTCCCCAATTAATAGGAAATTTAAAGAAAGTCATATGTTTAATAAAATATAATCAATCATTAATGAATTTTATATTGTAGATTGACAATTCCTAGCTGGAATTAAACAAAGTAATTATAATTTTTAAGGTAGCAAATTTTTTCTCCAGTTTAATCACTAATGACATTAAGCATTGATACACACATTTCAGATGCAAACAAATTAAATGGTGAAAATTTTATCTTTTTCATACTTATAGAACAGGGGTGTCAAACTTGATTTCATTGAGGGCTGCATCAGGATTGTGTTTGATCTTGGGGGGGGGGGCATGGCCAGCTTGACGTCACTCATGTTGGAGTGACTGTGGTGGCCCGAATGCTCTGCCAGAGAAAATGTGCTCCTGAGTTCCGTTTTCAGCTGCAATGGCCTCCTGCAACCCTCTGCCAGAGAAAACAGAGCTCGGAAGGTCCGCATGCTGCCCTCCCAAGCTCCATTTTCACTGGCAAAAGCACTGCGGGCTGATCCTTTGCTGTTTTCAGGGCAGTCCACTGGGCCAGATCTAAACACCTCGTGGGCCGGATCAGGCCCCCGGGCCTTGAGTTTGACACCCCTGTTATAGAGGGGCACTACATTTCATCCTACTGTAGGTTGACCAAGGTTATCCCTGATCTAAATCCTCTCTATCTAAATCCTGCTTCCTTCAACCCCATTCCACCTCCACGCTACGACTGATTTCATATAAAGGTGAAATTGGAAGCAAATTGTTCTTACCGGGTGGAAGTGCCAGGTAGGGGGCGACCAGTGTCTACCAGAACACACCAGCAGTAGCCGGTGGACTGATGACACTGCACCGGTTTGTACAGTCCTCCAGGGGCACATTCAGGGATAACAATTCCTTCACGTGGATTCTGCTTGGCTTCCTCAAGTGCACTCTGCCTTTCTTGATCACAAGAATTAATTTTCTCTAAAAAACAAACCATGAATTAATAGCTATTCAAGAAGTTTTACAGGAAGCTTCCACCTTAAGCAGCCTCCCACCTGAAAAAGAAAGCAAAACCAACAAACCCCCACCTGGTTCATATATCACATTATCATAAATCATGATGCAGTTAGACTGGTTTAGCCTTAAAGAACCAGGCCTATAGCTTGTTCAATAGCTTGATTGCAACTTGTATCTTTTCTGTCAAAGGAAGCCCTGCTGTTCACTTAGTCAAATAGAGAGAAAGCAGGTTGAGTAACCCTTCAATCATTTGCTTGGGTTTCTATTCATTTGTTTTGATAAGAAGAAGATGGAGAAAAAGAAAATGGAAAAAGAAATTCTAGATATATGAATCCTGAATGCATTGTTTGTAGAAAGGAAGTGTGAACATGTGTGAATACAGGAATACAGGATGAATACAGGACCATCATTTAGATATAGGCAGATATAAAGTTGAATTGAATTTTATATTTTTATAAAATAAAGTAATGAAGCAAGTTGGGGGGGAAATAAAATGCAGAAGGAAGAACAATTGACAAAATCTGATCAAACACTGATAAAATCTGATTGAACTCTGCTGGTAAGCATTCATGGTAAAGTCTATTTTATGGCAATGATGAAGACAGAGAAAATAATATTTCTTTTCTTTTCCACTGCCACTGCAACTTCAGTGTACCCTGTAAAGCTTTTCCAAGTGGTTCTTGGGCCTTTTGAGATCTGGCCACTTTGGGATGATTTACAACTCTCAGCAGTTAGCTATAACATATTTATAGGGGCAAATAAATGACATCTTGATTTAGAGTCTACACTTCCAGCAATTTAATCTACTGGAGCGCCTAGCCCTAGGTGGTCAGATTTCTTCGGAAGAATTTGAGTGCTGAGGTCAAGCAAAATCAAATCCTGATATTTCTAACTTGTGTTTTTCTTCTTGAGAAATAAATGACATGTTATTCTACGGATAACTGAATGATGGACACAGAAAAGGAGGAAGCAAATGCAGATGTTCAGCTATTAGAAAAAAGACTTGTTCTGTCTGGCAGAAAGGACACAGGTCACAGCAATTCAAATAAAAGCACTGATGTCAGGATTTGTCTTGTATTTTGTTTGTAGAATAAAAGCTGCTTCAGTTACACTCCAAATTCTATTTCAAGTAAGTTTCTCAACCTCCACAGTGTTAGTGCTTTGAATAGTTGCAACAGACCTTAAATTGGACTTGGAAACTAATTGGAAAGCAATAAAAGCATTATTATTTAAGCATTATACATTTTAAATAAACTTCCGCATTCAGCATTTTTAGCAGCTTCTTCAAACTCTTTGAAATTTCCACACATTTTCAAGGGCTAAAGATAAAAGCTCCTTGGCTTAAGTCTGATACTTGATGACTGCATCTGTGCAGCTTTTGGCAATGTTACACTTCTAAATCTGTTCACTACCTTAGAATTTGAGCCCAAAATTTAACGTTGCTAAACAAGACATTTGTTAAGTGAATTTCGCCCCATTTTATAACCTTTTGTGCCAAGTGATTCATTGAAGTTGTTAAGTTAGTAACATGGCTGTTAAGTGAATCTGGCTTCCCGTTAACTTTGCTTATCAGAAAGTTGCAAAAGCTGATCACATGACCCTGGGACTCTGCAACCATCATAAATATGAACCAGTTGCCAAGCATCTGATCCAGGGGTGAAATGTAACATTTGTTACTACCGGTTCTGTGGGCGTGGCTTGGGGGGGTAATGTGACTGGGTGAGTATGGTGAACTTTTTTTTTTTTAACTTTTCAAAGCATTTTTTCTAATGCTTTGAAAACCCTCTGCCGATCAACTCAGCTGGGATCGTCAGAGACTTTTCAAAGCATTTTTTTACCACCTCTTCGGCCAAGAGGTTGCAGAAAAAAATGCTTTGAAAAGCCTCTGATGATCCCAGGTGAGCCGTATGATCATCAGAGGCTTTTTTTTTTTTTTACTTTTAAAAGCATTTTTTCGTCGGAAGAGGTTGTAGAAAAAATGCTTTTAAAAGTAAAAAAAAAAAGCCTCTGATGATTGTGTGGCTCAGCTGGGCATGGTGGGGGGGGGGGCAGTGATTTTTGCCACCGGTTCTCCGAACTACCTGCTGCCATCGCTACCGGATCGGGCGATTCAGTCCGAACCAGGAGCATTTCACCCCTGATCTGATCATGTGATCAAGGGGATGTTGCAACGGACATAAGTTTGAAAATGGTCCTAAGTCACTTTTTCAGTGCCATTGTAACTTTGAATAGTCACTAAGTGAACTGTTGTAAGTTGAGGAATACCTATACAAGTCAGGGTAACCCTGCTTAACATCTGAAAACAGCCAAAATCAGCTAAAAATTGCTTGGTAGTAGTTTAAAATGATAATTGTGCCTAGCTAAATCACTTTTCCTCAGCAAAGAATAGATCTTCGGACCACATGCATTCAATTCTCTATATTGTTTTTAGAGTGACAAGCTACAAGGCCTAGAGACTTTAAAAGGTAACTCTAATGTAGTACATAGTATGTTTGGCAATACAAACTTTATTTCTAATCTACATGAGAAGTTTGTAAAAATATCAAAGCCTTTGATATTTAAGAATTTAAGCTGCATTCAAAATTACAGGGTTTCTCAGTAAAAAGTTTTGAAATCATATTTGACGTAAAATACTAATCATCTCAGCATATAACCATGCAATGGTGCATACACCCTGCTCAGGTTATATGTATGCATGTGTTCATTTATTTAAACCCCAGTCCAATCTCAAAGAAATCTCAGAGATTCAGAGGTGCACCATAAAAGTATACAATCCAAGTAAGGATGCAATATAAAATACAAAACTTTGTAAACAATAAAAGAAGCCACCAATCCATAAACTTAACTAAATTGACCTCACAGCCCAAATGTTATCCAAAAGAGTTCCATTGTGAGTTACTTCCAGAGTGCAAAGTAGAAGCCAATCCATATCTACAAGGAGGCCATTCCCAGATAGGTGTTATCCCTGAGTAGTAGAGCCTCTGAAATCCATTCCTCTTTTCCTAAATCAAATCTCCTAGGCCAATTCCCATGGAAAAATGCAATCCTGTAGGCAACTTGGTACCAAGCCATAAAAGGTTTTATGGATTAGCCACAGCATTTTAAGTTGCATCTGGAAGCCTAACATTGTTGAAGGGTGGGTCATAAATTGTTTTTCTATCACTGCCCATATAAATGCCAGTATTTGCTCCAACATCTTCCATGTATTTTGGAATCAAAATCAATTCAAATTACTGTATACTGCAATTATTTCAATGAAATACATATGGTAATTATTTTTACAACAGAAATACAAAGTCTTTCATTCAAATGTAATTCGATTAGAGTTCTACAATCTCAGAGCATTTTAGTTTCTTCATTTTCTATGACTTTCTCTATTTTATTGTCCCACCAGTTCTTGCTTGCAGGCAAATGATATTTCGTGCTGAATCTTCCAGTGCACCATTGTTGATACTTTGTCATACCATTCATTGTTTGTAGTCAGTCTGTGTGTAATCTTCTTGCAACAGCTAATAAGGTTGTCCACTGATTTTTCAGCTTCTTTGCAGAGGTAGTATTTGCTATCTATAGCTATCTTCTGAATTCTGGTTTTGTATCCACTTGTTCTTAAGGCTTGGTCACTTGTGCAGCTAACATCAGCTGCTCTATTTTTTTTTTTTCAATTTTCTGTTTTTTAGCCATTGACAGATCTTGTTATATCTGCTTTGCCTATTATTATTTTTTAATATACTGGCCATGTCATGTTTTGCCTTCCCATGTCTATTTTCTATTCTTCATTTGGTATTCTTGAAGGCCAATTTGATCTCTCCAATACTCAGTAAGTCTTCCTGGTATACTAACTTCAGTGCATCTTCTTTACTGTCCTTCAGATATTCCTCCAATGTCCTTTTTATTCTTCAACTGTCTGGTGTATTTGCAACATTCCACACCCATATTTTCCTTGGTAAGAAGCCATGATTCACTGTCATTATTTTTCAGGTCTTCCTATCCAGGGCTTTTAGTTCTGCTTGAGTCTAGTCCACTATTCCAGCTGTGTATCTAATTACTGCAATTACCCAGGTATTAATTGCCTTGAGTTTGGACTTTTAAGATCTTGTTTAGTCAAATGATGTATTCATATCTAACCTTCTTTTTAACTTCAGCATTTATTATTATTATTAATTCTTGAATTTTCCATGCTTAGTTCACATGATAAAAACATTTCTGTCAATTTATGTTTTTAGTTTACAAAAGGTATCCAAATGATTTTTGAATGCCAGAGCAGAACACGATCAAATATTACAGTTTTAGAAATAAATGCCAAAGCTGAGGTTATTTTTTTTATCCATATCCAACTTCTAACCTTAATAGATTACTCAGTCTTCCTTTCAAATAACGTAATGTACAAATCATTAGCAACTGTAACATATTTACCTGACTGCTACTGCTGGCTTTCATAGACCAGTTTATATTTCCATTTGTCTCATCATTACATCATTCTGTGGTTTTCTTTAAAGGTTAAGAGTGTAGAATGACTACATGGTTGAAATCTGTCTTTAACCAAACCCAAATAATTTCACAATAAAAGAAAATAAGGAAAAAGTCCAAGGCTTTTACAGAAGAAGTCATTATATAATCCAAATAATATATTCTAGGAGAGCTAAAACACTACCAGGGGAAGGAATAATAATCTGTAAATGATCAGGTATCTGTTATTCATCCTTACACTACGAGTCACAAGTAATTACTATCTCCATCTATGACAGATACGAATTCCACTGATTACTAGCCAATGTAGTTCTATATCCACAAATGAGAACATTAAATTTTGTGGTGCAAATTCAGTGTGTGTGTGTGTGTTTGTGTGTGTACACACACACCACTGGATTCTGGAATGCCCTTCCAAGCAAGGATGTAGGGATTTATAAATGGAAATAATTTAATACTTCATTCTATAAGAAATATCCTTTTAAGAACACTCTTAAGAACACATTATTGTATAACTAAAATTTATTTCAGTTCATTAAGATGCAGCAAAATAAGTCTATCTTTGAAGGTACAATTCCAATGTCAGAGTAGCAAGAGGCAAACAAGTTTAGAAAATAGAATTTATACTAATAAACTAACTACATTCCTTAAAATGGAAAGCATGATAAAATCCAACTAGAAACAAGAAATTGAAATTCTTACGCCAGAGGTAGCAGAAGCTTCCTTTCATAATAAATATTGACTATCCAGATGATATGATGCTCAAAAATGACTCACACTAAACATGAATGCCAGACCTACACTGAAAAGATAATTCAATGACCATCATCACATACAATTTGTTATATATTGTTTGACTGTTTAAATCCAATTTTCAAAAAAGAAGGTAAAAACTAATATAAGATAATATGCAGTAAGAAAAAAAAATAGAAGAGAAAGCTAAATGTGAAAAAGGGGGGAGGTGAAACAAAAATAGAAAAAAAAAAGAGATACAAAGAAATTCTTCCAATTTTCTTTATAGCAGTTATAGCTATAATTATAAATTTATATAACTCTCTTCTTTCTATAATCTATCCTATAATCTATAATATTAACATGTTCATTTTTTTCTGCTTCACACAAAATGTCTATAAGGGGATTTTTAGTCAGCAATAAATTTAGATAATTGTTTTTTCTCTGATTAAAAAAAGTCAATTTAGCCATCTCTGCAAATTCCATCATCTTCACCAATCACTCCTCCATTGTGGGTAATGCCAAATCTCTCCATCCATTTGCATATGGATAACATCGCTGCCAAAATTTTTAGCCCATTTTATAGTTTTTTTAACTTTTTAACTTTTTTTCTGTTTCAAATTTCAATAACATGGTATTTATTTAGCAATTATGTGTTCATCATTTGTACCCAAATAAATATATATACCCTGTCCCTTTAAGTTTAAATCTCTTTTTTTAAAAAAGAAAAAAGCATTACCTGAATTTTTCATACTAGAGCTGTTCAGTTTAGAATCTTTGATGACCAAGTGTTTAATCCAAAGTGTAGGGGCTGTAATTTCTGAAACATAAGGATAGGCTTATAATTTGTTTAAAAAATTAGATCATGGTTTATATTAAAAGAACCATGAGACCCAGGAGATAATCATAATAAAGATAATTTAATAAGCACATTAAAAGCATATTAAACAAAATACCAATATATGTAGGTAGGTGTATAGGGAGGGAGGGAGATAAGGAGGGAGGTAGATAAGACAATCAGAGAGTAAAAAACATTTTATTTTCATATGTTTGTGTGCAAATTTTCCCAAAATTTTCATTTTCAAATGCAAGCCTGCCATTTCATGTATGTAGTGGGCAACCTTGAGAATTTTTGAAGAATTAGTAAATAACTTTTGGTAACTACTTATATACAGACATAATAACACTCCTTGAAGGAATACTAGTACTGTACAGCATTTTAATTTGATAAATCTACTTATTCCTGTTTTATGATATACCCCCAAATATATAGTATATACCAGGTAAATTGTACAGGAACTACAGTATGTAGCACAATATTAATTTTCTTTTACAGTCATGTCACAAAATAATCTCACTATGATTTCAACCAATCCACAAAGAAATAATGTGCATAAAAAGCAATTTATCTAAAAGCACAATTTGTGCTTTGAATAATACATAGTCATACTTGACATTTTCTTTACAGAACATTACATTTTGGGGACTGCATAAATCAAAAAAGCTACTTCAGAGGCTCTTACCTTCTCCATCCAAAACTGGTTGTGTTTCCATGGTGGGTGTTGGTTTTGAACCATCATCTGAATTGAGAGTTAAAAAAAATTGAAAAGAAACTACCATTATTGAGGTAAATACTATCTACTCTCCAGTACTGTTGAATAATTTGGGATTTTTACATGGCCCGGCCAAGTCCATCAGAAGAAAATCAGACATACACAGAGACAGAAAAAAAGTACAAATCAAAATATAAAACAAAGAACTTTATGGAACTGGCTAAAAGATTAGCAAAATACTGAAATACTTCTTTAATTCTATTTTTAAAGCAGATAATATTCCCACTTATACTTTTATCAACAATAACTTCTGTATTACTGAAGTATGAAAATCATGCGGGTGCACTAAATTTATCTCACATAATTTAGCTCTTCCTATAGACCTCTTCTTAATAAATGTTGTTACATGATTTTGTGGATATAGTGAGCTCAAAACTAATAGTCTCCTCAAAGTTTCTGGGAGATGCAGTGACACAGTCCATTGACAAACTCGCTGCACCAAAACGCTGGATTTATGGAGGCTTTCCTATCCTGATAACTAATAGACAGGAGAATTGGAACAAATTATTTGACTGCAAAATTCCAGCTCTTCCAAGTATTTTTTATTACTTTTGTTTGAAGGGTCTTAATTTTTTAACCTTGTCAGCATCAAATTTAGAATCAATTTTTCAGAAAAAAAATGACCATATTATTTCTAAAGTTTACAAAGTAAATGATTTGATGCTAATGTAATTATAACAGAAGAGTATCTAAAACATATTGTACACCATCCAGAGTCCCTCTCTGAGGGAGATGGGTGATTAAGAAATAGGAAAAATAAACAAATAAATAAAACAAATAGTGTTGTTCTTTCTTTGTTCAGAAATGTTTGTAATTCTAGCCTATATCAAACAACATTTAAATTATATTAAAATTCACTACAGAATGAAGGAATTGCTTACATTAATCTTCGGTTTCTGTCCACAGATGCCTAGAAATAAAGCCATATTAGCTTCTTGTCTTACTTTACAAACACTGGGTCTAGACTGTGAGGTCTCCATTTTACAGATATATCAGCAGTGCAATATTGTCATTGTAGTGTTCCATTGCATGTACTTCAATAAACATGGAAGAGATACAATCCCCTTCCCAGGCATTGAAATACCTATTTATTTTATTATGTAAGAATATGGCTGAATGGATGAATAGATCCTTCCTTCCTTCCATCCATCCATCAGAACTGGCATTTTGGGATATTTGTTACAAGCAAATAAATGCCTGTACACATATTAAAACCTCAAATACAGAAACCTCTATACAAAACCATAACAGAATACTTAATATGCAAGACAGAATTTTCCTCAGTTTTTGATTGATAGTATCTAATGTTGAATTTTACAGATTCAGTGCACACAATTACCCACAAAGAAATACCAAGAGCTGGGAGAAGGGAAGAGTTATATAACGAATAATATTTTTTTAAAAAAATACACAGAAAAGGTGATAAAAATGTACAAGGTTATAAGTTATAGTATTGCATGATTTAATCAGGATGGGTTAAGATTTATAGTGTAAAAATCTATTTTATTTTGTAGAGTTTTTATAACTGAATTTTCACTTTTATTACAACGTACGTGTGTTATCACATTCATATATCTGTGCAACACATAGTTTTTTTCCCCTCCTTGTTGATATTCAGGACCATGAATTGGGATTTTCCAGAAAAAGTAGAGAAGCAAGAGCTCCTTAGTGCTCTCCGAGCTTGGCTGTTTTCTTGTAAACATTTCATTACTCAAATTATGTAACATCATCAGTGCTAGGCTAACATGTTGATGTCACTTAGTTTGGCTAATGAAACTTCTGCAAGAAAATAATGAACTTCAGGGAGCACCAAGAATTCTCTTCATTTCAATCCTGACCTAATATTCTCCTTTTTTAGTAGAGAATACCCCTTAAAGCCAATGCTCTAAAATGACAATTAGCAATGAGCCCAGAACAAGACAAGTGAAAACTACGAAGAGAAAAAACAAACATATAGCATTCAAAAGCAAAAGTTCTATGGAAAAATCAGAAGTTATTTTAAAAAAGCAGCAAGATAAACAGATAGCACAAAAGATTTTTAGAAGGCCAGTGAATAAGGAATGCCTTCACATAAGGAGATATCACAAGACGTTGGTCTGCAATTTTCAATATAGATGCCACAGCTGTCTGCCCCAATACTACCTCCCTTCTATTCAATCTCCTCCTGAATAGGAGAAAGGAAGCAGCCACTGTTAAATGCTGAGGATTTATGTCAGACACAAGATCCCGTGATAGCTTGAAATAAATATTGGGGAACCCCTGCAGCTATGAAATTGGATGAAGTTGTGATTTAAGCCTTAGAAAAGGAGAAGAAAAAAGAACCAACTACATGGAGCATGAAAATATGTTCACAGAAGTAGCAAGACGACACTAGCAACATCCCTTCATATTAGCCACGAAAATGGCCAGAACTTTTTTTTCAAAACTCTAATTATGCCCAGAGGCCAAAAAAGATTGCGAACCTGTTTGTTATTTTGCCCCGTAAGAGATTCAATTGGGATGCAGACAGGGGTGAAATGATCCTGGTTCAGACCAGTTCGGCCGAACCAGTAGCGATGGCGGCGCGAGGCTCTGCCCACCCACCTGGTCATCACTTCCTGGTTTTAACCAGGAAGTGACCTGTTTTTTACCCTCTGAGCATGCGCAGAACTGGTTCTGAACTGGTTGGGAAGGTAAGTAGATTTCACCCCTGGATGCAGAGCATAATTATCAATCAAAATATGATGAACATGACATCCAACTTCTGAAATAAATTGTATCTGCTTCTTACAAACGCTGTCAGTGAAAATTAAGGCAACATGGTGTAAGAACCATCAACCAAGCCAGAAAGTATTTCTAGGATACATTAGCCCACCCTCCCTTTCCCTCACCGTCCTCAGAGCTCCCTTGCAGGTGCACTGATATGAACGAAGTGAACTGGGAATATTCTTCATGCTTCAAAGGCTTTGTAATTCAGCATGGTGTGTGTTTGCAACAGACAGCACAATTCTTTGGTGTGTAAGAAAGGCTGTCCCATGCACAGGCAGCTGGAAGTCCCTTCGACCCCTGATGACACAATTCAAAGCCTCTTCTGTTTAGCTTTTTGATATCTGATTGACATATTCACTGCTGGCTGGAGATAAATGCCATTGGAAGGACAATGTTGATCCGCTCCAACTATTCTGATGAAGGACTTTCTTCTTCTTCTTTTTTTGAATAATAAACAAAACAAAAATGGTGTGCTTAAGTGTCTGAATAGAGCTCAAAACAGAGAAGTAGCATAGCAGCTTTAAAGAGGCTGGCAAGTCACTTGAAGTGTTAATTGTCTGGGTGTACAATGAGTTTATTCTGACTGCAGACAAAGCACTCCCTCTCTGATAGAAATTCTTTAAAGGGATATGTCAAAAGGGCCAATAGCTGCTGGTTTTCTGCTTACAAATGGCATCATTTGGGCATTGCTTTGAAAATCTTGACTCCTAAAATCCTGGGTACAAGTGGCCTGGCTTGGTTCAATTGCCAAGCTTTACTTATAACTTTGGACCATGCATAAATTCAGCTAACAGTGCGATTAAAAATGATAATTACACCTGATAGCCGTGCTGATCATACATAGATATTGAAGGAAATTATTAGGTATTTATTCCGAATTACATAGAAATTATATACAGGTAGACCTCAACTTACAATCATTTGTTTAATGTTCATTCAAAGTTATGACACTGAAAAAAGGTGACCTATGACCTGTTCCCACACTTATGACTGTTGAAGCATCCCCAGTGTCACATGATCAAACTTTGGGCGCCTACAACCTGCATGTATTTACGATGGTCGCAGCATCCCGGGGTCCTAGAATTGTCATTTGCAATCTTTTTAGGGAGATTCTGACAGGCAAAGTCCATTGAGGAAGCCAGGTTTGCTTAACAATTCACTTAACAACTATAGTGATTCTCTTAGCAACCATGGCAAAAAAAAGTTGCAAAATGGGGAACAACTCACTTATCAACTGCCTTGGGGCTCAGTTGTGGTCGTAAGTCAAGGACCATCTCTTTCCAATTATAAGTTTCAGAGATACTGTATGAAATCTACTGTAAAGCTTAAAATGGCACAGATTGTGTATGTTAGATAATACACTGTCAGTTACATCCCTTAGTCCTCTGGCTTTTTAAAATTGTTCCCCATTTTCTAATGCTCTTCTATTAAATTTTGTTCCATGTGAGACAAATAATGGGAGAACCAATCATTTATTTCTTTCAGTTTCTCATTTCTGTAAGTCAAGTCTGCATCAGTTATCCAAATTCTTTACTTTCTCATTTTACCATGAGGCATCCCATCCCATTTAGCAATTTTAGATTTGAAACAAAGTTTAATACTAGCATTTGGGGCATTTTTCTCCAAATATATGCAATTTTATTTGCTATTTTGCTAAAGCTTCAAACAAATCTGTGCATTTTATTTATTTATTTATTTATTTATTTATTTATTTATTTATTTATTATATTTCTATACCGCCTTTCTCCCGTAGGACTCAAGGCGGTGTACAGTCAAGAAAAATATAGACACACAAACATCATAAAATTGCTAATTAAAATTATTACTTAGTTTGGTCAATTAAATAAAACCCAGAATTAGATAACATTTTTAAAAAAAAATCATTCACATGTTCATATGTTTAGCCCCACCTGTTGAAACATCAGGGTCTTGAGGGAACGGCGGAAAGCACGGAGATCAGGGATATTCCGTATCTCCGGGGGCAGTTCATTCCAAAGGGTTGGAGCTCTCACAGAGAAGGCCCTCCCCCTGGGAGTCGCCAGTCGGCATAATTTGACTGATGGCACCCTGAGTAGTCCCTCCCTGTGAGAACGAACTGATCGGTGGGAGGCTATTGGTGGCAAAAGACGGTCTCGTAGGTACCCAGGTCCTAAGCCATGGAGCGCTTTAAAGGTGATAACTAACACCTTGAATCGCACCCAGAAGACCACCGGGAGCCAGTGCAGCTTGCGTAGGAGAGGTGTTACATGGGCGTAATGAGCTGCGCCCATAATCACCCGCGCGGCTACATTCTGGAGCAGTTGGAGCCTCCAGGTGCTTTTCAAGGGGAGCCCCATGTAGAGAGCATTACAGTAGTCCATACGGGAGGTAACTAGGGCATGAGTGACCGTGCGCAAGGCGTCCCGATCCAGAAAGGGACGCAACTGGCGGATCAGGCGAACCTGATAAAAGGCACCCCTGGCCACGGCCGTCAAATGATCTTCTAAAGATAGCCGTGAATCCAGGAGGACACCCAAGTTGCGGGCCCTCTCTGTGGGGAGCAAGATCTCATCCCCTATTGTCAGTGATGGTACCAGCTGACTATACCGGGACGCCGGAAGCCACAGCCACTCGGTCTTGGAGGGGTTGAGTCTGAGCTTATTTCTCCCCATCCAGATCCGCACAGCCTCCAGGCAACGGGACATCACAGCAAGGGCATCATTGGGGTGGTCTGGGGTGGAGATGTATAGCTGTGTGTCATCAGCATACTGATGAACACTCACCCCAAAACCACGGATGATCTCGCCTAGCGGTTTTACATAAATGTTGAACAGAAGGGGTGAGAGGACTGACCCTTGCGGCACCCCACAAATAAGGTGCCTTGAGGTCGACCTCTGTCCCCCTGCCAACACAAACTGCGAACGGTCAGAGAGGAAGGAGGAAAACCACCGAAGCACGGTGCCCCCTATTCCTAACCCCTCCAGCCGGCGCAGTAAGATACCATGGTCGATGGTATCAAAAGCCGCTGAGAGATCCAATAGGACCAGGATAGAGGAGCAACCTCTGTCCCGAGCCCTCCAGAGATCATCCACCAACGCGACCAATGCCGTTTCCGTGCTGTATCGTGACCTGAAGCCCGACTGGAACGGATCCAGATAGACAACTTCATCCAGGTATCGGGGTAGTTGTCGCGCCACCACACTCTCAACAACCTTTGCAACAAAGCAAAGATTGGAGACTGGACGATAATTTGATAATATAGCCGGGTGCAGGGAAGGCTTCTTGAGGAGGGGCTTCACAACTGCCTCTTTCAAGGCAGCGGGAAAGACACCCTCACTCAGAGAAGCATTTATAAGCATTTTGCACTTGTGTACTTTTGTGTACTTACACATTTTTTACATAATTTCCTTGTAAAAAAAATTCTTAATTTTTAGGTTTGCAAAGAACATTGCAAAATGTGGAATATTTGTATATGTTAAGAATAAATAAAAACATCTCTATACAGTCTGGCTTTTTTGAACAAAAAGGCATATTGGAGGTTAGAACTAGATGTCTTTTGATTTCTAAAGGCAAATACAATATGCATAATTTTGCATAGTTTGTCTCTCCCCATAGATAGTTCAGCATAGACCTGAAGAAACTCAACAGCCTCCACCCTCATACTTTGTAGCTACCAGATTAAAAATATTTTAGCTATCTAGTGGTATGGTGTCTAGGTAGGTATCTAGAGCCACGGTGGCACAGTGGTTAAAGTACAGTACTGCTGTACTTTCTGCTGATCACCGTCTGCTGATCACCGTCTGCCTGCAATCTGGCAGATCGAATCTCACCAGGCTCAAGGTTGACTCAGCCTTCCATCCTTCCGAGGTCAGTAAAATGAGGACCCAGATTGTTGGGGAAAATATGCTGACTCTGTAAACTACTTAGAGAGGGCTGTAAAGCGGTATATAAATTTAAGTGCTATTGCTATTGCTACTACAAATAATGCTATGGCTGTAACTCAACTAGATCTCCTCAGTCCCTTTTTTCCTAAATAAAAATACACTTTTAACAATGAGAAGTGCATATTGGATCTATAAACAAAGGGTTCTGTCATGTAGATTAAAACATTTTTTAAAATATATTCAGAGAGAAGAGAAAAAGCAGATTAAATGATTTTCTGATTTAACAGGAAAATTTTTGTAATATACCTGATCCTAAGAATAAAAACAATTTGAATATACTCACATAACCCCAAAAAAAGTCTACAATTTTCACTGTTTTGCAAAAAATAATTTAAACTTTCCTGAAGTTAGGCTCTCAGAATCCATGGAACTGTATGAGTAGTTCATTCCTTCCAAGCAAATAAAAAAAAGTTTCTGGCACAAGATATAAAACCTAGCCCAAAAGCGTGTAATATAAACCCAGCCACTTCAGTTTATAAATCATGGTTTATGGTTTGCCATGCTGTAAAAACCCAACCAACCATTTGGATTACACTCAATAGGACACACTAAATAAAAAAAACTCTGTAAATTAATGAAATGCACAAACCCAGAAACTGTACTTGGAAGCAACAGATGCCAAGATATGAATAACTTTCGAATTTAGCTAGAACTTATGTAGAGATGTTTCCATGCAAGTGTGTTTATTTATTTGATTTTATTTAACAGATTTATGTACCTGTCCAGTGCCCACCTTATGCAATATAACCATGAGCAGCTCACAAACAACAATAAAAATAGTTTTTTTAAAAAAAATATTTTAAAAAACAGCACAGAAAACCCTTAGGGCCCCTAACTTCCCCACATCCCCCCTTCTAGGCTCCAGCTTCACACTACCTCAATGTTGTGGGGGGGGGGAAGAAACTAGAGCTTTAGGGCTTTTCAAAAGGCTAGAAGCCCCATCGGATCTTGTGGGGAGGGTGTTCCAAAGAATAGGGTCAGCTACCAGGAAGACACACTATCCAGATCCCACTAGATCAGGGGTGGGCAACTGTGGCCCTTTTACAACCTGTGGACTTCAACTCCCAGAATTCCTGAGCCAGCTTGACTGTCTCAGGAAATCTGGGAGTTGAAGTCCACAGGTTGTAAAAGGGCCACAGTTGCCCACTCCTGCACTAGATGGCAACATTTGAAGGAAGGAATTTGAAGCACACCCACCCTATCAGACCTAGTGAGTAGGTAGGAGAAATGATCCTACAGATAAGCTAGCTTTGTGCAAATCAGGGCTTCAGAGGTGCTACCTAGTACCTTGAATCACACCCAGAAAGGAACTATAAACCAATGAAGTTCACACAGCAGCTGGACAGCTTAAATCAGCTGTAATTTACAGAGGGCCTTCAAAGGCTGTCCCATTTTCTGGAAAAATCCAGCCAGGAAGTGACCAAGCCATGAGATAGTATGATCAAGACCTACTGGTTCAAGAATGGACAAACAAGATGAATCTGTGCCCAGTTGCTCCTTGAGCAGCAAGAGTAACAAATGATACCTCACCAAAATCCAGAGCCACTCCATCTTGCTAGGGGTGAATTGAAACTAATTTCTCCCCATCAATGCCTTACAGGCTTTTGAGCTATTACTCAAAAGGCAGTGTCACTAGGTTGTCAAGAAGTGGAGATGCATAGCAGGTTGTATGCTGATGATACTGCACCCCATGCTATTGGATGACCTCTCCAAGCATTCTCATGTAGATGATACGGATGGTAAAAAGGAGAGGTGAAAGACCTGAGCCATGAGGCACCCCACTTTACAGGGGCCAAAGATTCAGCTGCTCAACCTCTCACATCCCACTAACACCGGCTAGAACCTGTCACAGAGGAAGGAAGAAAATCACTGTAAAATACCTCCAGATCTGGCCTGTTCTAAAGCTATGTTAATCTTCAGAGAGTATCCAACACTTCTTTTCTTTTTCTAAAAAATGAGACTGGCTTTTTTTTCTTCCCAGCATATTCTACCCGCCCCCCCATTTCTTATTTGCAGTTGAGATAGAAACATAATTAGCTTTAATTAGTTGATGCACTAGTCTATGAAGGCCGAGATCAAAATAGAAACAAGTGGAAGACTGCCTGCTGCATAGGAGTGGGAAATATTTAAATGTTTTGCTGTCGGTGCAGCAAAAAATTATCTCCCTCTTTCCTGTGAAAATTGTGGTTTAAAAAGGTAAAGGTGAGTAAACCTTGTTTTATGTAAGCAAACTTTATTAGGACAGGATCATTATTCCTGATTTTTTAAAAATCTTATATTTCTATTCTCTCTCTCTCCCTTTCTCTCTCTCCCTCTCCCTCTCTTTCCCCCCCTCCCTCCCCCACACTAAAGCCTCTGCATTAAACCTCTTCACATCTTCAAGGCCTCAGGTTGCAGAATGGGGGCAGGGGTGCTGATCAATGGCCATTTGAAATTCAACCATATGGCTGAAGACCCACAGCTGCATGTGTTAATTACCACACGTGCCCCCTGTAAAGCAGTCTGTTCAACAGGAAAAGAAAAACAGACGAGAAAAAAGGCTGTTCCAGAGGATTAAATAAATAGTCCAAATTTTTGGCCTAATTTCTCCCAGACATAATCGGCCTTCCTTCAGCCACCTGCATGGTCAGAAGCCATAATACCCCTCTTTACATCTCCAGCTGCGTTCAATGAACCCAGGGAGAAATATCGCAAAGTGTACTTTTGCTTTCCTCCTCACCCATCCACCCTCCCTCACGGACACACACTTTTTTCTTTCTTCTCACACCAGGGCCACAGAAGCAGCCTGGACTACTATCCCTAAGACATTCACATAATTCAATACATTTGTAAATTTTGGATCAATACCCAGACCAAACATGGAATACTAAAGATCATTGGAGCAACTGACCTTTAGGTTCTCTATTCTGGTCAACTGAATAATATAAATAACATAATTTTGTATTTGGGCATATTTTGATGAACATTTTTAAAAAATCTATATCTTCAAGTATTGAATTCTGGCATACTTTTTCATTTTCCATTTGTAACATGCCTTCTCTACAATCATTCCAGAACTTTTTCTGAAAGGCAGGAAACTTATGACCTGCATCTACTGAACTTTTTTTAAAGAAATGCATAGAATGGGTAGGGTTTTTTTTGTCAATGGCCATTAGGTTAAAGATTTAAGATCACTTTCCTTTTAATTTCAATATGCCTTCAATAATAATGGATTCAGTGGTGTTACCTGTTCAAGCAGGGGTCCTCAACCTCTGGTCCGTGGACCAGCAATGGGCCATGGCATGCCAGAAACAAGGCCCCGCAAACAAGCAAAGACCATGAAACAGCACACGAGACCTTGCCTCCTCTGGTCCATAAAAAAACTTCTCTCCATGGAACCTGGTCCCTGGTGCTCAAAAGGTTGAGGGCTGCTACGTTAAACTCTTTAAAATGTTATGTTTTTCTTTTACACTTCTGTTTTTATTCTTGAATGCTGCCCAGAGTTCTTTTATATTGAGTCAGTTATAATGAATGAATGAATGAATGAATGAATGAATGAATCTCTATTAATCTAGCTATTCTGTCTTACATTTAGCATAGTGGAAACAAACATAAAACTCTAATTCTCTCTCTTTCTCTTTCTCTTTCTCTCTCTCACTGTCTCTCTCTCTGTGTGTGCGTGTGCGTGTGTGTGTGTGTGCGTGTGTGTTTCTTTTCCAGACACAAAGCTAGAAAAGCGCAGATCTGGAGGTTTTCCATTCTATTTCTTTTTAAACAGAAATTAAAACACGTTCAAGTCTCTGCCAATTATTACTTACCCTTAATAACAACCAACCGTTTATGCAGTTATTCATTTAATTTGACATGAATTCCAAGACAAAGATAACACATTTTCTGTTCTGCTTTCAGTACCCATTCCCACTCATTTAACACAAAGAAAAGGAACGATCTTACATTGGCACTGATATTCTACAGAGGCAGGAATTATTACATCACATTCCAGGTTTAATAAACAAATCTATCTGGGGGGAAACGACTCTCCAGATGCAGTCAAAACTTAATTCAGTCATTCTGGACCTTCTGGAATTTGCTAACCGATGTGGAATGCTACATTCCATTGAATTAACAGAGAATGATTGAACATCTGAGGTGTGCATCTGTTTTCCTTCAAAAAATTTAAAAATTCTGAAAATGTGGTGCCAGCTTTGATATTTACAAAATTTCTACAAAACAAAATGTGAACTACCTTGTCGTAGACACCATGAGGGGGGGAAAAATGACTTCTGCAGATTGCCTGCAGAAAAGCATGAAGTTGCTGATTATATTCTGAATACTTTAGAATCAACATTGTGTACTAATAAAGGTTGAAGTTTATAAATCAACAACTAACAGCACTTCAATCAAAGATTACAGAAACAAGATGGGAGCTAGCAATAGATATATATAGGTCAGAGAAACATGTTTTCACCAGTGGGTTTCAATTTTTTTTACTACCGGTTCATTGGGTGTGGCTTAGTGGGCATGGCTTGTGGGTGTGGCAGGGGAAGGATACTGTAAAATCTCCATTCCCTTCCCACTCCAGGGGAAGGATACTGCAAAATCCCCATTTCCTCCCGATCAGTTGGGACTTGGGAGGCAGAGAATAGATGGGGACGGGGCCAGTCAGAGGTGGTATTTACCGGTTCTCCGAACTACTCAAAATTTCTGCTACCGGTTCTCCAGAACTAGTCAGAACCTGCTGAAACCCACCTCTGGTTTTCACCTTTGCTCATGATTAAGCAATAAATACTGTATAACTACACCAAATGCATTTTTAAAAAATAAGATAAATTACAAATACACTGGTAAAAGATAGGATTACATTTAGGTTAGGGAGAGAACATATCACAGTGAACTGTCAAGTCAGAATGTTATTATTTCCTTACTGCACCTCCCCTTAAGTGTGATGTACAAAATAATTGTGCACCAATTAAGACATTAGAAAAACAGTTATAGTGCCATATAATTCCATTTGACAATATTGCAGTTGCATTCAGCAACATATACAGCTTCTAGGCCACCTTAAATAATAGTAGATCAAAGAGCATTAGAGTAATCATTTTTTGAAATTATTAAAATAAAAGTAATAGAGGTAAGAGCATCTTAGCCTAGAAAATATAAGAGTTGGTAAATGAATTGTAAGCCTTTCCGACCACTTTAAATCAAGGAAGCATTCAAATGACATTTCTTCAAAGCAGCGCTACCTCATCTATCTTCCTAATTTTCAAACTGAGAAACCAACTCTCACGGCATCTCGGTTTCAACAAAAGTGTTTAATTTCTGTTTATTAGTTCTTGGGCCAGGGATCATCAACTTCTGCAGACTGGAAATTCTTATATGATGGTCAAGCTCTCCTAAAACCACATGATTTTAAAAGATGCAAATATTGGGAGGTGTTCATTTGTGAGGTTAATCCTAGACCAGGGTGTCAAACTCATGGCATGTTGTTGTCATGTGACATATTGTGGCTTTTTCCCCCTTCACTAAACCGGGGGTGGGGGTGGCCAGCATGTGATGCATCCAGCCCATGGGCCGCAAGTTTGACACAGTGGTAAAATCCGGCCAGATCTATCCGGCTTGTGCGAACCGGTAGTGCCAGTGGTGGGAGGTTCTGCCCACCCGCCAGGACATCATTACGTCCCATTTTTGACCCTCTGCGCATGCGCAGAAGAGACACGCGCTCACACTCCTGAACTGGTAGCGAAGGTTAGTGCATTTCACCGCTGGTTTGACAACCCTGTCCTAGATCAAACCATTCATTTAAACCAAGTTATCTCAGAATTCTGAATTCTCCAATATACTAACATGCAAAGCAACCCACTGTGCTGTCATGGTTAAGGCATTGGACTGGTACTAGGAAAGCCCACCCTCTTGTCCACTCTTAACCATGGAAATTTACAAGATGACTTTGGCCCAGTTACTTTTTCTCAGTCCAACCTACCTTGCATAGTTTTTATATAAAAACTTAGAAAGAATACTATTAAAATTGACATGAGTTCCAGGATAAAAAAAACAAATAAATATTGCAGCTGTGATTATCAAAATGAAATAAAATATGGGAGCTGAGTTGTTTCACAAATGTGAAATATAGAAACAAGAATGAAAATGAAACACTCAAAACTCAAAAGTTCAAAGCAAGTCAGCCTGCTGGCTGGGGAGGAAGACTGACATTTAACTAAAGAGCAAATATTGTACTGTTTAACCAGAAAATTGCTGTGTTTCAACATATTTAACACTCAATCAACAAGAATTAGGAACTTAAGGTTAATGTTAATAATTATCTGGGAAATATTACATGTAGCCATTGTGACAGATTTATTAAAGAGGTGGAGGAAGAAAAGTCTCATCCAACCAGTCCCCAAACTGGTACAGAAACTAGGTGAGAGCATGTAGGGCAGAAGACTTCCAACTGAAATATATGCATTAATAAGCTGGAAGGCTGCTCTCTCTTTAGTAGCGAGACAAAGACAAAAGGTAGATTAAGGAACAGTAGAGATGAAGTGGGGGTGGGAACCCTGACAACTTACTTTCAGGCAAACAAATGGGAAAGTTCAGTGAAAGGGCAGGACCAAAAAAACGATGGAAACAGACATAAAAATACTGTCAAGTTTCAGTCAATTCACCGTTCAGCACATGGCAGAAAAGAGCTGAGCTGTTCTGCTTTGCATCAATTACATATGAGAAGGATTAAAGGTCAGGAATGGTTTAATCCAAGACTTCAGATGAATGAACAAGAGATTCTTATAAACCCCAATTGTTACTCTCCCTTCCAAGGTGAGAGACACTGAAACCCAGAGCTGAACAAATTATGCTGCTGAAGCAGGCTATTTTCTTTTCTTTTCTTTTCTTTTCTTTTCTTTTCTTTTCTTTTCTTTTCTTTTCTCTTGGTCTCCCTCTTTTCCACCTTTGTCATTGCGAAATGGCAGAAAATTCCATTTGAGAATTCATGTGTTTCTTGCTCTTTTCCTCCCAGTTTGACAGCACAAAATTATTACAAAGGGAAGCAAGGTTTGCAAGGAAGATAGAAATAAATTTCTCTCTATTATCCTCTTTAATAAAAAGATTATAAAGTAATTTTATTATTATTTTTTTGCTTTGCATAATGTACGGTCAAAATATGGCAGGAAATGAAATAAGAACCCCCTTTATACAACAGATAGATGTTTGCAACATGTTTTTATGAGAGAAAACTTCCAGCAATAATGAATGGCATGGTGTATTACATGTATAGTTCCCTAACCCTCTTTTGTAGTGCAGTGATAATAAACAGGGGATAGGAAAAAACATATTTTCATCAAAACCTCTATCATTTGGTTGCCACAAAATGGTACCCAAGGATATATTGATTACCTTTACTACCACATGACTGCTGTATAGCAGTAAAGTAGCTCTTACCTGATGATCTTGCTGACATCATTTCTCATCAATCAGTGGTGTAAACTAAGGGAGGATTAGTACAAAAAGCCACATTCTACTTGTCTGAATTGTAGTGGCTAAAACCATTAAAACCTCATGTTTGAAAGCATTAAAACAATAGTCCTCATGTAAACATGGGATAGCATTCAGGGTAGCTGGGAATTTTGAAAATTGTACTCCATCAGGCTGAAAATGGCTTTGACAAACAAAATTTGCCTTGTTGGATGTTTCAATTGATCAAAAACTTTATTTCCAACACTGATCAGCCAAACAGCTTTTTAAAAGTTTGTGTTGCTAGATGACCATACCATTTAGTTTTATGGATAATAATTATCATATAATAACCAACATATATTTATGTAGAATGTCAGCTGACAGCCACCAGAAGCCATTTTCAGTAATTACAACGGAGTAGCTAAGTTTTACTTACATATTATGTAAGACATTTGTATATCTGACTACTTCCAGGAACTCTGGATAACTGCAATTCTATAATAAGCATAGGTCATAGTAATATGCAATATACAGTATGTAGAAAAAGGTAAAAAATCCAAACTACGTACTTTTTCTAAAGCACATTTCATAATTCTGGAAGATAAGCATCAATTAAAAATCTCATAACTACATTAATGAAACATATCCTCCTTAGCACTGTTCATTTTAGCAAAAGCTGATAATTTGTATGATTTCTGAGTCATCTCCTAAAGGGACCGCCTTATAAAAATGCTGAAATGCGTGTAACTGTTTGTTTAGCCTTTACAACTGAATTAAAGGGGAATTGTTCTAATATTCCACAGTAGAAATATGGAAAATATAATACAAAACTACATGCAGAAATGATTTTCTATATTGTCTTCTAGGAATCCCAGCTGAAGTCATTTGAAAGATTTGACTAAACAACTTTTGATCATTTTAAGCTATTGATCTTCAAGTGAAATAGAGAATGTATGGTTTATATAAAGATCAAGTATTTTGTTGGCTTGTAAAGAATTATTCTTGGGAAATGAAAGAACAATGGCATGTTAGAGCAGCATTTGGGTTGATCTGATTATTCTTCTGCTGAACTGGAAATAAAAAAGACCAAACTATCTCCAAGTCAAAGATGCCAATGTCTCAGAAAGAAATATTAAGTCATAAAACCTAAACTTGGAACAGCAACTGTGCCTTGTATAAGGCTTATGTTAAGCATGCAAGTTTTTCATTCATTGTGAAAGAATACTAGATGTCCTCAAGGTTAACATGATTATCTTGAAATTTCTGCCAAAATTCTTATTTTTAAGTAATACTTTTAAGACATTGCATTAATGTCCAGGAAAGCAGCATAGAAGTTGAAATTTATTACAATGGCATCCTTTGATTACACTTTATGTTCTCCTACCCTATTTCCCCTAAAATAAGACATCCCCTGATAATAAGCCCAATTGGGCTTTTGAGCACATGCGCTAAAATAAGCCTCCCCCCGAAAATAAGCCCTCCCCAAAAATATTTAAACACAGAGCTGGAAATCAGGTAAAATGACAAGAGGAACCCCATCTTGCTCCACGCACCCCAAAATAATAAGACTTCCCAAAAATAAAGCCAAGCGCCAATTTCGGGGTTCCAAAAATATAAGACAGGGTCTTATTTTTGGGGAATCACGGTAGAACAGGAGTGTCAAACTTGTTTTCATTGAGGGTCACATTAGGGTTGTGTTTGACTTCGGGGGGGGCACCTGTGGTGGCCCAAGCGCTGGCAGAGGCACCGCAGGCCGGTCTTTCACTGTTTCCAGGGCAGCCCCGTGAACCAGATCTAAGCATCCCAAGGGTTGGATCCAGCCCATGGGCCTTGAGTTTGACACCCCTGTCCTAGAAAGTTTGAACATGGGACAGATAATAAATAGGAAAGCCTTCAAAACCTCACCTCATTGTAGCATAGGACTTTACTCACCTTTTCTTCCAGAATTACCCTGTCCTAATGGCCGGTCGGTTACTGAGCCTTAAACGAAAAGCAAATATGTTAGTATATGAGCAAAACTTCCACTGGTATCATCCAAACTACAGTCCAATCTATAGGCAAGCTTCAAAGCACTATGCCAATAGTAGTAGCTAGACAACTGGATCCAAGCAATCATCGAATCCCTACACTTATTGCTTTGCCTGCAGTTCTGTATAGGCCTGTCTTTTTGCTGGTTTAAATTTTAAATAAACTTATGAATTACAAGGACAAAAAAAAGGCAATCAGGAAAATTGGTAATGTCAGCAACCTGATAAACAGCATGGCCAATGAACCATGGTAATTTGACTATTGATTAGAATCATAATTAATATCAAAACTGACACTGTAGAGCAGGGGTGTCAAACTGGATTTCTTCGAGGGCTGGATCAGCATTGTAATTCTCCTCCGTGGGCTGGCCAGGGTTGGTGGGACGGATGCCTCCTGCAGCACCTTGCTGGCCAAAAAGCAATTTTGGCTGCCAGAGGCACCACAGGCTGGTCCTTTGCTATTTCCAGACAAGCCCCACAGGCCAGATTTAAGCACCCTGGATCTGAGCCTTGAGTTTGACATCCCTGTTGTAGAGCCAATGGATATTTTTACTATAGATGTGCAACAGAAATGAGCAGTGTAGCATAAATGGTTAATTTAAGAGTTGTGCTATCCTGCTAAACCCAAAACAGACTCTTCTAATCACTAATCACTTTGAAATTACCAGAATTTGTTTTCCCTGACATGGTAGAAATTCAAATTATTTCATTCTTAAGGATTTATGTTAAACAATAAGTAACAATATACCATTTATTTATAAAAAGAAACACACTACTCAAACAGAATCAAGAAACTATTTATTATCAGTATATGTTTAGTAGTACAGGTAGTCCTTGACTTACGACTAGAGTCACTTAACAACCATTTGAAGATACAACAGACTCAAACATCTTTACTGCACTCACAATCCATCCTCAAAGTTATACCTGCTGCCTCACTCCCATGGTCACATGATTGCAGTTTGGTTGCTTGGCAACCAGCTCACTGGCTGCAGTGTCCCATGGTCACATGTTCACATTTTTCAACTTTTTTGCCATTTTCCAGCAAAGAAATGGCAAATAAGGTCCACTGGACAAGCTGGATTCTAAGTTACAACCACATTGTTTATTTAATGACCATGGTGACTACTTTTAACAACTGTTGTAAGAATGATTGCAAAATCAAGTCCAATCCAATGGTCATTCAACTTACAACTGTAACAACTAAAAGTCTTGGCTCATTTGTGATCATAGATCAAGGACTACCTGTAACTCCAATTGATATCTCTTGACTAGCAATGTTTCAGCCACAAGATGGACAACAACCATGTGCAGAGTACAGTTTGGTCTGTGGAGCTGTATTAATTGAGTTTTAAAGATTATAAATGCAAAGAGCTTATTCCTTTCAAAATATGCAAACCTTTTTTTCTCTGCCTTCAATACCTGAGCATACAGGAGTTTTGTTCTGCACAGAAGAACCACTGATAGGCTTGCCATCTGGAGTGACACACCAGCAATATCCAGTGTAGGTGTGGCACTGGACCTGTTTGAGAAAATAGATGGTTAGCTTTGCAATATGCCTCTGGTTCAGTATTAATGCAATAACTTTCATCTCTTTAAAAATACATTTTCAGGAATAAGGAAGCGTATTTCATGCATATTAGTTGCTGTGCTAGTTGCTATGTTGCACAACATGCAATATTTATAGTTCAGATATTAATATTATTTCAAGAAAAGGTACTGCTCTTAATCATTTTACAGGAAACCAGAAACCCTAATTTGTGCTGTGTGCTGTCTTTTTTATATTACTGCCAGACATTACCTTCCAATTTTATCCACCAATACTTAGTGGATGCATTACCACATAACCATGATATGCATAACCATCATATTAAAGACTTGTCTGCTGCATTTTTATGATGTAATAAGCTTGATTATATTTTGTTGCTCAGTGTGCTGCTTGATTCCAGTTGCAGAAATAATAAATGGTGATGTCCTGAAAATCTCTTTTTAGCTACACTTGTTTCCCCGAAAATAAGACCCTGTCTTATATTTTTTTGAACCCTGAAATAAGTGCTTGGCCTTATTGCCATGCACTCAAAAGCCCGACTGGGCTTATTATCAGGGGATGTCTTATTTTGGGGAAAACAGGGTATATTTCTGCAACTGAAAGCAAGTTCTTAGAGTGAGGAGATATAATAATAATAATAATAATAATAATAATAATAATAATAATAATAATAATAATAATAATAATAATAATAATTTTATTTCTATACCGCCCTTCTCCCGAAGGACTCAGGGCGGTGTACAGCCTATTTAAAAACACAGAAACAAAACAGCAATTTAAAATTTAAAATCATTAAATAATTAGGCTCCAATTAAAATCCCAGAAATTTAAAATACCCCCAATTTAAAACGTTATGTTAATAGCCCTGCCTGGCGGAACAACAGGGTCTTCAGAGCGCAGCGGAACACCCGGAGGTCAGAGATCCTACGTATTTCGGGGGGCAGTTCATTCCACAGGGCTGGGGCTCCCACAGAGAAGGCCCTCCCCCTGGGTGTCGCCAGCCGACATAACTTGGCCGATGGCACCCTGAGGAGACCCTCTCTGTGGGAGCGGACTGGTCGGTGGGAGGCTACTGGTGGCAGAAGTCGGTCTCGAAGGTACCCAGGTCCTATGCCATGGAGCGCTTTAAAGGTGGTAACCAACACCTTGAATCGCACCCGGAAGACCACTGGGAGCCAGTGCAGCTCGCGCAGGAGGGGTGTCACGTGGGCGCAACGAGTTGCACCCATAACCACCCGCGCGGCCGGGTCCAATCTGGGTTGGTCACTGGGACCGGAGGCTTAGTTTTTCGAGCTTTCAGACTCATGCTGGAGCCCACCTCAGGGAACTTCTCTCTAGCAGAGTGTGTGCTTTGGCTTATTCTGTGTGTGATATTTATATGGTGCCTGTTGTGTGTGGCTTTATAGTTGTTGATTGGGGTGTTAATAGCAAACGTCTGCCTACTACACCAAGGCAGAAGCACCCCAAGGATAACAAATTGAGCAATGTGATATCAGCACTACAATACAGTGAGACATGTACAGGTTGTATATTGGAGAAACAAAACAACCATTTCACAAATGCATGGCACAACATGCCCATCAGGACAAGATTCAGCAGCTCATCTGCTTTTGAAAGACAAAGGTCACTCTTTTAAAAATAGCAAAGACCACATCCTGGACAGGACTGCTGGTTTGAAAGATGGGTCAAAGAGGCCATCTACATTAAGATTAATAGTCCTCTCTCATCAGAGGGGGAGGGATATGACTCCACCTATCTCCTGTTTATAATACAATCCTTCTCAGCAGTTCTGAGAAGGTTCCACACCCATTTGCATTATTCAGGTGACCTTGAGGGCACAGGTGCCTCAATGACTCTCAGAAAAAATGCCAATGACCAGATGATTGCAAGGAATATAAATCCTTTCATCCGCCATCATTAAGTCAGAATTGAAGAAGCTTCTTGGATGAGAAGTGAAACATCTTCAAGGAAAAACAAAGTCCAGTTGCCTTTTGAAAAAGGACCTTTGGGACACCTGAAGGCCCAGTTCTTCCCCAGTGTGCTATGTTATATAAACTTGCTGTAATTATGAGAGTCTGTATCTAGCTCCCACTTACTTAGCACATACAGGAAGGCAGGGAGGGAGGAAGACATTGTGAAGTTTCCTTTTCAAAATTCACGAACACTTCCTGAGCAGTGGTGGGTTTCAAACATTTTTACTACTGGTTCTGTGAGCGTGGCTTGGTGGGCATGGCAGGGAAAGGATACTGTAAAATCTCCATTCCCACCCCACTCCAGGGGAAGGATATTGCAAAATCCCCATTTCTTTCCAATCAGCCGGGACTTGGGAGGCAGAGAATAGATGGGGGCAGGGCCAGTCAGAATTTTTACTACCGGTTCTCTGAACTACTCAAAATTTCCACTACCTGTTCTCCAGAACTGGTCAGAACCTGCTGAAACCTACCTCTGTTCCTGAGCCATTAGAGCCTCAAATTTTCTGGGCCAACTGCCACACATCGTCTTAATTATTTGTATAGTCTATCAGGTATCTCCATAAAATATGTGTACATGTACAGGTAACATTACAAAATATAAATGTCAGACACTGCTTCAACCACAATTGCTTATGGATTAAGACATTTTCCACAATTTCTTACATTAGTTAAGCATGTAAGAGAAAGTATGAAAGTTTGAAAATCGTAATAAAAATCTTACTTGGGTAAATGATCCATCCTCATGACACTCTGGAACGAAGACCGCTTCTTGTGGCTTCTTCACTTGATCCAGTGCTTGGGCTCTTTCTAATCTGCATTTGCTCTGACCAGCATCTATGAAGAAAATCCATTCAGATTTTAAATAAAGCTAAGCAATATATCAAAAGCATATGACAATTCAATGAAAATAACTGCAAAGGAAGAACTTAAACAATCCTGCTTTGCTGAACATTTATTTATATACAGAACCTTCAAGATATTTTTTAATTATTAACCCATCAGCGTGTCAAATAATCAGGGATTATAACAATAGATCTAGGTCCCAAAGGTGAGGCAACTCTAAAAGAATGCACATGACCATCTGTCTGCAAGGAATATAAATTCTTCCATTCACCACCATCCACCATTTAAATCCTGAGTTAAGTCTGATGGTCTGTAGCGATAAAAGGTATTTCAGGGAGGGTCCATGGTGAAGAAAAGGTTAAGTTCTAAGCTATTCAGGTGTCCTTCACCTTTCAAACTTAACCTTTCCAGAAAATAAGACATGACAAATTCTACCAATTAGAAGATTGTGAAAGATTAAGAATGATATCTTAATTCCCAATGTTTGTCAATGGGGATTGATCATCATGATGCTCTGATCTTACATCATTAATTTGATTTGAAAATAACAGTTATTTCTGTGGCACATTAGCTTGCAGCCCTTAAAAAAGCCTCATATTCTGCTGATCAATAGCAATAGGACTAGGTGTATTGTTAATATGATTTATTGGATTAGGGATTTTCTGTCTTCACTGTGAGTTGTATTGTGTTGGGAGGGGTGCGCTGAGGGAGCTCGACCAATATCATTGTACATATGTTGTGCACTGACAATAAAGATTTGAAATTTGAAATCATTATTTTAATCCTTTACTCTCCTATTAACATACTCAGCCTCCTTTCTAGGCACTTTTATTTGCCAAAGATGTCTGAATAATTCTTTTTAGGCAAACACATATCGTGTTTCCCCAAAAATAAGACAGGGTCTTATTTTATTTTGAATCCCAAAATAAGGGCTTGGCCTTATTATCGGGGGGTCTTATTATTTTGGGGGTGCTCATGGTTGCTGCTGTGTTGTGCTGCTGTGGCAGTGCAACACAGCCTCTTGTCAGCTGTTCGCCCAAGGCCATGCCCGCATCTTCACATCCCTACGCCCAGCTCTTCAGGAGCCCACTCATAAGAGAGCAGCCACCAGGCACCTCTTGCCATGTGGTGCCCACCAGGCGGCCTGCGCACTCACAGATGGGAGTCTGGCAGAGAGAGGTTCCCTCCGCATGCCGGCATCAAGTCCCTCCTCTCCCATGGAGGGGGGGGATGCGAGCAGCCCGAAGGCACCAAGCCGTGTGAATGTCTGTCTACCCCCACCCTGCTTGCACACCTCCCAGTCCTCACCACATCGATGTGGGTGAAGCCAGTGAGCACCCGGCTGGAAGCGGAGAAGAGGCTGGTCAGGCCAGCTGCCTGCTGTCAAGTCTTCCAGGAGCGGGGCAGCCGCATGGAGCTGCAACCATAGAGCGGGAAGTGCACTCCCAGAGTGGCCAGTGCCAGAAGACTCTCTGCGTCGACAGCTGGCCCAACTGGCCTCTTCTCCACTTCCAGCAGCTTCCAGCGGCTTCCAGCCGGGGTTTGGAAGCTGCAGAGGAAGCCATCCTCAGTGCTGGGATGGCGGTGGCACAGACTTCTCAAGGACCTGGTGCTCATCTGTTCGCCCACATTGTGATCCTGGGATACTGCTCGGTTGGTGAGTAGCACTCCACCTGGCCAAAGGGGGGGGGTGTTTGCTGGGTGGGCAACACGTGGCAAAAGGTGCCGGGCGGCTGCTCTCTTGTGAGCGGTGTGGGAGTTTTCAGGTGAGGGGGATGGATGGATGGATGGATGGATGGATGGGTGGATGGATGGATAGGAGGCAGGCAAGTGCCAAAAACACTGGGGAGAGATAGAAGAGAGAGGCAGCTCCCGATCAGCTCTGCTGATCCGCAGGTCATGATTAAGGGGCCCAGCTGCTATTAGCTGACCAGGGAAGGGAAGGGCTGCCTCCTGTGCTGCCCATGCCTACCCCTTCACTAGGGCTTCTTTTCAGGGGAGTGCTTATATTTACGCCCACCCCAAAAATCAGGCTTGGCCTTATTTTCAGGACATGTCATATTTTCGGGGAAACACAGTTTTTCCAATTTATCTATCTAGTTTAAACAGCATCAAATTGAGTTATGAAAAAATACACTTAATATTTCTATCCCACATGAAAAGAAGTGCCTTTTTAAATTCCTTACCTTTACATCTGCCTCGATGTGCCACATTCAGATTGGAATCCTTGCACTTTGCTCTCTGATAATCACACATTGATTCATAAGTCCTGCCATCGGAAGCGCAGAGAGGCTTGACAGCAGATCTGGAGCACTGAAGGTTACATTGAGGGTCTTGGTCGTGGTCACTTATTAAAAACTAAAGACAGTAGAATAGGTGGGGAAAAAATGCAAATTTTTAAAACAATCTATAGATTTTTTTAAAAAGTACAGTGAATTTGAATGCATCTTATGTTATATATTATAATTATCAACTATATTATACTGGCCCCCGCTTTGACATTCTTTCGGAAGGCCCTGAAGACGTAGCTTTGCCAGCAGGAGTCAGGCACCCAGAGTGCGATGGAGCCCAAGAAATGGCTTATTGAATCGTGTGCTGTCGCCAGAATGTGTGGGTGAGGGGTTTATTGTTTTTTTTTTATTTTTATTTTTCCTATTTTGAGTTTTTACTATTTGTGCGCGCATGCATGGAGTCGTGGGGCATGTGCGGGGGGGGGCGCACATGCATGCATGGGGCGGGGAACATGCATGGGGGCCTTGTCCGCATTGCATTTGGGCACTCAGCCCAGAAAAGATTAGCCATCACTGGTATATAGTATAATTTTACTGAAAATTTTGAATAGAATAAAAAATAGTACAAACCAGAAGAGAAAAAAGAGAAAAAAGAAAAAGTGGCCATTTATATTATTAACTATTATATAAATATCTCATTAACTATTATACTTTTATATGTTCTCCACCCTTAAAACTCAGTAATAATTCTAGGCCAGTAAACTGGGATAAGCACCACAGCTTGTAACATAATCACAGAAGGCTAATTTCAAAAGCAAATTTCCCCACCAAATCAAAACAATGTCAACATTTTTGTTCTTTTCTCTATGAGGGATCCTTGGCATTCTGAGCTTGGTTGCTTTTTTACAGATATTTCATTGCCTACATAGTAGGTAACATTAAAAGTGCAACCAAGCTCAGAGAGCATCAAAGACCCTTATTTCAACTCTGAGCTACAAATATTCTCCTTTACCTTTTCTCTATCCACTATTATTGTTTCATTGAGAACATTTAAATTATCTAAAACTGTACATACTTTTCGAGTGTAAAGTGGCTAAAATGGTGCTTAACAGTTCCAAGCTTATTGGCATGATTTTTTAGATGTTGAAATTTGTCTACCTGAAATATGCACTTTTGACAAGTTAGACTAAACATCTTTTTTCACTTTAGTTATTTTTGAAACATTGTGATGGACAGAATTAAAAACTGACTATATTGCATGTCAATCAGTTTCTTTAGAGAAAGTCTCCTGCAACAGTGGACAGAAGACATGCAAAGTTCACACTTCATATGATTCTTATTCTGCATGTTCATTTGCTATTTCTAATCTCAAGATTTTACAAATTGCCAACAAATATTGGCCAGGGTATTTTCTTTTTCTTTAAATAGAATCTCTTGAAAACCCGTAGGCACTTCACATTTGAAAAGATTAAATATTTTTGCAGCTTCATAAAAGTGCCACAGTTATCTGTAGTCAGATTAAGAAAATAAACTGTATTTCCTTAAATTATAAACTGGGCTACTGACCCAAGCATCTATAGCACAGCAAAATTCTAAATGTTTTATAGCAGCAGCAATCTTTTTTCTACAAACTTAATTCCTTGATTGGATAGAAGTGCACATGGGGAATCTGATCCTAGGTCTTTGGCTTGGCTCAAGTCATCTACTCTATGTACAAATAATGTCCTACATTCTGATAGAACTGTGCAATATTTTGGATTTTATTTTAACAGGATTCTTGAGGAAGTATGAGAGAATAACAGGACCTGTTTAAAATGCTTTACTGTTTTTTAAATTTCTGCATGGTTCTTCAATTCTGAATACAACTTTGAAAAAAATGAAATTGCCAATTAAAGATGTGGCCCTTGGTATTTCAAATCTTGAATTATATCACTAATATATGCCTTCCGGTATCAAATTCTGAACATTTTAATTTATTGTGGATTTCTCCTTCCTTCCTCCTTCTCCTTCAATTCCTCCTTCTCCTTCAATTGGCAAAACTGAACAGATGAGATTCATATTTTAATGTTAAATTTTTAAATATGGTAACTTTAATCCTTTCTAAATGTTATGAGACAAGGAGAAGTATTCTAAAAAAAAATCTGTCTCATGTTGGCCTATAGCCAACACAAGTTTAAGAATAGCCTTTATAGGAGTCCAAAAACTCCAAATTTCATGGATGCTTCAATTTAGTATACGGAATATAAATTGCATGGGAAACCCTCTTTAAGTAAAAGAAGCCTTCTCATCACTTCAAATTAGTTTTTCAATAGAAGCCCAAGCAAAGAAATGTTTTGACACCAGAAAAATAACACCCTCGCCAGTGCACTCACATCTGGTTATTGTAACTGAATATCTCCTGCTAGAGAATAACCTTAATACCAGATTTTACAATTGTTCACTTTCTATTCAAAGTGCACCAGTCCTTGGGTGGCAGTTAGAGGAGAGGAACTCTTTGGGAAACCTTCCAAGATAACAGCTGCCCTTAAACCCCTTCCTTTTCAACATGCATTTACACAGGTGCATATTTATGGCCACTTTCCAGACTAATTCCAGCCTCCTTTGACCTGGGAAGAGAGCAAATGCAAGATAAGAGAGGTCAGCCTAAAGTTAAATATTCCCCCCCAAGTCCATCTGCTCCATCTTTCCACACCTCAGCACCATTGCTGACAACAACAACAAACACTGATTAAAGAACTTCAAATGTCTATGAGAAAAGGGCAGATTACTTGCAGCTGTTCAACAGCTGGAACCACTTTTAGAATTTGACTCAGGATGGATCCATCCCCATAAAGAAGAGATGTTTAGCAGTTCCTACCCATGCAGATCATAACAAACAACTAAGGAGCATATATGAGCTTTTGTGAAATTATAATCAGGTGCCCCAAAGCCTCTGCACTACAGCAGAGCCAAGTATGGATCAATCCCTACCATTCAAGAAGGAAAGTGGATGTGTTGGATTAAAACAAAACATAGGAACCATGTTTGAGGAAAGAAAATAGAAGAAAAGCAGAATGTTTTAGTATTCCTCTTCAGTATTTAAAAACAGAAAATTTAGCTTTTAACAACTGACAGATACTAAATGTTTGCAACAAGCCTTTCCTGTTGCTTGATTCACTGAAGTACTTGCAAATCAAAACTATCTTCTTTTATTGCCTCAATCTCCTTTGCAACTGTACCTTACTGCTTCACTATCATAAACCTGTAGGAATGGGTGATTTGTTTGCCTATTCCTTAATAAAAGGAAATATGTTCCTGTAGGTCAGTATTTCTCAACCTTGGCAACTTTAAGATGTGTAGATTTCAACTCCCAGAATTCCCCAGCCAAGAATTGACCTCATGTAGCTGCCAACACTAAATCTTTTCCTAATTTGGAGCTATTCTGTTTTATTTTAGTAAAATGATTAATAGAAAAGGAACATTGGGTGAATACAGATAGATCACTCAAGGGTTTGCTGTACTGTTTAGAAACAAAAATATAACTATTTATTGCTCAGTTTAAAAAGTCTTCTGAAGCTTGCATTTCTTTAACTTGAATAAAACATATCACTTGATAAAATAATATTGCAAACTACTCTATGTACTTTTTAGTTTTAGAGAAGTCGCCAATAGATAAGCTTTCAGAAAGGAGTCAGGCTTGGCTTTAGTAATACTTGGTTAGGAGCCATATTTGCTTGGGTAAATGGGATCTATCACTCCAAGAAATTTAACAAAAGAAAATACCTTAAAATTAAAATACCTTAACATAAGATAATGTTCATTTGCTTTGTTAAAGTTTTTGGAGTGATAGCTTCCATTGAGCCATAACAAGCCTTAAGATAAATTAAGTTAGACTTGTATATATAAACACATGCTAGATACCTCTTTTCCATATGGCTTCCGATGCAAATTTATTGGCCACATGATTAAGGTGACCAGATTTTAACATTGGTAAAGAGGGACATTGTGGGCGTGGCTTATTTTGTGGGCGTGGCTAGCTGGTCATGTGACTGGGTGGGCGTGGCTAGCTGGTCATGTGACCGGGTGGCCATGGCTATGTGTATAGGGTAAGGTGAACAGATTTTAACATTGGTAAGAGGGACACCATTGTGGGTGTGGCTTATTGTGTGGGCGTGGCTTGGAGGCCATGTGACTGGGTGGGCGTGGCTAGCTGGTCATGTGACCGGGTGGCCATGGCTGTGTGTATAGGGACTACTCAGAGGGCTGAAAAGTCATTTCTGACAGGTCCTCACACTTTTGACTGGTCCTCACACTTATGACCATCCTCACATTTATGCCCGTGCAGCATTCTTAACAACCATGTCACTCATTTCACAACTGCTTCTCTTCACCATGGTGACAAGATAGGGCAAAAAATGTAAAATGTGAAGACAGTCATAAGTTCAAGGACTGGTCAAAAGTGCGAGGACCAGTCAAAAATAACTTTTTCAGCCCTCTGAGTAGTCCATATGCACAAAAGGACTAACCAGAGGGCTGAAAAAAGTCATTTCTGACAGGTCCTCACACTTTTGACTGGTCCTCACACTTATGACCATCCTCACATTTATGCCCGTGCAGCATTCTTAACAACCATGTCACTCATTTCACAACTGCTTCTCTTCACCATGATGACAAGATAGGGCAAAAATGTAAAATGTGAGGACAGTCATAAGTTCGAGGACTGGTCAAAAGTGCGAGGACCAGTCAAAAATAACTTTTTCAGCCCTCTGAGTAGTCCATATGCACAAAAGGACTAACCAGAGGGCTGAAAAAAGTCATTTCTGACAGGTCCTCACACTTTTGACTGGTCCTCACACTTATGACCATCCTCACATTTATGCCCGTGCAGCATTCTTAACAACCATGTCACTCATTTCACAACTGCTTCTCTTCACCATGATGACAAGATAGGGCAAAAATGTAAAATGTGAGGACAGTCGTAAGTTCGAGGACTGGTCAAAAGTGCGAGGACCAGTCAAAAATAACTTTTTCAGCCCTCTGAGTAGTCCATATGCATAAAAGGATACAGTAATAGAGAGGGATGAAGGAAGGGAAGGGAAATTAGAGTAGGAGTGATAGTTAAGAGAGGGAGGAAGAGAGGAGGAGAAGGAGAAAGGAAGAGGAAGTAGGGAGGAGAAGAAGAGGGGGGGAAGAGAAAGTAAGAAGGAAAGAAAAGAGAGGTGGTAGGTTTGAGGAGAAAGACTGCTGTACAATAAAAAAGATGAAAGGGAAGAAAGCCAACCCCAAACAAATATAAAGGTATTAAGATAAAGAATGAATTGTTAAACTTTAAAGAATAAAAGAGAACAAATATGAATAAATAGCAATAATTAGAAACACACATACATACAATGTATTTTCTTTGAACAGAATATTTGGCTGGTTCACAAATTTAAACAGTGTTTAGTCATTTCAATTAAATTTACAATTTCTATATTTCCTTTTTGCCATATTTATTCCTCATCTATTTTTTTAAAAAAACCATTTTACCCTTCATCCTCATCTCTAATCTTAATCAAATTCAATTTTTCCCTTCTATTCTATTTTATACCCCTTCCCATTGTCATCTATTTTTATATCCATCCTCACATTGGTTAATTATGTAATTATGTAATACAGTTGTTTAATACAAATTCAACATTTTAATATAAATCAATTCGTTATATAACTATCTTTTTTGTATATTAATCAATATGAACATGAATATTCCAATTATTTCCATGCAATCCAATTTCTTACAAATCAATTAATTATACTTACCAATAATAATAAACCAAATAATTTCCCCCATAGATTCCTCCAAACCACAACTTAACCATTTCTGCTTTCAACACAGTATACAATTAATAATATCTCAATTATTACAATTCCCTAGTTAAAAAGAGCTTTTTTTTCTTTTGTGTTTTAAAATCTTGAACTCTCCTCTTTTGCCCTAAATAATTTTCCATTGTTTGCACTTACCTTTTTTGGTGAGGAAAAGGAAAATAAATGTGCTGCCTAATTTTCCAACGTTGCAAGCAAACCGCAAAGCCAACAGCCTGTTTTACTTTCAGTTTCGTTTTGAGCTTGGTTTGCACAAAGAGGAAAAAAAAACTGAGCAATTTAGCAAGAGCAGAGCCCTGTGCAAATCAGTTGAGAGGGGGAAGCCGAGCTAATTAACATAGGGCGGCCCTTTGAAGCCCCGCGGCAAGAGTTTAAACAGGTTTTTTCCCTCTAGCCATCAGCGGGGATTCAGGAGGCAGCCAGGAACCAGGAGGTAGAATGAAAAATCGGGACTTTTTTAAAACGCCGCGGGACGCGGGACAAATTGCTCAAAAGCGGGACTGTCCCGCCAAAAGCGGGACGTCTGGTCACCTTACACATGATGTACAAATAATAAAACCGTCTAGGTATTTTCTGGATGAATGTGAAGTTATTCTATACAAAGAACTTTCTATTTGCTGTTCATGCATACAGTAGCTCTCTCAACTACACAAGGGTATAATATCAAAACTTAGATCAGCCTTTCCAAGCTGGTACTAGTACAATGGCACTCGGACCAACTTCCACTATTCCTAGTTTTTGTTCACACTCACTGAGAATGCTGGATGTTAGAATACTAGCAAATATAGTATATACTATAGCAAGACTAACTCACATGTTGGGTAGAAAGTACAATCCTGTACCATCACAATGGACCCACAAATGCTATGTTATCTATTGTTCCCTCCAAATGGTCATAAATTAAATTACAGTTAAAAAAAACATTGTGGTCAAAATCTTGCTAGATTTCTCCTGAGATTTTGAATAGTTTAGGAATGGAAGCAAGTCATCATATTTGCATGCTGTGTTTGAAGATGCCTGTGATCTATTGGAGTTCGGATGCAAATGTGTATGAAAACCATTGTATTTTTATATCGATTTTGAAAGAGTTATTGCAATATAAAATATTTATATTTGAGAAGTTTCCTTTCTACTTTCATTTTTAGGCTATTTCTAGACATGTATTTTAATGGATTCCTCATATGTTTGCCCTTAGAGAGTTTACCAGCAACTCTACCATTCTAGTCTTACAATACAGGTAGTCTTCAATTTACGACCACAATTGAGCCCAAAATTTATGCTGCTAAGTGAGATATTTGTTAAGTGAGTTTTGCCCATTATACAACCTTTCTTGCCACTTTTTTTTTTTAAATTTGATTTATATGCCGCCCTTCTCCGGAGACTCAGGGCGGTTTACAATGTGTTAAGCAATAGCCTTCATACTTTTGTATATTTTATACAAAGTCAGCTTATTGCCCCCACAAATTGGGTCCTCAATTTACCTACCTTAGAAAGGATGGAAGGCTGAGTCAACCTTGAGCCTGGCAAGATTCGAACTTACTTTAATTGCAGACAGCTGGTGTTAAATTACAGTGCCTTATCCGCAGAGCTATCCAGGCTCTGCCGAATCACTGCAGTTGTTAAATTATTAGTATGATTGTTAAGTGAATCTGGCTTCCCCATTGACTTTTCTTCTCAGAAGGTCTCAAAAGGTAATCACATGACCCCGGGACACTGCACAATATGAGTCAGATGCCAAGTGTCTGAATTTTGATCACATGACAAGGGGGATGCTGCAACAGCCATAAGTGTGAAAAATGGTCATAAGTCACTTTTTTCAGTGATGTTGTAACTTTGAACAGTCACTAAAAATGAAGTGCTGTAAATTGAGGACTACCTGTAATTATTGCTAAATCAAAGGGACCAGATTCAGTGTAGCAATACAAACATCACAAGATAAACAATAATGCAGCATCAACCTTGCATTATTTTGGAATATCTCTTTGGTAAAGTATTTATGCCGTCACATCTCTGATCTAATGCTTCAATTGCTGCTTAGTAACTACATCTTTACATTTTAATAAGCAAATTTTGTTTGTGGCAACAGCATTTAGTACATTTTTAAACACTGCATAATTATAATCTCTAGAATTTCCCTACTTGATACTATAGCATCATCTAAAATACAATTTCTCAAGCTTTTTTGGTGTTTAAAAAAAAGAGAGAGAATTGAAATACTCTCTAAGCAGAAGTATAAAAGAAGAAAAAGAAGCAGAAGCCACACACCCATCGTACTGTGCCAACTAAACAGAATAGCACATAAAACAGGAGACAACAATATCCAAAATTATAAGAACCCAGAGCAAAATGGCTCCACAGAGAAGTATTCCTCCCCCAGACTTTTTCTCTAACTACTTGGCCACATCCTTACAAGGAAGTGTTAAACAACAGGCCTGTGCAAAGCTTCAAAGGAGCATTTCACAAAGCATTCTGCCCAAGTATAAAAGCAGGAACAACCTATTTCTCTACACATGCATGAACACCTACAGATATATCCGAAGAAGCAAAGCAGCTGTGCATATCCATACACAAAGGCTGATAGCCAAAGAAAGTCTTCATAACAGCTGTGGTGAGTCTTCTAGAGGTCACGGCTTTAACCCTTTGAAGGGTGCTTTGTTCACCATAGGACCCTTGATAAAGCACCCTTTTAGAACGCTTTGTATATTGCCATTAGAGGACATTATTGTCTGAATAAGAATTATTTTTATAGCCCTTCATTTTTAAAATTTCATTCACCTCTAGTTAAGAGTCCTCCAGCCTCCTCAGAGCCTTTCCAGAACCTAGATCAACCAGTGAAATTTTCTTGCTGGTAAGGAACTGGTTTGAATTTGACCATGTGTATGAAAAATGTAAATTTTCCTACAGATTTTAGCTGGCCTGGTCTTGAACATTTTTCACCAAGGGAAAAAATGAAGAAGCTAATCCGAAAAGCCGACCAGATGACTTGGTCCAGTCCCAGAGAGACTATTTTCTATGAGTAATCTGGGCCATTTCAGAGTAAATCTGAAAATGTCAAGGAAACAATAGCTGACAATTACAGAAAAGTTTCTAAACCAAAATGCCTAAAGAAAAACAGATACTTTGCTGTTCAGCAAGAGCTGCCCCTCCATCAGCAGGAAGAAAGCTCAGTTTCAAAATCTCTTGAAGCTGTAGAAGTTTTGTTTTGTTTCATATCAGATTAGTATGTTATTGTGCAGTATGTTTTCAAGATGACTTTTTTGTTGTTGTTTCTGTCAAGACCACATAGCCAGCCAAAAAGGCAGGAAAAGAGGTCAGGAGCAGGCCAGCTAAAATCCGGCATATTTTAGTCAATATGCCATATACTATTTTATGCAGACTGAGATCTCCAATCTAAAGACTGCCTTGTAAACCAACATACTTCTGTCCAAATCAATCAACCAATCAATTTTTATTATTGTCACAGACCAGAAAATAAAAGCATTAAAACAATAATAATAGTAAAAAATAAATAAAAGACAGAGTAATATATTGCGATTATTGGTGGATTAATAATAGACAGTTAAAGTTTGCCTAATTTTATATACAGCATAGAAGAATTTGGCCACATTCAGAGAAACTACTTCATACCAATCTGATAACAGTAGTTTCAAGTAAAAACGATCAGTAGTTCATGGATATTTTATCAAGTAAGCTGTTAAGTCCATGAGTCCATATAGAAGATGCAGGATGTGAGCTATAGTTTCAATGGCCCGTTGTCAACAGAAATATGTCTCAGCACATATGATATTTTTTTGGTATCAGCTGTCCAAAACTGCTGTGGGAAAAGCATTGCAGAGTGCTAAGGTGAATGCCCTTCAGATTTTGGAATGTATTTCTGCATATATTCCATGAAGAAGAAGAAGAAGATACATATAGTACATTGACACACTCAGGGTAGTAATCTTTAGTAAGAGTTAGATTTGAATTTGTTTCGAAAATTTGTGGTCTTTAGAGACCCTGAAACTAAATCTAGTTTTCCATTTTTTTTATTACTATTCTGCATGTTTTTGCATATATCATAAAAGTGCTTACATTGTGTAAAGGATAGGCATACATAGCTTTCATAATACTTTTTACGGCTTATGAAGAAAAATGAATAAAATAAACTTACACATGGATAAATATATTTGCAGCAATTCTTCTTCCCAATGTACTCTATCATTGAAGAATACAGGTAGAAGCTATTTGTGGTCAATGTAATGCCCCAATCTTCTATTTATTTATTTAAAACAATTAGATAACTGCCCATCTTATACCAAAGATAGCTATTTATACCATTTAGATAACCCCCCTTATACCTCAGGAAGCTCCCAGTCAAGAATTTAAACACTATCAATAATAAAACATAAAAACCATATTAAAACTATTAAAACCATGAATATGAACATCATTATCACATTTCTTCACGATAATCAACACGAGATTAAAGAATTGCTTCTTTTCCAGTATCCACATCTTCTCTCTTTCTTTTACACTGCAAAGCTATCTCCTTTTTTTAAAAAAAAAATGTTTGCCATGTTTTCACATTTTCAATTGTTACTTTGCAGCTGGTGGCACTCCTGTTCTGTTCCCTCATGAGTTGAGGGGAACTGTTAATGCTGACCCGCAGGAACCAAAGCCATGATGTAGTACTGTACTGCCTCTGAAATGCTCTTCCTGAGGATGTTTGTTTGGTTCTTCTATCTTTTCAGCAAAGGGTGAAGACATTTTTATTAGTTCTAACTTTTACTGTGATTAATAGTTTCAGTCTAGCTGGGGGGAGGAATTTTCCCACTTTTTGTTGGGACTATGAACATTTCTGCTCACTCACCAGCTCTCAAACTTTTAGAAGGATTTTGATGCCGCCCCTTAAGGAGCCTCACTGCAACATTCAGTACTCTCATGAGTCAACCACTGCTCCCTACACCTGATCAATGAGCAAGCACAAAAACTAGTTTCAAGTTCGTTTTCTGCCTACCTCCTCCTAATGAGGTGTTTCTGGTAGTAAAGGGGGAAAGGGGCCTTGTCATTACACAAGGAATAGAAACAAAGGTGCCACTGAAGAACAACTTTTGCACTGGGGATACAAAACTACTCATCGATTGGAAAATGGCAGTTTCTCAATTCTAATATTAAAGCTAAACAACTGCTCTCACTGGATTTGCTCTTAGTGCTGGGGCAAAACTGGAAGTGAACTGGATCAGTTTCAGAAGCCCCAAAACATCACAAAGACACAACAGTTCAGAACCAATGCCAGCTCAGCAAAGATGCCTTGTGGATAGGACTCTGTATGAATAGCATTGTCAATTTTTGAAGTGTCTCTGCAGAGATTCTTCTTTTTCTTCTAATATTTATAGTCTCCATAAGACTTTGAGCCTTGTAGCAGTGAATTTCCCAAAATTATTTCAGAATATTCAATAATATTTTCTCTTTTAACCGGGTTTTTTTTTTTTAAGTTGAAGCCTATATTTTTGGGACCAAAGTTCAGAAAACTGGCCCAGTTTGGAAGGCAATGGGATTTACTTGAATTCAGGGACCAGGAGATAAAGAGCTAAATGTTAACAATGCATAAGATCTATCTCAAGTTAGAGTGGGATTTAGGAATCCCATATGTCTTCTGCCACTTGAGGAAATATTTTTGAAAGGCTGCATAGTTTTGCTCACTGAGCTATACCCACACTAATCACTGCCTATTTAAACTCACAGAAAGGTAACAGTGCTGCACATGTTTTACATTTTGCATGGGAGACCACCAACAGAATATTTATTGTTTTGTAGAGGAGACAAAAATTGGATCTGACTGCTTGTGGTCACTGCAGCTGAATACTTTCTGGAGAAAAGAATAATAAAATCTATGTCTTATAACAATCCTAAGAACAGCGATGTGATGCAATATCAAGTAATCCAGTTTCTCATTTGGAAACTTATAATTTAAAAACAGAGGCAAATGGTTACAAGGATGTGGGAGGGGGATAACTACAAGAAGACAGACACAATTCAAAAATGTTTATTCTCTCATCAGACAGCACACAGATTTCTCAACCATCCCCAGCTTAATGTTCACATTCTCAATACTTTCCTCTCACAAGAGAATTCAATGCTAGCAGTCTACTAGACATATTGCATTTTGATGTCCTAAACAAAGTAAATTGCTTCCTAACTTCATAATTCTATGAGCCCTGTCCCTACTTCTCAATGTTTTTGTGGCATCGATCATTTAACCTGCATTTCAAAGGTCAGTGTATCTGTAACTGTAATCTTTCTTTCCAAAGTGCAGCTGCTGGACAATATTGAATATATTCTAGAAATACTTTCTCCGGTCATAAATATTGCATTATTTTAGCAACTGCCCAAAGCAACAGACACTATTATCTGCAATTTGCACTCATTTCATCACAGTGATTATTTCTGTGTTAACTTAAATCTGAACTTTTATAAAATGCTATCGTTTCTGGATGAAGAGGAATAGAAAACTCTATTCCTCCTTCAAAGAGGGTTTGTTAACATTAGTTACAAGTAGCATCAGCTTCCCAGATTAATACAGAGAAAAATATTTCTGCTAAAGCCCAATTTGCTTCTACCTAGCTAAAATATGCCTCTCACAGATTCATTTGGGGCAACACAATAATTGCTCATAGCAAGTGAAGCCTCACAGAAAAATATCTCTGCTTGTGATATCACCTAGTTTAACAGAAGCCAAATATATAAGTGTTTCAAAATAAACTTCTATTGACAGACTAAATTTAAAAGGAAAATGGCTGTACAGATATCAGCAGCTGTTGGGTTTCCTTTAGAATTGTGCAATAAGTACCATTGATACAGACTTTGTTCAAACCAGCCCCAGAAATCTGTTGAATTAGACTAACTCAAAATTAAATTAAATTTTTAAAAGAAATCATCATTAACATCAAGTAACAACATCTGGCCTGTATAATTTCACAGAACTGAAAGTCAAACAATGGATTAAAAAAGAAATAGAACATATATTTTTAAATGAGGGAAGTTTTACAAAAACAAATACATTTGAAAGGTGTTATATACCTGAAACCGCATTTTTCCCAAACAACTCTAAAGGAAAAGTTGAAAGCTTACAAATTCCCCTTTCCCTAGTCCTCAGCTAGTTTCACAAGTTACCACAGCTTTTTGATGAAAATAAGATCATTCTAAAAGAGTTCCTGGGGTTTATTGTCTAAACAAACAAACAAAGTCTGATTAAATGCATAACTGGGTGTTTAAAAGCCAAATGATGTATCCCTATATAATCAAGAGACGGTAACTCTGGTAATGTACCTTTAATTTACACTGTTAGGAAAAAGATCTCAAGACACAATCTGCCTTTCTTTTTTGCATAAGCAGTTTAAACTAGAACCAAGAATACCCCTTGTACAATATTACAGAATTACATGGTTCCTTGTGAGAGAAAAGATGAGATAGTTTATAAAAGGTAAAAATAGAATATGGAGGCAAACTGTGAAGTACAAACTGTCTGGAAAGAGATACAGAAATGCTTACAAATAGGAAAAAATGTATTTGCTTTGAGTAACTCAGGAGAATCATGAGTTGACCATAGTCAGTGTTCACAAATATACTGTAAATTAATTCCTGACTTCACATACATTTTCCTTTTATGCCATATTTCTAATCCTATTAGACTGAATTCACATATCGAACTATTCCATGATTTGTTTACTAAGGTAATTTTAGTAAAAAGTGTGAGCCCAGGCATGGAATTCAAATAAGAGGCCAAAAAATACTAAGTGGGTAGAATTCTAAAATAGGTCAAGGAAAATATAGTTATACCTAAACCTTTAAGCCATTTTATAAATAAGAAGCTTCATAATCTGTTGAGGCAAATTAACAAGCATGGGAATTCCCCCTAGAGAACAACAATGTAAACATTACATCATTATACTTCTTCTTTTGGAGCCATCTCTATCAAAAAAAAAAATCTTGCCTGAATGCTTTATATGCTTCTCATTGGCTGTCCTTCAATTATTCTTGTTTAGAGCTATGGTCCACAAACAGGAAAAAGTATTCCTCTCAAGTGGGAACAAGACTCTAGTTAAGAAGTTTAAATTTAGGACAATCTCATCCAAATTTTAGGGCAATTCCAATGCCATTTTACAAATATACAGTACACATTATTTTCTGTTTCTCACATATGATTACAGCAATGAGAGAATTGCTATGTTATGCATAGTAGCTCAAAGTCCACAGACCAGAATAAATGGAAAAACTCATTTCAGTATAGCTCATGTTTACACTGACGGAATATATGTGCTTTGCTTTTGTTTGATACAATACATAAATTCTTAAGTAGAATTAGTGTTACTTACTATAGACATGGGTGAGCCTCCAGGTCATCATTTCACAGATGTCTTGCTGACCATAGATATTTCTAAACATGCATAATTGGTGGCAACACAGACAGTCTTGTTGAGAACAAGCATAATCAAGCATTTACCACAGCAAGACCTTATGCACATACCATCTGGGGAAAAAATCAAGTTTCACACATGTACATGTCCTACAAATGATCCAAAGCTCTTATTTTAACAGCATAATGTATGATGCACTTATGACATCCTTAATTTCAAATACAATTTATGCTGGTCTCTTAGTCAAGTGCTACAGATTAGGCTATTTTAGAGCATGACATGAGACGTCCAACCCATTTGCAAACCTACCCCTAGTATCTAGGTTGATTACAGGTGTACTTCTTACAAAAATACTATGAAGTCAACTTGTTCCTGAGTGCTGTTTATTCATTCAAAGCTTGTGCTTTTTGTATTAAAAATAGCAGTCTTGCTCACAGACCGTTGAGAACGCAAAGCAAAATTTATTGAAAAAATGACAGAAGTAGTTATAATAAGTGAATTAGTATTTGTCCAACAACATGTACAGTATAGTTAAGAATAAAATAAATAGCAACTTTCCAGAAAGGTGACATTAACCAAGTTTAAGAAATTTTAAAAGTATTTCTGTGTGAGATTGCTGACCAACTACCAAAAATAGGAAATTTGTCCTTTAAATCAAGCCAGGGCTTAGAAAACTGGAATATTGCCACGGTGACACTTATTTTTTAAAAAGAGATTTAGTGGTGATTGAGAGAATTACAGATAGATTACAGATACATCTACAGATAGATTATTATTTGTCAAAATAATAATCAATAAAAATAACCAAGCACTAGAAAAAATAAACCTGGCTGAAGGAAAATTGCCATAGATCTTGCAAAAATAAATTCTGCTTCACTATCTGTTAGACTTTCTTGAGAGTGTCAACAAATGATCCAAAGGGCCTGTGGAGGAAAGTGGCCCTGTCACCACTCCATACTTGAAATTTCAAAAAGCCTTTGACAGGTTTATAACCAAAGGCTCTTAAATGAATGTAACTATCCTGTGACAAGAGAGCTTGCAATTCTATGGGATGCTAGGTAATTAAAAAAGGAAAAGCAATGAGGATAAATAAATTAACAATGTTCCCACAGGAAAGAAGGAAGAAAATGAAGTCCGTAACAATCTGTTCTGAAACGGATGGCTTTTAACTTGTTCATAAATGTTCTTAACTTACAAGAAAGTAGTGGGCTGGCAACTGTTGGATAAAACCAGACTATAGACAAAATTATTACTGTGAAGAACTCCAAAAGAATTTCTGTAACCTGGATGAATAGTCAACCAAATGGCAAGCGGAGTTCAATTATTTGTATGAAATTCATGCTAAAGTGTAAAGATCTCTTTGTGACATACCAAGTAGGTTGCCCCTGCTGGTACTGTTTGTTATTGAGGAATCAGAATCTGAAACACACATGAGAAGTCAGCAATTATCACAAATACTGAAGCCAGAAGAAGAATTCCAAACTGCAACAGGAAATGACCCATCATTAGTTATCATTTGTTTGCAGAGAGTAAAGCTCAATCCATTGTTATTCCAAACAGAACAAAGCAGTTTTCCGCATTAAAGCTAGGACTTTCTAGTATTCTCGCTTTGATTAATCTTATATTAAATGAAATGAATAAGCAGTTATGGTATACAGAAGTCTTAAATCTAATGAACATACCAAGCTTCTCTTTTGTCAAGAGTAAACGAAAGGGCTTTCAAAAATCATTCTAATATCTGGTTGTAAATGCAGATACTTTGTTATGCTTTATAGAGTTAAAACTTCTATAAAGTTTGATTTATCGCTCTAGAGGAGTTAGCATTTTTATTACTATCTCTATCAGTAAAGTACCTTGTGTTCCTTGATGAAAAATATGGAAAGGACAAAAAAGAGATTTCCCAGAACCTACCTACGTAATGAGTGCACTACACTGCAGTAAAAGATTTTTATGGTATCACATCACACCATCACTGCAGGGAACTGCTTTGCTAGGTATCTTTATACTTAGAAAGGATTTATGATATAAAAAGCTATAAAACACATCGATAGATATATCAAGAGATACAGTTCAGAACAACCACACATTCTGTTAAGCAGCAAATGATTATCACAGATAAAACATCTACCAAAATATAATTTTGTACAGACCAGTTTCAGACATAGCCCTGGGCCATTTATGGATTGCATTAAAATTATGACTTGCACAAAGGGACATAATTAAGCAAAGATGAAATTATCATGAGAAACAAGCACAAGCCCAATGAAGAATATACTACAGGTAGACCTTGGCTTACAATTATTTGTTTAGTGATTGTTCAAAGTTGCAATGGCACTGAAAAAAGTGACTTATGACCGTTTTTCACACTTACGACTGTTGCAGCATCCCAGTGGTCATGAAATCAAAATTTGGATGCTTGGCACCTGGTATGTATTTAGTAGGGTTGCAGTGTCTCACAGTCATGTGATCAGCTTTTGTGACCTTCTGATAAGCAACGTCAGTGGGGAGGCCAGATTCACTTAACAACCACGTTATTAACTGCAGTGATTCACTTAACGCCATCACTCTGCTAAACAAATAATTCCCTCAACACTGTCAAACTATTCACATTAGGCTGCATTATTATTGCTATTGGTCTTCTCGTTGTTCCTGTCGCCCATCTCCTCCCACTTGTGACTGCATGATGTAACTTTGTTGCTTGTATCCTTGCGATTTATATTGATATTGTTTCCTAGTATGATTTGATTGGTTATTGTACCATATGACTGTCACTGGGTGTTGTGCCCTGTGATTCTTGACGAGTGTATCTTGTCTTTTTATGTACACTGAGAGCATATGCACCAAAGACACCAAATTCCTTGTGTGTCCGATCAGACTTGGCCAATAAAGAATTCTATTCTATTCTATTCTATTCTATTCTATTCTATTCTATTCTATTCTATTCTAGTCTAGTCTAGTCTAGTCTATTCTAGTCTATTCTAGTCTATTCTATTCTAGTCTATTCTAGTCTAGTCTAGTCTAGTCTAGTCTATCTGCTGCAAGAAAGGTTGTAAAATGGGAGAAAACTCACTTAACAGTTGTCTTGCTTAGCAACAGAAATTTGGGGCTCAATTGTGGTCATAAGTCAAGGACCCAGATTGTGGGGGCAATAAGCTGACACTGTATAAATATACAAAAGTATGAAGGCTATTGCTTAACACATTGTAAGTTGCCCTGAGTCTCCAGAGAAGGGCGGCATATAAATTAAAGCAAAAAAAAAAAAAAAAAGGACTACCTATATATCAGAGAAGAAATTATCAAAACCTCTATCTCTCAGTGATGGTTGCCTTTGTGACTCTGGGACAAAGGCAACCATCAAACTGCAACCTGTTGCCTGTGCCCTTCTTTATTGTACCTTCTCGGGATGTAAGGAATTTGTACACCCATTATTTCTAAGGTTCCCTGAGAGAAATTATTGATTCTATGATACTTGTTGCCTTGCAGATAATGTAACTAAATGTAACTAAAGCAGTTGCAAAGTTTTCTATATCACTATTAAGATGAGATGCCCAGTTCTGCCTTTCTAACTTTATCAACAGTGTTAACCCAATTTTGTTTATTAACACTATGATCATGTGGTGGATTTTACTGCATTGCGTTTCAATTGTATTGATTGATTGACCAATGGCTGCAATAAACTTGCTGCTGTGAAGAATGTTCTGTCCTCTAGATGTTGCTGAACACAATCATCAGTCACAGCCAAATGGTCAAGAATATAAAATTTCTCTTCAAGGATGAGCAAGAACACCAAATTGGTTATAAACATATGACATTGGTTTTGAGGTCTTGAAACAAATTCAGAGAAATCTGAAATAAAAGTTACATCATTCCTACAAGATCAGAGTACTCTCTTAAAAGGACAATTCCACCAACCAATGCATTCAGGCAAGACAGTTCAGAACAAAGTGAAGAAAATGCCCAAACAAAACTTATTTTAAAATGGGGGATGGAGCAAGCGGATGGTAAAGTATTATATAATCTGTTATGAATTTGGGTTGTACCCTGAAGAAGCCACAGGGGGAGGGGAGGGGGAGGGGGGGTTAGGGAGGAGGGGGGGGAGGGGGGAAGGGGGAAAAATTTGTATTTGAAAAACTTTTTCAATAAAAAAAACTTATTTTAAAATGTTTTAAAGAATCAGACATGGTTTGATTATTGAATGGTCTAATATTATTATTAGACAATTGTCTAATAATACAATTACTCAACCATATGACACAATCTACTCACTCAGGATGTACGTTTGTGGAGCTCAATACGACACAAGAAATCCCAACTCTCACCCCCAAACTTCAAAAAGCAGAGGAAATACAGGTTGTGCTGCTATTTGAATCAGATAATTTGGCCTCAGTAATAGAGCATTCATGGCAAAATCAAAATCTGTATGGGAGAAGTGACAGGGTTATTTCCAGTGAAGTAAACTATTCAAGTTGTTGTACTTCTTGTTGTGCCCATTTTCTATGAATAGTATTTGGATGGATCCAAAACATAATTAGAGAACAGGTTTTCCTATACTGTAATGGTTTTTTTTCCCCCTTTGATAGAGATTGACATTCTAATCTCTTCAGAAATTATGCTCAATCTTAAAATTTCATGGGGGGGGACGGGGGGACAAAAAGAGTAGCCAAACAGAAATCCACTGTCTGATATAATGAGTAAGCCAAATTGGAGCACAAAAAAAATGGGAAAGACGGATGAATCCAAGTGGGATTAATTATATCAAGTTTTTGTTTTGCCCTGCTGATTGAGATAAAGCTGGAGTTCCTTGCATTCTTCTCTCCAGAAACTGTTAAAATTATCAGAGAGTGAAACATCTGGGTCTTCCGTCTGGTGACTCTGCCTAATTCAGCACCATTCTTGTGTCACCATTCATTCTTATCAGACCCATTCAACACATTCAACAGCTTGATGTTAAAAAAAAAAGCTGTCTGCTTTCAAACAGTTTGCACTATTTTAATATGCTGCTGCTGCTGCATAGTTTCTTTAAAACTCAGGGTAATCAATATGAAAAGGTTTATACAAGTATTTGGCTTTTGGGTAAACTATCTGTGCTTGTCTAATAAATAAGCAAAAAAGATTCCTGGCAACATCGATTATGTAGTCTAGCCTAAAAGACTCCCAGAATAGATCTATTTTAGGCAAACTCCCTGTTTCATTCATAGCATCTATGATGATGCCATATAATTTCTCTTCATACTAGAAATCCTCTTGTTTTCCCTTTGTTTCTTCTTGCAAAACACTGAAGAGGGAACAATGGAATACTTGTGTGATGTCCTTTGGGTGACAGCACTAAGAATCACCTAGCTGAAGCTTCATGATTTTAATATGTTAACTAGAATGAAGAGTACACAATAGCAAGAGCACTTACACTTATATACCGCTTCACAGTGTTTTACAGCCCACTCTAAGTGGTTTACAGACTCAGCCTATTGCCCCCAACAATATGGGTCCTCATTTTTACCAACCTCAGAAGGATGGAAGGCTGAGTCAACCTTGAGCCTGGTGAGATTCGAACTACCGAACTGCAGGCAGCCGGCAGGCAGCAGAAGTAGCCTGCAGTACTGCATTCTAACCATTGCGCCACCATAGCTCATAACCTGAAATCCTAAAGTTACATTCCCAAAGCCATAGGCTCAGTGTTTAGTGCTCCTCCAAACCTAAACAGTAATAATAACTGAAATTTTAAATTAAATTAAATTAAATTTTTACTTTAGTTCCACCTGTTACATTCTGTTTACCCTGTTTGGTTATTTAAGTATGGCTTTGATATACCAACAGCAACTCTCAGGCTGGAAAGTATTATGCACCCCTGCATTAGACAACCTCATCTCCTGTAATGAACCTGAGAATTATTACTATAATTTGATTGGATATATAAGAGGTATCAAAATCCCCAATCCAGCCTGGATTTTCAGCGTACTGGTTTAATTCAGTTCAAAAGGAAGCTTGAGTAGTTTCATAGAGAAAATGAGAAAGTGGCTTGACACTCAAGTCCTTGAGGTCCACTTTCTGTGACCAGTTTTGACCCACCCAACTCAAACATCTCAGGAGAATGGGCCCCACTCCCATAAAGTAAAGGTAGGATGGAAGGTCAAAGAGACCCTTTCTGAGTGGGTGTACCTACATTTGTATTAGTCCTCCCCACCCCCACTCCTGGTAATTCTATTAGATTCCATTCTACTTAGTTTTCAACAACTTACAGAAAACAATGGTTTGGAGAACTCTAGAAAAATATGTTGGTGCCATTAGACTGAACAATGCATGGTATTGTTTCTTTTTTACCTTTTACAATGGATCTTTTACCTTTTTCTTTGTATTTTTTTTATTGCATCAGAGTTCAAATTCAGTAAATAAATAAGTTTTCTCAAAGCCCCTCTCCCTTATATATACACACAGACACACCTGTACCTTTTTCCAGCATTTAATGGGGTAGTAGAATCCGAAAATACCTGATTCATCCTAAAGTTGGATTTTGACATCTCATAATTCAAAATATTTTTATTTTATTTAGATTTAGAACAGGAAAAAAAAGTGCTGCTCTTTTGATTAAGTGGGGAATCTAGAGATACAACATACAACTTTTCATTAGCTTGTTCATTAATTAGGGAGTCAATCTTTTTTTCTTTCTCAGACCATTCATATCCATGGAAAACAATAGCAAGTAATGTTATAATTTTTTGGCATTTTGGAATACTTTCACAATTTCTAGTTCAATTGCAAGTACTAATGTTCCACAAATCCAGATTTCCAAGCCTAAGCTAAGGCAATTCTGCTAACTTTCTGTGCTCCATTGCTCTCTCTCCATTATAAATAAAACAAAACCCTGGAAGCAATTTCTTAAGAAGATGTAGTTTAGCAAAGAAGATATTGGCCTAACTTTTTTATCACATAAAAAAGGCTACAATGAATTATTCAAATAGTGTTTTGTTATGCAGATAGGAGCATAAAGCATTGCACGAGGATAATACTGACAGCTTTATTGGCAGAACCTAATCAGCAGGATAAAGGGTATCGGACAGGATAAGCCCCTTTCACTTTCAATGTGCTAACAAACTAATGGGGGGGAAACAAAACCACCATACTTTTCAAACAAATCACTTGGGAAGGAATTGGAGTCAGAATTTATGAGTTGAACATCATTAAATACAGAGTTTTACACTGAAGAGGAAACAAGTAAGCGTTTTAAAGGACATAGATCTTCCTCAACAAAGATGGAAGGAAAATATTGGCTGTGACCCAGCTAGGAAAAGACATATTAAAGTACAATCTGAAAAGGGTTTTCTGAAGCCATGTGGCAACAAGGTGACAAATCAGCAGCTGCCTTTCAATGACCCGAGAATCTCTTGAAATAGCTTTTTTAAAAAAAATTTAAGGATATAGCGCAGGGAGCAATTAGAGGGGCTTGTAAAGTCAAGTACATTAAAAGCTGTACTTGGTTTTAATTTAATAGACAAGCTTGTGCAGTTTATATAGGCCAACTTCCATGTGTTTTACTTCTCAGATCAACTGTTCCCAATTACGCCCTTCAGATACCACCATTTGGGGTCCAAGCATAGATTCTATACATGCTCTCAAGCGTTGAAAGGCAGCTGCCATTATCTTACATAATAGCATGGCTTAAATTGGTATGCAGTAAAACTTTAGGTAATACATCCTTTGTGCAGACTTAAATAGAAACCCCAAATTTCTGCTGCCTTTGGAATTCTTGAGTCTAAGGATTTATGACATGCACTGGATTCAATCTGCCACATTTTAACTATTGCTACACATCTGGTCATAAAAGGGGCTAAAAGGTACAGCTAGACAGCATACTTTTCCCTTCCTCCTTAGAACACATCAAACATTCTTACAATGACAGATGTTTATGTGGCCTTCTAGCTTTCATTCAGTGATGCTTACCACAATGCACTGCCACTGAATTCTTTAAATCTCTGCCTGCCTTCTCAGTAGCAACTTCCGCTCATGAAAACGCTACAAACTTGGATTAGATATTAGAATTAACATACATATGCATATCCAGCAGTAGAGTTAAATAAACAGAAGGCACTTTTATCAGATTTAGTCCTAAAGTATATTTTTAAGGGGCTGGCAGGCAAAAAGGACTAAGAACTGAAACTTAATATAGGCAGGCCAATTCTATCCATTTTAGAAGAATTGCCTTAACTCGGGAGCAAAAGAAACAACAACAGGAGTCTGAAAGCACCTTTTCAGACTAACACATTTTATTAAAAGGCACAAACCTTGTGAACTACAAGCTCATTTCATTACATGCTATTTTATCCAAGTTTCTTTGAAATAAATTCTATTTAGTTCAAAATTTGCTTTAAAGTATGCATGGGGCTGCTAGCTGTAAAACTAGATTATGCTGCTCTTAAAAAAAACTTTCTGGGAGAGAAGCATTTAAATTTAATTTAGCCAATCCTTCTAGCATAAATTAAAACACAGACTTCTTTCCACCAAGCCTAAATCTAAGGCATCAGAGTGATTGGGGAAAGGTTAATTTTTAAACTAACATTTATTTAATCCTCATTTGGAAAAATAAAACACAGTCCTAGTGATTTGTTTAGACTGCATGGCAATTCTTTGTTCCATGCAAATTTAACGAGAGAATGCTAAATTTTAACCCACCCATATGTTCATTTATAACAGATCTTTGGTCCCTCAAATTTATCCCTGGGATTAAAACCACAATATTAAAAACCAGGGCTGAAAACTCCTCAAAGCCACCACATTTTTCCTTCCTATAATAACTCTCCAACTTGCTCTACAAGAACCGCTTTTCATAACGGTAAAAGGCCATCTTTTCAAACACCGGGGCTCCCGAAGAGGACGTCTAGTTTGAAAGAAAACAAAATGTGTAAATTATTTCTCCATTAGAACCAAGTATGTATTTACATGGAGAGGAAGGGGGTTTCTTTTATAACTTTAACAGGCTTTTTTTTTAAAAAAAAAAAAAAGTCCTGTTTAAATAGTTACACAGCAGAACGCCTGTCAAGAAGGGAGTAAAACCAGATCCAAGGGCTAGCACGAAGAAAGTTAAATCAGAAAACTTTGTTTGAAGCACCCTCCTCCCGTGCCTAAAGAGGGGACAAGAGGCTGTGCGGCGGGGTTACACTCACCCGGGGGCCCGTGGTTCTGTGGAGGTGGACCTGCGAGAGAAGCAGCAGCAGCAGCAACAACAACGAAAGCAAGCGAGCAGTCACCAAGCCCCCAAATCTGGCAGGCATGGTCCCTCGGAGAGCAGTAAGGAATATCGCAGCCTCAGGACAATCGAGGTGTTAATTCTGAGGGGCTTCGACTTGCTTCTGCCTCCCTTTAAAAATAATAATAATGATAAAAGGCTATCCGGGGAAACCCGAGCGTCGGCGACTTTATCCCCCTGCCACACAGTCTGTGCGGAGATGAGAGCGAGGGCGATCTGCCCCTCCGGCCGCAACAGGTTAAACACTTCAGCCTGAGCCATTGGGAGGCAGGATTCCCATTATAAACCCCACTGCCGGGGCAGGGCGGGGCCAATTTAGGCCAAGCCCGGGTGACTGACAGGCCGAGGGAACTTTCCCAGCCTCTCCGGGTTTTTCTTTTTTAGCCCCTCCACAATCTGAGGTAGAGGAGGGTTTGGGTTTTTTTCCTCTCCTCGCTGCCCGCGCTTCCGATGGTACATCTCATAGAGGTGACCTTCCAAGAAAGCCTCAAGAAGGGGTTTTTTTTGTTCTGGCTGAACAGCGCCTGTCTCCCCCACTCCCCCCCCCCCCCAGTTTTATCCTAAACATCAGAGTAACTCACTCCATTTTCTGCTTTTTCATGACAGGCTGAGCGGGAGACTAATCTTACATGTGCTGATTTTCCTTGGCTAAACTAAGACTGGCAGAAGCCACCTTCTCAACAAATACAAACCATAACCGGGCCAGAGATTGTTGACCGAGATCTAGGCTACTGGTTGCCCACCCCTCTTGGAGCAGGGATGGGCAGTCAGTAGCCTATTGCACAAAATTTTAAAAGTTGTGAGGAAAAAGTGTTCTGTTCTGCTCTGGAAGCATATTAGGAGAAAGAGGGAAGGAGGTGGGGATGGGGTGGAGAGACAAGGAGTGGATCTGCCTCATCTTGTTGGGTCCTTGTTAATTACTGGTTTTAGCATTTCCCCCACCAGTTACTGGTGACCTCTGACAGATACCCCTGAAGGAAATGTAACATTTGAGAAGCCTGCTTCACATGCAAAAGTAGTACAGTACTAAACAGAAAGCATCCTAAGTGTGCATCAATACTCAGTTGGTGGGATGCAGGCAACATCCCTAGGGTAGAGAGTAGAAAATGTAGCTTGCATTGAATAGAGTGAGTCTGCTGGCAGTAAAACTGGGCTTCAGAAGTTCTTGTGACATACTGGGAAAAATGTGTCAAACTTTATAGGTACTGTCCTTATTTGTTGGGAAAGCTGCATCTGGCCCGGGTATGTCTAAGGCTGATAGCCAAGTCTAGACCTTCGCTATTTTACTTATGTGAAAGCCTCCATTGGTGAAAGCCATAAAGAGTGGCAAAGATCACTTTGACCAGGCTAAATGAAAGACCCCAAACTGGAAAATAATGGGAGGGAATGATAAAAGACATGAATTGATAAATAAAATAGAAGAAAATAAATATATTATGTGGGACTGTATGCGGAACATATCATTATTTTGGTAGTGTCAAGAGAGTATCTTGGGGTGGGGGAGGGTGAGTATAAAAAAGGAATGAAGTGAAACTTCTAGAATTCAAGTAGGATGACTGTAGGAAGAGAGTGCCTTTCTATCCTCTATAAAGGGGCCAGGAAAACACGAATTGCAATAGTAATAGATTGGGGGGGGGGGTTCTTTATTTATTTATTTAATTAAGTGCCACAAGAGTCCAAACCAGCTCTTGGCAGCTCACAATATAAGAAACAATAAAATCACAGTTCAAAGGATGGGATCTGGTTGCTCAATTCCAACTAGGTCGGGTGCCATCTTCCTTAAGCTGAGATGTGGGAGAATAGCCTTATGGAACATCAACAGGGTGGGACCCATACTGTGATAGAAAAGGCACGCTTCCTGGGTCACCGATAGATGGCACTGTTTGGTTGAAGGAATTCAAAGCGTGCCAACTCTGCTGGCATGGACAAGAAAAACTACAGTTAGCAAAACATTTTGCTAAAAAGTATAACTTTGAGGAAAAAATTAGTATAGCAGCATATCTTGCTTGCATGTTCTACTGATTTCAAATTAAATTAATCATAAAACTCATCTACCTCCTTTCCTGCATCAGTGGTTAGAGCATAAACTTCAACAGTTATCTTATTAAAAGGTTAATATGAAGTATAATTGATACTATTTAGTCATTGATTGCATTGTAACAAGCACTGTTCTTGCTGAACCCTTCCTGACTATGAAAGCCACATTCTTCTTTTGGGGGGGGGGAGTGTATGTGTGTTTGTGTGTGTTCTGAGTAGTAAACACTGTTATTATCCAACTGAAAGTGTCGGTCTCAATTTTCCAAGGCTAGGATGTTAATGTGTAGTCAATTCATTTCATCTCTCTTTGTGCTGAGTTTTCCCAGGCTTGTTATGTTCCATCTTCCCACTGTAATTCTATCTTTGCAGTTCTGGGTTTTATTTTTTCTTGTGGCAACATTAGCATCATTAGACATCCTGCAATCTTTAATACAGCCAAGTCCTAATTAACATTAGTACGCCAAAAGATCCTCCATTCTTCCTCAATAGCATATTGAATGCCATTCAAGTTGAGGGGCTATTGTCTAGCAAGTATATCATCAATCACCTTATATCGCCTATCCATATGGATTCATTGGTAAAATACAGGATTAATTTACCACTGCCTCCTCTTGCACAATATGAAGTGATGCCTTTGCCACTGTCACTAAAATGATATTTTTTCTCCAGCATCTTTCTATATTATTGCTTCCCAATATAGATTCCTGCTTGCTTTCACTGAGTAGCTGGGATGACCTTCATACTTTTGATAACCCTGTTGGGATTATGTATTTCAGACATACACTTTTGGCATTCTTTATTTATTCCTCTCACAAACACCCACAGTACCACAATGAGGCAACCCAGCAGGACTTGAAGAGGGTAACTATAGGACTTAAACCTTTATTGAATTGGAAAACTGTCCTCAATTAGAAAGCAAGTCAGTATTTTGATATTCTATACTTCTCATGTTACTGCATTTTAAAACCCACAGACTTAGAGTCAGGCCAGTCATCTTGCATACTTAGTCTCCAATTGGTGATCAAATGCTGCACAGGTTGATGTGCATTCCTCGTGAAGCAGAGGCATTACACAATTCTTGTTTCTGACATGAGCTCAGCAATCACTTTCACTATTGGATTGTGCATAATGGCATGAGAGCACCAGGGGTATCTTCAAGACCAAGAAGATCCCATGCATCAAGTAGGTCTCCAAGTGTTCACAGTATTATAAGACAACATCTTTCTATTCAAATAGTGGAGATACTTAACTCAGAATTTACGTGGAGCTATCCAAGGTTCTGTTTCCTTTACTTTTGCCTTTTCTCTCTTCACTGAAGGCCTCCTTAGGATCTTTCTTGACTTCTTCTTTGAACTTTCAGTAGCCATAAAAACATAGGACTCCCTACATTCAATCTCAACTCCTGGTGACTACATGGACATGTCCATGTTTTTTATTAGCAACAATGTACATGTGGTTTGTCTTCTAGGATGCTTTCCAACATTTTTGTCTAGATAACAGTTTGGGAATTTTTGTGGGCTCCCATCCAAGTATTGACAAACTCTCCTTAACTGCTGAGCCCAAGGAGAAACTGTCACATGCTGAGAACTCCAAGTAGTTGTAGAATATGCCTCTAAGAATAGCAATTCTCTTTTTATACTTTAGTTAAAGAATGAATGAGTAGTTTGAGATTGGTTGACATTATAGATGGTACCGAAGTGACCTAATTATAATTGAGAATATATATATATTCCTGAATATATGGTTTTGACTCCCTGATGTATCCTGTGATTGTAGGTGTTGGAGTAATTATAGGAAAGAACGTAACTTCTAGAAAACTGTTTGCTAGGTATGAATTATTTAAAAACAGAATGTGCTCATTCTTCAAAAGAAATATTAATTTATGAAATGTGATCAAATAAAACTAACAATACAAATGTAACTAAATAAAAGTATAAGACTGATTAATCCACAAATACCATGGCAGCAGAAGGGTAAGAATATCTGTACAGTAAATGCAATAGAGATTTTGTTTTATGAAAAAAGCTAATTCCTGAAACTAATCCCATAGCATAACACTCAACCCATTTTGCAAACAAAGACTTGGATGAAGTTTGCTCCAGAGTTTCCATAAAACAGATCTGTGAATCAAATATTGTAGTTGAAATTAGTGTGTACGAAGGGTGAAAAAAAATCTTTATAGCATAAGAATATCTTTACAACTTTTAAAATGAATACACAAGCTTTTTTAAAAAACACTAAAACTAATCACACTCTTAGCTTTAGAATAAATTTTAAAATATTTCAGTAAATTTAGCAATTTCCCTTGCCACTAACATAATGCCAAGTAAAACTACTCATCAAGTAAATTTTTATAATCAGCTTTCTGCAGTATTGCCCTGTGGTATATATTAACCTTTATCTTTTGGTTGATAGACATCATCCTAAAAAATGTAACAGAATACATGTGCTTGCACAGGGGTATTGTCAAAGGAATTGATGTGCTGCATTCCTTTCCTTGAACCCTTCATTTACAAAATTATTTCCAAAAGCTAGGGGTGGGCAGTTTGGAAATTAAAAGACATATGAGGAAAGCAGGATAAAGTTGCAGAAAAGGAGAGCGGAAGAACCTATAACCTTTCCTTCTACTTACTCCAGTGTCAACAAATATGTAACCAATTAATATAATCACAGACTAATTATGGCATGTAGAGAAATAGAGTTTCAAGGATTTCACGAAGGTTGTACAAAATAGAAGGACTTCCCCACTCCACTCTGCAGAGGCTCACAGGTTGTATCCATGTCCTTATAATTGGAGATAGATGACCACCTGTTTTGCAGGTGTGGCCTTACATGGGGAAGTCAGGCAGGAATAGCTGAAAAGAAAAGAACAAAAAGGGTCATTCTCAAACTGCGACCAGGTTGTATGGATTGCTTTACAGTTATTTCCCAGCAAAATAGCACTTCCTAACAAAAGGTGTAAAACAAGCAGTAGCTTATAGCACAAACATAAAATTAGATAGAAAAAAGGCCCACTCACTAAAATGGCACTGAATCTCAAGAAAGTATGCCTTAAACCCAAAACAAAGTCTTCTATAGTCCCTAAATTTAAAGCCTGCAATATATTTGAATAGAGAAGCTACATCACAAGGCTGAACAAAACCTCTTAAAAGTTTAACAGATTTCTTCTGATGTTCTTATGCTCTGTCCTTTTTAAAGAAAGACTTTCTCCTTTCATTGTCACTTTCCACGCTTGCCATTCCTCCTACCTCGAAGTGATTAATACCTACAAACTCCTGACCCCCTGAATGGTTTCCCAGTGCCAACACTAATCATATTTTAAGGAGCAGGTCAGCAGTGAAGGAACTAAAATTCATGTGAAAAAGTCTCAAGGATGGCCTTGGTGGCTCACACCTGCACTTCCTATTCATTGGCACTGTTTACATATTGTCACCCACAATTAATTCTTTCCCTGGACACTTGGCTGATTGCCCTCCCTTTGCACAGGGACCCCTTCTGAGCTGTTGTGGCTGTTCAATTGAGCATGGGTCACCATGATTGAATTAAGTTTTGTGGCAGCCCCTTTTCTCCTTTTCTCACTCTCCCTTCACTAAGGATGCCTATTGGAAAGTGATGGGCACTGAAGACCAAAGGTAATTATACGCAGGACATGTGTGAGGATTGTATTTTGAAGTGTGAACCAGGACCACAAGGGAAGGAAGGGGCAATATATTTTTTGAACTACGGCCTTTTAATTTAAATTGGAGAAGTATAAGAAGAAAGCAACAGAACAAGATCTGATAAAGAAAAGCTGCATAAAACATAGAGCAGCAGGCATATGTATATGCTGGTTGTGATAAATGACGTTTTCTTCTTATGATGACTGGGATTTTTTAAAGTTATATATTGTTATATAAAGTTATAATTTTATTTCATGCTGCTCAAGCCAAAGGTTTGAAGAATTGCTAAACCTTTAGGTGCTGAACCCTAGCGCTTAAGCAGTAAAGAACATTAGCAAACATACCAGAGTTTCTGAGCTGGGCAATGTTATAAATATCACTAATTACTTAATTTAAAGAAGGAATAATATAGTATAGTATAGTATAGTATAGTATAGTATAGTACAGTACAGTACAGTACAGTATAGTATAGTACAGTAATTATACCGATATTATATTTATTATAGTGTCCTTTATACTACATTACATTACATTGATTTATTATACTATACTATCTGAATCTGAAGAAAGAAAAAAACAAATCATATTAAAGTGAACTGGTTGTAAAACTCTTAAATTGGTTAAAAGTTACTCTAAGAGTAATCTACTTTCTCTCCAGGTCTGCATAAATTGCTAAAATATCTGGCTTCTTTTAACGAACAACAGAGAAAAATGCTACATTCCCCATGAATTTCAGTGTATGTATTCTGGATAATTTTCAGAGCAGCCTAAATAAATTTATTACAGACACTTTTAAACTATTCCACTTCAAAAACTTGTTTGTTTGTTTGTTTGGTTGGTTGGTTGTTTGGCTGGCTGGCTGGTTGGTTGGTTGGTTGGTTGGTTAGTTGGTTGGTTGTAAAATGTATTAGTGCCCATTTTACTACTAAAACTCTCCTATCAGTTTGCATGCAACCTTCAATTATACTCCAATAGATGAAAAACTGCATTATAGGGCAACAGTTATTGAACTAAGGTACCTCAAATAGGCTAACTTATAGAATGCCACGATGCATTACTCCTATAAGAATGAAAATTGTAGTCACTTCAGCACTGCCTATAGGCAAACTAGGCTTCAGCCTAGGGCCTCAAGATCAAGAGGGGCCTACATTCAAATTGTTAGCAAAATTAAAATTACACTTTCACTATAGGTGAAAGGGCCTCATAAGTGGAATAGCCTAGGGCCTCTTTTCATCTAAATCCGGCCCTGACTGCCAGCTGCAAGTTACTCAGGTAAGTTTCCCCCATCTATGCAACTTCCCCAGCCCCTCTGCTCTTGTGCCATCCTGGCCATTTATGCAATTATTTATTTGTTTGTTTGTTTGTTTGTTTGTTTGTTTGTTCAATTTATATGCCGCCCTTCTCCGAAGACTCAGGGCGGCTTACAATGCACTTATAGCAATAGCCTTCATTCTTTTGTATATACCTGCTTATTAGGGCTTTTGGCCCCCCTATGGCCAAAGCGGTGTTTCTACAAAGTCAGCTTATTGCCCCCACAATCTGGGTCATCAATTTACCTACCTCGGAAAGAAGGAAGGATGGAAAGCTGAGTCAACCTTGAGCCTGGTGAGATTTAAACTCGTACTAATTGCAGGCAGCAGGCAGCTAAGTGCTACATAACAGCACTTAGTCTACTGCACCACCAAGGCTCAATCCCATATACCCTTCCCAAACTGTGCCACCTTGACCAGAGCAGAGTACTTCTCACATATCCCAGCACACCCTTCCTGATCTGTTCCCCTTTCCCAAACTGCACAGCACCTCTCATGCACTCCCACACAATCTTCCTATCCCTGCACACCATCACTGATCCATGGCACGTCTCATACACCTCTGTGCATCTCTGCATACTCTCACTGAAACCATAGCGCCCTCTATGTGCCCTCTCTAACCACCCCGATGCCCTTCCTGGCTGACATGGCACCTTTAACAGATTAACAGAGTTGGAAGGGACCTTGTAGGTCATCTAGTCCAGCTACCCCCCTTGCCCAAGCAGGAGACCCTACACAAGTGATGGCTAACCTCTTCCAGACCGAGTGCCCAAAGCATGCGCACGCACCCGAACCCCCAAAATGCGTGAGCGGCCTCCGTGCATGAGTCCCACCCCCATGCTTGCACGCACCCCACCCCATATATGCATGCACCCCCAGCATGTGTCCCGGCCCCACCGTTCATGCACACACATACCCCCCGCACATGCCCTGCCCCCACGCATGCGTGGCAGAGACCTGAAGACCATCTGGCTGGCGGGAGGTGCACCCCCATGTGCGGCAGAGCTGAACTGGGGCAACAGTTCGCATGCCCACAGAGAGGGCACTGTGTGCCACCTCTGGCATGCATGCCATAGGTTTGCCATCACGGCCCTACACCATTTCTGACAGATGGCACTCCAGTCTCTTCTTGAAAGCCTCCACTGATGAAGCTCCCACAACTTCTGAAGGCAAATTCTGTTCTATTGGGTGACTGCTCTCACTGTCAGAAAATTTCTCCTTATTTCCAGGTTGAATCTCTCCTTGTTCAGTTTCCGTCCATTATTCTTTGTCTGGCACATTCCCATGCACCCATCCTGATCTGTACCATTCTCCCTAATGCATGCCAAGCACAATAGCAGGGACTAAGTGGTACATCCATAAAAACAGGAATCTACCACACTAGGTAGGACTTAAGGTACAGACTGTGTAGAGGGGCTTCAGAGACAGTCCACCATATAGCAGTATGGTGCAAGATGTAGACAGGAACAGCATGCACTGAATGGCACAGAAACATCTACACAGGGCTAGATCCTGCAAAATACACATGAGAGATTCTACAGCAAGATTAAGCAAGATTAAGTTTATTATTTTATTTTATTTTATTATTTTATTTTATTTTATTTTATTTTATTTTATTTTATTTTATTTTATTTTATTTTATTTATTTTATTTTATTTTATTATTTTATTTTATTTTATTTTATTTTATTTTATTTTATTATTTTATTTTATTTTATTTTATTTTATTTTATTTTATTTTATTTTATTTTATTTTATTTTATTTTATTTTATTTTATTATTTTATTTTATTTTATTTTATTGCAATTTATATGCCACCTTCCCCCAAAGGACTCAGGGCGGCTTACAAGATAAAAATTCAATAAAAATGTATTTAATTCAATAAAAATGAATTAAATATAAATTAAAATCCAATTACAATTAATTACAATTATTACAATGTAAAAACCCCCCTCAACGGGTCAGTCCATTTGATGAAAAAGCCATGTCTTCAGTTCACGGCGGAAGGAGAGGAGGTCGGGTCCTGTCCTGAGCCCGGTGGGCAAACCGTTCCAGAGGGTCGGCGCTCCCACAGAGAACGCTCTCCCCCTGGGGCCGCCAGCCAACATCGTCTGGCTGATGGCACCCTGAGGAGGCCCGCTCTGTGAGAGCGCACAGGACGATGGGAGGATGGCAGAAGATGGTCCTGCAAGTACCCCGGGCCTAAGCCATGTAGGGCTTTATAGTTGAGCACCAGCACCTTGAAACAAACCCAGAGGACCACCGGCAGCCAGTGCAGGACTGCCTGTCTAGAAGTCCTGCAGGACTTCTAGATAGCCAAGTACTGGCAAATCAGTCAGACATTGGGGTAACAGACAAAGGCCACTATACAGCAGGTGGTGATGGATGTAGCAGTGCCAAGTGGCAATAACATCAGGAAGGAGGAATGACATGAGAAACTGAAGAAGTACCAGGAACTGAAGGAGAAACTAACGAGCATGAGGAAAGTAAAGGCCAAAGTGGTCCCAGTGGTGATAGGAGCACTCAAGGCTGTGTGACTCCTAAACTGGGAGAGTGGCTCCAACAGATCCCCATTAAAGCTCTCTGTCCAGAAAAATGCAGTGCTAGGAACAATTAAGGTACTATTGCACAGTAGAGGATCTGAGACTGAGGAAGGCACAATCTCACTTAGAGGTGAGGAGGGATTTTTTTTTTTTTAGTAGCTATATGTCATAATTTCCTAAACTTATATTCTGAGAAGTAATTAAACATATTAATTTAACTTTGACACAGGGTTTAATGTTTTTGAACATCCATATTCTTTTGAATCACACACCTTTTACATAGAAATTGTTGTTTTGCTTTCATCTTTCTTTTTTTTTGTTGAAATAACTAAAGGCAAACAGAATAGTTCTGTTGCAAAAATAGACGAATGATAAGCTAATTATTTATGAGCCCAGAGCTTGCATTTTTCAAGCAGTACCTATAAAGGAGAATATTTCTCAAGCAGTGCCTATCACCAGAGAAGTAGCATTGGGATCACTGCCTTATTTTCATTTTCAAGGAATGCCTGCCCTGTATACCATCAGTGGCAGCCCTGTCACCAGAAAGCATGTTTTACTTGGCTAGGCTCCCAGTTCCTGTAATCCTGCTGTGGTGGCATAAATGGTATGGGATCCAAATAAAGAGTAGCTATCGAATCACCAAAAGCAGCTTGAACAGCAAAGGAGGTTTTTCCACATCTTTTTTCCTTTCTTTCTTTTTCTTTCTTTTTTCCTTTCTCTTTCTTTTTCTTTCTTTCTTCCTCTTTCTTTCTCCCTTTCTTTTTTCTTTCTCTTTCTTTTTTGGGAAAAGAAAGTGTGACCGAAGGTGCAAAATGAAAAGGAAGATGAGGCGCTTAGTAACTAGTATCACATAAGCACTGATTGGCTTATTGTTCTTATGCTCAGGGATTGGTTAGAAAATGGAAGCGTGATTGACTGTTGAGCTAGAGAGACTCAGAAGCATGTGAACATCTGCTCATTGCACTGCGAGTTTAATACACGTCTCACAACAATCCTGATATTAAATTTAAATTAGAATTTAAGTAGTTGGGAGACAAAAAACTGGGTTATCTGCGAGGATTTCGTGCTAGATTATATGCAGAATTGTGTTTAGAATCATACAGAACACTTATGTAAATTCAGATATATGAATTGCTGGAACAGACCTCCCCCAGTTTTAAATGTCCAAGTTCCTGCTGTTCCCAGCTAGCATTCTATTAACCAGCATGATGGGAGCCATAGATCAATTCTTCTGCTGAACATCCCTTGAAAGAAAGCTGATTTATACAGCACCCAAAGAACTCTCATTGGTGGGCATTATAAATACCTGTAACCAGTCTCAAAAAGCCAAAGACATAAGACATAGGAATGTTGCAATTAATGTTAAAGTCAATTTCCTGTAATTTTCAACTGCCCAAATATGTACATGTTTAAATCTGTTCATATACAAAATTATTTGTTTTTCTAAGTCTGCAGAGTAGCCATGTTCCTCCAGTCTTAGTTTTGGCTGCTGGAGTAGCTGAAAATGATGAAACACTTTTGGATCTTTCCTCATGATCTCATTCAAAAAGTACTGTATTTCTGAGTTTAAGACACACCTTTTTCCCCCCAAAAAGAGGGTGAAAATCTGGGTGTGTCTTATACTCAGAATGTAGTTCCATCCAGCCTCTCAAACAGAGGTTTCAGAAGCTGAAAAAAAAGCCTCAGAAACGAAGCTTCAGAAAAAAAGCTTTCAAACAGAGCTTCAGAAAAAAAAGCTTTTTTTCTGAAGCTCTGTTTCGGAGGCTTTTTTTCTGAAGTTTCAGAGGCTTTTTTTTCTGAAGCTGTTTCAGAGGCTTTCAAAAGCAAGGGGAGCGAGGGGTGTCACACACGCATTTGGGGCACACTGAATTATGGGTGTGGGCAACCGTGGGCGCAACCCCCTCACGCTCCCCCCACTTTTGGCACACAACGACAAAAAGGTTAGCCATCACTGCACTAGAGGTACTTCAACCACTTCTGAATATCAGTTGATAGAGAACATGTGAGATGTTACTATTACATTTTGTGGGCTTCACAGGGTTTCTGGTTAGCCACTGAGGAAATTGAATGATGGACTGGATATGGCTTTGCCCTGATTCCAAGGCTCTTGAGGTCATAGAGTCTGCTGAGCAAATACAGAGGATGGTAGTCTCATATTGCTCTGCTGATTTCATGTTCTTTGTGTTTTCCTAGTGAACAATAATGGATGGAATTCTGTGAAATAAGATCAACATTTATGGCATAAAACCAGCCCTACGAATGAACTGCAATGAAATAATAAATCTACCAGTGTACCATAAAGTAATCCAAAGGTTTTTTTTTTTTTTAAAGGAACTGGAAGCTGAAATCAGGGAGAATCATATTTCTGTCACCACTGCTATTAAATAAAACCAATTTCGTTGTATACACGATGTACAATGACAATACAGGCTATACTACTATAATCCCTGTTTTCTAATAATACTCATTTAGCTCCAGAATATTTTCATATTTAGCCTTTCATATGTGTCTTAGTTTTTCAGCATTATGATTTTCAAAATTGATAAGCTCCGGTCTGCACAAGGAGGACACAAACATCTAGTGGTCATACAGGAATGTATGGGGGAATGCTTCTGGATGGGATTACAAACAGCCATTGAGGATTTCTGTTGTCTCTGGTACCTTGGAGGTCGAAACATCGCCAAGACACTTCATATATATATATGTATATGTATATATATATGGTATATTATCAAATGTAGTAGGAAAAATGTGCTTTCAGGTATGTTTCTGTTTAAGATTTAAACATTTTATTAGATTATAGAATAAAATACAAAAATACAAAAGCAAATAGTAAGACACAGTGGGGAGGAAAAGGGAAAAGACAAGTGGGAGAGGGAGAAAAAAAAAGTGTTGACTTCCAACTTTCTCTGTTGCAGTGCAAAAAAGAAATACATGGATTACAGCAGGGGTATCAAACTCAAGGCCCACAGGCTGGATCCTGCCCACAGTGTGCTTAGATCTGGGCCACGGGGCTGCCCTGGGAACACTGAAGGACCAGCCCACAGTGCCTCTGCCAGCAAAAACAGAGCTCGGGAGAGCCAGGTGTGACCTCCCAAGCTCCGTTTTGGGCTGAGGTGGTCTCCTGCAACCCTCTGCCAGTGAAAATGAAGCTCAGGAGCCCTCCCAAGCTCCATTATCACTGGCAGAGTGCTTGGGCCACCACAGGCGCTCCCGACACAAGTGACATCAAGCTGGCCATGCCCGCCCACCCCGTCCCAAGGTTAAACACAACCCTGATGCAGCCCTCAATGAAATTGAGTTTGCCACCCCTGGAGTAGAGGAACTCACAAATCCCACCAGGTACTGTTTGGTATAAGAACCAGCTTCTATTAACCTTCATCTTTTTAGAGGACATGGCTGTTATGTTTTACATGGGATGCATCCACAGCAGGCAGTTTAAGTCTTTTGGGGATGACAGAGCTGCCATCTTTTACATCCCACATGACAATATAATCATTGCAGTGCCTGTTAGAAACTAGTACCAGAACAAATAATGTGAGCTTTATTGAGGATTATCTCTTTCCATTACTGAAACCTGAGATATTGATCCAAAGAACAACACAACTGAGAAGAACAACTTTCTCCCACACAGGAAGCTCAAAAGAGGCCAGACTGAACAAAGCTGTGTACAAGTTGATTACTATATATTCCTCGAGAATGTCCTGTCCAGTTTGCAGGCATAGAACATAGAATAATAGAGTTGGAAGGGATCTTGGATCTTGGAGGCATTTTTCTAATCTCCACTGGAGAAAAACAGTTTGTAAGTATACCTTCTCCATAATGCCACTCTGAAGGCTCTAGCTGGTTAAAAGACTTTTTATCCCTGTGGTGGACAGAATATGTTTTCCCCAATTTGTACTAATCTTGTTAGTTCTGTTTACAATAACATTTCCCCAAAGACCCCTTTGAACAAATAATGACTTCCTTTGTCACCCCTTGCTGTCAGAATGAACAGATGGGTATAAAACAATAAAATCTTTTTGTTTCTAATGATGGTGGCCTTCAAGTGTAATTAAAACAAGTCGATTTCCCCCCATGTGACAGCCACTCTGGAGAATGGAACGCCTAGGCTGAATTTTCCCCAAATGCCTGCACAGTTTCTATTCCAAAACAGCATATCTCTCTTTCAATCTCTCTTGAATTAAGTTTACTGCCAAGTTTTATAACCTGAAGCCTAAGGCCAATTGTAACTCTTGAAAACCCTCTATAAAAATTACCATTGTTGTTTTTAATGTGACAATAGAGAGAAATTAGTACGCACATGATTGGAGCGTATTCAAATGGACTGCACTTAATTTTAATTCAACTTAAAAGTAAACTATACCCTGTTTACTTTTTCTCCTAACCACACAGTATTTTTGGAGCATAAGCCCCTTGGACTAAGTGCAATCCTTATCCTGGAAAAGGTTGCACAAAAAAAAGCTTTTCCCCAATCCTCCTTCCAGGTAGCTCCTGTAGGCTCACCTGTTCAATTGATATGAAAGCGATGCAAATAACAAACCTTAATCACTGGTTTTACCTTGACAAACTCTGTCTCAAAGGTGAACTTGCACCTTAGATCCATGCATTGCATTAATGAATTGCTTGCTGAATAAACCCAAATTGGCTGAGTTTGCATAGCAGCCAGCTGTAAACTCTAATTTTCAAACTACAAGGGATTGGAGCCACATAACCTACTAATTGAAAATCAGATGAATCACATTATGGCTTGGAGGCATGTGTGACTTCAGCAAGTGTCCTTGGGCATAATGGAAAAATAAAGTGCAAAAAAGCTACCATGGGCATCTGCTGTAATTACTCTTTTGTTACTATAAACTGAATGATAGATTCTGATGCAAAGCCAAGTGCTTTTGGCTTCAGATCCAACTGGGATCTTTCTTTCCCTTAACAATAAAGTTTAAGATGAGAGACTCGTATCTTCTATCCAGTCCCCGTGCCAGTAGGAATCACTGTTCTGCTTTTATCAAAAGTCACAATGGCACCCGTTCTATACACAGTAATCATTAAAAACAACCTCAGCACCAGAAAACCAACTTCTTCTCTTCACCAGAGAATCATAGGTTAAAGTTTAGGGCCATTTGGTCCTGTTTCTGGCTACCATTTTCTTCACACTGGTAGAATTATCTCTGCTTTCCGAGCTTGCTCTGAATGTAATGTAACCATTTTAGGAAGTCTCAGCAGATAGCAGCACTCAGGCAATCTTGGCTGGCTGATACTGCTAGAGAACTCCTGGGCTGTATGCTAGACTTGGAAGTTGGAAAAAAAATATAGAATACAGCAGTGGTGAAATCCAAATTTTCTGTGGGCGCGGCTTGGTGGGTGTGGCAGGGGAAGGATACTGCAAAATCTCCATTCCCACCCCACTCTGGGGCCAGCCAGAGGTGATATTTTCCGGTTCTCTGAACTACTCAAAATTTCCGCTTCCGGTTCTCCAGAACCCATCAGAACCTGCTGGATTTCACCCCTGGAATACAGAATAACAAAGTTGGAAGGGATCTTGGATGTCTTCTAGTCCAACCCCCTGCTTAAGCAGGAACCCCTATATCACTTCAGTCAAAAAGTTGCCTAATCTCTTCTTAAAAACCCCAAGTGATGGAGCATCCACAACTTCTAAAAGCAAGCCTTTCCATTGATTGTTCTCACTGACAGGATATTTCTCTTTAATTCTAGACAGGATATCTCTTTGTTATGCTTCCAACTGTTAGTTCTTGTCCTGCCCTCAGGTGCTTTGGAGAATAGTCAATCCCCTCTTCTGGCAAATTCCTTCCATATTGTTGCTGTGGGGATATATAAGCAATCGGCAGGACTAGAACCCAGCTCAAGAGCATCCTTATGTTAGCCATCTTCAAACTCTGGTCTCAGTAAATTTGCTCATTTCCCATGGCTTAAATATGTGTCTGGGAATGAAATTAGGGGGCTTTGCTTGCTTGTCTGTTCTATTCTATTCTATTCTATTCTATTCTATTCTATTCTATTCTATTCTATTCTATTCTATTCTATTTATACTTGTGTGGTCTTTCATCTTAGAATCACAACTCTGGGCTGCTCACAAAGATTATATAAAACAAGTAGCATTTAAAAAGATAAATGCAGAACAAAAACGAAGATTCCCAGTGCCACAACCTTGATGCAACCCACAGCACTGTGTTTCAGTTCCAATTTCACCCTATCCCAAGGTTTGGGGGAAAGGCTGGGCTTTCAAGGGGAAGGATGCTCTAGGGGCCAGAGGCTTCCAAGGAAAAGAGGGCAAGGGCAGGGGCTTCCAAGGAAAAGATGGGGACATTTAAAGGAAAGAAGTGTGTCCACTGTATTTCAATCAATCAGAATAGAGCTGGAAGAGACCTTGGCCTTCTAGTCCAACCCCCTGCTCGAGCAGGAGGGTTTCAGGCAGGTGACTGTCCTGTCCAGTCTCTTCTTAAAAACCAACAGTGATGAAATACCCACAGCTTCTGACGGCAAGCTGTTAATTGTCCTCACTGTCAGGAAGTTTCTCCTTAGTTCCAGAGGTTGCTTTTCTCCTTGATTAGTTTCCATTCATTTTGTTTCTTGTCTTGCCTTCTTTATGCTCAAAGCATCTTTAGTGCTTTGGAAAATAAGTTGACTTGCTCTCCTTTGTGGCGGCCCTTCAAATACTGGAATACTGCTATCATGTCCCTCCAGTCCTTCTTTTCTCTAGATTGGCCAAACCCAAATCCTACAACCGTTCTTCATATGTTTTAGTCTCCAGGCCTTTAATCATCTCAGTTGCTCTTCCCTCCACTTTTTCCAACGTCTCAACATATTTTTGTTTAAAAAACGATGTTTGTATTTTATTATTTTTTTATTTGATCTGGTAGGACAGGGAGAGGCAGTCCTGTCAATAACCTGGCCTCATGCCATGGATGGCTTTAAAGGTGATAATCAGCATCTTGAATTCACCTGGAACAAAAACAAGAGACAATGCAGCTCACACAGCAGAAATGCAACATGGGCAAACCTAGGGCTCTTAACATCTAGACCAGTTGTAACTTTTGGTTATATTCAAGGGCAATCCCATGCAAAGCACACTGCAGTAGTGACCAAGGCATGAGTGACTATGAGATGTGTAACTGGGTATCATTGGCAAACTGAAGGCAATCTGGTTAAAAACAGCAAATATTTTTAGTTAAAATAATCATTTTGGCAAATTATTTACACTCATTTAATTTAAATGAATAAAACTGCATATAAAGGAAAGATTTATTACATTAAGATACTTCCTTATATTGTTGACCCAGAGATAAGTTCTTTGAGAGAGGTGGGCAGTCTAGGAACATGAAATGAAAAATGAATGAATGAATGAATGAATGAATGAATGTATATTTGGGTTGGGTTGGGTGCACTTTTTGAATCTTTCTTAATTCAGCAAGTCCCAATTGGGTGTCATATTGGGGATTCTGGAAGTCATAAGAACATATATATGTAGGGAGTTTGGTTGGAGAAAATATTTTAATGTGACATCACTGCCATTGTTCAAAATTATACTAGGCAAATGAATGGGTGGGACTGATCAAAACTGTCAACAAGCTGGCTTATGTGATATCCAAGAGTGAGTTATGAAGCAGAAACTGCATGGTTCAAAGGTCAATGCTACCATGAAACATTTGGTTGGTGGAAGGACAAACAAGAATATCTAACTTCAAGTGCTTGAAAACCAAGGAAAAATAGTCCTGCACTGCCATCTGTTGGCTGCTGAGTTCCAGCCCTTGAAGACTGACATTGTTTAAATGAAGCCGACAAAAACTAATCTGAGATAATCGTTTTGATCCAGGATTTGCAATGGATGCCCTCCTATAAAACAAATTTGTGAAACAAATAGGTAGGATACTTTTCACACTTGGAAGACATAAGTATCATCACAAAAGATGTCAATCTCCACAGCAAATCAAAAGGAGAGAGCTGTCCCTTGTTCTGTCAATACATTTGCTTTTCAGCATTCAAAAGCATTCAAGTGGATTGAAATGAATAAAGAACTATTATCGCCAAATAATCAGAATTTATTTCATTTAGTGTAGTCATGCATTGAGATTCTTTAAAGGGGATATTTTCTCTCTAGTAAGTGAGAAAATATCACTCAGAAAAAGCTTAGATAAAGCAACCATGTAATTATTATTTTATCTTTTTGGGAGAAAACTGTAGGCAGCTGACATTTGCATTACCAATACTTCTGAAGTCATTGACGTTTGCACCAAGGAGGCATCCTGACTACGTTTGTTGTTTGCGTGAACTAAAACAAAACCTTAATCCCTGGGACCTTCAAACAGATGAACTACTTCAACAACATGGAAATAATTTGCTATATTTTACTGTATGATGGTATGAATTTCCAACTCTAATCAATGACCATGAAAGTTTCTGATGTTTCCCCACTGAAGGACCAGTTAGGTCAATCCTGCTTAGTTTTCAGGACAAGGTCAGCCAGGTGATGTCACCTAGAAGACATGTATGCCAGTGGTGGGTTTCAAATTTTTTTACTACTGGTTCTGTGGGTGTGGCTTGGTGGGCGTGGCAGGATACTGTAAAATCTCCATTCCCTCTCCAATCCAGGGTAAGGTTACTACAAAATCCCCATTTCCTCCCGATCAGCTGGGACTTGGAAGGCAGAGATAGATGGGGGTGGAGCCAATCAGAATTTTTACTACCGGTTCTCTGAACTACTCAAAATTTCTGCTACCGGTTCTCCAGAACTGGTCAGAACCTGCTGAAACCCACCTCTGATGTATGCACTAGGACAATTTAGTATACCTTTTCATATTTTCTCAAACTGAGGGATTTCTGTAAATATTGCACAATTAAACCTTTCTCTGTGTGTATATATCTTCTAACCCAGGGGTGTCAAGCTCACAGTGTCACATTTTTGTCACGTGACGTATCAGAACTTTTTCCTCCTTTGCTAAAATGGGGGTGGGCATGGCCAGCCCGTGACGCATCCGGCCCATAGGCCGTAAGTTTGACACCCCTGTTCTAACCAATCCAAACCCTTCTATGGCTGAGTTTATACAGTGATTGAACCTACAATCTAACCTGATTAGCCTTTCATAAAGCTCCATTTCCACAGGCATTTGGGTTTGGGTGAGCACTGCTGATATGTGTGTGTGTGTGTGTGTGTGTGTGTGTTGTTTTAGCCAGGGCATCATGGGTTATATGCTGTTGTAGTAATTGTTGTACACATTCCAGAGTCACTACATTTAAATAGACCACACAGCTCGGTCTATCTTAAGACAAGCCCAGCCAGTTGTGACTTACTTGGAAAACATGGTTAAGGAAATAACATAGCATGATTGGTGATCATAACATAATCCCTGCCCCAGGGAATTTTCCCACTCTGAAACAACAGCTGCAATATTATTGTTTTTTCCCCCTCTTTTCCTTGTCATCTTTTCTTTAGTGACTCCTGAGAGCAGTTGTCTCCAATATGCAATCTCCCAGCAAGCTAAAGTACGACTCCCACTATCCCCTTATACCACGATTTAGCTCTCACGAGGCATCATAAATTTCTCTATAATCTTTAAATGGCTAGGATAAAAGCTTTGTTCCTCTTTTTAACTTATCTTGATGAAAAGAAACAACTTGCACAGTAAAAGTTGTGACTATGAGAACAGACTGGTCATTTCTGAAAAAACAATTGTATGCCAAATGCTTAGGCATTTAAATGCCACCCAATATAAAGTGATGCAGATGGAACAATTTCCAACATAGATGCTGCCAGCAATCTTCCAAGTCTGAAGGCCCAAAGGCACAACTCTGCTTTCTGTTTCTGAAGATGGTCTTCACTCCCAAGATGCTGGATCTCTCTTATTTACTGTCCCATCTCTGCATCTTATATGCTATCATAAAGTATGAAAGAAGTCAAATAGCAAGAATTTTTTTTCCAGTTTATATAGCCATTATAACACAAGCTGTCTGATAAATTCCATCAGTGAAAACATCACACAGAACTAAACAGTGTTAGTCCTGGCACTGAGTCTAATTTCAGGAATGGAAAAAATAAATGGGCCTGCTGCTGGCTTTAACAATAATCTGATGTGAAGCTTCTGACATAAGTAAAATAAGCATTTGCTCACATCTGTAGGACAAGTTTCTGATAAGAACAGAGTTGTAGGGGCTGAGAACCGAGACACGGGTAATTTACATTAACTTTGGTTTATTTTGACAACTCAAGTTGCTTAACAATTTGGAACCTGCTTTCTCTCATTTGAAGAGAGAGAGAGGGAGTGGGGGGAGGGAGGGAGGAAGAGAAAATATATACTGTATTTTTTGGAGTATAAGCCGCACCTTTTTCCCCCCTAAAAGAGTGTGAAAATTTAGGTGCGTCTTACACACCGAATGTAGCCCCGCCCACCCACTGGCCCCCACCCTTTGGCCTGTGCCTCGCAGCAGTTACCTCCTTGCAAGCAAACAGCAAGAAAAAACAGCTCCTTTCAGTTTCAGCACATCCTAATTAGCACAAGTTGATTGGATCGGCCTTCCAACTCTCAGATGTTTTGTGCAGGGCTCTGCTGCTTGCTGCAAAGAGGTAAATTCTGGAGCAGATTTTTTTTTTCCTTGTGCTAATCAAGCTATGCTGAAAACGAAAAATGAAAGTAAAGCAGGCTGTTTGCTGTTTGCAACGAGGCAAAATTGCTCAGAGGCAGAGGGAGATTTCTTTTTCTTCTTTTCCTCACCAAAAAAGGTTGGGCCCGGAGGGAGGGGTCCCTCTGGTAGAAATGTGCCCACCAGGTTTCCACGCATTCCATCAGCCAAGGTCACAGGGGAGGGGCAGAGGAGTAGCGGTTATTATTAGAGAAGGTCTTAGGCCGAGGGAGACCACTGTTCCTCAGACGGCCGGTTGTGAGTCCCTCCTTGTGAAGTGGGGCCACGGGGTTCAGATGGGTTTGCTGATCACGTACCTGGCTCCCTGCCACGTGGCGGCAGCCCTGCCCGAGCTACTCAACGTTATTGCCGCGGTGGCGGTTGATACCCCCAGACTTATGGTCATGGGGGATTTCAACCTGCCATCTGTGGGTGAGGCGTCTGAGGTGGCTCGGGAGTTCATGGCTTCCATGACGGCCATGGACCTGACCCAACTAATTCATGGCCCTACGCACACTGGGGGAAACACACTGGACTTGGTTTTTGTCTCTGGACAGTGATTGAGTCATCTCGAGATAGGGGATATAGTCATCGAGCCCTTGTCATGGCCAGATCACTTGCTCCTTCGCCTTGACCTTCGAACCGCGACACCCGGCTGCAGGGAAGCGGAACCGATAAGATGGTACCGCCCCAGGCGCCTGATGGAACCTGATAGGTTCCAGATGGAGTTGGGCCAATCCCGGAGGTTCTGGCTCACGCCTCATCTGGGGACCTAGTGGCCGCCTGGGATAGGGCGGCTGCTGGAGCCCTGGACTGAGTCGTGCCTTTGCGGCCTCTGACCCAGCGCCGATCTCGCCTGGCTCCTTGGTTTACCGAGGAGATGAAGGAGATGAAGCGCCGAAAAAGACACCTAGAGAGCTGTTGGAGGGCTAGTCTTTCTGAATCTGACTGAACACTGGTAAGATCTCATATTAGGAGTTACCTAGTGGCTATAAAAGCAGCAAAATGTACTCATTTTGCTGCTCTTATTGCATCATCAGATAATCGCCCGGCCGCCCTGTTTAGGGTGACCCGCTCCCTGCTCCACCAGGAAGTGCGGGAGGACCCCTTGGAGGGAAGAGCCGAGGATTTTGTTCAGTATCTGCATGACAAAATCACTCAGATTCGGGCAGGTCTGGACTCTGACTGGATAGATCCAGCGAGGGTGACAGAGGCAGGTCTTGAGACTGTTATCTGGGATGAGTTTGATCCTGTGACCCCAGATGACGTGGACAGGATTCTGGGTAGATTGAACACGACCACATGTTTGTTGGACCCGTGCTCCTGGCTGGTTAGTGCTGGCTTCCCGGGAGGTGACGCAAGGCTGGCTCCAGGGGATTATAAATGCTTTGTTGGGTGAGGGTGTCTTCCCCGCCGCCCTCAAAGAGGCGGTGGTAAGGCCCCTCCTCAAGAAGCCTTCCCTGGACCCGGCAGTATTGGCTAATTATCGTCCAGTCTCCAACCTTTGCTTCGTTGCGAAGGTTGTTGAGAGTGTGGTTGCGCGACAGCTTCCCCAGTACCTGGATGAAGCATCGTATCTGGATCCGTTCCAGTCGGGCTTCAGGCCTGGGTACAGCATGGAAACGGCATTGGTCGCGTTGGTGGATGATCTCTGGAGGGCTCGGGACAGGGGTTGTTCCTCTGTCCTGATCCTGTTAGATCTCTCAGCGGCTTTTGATATCATCGACCATGGTATCATGCTGCACCAGCTGGAAGGTTGGGGGTGGGAGGCACCGTTTTACGGTGGTTCTCCTCCTTTCTCTCTGACCGGTCACAGTCTGTGTTGACAGGGGGGCAGAGATCGACCCCGAGGCCCCTCATATGTGGGGTGCCGCAGGGATCGGTTCTCTCGCCCCTTTTGTTCAACTTTTATGTAAAGCCGCTGGGCGAGATCATCCGTGGTTTCGGGGTGAAGTACCATCAGTACGCTGACGACACCCAGCTGTACATCTCCACCCCGGACCACCCCAACGATGCCCTTGAAGTGATGTACCAGTGCCTGGAGGCCGTACGGATCTGGATGGGGAGAAACAGGCTCAGGCTCAACCCATCCAAGACCGAGTGGCTGTGGTTTCCGACGTCCCAATATAGTCAGCTGGCGCCATCGCTAGCTATTGGGGGCGAATCATTGGCCCTCACGGAAAGGGCTCGTAACTTGGGCGTCCCCCTGGATTCACGGCTGTCTTTAGAAGAGCACTTGATGGCCATGACCGGGAGGATTTTTCATCAGGTTTGCCTGATTCGCCAGTTGCGTCCCTTTCTAGATCGGGACTCATTACGCACAGTCACTCATGCCCTCATCACCTCTCGTATGGACTATTGTAATGCTCTCTACATGGGGCTCCCCTTGAGGTGCACCCGGAGGCTGCAACTGGCGCAGAGTGCGGCCGCGCGGGTGGTTATGGGAGTGGCGTGGAGCTCCCATGTAACACCTCTCCTGCGCGAGCTGCACTGGCTACCGGTGGTCTTCCGGGTGCGCTTCAAGGTTCTGGTTACCACCTTTAAAGCGCTCCATGGCTTAGGACCTGGTTACTTACGGGACCGCCTACTACCATCAATAGCCTCCCACCGACCAGTACGTTCCCACAGAGAGGGGCTCCTCCAGGTGCCGTCGGCCAAACAATGTCGGCTGTCGGCCCCTAGGGGGAGAGCCTTCTCTGTGGGGGCACCAACGATCTGGAATGAGCTCCCCCCAGAGATACGGAGGATTCCAGATCTGCACACCTTCTGCCGCGAGCTGAAGACTCTTTTATTTCATCAAGCTGGCCTCGCCTAAATCTTCTCCCTTTTAAGTGCAAATTTTAAATTTTAATGTATTTTAAAATATGGGTATTTTAAATTATGGGTATTAATTCAGCCAAATTTATTTAATTCATTTTATTCAATTTTAAATTTTGTATATGTATGTGTTTTATTTTATGGCTGTTCACCGCCCTGAGTCCTTCGGGATTAGGGCGATATAGAAATTCAATAAAATAAAATAAAATAACTAAATAAATTGGCGTGGCATGGATGCTATCAGCCTGTGGCACTGCAGAGGAGTTATGGAAGACCAGGATGCTTCAATAGTGGCCTTCAGCTCTTCTGCATTGTTCGGTCTCATGTCTCTCATCTTGCTCTTGGCAATGCCCCATAGACTCTCTATGGCAGTGGTTCTCAACCTTCGTAATGCCGTGACCCTTTAATACAATTCCTCATGTTGTGGTGACCCCCAACCAGGGGTGGGTTCTAAATTTTTTTACTACCGGTTCTGTGGGTGTGGCTCATTTTGTGGGCGTGGCTTGGAGGTCATGTGACTGGGTGGGTGTGGCTAGCTGGTCATGTGACCGGGTGGCCATGGCTATGTGTATAGGGACTACTCAGAGGGCTGAAAAAAGTCATTTCTGACACTTTTGACTGGTCCTCACACTTATGACCATCCTCACATTTATGCCCGTGCAGCATTCTTAACAACCATGTCACTCATTTCACAACTGCTTCTCTTCACCATGGTGACAAGATAGGGCAAAAACGTAAAATGTGAGGACAGTCGTAAGTTCGAGGACTGGTCAAAAGTGCGAGGACCAGTCAGAAATAACTTTTTCAGCCCTCTGAGTAGTCCATATGCACAAAAGGATACAGCAATAGAGAGGGATGAAGGAAGAGAAGGGAAATTAGAGTAGGAGTGAGGGTAAGAGAGGGAGGAAGAGAGGAGGAGAAGGAGAAAGGTAGAGGAAGTAGGGAGGAGAAGAAGAGGGGGAGGAAGAGAAAGTAAGAAGGAAAGAAAAGAGAGAGGTGGTAGGTTTGAGGAGAAAGATTGCTGTACAATAAAAAAGATGAAAGGGAAGAAAGGCAACCCCAAACAAATTTAAAGATATTAAGATAAAGAATGAATTGTTAAACTTTAAAGAATAAAAGAGAACAAATATGAATAAATAACAATAATTAGAAACACACATACAAACATACAATGTATTTTCTTTGAATAGAGTATTTGGCCGGTTCATAAATTTAAACAGTGTTTAGTCATTTCAATTAAATTTACAATTTCTATATTTCCTTTTTGCCATATTTATTCCTCATCTATTTTTGTAAAAAACCAATATTACCCTTCATCCTCATCTCTAATCTTAATCAAATTCAATTTTTCCCTTCTATTCTATATTATACCCCTTCCCATTGTCATCTATTTTTATATCCATCCTCACATTGGTTAATTATGTAATATTACAGTTCTTTAATATGAATTCAACATTTTAATATAAATCAATTAGTTATATAACTACCTTTTTTGTATATTATTCCAATTATTTCCATGCAATCCAATTTCTTACAAATCAATTAATTATATTTACCAATAATAATAAACCAAATAATTTCCCCATATATTCCTCCAAACCACAACTTAACCATTTCTGCTTTCAACACAATATACAATTAATAGTATCTCAATTATTACAATTCCCTAGTTAAATAGAGCTTTTTTTCTTTTGTGTTTTAAAATCTCCTCTTTCTCCCTAAATTTCCCGTTGTTTGCACCTACCTTTTTTGGTGAGGAAAAAGAAAAGAAATCTGCCTGCCTAATTTTCCAACGTGCAAAGCCAACAGCCTGCTTTACTTTCTCTTTCGTTTTTCAGTTTAGGTAGGGGAAAAAAATCTGCACTCTTTCCAAGCAAGCAAAAGAGCCCTGAGCAAAACAGCTGAGAGCAAATCAGCTGGGGGTCGGGAGCCGATCTAAGCAAGGGCTAATTAGCCTCTGCTGAAGCTCCGGGGGGCAATAAAATTACAAAAAAACCACCGAACCCTTTGTTAAATTGCTGGCTCCCCCGCCCCTCGCCCACCACTATTTATTGGCAATAAATAATGGTGCGGAGGGGCGGGGCAAGCCAGCAATTTAACAAAGGGTTCGGCTGCAGCACTGGCTCTAGGGCGGCCCTTTGAAGCCCCGCGGCAAGAATTTAAACAGTTTTTTTTCCTCTAGCCATCGGAGGCAGCAATAGATGGGGAGTGGGCAGGGTAAGCGAACGGCCGGCGATCCAACAGAGGAGTGAGGGTGAGTGAAGGCGTGGGAGGGGGAGAGAGAGGGCTTTGGCGACCCCTGTGAAATGGCCGTTCGACCCCCAAAGGGGTCGCGACCCCCAGGTTGAGAACCGCTGCTATATTGGAAGGTTGCTTACTCATTCAGTTATGAAGATGATAAAACAGTGATCTGTTATTTATGATTTTGCTTTTATGTCATTCAAGCAATATAACAAACTCCCTACAGATTTTAAAGGAAACAATGATACGTGCTTTTAGTCTTTCTGTTCCCTATTTTTCTATGGATCAAGTTACAGTGTAAAAGCAAAAACTAAAACCAAAACAATAAAGACAGCTATGGAGAAATATTGGGCCAATGTAGACAGAAATTGTAACGGGGCACTAGATAGGAAGGCTACCTCACTTCTTTTGCTTAACCACAAAATCATTTCTGCAAATTGATTTTGCAGCGAGACACAATTCCATACACACACACACACACACACACACACACATACACACACGAAAGTTAGCACCCACCCCTCTCCTAGAAGAATGAAATATTCTAGGAAATATTAAAAAGGCAGAATATTATATTTCCCTGGATGAGAAAAGGAGAAACATGTTTTTAAAGACAAAGGACAGCTCCCTGCAGCTCCCTGCCCCCAGCAAATATTTGGCCCATTGGGCAGGACTGGGCCAGCCTATCTATAAGACAATTAAACCTCCAGTTCCAGGGTGATGGGATTAAGACATGACCCCTCAGGACATAATAGGATTATCCTTCTACCCATCTAGCAGCAGGGCTCATTGCATTGCGAAATCACCTGGGAACATTACATCACCCAGCAAGGTTCAACCAAACGTATGTCAGACAACCTCAGCTATGACCCCTGGGAGTCTGAATAGAATAGAATACATTTCTTGCACAGGAACAGGAAGCTGAAGGGCAAAGCCCAAGAGAGGGTATAAATACCTGTCTCTCTCTCTCTCCTCCATTTACAGATTAACAGAGTTGGAAGGGACCTTGTAGGTGATCTAGTCCAACCCATACCCAAGCAAGAGACCCTACACCATTTCTGACAAATGGCAGTCCAATCTCTTCTTTAAAGTCTCAAGTGGTGAAGCTCCCACAACTTCTGAAGGTAAACTGTTCCACTGGTTGATTGTTTTCACTGTTAGAAAATTTCTCCTTATTTCCAGGTTAAATCTCTCCTTGTTCAGTTTCTGTAGGCAGCTGAAATTTGCATTTCCAATACTTCTGAAGTCATTGAGTTATTCCTTGCCTGGTCTATAGGTTCTTTAGAAAATAGCTTGACCCCTTCCTCTTTGTGGCAGCCCCTCAAATATTGGAAGACTGCTATCATGTCTCCCCTGATCCTTCTCTTCACTAGACTAGCCATGCCCAGTTCCTGTAACAATTCTTCATATGTTTTAGTCTCCAGTCCCCTAATCATCCTGGTTGCTCTTTTCTGCACTTTTTCTAGAGTCTCAACATCTTTTTGTTGAGTGTGGTGACCAAAACTGGATGCGGTATTCTAGGTGTGGTCTTACTAAGGCTTTATAGAGTGGTCTTAGTACCTCACTTGATCTTGATTGTATCCCTCTGTTAATGCAATTTAGGATTGCATTGGCTCTTTTGGCTGCCGCTGCACACTGCTGGCTCATATTTAGCTGGTTGTCCACTAAGACTCCAAGATCTCTCTCACAGTTACTGCTATTAAGCCTGGTTTCACCCAGTCTATATATGTGTATTTTTGGTTTTTCTTGCCAAAGTGTAGGACTTTACTTTTCTCTACGTTGAATTTCATTTTGTTAGATAGGGGTCAGCTGCCTAGGACTTCAAACCCATGTGGCCCTGTCCATCAATAAACCATCTTTCCAATCAGCTTCCATTTTTCCAGTGTTTTTCTCCCATCTTGGAACTGAACCAGATGGATATTTCTTCCAACTGTAGGAAGTTAGCACCCACCCCTTTCCTGGAAGAGTGAAACAGTTTAGGAAATATGAAAAAGGCAGAATATTATATTTCCCTGGATGAGAAATGGAGAAGCATATTTTACAGACAAAACAGCTTCCACCTTCCTGCCCCCACCCTTTGTCAATGGGCCATTAAGGCCTGGGCCAGTCTATTCTACATAACAAAGATCTGCCTCCTTCAGGCAGAGCCATAGTAGGAATTGCCAAAGATCCAACAAAGATAGGATTAGCCCTCTACACAATAGCAACAGAAACTCACCACATATGACCTGGGAAGCACATGTGACCATCAGCCAGCAAGACCCCCACCCCCTGGGAGTCTGACAACCAATCAGAGTACTCTTTCTGGGCCCCAGGAAGTGCAGAGCCAGAGAGAGCATAAAAACCCGAAGATTTACTGTATCTGCCCCTTTTCTGTTCAGGAACTCAAGCCATGTGATCCCGTCCACCATTAAACCATCTTTCCAAGCAGTCTCCATGTTTCCACTGTCTTTTTCCCCACTTGGAGCAGAACCTAGAAGGATGTTTCTTCCAACAATTGGCGAGCCAGTGGGACTCCAAGCTAACCTAACCAATGGACCAGGCCCAGGTAAGCCTCCCTTGCTAGCTGCAGACCCATTGAGTCTGTGGGCATGTTTTCGTGGATCTTGGCCATTTGGAACTAGGTTTTAAAGGGGTTTTGAGTTTGAGCTCAAAGGCTGCTTGGACCATCCTTGAACCTAGAAGGATGTTTCTTCCAACACAACAATAGAATAGAATTCTTTATTGGCCAAGTATGATTTGGCACACAAGGAATTTGTCTTTAAAGGTGAAACTAATATATGAGATAGACTCATTACATGCAAAGCAAGATAGTTCAAGCCTTGATTTGTCATAATTTTGATGATTATGGCTTACAGCTAATGAAAACCCCAAATTCACAATCTCAGAAAATTAGAATATTGTGAAAAGGTTCAATATTCTAGGCTCAAAGTGTCCCACTCTAATCAGCTAAGTAAGCCATAACACCTGCAAAGGGTTCCTGAGCCTTTAAATGGTCTCTCAGTCTGGTTCAGTAGAAATCACAATCATGGGAAAGACTGCTGACCTGACAGTAATGCAGAAAACCATCATTGACACCCTCCATAAGGAGGGAAAGCCTCAAAAGGTAATTGCAAAAGAAGTAGGATGTTCCCAAAGTGCTGTATCAAAGCACATTAATAGAAAGTTATGTGGAAGGGAAAAGTGTGGAAGAAAAAGGTGCACAAGCAGCAGGGATGCCCGCAGCCTGGAGAGGATTGTCAGGAAAAGGCCATTCAAAAGTGTAGGGGACTTTCACAAGGAGTGGACTGAGGCTGGAGTCAGTGCATCAAGAGCCACCACACACAGACGGATCCTGGACATGGGCTTCAAATGTCGTATTCCTCTTGTCATGCCGCTCCTGAAAAACAAACAATGTCAGAAGCATCTTACCTGGGCTAAAGACAAAAAGAACTGGTCTGTTGTTCCGTGGTCCAAAGTCCTCTTTTCTGATGAGAGCAACTTTTACTTCTCATTTGGAAACCAAGGACCCAGAGTCTGGTGGAAGAATGGAGAGGCACACACTGCAAGATGCTTGAAGTCCAGTGTGAAGTTTCCACAGTCTGTGTTGATTTGGGGAGCCGGTGTTGGTCCACTGTGCTTTATTAAGTCCAGGGTCAACACAGCCGTCTACCAGGAGATTTTGGAGCACTTCATGCTTCCTTCCGCAGACGAGCTTTATGGGGATCCTGACTTCATTTTCCAGCAGGACTTGGCACCTGCTCACACTGCCAAAAGTACCAAAACCTGGTTCAATGACCATGGGATTACTGTGCTTGATTAGCCAGCAAACTCGCCTGACCTGAACCCCATAGAGCAGCGGTTCTCAACCTGGGGGTCGCGACCCCTTTGGGGGTCGAACGGCCATTTCACAGGGGTCGCCAAAGCCCTCTCTCTCCCCCTCCCACGCCTTCACTCACCCTCACTCCTCTGTTGGATCGCCGGCCGTTCGCTTACTCTGCCCACTCCCCATCTATTGCTGCCTCCGATGGCTAGAGGAAAAAAAACTGTTTAAATTCTTGCCGCGGGGCTTCAAAGGGCCGCCCTAGAGCCAGTGCTGCAGCCGAACCCTTTGTTAAATTGCTGGCTTGCCCCGCCCCTCCGCACCATTATTTATTGCCAATAAATAGTGGTGGGCAAGGGGCGGGGGAGCCAGCAATTTAACAAAGGGTTCGGTGGTTTTTTTGTAATTTTATTGCCCCCCGGAGCTTCAGCAGAGGCTAATTAGCCCTTGCTTAGATCGGCTCCCGACCCCCAGCTGATTTGCTCTCAGCTGTTTTGCTCAGGGCTCTTTTGCTTGCTTGGAAAGAGTGCAGATTTTTTTCCCCTACCTAAACTGAAAAACGAAAGAGAAAGTAAAGCAGGCTGTTGGCTTTGCACGTTGGAAAATTAGGCAGGCAGATTTCTTTTCTTTTTCCTCACCAAAAAAGGTAGGTGCAAACAACGGGAAATTTAGGGAGAAAGAGGAGATTTTAAAACACAAAAGAAAAAAAGCTCTATTTAACTAGGGAATTGTAATAATTGAGATACTATTAATTGTATATTGTGTTGAAAGCAGAAATGGTTAAGTTGTGGTTTGGAGGAATATATGGGGGAAATTATTTGGTTTATTATTATTGGTAAATATAATTAATTGATTTGTAAGAAATTGGATTGCATGGAAATAATTGGAATAATATACAAAAAAGGTAGTTATATAACTAATTGATTTATATTAAAATGTTGAATTCATATTAAAGAACTGTAATATTACATAATTAACCAATGTGAGGATGGATATAAAAATAGATGACAATGGGAAGGGGTATAATATAGAATAGAAAGGAAAAATTGAATTTGATTAAGATTAGAGATGAGGATGAAGGGTAATATTGGTTTTTTACAAAAATAGATGAGGAATAAATATGGCAAAAAGGAAATATAGAAATTGTAAATTTAATTGAAATGACTAAACACTGTTTAAATTTATGAACCGGCCAAATACTCTGTTCAAAGAAAATACATTGTATGTTTGTATGTGTGTTTCTAATTATTGTTATTTATTCATATTTGTTCTCTTTTATTCTTTAAAGTTTAACAATTCATTCTTTATCTTAATATCTTTAAATTTGTTTGGGGTTGCCTTTCTTCCCTTTCATCTTTTTTATTGTACAGCAATCTTTCTCCTCAAACCTACCACCTCTCTCTTTTCTTTCCTTCTTACTTTCTCTTCCTCCCCATCTTCTTCTCCTCCCTACTTCCTCTACCTTTCTCCTTCTCCTCCTCTCTTCCTCCCTCTCTTACCCTCACTCCTACTCTAATTTCCCTTCTCTTCCTTCATCCCTCTCTATTGCTGTATCCTTTTATGCATATGGACTACTCAGAGGGCTGAAAAAGTTATTTCTGACTGGTCCTCGCACTTTTGACCAGTCTTCGAACTTACGACTGTCCTCACATTTTATGTTTTTGCCCTATCTTGTCACCATGGTGAAGAGAAGCAGTTGTGAAATGAGTGACATGGTTGTTAAGAAAGCTGCAGGGCATAAATGTGAGGATGGTCATAAGTGTGAGGACTGGTCAAAAGTGCGAGGCCCAGTCAGAAATGACTTTTTTCAGCCCTCTGGGTAGTCCTTTTGTGCATATGGACTACTCTTCACCATGGTGAAGAGAAGCAGTTGTGAAATGAGTGACATGGTTGTTAAGAAAGCTGCAGGGCATAAATGTGAGGATGGTCATAAGTGTGAGGACCAGTCAAAAGTGTCAGAAATGACTTTTTTCAGCCCTCTGAGTAGTCCCTATACACATAGCCATGGCCACCCGGTCACATGACCAGCTAGCCACACCCACCCAGTCACATGACCTCCAAGCCACGCCCACAAAATAAGCCACACCCACAGAACCGGTAGTAAAAAAATTTAGAACCCACCCCTGGTTGGGGGTCACCACAACATGAGGAATTGTATTAAAGGGTCACGGCATTAGGAAGGTTGAGAACCACTGTCCTAGGAGGAGCCAAAGATCACCCTGCTTCCATACCATAGGTTTTAATGGAAAAACACATTTTTGCCAAGACTCCTGCAGTATCATCCTATGGAAGACAAGTGCTGGGAGGGGAAATAAATTTCATGAGAAAATGTGGTAATCTTAGCAACTCATTAAAGGTAGGAATCTAAATCATCTAAATAAATACATGGAAAGCAAAAATGCAATATGCACCTATTTGTAGTGCCTAGAAGTAATTCTCAACAAACCACAAGAGCTCCAAATTTCTGTTGCTAAGTGGGACATTTGTTAAGTGGATTTTGTCCCATTTTGCAACCTTTTTGGCCACAGTTAAGTAAATCACTGTGTTACTTAACACAGTTGTTAAGTAAATTAAGTTAGTAACATGGTTGTTAAGTGAATCTGGCTTCCCATTGACTTTGCTTGTCAGAAGGTGGCAAAAAGTGATCACATGACCATGGGACACTACAACTATCACAAATATGATTCAATTGCCAAGCACCTGAATTTTGATCACATGACATGGGGATGCTGCAATTGTTGTAAATATGAAAAACGGTCATAAGTCACTTTTTCAGTGCTGTTGTAACCTTGAATGGTCACTAAATGAACTGTTGTAAGTCGAAGCCTATCTGTATTTGTATTGCTTCACCTTCATACTGAATACTGTTGCATATTTGCCAAATACATGTCAAGTTTCTATTACTATTACTTCGCTTCGTTGCGAAGGTTGTTGAGAGTGTGGTTGCATGACAGCTTCCCCAGTACCTGGATGAATCATCGTATCTAGATCCGTTCCAGTCGGGTTTCAGGCCTGGGTACAGCACGGAAACGGCATTGGTCGTGTTGGTTGATGATCTCTGGAGGGCTCAGGACAGGGGTTGCTCCTCTGTCTTGGTCCTGTTAGATCTCTCAGCGGCTTTTGATACCATCGACCATGGTATCATGCTGCACCGGTTGGAAGAGTTGGGGGTGGGAGGCACCGTATTACGGTGGTTCTCCTCCTTTCTCTCCGACCGGTCGCAGTCTGTGTTGACAGGGGGGCAGAGATCGACCCCGAGGCCCCTCATATGTGGGGTGCCGCAGGGATCGGTACTCTCGCCCCTTTTGTTCAACATTTATGTAAAGCCGCTGGGCGAGATCATCCGTGGTTTCGGGGTGAAGTACCACCAGTACGCTGACGACACCCAGCTGTACATCTCCACCCCAGACCACCCCAACGATGCCCTTGAAGTGATGTCCCGGTGCTTGGAGGCCGTACGGATCTGGATGGGGAGGAACAGGCTCAGGCTCAACCCATCCAAGACTGAGTGGCTGTGGTTTCCGACGTCCCGATATAGTCAGCTGGTGCCATTGCTGACTATTGGGGGCGAATCATTGGCCCCCACGGAAAGGGCTCGCAACTTGGGCGTCCTCCTGGATTCATGGCTGTCTCTAGAAGAGCACCTGACGGCCGTGGCCGGGAGGATTTTTTCATCAGGTTCGCCTGATTCGCCAGTTGCGTCCCTTTCTAGATCGGGACTTTCTACACACGGTCACTCATGCCCTCGTCACCTCTCGTCTGGACTATTGTAACGCTCTCTACATGGGGCTCCCCTTGAGGTACACTCGGAGGCTCCAACTGGCGCAGAGTGCGGCCGCGCGGGTGGTTATGGGAGCAACGTGGAGCTCCCATATAACACCTCTCCTGCGCGAGCTACACTGGCTCCCGGTGGTCTTCCGAGTGCGCTTCAAGGTTTTGGTTACCACCTTTAAAGCGCTCCATGGCTTAGGACCTGGTTATCTACGGGACCGCCTACTACCACCAATAGCCTCCCACCAGCCAGTACGCTCCCATAGAGAGGGGCTCCTCCGGGTGCCGTCGGCCAAACAATGTCGACTGGCAGCCCCTAGGGCAGCGGTTCTCAACCTGGGGGTCGCGACCCCTTTGGGGGTCGAACGGCCATTTCACAGGGGACGCCAAAGCCCTCTCTCTCCCCCTCCCACGCCTTCACTCACCCTCACTCCTCTGTTGGATCGCCGGCCGTTCGCTTACCCTGCCCACTCCCCATCTATTGCTGCCTCCGATGGCTAGAGGAAAAAAAACTGTTTAAATTCTTGCCGCGGGGCTTCAAAGGGCCGCCCTAGAGCCAGTGCTGCAGCCGAACCCTTTGTTAAATTGCTGGCTTGCCCCGCCCCTCCGCACCATTATTTATTGCCAATAAATAGTGGTGGGCGAGGGGCGGGGGAGCCAGCAATTTAACAAAGGGTTCGGTGTTTTTTTTGTAATTTTATTGCCCCCCGGAGCTTCAGCAGAGGCTAATTAGCCCTTGCTTAGATCGGCTCCCGACCCCCAGCTGATTTGCTCTCAGCTGTTTTGCTCAGGGCTCTTTTGCTTGCTTGGAAAGAGTGCAGATTTTTTTCCCCTACCTAAACTGAAAAACGAAAGAGAAAGTAAAGCAGGCTGTTGGCTTTGCACGTTGGAAAATTAGGCAGGCAGATTTCTTTTCTTTTTCCTCACCAAAAAAGGTAGGTGCAAACAACGGGAAATTTAGGGAGAAAGAGGAGATTTTAAAACACAAAAGAAAAAAAGCTCTATTTAACTAGGGAATTGTAATAATTGAGATACTATTAATTGTATATTGTGTTGAAAGCAGAAATGGTTAAGTTGTGGTTTGGAGGAATATATGGGGGAAATTATTTGGTTTATTATTATTGGTAAATATAATTAATTGATTTGTAAGAAATTGGATTGCATGGAAATAATTGGAATAATATACAAAAAAGGTAGTTATATAACTAATTGATTTATATTAAAATGTTGAATTCATATTAAAGAACTGTAATATTACATAATTAACCAATGTGAGGATGGATATAAAAATAGATGACAATGGGAAGGGGTATAATATAGAATAGAAGGGAAAAATTGAATTTGATTAAGATTAGAGATGAGGATGAAGGGTAATATTGGTTTTTTACAAAAATAGATGAGGAATAAATATGGCAAAAAGGAAATATAGAAATTATAAATTTAATTGAAATGACTAAACACTGTTTAAATTTATGAACCGGCCAAATACTCTGTTCAAAGAAAATACATTGTATGTTTGTATGTGTGTTTCTAATTATTGTTATTTATTCATATTTGTTCTCTTTTATTCTTTAAAGTTTAACAATTCATTCTTTATCTTAATATCTTTAAATTTGTTTGGGGTTGCCTTTCTTCCCTTTCATCTTTTTTATTGTACAGCAATCTTTCTCCTCAAACCTACCACCTCTCTCTTTTCTTTCCTTCTTACTTTCTCTTCCTCCCCCTCTTCTTCTCCTCCCTACTTCCTCTACCTTTCTCCTTCTCCTCCTCTCTTCCTCCCTCTCTTACTCTCACTCCTACTCTAATTTCCCTTCTCTTCCTTCATCCCTCTCTATTGCTGTATCCTTTTATGCATATGGACTACTCAGAGGGCTGAAAAAGTTATTTCTGACTGGTCCTCGCACTTTTGACCAGTCTTCGAACTTACGACTGTCCTCACATTTTATGTTTTTGCCCTATCTTGTCACCATGGTGAAGAGAAGCAGTTGTGAAATGAGTGACATGGTTGTTAAGAAAGCTGCAGGGCATAAATGTGAGGATGGTCGTAAGTGTGAGGACTGGTCAAAAGTGCGAGGCCCAGTCAGAAATGACTTTTTTCAGCCCTCTGGGTAGTCCTTTTGTGCATATGGACTACTCAGAGGGCTGAAAAAGTTATTTCTGACTGGTCCTCGCACTTTTGACCAGTCCTCGAACTTACGACTGTCCTCACATTTTACGTTTTTGCCCTATCTTGTCACCATGGTGAAGAGAAGCAGTTGTGAAATGAGTGACATGGTTGTTAAGAATGCTGCACGGGCATAAATGTGAGGATGGTCATAAGTGTGAGGACCAGTCAAAAGTGTCAGAAATGACTTTTTTCAGCCCTCTGAGTAGTCCCTATACACATAGCCATGGCCACCCGGTCACATGACCAGCTAGCCACACCCACCCAGTCACATGACCTCCAAGCCACGCCCACAAAATAAGCCACACCCACAGAACCGGTAGTAAAAAAATTTAGAACCCACTCCTGGTTGGGGGTCACCACAACATGAGGAATTGTATTAAAGGGTCACGGCATTACGAAGGTTGAGAACCACTGCCCTAGGGGGAGAGCCTTCTCTGTGGGGGCACCTACGATCTGGAACGAGCTCCCCCCGGAGATACGGAGGATCCCGGATCTGCGCACCTTCCGCCGTGTCCTTAAAACGTTTTTATTCTATCAAGCTGGCCTGGCCTAAATCTTCTCCTTTTTAAAATTTTTAAATTTTAAATTTAAATTTTAAACATGAATCTGAATTTGTCTAATTATGGGATATTTTTAAAATTTAGCCAAACTGTTTAATCTGTTTTAACCTATTTTAAATTTTGTATTTTCTGTGTTTTTATCTTTTGGCTGTTCACCGCCCTGAGTCGTTCGGGAGAAGGGCGGTATAGAAATCTAATAAAACTAAACTAAAACTAAACTACTGGGCAAGAGCTTCTTGTAAATGCCAATTTGCAAATACTCAAAGGAACAATAACACTGCTAGTTATTTCAGTTCTATAATAGCAATAGCACTTACTTATATACCGCTTCACAGTGCTTTACAGCCCTCTTTAAGCAGTTTACAGAGTCAGCATATTGCCCCCAACAATCTGAGTCCTCATTTTACCGACCTTGGAAAGATGGAAAGATGAGTCAACCTTGAGCCTGGTGAGATTCGATCTGCCAAACTGCTGGCAGCCAGGTGATCAGCAGAAGTAGCCTGCAATACTGCACTAATTATAAAGTAATCCAAACTGGAATGCTTTCTATTCTAGGGCTTAGCCCAGGAAATCTCTTCAAAGTGGGTGAGAGCCTCTGTTTTTAGAGTCTGGGCAATAACACCTAATGTCCTAGAAATATCAATTTGATCAATTACCCAGCCAACTCTAATTATTCCTCTCCACCCACCTTTCAGATTTCATCTGCATCATCACTCTGTGGAAGATTTCCAGGTTGTGCATTGATCGTATATAATATGGTGCTCTGCCTGTTTTACCTGCTTGCTATTATGATGTAAACAACAACAACAACAAAAAAGAGTGAAGTCTCTTTTCTGGATATCGCCACATCTGTGTTCTCAATTTGCGGATAACTTTTTTGTTCCGTTTTTGCTGGGTCGTCTGGATTTTTGCAGCTAGCTCAGAGTGCCTTTCCAGCCAGGCTCTGCGGTGACTTTGGGGTCTATTTGCCATTGTCTTCCTTCAAGCCTAGCCTGTAGCCTTGATGTTCTCACCGGTGGAATTCGATCCAAATGTTAACCAAGGCCAATTGCGTAACTTCCGAGATCAGCCAAGTCAGTGGGGATGCCCACAGTGGTGGGTTCCTCCGGTTTGGCCCGGTTCCACCGAGCCGGTAGTGGTGACGATATGATTATTTTATATATATGGACAGTTATCCTTTAATAATTGTCACATGACCATCAAGCCACGCCCACAGAACCAGTAGTAAAAAAATTTAGAACCTACCCCTGGATGCCCACTAAGGATAAGTTAGGCTGAGATCAAACAGGTTAGGAGCCTTCAAGGTATGGCAGGAAAAAGCTTTAAGGGACTGGGCTGTACCGATACCAAAAATGACCCCACCCTGTTTCTGCAAAACAGAGCCGCAAAAGGCGAGGCGAGATGGACCGAAAGCGTGCAAGTACAACCTTGTCCTTTACCTCGAGGCCCGGCTTCTCGTTCACCTTGAAGCTTTTTTTCCTCGCTATTTACACGACACAGCTTCTTAAGCCATCCATAGCAGAGGCATATACAGAGCAAGAAAGTCCCCGATCTTCAAAAAGAGAGAGAGAGAGGGAGAGAATTCGGTTTCCGGTCCCGTGAAAATGGGTGTCCTTTTTTAATCTTTAGGGCGATTAGGTCTGGGTAGCAAATAACCAGTCGACCACTAGATGGCAGCCGGCTCTTTTTTTTGCTTTCTAGGAGCCGCTCAAATTTGCTCGGCTCCGACCTGTTAAGTTTTAACCTGAAAAGTTGTCGCCAATGCCAATACTGTACTTTTACTCAGCAGACCGGAGGATAATGCCTAAAACTCTTGTTCCAAGGACCTCACGACCGCGACGGATTGATTTTCCGGGACAGCCCAGCCAAGGTTTGTCCTGCGCCATTTCTAATCGTAACGAATCCTCCACTGCTGCTTCCCATTCTGGTTTTTATACATCAGGATAGGATACCTCAGCATCCACCCTTATATATTAAATATTAAATGGCTCGTGACTGTATCTGACCTTTTTATCTAAGCAGAAAGCGTCTATGGAGATTCTGTCATCCAGGTCATGGTTGTCCCAAAGATGCTCCCCCCCCCCCCCGCGCGCCCCCCAAGAGGCAACTGGACTTTCCAGTTTTTCTTTGAAGACGTTGAAGAGTTAAAGCAGCTTCTTGGATGAGAAGGGAAACGTCTTCAAAGCAAAACCAGAAAATCCAGTTCCCTCTTGAAAGGGGGGGGGAGGAGAGCACCTTTGGGACTAAGCAGGGAGCATGTAGCCAGCCCAAGTAAGAACTATCAGGACATAAATCCTAAAGCATTACGTATTGCCAAGAGACAGACTCACAGCAGGTTAACTCTGCACATATACCATAGTTGGTTCACTGGATATATTGCAATCGGCTGGGCCAATGCACTAAATGTCTAAAACATCTTACAAATCATAAAAGCAGAGGGTGAACCCAATTGTTATGGAGCCTGCCTGCAGTTAGCCCAGTTTCTTTTTCTGGCTGCCACCTTCCATTTGCATCTTAACACAATAGTTAATGTAATAACTGATCCAAGCAGCAGCTGCCCTCTTTATTTATGCTTCATTGCACTCAACGGAAATGTTGAACTACCAGGTAGGCGAAGAATTCTGTACTTCCTTTTTCTATTTATTTGCAAGCTCATATTGCTCCATTAATTTACGGTTAGGCAAATTTTTAAAATACTCTTAATAAAAATCTACGCTACATCACTGAAACATAACCCAGCCCAAATGGAAACACCGGTAGGCAATCGCTGAAAATCACCATTAAAAAGCTTACTTCTGGATTTGTGCTTTGTTTGTTGCAAAATTGTTCAAATGCCAGTGAAAAGTTCATTTGGAGGAAAGTTGTAATGCAATTATTAAGCTGTTTAGTTTAAGAACATTGTTTATAACAGCTTGTCATCTTTAAAATGCTGTCTTTTCTTGACAATTACTGGAACATAGGCTGCTGGAAGGCAAAATCACAAAATTCTGCCTCAGCCATCTCATCATGCAATCAAAATCGCTTGGGAAAAGCAGGAATGACTAGACACCATCAAAGATAACACCAGCCAGAGCATAAACTGAAAGCTGTACAAAATCCGAGAATGTGAAGAACTTGGTCCATAGAATTGCTGAATCAGGCATGATTGAACCAATAGCAGTATCACCTTTAATAATGCAATCAGACCCAAACCCAAAAAAGATAAAGGACACTACCACCGATTGCACATGTCTTGCAATGTACTAAAGTAAAAGACGACAAATCACATTTCTTTAGTCTTACCATAAAAGATAAAAAATACATTGTAAAATATAGTGTCCTTTGGAAAAGGTGGGCTTTGCATTAAGGACTCTTTGACGGGGGTGGGGGTGGGGCTTCCAATATGGAAAACTAGTTTGGAAGGTAGAATATGGTCATTATCATACTTTTGACCCCTGTAAAATAGTACAATTTAGTACAAGCTTGGCCAACTTTTATTACATGAATATGTCTTGAAAAAGCTTGGCCCAAGTGCTGTATTTCTCACTGGATCTATATTCATAGAGCACATTAAACCAGAAGCTAGGTTAGCAAACTGCTGACTTATTAAACTGTGCCGTATTAAATTCAAACTACTCGCACAACTGTGTCACTTGGCTCAATTGAAATGACCTATGACCTTCATTTCACATCAGAGCACTTAAAATTACCTAAACAGCTTTATCCTAGCCATGACAGTTCTATTTTCATGTCCAAGTATTCCATGTAATTATAGTTACACTAAAATACCATTTACCTAAGGATTCCTTATCTTCACTCAGGGCTGGCTGTAGTAAGCCAAGATGGCATCTCAGTTACATCTATTATGTTGACAATTTTATACCATTACTTCATGAACCTTTTATTACCTGCAAAGTACCATGCCAAGTATCAAATATTAAGTAGAAATTGTAGAATGCATTACATCTAAGTGCAAACCCATGTAAAACGCAGCTCTCTCACAGCTTTGAAAGAAAAACACAGATTTTTTTAAAAAAAGTTTTATTATGAGTTTTGACCAGTATGTTTGGAAATATGGCCAAGGCAGCAAACAAATATTTGGGAATCATTCCCAAAACCTGAAATAAAGCTTTATTTACAGCTGGTGTAAAGCTCAATTAACCAATTTAAAACATTTAACATCCCAAATTTCAATTACTAAGAGTATATTGAGAAAATGTTCAGAATTAGATTTTTTTTTAAATACAAAAAAATTAGTTTCTTCAAAGAACTCTAGCAATATACATTAAGCTACACACTTCTGATTTAATGAAGTGAGCAAGAAAAAGATTATCAAAAAGAGAATACAATTAGTTCAGTAACTTTCTGATGGTCCACATTTACAAAGTTGTTACAACCCTCCCCTCCCCTGGTTCAGTCCTTCTTTCCCAAAAGTCACATACTTACCACAACTATTAGCAAGTATGGTTTTAAAAGTTCAAAGGCAACAATTCAGTTGCCACTATCTACAGATCTTGACCTTGAGCGTGATCTCTGGCGATCCACAGAAGCAGGAGACTTTGATCTACTGGAAGAAGCACGTTTCTGACTCTTTTCAGGGGCAGGAGATCGACTAACTGATTTTGATTTGCTGCGGCTCCTGCTCCTGGATCTGGTGTAAGACTTGCGGCTTCTTGATCGAGAACGGCTACGGGATCTTGAAGAACTCCTGCTACGGGAGCGAGACCTGCTTCTAGACCTACTAAAAAAGGTAAATATCCATGTTAGGTTAGGTTTATACTGACCTAACACATGCTTGTGTATACACAAGCATATCTTAGCTGAGTTCTTACCTGTGCCTTTTGCTGCCCTCGATTAGTTTGATTTTCCTTCCATTGATTTCCTTGCCAGAAAGTTTTTCAATGGCATTCTTTAAATCACTATAAGAGGCAAACTCAACCACCCTAATTAAAAAAAGAAATACAGCTTATAAATTAAACTATCAACGCTTAAACTTCCCCAAAAAATCTACTTTGGAGATTCCCTCTCCCAAGTTATCTTTTGCAATATATTACAATGGTTCCAAAATACTTACCCTTCATTTAATTTGGGCCTGTGTGCATCTGCAAATGTTACTTCCCCAGCTTGTCTCATGAAGTCTTTGAGATCCTATCACAAGATTAAATATGTTAGATAAAGGAGGTAGACAATGTTTATCAATTAATAAAAATTACTACTGCAAAAAAAGATGTTAACAATTAAAACGTGGCAGATGCCACACTTGTAGATAATTCCGTATTTGATACAATATATCAGGGCACGAAATAAATGAAAACAGCATATTGCTTTAAGCAAAATGCTCAAATCTAAAAGTTATTTGTTTATACATTTTACACAACTGAATGCAAGACAGTTTACTTGTATGAAAGCATTCTGAAATGTCTTACAACTAAACAGCACATTTACAAAACAAAAACCAGTTATTTTGTGCCCCATATGTCATTAAAAATATAGTTTACTTTACCTTCATTAACATTTCCCTAGGCTAGCCAAGCAGCAAACTGCATTAAGCGATCGAAGATACCACCACGGTACATGCCCGACTGGCTCTTCGCCAACCATTTGAAGAGAACTACCCAGTCGATGGAAGCCTTTAATCGCACAGCCCTCCCTATTAGCAGACTACTGTCGGATCCAGACATTCTCTAATCTTGTGAAGTTACACCAAGGATCACTTTACTGCGATCAGGATTCCAAGGACCACCTAATTCGTATCTTTCAAATCTCTCGATCACGATCTCTTATTTCGAAGCGTTAGAGGAGGTACAGTTCTCAACTTAGGAATCAGATCTCGTTAACTTTCGGGGATCGCTGCAACCCGGCACTTTAAGGAAGTGCATCGATTACGTCTAGACCGGCAAACACAGATCTAGAGGTGGCCAACTGATACACTGGAGGAGCTGACTGGAAAAGTCAACCAGGCCCAACCAAGAGTGACCAAGACAGAACGATTAGGATAACCCACAGGCACTCCTCGTCATAAGGCCAACGACACAGATAGGCTGGCAAATAAAATGGATTTTTAAAGTGGTTAAAATGGATTTTTAAAACAAGGTAAAATTACATTAAAATACTATTAAACTACTTTTGAACAATGCATTTAAACATTAATAATTTTGAAAAATGATTTAAATTTAAGATAAAAATTAGTCTTTAATAAAAAATTTATATATTACATACCCATTAAACGAAGTCTAAGATAATCATGTTTAACAAACCTGCCAGCTGACTCGAGAAGACAAATTTTCTACAATGAGACGATTTTCTGTTCTTACAGGTGGTGCATTTCTAGCAAAAACAAAATATTCAGTTCATTAGTTATGCCTACACAAAGTTAAACTGAGCATCACCTGTGTTCCTTGCGTAGTATTTACCTTCTGTCATTTCGTGGACGGCGGCTGCTAAAACGATCAGAATAACGCCCTCTACCTCTTCCACCTCTAGAGCGGGCTCTAGCATGTTCGATTGTAACTCTAGAAAGCAAAATAATTACATCTATTTATAATACAACAGTCCATTCCATCTACGTGACATTAATAGGAGAATACTAATTATGACTCCTTCCAGTTTCAGACAAAGTAGGCCAACCTGAACATACTGGTCGAATAAATGTGTTTTAGCACTGCTATTGTCAAGCATACAATAAAACATGTACAAAGTATCCAAATGCAATCAAAGGGTTATGAAATGTTACCTTTCACTGCAGAGTTCTTTTCCATCCAATTCATAGACTGCATCATCAGCATCTCTGGGATCTTCAAACTCCTGTTAAATAACAAAATAATGCATCGGTGATTTACTGAATGGCATCTCTGGTTAGTTTCAAGTTTCTTAAAGGCACAGAACGGTAGCCGCTTCATTTGTGTTTTGTCCATTGAATTTATTCCAAATCCCAACTCCCTTTGTGAGGAAAATCATTATTTTATTGTAACTTTATTATATTATATTATATTATATTATACTATATATATATATATATATATATATATATATATATATATATATATATATATTATAATTAATGCATTGTAACTTTTTTTTTACTTACTATTAGTTCTACATATTACAAAGTGTATTGCCACTGCAAAGATCATTCTTACATACTTAAAAAGACTGACGGGTCTGAAGTGGCTACCAAAACCACCTTAGTTCCTTTTCCGCATAGGAAGTAATCACTCTCATCGCTACGAAGTGCTGCTTGAACGAAGCACTATTATTATTATTATTATTTTTTACCGCTTACCACAAATCCAAAACCTCTCTTCAAATCAATGTCTCGGATGCGTCCATATCCCTTGAAGAATCTCTCCACATCCTTCTCTCTGGCGGCTGGATTTAGCCTTCCGATGAATACACGACAACCACTCATGGTACCGTTTTAGAGTAGCTGCAGAGGGAAAAAAATTAAAAGAAAAAATAATTAACGTAAAAGTTCAAGTCGGCAGTCAAAAAAAGAAAAAAAAAGATGGCCGCCGCCCAAAAGGCTCAGCAGCAGCTGCTGCTGGCAACGCCAGCTCGATTCATTGCCGCAGTACCTCCTCCGCCCTCGGTTGCCGCAGTCTGACATCAGGGAAGGCAGAACCCACGCAGGGCCCATCGCCCCGCCCCCCCAGCCCCGCCCCGCCCCCCCAGCCCCGCCCCTCGTTCCAACCAGCCACCGCGTTCAGCCTCCCATCGTCCAACTGGAAAACGCCACCACGGTTCCGCCTTTTCTCCAGGCAGCCTAAGCAGCCAACGCGAAGTTACGGAGAGCTGCGCATGCGAGTTGCACACGACCGCCCATCCATCCTAGCCCTTTTGAGTGCTTTCACGAAATGGCGGCGCCGCCGCACCCCAATGTTCCAGGCCAATGTTACCTCTCCTGGCTTTTTCTGTTAAGAGGAAATGTAATCACTCACACACGCACACCGCAGACGGTTCAAAGTACGTTTAAAGCTCCTCTCCCACTTAATCAGACTTCTACAATGCAACCGTCTCTCTCTCCCCCGCCCCCGCAACTGCTCTTCTAGATCGCCTATTAAATTTGAATAGATAGGCACTTACGATCGTCTGTTCTCGGGGTTTGTTTTTTTTTTAAAAAAAAAAAAAGTGCAGGTGTCAACGGACAAAGACGAGTTGACAACAGCCCCCGACGACGTCCTCGCCTCGACTGGGTAGGTCGAGCGTTAACTACGCCACAAAATGGAACCTCGTCCCATGTGATCGCGGAGGCACGTGATGTGCTTGTAGTTCAGTGATAGGTGGAAAGCAAAGCGGGGAAATGAGGTGGGGGGAGGGCTCCGGTTTGACTGAGACGGGGATAAAAAGCCCAATGCTTCGAAGTAGTTGGGCGCATGCGCAATATTCTATTTCTCCCCCTTCCCCTTTTATGTATTTTATAGTCTGCCAAAACTACAAAAGAGGGTCCCAAAGGTGCTTTTTTTTCCCCCCAAGAGGCAGCTGGACTTCCTATTTTTTCTTCGAAGACGTTTCGCTTCTCATCCAAGAAGCTTCTTCAAGCTCTGGATGGATGGTGGGGAATGGAAGGAATCCAGCTAGAGCTGAAGAAGCTTCTTGGATGAGAAGCGAAACGTCTTGGAAGAAAAAAAAAAACCAGAAAGTCCAGCTGCTTCTTGAAAAACCACTTTTGGGACAACCATTGACCTGTGGATGACTGAGAATTTTCATTGACATTTACAAAAGAGGACAGTGAGGCCGTATTACGTAAGGGACAAGGTTAAGCGGGTGGTGATGATGATGATGATGGTAACCAAATCGGGGCTCACGAGATGGCAGCATAGTAGCTGTGGTCCGGATTGTTGCAGCTCATACCTTGTAGCTCCAAGAGAGGACGGTAGGTAAAGTTGTGGGGGGGGAGGTTGTCACGTTAGTACATAGCGTTCAAAACACCTTTCCTTAACTCCTTTTTTGCCACCTTTGTGTCTTTACCTGGGCTTTAATTTCGCCAAGTACACCTGTGCATCCGCACTAGACTGGGTTGATTCTCTGTGCCATATATGTGGCTATATGCAGAATTGTGTCTGCATTTCGTCATGTTTATGTAGCGTATATTGGAGTGGGTGACCCTTCCAGAGCTGGGATGCAACGAAATTTCATTTTAATGTCTGCCGATTAGCGCACATTCAAAGTGACAATAAAGTTATTCAAAGTCTAAATTTAGTGGAGTGGATGCCGCTGCTGCCTTCTGTACCAATCGAACAAACAAGCAAGCGGAGGCTTCTTTTCTTTTCTACCTGAAACGGAGGCGCTCAGCCTCTCGTCGTCCTTCCCTTCACCGCCCCGCTGGCCTGCGTGCGACCCGGTTTCCCAGGGTTACAAGGAGGCCGGCTCGGTCGCCTTTCTCTCAACCTGCTTTCCTACAACCTCGGCTGATTTCCCAAACTGCGCGGGACGGGAAGGAGGGTGCCCCAAAGCGCCGAGGATCTTTCGGGGGGTCTGAAAAACCTGGAGCTGAAGGCGAGGAAGGGGCTGCAGGTTGTGCGAGGCCGCCTCTCTGCGCGGAGCCAGGGGGATTCGCCTTATGGCAGTGTTTCTCAACTTTGGTAGCTTGAAGATGGATGGACTTCAACTCCCAGAATCCCCCAGCCAGCGCTGCTGGCTGGGGGATTCTGGGAGTTGAAGTCCACCCATCTTCAAGCTTCCAAGGTTGAGAAACACTGCCTTATGGGTTGTTGAGTACGAGATGCTCCATCGGTTCCCCATCTCAACAAGGCTTTGTTTTTCAGCATTTGGGCAGAGTCGAGTGGTAAAGTGAGGACTCCAGAGGCCCCCCCCCCCCGGCTGTTTTATGCCAGTTTTCCTCACCAACTCTTTTTAACCAGTATTTTTTCAATCCCTTCTAATACTCTGGGTGTTAGTACTTATTGTAGTAAATGACAAATTTCTCTAGTCGGTTTCATAACTCGGCTAGGAAAGGTGCCAGGTAGCTTTTCTAATTAATTTTTAATATGCCTTTTGATTTCCTGATTAGTTTCACAGTTAGACAAGGGGACTGCAGGATACATCCTTAACCTCCTTATTTTTGGTACACTGTATGGCAGTGATGGCTAACCTTTTTGCCATCGCGTGCCAAAAGCAGGGGGAGCGCGAGGGGGGTCATGCGTGCATGTGCCCACACAATTCGATGCACTCTGCCCCCCCGCATACGCATGTGACCCCCTGCACTCCCCTTGCTTTTGGCACGGTGGGCCATAGGCCCGTTTTTTTGCCCTCTCCAGGCTCCAGAGGCTTTCTTGGAGCCTGGGGAGGGCAAAAACAGCTTTCCCCACTCCCCTAGACGCCCTCTGGAGGCAGGAAATGGCCCATTTCCCGACTTCCGGTGGGCCCAGAAGGCCCGAAGATCAGTTGGCTGGCTCGCGCATGCGCGCCATAACTAAGCTAGGGCAACGTTCACGTGCCCACCGATATGGCTCAGCGTACCACCTGTGGCATGCGTGCCATAGGTTCACCATCACAGCTGTATGGGATTAGAGAATATTTAGTCCTGTTCCTTATTAATTTTAAAAAGTAGGCAGTTTGTATGAAAATGCAAAAGGGTTTTATTATTCCTGTGTATGTTTTTAATTTTTAACATTTAGCACTGTTATGGAATGATGAGACCAAACAACATTCCTGGTCAGCCGGAGACAGTTTATTGCGCAGTTTCAAAATCAGATTTGTATCTGCAATTCTGAACAAAGAAGAGCTCTGATACAATTGCTTTTTATACTTTAACATGACAAAGGATTTGATGTGAGCACAGCAGTTTTCCATACATGGTTAACATATATTTGTTAGGTGATGGTTGATACTTTCATCCGTTTTCTATATTACTAAATTCATACATTAATTTCTAATACATGAGATCATCTTAGCTAAACATCCTTTATTAATTTTGTGATTGCTGATGCATAGATTAATGGCTGCTTTGGTTAATAAGTGACTCTTGCTTCATATGGATTTCCTTGCAACCGTGACAGCTTGGTCTCTACGTTATGTATTAACAAAAATGGAATTTAGCTGACTTGGTGAAATCTCCAAACAAGCATATTTCTTTCTTATGATCAGGAGATAAAGAGGGCCCTTCAATGTTCATGTAGCTGACCCTGTATTATCCCCACATTAGCACCAGTAAGATTGCAGCCTTACCGCCACATCTTACCATCAGTATACCCTCAGTCTTGGTTCACATGTTGCTAAACTATAATGGGATTTGATTTTAGATTCATATATGTGAAAATCTCTAGTTATAATCTGTGAACCAAGCCATGATCAGTTCCTTAACTAATTTTAATATTAGTATTTAGTATTATGAACAAAATCATAATAACTATTTTTAAAGAATAGTAATTAACTGTATAAACAAACTGAGGCCTCTATGCTATGAAATTTACACATTACATTTTCAACTTTTATGGGTGTAGGAAGAAATATCCTTCTGGGTTCAGCTCCAAGTGGGGAAAAAGACATTGGAAACATGGAGACTGCTTGGAAAGATGGTTTAATGGTGGACAGGATCACATGGTTTGAGTTCCTGAACAGAAAAGGGGCGAGACGCAGTGCGTCCCCGGGTTTTATGCCCTCTCTGGCTTTGAACTTCTGGGGGCCCAGAAAGAGTATCCTAATTGGTTTCAGACTCCCAGGGGGTGGGGGTTTTAGCTAGCCTTGCTGGCTGATATAATCTTCCCAGGTGCCATGTGGTGAGTTTCTGTTGCTAGATGGGTTCTATTGTGTTGCAGATGATGGTCCATTGACAAAGATTGAGTTTCTGCCTCTGGCCCATTGACAAAGAGTGGGGGCAGGAAGATGGGAGCTGTTTCGTCTTTAAAACATGCTGTTCCATTTCTCATCCAGGGAAACATAATATTCTGCCTTTTTAATACTTCCCAAAATATTTCATTCCTCTAGGAAAGGGGTGGATACTAACTTCCTACATGGGGAACTACTGTACTGTATTTATTAGTAAAGAATTTGAATGTGTTTTTGCAATACAGACAGATTACTTTCAGATTTTATTTTGCTCTCACTATGTCAATGGTTTAACTTTCATCTCTACAATTGTAAATTCTAATTTATTAACAAACTAAGGCTTTGAGTAAATGTCTTGAAACTGATAATTCTCTAATTCAATTTCCTCTAATGTGTTTGTACTAATCTTCTAAAGAAACTCTTGATTTGGAAATCCATCTTTACAGTATAAGATACAATTCTGACTGGTGTATTCATATATTGCTTTATGGAGATTCTCAATCATCCAGGTCATGGTTGTCCCAAAGTGCTTTTTTTCCCTAAAAGGTAACTGAACTTTGTTTTTTTTTCTTTGAAAGCATTTTGCTTCTCATTGAAGAAGTTTCTTCAATTCTAATTGACAGGTGGAGAATGGAAGAATTCATAATATTTGCAGTCATCCGATCATTAGCTCTCTGAGAGTCAGTTGAGACCACTTGGGGTTTATTTGTACCCTCAAGGTCATCTGAATCAGAGTACAAATGGGTGACGAACCTTCTTGGGACTGCTGTAAGGACTGTATTGTAGACAAGAGGTAGGTGGTGTTGGCTGGCGGCCCCCAGGGGGCGAGCCTTCTCTGTGGGGGCACCCGCCCTGTGGAATGAGCTGCCTCCTGGAATACGATTGATCCCGGACCTCCGGACCTTCCGTAAAGCCCTGAAGACGTTTTTATTTCATCAAGCCGGCCTAGCCTAAATGGTTTTTAATTGGGATTTTAAATTTTATGGATTTGGGGTTTTAAATTGGGTAGCCAATGATTTAATTCTTTTAATTATCTTAACTTTTGTATTTGTATGTTTTTTAATTTTGGCTGTTCACCGCCCTGAGTCCCTTCTGGGAGAAGGGCGGTATACAAATTAAATTAATAAATAAATAAATAAAATATCCTCCCCCTCCCTTGAGAGAGAGTTTTTCAATTTTAATATGATGGTCTCTTTGACCCCACTTTCAAACCAGTGGTCCTCTCTGTCCAGAATGTGAAATTGCTGTCTTCAAAAGAGTGACCTTTGTCTTTCAGATGCAGATGGACTCCTGAATCCTGTCCTGATAAGTTTATTCTCCTACCGTGTTTCCCCAAAAATTAAGACCCTGTTTTATATTTTTTTGAACCCTGAAATAAGCGCTTGGCCTTTTTTTTTTAAAAAAAAAAAATTGATTTATATGCCGCCCTTCTCCGGAGACTCAGGGCGGCTTACAATGCGTTAAGCAATAGCCTTCATATTTTTGTATATTTATACAAAGTCAGCTTATTGCCCCCACAAACTGGGTCCTCAATTTACCTACCTTAGAAAGGATGGAAGGCTGAGTCAACCTTGAGCCTGGTGAGATTCGAACTTACAGTAATTGCAGACAGCTGATGTTAATCACAATGCTATCAGTCTGCTGAGCCACCAGGCCTTATTGCCATGCACTCCAAAGCCCAATTGGGTTTACTATCACGGGATGTCTTATTATGGGGAAAACAAGGTATGTTGTGCCTTGCATTTGTGAAGTGTTTGTTTTGTTTCCCTAGTATATGGATCTGCATGTTTCTCACATTGCGCTGCATATATCATCTGATTTATGTTGTAAACTGATACTAATCTTCATATATAAAAGCATTTAAGATACTTTTTTTATCCACAAAAGTATATGCTGTAATAAATGTGTTAAGCTTTCAAGAGAATAACACAATAAAGCTTGGATAAGTGGGCTACCAATTATAAATAAAACTCTTGGGATAAAACTCTTGGGTTTGTAAATGTGATAAGCACTTAAATAGTTGATTGCTGTGGAATGGTTTGGGTCCTGTTGCTAAGAAGTTGTCAGGAACAATTGGAGTTTAAATAAATATTTGGCGTACTTTTAAGTTGTCATTTTAAGTAACTTAAGTATAAAAATATAAATTTGGACTCCTCCACTATAGATGGTAATTTAGACTGATTTAATATTTAAACCAAAACCAGAATAACCATCGTATGGCAAAGAATATCAAAGTTTAACATTCTGATGACTAATAGAACAAAGAAAGGAGAAATTACTCTAACCTCTCTAAAAAATACCCACTTGAGGTATTTTTTTAGGTAGATGCTTCAAACAGATGAGTTACTTTTTATGCATAATTTTAGTTACACATTTGTCCTTTCAGGCCTTGATTTTTTATTATAACCTGGCTAAAGTAATTACCAAATCTGTTCAACTTATCTAACTGCTCCAATGGGGTACTTATATAACTTTTCATAAATTGGAATTGGACCAATTCTCTTCCTCCCAAAAAACACTGCAATTCAGTTAAGAGAGAAACAACATAAAAATTACAACAGAAATATCTACTCACAAGGTAACTATACTAGCATGAAAAGCCTTGCCTCCTAGAAATGCAGCTTCTGTTACAATCTCATTCCACAATATTCACCCACATATATTAGTTTGTATTGCCTAAATAATGTAAATTGTTATGCATCTTGAACATTTTTGATATGGGTTATGGAGACATTTGCATCAAATTAGATTTATGTAAATCAGCTCTTACGTAATCTGGACCATCCTTACTGGCTAACACAAAAATGTTTGAATGAAAATCCCCCTGCACAAGAAAAAAAAATGCTATGAAGTTAGTGACATCCAGTTCATGGAACTAATTACCTCCACGACAGAGAATGCTTTTGTAATATCTTTAGATTTTAATTCCAATGTGACAAAGTCCTATCTTTTTTTCCTTATGTTATTTTATAAAACAACATACATATTGATTGTGAAATAATCATATACTGACAACATTAGGATTGTTTACAAGCTGTGAAAGCTGTTTGCTTTCAAATAGGAAAGGTGTTTTGAATCCAACATTAAGATACTTTCTATACCAGTTAAAGATATGAAAACAACTTCAAGTTGTGTACTGGTCATGCCCATTTCTGAACTGAGAGTGTGTGCTCACTGTCACTGTCTTCATTAGCTTCCATTTGGACTACTGCATTCTACATGGGGCTGTCCTTGAAGAACATTCGTAAGCTTTGACTGGTACAGAATGTAGTTGCAAGTATAAATGCCTTGTGTTATTTGTAAAAAAAACAGGAAAGGCAGGAAATAAATAAATGGTGTTGGCTATTGGGCACATGTAACACCACTACTTCAGGGACTGCATTTGAATGCCAGTGTGTTTCCAGGTGCAATTCAAGGTGCTGGCTGTCACCTTTAAAGGCCTCCCTAGCTTGGGACCAGGCTACATGAAAGGCCATCTTTTTCTAGTTGTCTCTATCTGTCCAATCCTGTATGCCAGGATGGGCATAGAACATATCCAATCTGCAAGAAATGTTGGTTAGCAGGGACCAGGAAACATGCCTTTTCTGTCGTAGCCCCTGCTCTCTGGAACATCCTTCCTCATGAGATTAGGATGGCCCCAACCCTATTGATCTTTCAGAAGTCCTTGAAGAATACCTGGCTATGTGCCCAGGTCTCAGGTCCTGAGTGTAAAAGGTCCCGTTTTCTGGTTTGTTGACAGATTATAGCATCTCTTGGCTGCTGTATGTCTGTACAGTATGTATGTATTTATTTATTTATTTAGTAAGGGGTTTAAATTGTTTTAATGATAGTTTGCTACCTAGAGTCACTGATTTGAGCGGTAGCTATAAATAAATCTCAAACCTCTTAACTCAAACACAGGTTTTCCTGGAACCTAGGGGTTATTATGCAAACCTAGTAAAAGATGAAGCTTTAAAGAATCGTTCATGAGTTCTGCAAATACATACGGTACACATTGCATTTGAAGCAACTTTCCTACTTCAGATTCAACTAATTGCACATCAAATGCAGAATATGTAAAGATACAGGCATTAATTATCAATGAGCAATTAGTAAAGCCAAATTATTTCTTAAGAGTACCCTTCTGCCATGTTACACTTCATGTTCGCACATCATCAAACTCCTTATTTTCCTTGTTTATTTTTTTAGTTCTCTCCTTGGGTTAACTGCTATCTGCTTATCTTTGATTCAACAGAAAAATACAGTGATGTGAAATTTGCTGTCTCCCTTGCCAGTTCCAATTCTGCCTCTGTTGCTGGCCTTCTCGCATAAGTAATGAATGACAGCTAATGGATTTTATACACCTTCAAGCTGCTTTGGACAGCGTCCAAATAAGGGAGGAAGGGAAATGTTACTTTAAAATTGGACTAACTAAGGATGACTTAAGTTATTTCATTCACAGGTGGGTATGAAATTAAGGTAATTTCTTGGGAGTGTGGCAGGGAAACGAAGCTACCAGAATATGCTTGAATTTTAATTAAGTGAAATGAGGAAATCTCCATACAGATAGAGGGCATCTATTACTGTGTTTCGCTATTTTATAGTTTGTACCATTAGAGAATTCTTTATATTGAGCCTGTATCTCCATTCATTTAATTTCAACTTTTTAGGCCATCTCTTTTCAAAAGAAAACAGGCCCACCTCCTCTTGCACACATAGCCTTAAACTGCTATCATATTTCCTCATAGTTGCCTTTTTTGCAAGCTAAACATGCTCAGGTCATCAATCATTCCTCTTACCCTAGGCCTAGGCCTTGTTTTCCAGGTCCTCTTAGATTGTCCAATTGTCAGTGCCCAGAGGAAGGCAGAGTTCTTCAAGTGCAGACTAGGCACTTGACAAAGAACAATGGAACTTTAGCTTGTCTGATCTGGATATAGCCCGACAACGCATGGTCCTTTTAAACATGTATACCAGGCTTGCTCACTTTCACTTGGTAGCCCACTTAGACTCCTTTCACATGTGTTAAAACCAGGGTGGATTTGATTTAAATCGAGTTGATTTAAATCACAATTTAAATCATGATTTAAATCACTAGTAAAAAGGCTTGATTTAAATCAACTCGATTTAAATCATAATTTTTAAAGAGCAACTGTCATCTCTACTACTCCTTTGACCCACTGTTGACTCACCGATAGTCCCAGTGTTGCAGAATATACAGCCTCATGCTACATAACTAAGCTCCATTTCATGCTGAATAAACTAAATTATTTATGTATCTTAAATAGAAAACTATCTTACGATAGATTTTTACCCCAAAAGTTTTTATTAAAATAAATTCGATAAAAATAAAAAAAATCCAATTTAAATAAAAAGAAATCTGATTTTTTTTTTGATTTTTTAAAAAAAATCATTGATTTTTATCCACCCTGGTTAAAACCAAGCCAGGTCTCCTCAGTTTTTCAGTTGTACATTTGATTTTTCCTAATTAGAAATAGGCCGTCACTATTGCTACAACGTACTAAATGTGGCCCAATGTCAAAAACTTGTTTAGGTCATTTTGAATTGAGATTTTATCCTCACTATTTTCCAATTTTCTTAGTTTAATGCCATAATGAATTTGTTAACCATCCTTTTAGTCTAGGTTTTTTATACGCAAGTTCAACACTGAGCCAAAGGAGATCCCATACCTCTCCTCAGAAAAACTGTCCGAATGTCTGTCCGTTGAATCTATATGCTGCCCATCTCACTGTCCAAAGTGGGCAGTTTTGGAGTAGCCTTTTGGATGTGGTTTTTCAGCTAGCTGAAAATCTACTAGAATACCTAGAAATAAATGTATGTTTTGGCAAGGTGAGTGATGTGTAATCTCAAAAATGTTAGCAAAAGAAGAATTGGTCCTGACAGACAATACCGAAACCTTTTTCATAGAGCTTGTTCTATTAAGGGATCAATGAGATTGTTTCAGTCCAGCTTGCAGTGTTCCCTTGGGTCTAACCAGCTAGAGGGACACAATGACTGATATATTGTAGATTTGTTTGTCCACAGGCTGTGAGTGCATCTGACTACCTCTTTAAGGAAAAATTCACTTTCTTGTAATAGGTTTGGAAATGGATCCCAAATGAGGGATACCATTTTGAGACAAGCTGGAGTACCAGCTGCTCCGGGGCTTAGCCTGGAAAAACAACAAGAGATCTCTGCCCCAAGGGCTTTGCTACAGTGTATATTGATTGCACAGTGTGTGTATGTTAGTTTCATAGGACATCTGAATTTCCTTTGAGTTGATTAATGATGTGGTGAAATTGTAATTTGCAACATTTTGTAGCTGGTGTGTGTGATCCTTTCATATTAAAGTTATTTAAATGAGAGAATTGCCTTTAAGTTTCACTTTCCCTTGATAGCTCTGTGCATTAATGTGCAGCTGGAGCACTCACTGGAGTTCAAAGATCAGGTTAGCTCAGTACTGCAACACTTCACAATTTATTATCCCTCTCTTTGCTTGCTGTGTCACCATCTGCTGTACACAAAGCTACTGAAGAAATTATTGTGTACCTGTTTACATTTACTCCTTATCACCTTCTATAGAAATAATATATTTTAAGGTTGGATAAAAACTAAGTATAAAAGAGATATTAAAAGAAAAGAGTTAGAGCATGCTTAAAAAGTAATATGTAAGGATAGTGTTGCGTTCTGGCAAATTGTAATAAAAAGACTGAATATGATCATTTGACGTATTACTGGCATTTTCACTTCTAAAATGTATTGGGAAATGCTCAGTGTATGCCCATTTTCAAAACATGGCAGTTTTCTGAATTCAGTGGAGCATACATGTTCAGGTTTGAAACAAGATAATTTCATTGTACAATATTTTAAACAGATTGTAGTTTGAGAGGGAATATTTTAGGTTTTAACTGAAAGGTTCAGTTTTAAAACAAGTATAAATGCAGAAATAGAATGCAAACCTTTTCCAATTTAGGCCAAGTTATAAGCCAAAGATATCTTCTTTCTAAGCAGTAGAAGGTGAATAAATAATATTGAATAAATAATTGAGTTTTCCTTAACCTGGTGCATATATCTGTTTATATTTGAGTAAATGCTCCATCAAAGCCAGAGTGAATGATTACTATAATGATGCTGCTCTTTGGAGATCAGATAGTCCTTGACTTACAACCAGTTGCTTAGCAACCATTATGATGAAACTCTCAAAAAGTACTTACGACCTGGTTCTGAAATTCCGACAACCATCCCTCCCACAGTGATATGACCGTATTTTGGGTATTTGGCAACTGGCTCATATTTACAGCCATTTGCAGTGTCCTATGGTGACATGACAGATTTATGATCTACGCTCATAAGTTAAGGACTACCTGTATAGAAATTATAATTAGACTTAGGCACATCTTGATAATGCCAGGTTTGGGCAAGATGTCTTAGAATTTGAAGTGAATAATAGGTAGAGAACTCCCATTTGTCATCTACAATTCTTCCTTGAAACTATTGGGAATTTGCTGGCCATCTGTTGTTTTTTTGGTCACGTAGCAGGTATTTTATGCACTAAGACTAAGAATCTATGTGATCCATTAGAAATGACAAAATTATTGTACTATTTTAAGCATGAATAAATTGAAAATTTGCAGATTAATTTTTGATTTTTTTAAAAATAAATATTACCTTTGATATTGAAAATGTAAAAACCACATCAAGGCATTGAATATGGTTGCTTTGACATTTTATTGGAAATTGATGTGATATTACATTCTTATTATACTTAGATTCAGTCAGATAATCCATTTCTAGATGAGTTCAAAGATTTTATCTCTAAGTCTTTCCAGATTTAGGACTAGGTTATAGTGTTTGAAAGACTACTTGTTATCATTGATAATCATTTCTTAGAGCTAATGCTCAAGCTTCTAACAGTTTCTGATTCAGTAAAAGTGTTAGTCTTTAAGAATCTATGGCAGGGCTGTCAAATTCCCAGTCTGCGGGCTGGATGTGTCACAAGCTGGCCATGCCCATGCCTGGTTTAGCGAAGGGGGGGGGAAAGTCCTGATACATCATATGACGATGCCGTGACAATGTGAGCTTGACACCCCTGATCTATGGGATTGTTTGCAAAATTCTTAAAGCCTACACTATGGTGACTGGCTGCTGCTTTACTAGGCAGAATAGTGGCCAGCTCCTATCTATATGAAAGGTAAACATGTACGAAGTTTACAGCACTCAGTCTTATTGCAAATGCAAGTTGTAGGAAGAGTAGAACCACCTCTATATTCCTTCAGATGCAAAGGAAAGTGTACAATGGTATTTACATGGTTATCTATTTGGAAAATTGCTTTATTTATTTCAAATGCTTTAGTTATTAATCTGCAGTGCATATGCAAGTATTCTGTCCAGTATTAGTATTCTTATTTGGAAAACAATTTCATTTTTTTGCTAATGTTACCTGAACATACCTCTCAGCTTCATATTGCTTTGGACAACCTTCAGTCTCACTTTCAAGATTGCAATAGACTGATTCCAGTCTGCAGATGTTCCTTTTCATCTCTTGATTGACAAAAAAATTAAAGCTTTACTGAATTCTATACTTTCCTTCTTGCAGTACTACATTTCAACACTAGATGGTGATATTTAATTGTAGTCACCTTGATATATTTGCAGAGGTAAGATTAAAAATGCATCAGCCACAATATGCTGCACAAGGTTCTTAGCTAGAGGATTCCAGTGGTATCCAAAATACAAAAACAGTCATAGTAGTTTCCAGCTTATATGCCTGGTGGTAAGGTTTGTGCATGTAAAACTTATAAAAAAGACTGTTGTAATTATTCTTGGAGAAGATGAACAGATACTAGAGACTTTTACTATAATAAATTACTAATGGTATCGCACCATTTACTTCCAGAAAGAGAAAAACAAAGTAATAGGAATATTTCAAGCTGTAGTTATGCAACTAAGCCTTGTGAATAAGCTAATTTTGAACAAGACTAAGGGAAAGCAACTAGACAAATTAGTTGCTAGTAAACAGGAAAAACCAGCAGAGATCAAAGAAGTCCCTAAGAATCGCAGTACTTACAAATATTGCAGTTCATTCATCTTTCTGTTCTTAGACATTAGTATAAAACTTTTATATATCTTTTTCCTTTCTCAAATTTCTTTTAGTCGTGTACCCATTTAACATTCTTCACCATGATGTTGGCTTCTAAGATAATTAGTTGAATTTGTTTTTCCATGCCGACATTTCTGTACTTTCAGTTGTTATACAACTCCAAAGTATAATAGACATATGCCAGTGCTGGGTTGAAAAAATGTTGGGTATTTCAGGAAGAAAGATCCAACTATACCTTCAAATTAAATCATGAAGTACTAAGGAAAAAGAGATAGATTTTAAAATAGACATCACAGATCCCAAGTTTAAATACTGAAAATGTCTGACATGCAACATACACAGAGAAATGTAAGAATATTGCAGAGCTAGAAGTGTTCTGGAAGGAAGAGTAAGGAAAAAAAAAGCAAAAATAGTAAGGCTTAGCTAGCTAAGAAATGCTTGGAAGCTATTAGAGGAGAGGTGACTAAAAGACCATCCAAATATCTGTGTTTGCCATTGTCACTGTTTTGAATCTGTAAACAGCTATACAGTAAGTATGCATTCAATGTGCAAAAAAAATTCATTCAATTTTGTACACTATAGCGTGTCACTTTCTGTTTAGTTAGGGATTTGTTTGTTTGACCAGAGACATCTAAACCTTTGTATATAATTGGATATGTGAGGCAAAAGGAGGCATAGGTCACCAAAGAAACATTTGCTCTTTTTCCAGGTGACCTGGATATGTAAAGATGTCAGGAAAGCTGAACCTAATAAAGGAAACCAAAAAGAAAAAAAGCTGGCTTCAGATAGGTTCAAAATAAAAGAGAAAATAAAATTATATACTGTACCAACTTCTCAGTGAAAATTGCAAAACTGTAACAGAAGGAAGAACTGCTCCAATCCCTCGTTAATAGTTTATAAGATAATTTGAAGACAAGTTTGAAAAACCAGGATTCACCTTGAGTTAGAATTTTCTCAGTGGAGAGACAAGTTGTTTGGATTGCAAGATGTTATTTTTAATAGACTAAAACAAGGATATTTTATACACAATGCTCTTCTAGATCTAATTGGTTCTGGTATTTTTAAAGATGCACAATTATTAAAAAATTGCAAAAGCAAGGGAAAACATTTAAAAGTTTGAATTTGAAAATCTTATAGCACATAATGGGAAACATTTGTTGGGCACAACTTATAACTTACTAGTAAAATGCAAATTAGAACCTCAACAGATTAAAGGCTATATATTTAAATGTATGAAAAATATAGAGATGAAACGATGAGAATTTCTATGCAAAAGAAATTAAATTTACTTCAAATAATAGAGAGAATTGGGACCAGGTGTTGTACTGCTAGTACTGCTGTAGTCTTGACCATTAAAACAATTTAATTCCTTTTCCAAAAAATGCTAGAAAAGTAATGAACAAAATAGCAACAAAGAAAAAAAAAAAAGAAAGTCATTCAGTCTGGACTATGTTTGAACTAAAGTAGCAAAAATCCATTTCTAGTTTTTCCCATGATGTTTTTCTTCAATGCTGCAATAAAATAGTATCAGCTAACTATTATCCTCCCCCAGTGGAATGCCTGACCTTTATAGATGGAGCAGTTGAAATTCTCACTTGGCAACTGCGTACCTGAAGAACCGGGAAAACTAGCTGGCCCTTTCATATCTAGAAAGCATTTTCATCATCTCCAGTTGTATAATTGTATGTATGAACAAAAATTTTACAACAAACTCATTACTGCCCTTTATCTAATTTCTAAAATGCCCGACACATGAAAGCATCAATTTTTGTCCTTCAGTTGCTGAATATGAAGACTGTAGTTCTGGTATCTATAGCTCCATCTTCAATTCCTCAATATTTTTCCTTTAAAACACTGACTACTGTATACTCTTAGCTGCACCCTGACTTCATTCTGATTCTTTCCTTCTGAGACCCATTTCTTTGTTCATCATCTTTCACCCAGATTTCCCAGTACCAATCTATTTTCTGCAAGTTTATCACTTAGGTTCCAGCATCGCTGCCATATCCACAAATTACTACTTTTCCTGAGAAAAGAAGAATTCAGAAATGGATTGATTGGAATAATAGTCATATGATTCCTCATATAGCAGAATTAAATATCTAATTTCTCATTCTCATCTATGTGCCTATACAAATGTACTTTTTGCTTTTGGAAAAATAGACCCATTTTCTAAATCGGGTGCACAGTTTCTTTTGATGCTAGGACTGCACTACAATTTGGGTGGTGCATTAGTAGGTCCATTTGGGGAATTGGTTGCAGGATATTGAAAGGATGAAATGCATGTTTTCAGCATCTTCAAGACTTGTATCTGTGGTGGAATGCAGTCTGGATTCCCAAGAGGAAGGTGCTGCTTTCCAGCTGGACAAGAGGAAGCAAAGTTTGGAAACTTTGGTCAGCAGGAAAAGGGTTAAAATAGCTCCTCCCTAGCAGTTCCGAGAATATATCTATAGTTATGCAAACAATTGCTTTAGTCTGGCAAGATTATAGGTGAAGAACTATAAAGGACAGTAACTCCATGTATTGCTCTAGGTTTATGATGCCTCACAGTATCCCTTATACTCACCAACATGCAAATGTGCCCAAACTGTTGGCTTAGTCTTTAGGAGGGAGGCTCTGTTGGCAACAGAAGAAATGCTGGCAAGCCCCATTCAGTCCCAGACACAACACAGATCAAACAGGGCAAATAAAAGATAATTTCTATACTTAATCAGCAGTCAGATCCTTTCCTTCCTAGATTTAATCTGCCAGTATGCTAAAATCATACTGTATGGTAAAACCCAATAATCAACACTGATTGATTCAGTGTCATTTACTGATATTGCATAAGAGCCTATTAATCACATCAACAGCAGCAGATGAACAACTGAAGGCTCTCTGGCCTATCATGTTACCATAGCAACACACACACAGTAATTATTGAGGGACATTTTATTGATACTTGTGGAATAAACCCCTTTTTACTGCTTACATAGGATTCTCTTTACTGCTTACATAGGATTCTCTATAGTAAAAGTGCAATCTTTACTGTACTTTGGGAAGATATCTAACTGCCATCCAGGAATGTTCTTAACTAGCTAGGAAACTTTGGAAGTAGTAGTTTAGTTTAGTTAAGGGACATCATCAAGCCATCAATTTTTGGAAATGGCTGAGCTGGATATTTAAAACACTGCAGAGAGCACTGTTTAAATAATAATATCCACTTCCATTTCTTATTTTAATATTTGTATGAACCATACTCTCTGAATACTATAAACGAGGTGGATAAAAGAATTGAATCAGCATAAAGGAGAGCTTTAGGAAATCTATTACAATTCTAATTTATATTAGGGGGACGTAGTTCTTAAGAATTTTGTGATGTGTTTTGAAGAATCATGGCCTGCTTTTCTGGGAGTGGGGTGAGGGCAGTGGTAGTTTCCTCCCGGTTCGGCCGAGCGGGTAGCAGTGATGATATGACGTCACCGAACCGGTTCTCTTTGTTCGGGAGCTGGGCCCTCCCACCCCCCCACCCCCGCATTATTCTTACCTTTTATTTGGCCCCACCCTGCTGTGTCTCGGCAGCAACCCGGCAACGGGGACGCTGCCTGGTGATTGGTTAAGGGGCGGGGCTGACAATAACGCGGGAGTTTAGAGTTATCTGCTTGGTTATAGGACCGATGGCTCGGGTATAAAAGAGCTGTCAGCCCCTGACAAATTGTTCTCTGTTTGGTTGGTTCAAGTTGTTAATAATAAACAGTTCTCTTGCTTACTTCTCTCGCCTCATGTGTGAAGTTAGGGGAATTTAATACTGGCGACGAGGATGGGATACGATCCCCGCCCCCCCCCCCCCCGCTTCTAACTCGTAGTGGCAGAGTGAGAGGAAGAGAGAAGGGATGGCGCCGCCGACGTTCGCCCCTTTTGACGCTACCACGGAGGTGTGGGAGGCATATATGGAAAGGTTTGAATGTTTTTTGGAAGCTAATGAATTCACAGACCTTTCCAGCAGTAAAAAAAGGGCACACTTTTTAAACTCCTGTGGGCCCGAAGTCTTTGCAACTGCTTGGGCTTTATTCGCACCTGACCCTGTGCACACAGCTTCCTGGGACAGCCTGAGGCAAAGACTTAAGGAACATTACTCCCCCGCCCCATCTCGAATTGCCCGTCGTTTTAAGCTCCGGCAAGTCATCCAAGAAGAGGGGGAGTCGATTGCTCATTACGTGGCTCATTTAAGAACAGCTGCCCTCGATTGCGAATATAGGGAACTGGACGATGTGCTAGTGGAACAGCTGGTGTATGGGGTCAAAGATATCAGATTGCAGTGGCGCCTGTTAGCAAAAAAGAACCTAGACCTTCAAACTGCGCTCGAGGAGGCTCAGGCTGCAGAGATGTCTGAGAAGTCTACAGCGGAGATAAGGAAGTCCTACCCACCCTCCCGTATGGCCACAACCACAGTGAATTCTCAAGACATCGCCTCTGACGAAACCTCGGATGAGGAGGCAGAGATTAGCCGGTTACAGGCATCAAAGACCAGAAACAAAGGGCAGCGATCATTTAAAAAGCCTCAAACCATCTGCCTCAGTTGTGGGGAGGAGCACCCGAGGTCAACCTGTCGTTTTAGATCAGTGAATTGCCGACGTTGCGGAAAGTTGGGACACATCGCAAGAGCCTGCCGGTCTGCACCGAAAAACCCTGCATTGCCAAAGCCACGTCGCCCAGCGAAGGAGGAGTGCTTCTCCGTCTCACGAGACCACCGTATCACTGAGGTGACTGCTCACTCCAGGCCATCCAGAAACGCAAAAGTATCCATGACTGTAAAGATCGAGGGTGTTTCCTGCCCGATGGAGGTGGACACAGGATCAGCGAAGTCCATTTTATCTTGGGGGGTGTTAAAGGGACTACTACCCAAATTTCAAAAGGGGCAGTTAAAACCCTGCCCGGTTAAGCTGAGGGACTACCAGGGTAATGTCATCCCAATATTGGGACAGGGTCAATTCCTAATCGAGACTGAAGGGTTTGTGGGGCACCTGCCTTTAATTATCGTAAAAGGGTTCCTTCCCAGTTTACTGGGAATGGATTGGTTTCATTCGCTGGGGTTGGGAATATCTGGGATTCACTCCACGTGTGTGAGCAATTCAGGTGACCTTTTCAATGAGTTCTCTGACATTTTCGATGGTTCCCTGGGCCAATACGTGGAGTTGCCTATTTCACTCAACTTAGACCCCCTGGTCGCCCCAATTAGGCTCAAACCACGCAGGGTCCCATTCGCCCTTAGACCAAAGGTGGACGCAGAGTTAGATAAACTCATCTCCCAGGGGGTTTTAGAACCTACCGATCACTCCCGGTGGGAGACCCCCATTGTAGTTCCTATAAAACCCGACGGATCTATCAGAATTTGTGGAGATTTTAAATGTACGCTAAATAAGGCATTGCAGGCCAATCCCTACCCTGTCCCTGTAGTACAACACTTGCTCCATTCCCTGGGTCCGGGGTCCATTTTTGCCAAATTGGATTTGGCCCAGGCGGCTCCCGGTGGATGATGCCTCTGCAGAGACTCAAACCATAGTGACCCACCGGGGAGCATTTAAGTGCCGGCGCCTGCAGTTCGGAGTGAGCATAGCTCCAGGCTTATTCCAAAATTTAATGGAGCGGTTACTCCAGGGGTTGCCAGGAGTGGTGCCTTATTTTGACGACGTGTTCGTTTCCGCCTCTTGTCGGAGCGAGCTCGTCGACCGCGTAAGAGCAGTTCTCCTCCGTTTCCGGAAATCTGGCCTCAAATTAAACAAAAAGAAATGCAAAATTGGCGTTCCACAAATTGAATTCTTGGGCTATTTGGTTGATGCTAAAGGAATCCGCCCCACTCCTGCCAAAGTCGCGGCAATTAAACAGGCACCTGTACCCTCCTGTCGCGCTGAGCTGCAATCCTTTTTGGGGCTGTTGAATTTTTATAACGTATTTTTACCCCACAAGGCTACCGTAGCCGAGCCCTTGCATCAGCTGCTATCAAAAGATGTTTCCTGGGTTTGGACAAAGGTGCACGACCACGCTTTCCAAGCAGTTAAGAACCTATTGTCATCATCAGCTGTGCTAGTGCAGTATAGTTCAGTTCTACCCCTGGTCTTAACTGCAGATGCCTCCCCATACGGCATAGGAGCCGTGTTGAGCCATCGTTTTCCCAATGGGTTAGAGGCTCCAATAGCATTCTATTCGAGGACGTTGTCCTCCACAGAACGTAATTACTGTCAGCTTGATCGGGAGGCGTTAGCGGCCGTAGCCTCTATTAAGCGTTTCCACGAGTATTTGTACGGCAGGGCGTTTGAGTTAATCACAGACCATAAACCCCTTCTGGGCCTTTTGGATGGTCGCCATCAAACGCCTAATATCCTGTCCCCTCGTATGTCCCGGTGGGCTACCTTCCTAGCAGCCTATAACTATACGTTAGTCCACCGCCCAGGTAAACTTATTCCTCATGCAGATGCCTTAAGCCGTTGCCCATTATCATCACCTGTAGTTGATCCCGCACCGGCCCTGTCGGTCCTCCTCATGGACGAATTGTCTCTTCCCGTGACTGCCATTGACATAGCGGCTCACTCTCTGCACGACCAGGTCCTGTTCAAGGTCCTCCACTGGGTCAGTAAGGGGTGGCCTTTGGGGCAAGTTCCTATCCAGTTTGCCCCGTACCAAGCCTGGAGACACGAGCTGTCTGTCCACCTAGGTTGTCTCTTATGGGGTAATCGTGTCGTGGTACCTCCATCCCTCAGGACCGAAGTCCTGGCTAGTCTGCACACGGGTCATCCCGGCGTGGTGCGCATGAAAGAAGTGGGGCGGAGTTATGTGTGGTGGCCCTCACTTGACCGGGAGATCACTGAGTGGGTGGCGGGATGCCGCAGTTGTCAGCTGTCCAGACCAGCAGCACCATCCGCCCCTCCCCAGGAGTGGGAAATACCCAGGGGACCCTGGTCTAGACTGCACGTTGATTTTGCTGGTCCCTACAGGGGTCAGTCCTTTTTGATTGTGGTTGATGCCCTATCCAAGTGGGTGGAGTTGGAACTCATGCCCTCCACCACCTCTGAGGCCATGGTCCGGGTCCTACGTCGGCTGTTTGCCACTCACGGCATTCCAGATGTGGTGGTGTCCGACAATGGGCCGCAGTTCACCTCCGCTACATTTCAGGTTTTCCTTGCTAGTTTGGGAATCCGCCACGCACCTGTCGCCCCTTACCACCCAGCTGGAAATGGATTGGCTGAACGGGCCGTGCGATCCGCTAAGGACACGTTGGCCCGTTTGTCCCTGGGGACTGGGACAAGAAGATAGCCATCTATTTGTCCACACAACATACGACACCGTGCCTGCTCACCCACAGAACCCCTGCGGAAGTATTAATGGGTCGTCGGCCGAGAACAGTACTAGATCGTTTACACCCCACCTATGCTCCTGAACGGTATCTAGGCGCCAGTGTAAGCATCAGGGCATTTAAGGAGGGGGACCTTATATTTGCGAAAAACTTTGGGGGTGAACCACGGTGGCTGCCGGGACGAGTGACTGAAATAACCGGCCCCTGTTCTTACAGGATTATACTGACTGACGGCCGCTCGTGTCGCCGGCATGTGGACCAACTGAGACGACGACGCGAGACCCACCCGTGGGTATCGAATGAGGGTGTCCAGCAGCCGGCACCACCACACAGCCCCGCTCTCGACCCGTTTTCACTGGGCAACTCACAGATCCCTGCCCCACCCAACCACCCACCGTTTCTGCACTTGAGCAACTCACAGATCCCTGCCCCACCCAACCACCCACCGTTTCAGCACTCACCTGAGTCAGCCAGTTCCACGGACAGCCGGAATGCAGTACTGACAGCGCCACCTTCTGGGCCCGAACCATCAAGGGCAGAATCCGCTCCCGTGCTCCGGCGTTCTTCTAGAGTATGCAGGCGCCCAGAATATCTTAAAGATTACGTATGTTCCATCCGGGGGTGAAGGAGTGCTGTGTCTCGGCAGCAACCCGGCAACGGGGACGCTGCCTGGTGATTGGTTAAGAGGCGGGGCTGACAATAACGCGGGAGTTTAGAGTTATCTGATTGGTTATAGGACCGACGGCTCGGGTATAAAAGAGCTGTCAGCCCCTGACAAATTGTTCTCTGTTTGGTTGGTTCAAGTTGTTAATAATAAACAGTTTTCTTGCTTACTTCTCTCGCCTCATGTGTGAAGTTAGGGGAATTTAATACACCCCCAATCTATTGCTGCCTCCCAAGTCCCAGCTGATCGGCTAGAAGAAAAAAACTGTTTAAACTCTTGCTGCGGGGCTTCAAAGGTCCGCCCTACAGCTGATCAGTGTTAAAAGGCAGTGTGGTGGTAGATCAGTGCCTCCAAAAACTAATGGGTAGACCAGTGCCTCCAAAAACAAATGAGTAGACCGGTACCTCCAAAAACAAATGAGTAGACCAGTGCCTCCAAAAACAAATGAGTAGACCAGTGCCTCCAAAAACAAATGAGTAGACCAGTGCCTCCAAAAACAAGAGTAGACTGGTACAGCTCTGCAAGCAGTTAAAAGCCTGGTAGACCAGTACCTCTGCTAAATCCTAAAGAATTGTCACATGACCATCAAGCCACGCCCACAGAACCGGTAATAAAAAAAATTTAGAACCCACCCCTGGGTGAGGGTGTGTGATTAAGGCCATCCTAATGTGCTGACTGGGAAGGGTATAGCTCTGCTTGGATAGCAATAGCAGTAGAAAAGAGTAATAAGCTTAAATATAATCTTATCTCAATATAAGGTATACATAATGTACTTTGTGCATGTTCAGTCAACTGTACCCTCACTATCAAATGTGTTTTAAAAATAAAAACAGGATGTTACGGTGAACATCATCGGTCTCATGGGACAGAGTATGCCTGGGCCCTGATGCTGGGCCTTTCCTTCCACTAGTTTCAGAAAACTATAAACCTCAAGTTTCCTTGGTGGAAACTATCAGATCTTTTCAAAAACAAACACCAATTTTAATAGAAAAACTGAGATGCTTCTGAATGGGACTCCTGCGTGATTAAAAAGTTAGAAGTTAATGATCAAAGTTCCAACAAGTGTTCAAAGATAAAAGACAAAATCAAAAGAAGATGCCCTTTTAGTAGGCTGACTGCAGACTTTATGGAACAAATTAAGAGATTACATTAAAATTAACATGTATGACATGACACTTTAAAAAAGTAGATTATGAAACATGGAGATTCACCCAACTGAAGCCTGATGCTAAAGATACACATTTGAAATTTAAGAATGTTTACTTCCAGGGGAGGTATGGTGAACTAGCACATCTCTGAACAAGCAGAGGCAACAACCGTGACAAAGACTGGAGAAACAGCAAATAGATCAGTTCTGTGGAATATCTTCAGATAAGGAGAGGATGGGAGATTTCCAACATGTGCTCCAGACTACGGGTCTCCAATCTTGGCAACTTTAAGACCTGTGGACCTCAACTCCCAGAGTTCCTCAGCCAGCAAAACTGGCTGAGGAATTCTGGGAGTTGAAGTCCACAAGTCTTAAAGTTGCCAAGTTTGGAGACCCTTGCTCCAGACAGCTACTGTTCTGAGAAGAGACCCCAGGACAGCAGGAGATGAAGGAAGGCCATCTGTGGTGGTAGAGCCTTTTAAAGAATACTGGGTTTATTAAACTCACTTTCTAATCACTTTCAAAAATTACCTATTTAACTGCCTTGAAGCTATTAGAGATCTTTGAAAGGACAAGTTTGAAAAGCCGAGTGGTGGGACTATCTTCATTCTTGAATAAAAGGTTAACTATGAGTTTAAGAATTTAAAGAACTGGAAATAATCACACTTGACCAATAAATAATTCTGTTCTGTTCTGTTCCCAGTTCCATCCCGTCCCATCTCATCCCTTTCTATTCTATTACTCTGATCCAAGTAAGTTATAAATAAACTAAAGGACCAGACATTTTTTTAATATTAGGACTTTTACTACCCTGTTTCCCCAAAAATAAGACATCCCCTGATAATAAGCCCAATCAAGCTTTTGAGCGCATGGCAATAAGGCCAAGTGCTTATTTCAGGATTCAAAAAAAATATAAGACAGGGTCTTATTTTCGGAGAAACACGGTATAAGATTTTAGAAATAATTATATAAATAAATGGCCTTTTTGAGAAGTTGATTGTTTTGTCTATCTTAAATCATAACAAAAATTCACAATTGAATTCAGAAATTGGTTATTTGATGGGACGGAAGATGTCAGGCAGAAAAGAAAATAGAAAAAAGTGAGAGCTTCTCATTTTTGTTCCTTTTCATATTTGTATTGGACAGTAGCAGCAGTGGTAAGGTTACATGTGTCCTTTATGACACTGCTGTTGGTTGCTCGGCTACAGAGTCAGGATGGAATCCGACATTTCGTCACAGTTCCTTGCAAACTTTTTTAGAGCTGCAGCCAATTTGTCTGGTTTCTTCCTGAGGGCATTTAAGTATCACTATTTAATGCAACATGGTAAATAAATGTAATTGCAAAATAAAAATGAGGTAAAAGAGCAGTGCTATGGCTGCCTAACCCAGAACATTTCCTGCTGTAGCAAAAAAAGCATAACACACCATAACAAAGTTAACAGTGTTTATTATTTTGATGCAAGTACTCAACAGCCGTAATTGGTGTGTGTGACGAAACTGAAGCTCTGTTCTCAACTGATAAACACAATCTCTACTCTGTACTTTTTCTATTTTATTCTTAACAGACTCTTTATATTTTTCATGCCATCTGAAAATCTGAATGGCTGGAATAATCAATTCCATCCAACCACAAGAACCCTTTTGGAGGAATGCCTGGCAAAAGGGCTTGCTTCTCAGTGACTGCCACAGGGAATAAGAACAAGGAAAAAACAGCAACCTGCTTCCGTGTTGAGCACTAATACCTTATTAGCAGCCTACTTCCTGATCTGTTTCTTTGTTGTTGTTTTCGTTTTTGAGACTGATACAGAATTTTTTATAGAGGGGCACAATTGCTCTAGGGTCCAAGCATGGACCCCTTTTAATAGATGGATAGTTCAATACTTTTAATTCAATATTCTAATCCTCTAGAACAGTGGGTCTCAACCTTCCTAATGCCGCGACCCTTTAATACAGTTCCTCATGTTGTGGTGACCCCCAACCATAAAATTATTCCTAAAACCATTGAAAATATGTGTTTTCGGATGGTCTTAGGCGACCCCTGTGAAAGGGTCATTCGACCCCCAAAGGGGTCCCGACCCACAGGTTGAGAACCACTGCTCTAGAATATATTCTCCAAGGTTTTGGCTTGGAGTTTTCTCACACATGCCTGTCTACTTGGCCACTGTCATCAGTAGATTATTGTTGTTGTTGTTGTTGTTATTATTATTATTATTATTATTATTATTATTATTATTATTATTATTTATTAATCATATTTCTATGCCGCCCACTCTCCGAGGTCTCTGGGCGGCTTACAACAATCGACAGTATACTAAATAGCATGTTGCCCTCAACAATCTGGGTCCTCATTTTACCCACCTCGGAAGGATGGAAGGCTGAGTCAACCTTGAGCTGGTGAGATTTGATCCGCTGATCTGCTGAACTAGCAGTCAGCTGAAGTAGCTGCAGTACAGCACTCTAACCACTGCACCACCTTGGCTCTTAATAAAAAAATAATGGAGAAAAACTAAGACTGATGTAAATTGTACAGTTCAATTCCTATTCACTTCATGGAAATTTTCAAACATTCAGGATTTAGGAGACAGTGGAACGGCTTTGAGGTCCAGGAAGCTCGAAATGTATCCAGTTACTCCACAGACGGAGCCTTGATGGATGGAAGACAGGATCGGAGGGCGAGTCTCAAATGGCATCCCAACTCCCAAGAGCCTTGGTAGTACAGGGGTTTAAGGCGCCCTGTTATTAAGCTGGTTATTAAGACCAGCTGCCTGCAATTACTGCAGGTTCGAATCTCGCCAAGGCTCAAGGTTGAATCAGCCTTCCATCCTTTCTAAGGTAGGTAAATTGAGGACCCAGTTTGTGGGGGCAATAAGCTGACTTTGTATAAATATACAAAAGGATGAAGGCTATTGCTGAGCACATTGTAAGCCGCCCTGAGTCTTCGGAGAAGGGCGGCATATAAATCAAATTAAAAAAAAAAAAAAACTCTAGCAGAGGGCTGGGCTTGGGCAGAGCAGGGAAAGAAGTCCTGGCTGCCTCTTGGGGATGGGACCTCCCTGCTCTTTCCATTTGCTGGGGCTGTTGAGGTGTAGCAGGCGGGAGGCTCATCCCACATGAGCGGCTGGAGCTGGAAGGCAACGTTGGACAGCAGAGGCCAAGCGGGTAGGGGCTGTGATGTGGCAGTGACAACAACTGGTTAGGCTGCCTCGCCGTGGCTCCACTATCTTTACTTGCCCATGGCCGCTGTGGCTGGGAAAGGGTGGATGGCCTCCCAGCGCATCCAACAAGCTGGATCGAGTACCTCTCTCCCAAACCTCTGCCTGCCGTTTAAAGGACCAGCACTTGAACCCACCTGGGCTGCATGAGATGTGGGGCCCCGAGGTGTGCGAGTGCAGTGCAGTGCAGGTGGAATGGGGATGGGTTGAGCGCAGTTTATTTGACACCCTGGGCTCACATCCAGCTTGCCGTTGCTGCCGGTCTATGAGCAGCTGAGAGGCCAATGAGCTGCAACTGTTGCCAGGCATCACCAGCCCCCGCACGCTCGCTGCCTCCTGTGTGCGCCCAGGGAGAGGGCCCAGATGGGATAGGGTGGGTGGGGGCCGGCCCCTTGCCATCTCAAGGGCAGCCTTGCGGGCCATATTCAAACACTCTGGGCCACATCTGGCCTGCGGGCCTTGAGTTTGACATGTCTGCAATAGATGAATGATCTAGGTTCAAGCAATAAGGCTCCCACCACCTTTTGAACATGTCCAAAAGAAAGGACTAAAATCACTGCAGAGAAATACCCAAAGCCCACCCCATGAGACAGCCCAGAAGGATGTTGGAAGTGTGACTTTTAGTTGCAATAACTCTCACCACCTCACAAGCTACTGCCCACAAACGGCAACAGGGTTAGAAATAGGAAGTTAGGAATTTCCCTTTATTCTATCTACTCTTTCTGTAGGATGAGTGCTTCCTTCCTATCTTTGCTTTGCAAAACACTTGCTGCCTGATAAGATGTGTGTAGGCGAATAACTAGGTTTTCACTATTCCCCCACCCCCAGTATATTTCCTGTAAAAACTTTTCTGTTGCAGTTACAAACAGTTGCTCAAATTAGATTCCCAGTGTCCAGAAACACTCAAATTGTTTTCTGTAACAAAAGACACCAGAGAAGTTGATATTAAAAGCAGCTAAGAAGTCTAGGAAAAGTAACCAAGTTGTACTCCATCTAGTTTCTGGCATAGGTTATCTACCAAGCTGACTATATACCTGATAAAATCTCTGTTTCTGACCAGGGGTGAAATCTAGCAGGTTCTAACAGGTTCTGGAGAACCGGGAGCAGAAATTTTGAGTTGTTTGGAGAACCAGCAAATGGCTGGCCCCAGAGTAGGGTGGGAATGGAGATTTTGCAATATCCTTCCCCCCAGGAGGGGAGGGAATGGAGATTTTGCAATATCCTTCCCACGGACTGGGGTGGGAATGGAGATTTTGCAGTATCCTTCCCCAGCCACGCCCACCAAACCACGCCCACAGAACTGGTAGGGACAAAATTTGGATTTCACTCCTGTTTCTAACATATATCAGATAAAATGAGTATGGCAACCAGTTTTCCAATTTTCTGACTCAGGAGATTGCTTATAGATCTATAGAGGCAGGAAACTACATAGATGTGCCAGAACAAGAAGTGGCTTTTTCAGGCAGGAGGAGCAAAGAACAAGCAAGCATACTGTGGCCCTAATTTTTTTACATATCCTGTCCATACCCATTGAGTCTCTGTGTGAGTATTCCTGGACCTTGGCTATTTGGAACAAAGGTTTTAAAGGTGTTTTGAGTGTTAAGCTCAAAGGCTGCTTGGAAAGAAGGTGAGTACCTCTAAATTTTAATTTTATAGTCCAAACCCAATTCCTGGCTCAATGAATGAAAGGTTTCCTCTGGAGACAGCATCTGGATCCACGTGCTCTGCTTCCACAGGTTGCAGGGCTGAAAGACATTAGAACAGGGTCCCCTCCCCCCCTTTGTGGGTGAGGAAAGGCATTGTAGGGGAATAGAGATTGGGGGTGGTGGAGTGGGGAGGCTAGGTAGCTTGCAGGCAGAGTTTGAAAATAAAAAAAAACATCAGTAGTACAGTTATTAAACAGATAAAGCAATTATAACAAAATGGAGACATCACAGATGAGGAAACTGGATTCACATGCTTCAGAAAAAGGATGGACAGATAATTCCATCTCAGAAGAGAATTGACATCCATTAAACATCACAAAACAGCAATAGTAAAAAACTGCATCTACATACAGTAAATGTAAGAACGAAATTTTCCTATAAATTAACTTAAAACATTCCCTCTTAAACTTGGGCTTTTCTTAAAAGCACAGAGAGGAAAGAAAATTGAACTCTGTTCTTCACACTGTCTAGGTGGCCAGACCAAACTGTGTGAAGACATTTTCTTTCTTTTCAGTGCTTTTAACTCTTTTCTAACAGTTTAAAATTCTTATCTCAAGGGATCAGTGTCATTTAAGAGTTACATTTACCTCGAGGGAACACAAAGACTTTGACACACACACATACACAAACACAAACAAGGAGAAAATGAGAGGAAATACAGAATTTACACACATAATGGTCATTCCCACCATAAATCTCAGTTAAATTAGGGAAGGCACAAATCTTAACAAACATGCCACGTGGTTGCATGGAAGACAGAGAGAAAGAGAGAGAGAGAAACAAACAAACAAAAACCCCAACATTTTCCCTTTTCTTTTAAGTACCTTTATTTAGTCAAATTGGTTTTCTAGCTTCATTTCATCCCTGAGCAAAGAGAGGGCGAATCCCACAGAAAATATCCAAGTAAACAAAGTAAACAATTCTGGGAAGCCACAAGGTGGCACTGATTTACTATTGCTGGCTTTATAAAATGGGAGCTGCCCCAGTTTAGTAACATAGATTATGAATTAAATGTTTTAAAGGCAAATTATTCACTTATGCACAGATAAAAGAAGTTGGCATTAAGCATCCTGTGCAGTGGTGGGTTGCCCCCGGTTCGGACAGGTTCTATAGAACCGGTAGTAAAACCGGCGGAAGGCTCCGCCCACCAACCCCAACATCATCAGAACGCTTCTGCGCATGCGCAGAAGAGCGCACGCGTGGCCCCACTGCGAACCAGTAGTAAAGGTAAGTAGAACCCACCCTTGATCCTTTCCCAATTTAATCCAAGGAGCAGCACCAGGCAAATCAAGTCAATAGATTACAACAAAATTCTAAGTTAAATCTTTCCCTCACTTGTATTAAAAGTAGTGATGCTGGAAACAGACACTATTTTTGTTCCAGGGAAATCTCTTCTTCCTGGAAATATTTCCATCAACTGGCCTTGGAGGAGAATAAGCTTTGGAGGTTTTTTTCCCCTTCTTCCCCAACACATACATTCTTGTTTCTCTCCATTTCCCTATAGATCTGCCTGTGGTGTCCCAAAGAACAAAGCCTCTTCCTATGGAGGAGGGAAGGGGGGGGGGAGTGTGATGCTGTGTGTATAAACAAAGTCCATGTCACCTCAGAGTAAATGTGGATTGAAACTTCCCTGCTCTCCATCTGTCACTTAGGCTGATCAGCTTGAAATCTGCCTTTCACAACAGGCCACTTTGCTGGTTGGCAAACTGCTTGGGGGGAGGGGCGGGGAAGGGAGAGACTGTTCTAGCTTCTACTTCCTTTCCTCCAAGGACAAGATTGGAGGACAGGGACCAGCCTTGCTAATGGCCCAGATCAGGCTTGGCTGCCTTAAGCCAAACCAGTTTACCCTTGTTTCCAAAAGTGTAATAATTGCTTTACTTGAAATGCGGATACTTCCTGCCTACACAAGCTAACTCAAACCGCACTTTAATTCCACCTTCAGGCATGAAACTGAAGTGACATTCACAAGATTTTATAGATAAAATGCTGGAGGGGAAAAAATCAGCAGGAATTGATGCAGGAGAATCTGGCCTTGTACATGTGGCAAAGGACAATTAAAAAGCAGAGCAATTGAAGTTGCAGTTGCTGCCCACACATACACTGCATGAAGCCCACCTACACAGGAAACAGGATTTTAAAAGCTTCTGGATTTGTTTCAGGGGTGAAATCTAGCAGGTTCTAACAGGTTCTGGAGAACCGGGAGTGGAAATTTTGAGTAGTTCGGAGAACCGGCAAATACCACCTCTGGCTGGCCCCCAAGTGGGATGGGAATGGAGATTTTGCAATATACTTCCACTGCCACGCCCACCAAGCCACGCCCACAGAACCGGTAGGGAAAAATTTTGAATTTCACCTGATTTGTTTGGAAGGTTTTCAGATTTAACTGCAGAAATGATGTCACAGCACCTCAAGGTGTTGGAGGCCCAGCAAAAGAACAATTAAGATAATTGAGTTCTGTACTCCTTTGTGAATACCTGACAAAGCAGCTTTGATATTTTGTTTACAATATTAAACTGTGACATAGCAGCTTTATAAATGCCTTATCCAGCATGGCCTTCCAGTTATATAGAGCAGAATTCCTATTCTGGCCCTTGGCTGTGCTGGTGGGGTTGATATGAGCTTCTTGAGGTACGCTTGGAAGACACCATGTTAGGAAAGGCTGGTTTGTGCTATCAAATATTATTTTCTAAGTTCGGAAGAATAGTAGCATAAGTCTTCTCCATTGGAACAGCCCAGCAGAGACTTTGGCTTGTACCTACAATCTTCCCAGGGGCAGGAAGAAAAGTGTTTTGATTCCCCCAAGTTTTAGAACTTTAGTGTCATATAGATGAAGGCCTGGTGAGCTATTTTGCTCCATCCTCTTTTTCTTACAGGAAAATGGGGCCTGGATATCCCCCATTCTTGAAAACCTACTTGAAAACCAAAGTGGCAGCCACCACCATTTCTTTAAAGGAATTGCTGTAACATACCAAGTTCTTCTTCCATTATTAAGCTGGACTTTGCCTCTGAAACACTCAGCTCATTACAACAAATCCTGTCTTTGAAAGTAACTGAAAACAGATATTTGTCCTTTTCTGTGTGACAGCATCTTCAGACATCCAAAATATTCCCTAGAATATTTTTTTCTTCATTATGTTTATTGACTATATTGGCATTTATAATTGATATGACTTATCTTTTGGGGATGCTTAAAGGTATGTACTCAAAACTGTAATTGTAGTTGAATGCAAACCAGCTAGCAAAGAGAAATAGAATTAATGTTATAATTCCACATTTTAACTAAGGCTAGCTCTCTGAAGGATCTATGAATGAAACTATTAATAATGTATAACATAAGGAAATGGGTGTGCAGCTATAAAGTGAATGGGGGAGATGAAATGAGTAGCTTAACTACCCAGATTCCATGTTCTATTGTCTTGTCTTTCAAGTTCCACCTGTTTTAGTGCCTGGCTGGGGTAGTTGGTTTAGCTTAGTTTATTGTTAAGTTATAGAACCTTGATTCAATGCTGCTTGAATGTTGCACTTAACATTATACAAACCCAATCGTTATTTTGCAATGGTTTTTCTAAATATCTGATGCTAGCCAACAATGTATTGAGCTTTATAAAGGTCCATTAGCATTTCATCACTGGAATTGCCTGAGTCATCTTCTCAAAATCAAGATGATTTGTCCCAATTGATATTGGGCAGATAACAGCTAGAATCACAGCAGAGGCACAGTAGCAGAGGAATGAGTTGAACTGAAGGACACCCCTTGAAGTACATATTTCTCCTTCCTCCAGTAATGTTCTGTACAAATATAGCATGCCATTTGTTCTTCTTCCTCGTGTGTATAGATTCTCACAAAAGTTAAAAGCCATGTTGACATTGTATCCTGTCATTTTGATATTTATAAAACACACAAAGCATTCAAATTTCTCATTTAATTTGCTTCTCTAAGGATAGACATTGCATTGCAAGGAATGCTTAGCATGGCTGAAATCAGGGGTTTGGGTGGGGGAAGGGAGGTGTAACAGAAGCATACATGGGAAAGGTTTAGAGATGAATGTATAGGAAAAGCTTGTATGTAGACAACTCAAAGGCTGGCTCAGCATCTCTGGGACCAGATCCTTCAGGAATTTTTGCCTGCTAAGGCTGAACAAGTGCTGTTTGTTTTTTTCCTGGTTAACATAATTTTCCTATGACACCCTTCTGGATTGAAGTTTGAGTGATGTAAGACTTGATCAGATTCTGTTTATTGTGAAATTAGCTTTAAGCTGAAGTCAGTTTCTGATGAGTAACATGGACATGTTATTCATCAGTAAACATGAATTTTCTTGGCATGACACAGAAGTGTTACGGCATAACACAACAAGTGACTCTGGGTGACATACATTATAGAATATAAAGACAAATTAAACCCAATTAAAACAATACAAAAAATATATGGTAACCATAAGCGCTAATGCAACCAAGAAACAGGAACCTTAATACACTCAGGGCCCTAGGTTGGGCACACAACCAAGTCTTCATGGCCTTATGAAAGGCCAGCAGGATTGGGGTCATTCTGATGCTCCAGAAGGTAGGGGCTACAGCAGAGAAGGCGCATCTCCTGGTCCCTGCAGGCCAACATTCCTTAGCGGATGGGATTCATGCCAACATGCCAGATCAAACTGGATGGATAGAAATGACTAGGAGAACATGGTCTTTTAGATAACCTGTCCCAAACCAGGAAGGGCTTTGAAGATGACAACCGGCATCTTGAATTACACCTGGAAACATGCTGGTAACCACTGCAGCTCATGAAGCAGTGGTGTTATATGTATCAAATATCTAACATCCTTTATTACCTGTGCAGCTGCATTCTGAACCAGTTGAAACTTCCGAATGCTGTTCCGAGGGCAACCCCATGCGGACAGCATTGTAGTAATCCAGATGAGTGGTTATGAGTGACTGTGAACAATGCCTCCCAATCACAACTGGTGCACACCTCTAAGATGTGTAAAGATCCCCCTGGGTACAGCTATCACATGCTCTTCTAGCAGGAGCCCTGAGTCCAAGAGACACACACACACCCCAGATTGTGCACTGGGTCTTTCTTTAGTTTTCTTGATCAGCCAAAGTTCATTGTACTCTTTTTCCAAATTTTAAAAAAAATCCTTTGCAGTTTAGCTTTCTCTCCAAGTTGCTTCACTGATGCATTTCTTTCTTTTATGTTGGATTATAACATAATAGTTCAACTAACCATGGAACTAGGCGGCCACATATTATGAGCTAGTGGGCCATTAGTACATTGAAATAAAATGATTTTCAGAATATATTGGAACACAAGGGAAGTTAGTGCCAAGCATATCTTTGGGGGCAACATGTTCCATAACGTGTAGGCCCTTTGTTATGGCTATCCTATTCTTTGCCTTGCATTTTACTTGCAAAGAACTTTTATGTCCATTTTAGGTTTCCTTGCCTGAATTAATACTGTTCATTAACAATGAAAATGATTTCTCAGACCTTGTGATACGTTTCATAATTTGCTGCACTCATTTTGGCAGATAGTTGCAGTTCCATTAAACCAAAATATTCTAGTGTGCGCAGTCTTCTTTGATTAAGTTTTTAATTTTTTTTTCTTCCAAAAAGAAATCTTACTTGGAGCCTAATGTGATTTTGTTGGATTTCCGTGGCAATTTTTCTGCTCACATATAAATTAACTTTATATTTCCAACTAATTAATACTGTTCACAACTTTTTATAAGTCCTGGACACCATTTAAATTCATATCCAGGATTGTATCCATCTGGGCTATTTCATCTGACCATCTAAGACTCTGATAAGCAGTTGCTTCTTCAGACACAGAAAATAAGGCATCAGAGAGTTTTGGCATGGGGAAGAGATGTCCTCTTGTTTCAGCCCCATCCACTAATTCCAAAGGATATTTGTAGAAAAACATTAGCTCACTCCTGTTCTAAAGCAATTCAAGATTTCTAAAAAATACTAATTTATATACCCTGTTTCCCCCCAAAATAAGACATCCCCTGATAATAAGCCAATTGGGCAATAAGGCCAAGTGCTTATTTCAGGGTTCAAAAAAATATAAGATAGGGTCTTATTTTCGGGGAAACACACTGACCAAGAGCTCAAGGTGGTATACATAGCACTTCCTTCAATTTTGCTTTATAAACCTCTGAGAAGATTGGGTTATGAATAATTCATGACTGAGGTGTACTTAAACCTGTTCTCCCTGGTTAGTTCATTATTTTAACCATTATACCATGACTACACATCTAGCCAAACTTCTTCAGAGTAACAGAAATCATTTTTTTGTTATTTAACACCTTCTCATCTAGATGCAACTCTGGTTTTATTTTGTTTGAAAATTGAAATAGGATTTTAGTCAAATGAAAGGTGCAATACTGTTTGTTTAGGACTATGTATTGTCATTCCTTCTTTTGAAGTTTCTACTTTAATGTAAAGAGACAATGCTCTTCTGAATGCTCATGTTTATCCTTTGCATAGTTTTATTAAGTAATGTTACACACCATTCATTTTTTTCTGGCCTTACCATATCTACACTTTCTTCTCACCCTCCAATTTTCAGAATAGGCATAACAAAATATCAGCTGTTTTTATCAAACTTCCCAATTCCGGTACAGTAGAACCTCTAGTCACAACCATAATTCGTTCCATAACTTTGGTTGCAAACCAATCTGGTAGTGACATGAATCTAACTTTGGAAATTTGACGCTTACCAAAAAAAAAAAAAAAAAATGGCGTGGAAGGGGAAATCAGCCATGAAAAAAAAAATTGTGAATTTTTTGGTCGGAACCCGATTTGGACGTGGTCAGAAGCGTTTGTGACCAGAGGTTCTAATGTATCTGGATTAAAACATCCATACAGACCAGAAGAAACATGTAAAAGTGAAAGATAATTACTTTGAGCCATTTTTTAAAATACAAAAGCAAGGTGTTTGATCCATCACCAAGCAACCTTATCTACTAAATCTACCAGGAACAAATTAAAGGAAAATTCTAAATTATTGCTTAAAACATTTTGGAAACCTAAGGAAAGATATTGAATTTTCTCTCACATTTTCTCTTATTCTTTCTACAACCTAAATAAATGCCAAGAAGGGAATACTGAAAGGAACTCTTGGTCTGAATTAAGAGAAGTATGGTAATGAAGAAAGGCTGCACACAGCAAAAATGTTTTAGATTTTGTATGTGTTGGCGATGTAAAATTGCCGAGTTCACAAAAGGCGTTAAAATTATTGACACATGGTTTGTCTGGAGGCATATGTGGCTTTTCTCTTCCTTCTACTGTAAGCTATACCAAATCATTCTGGAATAGGGCAGCCTCCAAATCAATAAAAAATAAGTTGCTACACTGAACCTAAACGATTGTCTTAAATGAAATGTGATGTGTCTATTAGAGCAATAGGTTTTCTGTCTATGAATCTTGGAAGAATGTTCATTATCCAGGTGTTCTTTTAAGAAATCACTTCAAATTATCTATTCAAAATACTGCTTGTATATGAATAGAAAAAAGGCCACACCATGGGCAATTGACTTCAAAAGGTATTTTAATTTAGAAATGCAGTTATATACATAGAATTGAAATTAAATTAAATTTTGTACAAATATTAAAATACTATCATCACACCCACTGCAATGTACGGGATGGATCTATATATATAGATATATAGATATATACAAACACACACACATACACACACACGTATATATAGATCCATCCTACACAGCATTATAGAATCTTTAAAATCCCATATATATAGATATAGATATATATACGAGTACCATTCTGTAAATAAATTCCAATAAATTCCTTAGTGATGCAGTTCAGATTACAAATAAAAAGCACTGAAGGCAACCAGGTTTTCCTCTTTTGTATCTCCAACTATCTACAGCCTGTCATCTGCATTACAATGTAAATGTGTGCCTGAATGTTTGTTCTAACAGGATGTTTGGTCTGAACTCTGTGAGCTTCCATGAAAAATGAAGCATAACAGTAAAATTTCCACCAGAAATTGACCGCTAGCTCACCAGCTGGAAAATGATTTATATTAACACAGAGGTTTTTCCATTATCCAATGGTATTTCCTCTAGAATCTTAATAACACAAAAGAGGTGATCAAGTTCAAAAACAATTACAAAGCATCTAGGAAACAAAGCAGACATTGGTTTGAAATCCATAACATACCACCAAATGTGGTGTGATGTGCCAAATTCATGATTTCCAACTTGCCCCTCTTAAAAGCACGTTACTCCTTTTGGGAGTGTGTGTGATATACATATGAGAGTAATAATGGAAACTGAAACCTGATTCACAGCATTGCAATTGCATCTACTGTATACAGTAGTTAACATTAAAATGTTAAGAAAATGCCATGTACTTCTCGGGGATTTGCAGAACACAAGCCCTGGGACCTGAGGTTGCCCTCAGATGATTAGTTTATATCTCTGTGTTTACTGGCATACAATGCAATAATTATTGCAAATCCAGTTATGATCTGTCATGTAAAGTATGAGTTAGATGTGACACATGGCCTGTTTCTATGCTTCTAAGCAATGTCTGAAAATTGTATGGGCACATTACATTTGAAAACAATGCGAGGACACAGTAGTACTAATTTTTTGCACTGTATAGACACTCTCTCACCTCACAATAATGAGGATATAGGATTACATACCACGGTTGTGTATGCACTATTACTCAACCTAGCACAATTAACAAAAACATCTTTGGTTCTGGAACCGCTTTCCATACACACAACCCTTGTAAATATTTTAATTAGTATCATGGTTATTCTTGTGTTAGTATACCTGAAATGAGTATACATTATAGGTAGCAAAAAAGAAGAAGAAGAAAAACTGAAATAGTACTGAGATTCCTGGAGACTTAAAAAAAAAAAGGATTTTGTAGCAAGGAAGTGGAAACTACTAATTGACTCTGCAAGATTTTTCAAGCTGTAGATCTAGCTGCCCATTTATCCAGTGTCTGAGGGCTGCTGACACTGATGTAACATTTTAATCAGGAAATGGACTTGCAGACCCCTTACATCTGCCACAAATAGCAGGAAGTGATTATTATAATTTATTTACTTAAAATAGCTAAATCTGAATCATTAAAAAGTGCTCCAGTGTTTTTAAAAAAGGTTTTCTGGGAAGAGGACTCGGAAGAATGCTTAATAGATGTAGCCTGCCCTTAAGCATCTAATGTTCTTCAGTTCTTTTCTATACTTTCCTCTATATTGGTATTCCTTGAGTTATGACAGTTCACTTAGCGATGGTTCAAAGTTATGATACCCACCAAAAGTACTTACGACCAGGTTCCAAAGTTATATATGTTGCAGCATCACAGCGATCATTTGCCCTTATGATCAACTGCAGAGATGCTGCAACATGCCTCCTGCCTATTTCTCCCCACCCATCCTGCCCTGCTGGGTCTCCACAGGCACTAGGCCTGCTTTGCTAGCCCACTGGATTCCACCTGCTCCTCCCCAACCCATGTGGACCTTACCAATTGCCGCCGTGGAGACAGAGAGATGGAGAGCTTGGTACGCCCATTCACTGCTGCCAGGGATGTGCCTCAGGCTTTGGCACCCAAGGCACTGCAGGAGGTGAGCAAGTATGGGTGGCATGGGACTCTCAGGCATGGCATCCACCAACTGCAATGACTGGCTCACTGCGAGGGGCTCGGGTGTCCCTGGCTTCAGCTTGGCTTTCCCGCTGCTGTCCCAACCAGCTGCCCAACTGCCCAGTGGTCCCGCCTCTTCCTCCAGCTAAAACACTGCAAAAAATGCCTTGTGTTGATTGACGGCCTCCTCTGAGTTTGCACCATAATCCCCGAAGTGGCTCCCGCCTTCTCCTCTAGTCAAAACAGTGTGAAAAATGCCCCATGTTGATTGGCTGCTGCCGCTTTCACACTGCAGTCCCCAAAGCCACTCATTCAAACCAGCAGCACGCAGAAGGTACCCGTGGCGCCGCCCAGAACAGGACCAAATGATGCTGGCAAAAAAGTGGCCATCTTTTACTCAGATGCTAGTGAAGCTGTTTTCCTTAGATCTTGTGTTCTTAGAGATGATTCCATTCTCTGCGCAAAAACGTGTGTAAGAATGCAAGATCTAAGGAAAACAGCATCTGAGAAAAAGATGGCTGCTTTTCTGCCATGTGGGTCAGCCTGTTCTGGAGATTTTTGAAAGGAAAGTGAGCAATTGGTGATACAGGATTGGTGTGGAAAAGGACCAAGGAACTATGGGGTCCCCAAGGGATTGCAAGCGAAGCATGAGATATCTCAATGGGTGAGGGGAGGCCTTGGATGGCCTGTTCCAGCACTAACCCCTCCCCGCATGGGTCTTCCCCATTCTGAGATACATCATGTGCACTTAATGACCTGTGCATTTGATTAACAAATGCATTGGGGAAAGCAGAGGGGGCTCATTCATTTAACATGATACAATTAATGAATTTTTGGATTATGAATGTAATTGGCAGGCTTTATTACGTTTGTAACTTGAGGATTACCTATATATTTTTTGTATTATTGTATTCATGCCTTAAATGTGCAGTTTTTAAAATATTAAAACACAAAAGCAAATTCATTCTCAAACTTCTTCCCCACTTATTTTATATGAAACTTCAAAAACAAGGGCAAAATAATAAAAAAGGAATTTGGTAGTCCTGTTTATTTTAACAGGCATGAATTCTTAAGCTTCAGCTTTTTCTTCAAAAGAGGAAATACTGGGAAAGATGTGTCCTCTCCAGATTTACTCTTGCAATAGTAGTAAGAGTGGCAGCTGGTTTAAGATACTGATATTATACTGGTCATTAATATATGAGAAAAATGGGGTGCTCAGGCCTCACATCCTCGTTAAATGGCAGCTTTCTATAGTGCGCATCAATCCACTTGATACATATTTACCACAGAAAAGCAGTACTGCGTTTTAAGTTAAATGTCTTGTTTTTAGCATGTATTGGGTGGAAGAATAAGGAAATAACTTTTCTCAGTGGAAGAGAAAAATGTCCTATGGTTAATTTCTACAGTTGACATAAGATCCATATGTTCACCAATGATAACTACTGGAATGGGAAAAAAAAACCCCTTCGTAATAAATTTTTTAAAAAAGTCTATTGAACTAGACAGACCAATCTACGTCATTTTAAGGCAGTTTCATGGGTTCATCTACCAACCAGGATTTGTAATAAAATGGGAGATGGAATGGCAAGCATTCATTCATTCATCAGAAGAACAAGATTAACCAGGAGACTCAAGTTTCAGAAAAGGCTTACATTTTAAAAACCAGAACCACATCTTATTCCTGCAAGGCACAAAGTGTGCTCTTGCAGCATCTACTGTAGTTCTCCCTATAAAAGGCTGCAAAAAGTTAAATGAATAATTAGGCACCTAAGAACTACAAAGTGTTGGAGTAGCAGCCCTTCCAACTACGTTAATGCTCTTTGATGCATCAGAACTTTAATGTCATTTAAAAAAATATTCTATTCATTTACATCTTAAGCAGATACCCCCAGCATATACTTAACAACTATTGGTACTTTTGCTTTATATGAATTTGCCAATCAGATCAAGAACCTGAGAATATTAGATTTTAAAGGGAAAAGAAACTTACAATTTTGAAGATGGCATTTTTATTGTTGATCTTCAAAATTCAGTTTTCTACAAAGGAAAGCTATTTCTTGCCCTGAAAAAATCACAAAATCCAGCTATAAATTATTCAGGTAAAATATTAAGACCCAAATCCTTTATAAAGATTATCTATACTAAAGGTTTCCAGAGAATACGGATCCAGTACACAGAACATGCTGGCTACATATTAAAAAAGGAGGATGCTAGTGCTTTCATGCCTTCCTTGTGTGGTTCCCATTAGCATCCAAAGATCTGCTCCACCAAAACCCTTCTTTTGAATGGAAACACAGGATTATAAATTTTGTTTGATGGAATGAAAATACATTATTTCAGAGTTCTTACATGATTTAAAAACTGCGCAGCTGAGTGAGAAAGAAAATTCATATTCAAGGCTAATCCAGTCATATGAGTCCAGAAAGAAATTGGTATTAGATGTCACTCTATATACTTTGAAACATCTCCATCTCAACCAAAATATTTACCACTGCACTAAACCACAGTTACTTAATCTTACTGAATAAGTTAATTGGCTGTGTTCACAGACCATGATAAATCATTCGTCAACATTTATAAACCACAATAGCTAGGTCTATACAGCATGATAAACATTATTGTGGTTATTTGGTTTAGGAAATTATATGCCCCTAGCCATTAGGATGGTAAAACTCCTTCAAAAGAAGTGCTTCTAACTTTGTGGGATCTCAATCAAAGCTCCTCTTTTCACTAAAGTAGCCATAGGGGAAAAACAGGTAGAGATAGCTGGAAACGGCAGCACAAACTTGGCAAAAAATATTTGTTTGATTGAGGAAGAGGTATTTTGTACATAGCCTTGTATTTGGAAGCAGCTCTTTCAAAGGATTTGCAGTGCCTTATTAGCCTCTGTATAATATTAGTTATGGCTGGCTCTTCCTGCACATTTGCTTACTAACTGTTACTGAAACATCTTCTATGTAATGAGATGTGTATATATATATATATATATATTTGATATGTATCCATTCACTTACAAGAGAGCAGAATCAAAGCCAAGGCAATATATATTTATACCAGTATCAGGCCCCAGGAAAATCCAGAATTGTTTGCCTCTGTCATATTATAAAAAACAAGCAAATTATTGGTTTATTCAGTACTTCTGCACATCCTGAAGGATTTTAAAATAAACCATGCAGAGTTCTAAAGTTTTGTCACATTGCCACAGCAAATTCTACTTATACACCTTAAGATTGTCATATACATTACCCTACAAATTTGCAGGAATATATTCACAAAGATCAGAGATTTTATCTTTATTATTTGATAAAATGCAAGCTGTGGTTTTCTGAGTATTTGCTTTCAATACTAAATTTCTGTCAGGAATATTCACAGGAATACTCATAGCTCTGAACTTGTGCAGGCCACCTAAAGTCAGGGATTATGGGCAGCCATCCAAAGAGGCAAAAACTATTTCCCATTCCAAGTTCTTTATGCCTGCAGTTGGCATGTCCCCAGGGCTGGGACAAGGTGGAGAACTGGTACTTAAGCTGCTTACGTCTGTTGTACAAATCTTTGGGAAATCACACAAAAAGTCTTGATTTGGGAGGTTCACTTGAAGAAAAGCTATTGAATCAGTACTTCCATTATGTCATCAAGAACGTTGTTCACAGATAGCTAGAAAAACAAGAACAGAAGCAGACTTGTGCGAGAGGACGTGAGGTAAACAAGCATGTTCCCTGCATAGTAAGAAGTTTCCAAGTGGAAGTAGCATGCAGAAGGCAACACACACACAAAAATAAAGCATGTTGAGGAAGGGAGGATCTTGCATCTAGACAAACAGCAGCATGGCTCTTTTTTAAGGCAGGCTATCACTAATTCATTCAAGGCAATTGGACATACCAATTTCAAAAGCTAAATACTTGCTAACCATGATCAATACTTTAAAAATTGACAGTTGCTAGCTGAAGAAAATGCAGGCCCTGGCAATACCTCCACAAGGACAGAAATCAACCACAGCAACAAAATAAAGTAGCAATGCCAAAATCACTCTGTGGTGAGCTGACACAGAAATGCATGTGACAGATGATAATGCTACTCCAACACAACAAACTGATGTTCTACTGTTATTTGAAAGAGACTAAACCAATCATATACTCAAAGATGGAAGGCTTTGGATCAGCTGTAATACGGCCACAGTATTGCTGCTAGGATGAGGCCATGGGCTTAGCCATGCAAGTGCTCTTAAATCTGGCTACATACAAGGGAGTTTCTCAAAGCTTTCTACAGCTCTCAATGTATGCCACACAGCATGTTCAAAGAGATAAAGAATGTCCTAGTGGATGTGGTGGAATGAAAAAAGAAAAGAATGAATGCAAATATATGAGAGGTATAGTCACTTTACCCTTGAGGAAAACAAAGCACAAGTAGCAGCCTAAGTGATTTTTTTCTAAAGTGGCGGGTAGCAATTCCCTTTAACACAGCCAGCCCTGCTTATTAATGTGTTGATGTGCAGTTTCATTATGGATTATACAATTTTCAACACCTGAGGTCTACAACCAGTATGTGTGAATTTTATAAATTCCCTCCCACTCAGGCCATCTCAAGGCATTCTTCTTGCCTTCATAATGTAGTTAATAAATAGAACAAAACCATCTGCACCAAACAAAGCAAGCTGTGGTTTGACCCTGCTTTCTGAGACGTCCAGAAGCTAGCAAGGCTTATGAGAAATTGCAGCGAGCCAGTGTGAGAAGGAGCAAGGCACAAGTAAATGGCAACTCTCCAGAGACTGTACTCAAAATCATCTGTCTGGGAAAGAGGAGAGGCTGGAGGAACTTGAGTCTCTAAAGCCCTCCTTTAATGCTTATAGAATGAGATGGAGAAGATAGCTGGCACCGTGCACCCCACTGATGCACTGAAGATGGTGTCTTGGTGGCATCCTTTGGATCTTCAACTAAGGGATATTTTCTGGAAATATTCAGTGTGCAGCACTTCAGGGAAGGGAAAGCCAGCATGAAGCGCTCATCATTCCAAAAAGGAAACTAGAGAGTGTAGATTTGATGACCGTTGTAACCCTCATGCTTCTTTCAACAATGGAATATCTGGAGGGAAGGAGAGAGAGAAAAGGATGTTAGATAATCTTTCTATTCGGTTCCAGGTTTCAAAGACAACCCAGCACAGCCCTGACAGAGTCTGAGAAGTCCATGAAGTCCATTTGAGTTACAAAAGTTCTTGTTTAATCAGCCAAGTTTTTATAAAAGCTTGGCATTCTTTAAAACTTTCACTGGCTGTGTTTTTGCAAGGCCTTTCCCTTAGAAAAGCCCTAGAGTCTCATAATAAGAGCTTCTTTGGATTGACTCAACAGAGAACAAAGCTTATTTGTTCTTCCTAATCTTCGGATCAGACTAAGGCTCCTTCCAATAGTGAGAACTGTACCAGCCAGAGACTGATTTTGCCCTGTGTCAGTTGAACTCCTGGTCTAGAGAAAATACTGTAAAATAATTGTGCACTATGTCATCTGGCGCTGTAGAATAGGCAGATTTTTACTGGAAGAACTTCCCCCTTCTGTCACTTCCTGGGATGCCTTCTCGTACCTTCCATTCTGGAGGTAAAGTACCATGTCACTACCATCCACACGTCTCCAGTCATTCTATGGGGTGGCTTTGTCACTCTCTTACATAGTAGCTGGCTGATTTTTTTTTTTAATTAAAAAAACCCACCCCATTTCCCTCCTCATTTTAAAAAGAAAATGCACCAGGGTTAGGTTTTTGTGGCCAGCCTGAAGAGAAACTGTCCAGTTCCAAGCATAAACAACTCCGTGGTCAGGAGACAACCGTAGTGCTACAGAAAAGTAAGGGAGGAAGGCCTAAGTTGGCTTTTCAATAGGTATTAAAGTATTCTTGAGTTTAAAATGCATGAAAGTTTAGTTTTGGATTTCTAAACTTCTATACCAGAATAAATAAAGATGAAATAAATTATGCATCTTAGAACCCTGCATTAATAAATCCTAAATGTAAGACTAGGGTTGGGGTTTTTTTTTTGGTTTGGTTTGTGTACTTTTGTGAAATGCACAGAAAATTGCAATTAAATCTATTAATGGGTAACCCTAGGGTGTTGTTAGGGAGAATATGTTAGGAAGGAGATCTCTGTGTGGAGTGCCACAGGGTTTGGTACTTTCTTCACTGCTGTTTAACATCTACATGAAGCCAATGGATGAGATTATCCAATGATATGGGTTAGGAGCCATCAGTATGCTGATGCTCAGCATACTGAACACTCATCTTACATTTCTACCTTAAGTGATGTTGTGGGGGTCCAATCTCGGTGTCTGGAAGCTCATGGGGAACAACAGGCTTCAGCTCAACCCAAGCAAAATTGAGTGGTTTGGGGTCTTGGGGCCACCTGGCTTTGGGGACTTTCCACCTCTTGTCTTGGTTGGGGTTGCATTACTCCAAACACAACATGTGTGGCTCCTGCTGGCTTTTCACAAGATCCTGAAAACATGGTTCTGCAATGGGCATGATGAGCTGGGAATGTGGTAGAGCCTGTACCATGGCTGCATTGACAGTTATGGTCAGATGTGACTACTTCAGCTATGTATTTTCTTGTAAGTTTTATACTTGGTTATATATTGTTTTTAACTTGCTGTGTTATTTTGATGTTTTTATACTCTTTTTAATTTTTTTGTGAGTCATCCAGAGTCATATATTGAGATGGATGGCTATATAAATCAGAAAGATAGGTAGGTGATGGATAACAAAAAGGTTCTGGAACAGTTTTTCTCTGATGACTATGCTACTTTTTGTAATTTCTTGATTGAAGGAATAAATGGAGCTTGTAGGATTTACATACATTTTTATTCCAGTTATATAAATCCAGATTCAAGACTTATTTCACATTACTTACCATCCATGTATTCCTCTGAGGAAGCAAGTGATAAAAGGCTTTGTACATCACTGTTTTCTGAGTCTGAAGTCTCTTTGTGCCCAGATTTACTGCTAGATGTGCCAGCCACCCAGGAAGATGTGGTCGCCTGATGCACTAGAACAGTTTCTGAGTGGTGAGAGCTGCCAGCTTCACACAATCCAGAGCGTCCAGGGGTTTCATCCTCCCTAATAAAGCCACTGGGACCCCCTTGGTCTGGTGGTGGCTGTTGCATTTCCCTTGCCTCACTCTGTCCAGCTCCTTCTGAAAGGACGATCTGTATCCGTGTATCTGAGGATGGTATGCAGTTTCCAGCACTGCCATAGACAGCTTCTTCATAAGATGGCAAAGCTACCTGAACTCCATCCACCATAATAGAAACCTGGTCCCCAGAAACACCTTGATCACGCCTGTGTTTGGAATTCAAAGAAATATTTAGGCACAATGACATAAGCAACATTTTATGGAACAATCAAATGTACAAGATTAGTAATCCTATTTGTTTCACTGTTGTGTTTCAGAGGTAAAGGTTTTAGTCAGGGGTGAAATGCTCCCGGTTTGGACCGGATTGACTGATCCGGTAGCGAGGGCAGCGGATGGTTCGGAGAACCAGTAGCAAAAATCCCTGCCCTTCCCCCATGCCCAGCTGAGCCGCACAATCATCAGAGGCTTTTTTTTAATTTTTAAAAGCATTTTTTCTACAACTTCTTTGGCCGAAAAAATGCTTTTAAAAGTTTTTTAAAAAAGTCTCTGATGATTGCGCGGCTCAAGCCTGGATTGTCAGAGACTTTTAAAAGCATTTTTTCTACAACTTCTTCAGCCAAAGAGGTTGTGGAAAAAATGCTTTTAAAAGCCTCTGACGATCTCCGCTGAGTTGCCTGATCATCAGAGGCTTTTAAAAGCATTTTTAAAAATAACCTCTTCGGTCGAAGAGGTTGTAGAAAAAATGGTTTTAAAAGAAAAAAAAAAGCCTCTGACGATCAGGCAACTCAGTGGGGATCGTCAGAGGCTTTTAAAAGCATTTTTTTTACAACCTCTTCAGCTGAAGAGGTTGTAGAAAAAATGCTTTTAAAAGTTAAAAAAAGCCTCTGACAATCAGGCAACTCAGTGGGGATTGTCAGAGGCTTTTAAAAGCATTTTTTTTACAACCTCTTCAGCCGAAGAGGTTGTAGAAAAAATGCTTTTAAAAGTTAAAAAAAAAAAAGTTGGCCACACCCACCCAGTCACATTCCCCCCCACCAAGCCATGCCCACAGAACCAGTAGTAACAAATTTTACATTTCACTACTGGTTTTAGTAATAAACTATGTCTGTACTCTGGTTTCCTCCAAGTGTCTTAGGACCACAATTTTTTAGAATTCTCAAACACCATTTCAAACTAGCATAGCCATCAGGTATTTAGTGAACTGTAAGATGAGAGCGAATTAGGTATAGTGGTTAAGGTACCAAGCTAGAAACTGGGAGATCATGCGTTCTAGTCCTACATGAAGGCAGAAGCTGGATGATCTTGTGTCAATCACACTCTCTTAGACTTAGGAAGAGATAATGGCAAACCACTCCTGAAATCTGGCCAAGAAAACTGTAGGCACTTATCCAGGTAATCACCAGAGTCAACACTGACTCAAAGGCACATATACACAAAACTCCAAGGTATCTATTTATAGGACATTAAACGGGAGAAGGCTTTAATAAGCCTAAGGCAGAGAAATGGTTCATTTTGGGATTATTTTCAATGAGGTAGGCCAATTCTTTAATGAGCAACACAACTTTCCTTCCTAACATCGATGTGCTTATGAAATTGTTGTTAACTGAGATCTGTAACTAAAATTCCTGAACAAAAATTATGCTGAAATGAACACTTCTTGTTTAATACTGAGGGACTAGGGCCTTCATTCCAATTAAGACTGATATATCCCTATTATATGCTTTCAGGTGCCCTTTATGCATTTAACATTATGCTAAGTTTGTTGAACATATTACTTCAGAACTTTATATTCCCACTGTTTCATTACAATGTTTCCTTCACAGACATTATTAGGCTTTAAAGTACTTTCCACAATCAACATGCCACTACTGTACTAGCTAGTGAGCATGAGGAGACTCAACGTTGTTTCCAGTTTAAAGCTGCAGAAATAGGAAGGAATCATTATGGTCATAGTGAGATTTGTCCCATCCCAGCTCTACGTTTTGGAGGGAAAATGTCTGCCATCTTGTCAAACCAACTACAACGTCAAGACAATGCCAGGTCAATCTGGGAACCAAAAACCTCTTTGGATATTTCAGATTTATAGTGGACAGATGAACCCCTCCCCCTTCTCTTTTCTTGAGAAAAGGGGAAATATAACAATATAATGTGCAACACATTTCATCCTAAAAGCCCCTCTTATTTTCTCAGTAACCCAACAATGTAAGATAGGAATAAAAAAGGAAATAAGAGACCCTGTAAAAATGTATCTATCACCACTTAATAGATTCATAAATGAGCTGGGGTAGAATTATAAGATTTCTATCTCATAGCTAATAATAATTCCACTATGGCTAAAATACCAGATGCAGGTGAAAATATGTTAAGGAAGAGAGGTTAGATATGATATGAGCTGCAGTGGCACAGTGATTAGAGTGCAGTACTGCAGGCTACGTCTGCTGATCACCGGCTGCTAGCAGTTTGGCAGATCGAATCACACCAGGCTCAAGGCTGACTCAGCCTTCCATCTTCCAAGGTGGGTAAAATGAGGACCCAGATTGTTGGGGGCAATATGCTGACTCTGTAAACCGCTTAGAGAGGGCTGTAAAGCACTATGAAGCTGTATATAAGTCTAAGTGCTATTGCTATGATATGGTTATTACATTTCAATTGCAAATTACGTTAGTATTAAATAAAGAGAAACAGTATGGCTTTATTGATAATCAATTTTCTCATGCTATCATGGGTCCACAAGTCAATTAAGGAAGCGTATATTCTTTTATAACCTTATAAATACATCTAATTCTGTTTACAGGACTTCATAAATAGAAATACTAAGAATTTTTTTTTTTTAATTTGATTTATATGCCGCCCTTCTCCGAAGACTCAGGGCGGCTTACAATGTGCTCGGCAATATTTTGTCTTGCATCCAAGTTCTATGCACCAAGCAACTACCTAACAACCACTAGATTGACTGGCAACATTACCACTATATGCAGCCTGTGTTTCTTGTCAAAGTGTACTGAAAAAGTGAACTCTAAACCTCTCCAGACATTGATCTGAATTTCCTACATCCAAACACATTTCACAAAACTGAGCAAGATCTGAAAAGTGACTACAATTTATAGAAATCTACTTCAAATATGGCCATTTGATTTATAACACAGTATAAAATGTGTAGAGTCAGACGTTTTCTGAAAGTAAAATTAAATGGGCCCTAGAAAATACTGCTATGAACAGAGCTGCAGGAATTTGTGAAATACCTGTGGAACTGTTTCATATTTTGCAAGGATGCTATTCTAAAATATTGCTGACAGTTCATGTGGAAAACAGCAGTGGCCAGAGAATGGTAAATAGGAATCTGTATTTAAAACAACCAAAAAAAATGACAGTGCCAAGGTTCCAGATGTTCAAGCTACCAAACAATTGCATGTGTTACACACATTAAATGGATAACTGAAAAGGCAAGACAGCCTCCTAAAAGCCACTGATTTTTGTTTTATTGATTATACCAAGGGTCTGCAACCTTAAACACTCAAAAGAGCCATTTCCCACAGAAAAAAAACCCAAAAACCACCAGGAGCCATAAAACCTGGTGGTCGAGTTGGCAGGGCCAACTCGACGTCACTCATTCCCACCCAATCACATGACCTAGCCATGCCTACCCAAGTGTTGTGACTCCCGTTGTTGTTTTTTTCTGTGGGAAACAGATATCTCTCTCTCATTTTTCTCTCTCTCTGTCTCTCGTGTGTGTGTGTATTCCTTCCTGAACAATTTCCAAAAACAGGCGAGGGTTGGGGTTTGGGTTTTGTTTTGTTTTTTTTTGTTTTTTTTGCTGAATTTGTTCTTTCTTCTTCTTTGGGTGCTTTTTATCATATGATTTAAATCAAGAATCATTTCAGGTTCCCAGATAAATGAAGCTCTTTTGTCCCCCCGTGTGGCTCCCTGTCGGCTGAACCCACCACTGCTGGCCCCTCCCCTCATCCTCCCCTCCCAGTCACTCCTTGCCTGGCCTGAGAAGGTAAGGGCGACGGAGGAGGACGGAGACTCGCTCCATATTCTAGAGTGGGAGCGAAGTGCCCCTGTACTTGCCTCTTCTCTCAGGCACTTCTTCCAGCCCTTGTTGGTGCTGCATGCACCTCAGTTCCTCAGGAATATGCTAAACTTGCTCTCCGCCCCAAGATAATACTGGCACGGCTGTGACTGATGCCACTGCTGTTGCCACCTCCATCACCTGCCCACTGCTCTCGCAGCACCTTGCACAGCAGAGTTAAATTTAGCGCACTTCACAATGAGAGAGACAGCGTCCCTTCCTCCTCCTGGAGCCCATTATCATGCGGAACGAGTCTCCATCCCACACCGTCACCCTTACTTTCTCAGGCCAGGCAAGGAGTGACTGGGAGGGGAGGGCAAGGGGCGGGACCAGCCAGTGGTGGGTTGGTCTGTGCCGACAGGAAGCTACAGCAGGAGGATGAAAGAGCCGCACATGGCTCTAGAGCCATGGGTTGCTGACACCGGGATTATACTAATAGCTTTGTGTGAACCACAATGAACTACAGATAGTTATTAAGCACAAGGGCTAGACTACTCTATCTGAATATTTTGAGAATTTTAATGACATCTAGGAAGCATCAGTTAAAATGAAATATGGGTTCAACATTGGGTTCAAAATTGGGAGAGGAGTGTACTAAGATTGTACACCATCACCCTATTTAATTAATATGAAGAACATAAAATGAAAAGTGCTGGATTGGAAAACATAAATTGGAATTAAATTTGCTGGAAGAAATATTGATAACCTCAAATAGACTGAAGTGATATGACCTGGTGGCTAGAAGTCAGGAAGGCTTAAGGAATTCCTTGCTAAAGTTTTGAAAACAGAATGGAAAAGCCATTCAAAATACAAAAAATATGTCAAGTGTGCAAGATTACCTAATGCAAGCAGGTGAAGCAGCAGCAACAAATACTATCTTCCTGGATTGGTTACTATAACCATAATTAAAGAAGCACCAGATTCTAGGAGGCTATGACAAATCTAGACAAACTTTTAAAGTGTAGGGGCATCACACTTCCAACAAAATTGCCTACTGTTAAATCATATGACTGTAGAAGTTGGGAGGATCAAAAAGGCTGAAGAAAAAAAACAATGTCACTCAACTGTGGGGCTAGAAAAATAGAGGAAATTGTACAGCATATCATCACCATCACCCTTGCATTTTTCCTGCAGTTACAGGGTCCTCTAACATTGGACCGCAAGAAAAATAAATTATTCAACAGTATGGAAGCAGAATCAGTCAGCACACTCGAAGGACTAAATAAATATTTTTGCCATATAACATGTAAGTAAGAGTTGTTGGAAAATATCCTGATGCTTGAAAATTTTATTGAAAATAAAAAAAAAAAGAGGCCAGAACTATCACTAATATTACAAATGAGAACTTAAAAGCAGTTATGGATAAACAATTCCACTGGATCACAAGATCATGGGAATAACTGAACAGTCTAAATTTCATAGCTTTTTATGTAAGAGACTGGAAGAGAGAAAGAACTCCTTGGATTAAACCATAAGTATTACTCCTCTGATTGCTATCTTAAGAAAGCAAAGCATACAAGGCAAAACAGATGGGGCAATCTTTCCATGGGAATTCGCCATGAAGGAACAAAGTAGTGCTTTTGCCATAATCTACTCAAAGAAAACACCACAAAGTTTTAATCATTTTATTCACTGAATAATGTTTGTAGGATATGATGGGCATGCAACCTTGAAGTTGCATTATCTTCTTCATTAAGAGACATTTCTATCCTGATTCAAGATTTTTCCAGCTTCAGGTATAAGAACAGAGGGAAAACAACTATTATGTGTCTACTGCTTTATATATTGGCCAATTGTTTTTTAAAAATTAGACAAGTAAGATTGCAGGAAACTGTTTTTTCTTCTTCTTTATCTCAGAGAATAATACACAAGTAGTCTGGATTACAGAAGTACATATTAGCAGTGATGATAACTGTTCATTTTAAATAAAATCAATGAAATCTCCAGCCTAATTAAGCCTGTTTACAAAACTCCCTCTTCCCCCAAAGTGCTGTTTCCACATTGTTCTTGCCAGAGTAAACATACTGACAACAGTCTGTGAGCTCAAGAAATTCCAAGCTTCCTCCCAGCCTTGGAACTCTGAAGCTGGCAGGGAGCAAACAAAGCACAGATCTCTTTTCCCAGCTCCAAGAATGGAAGGAAGGCCAGGGTTTCTTTTGGCTTTTGAGTAACAGAGGTGACAGCGGTGCCTGTTGACCATAAAGATAGCCTGGGAAACACAATGTTTTAGTTTGGATATTTTGAATCCCTCCAATAAGCCTTAGGTAAAGTTTCTACTAGAAGAGACCTTGATAATTGGGATCTATTGAGAGCAAGGTACTTTGAAAAATCTAATGTTTCCCTCCTGGAAATAAAAACAGAATTTGACCATGTATGTATTACACCACAGAGTCCATCTATTCCTTTGCAATAGGATTCGTGATTGTTATCTTCAAGATCAAAATGGAAATAGTTTTCCCAAAGATTTTTTTTTTTTTTTTTTTGCCTAACAGAATGAGTTCCTGAAGTATAAAAAAAAGATTGGAGGAAAAACTCAAAAGAAGATAGGAAGGAACAATCAGAAAAAAAATGCATGACTTTGGGTCAATAAAATAATGAGACACACCTCACCATAGCGTACTTATAAGCATTTACATCAAGAGTGGAGATTCTGAAACTTTCTAGATATTACCAACTTCTAGCATTCTTCATCTTTCACTGGCATAGCTGTGGATGTCAAGACCTAATAGCATCTGAACAGGTTCTCCATCCAATTTACATGAATAAACATCTGTCCCTCAAAGGCATCTGATGATTATGTCATCTTCCCAAATAACTTCTACCACCAACATTAGTATCTATTCTAACCTTTTAGTGGTTACAGTACATAACTGGCATAACTATTTTGTTATCTCTCAGGCTATTCTACAGTTAAGTCAACTGTAACATGCTGTGTTTCGAGAACACTGGCCATTAGTTCGCATGGTTTAGACTACTTTGGACATTGAATTGGTATACTCTACCATTCTAATCCCAGAAATTTACTAAAGTGAGCAGCAGCATCAATTCCAGCAGATATAGCCTTCACCTGATACCCAACTAGTCACAATAGCCTCTTCCACTTAATATCAACCTCCACCCCCAAATCTCTTTAACTGAAGAGACCCCCACAAATTCTGAAGAACTCACCTGCTGTGATGAAATGACTTCAGTTTTGGTTGTAGCAAAACAAACAATACAACTAGGAGAAGGATGAGAGCAACTGAACTTGCTGTAGTAGCCACTATGGATAAGGTGGGTACTCCTACACTTGGAGGAGAACCTTTATCTACAAAATCAAACAAACAAAAAATAGTCAATGGGTTCTCTTTAGGAAGCAGCTGTTTCCTATAACTAAGGCAGGATTCCTGAATAAGATCAGTCCTGACAGTAAGCTGTTTGCATAGGAAGTTTTCTTCTCAGGGAAGCCTGGTTTGGGTCAAATCTGCTGCAATTACATTCAGAGACATCCTCAGAGAGACTGTACCTAGTTGTCCAATCATGTTCCTTTCGACTGAACTCCCAGGCTATCTTAGCTGTCTGATAAACCCCAGGCTTCTTGTTTTAGATTAACTGAATTTAAAATTATTTGTATGCAAGTCAAAAAACTATAATGAATATATTCAAGATTACATTTTTGAAATTTATTTAATTGCAAGAGGAAAAAATAAGCAGCTGAATTATAAGTTTGAATATGACTGTATGACTAAATCAGTATTACTGGAAAATAGGCAGAATGTTATGGGACCATTCCGTTGTCAAGTCAAAGCTTGGCAATGAGATTGGTATTATTCCTATTATGTTAAAAGCTTTGTTTTTAGAAGGTAAAAAAGTCCCAAGCTCAGTTTTTCCACTGAACATGAACATTTCAGATTCAGCATTCATCTGGCCCTCAGGGATTTTGTCTTTTCCCATAAATTTCTATTAAGTGACATCTACTCCTCTCCTACTGCTGCTGCAGTGCCCCCGGTCAATTAAAGCAACATGACAAATATTTTCTTTCTTTCTTTCTTTTTGCTTCATGTTATGGGAAATGAATTCTTATCTAACTGAAAATCTTGCAATTGTTAAGTTGCTTTTGAGAACATTCTTTTCAAGAGAGTCAAGATGGGGCAAAGAACATTCCCTTGCAGTAAGCTATGATCAAGTTGGATTGAAAATCCCTTCCCCTTCTATCCCTCTAGGAAAGGATAGAAGAAGGCAGGGAAGGGAAAGAAAGAAGGAGAAGAAGGATTGTTGTAAAATAAGGGAGAAGAAAGGGTAGAAGAGCAACCCCGAATATAATTTAAAAAAAAAAATTCTTTTAGAAAATATATGTATATGTGTGATTAACTATGAATAACAGAATTTACATTTACAAAGTTTATAAGAAATAAAATAAAAAACTTTTTTCAAAAAAAAAAAGAAAATCCCTTCCCCTAAATACTTTACAATTTAATTGCTATGCACTTGCTTCATTTATCTGTCAAATTTGAAAAATCTGAAGCCACCCAAACTCTAGAATAAATGGCATATAATATTAAAATAATAAACCTATCATAGCCTACCAAAAAGAGATAAAAAATTTAATTTATTTAATATGGCCATCTACTCCAGAAGACAATCCAAGAGAGCAATCGAAATATAACTCATTCACCCAAATTCCCAAAAGAGGGTCACTACACACTAACCCAGGGTTTAGGGAAAGAGTCAAGTCTTCATAGCTAACTTAAACATAGTCAGGGTAGGGATCCTTTAATGCTTTGGGATGGTATTGGGATGGTATTGGGAAGGAGCTAGGCACTGCAACAGAGAAAGTGGAACCATTCCAATATATACATATTCAGCCTTATGCCTTACACACGTATTGGGCAACAACATACAGAATTCCCAACCAACATGATCTAAAGTTTTCCGTAGTCCAGGAAATGGCTACAGATTTGTTTGTTTTTTAAAGAAACTATTAAAAATTCAGAAGCAAGCATTCAGCATATAGGCAAAACACCTTTTTCTTATTTTAATTTTAATAATCGCCCCTTCTTGAAACATTCTGTGGAAATTACATCTCTCTATGTGTTTGCGTCTGCAAAATAGGGCAGGGATCCCCAACCCCCAGTCTGTGGACTGGCACTGGGCCGCACCAGAAACCAGGCTGCGCAATCAAGTGAAGTCCCATCCGTAGAATGCAGGCAGCACGCGAAACCATGTTCCCTCTGGTCCCTGGAAAAACCTCTCCATGGAACTCTCCCTGGTGCTCAAAAAGTTGGGGGCCGCTGAGACAGGGAGTCAGAAAAGCTGCAGATATTAGGAAACATTTTCTGTATCTCTGCAAATTACAGTTTTCTGAATTACATGGGGAATATACTGCACAGTGGAGCCCATCAAATGGCTCGTTTGACTGTGTGTTGTCACCGGCGGTGAGTGAGTGGTTATTGTTTCCTCCCCCACCCCCAATCTGTATTTTTATTGCTTATAAGCTGCCTAGACTTGGGCATCCTCCTGGACTCATAGCTGTCTTTAGAAGACCATCTGACAGCTGTGGCCAGGGGGACTTTGTATCAGGTTCGCCTGATTCACCAGTTGCGTCCCTTTCTGGACCGGGACGCCTTGTGCACAGTCACTCACACCCTCATCACTTCCCGTCTGGACTACTGTAACGGTCTCTACATGGGGCTCCCCTTGAAGAGCACCCGAAGGCTTCAGCTGGTCCAGAATGTGGCTGCGCGGGTGATTATGGGGGCGACTCGATGCTCCCATGTAACACCATTCCTGCGCGAGCTGCACTGGCTCCCGGTGGTCTTCCAGGTGCGATTCAAGGTGTTGGTCGCCACCTTTAAAGTGCTTCATGGCATAGGACCTGGGTACTTACGAGACCGCCTTCTGCCTCCGACAGCCTCCCATCGACCATTACGCTCCCACAGAGAGGGTCTCCTCAGAGTGCCGTTGGTTAGACAGTGTCGACTGGTGACCCCCAGGGGGAGAGCTTTCTCTGTGGGGGCACCTGCCCTCTGGAACGAGCTGCCCCCGGAGATTCATTGGATTCTCGATCTTCATACCTTTCGCCGTGCCCTTAAAACACTATTATTCTATCAAGCAGGGCTGGCCTAAAATATTATTTTAATGGGTTATTTTATTTTAGATTATTGGCCAAACTATTTAATAATTTTAAATTGTTTTTAACTTTTATATTGTTGGTTTTTTATCTTGGCTGTACACCGCCCTGAGTCCTTCGGGAGAAGGGCGGTATAAACATTTAATAAACAAATAAATAAATAAATAGAGTTGTTGTGAGAGAATAGGCAGCTACATTGATAGAGAACTGAAATAAGTTTGAAATAAAGATTTCTTTTTAGATTGAATCTATCCCAATACTGTCCTATGGTGTAGCTAGGGTTTTATGTCAGTATCTGAAAACACTGGACAAAAATTAACAGCACAGAAAGCAAAAGTAAGCATATTCATTCAGATATACTGACCTTGGCTAAGTCTACAGGTAACCTCCAGTTCTGGATTCCACTTGCCATTCTTGCAAGTCAAATATTTGTAATCTCCTTTCAATACATAACCTTTGTCACAGAAATACTCTATGACACTGTCAGATGTCAGTGGGTCTTTGCAAGGCGTTGGATGACATTTGTAACCTCCATTCTCAGGTTTGGATGGCTGTGGACAGTCTGCAAAGGAAAACAGAAACTATGACCCCAGCTTTTAAGCAATAAATCCTATTAATGTGTACTGTTATGTGTAATTTTACTACTAATGTGTAATAAACCCAGGGCCACAGCATTTCAACAAACACTGAAACATAACAAGAATGTGCATTCTTGTCTTGTTACTCTGAAGCAGATTAGTGATGAATGGTGGGCCCAAATCTCCATCTTTTTCTATGAAAATACAAATGTTCTCTTTTGAGATCCATGAATGAGCATTCACCAGATTTTGACATTGATTATGATTATCCAAGTCTTCCCTCAGGAAACAAGGTCAGTAGGATTTATGAAGTCAGTTAACTTCAAACAGTGATTTAGCCAAGACCAAGATAAATAAGAATTTGAACTTGTTGCTTTATGTAGCTTAAAACGTTATACCTATCCTGATTACACAAGCTAAAACACAGTTGGCTTGGCAGCAATTTTGAATAGAAAAGGCAGGTGGATAAAAAAGATTGAAATCCATTCACCCACTCTGTTCCACTAATATTTCTCATCAGAATAAAGAAACAATAACCAAGAATAGGGATTTATTAAATGCAGTTTGTTCTCCAGAAGACAATCCACAAAAGATTATTTTTAAGAGCAGCAGCTCAAAGTAGATTGTATCTATTCACAAGTTTCTGTAAAGTCCAGTAAGAAACAATTTTATTAATAAAGAGATAAAGACATATGTAATTATTCATAAATCTAACTATCCCTGTTAGTTTGTCTAAATTGTCCCACCCTACCTAGTCTAGACCATCCCATCCCATCCCATCCCATCCCATCCCATCCCATCCCATCCCATCCCATCCCATCCCATCCCATCCCAGGAAACATAGCAAAAAACCCCAGTGGAACATGAAATTTAATCATGTGTTGGGATGTAGCAGGTTTATTTCTACAGAAATATTTAGCTTATTGTACCACTGATGATTGGACACTGATTATAAAAATACTTGTTTTAGCCTAAGCGATCATATTTTATAAATAATCCGACTACACATGTATCCCACCTATGAAACTGAAATCATAATTGTCTCATATTAAACCAAGCTATTTTCCTCCTTGAAGAAATGGGAAAAAAACAACCGAGTATAAACAGCTACCACCCATCAATATTGTTATAAATATGAAAATCTTGCAACCGTGGAAACAAACAGATAATAATTTTAATTCTAAAAACCTAATTTTAACTGTTTAAATTTTATATACTTTTTTTTTATTTTGACGTTCTATTGTACACCACCAGAGTTCCTCTTTGAGGCAGATGAGTGGTTTAGAAATGTGAAAAATAAATAATAAATAAATAAAATAAAACTCTGCAACGTTAAAACCATCAGTTATTGTAAAAATAAAGTCATAAAGTGTATTCTAGTCCATTAACATGTGCATTAGAGTATAGGCATTGTGTACTATAATAGAGATAATCAAATGCATTAGGAGCTTTTTTTGCATGGCAAGTATATATAAATACACTCCTAACATACACATTAAACACCTAATAAACTAGAAAATAGCTGTAAACTAGAAAATGTTACACCATATTGTATTTGCTAAGGTGCCATATGTTTGTGTTAGTAAATTAGTAAAAGGAAATTCCCCCTTCTAACTCTCCTTGTCCCCTTGCTAGACATTTTCATAAAATTCAGGTGTCTTCAACATGCTAAAATCTGTCCCAAAGTGTCAAAGTAAGAGTTTGGACAGATGTAGTATAAGCTATTTTGTGATGAAATCCAAGATTTACCAAGATACATCTTTTTAGAAGAATAGAATAGAATGGAATTACACTGAGAGCACATGCACCAAGAAAAATTCCTTGTGTGTCCAATCACACTTGGCCAATAAAAAATTCTATTCCATTCCATTCCATTCCATTCCATTAAGTAGATGAATAATGAGCTTTAAATATAACTTATTTTAGTTCCTACTGCACTCTTAATAAGACTTTTAAAATTTAAATTCATTTATTTATTGTATTTATAAATGAACCCAATTAAGAGTCTGCTTATAGTAAGCCCTCAAATTAACAGATAAAATCCAGTGGATCCGATTTCTGTTAGGAATTTTACCCTGAAAAATGAACAAAACCCATCATTTGGCAGATCAGATACTGCTGGTTCTGCTTAAAAAGGGTATATTCACAGTTATAAGTAAAGCACAGGAGTGTTTTTGTACTTGAAAAATCCCATTTGCCATTTAACAGATATTTGTCTTTAATATTAATCAGTATTAATATTAATCTTTAATAGGTTCTTCCAAACTGAGGATGTGTGTAGTTTTTATTCTGAGTACTGAGTTAACAGTAAAGAACCAAGTAATAATTGCTCCACTGTGGTCTTCTTCATATTCAATGCTGATTGAAAAATTACTATTTCTCTATCAAGAGTGCATAATGTAGAAGTCTTTTTTTAATATACTAAAATGAGTAAATGAGATCATATTCAAGATAAAGGGTTTGTCTATGTAATCATAGCTATACATTTATGTAATTAGATTCAGTTATATACACAGGATAAAATGTGCCTAATCATTTCAAGCTTCTTCAAAACTTTTTTAAACAAAAGACATCAAAAGGGAAATAAAGACTAATTATAGTCTTGCACCAATGCAATCACCAGCTGGAGATTCACAAAAAGCACAGAGTTGAATTACCTTAATTAACACGCAACACTAGGATTACCACATGCTCATTAAACCTCTGCCACTAAGAAACCATGGAGGAAGCTATGCCGTACACAGAACTATCTATTAAAATGTTTTTCTGTAATATATCTGCCTTGCCAAGCTAAGACTATACTGTATTTTCAGCAATAGAGCTCTCCTATTTCAATAAAATCTGTATCTTAAAAAAGCAATTCAGCTATCCTTTCCAAAATGGAAAAGATATCCATTTCATATTTTAATAGGATTATGGAATGTAACAACAATAACAATATTTTCAGATAATTTGGCAATAATTGTAGGATCAGACCCAGAAACCCAATGCTAAACAGCCACAATCAGACAAAGAAAATGCACAATATTCATCTCAAATGCAAGCAATCGATCATTATAGATAGGCCCTTAAAAATATCTGAAGCTCTCGCTGTGAGAGGCACTTTCTGAACAGGCAAAAATTGTCTCCTCTCCCAAATATTATGTTCCCCCCATCTCACTGACAATGAAGTACTCCTGTTTCCATTAACTGCCAATAGGCTTTTAAAGCTAAAGAAGAGGGAACAGCAAAAACGAGTCTCATAGGCAAATGTAGGAGTGATGTATATTTTGTCTCTATAGTTATTATTTGCAACGCAGGATGCATTCTACTTAATATAAATCTGTCCATATAACACAACACATTATCTAATTTCAGTTTTAAAAACTGGTTTAATTTGCAGCAGAATTAAATGGGTGGGTGAATAAGCTCCTCTAGGACATGCCTGTACTAACTTAAATTCTTTTGATGTAATATGAGCAGAAAACAGCTATTGTGCTTTTAATTTAGTTCATTCTTAGAACACGTTCAATAACATGCTAAATAAAATATTCCTGGACTGTATTTATTGAAGCTTCGCCTGCTATTACAGAATGTGAAATGATTATCACTATGTACTAAAAATATGGCTTGGGATTTCAAATCAGAATGAGTGAACTCAAGGAAAGAGAGAGATCTTTAGGAAGGCTTTGAGTTTTACTCAGCACACTGTTTTCCTGAAATATGCTGATTATTTTCTGTTGCTCTATAGGTAATGGTCTACAGCAGGGGTGTCAAAATGGCGGCCCACGGGCCAGATGCATCACATGCACGCCCACCCCAACTCCGCTAAGGGGAAAAACACCACGATACATCACACGACGGCAATGTGATGCCACAAGTTTGACACCCATGGTCTACAGAATACTGACACTGCTACACCTACAAATTGGAGGTGTATAACAAACTCTCAAACTAAGAGCTGAGAAACATATAGTTTCTGAAGTCAAAGTAACAGAAGGAGAAGGAACTGGCACTGAAAAGGTAAGGATTTGAAAAAGTGGGTGTTTCACTGAAGAGAACTGGAAGAGCAGGATTAAAGAGATCAAGCCCCAAAAGACATGAAATAGTTCTGATGGAGGCAGATGTACATCATGAAAGATTCTTTCAACTTAAATTTCCAAAGCACACCTGCACTTAAGAGCTGCAGCATCCTTCATTCTTTTGTTCCCTTAGTAATCCTCAGATAACATTGGCAGGTCTCAACATTAACCTTTACTGGAAACAGAAGTGGTAAAAATTATAATAGATTCATGGATTTTGCTGCCATGCTATATAACACCTTTAACTATAAACTCAATATTTGATAGTGCCAAACTTTTGATTTACAACCTAATAATTAATAAGGATACCTAGTTAAAATAAGAGGAAAACATAGTTAGGAAGTAGAAATGAAATAAGAATGACTTATAATTCATTGGTAAAGACTCCAAACAACTGAAATAGCATCTATATACATGGACATCTTCAGATTGAGTACACAGAAATCAAATTGGTTATATATTATTGCAACACATAACTGGCGGTTTTAAGAGCAAAAATGTGCCTGGAGCTGACTGTGGAACAAATCAAAAATTGTTCATGTGGAAGTTGCAATTTAAACTCAAGAACAAAACCAACCAGTTTTCATGATATGATCTTGAGCATGTACACATATTTTGAAGGAGAACATTGGGAATCACTTTAAAGTCCTGAACCTCATTAACAGGAACTGAGGAATGAAATCAAAGTAGTTGTTTAGGATGGATGTGAAAAAAGACTGCCAAAGACCAAGCATCAAAAGAAAGTAAACTGGATGTCAGAACTGACGGCAGACACCACAAAGAAGAGAAGAAGTTAACATTTCAGAGACCTGTTAGAAGAGAAAAGGTGTAGTATTACAATCACCTCAGTAAAAACATCAAGATGTAAACAGAAACAGAGAAAAGTCTTCCAAAAGATCTCTGAACTCAGAAAGAAAAGTTCCATACTCCAATTAGTGTGCTAAACACCACCAGTGGACAGAGTAACTGATTCAAAAGAGATCAATCAAAGATGTCAGTATAGTGATATTCTATACCAGGGGTGTCAAACTCAAGGTCCGTGGGCCGGATCTGGCCAGCAGGGTGCTTAGATCTGGCCCATGGACCGCTCTGGAAACAGCAAAGGACCAGCCCTTGGTGCCTCTGCCAGCGAAAAGAGAGCTTGAGAGGGCCACATGTAGCCCTCCCAAGCTCTGTTTTCATTGGCAGAGGGTTGCAGGAGGCTGTCCCAGCTGAAAACGGACATTGGGAGCCGGTCTTCACTGGCAGAGCGCTCGGGCCATCATAGGCACCCACGACATGAGTGATGTCAAGCTGGCCATGCCCACCCTGGCCCCCTGAGGTCAAACACAACTCTGATGTGGCCCTCAATGAAATCGAGTTTGACGCCCCTGTTCTATACAATATCTAGCTCCTACCTACCTACCTATCTATCCCCAATTTATTATTTTTACTAAAGGAAACGAACATATCCAATATACCTTCCTCCTATTTTCGTCACAACAACTCTGTGGGCTAAGAGTGTGTGACTGGACCAAGGTCAATCAGCTGGTTTTCATGCTAAGGCAGGACTTGACCTTATGTCTCTTGCTTTCTAGCCTGGAACTTTAATAACCAGACCAAAATGGCTATTCAAACTATGTATTTCAAACTATGCCAGTAAATCTGGAAAACAAAACAATGAGCTTTGATTGAGATTAGTTTCACTATGTAGTAGAGACAGCAGAAAACTAGCAGAGTGCATACATGAACACAAATTAGCAGTCAGCATTTGCTGGCGAGTTTCCAGTTCTCTGGTGCTATCCCCCTCCCTTTGCAGGGAGGCTCGGCCTATTGGACTGCCCCCCCCCAACCAGGTGACTAATCACCCAACTGGTTTCCAGAGGGAGATTGCAGTTATTCCAGAAAACCTGCTTCTTGATTCAATTGAAACCTGAGTGGCTGTGTGGAACAGCAAATAGTCTTTAGATCAGATTGCACCTGGGTGGCTTCTCTGTGTCCAGAGTTCCCAGTGTTCCTTGTAGTATATGATGGAACTGAGAGAATGTATACAGGCCAAGTGCCACTGGTGTAAAACATAGATTGAATACACCTGACATCAGCTAGAGCTGCTATTAGGGCTTTCCTCATGGTGATAAGGATGGTGAAATGTAACTATTTCTCTACTCTTATTGCAACTGCTGATAGTTGCCTGTTTTGGATGACTCAGTCCCTTTGGGTGGCTGCAGATCCTGTCAGCCAAGAAGTATCAACTGGCAAGGATTAGATGATGGCCTTTTTCCGTTGTAGACCCTCCCTTATGGCATATTCTCCCTTCAAAGCTTAGAATGGACCCAATCCTGCTGGCTTTTCACAAAGCTTTAAAAACCTGGTTATGTACCTGGGCCTAGGGCCCAGAATGTGTTAAAGGCCCTGTTAATTAGCTTTTCTATTAGTTGATTAATCATCATGGCTGCCGTTTGTACTTAATTATTTTGTGGATGTTTTTATTGTTTTAGTGTGGGTTTTGTTTTTTGTTTTGTTTTGTTTTTGGTAATTTTACAATTGTAAATCAGCCAGACTCACTTGGTTGAATTGGGCAGCTATAGAAATTAAATGAATGAATAAACAAATAAACAAATAAATAAATAATCCCATTTAAAGATGACACTAAGCTATCTTTAACAAGAGAACTGCATTTAATCAATCCATTGTTAGAATGGAAGACTTTTGCATCACTATATAATTAATAGGGAATTACTAATAGTTACATCCTGGAACAACTGAAAACATACAGCAGCTCTGAGTGGACTCTTCACAATGCAGTGCATTGATCAAAATCTTCAGACTATCACATGAAGTCACATTCTGGACTGCTAGGGGGGAAAAATCCCATTCAGAGCAGCCATTTAATGTTTTAAGAAACTTTCTGCAAGATTTTATGCTTCTTTATACAGCCATAAAAATTAGAACTTGTTCTTTCATTAAATAAAATCTCATATTCTAAGGATTACGCAATGTCTATTTGAAGTTCATGCTTATTATACTTTAGGAGGGTCTTGCACCTTTCAAATGGCTCAGACTACACTTCTTGACTCTGTAATCAGTTATACTGTCTGGGAATTGTAAGAGCTATAGGATGAGTCATCTAGGGTGGAAACTCAAGAAATGCCAAAGATTATCAGCCACAAATTGTTGTAGCTGGTGCTTGTGTCCTACAACAACTGCTTTATCCCAATCTAGGCGTTAGGGATATAATCCACAACCTCACCAAGGGCCAGCAGCTGCCTTGCTGGACACGCCTCTTCAGCAGCAGCAGATGGCAAAAGTCAGCTGAGGGAAGCAGTGGGTGGCAGTGGAGTGCAGACTGGCCAGAAGGGCAGAGCTGGGGGTGGGGAATAGGTGTGTGTGTGGGGGGGGGAGGAGAGTTGAAGTGGAGCAAGAATGACGGAGCAGAAGGATAAAGTCCTTGATTAACTATGATGTGGCCCTCATCTAGAGACCACAATCTGTACTACCAGAACTGCTATCACTAAGTGGTGTAATCATGGGATGTTTCACCTAATACCATAGTTGCTTCTCTTAGCGATGGAAATTCTGGTCCCATTAAGGTTGTTAAGCAAGGACCATCTCTATTAAACAACTACATCTTTCTCTTAGGTTTTGCTACCCTGTTTTCCCCAAAATAAGACATCCCCTAATAGTAAGCCCAATCGGGCTTTTGAGCGCATGGCAATAAAGCCAAGCGCTTATTTTAGGGATCAAAAAATTATAAAACAGGGTCTTATTTTTGGGGAAACACGGTAGTTCTTGAAGTATTCCATTTTGTCTCACACATGTTCTTTCTTCATATGCTGCTTTTACTACATTTAGCAGCAATTATCAATGACAGTTATACAAAATGTCATACTCCTATTAAGATTATCATACACTTTCTCTAAACAAATATACAATAAGCTTTTCTCCCTCAGATTCATACATGTTTTTGAAGGATCTACTGAATAGCAAAACTCTGCCAGCATGAAGCTACATTTTACTTTTTAATTTGGTTCATGTCATTTTTCATATTATTATTTTAATCAGAAAACTGCCAAATATCTTCCCAGATGCTCTTTAACAAAACAAGCCCTCTGCAATTCTTGCATTCACTTTTGCTACCTTCTTCTTTCTACAGGGGAACAATAGCAATGTTCTCCTAATCACGGAGTATGGATGTAATCTCATGCACAGTCCAACTTGATTGGACACTTCTTAAACAAACCTTATCCATATCTTAAATGTTTTTCTAGTTACAGTACTTATCACATATTTTAAAACTTTTTTGGGGAGGGACTCTTAACCATTTATAGCATTTGCCAATTTCCACTTTACAATATTTCACAAATACATGCAAATGTATAAAATGCTCCTCCCAATATTCACTCACTTTATATTTATGACAAAACATTTCACATTTTTAAAAAAATTCTGTTCTCTTTGCAGGAGTCACGGATATCCCTAGAATACTTAATAAACCTCGCATTACGAATCTTTCACTGATCATTCTCAAAAGCAGTGAAGACCAGTGTGATGTTGTGATTAAGAATGTTGGAATAGGGAGATCAATGTTTTAGGCCAGTCTCATCCATGGGAACCTAATTGGTGACTTGGGCTCCAATTTATGGTATTGAGATGATATGAGATTATATTACTGGAATAAAATGGAGACCCTCATCTAAGATGCTGGGAACTCTTGGAAGAAAAGTGACATATCAATCAAGCAAACACTTAAACAATAAAATCAAGAAGCATGTTTCATCATTGGTAACTTTATATCCATTCACAGCAAGGTACAGAAGTTTTCCTAATGCCCATCCCAACCAACATTTCCATGGATAGAACGTTAATGCAATGCTCATATTCACAAACTTTAAAGGGGATCTCACGAAGACTTTTTTTTTTTTTTATAATTTTTTTTATTCATTTTATATTTTAAATTACTAACATTACAAACAACATATACAATACTTCACCCTGTGCTATACATAAGAAAGGAAGATTTGGTTCTTCGGATATATCCTCATGATCGCCAAAATCCACGTTCTCGGGGTACAGGTATCGAAGCATCCAATTTTCCCAGCGCATAGTCCACAAATGGTTTCCAAATTTTCCAGAAAATATCTTCTTTATAGTCACCATTTCTAATTTTAATATCACATGTCATTTTATCATTTAAAGCTAATTTCCACATTTCACAATACCATTCTTCTATTCTAAAATTCACATCTAATTTCCAATATCTGGCTATTATAATTCTACCCATTATAATCATAATTCTAATCAATTCTTTTTCATATTTTGTTGGTTCTATTTCCTTAATTATCAACAGTAATATAGTTTCTGGTCTCAATATTATTGCTTTCCCCATCATTTCAAATATCCTTTCCTCCAATTGTTGCCAAAACTTTTTAACTTTATCACATTTGTACCACATATGTTCATAAGTCCCTAATTCCATGTCACATCTCCAACATTGTTTACTAATTTTTTTATCCATCAATGACAATCTTAATGGAGTCAAATACCATTTCCAAACAACCTTATAATTGTGCTCTTTAATCCTTACAGATAAAGTCTTCATAATTCTACTCTTCCAATTCACGTTCCAATCTAAATCTGATATTTTAATATTAAGTTCTTTTTCCCAATTCATCTTCATCACCCTTTGTGGTTTTCCATCAAAATTTATAATCTTATATATCTTACTAACGAGTCCCTTTAGTCCAATTTCATCTTTCATAATTTGGAATACTAAGTATTCAAATTCAGTTTTACTTCTACTTATCGAACAATTGTCCCTTACCTTCTTAGTCCATTTTTCTATCTGTATTTTTTCAAACCAGCCCAAACCCAATTTTTCAATGATTTCTTTTTTCCTCCTTTCATTTTCTAAAGTTTTTAACCAATCTATTATAATTTGTATATTTTCATCTTCCATTACCCTATCACGACTTATATTAGTTTTAATCGGCCAATTTTCAATTGTCTTCCCTAAGAAAATTATATCTGGAATTAAAATTTTAACAAATTTGTTCCAAATTTTACTCAATCCCTTTAACCAATAGCTATTAATTACACATTTTGATTTTGCTTTATCTAAAAACCATGTTGAGCCAAATCTCTTAATGTCCTTTAATTCTAAATCTCTCCAATGACTATCTTCACCTTTAAATATTTTTACCACAGTCCGAATAGCATAAGCCCAATAATAATTGAGTAGTTTGGGGATTCCTAATCCACCTTCCTTTTGATTTTGATACCACATTTTCTTCACTAATCTAGGTCTTTTCCCACCATTGCAAAATTTATCCAATTTCTTCTGATATCCTTCAATATCTTTCTCTGTCAAGTTTAACGGTAACATCTCAAATAAAAAATTAAACTTTGGCAACAACATCATCTTACACATTGCAATTCTACCAAACCAAGACAACTTTATCATTTTATATTTATCTATTTTTTTCTCAATTTCATTCATCGCCACATCATAATTTAATTTTTTCATTTCTTTAACTTTGAGTGAAAGTGTTATGCCCAAATATTTCAATGGATCTCACGAAGACTTAAAGTGTTTGTTTTCTTTTAAACACTCCTTTTCTCCACCTCTAATTTTTAGGAATTTGAAGAAGGCTCTGTGCAGACCACACACGCAGAACCTCATACAGAGCCTTCATTTGAGTGGAAAATAGCTAACACTTGAACAGGTGGGAAAACACATTAATTGGCAGAATAAATTGCTGGGTTAAGATTCTGCATTCAGTAGATGGATGTTTCGGTGTTGAAAAGTTATTTCCATTCCACAGCTATATTCTAGCTACACTGGAAAGATGTCTTAGAAAATATCATTTTACCAAAAGCCACAGCAGTATGGGGAAGATGGATACAAAGAAATATCTTTTCTTTTCATTACAGAATTGTTGTCCTCATCAAACTACAATAGTCAGAAGACTAAGCAACATTCAGTCAGTTAGGCAGAAATGCAGACAGTAATCAGCTAATTAGTTTTGTTTACATATCACTTCTATAATTAAGATCCTATTTGACTTCATACAGAACATGCTTGTAACTTGAGTGGCTATCTTTATTTAAACATATAATATATGAAAGAGTGCAGAGAAGAGCAACAAAGTCCATTAGGGGATTGGAGGCTAAAACATATGAAGAACGGTTGCAGGAACTAGGTATGTCTAGTTTAATGAAAAGAAGGACTAGGGGAGACATGATAGCAGTGTTCCAATATCTCAGGGGTTGCCACAAAGAAGAGGGAGTCAAACTATTCTCCAAAGCACCTGAGGGTAGAATAGAACAAGAAGCAATGGCTGGAAACTAATCAAGGAGAAAAGCAATTTAGAACTAAGGAGAAATTTCCTGACAGTTAGAACAATTACCGTATTTTTCGGTGTATAAGACGCACCTTAATTTTGGGGGAGGAAAACAAGGAAAAAATATTTTACCTCTGCCTACCAGCATTTAAAGTGGCGCCGCCCTCCTTTTCCTCCTGCAAGCGAGAGGTGCAGGGACTACTCGCTTTCCCCCAAAGAGACCCCTAGCATGCTCTGGGGGAAGGGACAGAGCACAGCCTGAGGAACAAACCTCTTTGGGATGGTCTGAGGGGGGAGGAATCTGCCCTGCAGCTTTGGGGAACAAGGCGGGTGCCACGATTTGCAGCTGGTCACCCCTCTGGCCCCACTGACTTCACTCCCCAGCAATGTGAGGAGCTGCCGCTGCCGCCTAACCCTCTCTGCGCCCAGGAGCCAAGCCGAGCTGAATGGGAGCCCCTAAAGGGAAACGTTCCTCCTTTCCAGCCATCGCTGCCCAGATTCCAAAATGCAAACCTCAAGAGTCGCGCTTCAGGTGGCAGCCAGTTCCCTGCAATGTGCAGCGGGGAACTAGGTCCACCCTGGTCTCGTGCCTGTATTTGTTTCTGAACTATTCCCACTAAGAGGATTTGAAACATAAATAAAACCAGGATATTATTAAATAAATTACCTATCTATCATCTAACACTCCGCTCTCACACATTCAGCAGCTTTCATGGTGAAATGTACAAGAATAAACTGTTATGTAAGAAAACAGCATTTTTCCAAGAAAACTGACAAATCCGATATTTATATGGTACTCAAAATTTGATTCATCTCTAAGGTTATAGAGCCCATTTCTTGCTGTAGGTTACCTTTGCTGCCCATATACATGGAATTTTCATTTTTCTGAACCTCAACTAATTCCCAACAGGCTCTATTCCATAGAACACTCAGTGCCAAGGGGACCCCTAAAACCAAGTTTCTTTCTCACAAGGAAATCTTTTTCCCCCTTCAGTTTACCGTTTTTCCCAATGAAGGTTTAAATACAATATATATACCGGAGGAATATGAAAACTATGTTGATAATCTCGTGAATGAGTCAGCTATTATCAATATTATTTTAAAGGGATAATCTTGATTGTAGATATTGTAACTAATTTAAAGCATTTCAACCACTTGATTATGAGCCAACAAGTCAGTGACAATTGTCAGTTGGCCACACAGATTGATCTCTCCAGGATGATCTCTCATCAATGAAGTTGTTAAAATCTTCCAATTCTGTACCTATCACTGCTCTAATCAAGTCCATCTACCCTGCTGTTGGTCGTCCTCTTTTCAACTTTCCCAGCATTGTGGATTTCCCAAGGAAACAGGATTTTCACAGTACGTGTCCAAAACAATGGTAATTTAAGTTTGGTTATTTGTGCCTTGAATATTAGATTGATTTGTTCTATTATCCATTTACTTTCTTTCTTGGCTATCTATGATGGTCTAAGAAATCTTCTCCAACCCCAAATTTGAAAATACTCTATCCTGTTTCTTCAAAGTCCAAATTTCATTTCCATTATAAATATATTTTACATTTTTTATTTTTATGTTTCTTTATATATCACACACACACACACACACACACACATCAGTCTGTCTGTCTCTCTCTCTCTCACTCACTCTCACACACACACACAATTTGCCATTATTTCTTTTACTGTCTTTCTGAAGTAAATGAATTTATATGGGAGAAAATACTTGGAAACAGTATAGAAGGACATGTAGTCCCACTGACTCTATCCTTTGGAGGGTATTCATGGAAATGTTTTTACCTTTACCTAACTTAACAATATGGACTGGTATTACTTACAAAGATGATTATCTTGATCACATGCAACAAATAACAAGGCCCACGCTTAAATACTATAAACCCGTGATGGCGAATCTATGGCATGCGTGCCCAAAGTGGCACGCAAAGCCATGTCGCCCGGCACACACGGCCTTGCCTTTTTGTTTTCCGGGTTTCTGAAGCACATGTGCACGTGACGATCAGCTGTCCTTCGTGCGCGTGGCAATGCTGAAAACCTGTGTGCACATGCGCGCCAGAACCCGGAACTTTGGCCTTTCCAGAGCGCAGCCCCTTGGTGATGTTTCCGTGCAACCATTTCGGCACTCGGTGCCGAAAAGGTTCACCATCACTGCTATAAACTATTGTTTTAATCCAGTACAGGATTTGAAAATATGTTTTCCTCATCTATTCAATGCCAGTCTTGTATCCATACTCCTATTCAAAGTAGTTACCCTTATCACCAGTGGAAATTAGATCTCCATTTCAGATAAAAGCATGCAACCCAGTGGGACGCTCCCGCCAAGTAGATGATTGCACACATTCCTTAAAAAGTATAAAAAAAAGGTAAAGGAGTCCTTGCGGATTTTACTCTGCTAGTTGTTGTTGATTATCAAGGACAGCGCTCATCTTTGTTTCAAGGCCATTGAGTCACATTATCTGAACACATTTCCGCAGTCATGTGGCCAACATGACGTCATGAAGCACAGTTACCTTCCACCAAAATGGCACCTATTTATCTACTTACATTTGTATGCTTTTGAACTACTATGTTGACAGGAGCTGGGGTGAGGACGGGAGCTCATCCCATTGCGTGGAGCTCGGGTCTTGAATCTGGGCTACCAGCTTTCTGGCTGACAAGCCCAATATTTTAATCACTGAGCCACCACATAGTCTTCCTTAAAGTATATAGCTGCTTTAAATGTTGGCTTGGCTTGGCTTGGTTTATGAACATTTTCTACAAGAACCCATTTGCCTGAATTATCACAGAGAAGGGCAGAAATATGCATGAAACAGATAGTAAGAATGTTACTTACATGAGTCCAATCCTTCCACCATAAAGAAACTGAAGATAAAAAATGGAAAAAATATCCCATGACTGATCAAGACAAGCAACGATGTTGTGGTGCTCTTTGCTCCTACCATTCCATGGCACATCTTTTAGACACCAAAAGTTTTTAATGTTTAAAGTCAGATGGTGAATCCAGTTTTACCTTCAACAAAAAGAGAAAAATAAAGGTTAGATAAAACATCCATAGTGAAGAAAAGAAAAAGATCTGAGTATTTTGAACCTATGACAGTGGATATATCCCTGCAACAAGATATAAATAACATTTCAAAGGAACACAAAACAGCTAGGAATTCATAAAAAAGGACAGCTATATTGTCTAGCTGTATTAGCACTCAGATAGACTGTACATAAAGCACTTTCCAAATGGAACTTGGAAGACTGTTTCATTTTAAAGAAGTAATTGGCACATACCTGCCTTGTCTCAAGTCTTTCCTGAACCAGTTTTGTTTCAGTCTTTTTTTAAAAAAGGTTCGACTAGACAATTAGGATTAAAATATTAAAATCCTTCATAAACTACCTAGAAAAAAGACAGAAGACTGATGGCAAAGTCCTCAAGAGAAAGAAACTGTGCAGATATAGGCTATCGAGTTGAAATGACTATATATAAGAGATAACCAGGTAATAATCAAGAAGTAGTATCAAAACATCACAAACATGAATTGCAAAAGGGTGAAACTATTTAAACTCCAGGAAGTGACATCAATTCTTGTCTAATGATAATTAGATGCAAGCCAAAGGTATATGTCACCTTCTATATTCAGTTGTGTCCTAGAGCACTATTTCCTGAATTGGCAACTTTAAAATACAGCACCTCTCAAATTGGTGGATCACAAGCAAATTTGAGAAGGGTTATAAATTTCTTTGGATTGCTACCAGAATTTCTTTACATCCTGCATGGATATGCAGAACATGTTGTAACAAGGCTTTGGGTGTGCATACTCAAAACTCGATTTCAACCAGAACTTACTGTGGTGCCTGGATAAAGAAGCAGTAGCACTATCAAAACATCTCTTGTTTTATCTCAACTTATCTAGCAAAATGAGCAGCCAACACATAGTGAGCTATCTAGTTATTTATCAAAATCATCGACCAATTATAGTAGCACTGTAAGCTGGTGATTTCAAATGTGGCATCTAATATATCAGTGATTTTTTTTTATAGCTGTAGAAGTGAAGTAATATTGGCGTTGGTGAGATTCAATATTTATTTATTTATTATTTATGCAATTTATATGCCGCCTTTCTCCCGAAGGACTCAGGGCGGCTTACAAGAAGGAACAAAAAAATTACATAAACATCAGACAATTTAAAATTAGTTAAAATTAATTAAAATTTAATTAAAATTATTAAAAATCACCCCTACGGATTCAGCCCATTTGCTATCCTTATTCATTATTTTAGATTTCTAATTTTTAAAAATGAAGAAAAAAGGCTTAGGCCATTACGGCATAGAAGAAAAAATGAATATAATCAAGGGTGAGATTTAAGGTGCTGGTGATGACCTATAAAACCCTACATGGCTTAGGTCCAGGATATTTGGCGGACCACCTACAGCCAGCAACGATATCCCATCGCCCGGTTCGCGCCCAGAGAGGGCCTGCTCAGGGTGCCGTCGGCTAGACAGTGTTGGCTGGCGACCCCCAGGGATAGAGCCTTCTCTGTGGGTGCGCCCACCCTCTGGAATCAACTCCCCTTGGAGCTCCGATTAGTGCCTGACCTTCGCACCTTCCGCCATGAATTAAAAACTTGGCTTTTCAAATCCCTTGACCTGGATTGATGGGGTTTTAAGGGTTAAATTTTAAATTTTTTAGATTTTAGATTTTATTTTGTATTGTGGCTTGTGTTTTTATTATTGTGAGCTGCTCTGAGTCCATTGGGAGATAGGGCGGCATATAAGACGAATAAAATAAATAAATAAAATAAATACCAGAAGTATTAATAAACATAAACTTAGGTCAAGAAAATATGATGAAAATTATATGTGTTTTTGGATTAACAAGTGTCCTTGTTACTGCAGAAGAACATTTTGTGGTATTTATCAGAAAATTCTATGAAGTTGGAATCTGACGTCAAGCCTGCTAAATCAACCTCTAGAAACAAATCATGAGACTTAGATAACAAAGCTCATAAGATTGTGGTGTTTTGTTCTTCATTCCAAGAAGACAAGAGAGGAAATGAAGAAACAAAATGTGTGCCTGGTTAAATGTTAAACGCACCATTTCAAAATCACTTCTTGCTATTTATCAAAGTTGTATGTACAGTAGAATCATGTACTGCAAAAATCCTATCAGAATTTTGGAGAGAATTCTTCCAGTAACTATTGATGTCATTAAAGCTATGTTGCAGGTATCTGATGAAAAAACAAATTTCAAGTGTCATTTTATTTCATGACACTATTTCCTGCTGAATCACAAAGATAATAGAGGATCTAAATGATCAACTGCAAAGATAAGCAACCAACTATTTTTCATGCAGATAGATGAAATAACAGAGAGCACCCAAGGATGCTCTCTTAATAACATGTGGTAGATTGGTTATTGAGGATACAATAAGTAAGGACCTCTCTTCTATGAAAAAATAACAAGAATAATTTAAAGTGAAAGTTCTTTTTTTTAAAAAAAAATATTTTTGATAGAATTTTCTGAGAGATCTGCATTGACATAGCTAAGTTATATGGAGATACATAGACAGAATACTGGCTATATCAGGCTGTCACAAAGGACCTTTAAACTTTAATACGGCAAAAATTTCCTGGTGCTGCATGGATAAACTGTATGATTAATAAGCAAGCTCTTTCTTCAGATTTAAATTCAGCATTGGAAAGCATTCTACAAACAATTATATTGTGAATTATATAAAAATCAAGCCTGAGTGCTGAACATATTTCATGAATATTTTACTTGAGTTAAGCTGGCAGTCTTAGGGAAATATTTTGAACTGTGCTTTTGAACTGGGAAATGAACTTGATCAATATTTAACTGAGGAAAGATGCAGTATTGCACATATATTTATTGACTTTGATTTTAATGTGGACTTAGCATATTTAAATGACATTCTGATAGATGGAACAGTTGGGATTCCTAGCCACATGCCAATAATATTCTTCAATCCAATGACAAAATCATTTAAACTTCACCTCTGGAAGAGTGAATTTAGTAATGATGTGAGCTTTTTATTTCAAATCACCTTTTTTCTCAATAAATTACACTTTCAGAAATGTTTTCAAATATAAAGACAGAAATATTTTGACTGCTAGATTTTTAGGAAGGATATTTGATTTGGTGAAGGAGACCTGTTTATCATAAATACTAAAGTAATTTCATCAATGAACAGTTACCAAAAAATAAGTGTATTGCCAAGTGCACCTTTGACTCATACCCGTCAAGAATATGAGTCTGTAATTGAATTCAGACATTCATCCCTGACTTCATAAAATATTGTCCTGGAGGGAAGTCATAGTCACAATCCTCTTTGTTCCATTCCCCTAAACATGAGTACAGTGTTATTGGCTGTATTATGCCAAAATTCCCAATTATTTTTATTCTGTCTTAATGTTACTTAAATAAAAGTAATAGTCTTATCCTGGATTTGTCTGCAGATTGCAGAAATCTGGATTAGATTATTCTTGTTATCCTTTTCAACTTTAATTTGTTATTGTTGTCCTGATTTGCAAATTACACTAAAACCAAGTTTCCTAACTTGGATGAATAGAACTTCATAACATTTCATGTTTCTACATAGAAAACATAACCAAAGGAAGAGAAAGAGTTTTTTCAGAGGCTGTGTTTTATAGTCTTAAATAATAATAAAAAATCAAACTGTATACCTTAAATAAACTACCAGTATATTTATTTAAATACAAATTATCTGATGGTATAAAGCTTGAAGTTAAAGAAGGCATTTCTATGTTGGAGATGTTTCATATAAAGGCTGTGACAAGTGAGAGGGAACCAATGATTCACAGGGTAGAGATAGCCTATGTAAACATATGTCAGCCATCAAGAAGCTAGCCAAATAATTGTCAGTTTAGAACCCAGGAAGAAAAAGCCTCCCTCCCTTACTCCCCACCTCTCTCACACAAAGTGTTGGGTTAAAGTTTCATTCTTTAATCCGGTCAAGTTGTGTCTGAGAATCTTCTGCCAAGTACTGAATAATGTCTGAAGAGCTGAAGTTTTGTGCTGAACTCTGGCAGAAAGTGTAATGATTCAAGCTGTAAAATATCCTTGATCATACTGACATTATGGGAGTTGTAGTCTAACACTCATTGACTGATTAGGTACCATCAATTCGTTTTGGACTCCTAGAATCACATAGACAGACAGTAGTCTAATATACAAATAGAGTATATATTAAACGCAGATAGATAATGTATAATATACAGATAGGATAAGATATGTGGAGGGTTATCAGTTGGTAAAAGGTGACCTAAGGCAACTGGTCAATGGCTCAACTCTTTGTATAGGAGGAAATCAGATTCTAATACAGGTTTGTTCAGAATTCTGGATTATACTAATTATGTCAAGTATATTTAACAAAAATACACCGAAACTTCACAGTTGCATATACAAAATAAGATTATAACTAGTCATTTTAGCACATTCAAGAAGCAAAAGCCTTAAAGTAGGCTAATGGAAGAAAGACTTGTTTAAACCAAACTGCTTTCTAGTTGTTTGTTTTAGCAGTTTGATCAACTGAATTTAAAGTTTCCTGAAAATGTGAATGTAGAACTTCTGCTCTTAATTACTCCTATACAATATTCTTCTATGTGTTTAAGATAACGTTTATAAAATCTGGGGCAACTTATTTTGCACTTCTTTTGTAAATCTCAACAAAGAGTGTCTGGTTTGGGCACTCTCCCAAATCTCTGGAAAGAGTAATAGAGGAAAAAAGGCAATAGGCCTGATGAAAAAATAAGTCTTCAGAGGTCATCCCAAACTTATATGGATCAAAACCAGTCATAACTGGTTTTGAGGGCGGCATATAAATTGAACTAATAAATAAAATAAAATAAAATAAAATAAAATAAAATAATAAAATAAAATAAAATAAAATAAAATAAAATAAAATAAAATAAAATAAAATAATAAAATAAAATAAAAAAATAAAATAAAATAAAATAAAATAAAATAAAATAATAAAATAAAATAAATAACTGAGTAGAGAGTGTGTTCCAGAATTATGAGTGTTACTTCACTTGATGCTATTACTGAAGGAGCAGAAATGAAAGTTGGCACACTGGATGAACCCAAGTACAAAAGCTTTTTGAAATCTTACTGGGAAAGGGTGATAGGGAGGTTAGGCTTGAGTCAGCTGTTAGGCATATAATATAGTATTACTTGATATTTGTGGAGAACAATTATAGACTGTTTAGATATCAACATCAAGTTCCAAAGTGATAAGATACTTGATATTTTTCAGATAGGAAGCAGTATTTCACCAATTTGCTATTAAGTACTTTTATGGCAGTTTTTGCATTACAACCCTATGAATGAGCTGAACCAAGTCAGGCAATATGTTGGTTGTGTTACATGGTGTGTTGAAGAAGCCTGCTTTACATTATTACTTATCCTAAGCTCAGAACTGACAGCTTGATGTCATCCACATATTTTGGACTACCTTCCATACACCCCAGACAAGGATACTGGGACTTTTACTCGAAAGTATTTGTTTGGCACCAGGCTAAGGAAGGCTGCCCTAATCCTCCATAGGTTAGCACAATTGCAACTGCCTTAACATGAAAAGGACATTTTCCCCCTCCTCATTTGGAAGAAAATGTGACATGTTTTCTCACCCAAGCAATAAAATGTAAGCAGCTGATCAAAAATGCTGACCCTAGTCAACACAATAATTGGTAAAAGTCAAGCAACACGGATTGAATAGGCTTTTAAGATCATGAGTTCCCATGGCCAAGTACAGGGGTCACTTTAATATTTGCCTCTCCTGTTACCCCAAAGTACACAAATCATGGTCACTGCTGTAACAGCCAGTAAGAATCCCTTTGAAAACAGTTGTCTTCTTCAAGTGAACCCGAGGAGTCCTTTTAAGTACCTAGAGATCAGCACATTTCTTTTTGTTTAGAAACATGAGTGCTTTCCAAAGTCAAAGTCATAGAAAGAAGGTACAGTCCACCAGCTTTCTCTGTTATACTACTGAAAAATGTACTGTAGTTTCTTGATCAGAAATAATTTTCGAGAAATGAATTTAACAAAGTACAGGAATTATTTACTATATTATGAACTTTACTTTATGGAATGTTTGTCAATGTAGGTAGTGTTTGGCATTTAGAATGGGGAAATATAAACTATTTCAATTAATACAAATCCCACAATTTTATTTTTTGGCAAAAAAATGTTGCTAGAGTCAAAAAAGGTCTAGATTCAAAAACTCCTCAGGGAGGAATGTAATCATCAAACATTTCAGCAATCCTTCGCCTATATTAAAGTGGCTGCTCAAAGGCAAATTCTACCTGGCTGATTTCAAAGGTTGGGGTGGATCATAAATCATATGGGCTTTATTCAATTGCTTTAGATTGAACCTGCTACCCCAAGCTCCATTTTAAAAGCAATAAAAAAAATATATAATGTGAAATAAGCATGCTACACTCAATAATAATAATAATAATAATAATAATAATAATAATAATAATAATAATAATAATATCCCTCCCAGGCATTTGGGTTGTGCACATTTTCAAGGGCAAGTCAAAGTTGCATAGATTACAGATTATGTAGAAAGCCATTTTGTTTGCAATATTTTAAATTAAGGTGTGGATTTTACAATGCAGGTGGTCCTCGACTTACAACTGGTGGCGTAGTGACTGTTCAATGTTTTGCAGACTCCCAAAAGATACTTATGACCCAGATTCAAAGTTCTGATGGCTGTCTCCCCCGTCACGGAATCACATTTTGGGCACTCGGCAACCAGCTCACATTTACGACCATTTGCAGCTTCCTATGGTCATGTCACCTCAATTTACGTTTTTTGCTGGAAACCAGTATTTATTTCCAGTTTACAGTGAAAACCACCTGTTGCTTTGCTTAACCACCATGGTATTCGCTTAATGACTGAGGTAGTAGCTTAACATCCACTGCAATAATGTTGTAAAACTGGGTCAGTCATGTGAGTGCCTCGACTTATGACTGTCATGACATATGACAGAAATCTGGGGCTCCACTACAGTTGTAAGTCAAGGACTATCTGTACTATTTTCCCTCTTGGATTTGGGAACATGACAACATCCTACATATCCTAACTTCAGAAAATACATATAGATGATGATCAAGCAGAGCCTGAATGTGGTGTCAAATACTTCATTAGATTGGAGTTGCTACGCTACAACAAGAGACCAACCCCACCCCACTCCACTCCAACACACACCTACACCGCCCTCCGTGACTTCCATTAACTCTTATCTAGCACCAATTTGCCTTGGCCATCAGGTGATCAGATTCTTGTGTATAGATAGCATGTAATAAACTTCTAGTACTTTGAACTTTACTCCTGTTCCTGATTACTTTCACCTGACCATGTACTGTAATAGACTCTTAAGAGAAGCATGTCTTATATCATATGAGAAGTCTAAAACATTGTTTCTAATTCAGAATAGAAACTCAGGACTATGTGTATATACAATAGGCAGTTTGATATACAGATGAAGGTGCTAGGCTAGAAACTGGGAGACCATGGGTTCTACTCCTGTCTTAGGCACAAAGTCAGCTACGTGAACTTGGGCCACTCACTCTCTCTTACCCTTAAGGAGGCGGCACTGGTAAACCACACCCAAAATCTTGCCAGAAAACTACAGGGACTTGCCCAGGTAGTTGCCAGGCGTCAACACTGTCTAGAAGGTACACACAAACATACACACTACATACAAGAGATCAATGAACTGAAAACCACACACAATTTATTCCAATAGTATAGGTTTACTCAAATAGTTTATGCCACTCCTTTCTGTAACATACTCAAAACCACATGAATTTGTACAGATAAGACTTATTATAAATGAAAGCAATAATGGGTGGAAATTTAGCTGCCCATTAAGAAATTAGCTAACTTAGTTGAAGAGAAGATTTTCAATTAAAAATAACATGTTAGAAGTCAGGATCTAATAATCACTGAAGTCTTGGAAAATGCAAAACACATTGCAAGAACCTCCTCTGTCCATGATTTCTATTCTTAAATACACACTAATAACTTGAACAGTGGTGAGTGTCACTTACCTTTGCTACCGCTTCGCTCGCACTTCTGCACATGCACAGAAGCTTCTGCACATGCGCAGAGTGTATTTGATGAAATCCGGGCAGGTGGGCGGAGCCTCCCACCGCTGCTGCTACCGGTTCGCCAGAACTGGGGCAAATCGGTAGCAGCCCACCACTGAACTTGAGGCATATTAACAATTTCTGCCCATATTGTCACTCACAGACTCGTGTAGGCAGGACATGTGGGAACTATAGAAGACCAGGAGACAGCAGCAGAGAAATTGGCAGAGCTAGAAAAACATCTGCTGGTTTTACTAAAAATACTATATGACTTGTACTAAATACACAATGACGACTGACATTCTAAATCTAAATCTAGATCCTGCCCCATCATTTGGATAGAAAATGAAAAGTTTAGATACTTCTTCCACCTACTTCTGCCATGTGATATTACAGCATCTCAAAATAGACCAACCAGAAACAAATCAACACCCAACGGTATTTCCCTCTTAAAATCCCAACTTCTCTTGGTTCCATGTTTGCAAGGATTTGTGGAATTGATTGCCTAGCTCCAATCAATATTTTTTTAAATGCAAAATCTTTCAGACACCACAAAAATGGTTTATGTTCAGCATGAAAAGATTTTGAAAGAGCTGATTTTTTATCCAGTTGCTATAAATTGTCATATAGCAAAGATGATTGTCTTTTGCTAGTTTAGTATTCTAGATATACCGTTATATAGAGGCTGCTTAAAGTTCCTATTGTCAAAAATATCTCCATCATGGCCCCAGAAACAAGCAGTACACTGTCATCTGTACTTAATAAAATGCAACTTTGTACATACAATCCAATATTACTTAGAAAGCAAACCAACAGATTTCCAAGTGATGATAAATCTCACCACTATGATACTATCACTTAGACTCTTTACAAATCCTTAATCGGCTGATCTGATTGATGACACTGGAGGCAAATATGTTTGCAGTTCATTAGTTATTTCCAAGGGCCAATAAATTTGCAAGGATGTGCAATTATTTTTACTATCTGTAACAAAGTCTTTTCATTGCTTTTTAAAATGACCCTTCAGTGTTTCTATTTTGAAGACAAATCAACTATATCCAGGGGTGGGTTCTAAATTTTTTTACTACCGGTTCTGTGGGTGTGGCTTATTTTGTGGGCATGGCTTGATGGTCATGTGACAATTCTTTAGGATTTAGCAGAGGTACTGGTCTACCAGGCTTTTAACTGCTTGCAGAGCTGTATTGGTCTACTCATTTGTTTTTGGAGGCACTGGTCTACCCATTTATTTTTGCAGGCACTGGTCTACTTATTTGTTTTCTTTTAACACTGATCAGCTGTAGGGCAGCCCTTTGAAGTCCCATGGCAAGAGTTTAAACAGTTTTTTTCCCCTCTAGCTGATCAGCTGGGACTCAGGAGGCAGCAATAGATTGGGGGTGGGGCCAAATAAAAGATAAGAATAATGCAGGGGGGCGGGGGGGCAGAACCAGTTCGGTGATGTCATATCGTCACCGCTACCGGCTCGGTGGAACCGGGCGGAACCCACCACTGACTACATCACCAGAATAACATATGTTACGGAGCTATTCAGAATAAACTGCAAAGAAGTCTCAAAATAAATCAAAGCTAACTTTCTTTCAAGCTAGACAATAGTTCCTATAGATAATTAGAAATCTGAGAAATACAACCAAATTAAATTATTTAAGAAAATACTTTGGAATACTTTCGGCCCAAGTTTAAAACACCAAAGCACCACTGAAATCAGCAATATAAAGAATTTTTTTAAAAAAACAACTGGTTATTAACACACATATACAACTAATTTGCTTGGAAAATATCATCCTTTGCTAAACAGGACCCTATAAAGGGGACTTTGCTAGATCTTTACAATGGTTGAATTCAGCCAACACAGACTGAATTCACGTTCCCCTGAAATTAAAAAACTTTATGTTCAACTAATTTAGTTTAGACTCAATCACTACTTTATTGAGGAACATTACTGTTTTTAAACTCAAGTGATCTCTAACAGTTTTCCTAACCAAATATATTTTCCAAATATTGTTATGTAAGTAAAATATGGACCTCAAATGCAACATCAGTTTAATTAGAAGCAAAGCCAAAAGCAAATAGAGGTTGATATACAAATAACATATGTGCAATGCCCACATTATCAGCTGATAATATAGACAACTGGGATAATGAACAGAAAAAGTAAACTTCCAAAAAATCTTGTTAAAAATCAGAATTAAATTAATGTCAAATACAAAAGTTCTTCACTTAGAAAAAAAATAAGTCAGATACACAAGTAACAGATAGAAAATACCTGTAGTTGATGTAATTAATATCAAGAAAAGTGAGCAAGTTATTGACACTGGGTATGTTCAAGCAGAGGTTGGACAGCCATTTGTCAGGAATGTTTTAATTTGGATTTCAGCATTGAAGTGGCCCTTTCCAATTCCATGCAGATCATACACAAATGACTATATATCAATCATGAGAATAAAAAAGACAATATTTTCCAAATAATGCAAGCTTACCAACTAGTCTTTCAAAAACTAATCTCATTTTATTTCAAACAAAGGCAGTTACCATAAAATATCCTATGACACCTAAAAAGATCAATCTTTCATATGAAAAAATAAGTCCACCCCACAGAAATGAGGAGGAGGAGGAGGAGGAATAGAATACTTTATTGGCCAAGTGAGATTGGAATTTGTCTCCTGTGCATAAGATCTCAGTGTAAATACAAGCAACAAAGTATATAATCGTAAGTTACCAATAGCAGAAAGCAGAGAAAAGATAAGGATAATACTGTAGTAATACAGCCATAGTACATGGATAAATATCATAAAGACAGTGCTGTGGGAATCGGGTGTTTAGCAGAGTGATGGCATGGGGGAAAAATTGTCTCTGTGTCTAGTTGTTTTGGCATGCAATGCCCTAGAGCTGCGACCTGGGAGGCGCGGGGATTGAAACAGTTTACAGGATGTGAGATGTTTGATTTTTTCAATGTATTTCAATATATAATTATTTGATCTTCATTTTAACAATATTGACAGATGAGATACAGGTGAAACTCGAAAAATTAGAATATCGTGCTCATTACATGCAAAGTGAGACAGTTCAAGCCTTGATTTGTCATAATTTTGATAATTATGGCTTACAGCTCCAAATTCACAATCTCAGAAAATTAAAATATTACATGAAATCAATAAAACAAGGATTGTACATAGAACAATATCGGACCTCTGAAAAGTATAAGCATGCATATGTACTCAGCACTTGGTTTGGACCCCTTTTGCATCAATTACTGCTTCAATGCGGCGTGGCATGGATTCTATCAGTCTGTCGCACTGCTGAGGTGTTATTGAAGACCAGGATGCTTCAATAGCAGCCTTCAGCTCTTCTGCATTGTTCGGTCTCATGTTTCTCATCTTTCTCTTGGCAATGCCCCATAGATTCTCTATGGGGTTCAGGTCAGGCATGTTTGCTGGCCAATCAAGCACAGTAATCTCATGGTCATTGAACCAGGTTTTGGTACTTTTGGCAGTGTAGGCAGGTGCCAAGTCCTGCTGGTAAATGAAGTCAGCATCCTCATAAAGCTCGTCTGTGGAAGGAAACATGAAGTGCTCCAAAATCTCCTGGTAGACGGCTGTGTTGACCCTGGACTTAATGAAGCACAGTGAACCAACACCAGCAGATGACATGGCTCCCCAAATCAACACAGATAGTGAAAACTTCACACTGGACTTCAAGCATCTTGCAGTGTGTGCCTCTCCATTCTTCCTCCAGACTCTGGGTTCTTGGTTTCCAAATGAGATGTAAAAATTGCTCTCATCAGAAAAGAGCAACCACTGAGCAACAGACCAGTTCTTTTTGTCTTTAGCCCAGGTAAGATGCTTCTGATGTTTGTTGTTCAGGAGCAGCTTGACAAGAGGAATACAACAATTGAAGTCCATGTCCAGGATCCGTCTGTGTGTGGTGGCTCTTGATGCACTGACTCCATCCTCAGTCCACTCCTTGTGAAAGTCCCCAAAACTTTTGAATGGCCTTTTCCTGACAATCCTCTCCAGGCTGCGGTAATCCCTGCTGCTTGTGCACCTTTTTCTTCCACACTTTTCCCTTCCACATAACTTTCTATTAATGTGTTTTGATACAGCACTTTGGGAACATCCAACTTCTTTTGCAATTACCTTTTGAGGCTTTCCCTCCTTATGGAGGGTGTCAATGATGGTTTTCATGAGCTGTAAGCCATAATCATCAAAATTATGACAAATCAAGGCTTGAACTATCTCGCTTTGCATGTAATGAGTCTATCTCATATATTAGTTTCACCTTTTAAGTTGCATTACCAAAATAAATGAACTTTTGCATGATATTCTAATTTTTCGAGTTTCACCTGTATATTATAATGCATAATAAACAATATGCATTATTTATATTTTGTAAATTTTACATGTAGAAAAAGTAAACATGCACCTATATTTTATCACTACCTCAAATATTTAAAATTGGTATATGGGAGGAATCTATCTTACTGAAACCTCAGTCTTTTAGTTTAAATTTCACTTTGTTGTATATAGTATATAGTATTACCATCCCTAGATCAAAATAGCTCTCCGAGATGTTCTGAAAGAAGGTTATAAAGATGCCTTTGAGTCTAGGAAGGGATTTAAAAAGATCACCAAACAATTGGACATCAATCATTTCACTGTCTGGAAGATCATCTACAAGTGGAGAAAATCTCAAACAATTGTCAACATGCCCAGGCCAGGCTGTCCCAGCAAGTTCAGCCCAAGAGCAGAACACAAGATGCTGAAAGAAGACTCTAAGAATCCAAGCAATTTAACATATGACCCACAAGTAGCTGTCATCACTATTATATCAAAATGCATGCATTATTTGGTCACAGTACAAGAAGACCTGCTTGGCAAAAAAAACACAGAGGTAGCATTCTACCAGATGAATCTGATGCCAATGGTATAGCAGGATAGTGTAAATTTTATTTGCTGCACTAGGGCCTGGGCAGCTCACTATTACAGAATCCACAACAAATCCTTCATTGTACCAGGGGATTCTCAAGGATAAGGCAAGACCCACGGACAGAAAAATGAAGCTCCACTGAAAGTGGAGCTTGCAACATGTCAATGGCACTAAACTTTCCAGTAAATTCATCAAGGAATGATTTAAAAAAAGAATTGAATGGTTCTGGATTGGCCAAGTCAAAGTCTGGATCTAAATCCCATGCTGTGGGGTGATTTGAAATGAAATGTGCATGCAAGAAATCCCACAGCTGAAAACATTCTGAATGGAGGAGTGGAGTGGGTAAAAATTTTCTCCCAGATGTCGTCTGAGGATGCTATTTATGAAAAACATACTCAAGATTTGTCTGAAATGGTATAGGACCGTGATGGCGAACCTGTGGCACCCGAGCTTAGCTCTGGCATGCATGCATGCACCGGCCAGCTGATTTTCGGGCCTTTTGGGCCCACCCGGAAGTCAGGAAAAAGGCTGTTTCCAGCCTCCGGAAGGCTTCTGGGGGGTGGAGGTGGGGAAGGCCGTTTTCACCCTCCTCAGCCTCCTAGAAAGGCTCTGGAACCTGGGGAGAGCGAAAAACGGTCCTACCTTGCCATCGCATGCCAAAAGTGGGGGAAGCGCAGGGGGGGTTGTGCGCGCATGTGCGGGGGGTGGGTCGCATAGAATTGTGTGTGTGGGCACACGTATGAGAGGCCCTCCCGCACTCCCTCCACTTTTGGCACACGATGGCAAGAAGGTTAGCTATCACTGGTATAGGGTCTCCTGCTTGAGCAGATGGTTGGACTAGAAGACCTCTAAGGTCCCTTCAAACTCTGTTATTCTGAGATTGTTTCTGCCAAAGGGGGCAATTACAGGTATTAAGAGCCAAGGGTGTACTTATTTCTTCCAGAGAGAAGGAAATGACATATCTGTTAATTTTTTGTGGAATAAATAATTGCAAAGTCAATTTTTCATAATTATTTTTGGTTCAGTCACATCATCTTTATATATTTTTGAATGAATATAAAATCTTGATATGACTGCATATGTCAAAAAAAGAAAAAAGCTCACATTTTTTCATGTGACTATATACATAAAGCATGTTTCCTTTTCAATAAAAATACTGTGAACATAAACTGATTATCATGGAAGGATTATCTTTTACTTTGACATGACTTCTGAAAAGGTAAGCCCTATCTCATTAAAGTTTCAAGAGTGTCAGTAAGCATGTGGGTACAGATTTATGTCTTTTGATAAAACCTCCATCAAAGGTTTTTGAGCAGCCTGAATCATCATAGAATAAAAAGAAAGAGTCTCATAAAGATTGATATCCTCTTAAACACTGAATTCTGGCAGTGGAGGGATATAACAGCATGTTTCCTCCAAGATGAACTTCTAGTGGCTGCATGAGCTACATGCAGGTTTCTTGACAACAGTAGAGAATTGTCTTCTTTTGGGATGCTTTTTGGCTTCTCAGTCAAGTCTACAGATCTGATTATCTTCCACCTAAGTATTAACCCAGTCAAATCCTACTAAGCTTCACCAGTTGCTGAGAATGCTTTGTAAATAGGGGGAGGTATTTTTCCTCCTTCTCTCAACATATTTAATCCAGGATGATCCAAAGATACTGAACAGTGAAAGACTAACTGTAAACAAAAGGAAGTACTTCCTTATATTACACATAATTAAGTAGGATCATTCATTAACACAAGATGGAGTGATGCACAGTAATTTGAAAGTCTTGAAGTGGGAATGAGAAAAATGCACAGGCAAAATGATGATCAGTGACTATTGGTAGAAAATATTTCTGGAGAGCATGAGTGAAAAGAAGCTATTACAGCATGAACACATGGTGTGCCATACTGGGAACAGAACAGTGGAGTAGGACATTCTTGCCTGTGTTCTTGCCATTCAGAAAAGTATCTCATGTGCAACTAGAAATATTCTTTGATTACACCAATTTGTGATTATCTAATGAAAAGCCTTAAACCTCACATTACCAAAAAAAAAAAAAAACCATCCTGGGAGATGTAAATCTAAGCAAGATATACAATTTTCCGAGGACATTGTTAGTTACAAGGGGACAGTAAATAATGGACTAATGCTGTGAACCTAACAAATACATATGGATTTTTAAAGCATTTCTAATATTAATATTTCCTGGATGACAAACGAGGCATTCATTCATTCCATTATAGTCAAAAGTCTGGTTATTGGGCAGATATATAAGAGATCAAGCACCTATTAGGAAAACAGATACTGGTGCTTTTAAGAAGGCCAGACTGATGCCTGGGATCAATACTCAGTTAACTGTCTTTGATAATGTAGGAGCAGTTGGATAATATGAACTTTGTTCCTTGGGCTGAACAAGGAAGTTGTCAAATAAGCTTTGTGCTCTGTACCCAAAGGATTTAGGTGTTACATTTTAGGAAGACATGCACATTCCATTGTTAACAATGGAGCCTTGGTGGCGCAGCAGACTAAAGTGCTGTTAAATAGCACCAGCTGCCTGCAATTACTGAAAGTTCAAATCTCACCAGGCTCAAGGTTGACTCAGCCTTCCATCCTTTCGAGGTAGATAAAATGAAGACCTGGATTGTGGGGGCAATAAGCTGACTTTGTATAAAAAAAGAACACCACTGGGGGGGGGGGCGAAAGCCCTACTAAGCAGGTATATACAAAAGTATGAAGCTATTGCTTAACGCACTGTAAGCCGCCCTGAGCCTCCGGAGAAGGGAGGCATATAAATCGAACCAAGCAATCAATCAATCAATAAATAAATGGACAAACACATTTCCCACCAAATCCATAGTGCCTCCAATATGTATTCATTCTAGGTCAAAAGCTGAAAAACTGGTTATGACTCTGAATAAGATATAAGACATATTAACACTAATCTAGAAAATGTATGCTCTCCAGAATCAAAGAAACATACTAAGATGCTAAATTGTATCTTATATTTAAAAAGAAAAGGACTAGATAATCCTCAATTTACGACCACAATTGAGCTCAAAATTTATGTTGCAAAGTGAAACATTTGTTAAGTGAGTTTTGCCTCATATTTTGACCTTTCTTGCCACAATTGTTAAGTGAATCATTGCAGTTGTTCATAGTTATTAAGTGAATCCGGCTTCCCCATTGACTTTGCCCGTCAGAAGATCACAAAAGCTGATCACATGACCCCTGGCCATTGCAACTGTCATAAATCTGAACCAGTTGCCAAGCATCTGAATTTTGATCATGTGATCAAAGGGATGTTGCAAATGTCATGTTAAAAATGTCCATAAATCACTTTTTTCAGTGCTGTTGTAACTTTGAACGGTCACTAAATGAACTGTTCTAAGTCGAGTATTTTTTATTTTTAAGGTACTCTCTATTCAAGCTTTTGTGTACCATATTTTTTGGAGTATAAAACGCATATTTTTCCCCCTTAAAAGGGGGTGAAAATTTAGGTGTGTCTTATACACAGAATGTAGCCCCGCCCACCCACTGGCCCCCACCCTTTGGCATTTGCCTCCCAGCAAGCAGCAAGAAGAAACAGCCCATTTTAGCTTCAGCACAGCCTAATTAGCATAAGTTGATTGTCCCTTGGATCGCCCACCCGACTCTCAACCATTTCAGGCTGCAGGGAATGCCATTGCCTATTGCTGCGTGGGCCTCTGCTGCTTGTTGCAAAGAGGTAAATTGCTGGGAGCAGATTTTTTTTTTCTTGTGCTAATCAAGCTATGCTGTATAAGAAAATGAAAGTAAAGCAGGCTATTTGCTGTTTGCTGCAACGAGGCAAAATTGCTGGGAGGCAGAGGCAGATTTCTTTTTCTTGTTTTCCTCACAAAAAAAGATAGGTGCGTCTTATAGTCCGGAGCATCTTATACTCCAAAAAATACAATATTTAAATACTACAAATTATTTAAGAAAAAAAAATAGTCTTCTGCAATACCTTGTTTCCATCTTCTTCTTTTGTGTATCTAAAAAATATACTTTCAGGTTAAGAGTTCAGAACAATAATTCAAGTTTATCTACACTAGAAAAGGAATCGAAATTAGTTATGTTGGATTGCTGTAATGGTCTATAACCAAACAAAAATTGATTGATTGGTGGATTTGCTGTAAAGTAAAGTCTCCTTTAAGTTGTGCTCTATTTATGCAAGCACCATTAAAATTTTCTTGACAGAACAGACATTTTTGGCCACTGCCTCTTTCCAGAACATTTTTAACTTCTCAGTTTAGCCTACAGATCTAGTATTTTCTTGTAGTCTCCCACTGAAAAGTACCCAGTCCTGCTTAGTTGCTTGAGATCAGCCAAGCTCAGCAAGATGCTGGGCCGTATAAGCAATGTTCCCATTTGAAATAGCTGATTCAAGAAAAATATGGCTTAAAGAGCTTGTCTTCAGGCTAAGGTGAGTCCAGCTGTTTCCTTTAAAATAATAGGATTTAAATTACAATATACTTTCCAGTCTACCATAGCAGATTTAGAAATTGTGTGAAATAATTGTACTGAAGTAGCAACATCCATCCTTTTAATAATATCTCCCCTGCTAGGTACAATCCTGGCGACACTGGATCTTTAGTTCTCCATTCCAAATCTGTATTCCAAGCAATTTAGATTTTCCACAAAAAAGCTGCAAATACAACTTCATTTTTAGTAGATCTCAAATTATATCAAATATTATCCAGACCACAGAAATCAAATTGTCATCTGTATCTCTACAGATGGCAATCTGTAGCAAAGGCAAAATAATGGTCCTCTAAATCATTAGCTATGGAAATCTGTTAATCATTTTGTTGATGAGGTATACTCCATTTGTCAACAAGCTAATAGTTTGAGCCAAATTTGAAGCATAGACTTAAAATATTTAATGGATGTGATTAAAGGAGCACTAAACAATTAGAGAGGTAAAGATTAATGAAATATTTTCTGATTAATTCCCACAGATCTTCAAATATACATGAGCTAAAAATAAAAGACAGATAGATATTTAGATATTTATACAATATAACAGAATATGACTAAAATGAAATATATATTCTGATTTAAGATATGATTATCTGGGATTACATATACAGAAAAGCCCCAAATGTGACTTCAAAATGTCTGAAGGACCAGGCACACATATTATTTTTATCTTGTATTGTAACTGCCTCCCCATCCATACTACCTCCTTAGTTTTCAAAACTAAATAGGTTCATTTGAGAAATAACATAAGTACTTCTAATCTCAACATCCCAGTAAGGAGAATTACAGCATGTAATCATACTTCCCACATAATCTTAGCCATTCAGTTTATTTCAGCATCCCTCATAATTAGCTACAAAAAAACAAAGCAGGGCAAGAATTGGTTTCAATTATAAAGGTGCAAGGTAACATTAAAGCAGGGGTGAAATCTATTTACCTTCCTTAACGGTTCAGAAGTGCACACACCACTCGTGCACGCGTGTCACATGTGCACGCACACCTTCTGCACAGAAGGTAAAAAAACCAGAAAGTAATGACACCCGGGTGGCAATCGCTACCGGATCGCTGAATCACAGGGAAAAATCGCTACTGGATCGGGCGGTCTGGTCCAATCCAGGAGCATTTCACCCCTGCATTAAAGAGCTTACATTTGCACACCTGGACTGTGGGACATTAATTCACTGGAAACTGCAGCTTACATATTTCAACTGACAAGTGAAAGGATAATTCATCCTTTCACTTTAGAATGTTTACATTTCTTGCAATCAAGAACAATGCTTATACCAATGCAAGTAATTTCAATTTTTTTTAATTTGCTGCCCAAATTGGTAATCTGATATGAAAGCTGCAATGTATACTCTATCATTTAATCAATATTAAATGTAATGTCTTCCATAAGCAGCAACAAGCCAACAAACAGAAAGCAGTCAGGTGTCAGCTGAGGCCAAGTTGAAAATAAAAGTGAGCTAGTATGCTCTTTTTAGCATTGCTCCTGAATTCCCACCTCCTCACCAGAAGCTAACTTCGCTGACAGAACCATATTAGGAAGTCTTTCCATAGTGAACAAAACTTATTTACAAACCCATCACAGAAACAATCATCAGATCCATTAGATTATTCCAAAATAAGAAACCAAACACAAATATATAATCTGAACTATCTTGGATGTTTTACAAATAAAATAACACTCTATATAACTACTTTTATAATTCTTCAAATGATGTAGTCTACGTAAATACTGATAACAGAATCATTGCAGCTATTTTAATATTCCATACTGTTAAAAAATTGCCGCAGTGGAAAACTAAAGCATTCTTGCCACAGTTGTTAAGTGAGACTCACTGCATTTGTTAAGTTAGTATCACAGTTGTTAGGTGAATCTGGCTTCACCGTTGACTTTGCTTGTGAGTAGGTAGCAAAAGGTGATCACATGATCCAGGGACACTGCAACCATCATAAATATGAGTCAGTTGCCAAGCATCTGAATTTTGATCATGTGACCATGGGAATGCAGCAATGGTCATGTGAAAAATGATCATAAGTCACTTTTTTCAGTGCTGTTGTAACTTCAGACAATCACTAAATGAACTGTTCTAAGTCAAGAACTACTTGTACTGTCTGATGTGGGGGGAAAAGTGAAGTTTAAAATTCCCAGTCAGCCACAAAACTCACTAGATATTCTTGGGCAAATTAGGGTTATGAAAAAGTTAAATGAATTTACAATTTAAGATTTATTTTACAAACACATATATTACACTCTGAAATAAAGATACATAATCATAAAACCCAAAAAGCTAATATAGGACTACTTGCTGAAAAAATGTAGCCTTGGGTTGCTTATAGAATAGTAATAAGGAAGGCTGCATATCTCTCTCCAGGAAGAGTTTTCATAGAATCATAGGGTTGGAAGGGATCTTGGAGATCATTTAACCCAACCCCCTGCCCTTTTAATAAAGTGTCAACCTTGCAAGGTAGTCCAGACAAGAACCACAGACAGCTGAACTAATTCTTCTTTATTGTAAGGATATATTAATAGAATTCTTGCAAATCTGAAAGTACTTTTCTCCCTGTCATGTTTATAGCCCAAGAAACTAGGGAGGTCCTTTCCGAGATGATTGTCATGCCCACATTCCTGCTATGAGCTAAGCCAGTGGTCACCAACTGGTGGTCCGTGGACCACTGGTGGTTTGTGAAAAAACAGTATCACTTCTATAAAGGTAGAACTAGTTTTATAAAAATAGAACTAGTACTTCTCAAGTTGGTCCCTCTCCTTTCAGGCTCTCTGAAGCTGAGACCCAACCACCTTCTCTAAAATGGGAAGGTTGGAGACTTTGTGAACATTGTCCAAGGAGAATCTTGATAAGGGAGCATATCACCATCTCTTTCAGAGAAGGACTCCCTTCTCAGAGAGGCATTTACCACCACATGGCTCCAACTACACACTCCCTCTCTAGCAACTTTGATCAACCAGGAAATGCAAGAATCTCACAACTGCTATTGTTGCAGTGTCCCAGAGTCATTATGATTGCCTTTTGCGATCTTTACTTCCAACTTCCAACAAGCAAATTCAGTGGGGAAGCCGGCAAAATTGTAAATAGTAACCATATGATACAGAATGCAAATTCTTTTCCCATACTAATCGTAATTCCCATGGCATTCATGGAATATACAGTATGAAAGAAAATAAGCAAATGAAGAACTACAGTTTCTAAAACATTAAAGTGCTTCCAAAGTTTTTGTGTAGCAGGAAAACATTAAATGAAAGGAGGTAACCGTTAATGAGCTATTTTGATCCAGTAAAAGTATCCTGTTTGCAAACTTTAGACTATGGAACAAGTACTCATAACTGTTTCCTGTTTTCATTCACTCTCTGTGCTACAAAACAACATTGTATCATTAAAAGCTATACTTATGTTTGTCTCTGTGATTTTGGAAAAATTAGACTCAATATTAGACACATATAATGTATGTTTAAAACATAAATATTTCATGGCAATAAAGAACTCTTAGTAAAAAATATTGCCACAATTGCCTTTTTCCCTCTTATACACAAATGAACAGAACTAGAGAGAATTAGCATTAGCTAATGATACCCAACCATATGGCAAGTTTATCAAATCTAATTGTTTTAAAAAAATCAAACTCAACATTTTTTATTATAATGAATAGTAATTATTCCTAAATTGTGGAAGATATAGAAGCAGCAATGACTGTTTTTTTGTTTTTTTTGTACAATCTATTTTAAATGTCTGTCCTTCCCTCATTTGTATACAAAGAATCTATTTTAAAATGCCCTGTACTTTTTTCCACATAAAAGCAGTAGCCAAAGATGCAAAAAACTGAAAGTATATTAAAAACTATTACTTAACAATTGGTCAAATGGAATTTTTTCAGGCTGGAAAAATATTGACAAAGGAATATTTTATAGAAAATCTTCTGATATCACCGATCAACTACAATACATTGCATAATCAGGAAATCCTGCAATCAAAACACAACAAAAACTCCTTATTACAGTTATTTCCTAGCTAACATATTGAGGTAGTAGAAGCAAAAGAACAAATATGAATGCTCTAAATTATTTTCAATTTATTAAGCGCCTAAGTGTCAAAACTGTAAGAAATGTTAAAAAAACAGGAAGAGCTATATAGTTTTTGCCTTTAACCTTAGGAACATATTAGTCAGTATGATAACCTTGAAAGATGCACTTTGTGTATCAGATACACTGTCAAGATTTCTATTACAATAAGGAAGTCTCATATACTCTGTGTCTAAATTAGCAATGTCTCAATAAGAATGGAATACTAATAGAGACAAATAGATGGGTCATTTCAAATATTTTACAAACAGCCTTTTTTTTAAAATGCATGGACCCAGGTTATAGACACAATACAATTGCAGTTCAAGCTATTTTATTCATTTCATTTGTTAAATTTGTATTCTGTTTTTTCCACAGACACATTTATTTTACTATTTATCAAATTTTGAAACTGCTCATCTCCTCAGCCTCCAGAGCAGTGTTTCTCAACCTTGGAAGCTTGAAGATGGGAGGACTTCAACTCCTAGAATCCCCCAGCCAGCACTGCTGGCTGGGGGATTCTGGGAGTTGAAGTCCACCCATCTTCAAGCTACCAAAGTTGAGAAACACTGCTCCAGAGGGAGGCTACATGGAGATCTCCCTCAATTTTGTCAATAGAACAACTTTATTGGACAGGCTTCACTGAGAGGGTGAACTTGAACTTGGGTCTTCCAAGTTGTAATTCAACAACTTAACTGCAATACAACATTGACTATTACTTCAAAAAGTTATGTCCAATCCCAAGGAAAAAAACACATTGTGTTTAAAGTATTCCTACATATGTCAAACACATGTGGCCTAAATCACATTTTTGCCTTTTCAATTTTTAACTCTGTACTGCCTTATAAAATAAACATAAAGTGGATAAAATATTATCCACTCAAGCTAAAAACCAATCTGATTTTGTCCAAATCATCAAAACTAATATACCAACTCTCTCCATAACCATCTCATTTAAGACTACAATTTGTTATGCTTGTTTTTTTTTAAATCAAAAATTTTCCCCATAGTTAAATTATACTTTTTGTGCTTTTCAAAAAGACAGAATAATAACTCAGCAACTATGATACTTTGCTCCAGTTTACTGTAGTAGTGGATAAAATAACATGAAGTCTGAGAACTACTTTTTCTTCAGATGGGAAAAGGAAGTCCAGAAGGAAAACAGTATAAACAATGTTTGATTAGCCTATGTTACCTGATTCAAATCATTCACACCCTAACATATTTCACCATTTATGAGTTTCAAGGTTCAGGCAGTGAAAAAAAACAATTGCTTTTGCCAGAACAGAATAAGGACAGATATTCTGCCTTATTGATATTTTATTAAACTTGTATCTGATATTTCTACCAGGAAGAGGCAAATAATAAATAAAAAAAACATTAGAATTTTAACTTTTCAGAAGTTTAATTCAACGCTTCATTGGGCCTTACTCATGTTTCCATTTACTTCTTGCTCTAATTCTGGTACCACCAAGTATATTTAATTAGTAAAGTAGACAAAGTATCATTAGCACATAGCTTCAGGACTAAAGCAGCAAAATGTAGCTACTATCCTTCAAGTCAGCATTAATAATCTTGCCAATGTATAATTAAACGTTACAGGCTGAAAACCTGCATTTAAACAAAAAGTACATCCTCCTTAGTTAAAAATACAGGGTTGGAGTATCCATTCCAAATATCCATTACAAAAGAGGGGAAAGGCACTTTTTGCAGGTTTCCCCTTCTGAGGATCAGTCCCAAGAAACTGTGGGACACTTTAGTATGAGAGTCAGGGTAGTCAGATAAAGATGAAATAGACTGAAATAATATCACCGCTCATTTCCTCCAATGGAAACCCTAGTGATAAACCCCCTTCATAATGGAATGCTATAAACCTACAATAGTGCTAATAAAACTTCTCTCTCTAAAAGAATTTAACATTTTGAATTACAATGATAGAAAGGATCCTGCCAAGCACAGCCTTGTTACACAAGTTGCAGATTCACAGGAAGACCAAAAAAAAAGCATAAGGAAGCAACTTGGCAAGACTTCTGAGTTACCGAGAAATTCAACAACTATTTCCACATTTTGCTTTTTCCCAGTTATGACCAATATTAGATGCAACAGTTATTCAGAAAGCCCCAAATAAACGTTTCCCTACAAAAAAGAAAATTTAAAGCCTATTAAAGAACCTTTCTGTAGAAAATCTCCCACTCCCAAATTCCATATGTTCAATCAAAATTTTTCTCCCAACTCTGGAATTGACAGTGAGATATAGTTGGGCTGCATAAGGAACATAATAAGAGGAAAGATCCCGAGTTGGTTTCCATCTTCGCCATTAAGAATGTGGCAAAGACCAAAAGGTATTTAATTGATAGTATATGTTCTTCATAACTATCAATTATGAGCATACAATACAAATCAGTATCCAGACATTTTGCTTTACCTGCTCAACAATCAAGTTTAAAACTTAAGATGCCCTAAATTTGCAGTAATCATGTTTAAAACCCATTTGCACTAAACCTATATTAAATAACTATTTTGATTGAATTACAAAGTTCCAAAATCATTGGGTTTTTTAAACTTCAAATTTGTCACTAATTTCTCTACTGAAGTGGTAAGAAGTAAGAGTGTTCTTGCTAACAGGACATGATGCATATATGCTAGCTACCATAATCTTTCAACTCAAGTAAATCCTCAGAGACATGCAAATACAGAAAATCCCAGGCGCCCATTTAGCCTTTGACATAAACTGATTTGGTTAAATATCTAAATCATGTAGAAACTTCAACAGGATATTGTAAATTCAATACAAAAATAGCATGAATATATCCATATTAATATATTATGTTAAATTTATACTATAGGAATACCATAGATATACATTTACCTACATATACCAAAACTATTTTTAGAAGCGACTTGATAGAACACAATACAGAAATATATTTTTAAAAAAATCAAATAATGAGAATGTAAACCACTATGAAAGAAATCATCAACATGTGCTACAACTAATAAGACTGTTGGGAATTAAACATCAACTTCTAGGCCTTAATCTTACTTCTTTCCCATATATTAAAGTAGAATAATTACAAGGAATAAATTAAAGCAATGAGATGTAGAACAATACTGTAAGATTAATGATCAATATAACACTATAAATGATAATAGTACTGTTTAGAACAAAAAGTACAATAGTTTACAATTAAATGTTCAAAAGTATCCAAGAGATATCACCATTTGATAGCATCAGGTTTTCACTTGCATGTTTTGAAAATATGGATGAAAAACAGGCTTTTCAATATGAAGTCTGAATAAGCAATGCAACCTTTATACATATTTATATAAAAGTCTGACTCAGAATTGCAATTTAAGCAAATCAGAGTATATTCTATCTCTACAGGTTGACATTCATATCAAACAAGATTAGAATTCAATCTACTATTTGTTTCTGTTTCAGTAACCAACTACCTGATACAATTAGCAAGTCTTACATAAAGCTTCTCAGAAAAGGCTGTTATGGAAATTGATTTCTTCCTAGCTTTTATTAACCCAATAACTGACTTACTTCCCCCTCCCCCACTTACACCTTCTTTTACCTTTTTGGGCTTATTACAAAACCGAAACTATATATGAATTACCTTTAGAATTTCATTTTTAAAAGCCCAGATATTTTTTGCAGCCTAATAAAACAAAGATGTTTATCCAGAAATTTTCTCTTTAAAAATAACAAATGAAGCCACAGGAAGCCCACATTTACTAAAACATCACCCAAGCAAACTGCAGACTGAGACACAAAGAAACCGAAAAGCATTCCACTTCCCACTCCACCCGCTACGAGTATATTTCATATAATACTTGTTCTGTTAAGTCAGCCAGCCAGCCAGCCAGCCAGCCTAAGATTTTCCCCTTTAGCCATAGCCCAGCAGAACTGCTACAAGAGCCTTAATTCATCTCCGTTTCAGAATCTCCGTGGTTGACGTAGACCGTCCTCCAGGAAGTGCTCCAAATCTGGCTTTTCCACACAGAGCTTCGTCCAGACAAGTTTCGTTTGCAAGTTTCCCAAGCAAGGGGATTTCCACCCCCACCCCCGGCCTCCCTTTAAGAAAAGGGGAAGCAAAACTGCGGCCCGTTTCCACTGTGGACAATCCACCACCACCACCCCAAACCCTGGCAGGGATTCACAGATGTTGACCTTCACCTCGACTCTCCAATCCACCCTTGACCTTTGCAAGCCATCCGCCGCTGCTTCTGCTTTGAAAGGGAAGCCCTCCAGCAATCTCGCCCTTCCCAGGCTCTGGAAAGCAGGTGCGAGCGTCTGGCAAGGGAACAGCCGAGCAACTCTTGACTGTGGCGCCCAACAGCCGTCTTCCGCGCTGTCTGTCTTACACCCGTTCGGGTAACAAAGAGCCAGGAACCGAAGGGGGGGGGGGGGGAGAAAGAGAGAGAGAGGGAGGTGCCTTCAAAACCCTTCCACCCCCGCCGCCGAGACACTCCTCCTCCTCCTACTCACCCAGCGGCCGCGGCAATTCGGCTGGTTCAGAACTGGGCAGCTGCTTCCCCAATTCTACGGAACCGGGAGCCAGGGTTACTGCAAGGCCTGCGTGCCCTTGGGTGCCTGGCGCTGAGAACGGCCGGGGGAGGGGAAGGGAGCCGCCGTCTCCTCCTGCCGCAGGGGCTCGCGGCGGCCACTGCAACCAACATTCACGGCCAGGAGAGCCCACCCCCGCCCCCGCCCCCTCGCGCGCGCCGAAGGGGAAACCCGGCCACGGAGCGTCCCGCGTTGGCCCGAAACCCCGACGCGCGAGAAGGCGCCGGTCGCTCGCGCCGCTGCTGCTTCTACTGCTGCCGCCGCCGCCGCCGCCTGCTGCTTTGCCCTCCTACTGCCTTCAACTCTGCTGCTCCGGCTTCTCCGCTGCCAGAAGCAACAGCCTGGCTCCCCGAGGTGGCTCCGCCCACTCTGTAGCGCGAGCGGGGCCTCACGCGCCGGGCCTGCCGAGGAGCAGTGAGGAGGAGAGGGCGAAGGAGGCGGCCCTTACGCGCGCGGGTTTAAAGGGCCGATGAATGGCGAGCGAAAGGCCAGAGAAAGAGAGGCTGGAAAGGGGAGGGGGCGGGGCCTCGCCAGCTAAGCAGCCAGCGCCTCGCTGCACGTGGACTGCCAGCGTTGCTGCACGCTGCCCGCTTCTCTCCACCCCCCCACCTCACTCACACCCTCTGCCCCCCCCCCCGAGTAGGGAGGTCCCCGCGAGCGCGGAGGGAGCAGGTTTCCTTCACGAATACCGAGGATAAACCAAAAAAAGCGGCGGGGTTTTTTTTTAGTCGGCCTGAAATGTCCCCGTTTTGCATTCCTTTTATTTTGGGACGTTCTCATAAAACATTCCTCCTCCCTTCCTTCTCTCGCTCAAGGTAAGCAAAACTTGGGAGATGCCCTTTTCCTGCATCGACCCCCAGGAGAGGTGCTTTTCAGTGCAAAATAGCGTGGCACGTAGGAACAAGCTGGCAGTCCGAAGTTTTGAAGTCTTCCCGAGAATTTCTTCTAATCCTTTTAATCCCAGCCCTGGTTTGGTTTTGCTTTTTTTTTTTTCTGTCGCTTCCATTCCGGGAGAAAAATTCCCTTTTGCGAAAACTTTCTTTGGTGTACAAGACTTTCTAGAGCAGTTTTTTTTTTTAACTTGTTGAAGCAAAAGTAAAATTGGATTTGGGCCACTCTAGTAGTTTAGTCTTTCATCTGCCAGAAATCTACTTATTTTTCATTCGGGCCTATCTCATATTGAATTGTTTTCAAGTAGAAGAGTATGAAACAGAAATTCGGGTTTTGCTCCAAAACCTGGAATAAACCCCATTTGCAAGGATTAACAGAAATTCAGCTTGTTCCAGATTTTGGCTGAACAAGATAGTGTTAGAGCCCCTCCCAGTGGCATCCACTGCAAGTAATTAGGAAACCAAGGTGATGTTTGTGATGATGTCATGATAGAGAGATGCCTTCATTATATACCTTCTGACAGGCATGCAAGTTGTTGCATTACAAGATGATAATAAGCACATTTCGTCATATTGCCCCCTTCCTGCCTCAGAAGAGGCCCATAAGCCCTCCTCTTATCCTTTATCTGCCAAGAAATAGCCATTTGGATGAGAAGGGGACTCTTTAAAATCAGTAGAAATCATTGCCTGTTTTGTTTACTAACTTTGCACTTTTCCAGACAATGAATATGAAACAAATGCTAGAAATTTTCCAAACTCTTCTATAAAATGGAAAAAAAAATGTTTTAGTGATGAACGTCTATGGAGATTCTCAGTCAACCAGGTCATGGTTGTCCCAAAGGTGCTTTTTCAAGAGGCAACTAGACTTTCTGGGTTGTTGAGAAGCGAAGATGTTTCGCTTCTCATCCAAGAAGCTTCTTCAGCTCTCTTTCAGTTTTAGTGATGAACTACGCCATTTTCTGCGTTTGTTAGCATAGCCAGCCGTGCTATCCTGTCCAGCTCACAGGATCACAATAAGACTCACCTCTTACCTGATACTGGCCACAAGCCTGATTGCTTTGGCTACTGGAATGTCTGGGAGTAGGAATACAGATGAGAAGCCAAACTTCCAACAGCAATGTTTATTGCAGATAATGACTCAGTAAAACCAACATGCAACTTCCGGCTGATAGCCCCTTTTAAAGGGAAACTATCAGCCTTTAACCAATAACATTAAAATATGTCCCACACTTGCGTGGCAGAAGATAAGTCTCTGCTCACGCCTGCGCGGACATAAAAGCTACCCTGCATTTTTCCTGAAGAGATAGACTCTGCTCCCCACTGTGTCCTTTCCCATATTCTGTCATCATAAAATGTGTCCGTGTTCTTTGAGTTAAGATGAGCTTCCTTTCACTGACTTCAATGGGAAGGCAATTTCTGATGTCACGTGGGCTCTAGTTATGCTACCATAAGAACATGATCTTTGATTAGAGTGATATAAAATACTGCCTGAAACGTGTTCCTCCATGTGCCTCTCAAGTTCTGCCCCCAGCTCCACCCTGTTGTTGCCTGTCTCAATTGACAGAATGTTCCACCAGCATATTTCACTAATTGTCATGGTGTCCTATCTCAACTTCCATCTCATTCCTTCCCCTCCTAAAAGTTTTTCAGCCTGCAGATCATGAATAAACCTGAAACTTCAAAATACTAGTGAGCAGAGCCTTTTTAGCATGTGATGATTTCAGAATAAAAAATCCTACAACTATTAGGTGTGATTTCAGCCTCCTCCTCCAAAAAAAAAAGACTACATCATAAGATGTGATACAAATCAGAATGCAAAACTGTGTTCTGATAAAGTTTTGTTTTTGTAGACTATTTGAAAAAAAAAATTGAAAACTAACCATTAAGAGAAGCTATGACCATACTGTATCCCTTATTATACAATCCTTGTTTGACAATATTGAGTGAATACCTACTATATAAAATAATTGGTTGGTAACCAAGTTTTTTCTGTAACCACAACCATCAAACAAGTTTATTTTTAGCAGTGTGGTCAAAAGATGCAAAAATTTCTTACCTATGTATATTTGCCTAAGATAGTATCTTTAAATGACTTTAATTGAAGGGTGAGTCTTACCAAGAAAACAAGGGCATTCATTTAAGAAAGCCACATCTGAAGATAATTTGGCAGATTTTTTCCCCAACATTTTTGATATTTGGTTTTTCTCTTTCCTCAATTATAGTTGTTATGAGCCAGAAACCCAGTTCAAAACACAGTTCTGAAGAAATGGGGAATTATTGTTAGAACAGTACAAATGAGACATGTGACATTACAAGTCAGTTATACTTTTCAAGGTCAAAAATGTCTCCCCATTATATTATAGAGTCTGATTTTCTAAATGGGGGATTGTATTAAGATAGGACTGTAGTACCAACAGCCGCCTTTCAGTAATCCATTCCTTTGACCAAAGAGTAAGAGAAGATAGATGGGACTGTGAGACAGGTATACTACCCAGGAGTGGGGGGAAAATGATCCAACCAATTCAGTAGGCTGTTTGCAATCATACCTCCTTAAGAAGATCTTATATAAAGTGATACTTCTGATCTTGGGGAAAGAGACCCAAAACACTCTTAAGAGAATTGTACTCTTTCAACTACTCAGAGCAAATTACATTGATGAAAACCCTCTATATTATACAGATAGTCCTCGACTTTTGAATACAATAGAGCCCAAAATTTCCATTGTTAAGCAAGACAATTGTTAAATTAGATTTGCCCCATTTTATGACCTTTCTTGACACAGTTGTTTAATGAATCACTGCAGCTGTTAGTAACACAGTTAAGTGAATCTGGCTTTCCCATTGACTTTACTTATCAGAAAGTTGCAAAAGTTGATTACATAACCCCCAGGACACTGCACCCATCATAAATACATGCCAGTTACCAAGCATCCAATTTTTTATCATGGGACCATGGAGATGCTGCAACAGTCATAAGTGTGAAAAACAGTTATAAATCACTTTTTTCAGTGCTGTTGTAACTTTGAACAGTCATTAAATGAATGGTTGTAACTCAAGGACTACTTGAATAGTGTTTGTTATATTATTTGTTAATATTTCAGGCTTTACCAGGGATGCAGAACTTAAGGGGCCTCTATGGCTACAGAAGCTTTTCTTTCATTCCCCAGACTATCTCAAATTAGTAATTTGTAATGTGGGAGAAGGAAAAATATTAAATACTAGGAGAATAATTGAAATCAGTATTTGATCTCTGTAGATTAAAATAAATGAAATAAAAACTATTTTTGTCTTCATTCAACCCTCCTCTTTGTCTTATGACTCCACCTATTGTTTGAGATACCGCCCATAGCATTCTATTCCAAAATCAAACAAGGCCTTGGAGAGAAAGAAATTGCACATATCCCTTATCTATTTTATCTACTCCAAGAATTGGCAGTGGCCATCCCTAGCTTCTCTTTCATTCCTATTGGAAGTAATTAAAAATCTGATTTGGATATTTAATATGCAAAGCTCTATCACTGACATGAAACGTTTCTCAACAGAGCCATAGAGTGTTATATAGAATGCACTTTTGTTACTCATTTTCTAATCTTTGGAGTACATTTCCTGACTGCAATTGAGAACAAAAAAGGGATTTTTTTGTGTTTCAATCTGTATTTTGTTTAATCCTCCAAATTACTTTTTTATAATGGTAAATGCACACATAATACATAATGGTATTCTTTTTTTTAAAAAAATGAAACATTTATTCAGAAAGACCAAATTTTTATAACAGGATAATCTGTTTTGGCAACAGAACGCAAGAGTTCACTGACTTTGTTTCCTTCCTTTGCTTTGCTTTTCACGGTTCCCCTGGAAACCCCACACCTAATAAATATGGAATAATATTCTACAGTAAATTACATAATGACATTCTTAATTCCAGCAGTAATGCAAAAATTATAGTGAAGCATTGGCTCACAGGAGCAGGGGCAACCTAACAAGAAGTTGGATTTAGCATAGGGCATGCAAACAATTATCCAGTTTTCTTACCTATCCATAGCTCAACAGCCTCCAGGCGCTGGGAGAGAATTGCAATGGCATCATTTGCTTGGTCTAAGATAGAAATGTATAATTAACAGTAGGTATCATCAACATATTGATGATACCCTTCTCATGTTGATGTGTGATCTCCCCCAGTGACTTCATATAGATGTTTGGAGCAGTGGTGAAATCTGAACTGGTTTACTACCGGTTCACTGGCTGCGCATGCGTGCTGCGCACCAAACGTGTGCTATGCGCAATGCACAGTGCGCACCAAAAGGAGGCCTGGGATAAGTAGAACAGCACCGGGGGGGTGATCAGCTGTGGGCGTATGATCTTCAGAGCCTTTTTTTTTACTTTTAAAAGCATTTTTAACCTATTAGGTTGTAAAATAATGCTTTTAAAAGTTAAAAAAAGGCGTTGACGATCACGCGGTACAGCTGTGATCGTCGGAACTTTTTTAAAAAACATTTTTTACTACTGGTTCGGGCGAACTGGACCGAACCGGTAGCATTTCACCCCTGGTTTGGAGGGTAGATGCCCCACAAAGAAAGGACCTTGGGCTTGTCTCTCCCCACCCACTAGCCCCAGCTGGGAGGAAGGAGAAGAATCCACCCAATCTCCTCAGATGGAAAGTACAGTTCTAGTTAGGAAGATTTATTCTAGCAATTTTGTTGTTGAATATCTACAATCTTAAGAAATAAGGGCAAATCTGCTTCTGTTAAAAAGAAAGAGGATTTTTCCTACTTTTCATACTGGCAGGTGGTTTCTTAGGCTCTTGATTGTAATAAACTGCACTTCATATGCATTTGGCAATCTTTTATGCACCAGCTGCTTTCTGGGTTCCACAAACGGCACCTGCAAACATAAATTTGTAGCTCAGTTGACAGCTGCAGGGCAGATGGGTGCATGGAGTCTTATGAATCTGGAATTGCTACCATTTTCCTAGCAGTGTTTGTATCTTTAATATCAAAATAACATCTTTTACAGACAGTTTCCAGCAAATAAGTGCCATTGTGGGGAAGCTTGCTGAATTTCAGCTTGTTGAAACTAAAGGGAAAATTAAGTTAGCTTGTTTTTCTGCAATGCTCTATAAATATACATGGTACACAAAATGACACATTTTGTCTTATATGGCCATACATAACAGAAGGCAGAATGGAAATGATCAATAAATAGAATAATAAAAGAAACTTGATGCATTTAACACAAGGATATGACTTCATTCTAATTAGGCCTAAGTGTTACCTATTGAAAATGGTCCCTATATAAACAGAGTATGTACAGAGGCAGGAAACAGCTGTATTATCAGCTAGACAATATGCACCAGGACAGGAAAGTAAAAGTTTAATTACAACAAAAGAGCCACTTAGAATTTTGATCCTTTTTATCTTGTTTCTGCAGCAAATGTCATTCCCATGTTGGTCCAGTGGGGGAGGGAGAGCAGGAGAAGTCCTCTACAAGAGTGGATACTTTAGGAAAAGACTTAAGTTTCAGAACACAGATAACTCTTATCATGTTTCCTAAGCCAAAAGAAGCTGAAGGATGTGCATATGTACATGGCACTCTTGTGTCGACCAGAGTTCTTTGCAACAGAAAATACTGGTAAAATCCTTCACAGAGCTGTCCTGAAAAGATCCAAGGAAATCCTGTGAAAAACAGATCCTTTCAGCCTGTGGGATCTTGTAGATTCTAATAGCTGATATCTTCCAAGACCTAGTTGCTATCCTCATAATTTTCTTACCCAAATCAATGTTTTGCAGAAGGATCCCAACTCCTATAATTCCCAGTCAGTAAGGGGGGAAGGAGTTGCTCCTCTCAGCTGGGAGAAGGACTGTTGCTTTTGAAAATAGTACCATTTGGTAGAAGTGGGAAAACTAAAGTTTAGAATGCTTGCTCAAGTATTGGAATCTTTCAAACTCAAGCTTTTCTCACCAGGGTCCTGGTGAGTCAAGTTTTTGGCAATTAGGGCTATACTTTTTAGTATTTTTTTCCAGTGTCCAAGTGCCTTGGTGGATAAATCCTAGGGAGTCTAGTGGGGAGGACGGTGTATCAATTCCTCTTTTGTACAGGCATCAAGCATGGAAATTTTATATGTGTGTTTTTAGACTAGGTTTTACTTGGAAGATTGAGAGGAAAACAGTCTCTGTAATTGTGCTTTTTGCCAAGTGCTACTTTCCACCTTTTGACAAGTGCAGTCATTAGGGAGTGTGGGAGCTACAGGCTTCAGACAAAGGAAGTAGGCCCTGATTTTATAAAGAAAAGCTCTCACAGATGCTGTTGTTCCTGATGGTTGTTCTTTCTCACTGATCTACTGAATATACACATGTATAAATCCATCTGTGGATAAGCTAAACCCAATTCTTGGGGTGTATAACAGGGGTGAAATGCTCCCGGTTCGGACTGGATTGGCTGATCTGGCAGCGATGGTTGTGGGTAGTTTGGAGAACCAGTAGCAAAAATCCCTGTCCCCCACACCCCGCCGCCCATGCCCACCCAATCACCCAGTTGCCTGCTTGCCGCTTCTTTTAAAAAATGCTTTTAAAAGGTTAAAAAAAAGGCTCTGACGATCCCAGCTGAGCCGCGCAATCGTCAGAGCCTTTTTTTTACTTTTAAAAGCATTTTTTACAGCCTGTTCAGCCAAATAGGTTGTAAAAAAATGCTTTTAAAAGTAAAAAAAAGATTGTGTGCCACAGCTGATCACCCCCCTCCACACGCTGTTTTACTTACCCCATGCCTCCTTTTGGTGTACACTGCACACATGCGCGCCCCTCGCATTTGGTGTGTGGTACACATTGCGCATGAGTGAGCATAGCGCGCATGAGCAGCCAGCGAACCGGTAATAAACCGGTTCAGATTTCACCACTGGTGTATAATCATCTGCAAGTATGTATGGTCACATTTAATCATGCCCCATTTTAGCCATACCCTTTAGAACAAGCAAAATGTAGACTAGTTCATTGATAAAGTCGTAATATAGTTGTTCTGCCCCAGCTACAGATCCCAAAGAACACAGCACACACAAAGTTTGTACAAAATTTAATTTACTAAAATAACTCAGTCTTTTTCAAAATAAAGGGTGTTAATAAACTTTCTTAACAGCCTACAAGAAACCAAAGATAAAATAATCACAATCTTACTAAGGTTGGCAGAAAGCCCAGAAGCAATTTGCAGAGAATCCAGACGCGAAGTAGAGTGAACTAAAGTTGTTCCCTACAACTTGCTTCAGTCGGCATTCCTCCTTAAATAGGCTAAGGGAGTGGCCAATTAGCCCCAAGCCTTACTCTCGAGGAGACCTCCTCCTGAGGAGCCACACTGCCTTTTGGCAGCTCTGTGCGCCCATGCATCAAGAAGAGGCTCCTCCTCTTTGTCCTCTTCACTTAAAGGAGCTTCTGGAGGTTCTGAAGGCCCTGGCTGAATCCCTGCTTTTGGTACCACATCTTCTCCAGCCTCCTCATTGTCTGACTCGAGTGTCAGCTGCACAGGCTGCTGGTGCAGCACACCAGCCTCCTCGCTGTCAGAATTAGCTACAATCCGCACAGGCCACTGACGGGCCACAACAATAGTATACTTATTTGGGTATTGCAGCAACTGTTGTTTTCAAAACCCAGTTACACTTTAAATGTATTATACAGTACAATTGTATAATAAAATATGTCACTAATCTTCACACCTTAATTTTTGTCAGGGATGTATTGGAAGAGAACATAACCTTGAGCCCTGTTACTTGTCATGGGGTAAACTAAGTTGTGTTTCTTTACTAGTTTAAAAAACATATATGACTTTCACTCTACAATTATCTGTTAGTATATTGATAATCCTGATAGATGGGTGTGAGTAAAGACTCATTACATTGGGAGCAGGCCGGATGGTTCTGTCTAAGTCAGCATTTGGAAAATAACTCGGGGTTTTCAGAAAATCCATTTATCGGAGCCTTTCCGATCAATCAATCACAATAGAGCTGGAAGGGACCTTGGAGGTCTTCTACTCCAATACTCTGCTTAAGCTATGATCCCCTCTCCTAAGCTTGAACTTATATACAATTTATATATAGAAGACTATTACTTTCATTTTTATTTCAGGTTTTATTTATTTAGAGGTTGCTTATTTTATGTTTATTTAACAGTACACTGTACAGCCAGTTTCTATTGCATCACTGGATAGTTGTTATTTGGGGTGATTTCTCCTCATAGCCATGTCTTCAAACTAGGATACACTATGGATACAAGGAGATGGCCAGTTTGAAGGACCTATACCCATGATGGCGAACCTGTGGCACGAGGAGCCATATCGGTGGGCATGCAAGCTCAGCTCCAGCGCGCATGCATGTGCTGGCCAGCTGATTTTCAGGTCTTCTGGGCCTACCGGAAGTTGGGAAACAGGCTGTTTCTGGGCTCTGGAGGGCCCCCGGGGGGGTGGGGAAGGCCGTTTTCACTCTCCCCAGGCTCCTAAAAAGCCTCTGGAGCCTGGAGAGGGCGAAAAATGGGCCTACCAGGCCCACCGTGCCATCATGTGCCAAAAGCGGGGGGAGCACAGGGGGGTCACACACGGGGGCGGGGCACATAGAATTATGGGTGTGAGCATGCACGCACATGACACCCCCCCGCACTCCCCCCACTTTTTTAAAAAAATTGATTTATATGCCTCCCTTCTCCGAAGACTCAGGGCGGCTTACAATGCATTAAGCAATAGCCTTCATACTTTTGTATATTTATACAAAGTTATCTTATTGCCCCCACAATCTGGGTCTGCAAAAAGGTTAGCCATCACTGACCTATACTCTCCCACTGCATGGTGTCTTGGAGTACAGGAGCCAGTGGGGAGGGTGGCTGCCCACTGCCAATAAGCCGCTGGGCTAATCCCTCTTCCTTCCATATCTGATTGCACTACCAAGAGCATGGCTAGTAAAGCATGTCAGATTGTATCCACACCAATAACTGTGTCAGGATAAGAGAAGAAACACTTTTTAAACACCAAGATAGCTAAGGGCATCATAAAAGACAGTCTCAGATACAGGTTGGAGACCAAATGAAGACAAAGACCCTTAGACTTCAACAACAACAACAAAAAAGTTGTGAAGCACATCTGTGCTATGGTTTTGAAAATGACAAAAGGTCCTGTTACTCCCTGCATCTCTCTTGCAAATACAGAATCCACAGGAATTCCATTTTATCAGTATACTAGTTATTTTTATCCTAGCACGTAAGAGACTCCTTTAAACATTTGCAAAGCAATTCAGTATATAATTATGGCCAGGAAGGTAAGAAAAACACATTTAATCCCTGCCGAGAGAAAGTTAATTTGACTACCAGTTGGTGGATGTAGGGAAAAAGCTACATTAAGCTTTCTTTTTATAGCAGAAAGATCATTGCCACACGTTATCCTATACTGTTAATCATTGTACAGTAAGTGAAAATTCAGCAAATGCAACTGTAATATGAAGAGGTCAAAACTAAGCAGAATTCTTCCCTTATTAAAGCCATCAGCTGCCACCATGCACAAGTCAACAGATAAGGAATAAGCACTGAAGAGCTTTCAAAGGAAGGATTCTGCCCAGTATCTCAATTCATAGATGAGAACAGGTGATCAAAGAACTATTTGATTTTATCTTGCCTCATGCAGGGTGGTCAGTTATGTACGGACGCCGAAGATTACCATAAATACATGGTATATGTCAATGTGTCAGTGCAAAACAAGAAATAAATGTGAGACATGAATTGGGCACCTTCAGATAGAGGGATGTCTTCTCCAAATTAGCCATCAATCCTACGTCATTCTTCACTACAGGAGTGAAGGAAAAAAATGTTAGGTGCTCATATTATAATGCAGTGTTATTTTTTTTAATTTTTATAGCTCCATAACAATGAAAAGCAATTTTAACTACACATTATAACTGCAGTGTACTGTAATAAATCACTGTTCTTGTCTGATGCATATTGTACATTATTTTTCTTAAGACTGTATGAAGAACTCATTATCATGAAAACATTCAGGAAGCAAAAAAGCTTGTGCGGGGTTTTTTCCCAGGTGAAAATGTAGCTTTCCATACAGCTCAACTGTTGATCAGAAGCAGAGTTCCTCTAGTTTATCCTAAAACCAAACTAATCCAGTAAAATTTACCTAAGCAAAATCCATAGATGCTGGCAGGAGATACAGAGATAAGAAGTTCAGAATATTGCTACTGTGTAGGAGAAAAGAGGTTTTGTTAGACCAATAAAAGCAGATAGTAGTTTCGCTACATAATGCTTAGGATTGCAGAAAAGAAAATAGTTTACCTATGAACAATTTTCTGGTTCATTCTGGGTAGTATGACTTGGGAAAGGAATCACAATCTCCATACCTGACCAGCACACAGCAAGGCAAGTATGCCAACAGAACCTCCCTATTTGTATCTTCTTCTATGCAATCATTTATTTGCTTACACCTAATACTGTAGGCAAAATCTTGTCATAACCTCCTAACCTAATAGATATATCCTGAGAGATTCTAGGATCTGGTTATCCTGAACCTCTTCCTCTCACCCCCATCCAGTTCAGGATGTGCAGTCTCTTATTTTAGGCTTCTCTCTGTGAAGTACTCTTCCAAGATCCAACGCAGACTCTTTGATAGTGAGATTGGTAGCATTTAATAAACAAATCTCCTGCACACAGTCCTTCTCCAGGTGTATTTTTCATTGCATTCTTCTTCATTTTGTTTTAATTCATGCTTAAACCACTGGAGTTCTTCCAAACTCATACCTATTGCTATTTAAGTCTTCCTGAATCAATGCAAAATCCATTTTGATCCTATCTTACATCCCACTATATTTTGTCAATTGCCAGTGAGTGGAGAATGCAAGGGTATTTTACCATTTGAAAAGATGCATGCTACTATCTTCCACAGAATCCTCTTCTCTAACAACTGAATGTGGGGAATCCTGGAAATTATGCCAAATTCTTTGTCCCCTACAAACAAATGCAACAAGGTAATGGGTTTTATCAATAATAATAATTGCTAATCAAAGAATATTATCAATATTATTTAATACCCATTTGAATTTATCCGAATTTTTAAAATATGATGTCCACTACTTCAGGTGATGTCTAACCAATGGAGAATAATGGAAATTCTAGCTTTATTGATGATATGATTTAGGTAAATAATTGTGATGCTGTTGTAAAAAGCCTGGGAGACTTCTTGGAGTCAGGTACCATGGTTTTAAGAAGAGATAATTAGATAAGGCTCTGGGAAGGCTCTGGGAAGGGGCCTGTCTTCCATAGCTACAAGTCTTAATCTTGGATATTTGCATGTTTAAACTTTGCCCAGAAAAAATAATTATTATCTGAATCTCTTCTCAGAGATGAAATTATCTGTCACCTCTAAAGTAGCTAAATGTTGTGTTGGTGCAATGAAAATGAAACAATAGCAGATGCAAGTCTGAACACTGCTCCATTTCCTTTCTAATTATGTTTTAATGTAATTTACTGACTGTTGACCAAAAATAAAGATTGCAGGTTCAAGCTAAGGATTATTTTGAACAGTGTTAATTGCAGCAGCTGTGCATCTGAAATATAAAACCAAGGATATCCAATAATCTACAAAAACTCTTAGAATGGTTCTCTTTGTTCTACTTGTCTCTTTATATACACTCTGGCAACAGGAAAAATATAGAAAGCATAGGCACATTTTCCTATTGCAGGGTTTCCAAACTCTTTCAGGCTACAAAATGGGTTATTTATAAAAGAAATACTAGAAGCTCTGACCACGATGGAAAATTCTAATAATAATATTTTTCCCCCTCTTCACTTTTTGCTCTTAGACTTTTGTAGAACCACATCTGATCCTTGGGGAACAATAGGCTTTGATGAAACATCTTTGTCTCTTTCCTCCCAGAGGTGTTGCTTCCAATATAGGAACAGTTCTGCTTATCCTGCTGATAACCACCACTATGACCAGAGTCCAAAAAACCAGACTTAGGAGAAAGATATTTCACTCACATTGCCTAAAGGACTGTAGCAGATTATTTCAATAATAATGTAGAAATAATGGATTCATTGCCCTCTCTTTTAATTGCATTACATTGCTATTAAAATACATTTTTTAAATTTCATTCACTGGAATGTGTTGCCATTGCTCTTATTGCAAGAAGAAGATGTCTCACAAGACAGTGATTGTGGGGGGAAATGGAGGTGGGTTCTATATAATTCCCTCCAATTCTATGTTTAAAAAAGTCATTCCAAGTTTAAATATGATCAAGGTTTTTGATCAGTGAGTGCCCTCTAGTGATGCCAAATAATTAAATCCAGCCTTGTAGACTTTAACAAGAAACTCTTAATAACTTTATGCTGTATTTTTAAAAATCTCTTTTCAGAAACAGCGTTTCTGGACTTATTTCGATTATAAATTCTGGTTTTGCTTCCTCATAATAAATAGCAGTGCATCCATTCAAATAGATTGATGCTTATGAAGAGTTTAAGGGGCTCATACATCCTCCTATAATTGAGCCCGAGGACTTTGAATAGTGCAATCAGTGCTGGTAGTTCTACTCAAACAGTAGTCTAATGTACAACTCACCCTGAGCCAGTGGCCCCTAATTTTTTGGACGCCAGGGACCAGTTCTGTGGAGAAAGTTTTTTCTACAGACCAGACGGGATGTGGTTTTGCATGCAGGCTGCATACCGCGGATGGCCCTTCACTTGTTTGCATGGCCCAGTTGCTGGCATGTCATGGCCTGGAGCCAGTCCATTGACCAGGGGTTGGGAACCCTTGCCCTAAGCCAGAGGTCTTTAAACTTGGCAGCTTTAAGACTTGTGGACTTCAACTCCCAGAATTCTCCAGCCAGCTATGCAGCTATGCTGGCTGGATAATTCTGGGAGTTGAAGTCCACAAGTCTTAAAGCTGCCAAGTTTGAAGACCTCTATCCTAAGCCATCCTCCTGAGCTAGCTTAACACCTGGAACCATAAACCATGTGATTTGTGAATATTGTGGTGTTTTACTACATGTCCTTTTCAATGAAGTTATCACCAACGCTGTTCATGCCTGGAAAGCTGTGATGACCCAGGGCAAGGCACGGAGGCCACATAGCCAGCTGAGAGTTCAAACTTTCCTTTAATGCTTCAACTTTTTCCCCAAATGCTCCCACATTATGCAAGTCCCAGAGCAAAGCCCTCTCTTTCTCACACACACACAACACAGTATCCTCTGGCATCAAAGGAGTCCAGCAAGGCAAAGCAACAAAGAAATCCATGAAGCAAGGAATAAGCCATGAGTCCATGAAGCAAGGAAGAAGCAATGAGTTCACAAAGCAAGGAAGAAGTAAGAAGTCCTGCAAACACCAGATGTCGGCAATGGCATGCAAAACTCCACCAATTCCGCATTTGTTCCTGACAAACACCCCTCCCCACAATATCTCCTTAAGTCTTAGTCGCCAGGTATGCCTTGTGAAGAGAGGCTGGGCACTCTCCTCCAGAGTCATTGGGTTGGCCTGTGCTGTTCCCGCCTCCTCTCCACTCTCTGTGCTCGGGGATCAGAAGGGGCAGTCCTTGTTCATCTCCTGAGCTCTGCCGCTCTTCATCTCCACTGCCTGCCCTCTCTCAGTCGTTCTTCCCTCATACCTCCCTATTGGCAAGCCGTCCCAAAACTGATGGGCTCGGGGCTGTTTTGTCCTCCTCCTCCCCCATTCCTCCGAAGCCAATGAAGCCGCCCCCTCAGTTTCTGTTCGCCACAGCTCTGGTTCATCCTCCCCCGTGGATTCAGGCTCCGATGGTGGCATGACAAAGCTGCTCAGGGAATGTTTGAAAGGATAATTTGGTATTCATTGAATGCATTCTCATCCCATTGGTTATCCAGAAAAGGCTTCTGGAATGGCTAATGCACATCACATATTTATAATATGGCATGATATTTACTTATTTTACTTATCAATTAAATCTGATTGCCACCAGGCAACCTTGGATGGCTTATACCGTGTTTCCCCGAAATTAAGACCTCCCCGGATAATAAGCCCTCTGCGAAAATAAACCATCCCCTGAAAACAAGCCCTCCGTTGAAAAGAAACTCTCCCCCAAAAATAAGCCCACCCCAAAAATATTTAAACGCATGCGCGGTCAATCCCCGCCATTTCCTCTGGTTAGGCTTAGGGCAACAGAGTTGGAAATCAGGTAAGATGGCAAGAAGATCCCCGTCTTACTCCATGTGCCCCAAAATAATAAGACCTCCCTGAAAATAAGGCCAAGTGCTCATTTTGGGGTTCAAAAAAATGTAAGACAGGGTCTTATTTTTGGGGAAACATGGTAACATTAAAAGTGATGAAACTATACATACATACACAGTGTGTGTGTGTGTGTGTGTATGAATGAACAGGCTCTTATGGAAGATTAGGAGGGTGGGAGCAGATCTCACTGTGGGGTCAAAGGGCTGGTGCTGTGGCAGAGAAGTCTCTTCTGAAATCCCAGCCAGAATTCCTTGACTGATGGGATCCACAGCATGCCTCCTCTGATGGATGGATAGGGTAGACCTGTCCCATTGAGGTGAGATGGATCTCAAGTAACCTGGACCTATGCTATGCAGGGCTTTAAAGCTAATAACCAACATCTTGAGTTGCACCCAAAAGCTTGTGGAACAATGGTGTTGTCAGGGTTCCGACCGATGCCCTAATTAAATTATGAGCCTCAAGCCAAGCTTCAAAAGAAATCCAGTTATTTATTAGGAGCTTCATGTCGGCCCGTTCCAAGTGAAGCCAACTCTGACCTCACTTAATTAATGCCCCATCTCCGACCCTGTTTCCCCCTCCCTCCAAGGTGTGTCATCAGTCACATTCCCCAAATTTCACAGGTTGTAGAGTTCCTCCTGCCTGCCACTGTGGGTATCTGTGGAGATGGCCTTGATATAGAGATGGCTGGAATGTGCTTTTGTTTTGACATAAGTGCAATTCCCTCGCTGTAGCTGCGAGGCTTGATTCTCCATCCCCTGCCTATGGCATCTCAAGAGCAGGTCAGGAATGCTTTGAGAGTTGACAGGTGTAACATGGGCCACTTTAGGGGTCCTAAAGACTGCCCTTCAACTTCCAAATGCTCTTCAAGAGTAGCCCCATGTAGAGCATATTGCAGTGAGATGACTAGGGCTTCAGTGACTGAATTCACTGAATCCTGATCCAGGAAAGACCACATTATGTTTGTTAGGAAGTTAATGGAGGCAAGACACAGTGATCCAATTAAAGGAGATTTCCAGGTGTCAGGCAAAATGGTGGCCTGGATTGTTAGCCTAAATATTTTGAAAATACTCCTTTATTGAGGGCTCTCTAAAAAGAAAAATTAAAAATGCACTAAAAGGAAATGGCACCTTAGAAATATGTAGTAAATTTATATGTTATATTTATTATCTTTTAAAAAGACCATACTTACTGTACTTTTTCGATACAGAGTTGTACATAAATAATAAAACTTTATTTTAAATAAATGATTGAATTGCAAAGTAGATCTATGAAGAATGAGTGAGAGAATCGAGAAAATGGGGAAGACTGTTGGCTGGACCTGATAAGATCCTCAAAAAGAGAAAAGTGAAATTCAAGTTTTCATTATTATTTTTTAGTCCCTTTTAATTTATGCCTTTAATTTGTTTGGCATATTATTTCTTACTATTTTTCTGCCCTTTGTATAATTTTTTTTCCCTGAAAGAGAATTATGTCATCCACATAGCTATATTTGTGTAGATATAAATTAAAATGTAATAAATCTACCATTCATACTAAAAAAGAAAATATGTTTATATTTGACTCTTTGTCATTTTGTTAAGAACAGCAGCTATGGGTTCCATCCTGATAGACCTCACACACTTCTCTGTTGATGCCACTCCAGTACCTTTCACACACAAGAATTGTTCCACCTAGAACTGATGCTATGCTTGTTTTCTCCATTAACTTTTGATTCAACTGCTTTGAACTTCCTTTGATTCAAAGGAAAGGGAGTTTACAATATTTTCTCACAAGCTGAAGGATAGGGGTTTGTGCTGATTTCTGGGGAAATATTGGTGAACTGAGGATGACTATTAAATGCAAAGCCAATTTTGGTGGTGCAATGAAGAGACAGCAAGTAGATCGGGTTGGGTTCTACTTACCTTTACTACTGGTTTGCATTGTGCCTGCGTGCATGCGCAGAAGCTTCTGCACATGCACAGATCACCTATGATGACATCCGGGTCAGTGGGCGGAGCCTCCCGCCAGTTTTACTACCAGTTCTTGCGATAATTCCTCTCTGGACAAGGAGATGACTTGAGATCACCCACAGTGCTCCAGATATTTTCCAGTTAACTGTTTTTCACCTATTAGGAATCTTTACAACTCTGAATGAGTTTCCTGCAATTGTTAATGGGAAAAACATTAAATACAAGTTTAAAGACTTTTTAAAAATTATTTAGGAATAAACAACAAAGGTTGTTGTTTAATTTTAAGAGTGTATGCTTCTATTGATATACTAAGTTTAAAAGATGTTATAAAAGAGGAATAACATCTTTTATTTTTACCATTTTACCAGAAAAGACTGAGACTGATCTGAAAGTGGATTTAAAAGTGGCAGGCTTCAAGAATAATATGGAAAAAATGTAGCTGAACATACATTATGAGGACCCAGATTGTTGGGGGCAGTATGCTGACTCTGTAAACCGCTTAGAGAGGGCTGTAAAAGCACTGTGAAGCAGTATATAAGTCTAAGTGCTATTGTTATTGCTATAAGCACTGACTGATATCTTAATATAATTAAAGGGAAGATACAAATAATAAACCAAGAGAGTGACTTGAATAATTTCCCTATATTGAATTTACAAAAGAAACTTGTCAAAGCTTTATAGAATTTTGTAATTTAAAAAAATCAAGTTCTAGGAGATTATTTGAAGGGAATAAAGATCAGTTTTACTAGTGAAATTAATGAATATATAATCATATAGATAATATTATTTTAATAAAAGTCCATTAATAGAATTTTGCTGATCAGGATGAAGTGACAAGGCTTTAAGGATTTGTTTATATATAAGAGATGGGATAGGAAAAGAAGAGATCATTTGTTGCATTTGAAGAAAAAGTGATATTAAAAGAGTTTATACTTGAGATAAAGAGGGAATCATTCCTTTATGCATCTTTTTTTCTTTACGTTATTTTTTCTTTCTATTTTCCCTCCTATGTTTTTCTCTTTTTTCCAATTTCTCTTTTTTATTATTTTACTTTTTATCTTTTTAATTGTAGCTGTTAATAAAATTGTATAAAAATGGAGCTGAAGAACAGGTGGCTTCCCATTGGCTAAAAGACCTTAGATTTCCCTCTTCTCACAGAGATTTTTCCCTCCTTTTTGAAGATAAGGCACTTAATGTTTTATCAGAGATCCTTCATTCTTTAGGAACAATTGGGAAGGTGATGTGGCTTTACTGTTGTTCTGCCCCTATCAGTGGGGGTTTTCTCCCCCTCCTTGTTACAAGAATTATTCCCCCCACCATTCCTTTGTTAGGCAGCTGGGTGGCCTTTCTGTGCTCCTCTTATTTCATTCCCCCAAGCCCCAAAGAGCAGCAAATGGGGATATTAATGTGGTAATGTGAACCCACTGCAGAAAAAGGGCAAGCTTAGTGGCTGTATAGAAATGTACTCAGAGGGTGTATGGGATGCCCCAGAGGATTCTTTAAAAGCTATGCTTTATCTTAAACCCTCTGGATTAGGGACAGGCAATGTGTGGTCCTCTGATGCAGCCGCCTTTCACTTCCCAGCATCCCTCACCATTGGATCTGCTGGCAGAAACCTCCCAATTACAATTCACAGATTCCCCATACATGTTCCAGAAAATGGAGGATAAGGTTTGAGCTTCTAGTTTTGCAAGGTCAACTTCCTTTTCATATTAGTGTTCTCTTTTGATTAAGTGTCAGATTCATGAGCTAAAATGGCTAGGCATTTGCCAAGGAACAGATCCCAGTAGGACCTCAAGGACACTCCAGATTTCAGATGGATCATCTGCCCCTAGATCAACAGATTCCTCTTCATGGAGGGTCAAGAGTCAACTTAAACTTCTTGTGTGAGGTGAAGGTCATGCTATAAATATGCATGGAGCCTGGACTTAAAGTGGGCTGAATAGAGGGAGTTTAAAGGGATAAAAATGGTATTTGGTATCCCTTTAATCCCTCCAAACCAAAGCCAATTCTTTTGGATTTGGCATTCTGGAAGGATTCTGGGAGCTCCAGCTGCCACCTAGTATAGAGCACCAAGTAAGTAAAAGTATAGCTTTATTGAGAATGAGGCAATGAGCCAATATTTTATAAGAGCCTGATAGTACAATGGACTAAAGCACTGTTATTAACATCTGCTGCTTGCAATTACTGCAAATTCAAATCTCACCAGGCTCAGGGTTGACTCAGCCTTCCATCCTTTCTAAGGTAGGTAAAATGAGGACCCAGATTATGGGGGCAATAAACTGACTTTGTATAAATATACAAAAGTATGAAGGCTATTGCTTAACACATTGTAAGCCGCCCTGAGTCTCCAGAGAAGGGCAGCATATAAATCAAATTAAAAAAAAAAATAGCACCAGTGGAGATGAGATGAGCCCACCAAGCTACTGGGATTCCATAAAGGAGATGCCTACTGAAGGCATTTCCCCCAAATCTAAACAGCTCCTATAACCAGCAATCCTCATACCCCTTGTGTGTAACCAAAGGTTGCTCATGGCTGGCAGGAAAATGCAGGTTTTAACTTGGACCTGCCATAGGCAGATGGTTTCATGCCTCACCAGACTGCTGATGGGATGTCCAAATGTTACTGTTACTGTATTAGCATATTTGTTTCATAGATCCTCCTATAGGAATGAACTGTATGTATATATTTCATACATCATCTTCAGCGGGGGGGTTCTTTCTTCCCATAGGTTTGTAGGGCTTCCTATGGTCTTTCTAGGATATTATCCCTCTGTCCTTTTCTGAACAACTGAGTTGCATGCTGGGATAAAAAGCATTGACTATTTCCAGAAGATGGACACAAGCAGAACTGGAAAATACCACTTAATATCAAAGAAGGGGTGTTCTGGTGTACTTTCTGCTTGTAGGCCACAGATTGGCTAGGTCTCCCCCACCCCAAGATTAAGTTTATACATCACACTAAGTTTCCTTCATTTTGACTTACCATGTTATGTGAACTCACTCACTGTCCCTTGTAAATCATAATTTACAACAGCACGCGGAAACCCCACTCAATTTTTGCTTATTCAGTAAACCATGGTTAATCAAACAATGCTTCGTGCCATATGCAGACACAATCAGAACTTAATCTCTTGATCTGTGCTTGAAACAAGAGGGAGCACAATGGCAAGTTTATGACTTGCAAAATCCCTTTACATCCCACTCATTTGGAGGGGCCTTAAGGCAACCTGTTTGTTCTCATCTGCAGAGAAACACCATTAATTTGTCCTAAGGGTTATTGAAGGGGGAAAAAATGTGCCAGAAACTGATTTCCAATTCTGCGTTTTGAGGAAGGTATGCATCAGCAAAACCAGGGATAGGTGAACCTTGGAAAGAGGTATCATTTGCTGGTGATGTGATCCATCCCCTCCGCTGGACTAAAAATACCAACCCTCTCCAAGTTTAGCGACTCCCTTCTTTATTCACACCCCTCCTTTCCCTCCTTCCTCCCGCATCTTCTCCTCCCTGGCCCCCACGATGTTGCGGGAAGCAATAGATCAGGGGGCTTGTTGCTGTTCGGTTCCCCCCCCCATCCTCGCTTTTTCTCCTCCCCTGCAAAACCAACCACTCATCTTCACATTGTCAGCAGGAGGAGCCGCGAGGTAAGCCGCGAGACGGAGGTGGGTCTTCTGGGCGGAGATGGGACGTCGTTGACCTCCGCCAATTTCAGCCCAGGATGGGCTTTTTGCAATGCTTGGGACCGAGGAACCAAATCGCCAGCAAACAGCGACCTTCGGTGGGGCTGCAGGAGGAATACTGCGCGGGGTTTGCCGGACGCCATGCAGAAGCCGCCGCCCCCACCCCCGCTGCTGTTACTACAGGATACCTGAACTGACTCTCCAAAATTGCAGCCTGCTCCCTGACGGATCTGCTGGCTTCCTCCAATTCTCGCCCCCCGCCCCCAGAGGACCAAGGCAATAGATACCCGCGACAGAAGAGGTTAGTGAACTACAACACCCTTCTCTCCCACGGCCCCCGCTTTGCCCGCGTAGAACTCCCGTTTCAAGCATGCTTCCCGGGACCACAGAGGTGGGGAGGGGAGGGGAGGGGAAACCTCGGGGCTGTCAAATGAACGGATTCCCCTTCACCAAATTGGGGCGTTTCTGGGGCACGGATTCCCCGCATCGCCGATGTCAGGGAGAGGCTGTTGCTCCCAGATCGGGGTGGGGGGGAGAGAGCCGTAGCGAGGGGCTCTTGGATGGACCCAGAATTCGGAAAAGGTGGCACGAGAAACCCCCACGACGAAATCTCTCTTTGCCTTTCGGGAAGGTATTGGGGGTTCTTGCTGCCGTTTCCGCCCAGCTAGAACTTAAATCTGCAAGACAACAATATTAGGGGAGGGGGAGAGAGAGAGAGAGAGAAAAGAAAGGTGGGGTTCTATCCCCGCCCCCAACTCGGTTGCCTATGATGGGGAGGAGGGCTTAGAACTTCCGACGCAGCCAATCATGACGCCCAGGACAGTGAATGGCAAAGGGTGAGGAGGAGGGGGAGGGGGGAGAGAGTCTGAAAATTTGCAACCTGCTAAACCTCTGTTTGGCGCCCCTTAGGACTTACTAAGAGCTTCCACTTTTCGCCACCGCTGCAGCAACCATCCCGGCGGACCTGCTTTCCTTTGCGGCGACGCTTCTCTCGCCTTTTTCGGGCATGGACAGACAGACCACAAGGGGGGGGGGTTATTTCTTTTTCTTTTTTTGCAGAAAAAGCCCACTTGATTCTTTTTGCCTCTCCTTTGTAATTGTCTACTCTTATTGCAGATTCTGGAGGGAGCCAGGCATGGTGGATCCGGTAGCGGATCCTGGCAAGGAAACATGTCCCGATCCCGGGGGTGCCGCGGGGGGAGAAGAGCCTGCGGCAGCCGCTACCTCCGCGACGACCGAGGCTGCGGTTCAGCCGCCCGCCCCCCCTCCGGCAGCGGCTCCTCCTCGAATCGGAGAGCCGGAGAAAACTCGCGAACAGTCGCCGATGCTGCACCTGGATCTGTACAACTTCGACTGTCCGGAAGCCGAAGGCAGCCGCTACGTGCTCACCAGTCCCCGCTCCCTTGAAGCCTGCGCTCGAAGTGCCGTCAAGCCGGTGGAGCTGCTGCCCCAGCCGCTCAGCGAGCTGATCAAGGAGGCCCCCGGCAGGTCTATGCGCGTCGCCGCCGGCCTCTATGAGGCCTACGAGATGGATCGGCAGAGGAAGCTGCAGCAGTGCCGGGAGGAGAGAGAGAGGATAATCCGAGAGGAGAAGCGGAGGCTTTTCACGCCTGTCCTGACCGGAAGCCTGCCTTCTTCCCCGGCCTCCAGGACGGCCTTTAAAAGCACCCTGCCCGATGGGAGCGGCCCTCCGGCCGGTAAGCCGAAAACGGCTGGAGGCCCCCCACCACCTCCTCTGAGTGGTCCCAAGACCAAAAAGAGCCACTCCCTGGATTCCCTGCAAAAGAGGCGAGAGGGCTTCTCCACCAAAACCTCCTCTGACTCGGGCGCCTCTTCTTCCTACAGCGGAGACAGTGGCAGGGACAAATGGACCCAGAGGGCGCCTAGGACTAAGAGCGTGGCCACCATGACCTCCCTGGTAGGCCGCAGTTTCAGCCTGAGTGACTTGAGCCACTCCCCGCAAACCACCCAGAAAGTGGAGAGGATTGTCAGGGAAGTGAAACAGAAGAAAGGCTTCAAGGAGGTGTCCGACAGGGACCGAAAAATTGCCGCCCTGATGATAGCGAAGCACCAAGAGGAGAGCCTGTGGAAGGAGCAGCGGTATAGTGCCCACCTCCAGTGGGATGAGCAGAAGAAGGTGGTGGAGCAGAGGAAGGAGCTGGAGGAGCGGCAAAAGCAGCGTGCTTTGCTGCATGGCCGCCGGATGTGGGAAAACCGGCTGGAGAAGCGACGTGGCAGGCTGACCCATACCAGGGAGGAGGCTGTCCAGATGAAGCAAAGGCAGACCTTGATGGAGGATGAGAAGTGGCGGGAACACATGGAAAAGCAGGAGCGCCTGAAGAGAGAGCGGCTGCAGAAAGCTGCTCTGGAGGACAAGAAGAAGAAACGCCACCAAGAGCATAACCTGAAGGCTCAGGAAGAAAACAAGAAAGAAGTCCAGGTGAGAGAGGTACAGCTGCAGCAAGAAAAGCTCACCTTAGCAGCCCAGAAGAAGCTTGTGAAGGAACAACTGATTCAGAAAGAGAAGAAGCTGCTCAATCAAGCTGACAAGCAGAGACACGAGACCATTCTCAAGGGACTGGCTAAGCAGGAGGCCGAAGAGCGGGCAGTGCTGAGGGCAGCCATGGAAGGGAGCCTGAACAAAGCTCAAGAAAAGTATGAGCAGCTCATTGAGAAAAGGAACCAGGAATTGAGAGAGAGAGCCAAGCGGGAAGATCTGCAGATCCAGAGGGCCAAGCTGGCAGCAGGACGCAAAGACCGGGAGCAGAAGGAGCACTTAAGAGCCTTAGCCCAAGCATCTGAGAGGAAGCTCCAACATGCTACTCAGGTGGCCGAGGAAGTTGTCCAGCAGAAAGCTCGAAAGGTGGTGCAGAACCGGCTGGAAAAGGAGAAGATGCAGAAAGTAAACAAGAAGAAAGTCGACGAGTGTGAAGATATCCGCCGGAGGGAGATCCTGTTGTCTATTGAGAAAAAACTGGAGCGAAGTGAACAGATTTGTAAGGAGAAAAAAAATGTCTTGGAAAGCGCAAAATCTGTGGCTCGGGCATCATTCCATGTGAGGGAAAAAGTCCGGGAAGAGATGAACATGCGTACCTTTGACAAGATGGCCTTTGAGGCAGAACTGCAGGCCACCCTAGTTAAAAAATGAATTGTCTTTTTTATTTGGGATTTGATGGGGATTTCTGTTTTGCTGCCTATTATCAGAATTGGGAGATTTTTTTTAAAAAAAACAAAACTTTATTATTTTGTGGAGCACAAAAACTCGGGCATATACTTCATAGACCTTTTTCAAATGCTCTTGTTATACGTATTCAAAAAAATATTTCAACTATCTATACAAAGAAAATACGTATCCCTTCCTCTGTTGAATAAAATATTGTTTTCATGGAATAAAATCAAGATACATACATTTTATATAATAAGAATTCATTCCCCCTCCTCAAGGGCCATTTCAATTCCCTCAAGTTCAAATGAAGTATTATCATATTGATATATCTGAGTCCTAATTTGAATGTCACTCTGCAAAGGAACTTTTGGTCTCTTATATGTGTGCATATTTGAAAAGAGTTTATCTGACCCATGTGGTGCACTTTATTTATCCTTGCTGTTGGAAACTCTAGGCCTTGTAACATTTTAATAACAAAACTGAAATTCTGATTCATGACATGAAAGCATGTGGAAAAACTTGTTCCAATAAAATTGCAAACGTGTAGAACGTGTCATTTATACAGTCCCTTTCATTGACTATTATTTATGTATTAATCCATTTAATATGGCTATCCGTCTCTCCAAAGAAATTCTGGGTAACAAGCAAAGGGAAAAAAAAACAAGGCTTTCTATTAAAACCAAATGAAAACAAAACAAGTGAAGGTCCAATTAAATTTCCATAATCACCAATCACATGGACCATTGCCAGAGCTCCCATAATTAACATCCTGGCTTCAATATCTGGGGGAAGACTCAGGTCATCATCATCTTCATTTCTCAAATTTCACAATGAAAAGAGTAAGCCTTATATATATTATTATTATCATCAGTAATTATATATGCAAATAATTATGCCAAACTTATTGGTCAACTTGAAAACATCATCTTGCTGCATTCAAATGTGTTCTAAGTATAGTGTACTTGCATAATAAAAGGATATTTTTGGTTAAAAAATAAGTATAACACTGCAGAGAAAGGTCTATGAAAATCCTATAGATTAATAATATATATTCATCAGCTTAACACTGTATAATTGATGCACCTGTATGTCAAGGATGTCTCAGTTGGTGCTAATAACAAAATATGCTAACATGTTTTGGAATCAGTATGTTTTGTAATATCCCTGCTCAACAGGCAAGCACATTTTATTAATTGTGGAATATATTTAATGATGTCTAACCCCATGAGAATTCTGTGCAGAAATAAATCACATTTATTCTCCGCTTAACTGTTAAAATCAGAACATCTCGCTATGCAAGTGGTATCTTATAAGTCTCTGGTTTAGAAGATGTTTGCTTTAAAAGCTCCAAGGCAGGGCCTATTTTTAAATAAGGCAATGATTTTAGGCAGCAGATGCTGGAAGCGAGGTGAAAAAGAACTAGCACTGAAGTAATGGAAAACAGGGCTGATTGGGTTATGTGGAAGCAAGATATGCTGCTCTCCTACTGCCAGTGTGAAAGTAATCTTCAGCTGCTAGTCCCATTGAGATAATACGATCTTGTCCTGGATTTAAAGATAAGCATCATGGTATGGTATTAAAAATGGCTATTATGAAATGGATAATGTTGCAAGCAAAATTACCTTTAAAATTTGACAGATGTATCAAAAATGTCTACCCTTCTAAGCAAACAGAATTTTCTGGGTCATGAGCCTATACTTTGAGACTATATGCCAGATACCTTTTGTAAAATGGAAGCCTTTTGAATGGTATCTTTGAAATATTTTTACTGTGTTGATTAAAGGGTATAATAATCATGTTATGGCATTTGATAGTATCCACACAAAATTTGGGGGTTTTGGAATGTGTAAACTTGCAAATTTGCTGAGTGTATTCAAAATAAGCATGATTACAAAAGGCAGATTTACTTGGAGTACCTTATATCCTGTGACAATATCCTGAACACCATCAAACAACAGCATTTGCTTATCCCAGGTAATTGGGAAAGACTGATTAGATGGATCAAAATGCCAAATCCAATCTAAATATCTGGCTGACTGTTCAATGAACCGTAGTGGATAAAGTTGACTGGTTTTAAATTCCTAAACTTATCATAAGTGCAAATTCCTGGCTGGACACTGCATTCTGATGCAGGTACATGCTATTAAGCAATCAAAAACAAATCATGTAATCAGCATGGAAACAGTGAAGGACCAGCCCGCAGTGCAGTGGTGGGTTGCCCCCAGTTCGGACCTGTTCTATAGAACCGGTAGTAAAACCAGTGGGAGGCTTCGCCCACTGATCTGGACATCTTCAGAAGTGATCTGCGCATGCACAGAAGAGTGCGTGCGCATGAGCGAAGCAAACGGGCATGATGCGAACCAGTAGTAAAGATAAGTAGAACCCACTACTGGTTTGAAATGGGATCCCGTGGGCATGTTTGCTTCGCTTGCATATGTGCCTTGCTTCTGCACATGAGCAGATCGCTGATGACAACATCCGGGGCGGTGGGAGGGGCCTCCCGCCGGTTTTACTACTAGTTCTTGCGAACTGGTCCAAACCGGGGGCAATCCATCACTGGAACCCACCCACTGCCTCTGCCAGTGAAAACAGAGCTCCGTTTTCACTGGCAGAGGGCTGCAGAAGGTCGTTGTGGCTGAAAATGGAGCCTGGGAAGGCCGCACACAGCCTCCCCAAGCTCCATTTTCACTGGCAGAGGGCTGCAGGAGGCCATCGTGGCTGAAAATAGAGCCCGGATGGGCCATGCACAGCCTCTCTGAGCTCCGTTTTTGCTGGTAGAAGGCTGCAGGAAGCCGTCGCAGCTGAAAATGGAGCCTTGAGTGGTGGCGAGCTGGCCACGCCAATCCTTGCCATGCCCACTCGGCCCTCCCGAGGTCAAACACAACCTGCTGCAGCCCTCAATGAAATCGAGTTTGACACCCCTGTATTAGAGCAACAATTTAGTAGAAGTAACTAAAAAATGTCTCTCATTATACTTGGTAGATTTTGAATGCATTGAAGTACAATAGGCATTCTATCATGTTTTCTTTGGTGCAATATGGGAGTTATTGACCAAAGTCAGAGGCCCAAAGAACACAGTCAAAAGCTTAGCCGTTCTCATTAAAATTATATTTGATCATACGCACACAAAATATCTTTTTGATAAACAGACCATGCTCACCAAAAAAAAGAGAAAAAACCCTCTGAAAATTTCATTTCCCATCTAGGTAGCTTCTGTGCAGTGATGGGATTCAAATAATTTAACAACCGGTTCTGTGCCCTAATGATTTCTTCCAACAACCAGTTCACCAAACTGCTCAGAAAGTTAACAACCGGTTCTCCTGAAGTGGTGCAAACTGGCTGAATCCCACCACTGCTTCTGTGGCTGCCACATGTTATTAGAAAGATGAAGCACAGGTAAATTCTAAACAAACAAGTGAGCAGAAAGGCAAAAAGATGTGGAATAAAATGTGAAAATTATCTTTAGCTGGATGAAATATAGGTTATATATAACGTGCTTCCAATAGAAGAGAACGTATGTAGCTCAGATCTGAACTGAAGAGTCCTTGGTAGTCTCTGATATTTGTTATCTTATGGGTGCGAAGTATTCTGAGCTTTGGATCTTTCATCACCCAACTGGGTAATGTAAGAAGTTCAGGTAAATGTGGTCTTCACTGCTGTTCTTAAGGATGTACGATGTTGTTGCATGGGTCATCTGGTTTCTCCATATCCTCACAATTAAAACACCCTGTTTGGGATTTTTAAACAGGACACCAAAAGATATGATGGCAAAACCAGTAAGTTTTTGAGGATAACAGGCAAGTTTTTTGGGTCAGTAGGAAAAGTTCTTAAGACCTATGACTACAGATAGAGAAAACATTGCTTCATTTGCAGGTTAGTTATACTATAAAGCAAATTTTCTCTGACAGGTAATACAGATCCAACAGAAGAGAATATCTGGGTTGAACTCCGATATCCTTTGTGTTCTCTCAAGCTTGGTAGTTTGCTTCCAGACATTTCCTCATCCAGCTATGTAATATCATCAGTGCAAATAAGCATCATGATGAGCATTGCTGATATCATCTAGTCAGGTAATCAAATATCTGCAAGCAAACAACCAAGCTCAGGGAGCACCAACAACTCTACAGATAAAGTCTTGCACTATCACACTTTGAGAGAATAAAGTTCTGATAGCGAGCTTAGTAGTCTATTTATGCCCTATGTTTCCATCAATCAAGGTTTGTACTTACTTCCAGAAAAAAACATCTACTTCTACCTCATTGACTATGCTAAAGCCTTTGATTGTATGGATCACAACAAATTGTGGCAAGTTCTTAAAGAGATGGGAGTACAAGACCATCTTATTTGTCTCTTGAGAAACCTATATGCGGATCAAGAAGCAACAGTGAGAACTGGACACGGAACCACTGATTGGTTCAAAATTGGGAAAGGAGTCCAGCAGGACTGTATACTGTCACCCTGCCTATTTAACTTATATGCAGAGCACATGAGAAAGGCGGGGCTAGATGAATCAAAAGTTGGAATTAAGTTTACCGGGAGAAATATCAACCACCTCAGATATGCAGATGATACCACTCTAATGGCAGAAAGTGAAGAGGAACTAAAGAGCCTCTTGATACGGATGAAGAAGGAGAGTGCAAAAGGCTTGAAACTCAACATTAAGAAAACTAAGATCATGACATCCGGCACTCTCAATTCCTGGCAAATAGATGGGGAAGAAATGGAGGTAGTGACAGATTTTATTTTCCTGGGCTCCAAGATCACTGAATATGGGGACTGCAGCCAAGAAATCAAAAGACGCTTGCTCCTGGGGTGGAAATCTAGACAGCATACTAAAAAGCAGAGACATCACTCTGCCAACAAAAGTGTGTATAGTCAAGGCTATGGTTTTCCCGGTTGCAATGTATGGCTGTGAAAGTTGGACCATAAGAAAGGCTGAGCACCAAAGAATTGAGGCCTTTGAACTATGGTGCTGGAGAAGACTCCTGCGAGTCCCTTGGATTGCAAGGCGATCAAACTGTCCTAGAGGAGATCAACCAACTGCTCTTTAGAAGGCCAGATCCTGAAGATGAAACTCAAATACTTTGGACACCTAATGAGAAGGAAGGACTCACTAGAGAAGAGCCTAATGCTAGGAAAGATTGAGGGCAAAAGAAGAAAGGGACGACAGAGAATGAGGTGGCTGGATGGAGTCACTGAAGCAGTCGGCATGAGCTTAAATGGACTCCAAAGGATGGTAGAGGACAGGAAGGCCTGGAGGAATGTTGTCCATGGGGTTGCGATGGGTCGGACATGACTTCGCAACTAACAACAACTTACTTCTTACAAAGCCCTGCTTATATCCAATAGCACAGGTGTGCAATGTCCTCAAATGGCAATAGGAAAAGAAATATATCTTGCTCAAACAGAAGTATACATGCTGCCATCACACTTACTGTCCATTCTGGAGAAGTTGAGTAGGGAAAGGGATGAACCAAGAGCAAATGCTTTTGTCCTGTTTGAATTTATTGCCCCTTGGGATCCTACAAAGGCTTCTGTGAGCAGCTGTTCTGCACCACTTTCAAATAGTCTGGCATGGCAATAAAGAAGAACAGATGGTGCCATTGCCTGGGCCTGGAGCATCAGTTAGAATAGCCTTCCCCCATCCAGCGACTTCCAGATGCATGCGCTTGTAGCTGCCATCAGGCTATGCTGGGAGTTGTGATCTATAATATGATTGGGTTAGGTTTAGTTGTCCATGTGAACATAAATATTATGGTGTGCAGATCATGGTTAACATTGCGGCTTCACATTGTGAGCGACTGAGACCACTGTGGCTAGTTTAAATAAAGTGGTTAAAACAAACAAAAGCTTAATGCAAAGAATGTAATGTGTAGCATTACATTCTATTTCTCTCCTTTGGAAAAAGCCACTCCGTACCCTCCAAATATACAGCCATTTTTATATATCCAAAAGTAAATTACATTGCTATTTAGTTTCAGCAGGATACAGTTCCAGACATGCATTTATTTATGTAATAAATCAAATGCATAGGCCTCTCAACTCAGTGATTAGTGCACAAGATAAAAATTATCATACAACACAAACAGAAAACTATGATAATCCAGAGATTAAAATATCAACAAATGAAGCCTTCCTGCTTAGTGTTTCAAAAATGTGATGCCTTTATGGTAAGGCTGTTGGCATTGTTGCTATAGTAACCCAAGATTTATCCCTTTGATCCAAATGTATTCATCCAATTCTTGTTAGCTCTCCCCCTCCCAATTGTCTTGCATTGTGCTGTAAATCAAATTCCCTCTAGCACAAAAACCCTTAATGGTTGTACACGTTATGATCTTTTACTGCTATTTAATGTTTCCTTACAACTCTTTTGAACACACAAGAAAAACAGGTAACTTTTCCCTTATAATTTAGGTGGGAAAATATAACATAGACAAAAGCATCTGTTTTGTACAGACCTGAATATTGGGGGGAAAAAAATCATTTTAAAACCTCAGGCAATTCATCGAAATCTTCCTTGGAATAATAAGAATCTTGTCCTTAGCCTAACTGGAGAGCTTTGTCTTCGAAATTTATTCTCTAGTGCTGCTGTGCCATCTAACAAAGCTCAATTTCTATTTTCACTTACTGATATAAAATGTAAAAATATCACTTGCTTGTAAACCGTCCTTAAATAATGCAAAACCAAAGCATGATTTACTTTTTAAAAATAAAAATACAAACAAATATCCAAACTAAAAGAAAAAAGTGGGGGGGGGAAGGTGATGTTCTTTATGTCTGCAGGTGTTCAGCAGCAACATTTTAATTTAAATTATATATTTTTCCATTAGACCAGGCGTGAAATCCAGCAGGTTCTGGAGAACCGGTAGCAGAAATTTTGAGCAGTTTGGAGAACAGGCAAATACCCCTCTGGCTGGCCCCAGAGTGGGGTGGGTATGGAGATTTTGCAGTATCCTTCCCCTGGAGTGGGGTGGGAATGGAGATTTTACAGTATCCTTCCCCTGCCATGCCCACTATCCTTCCCCTGCCATGCCCACTAAGCCACGCCCACCAAGCCACACCCACAGAACCGGTAATAAAAAAATTTGGATTTCACCACTGCATTAGACCTCATGGGACATCAAGCTATCCATGCTTATATTCCAAACACTGATGCAGAAAAAGAGGAGGTTAATAAGTTTCATGGTCAAGTTCAAACCGATGAGTGACTGAGCATGTAAGCAAGTCATGCTGCTTGTGATTGTAGACTGGAAAGCCAAAGTTGAAAATTGTAAGGAGAAACTATAACTGGACTATATGGCCTAGGAAATAGAAATGTAACAGAAAAATTACTTACAAGTTTACCACTCCAGTTTTTATTTTATTGTTATCACCGTCTTAACCAAAATGATACATACACGAACATCATCAAATTGACTTTACAGAAATCAATTTGATGTGCTGGTCCATTTTGTAAAAAGGAGAATAAGTGACTATCATTTTAAGACTAAATTGCAAATTGATAATATAGAAATAATTGTTTTATTTATTTATTTATTTATTTATTTATTTATTTATTTATTTATTTTTCATATTTGTATACCGCCCTACTCCCGAAGGACTCAGGGCGGTGAACAGCCATAATAAATACAAATACATATAGAAGTTAAAAACTATTAAGAAACAGATTAAGTAATTTAGGCTCAAAGATTAAGAACATCCAAATTTATCTAAACAGGTTTAAAACTCAATTTAAAAGCCAGTTTAAAAGCCAATTAAAAAGGGAGAGTTAGGCCAGACCAGCTTGTTGGAATAGAAATGTTTTCAGGGCACGGCGGAATATGCGTAAGTCTTGGATGTTTCGTAACTCCGGGGGAAGCCCGTTCCAGATGGTAGGTGCCCCCACAGAAAAGGCTCTCCCCCTGGGGGCCGTCAGTCGACATTGTTTGGCCGACGGCACCCTGAGGAGTCCCTCTCTATGGGAGCGAATTGGTCGGTGAGAGGCTATTGGTGGCAGGAGGCGGTCTCGTAAGTACCCTGGTCCTGAGCCATGGAGCGCTCTAAAGATAGTAACCAAAACCTTGAAGCGCACCCGGAAGATCACTGGGAGCCAGTGCAGCTCGCGCAGGAGGGGGGTTACATGAAAGCGCCACATTGCTCCCATTACCACCCGCGCGGCCGCATTCTGGACCAGTTGGAGCCTTTGGGTGCTTCTCAAGGGGAGCCCCATGTAGAGAGCATTACAATAATCCAGGCGTGAGGTGACAAGGGCGTGAGTGACCGTGCGTAACGAGTCCCGATCCAGAAAGGGATGCAACTGGCGAATCAGGCGAACCTGATAAAAAGTCCTCCTGGCTACGGCCGTCATATGCTCTTCAAAAGACAGCCGTGAGTCCAGGAGGATGCCCAAGTTGCGAACCCCATCTGTGGGGGCCAACGACTCGCCCCCAATAGTCAGAGATGGCGCCAACTGACTATATCGGGACCACGGAAACCACAGCCACTCGGTCTTGGATGGGTTGAGTCTGAGTTTGTTCCTTCCCATCCAGATCCGTACGGCCTCCAGGCACCGGGACATCACCTCGAGGGCATCATTGGGGTGGTCTGGGGTGGAGATGTACAGCTGGGTGTCATCAGCGTACTGATGGTACTTCACCCCAAAACCACGGATGATCTCACCCAGCGGCTTCACATAAATGTTGAATAGAAGGGGCGAGACGACCGATTCTTGTGGCACCCCACATATAAGGGGCCTCGGGGTCGACCTCTGCTCCCCTGTCAACACAGACTGTGACCGGTCAGAGAGAAAGGAGGAGAACCATTGTAGAACAGTGCCCCCCACCCCCAACCCTTCCAACCGGTGCAGCATGATATAATGATCGATGGTATCAAAAGCCGCTGAGAGGTCTAGTAGGACCAGGACAGAGGAGCAACCCCTGTCCCGAGCCCTCCAGAGATCATCAACCAATGCGACCAATGCTGTCTCTGTGCTGTACCCGGGCCTGAATCCCGACTGGAACGGATCTAGATAATTCGATTCATCCAGGTACTGAGGCAGTTGTCGTGCAACCACACTCTCAACAACCTTTGCAACAAAGCGAAGGTTGGAGACAGGACGATAATTTGCTAATACAGCTGGATCCAGGGAGGGCTTCTTGAGGAGGGGCCTCACCACCGCCTCTTTCAAGACAGTGGGAAAGACACCCCCACTCAAAGAAGCATTTATAATCTCCTGGAGCCAGCCTCGCGTCACCTCCCGGGAGGCCAGTACCAACCAGGATGGACACGGGTCCAATAAACATGTGGTCGCATTTAGTCTATTCAGTATCCTGTCCACGCTTTCGGGAGTCACAGGATCAAACTCTTCCCAAATAATATTCTCAGGACCTGCCCCTGTCATCTCCTCTGGATCAATCCAGTCAGAGTCTAGCTGTTCACGAATCTGAGCAATTTTGTCATATAGATATTGTACAAAATCCTCAGCTCTACCCTCCAAGGGGTCTTCCCGCGTCTCTTGATGGAGCAGAGAGCGGGTCACCCTAAACAGGGCGGCTGGGCGATTATCTGATGATGCAATAAGAGTAGAAAAGTAGTTACTCTTCTCTACTCTTATCGCCACTAGGTAATTCTTAATATGAGATCTTACCAGTGTTCGGTCGGATTCAGAACGACTAGCCCTCCAACTGCTCTCTAGGCGTCTTTTCCGGCGCTTCATCTCCCTCAGCTCCTCAGTATACCAAGGAGCCAGGTGAGACCGGCGCCGGGTCAGAGGCCGCAAAGGCACGACTCGGTCTAAAGCATCAGCCGCCGCCCTATCCCAGGCGGCCACTAAGTCCTCAGCCGAGTCGTGTGCTAGAACCTCAGGAAATGGCCCAAGCTCCATCTGGAATCTCTCAGGATCCATCAGGCGCCTGGGGCGGAACCACCTGGTCGGTTTTGATGGAAATCCCCATTAGAACCCCGAGGATAAAGAAAAGCATATGCCTTCCTGACAAATTTTTTTTTTTTTTTAAAAAAAGGAATCCATTTTGTTGGGATAAATTGGAAGAGGTGATCTTCGCATATCAAGAAAGAAGATTTAGATTGAAATCCATAGAAGTGAAGGAGCAGCTGCACAAGATTTGGATTCATCATCCTCTTAAAATAAAAAGGGAAATGGAATATAAATACTTAACATGGAACATGGCCAGGACCCTCACAAAGCAGAAGAAAGTATTTCATTACTATCAAGCACGGAAATCAGGAAACGCAGGGTTTATTGTAAGGTTAAGCTCTCTACAAGAACTTAGCAGTCAAATCAAATTGGCGGTAGATAAGAGTCAATAGAATTGAAGGTGGGCTGGACTTAGATATCTTATGGGCATGAAGAGACTTGACTAAGGACAATGTTTGATCCCTCCCTCAGGCTCAGCCTGGTCATCTCTTACAATTACTTGAGGAAATTAAATTTGGATATAATTTGCCTTCAAGAAATACATATTAAAATAGAAGACAGAAAATATTTGGTTAATAAAAGGTTAGGAGAAGAATTTACCTCAGCAGAACTAAACAAGAAAAATGAAGTTATTTTATATCTAAAATCTCAGCTTAAACCTAAGCTAGTAGTATCAGATGAATATGGTAGATTGGTAGCAACAGAAATGGACTTGAATGGGATAAAGACAACGGTAGCTAACATTTATGTACCAAATGAAGACAAACCAAAATTTATTGAGTATCTTATCAACCAATTAACATCTTTTGCTTATGAAAATTGGTGTCTGCTTGGTGACTGGAATGAAGAAACTACACTGACTCTTCACAGAACATCAAGTCAAAGGATAAAACTCTCACAAAGTAAACTACCTCAAATCTTCTCAGAGAAATAAGGTAAATCTTCCAAAGATCTTCAAACTCAGAAGAATGCTCTAACTTTAAATTGATATGCTAAAGGGTACCAATGGACAGTTACTAACTTATTTAAAGAAGATCAAATGAAGATAAAAGGAATATATTGAAATTCTGTGTAACAGAGGTATCAACATGCAAGATACCTTAAAAGATATATTAGTAATAGAAGATTAAGTTAGATCAACATTCCAGGCATCACCATTGTGGAAGCTACAGGAACTGATGGAATATCTGTAGAAATATGGCCAGTAATAGAATAAAAATCAGAAACAATACTTGATTTCTCCTCCTGTTTAGGCTACCTGGCCAGATGATTTAGAAAGTTAATTTCATCAATTCACAAGTCCATGTGGAATCTTTGGAGAAGATTCCTCTCTTTCATCATATCTGTCTGTCTGTCTTCATTCATTTTCCCATTTATAGCTGTCTGTCAAGTGTAATTTTTTTACTTTTAACTTTTTTATTTCAGCAGGCTGGCCTGGCCTAACTCTCCCTTTTAAATTTTTTAAATCGTTTGATTTGTTTTATAAATTGGGTGTTTTAATTTGTGTTTCGGCCAAAATATTTAATAATTTTAAGGGATTTTTAATGTTTGTATTATCTGTATTTTATCTTGGCTGTTCACTGCCCTGAGTCCTCCGGAAGTAGGGCGGTATAGAAATTTGATAAATAAATAAATAATAAATAATAATGGGATTAATTATCTGCAGCTCTTTTTTCTGTACAACTCTTTGTGTTCTTCATGCTCTTGAACAGATCTTTGTAAGAGTCTCATCTGTCACAGTGCCTTTTCCTTTCATTCTTGATCTGAGTGAGGGGAAAAAAATCAAACCTAAAGTTTATTTCACCTTTGAGCTACATTAAACTAGCAAAATTCTTCTTCAGTTCTTACAGTTCTGTGCTTAAATCTGTCCACCGGTGAACCAGGTCCCTGTATATCTCAGGGATCTCACAGATCTCAAAAGATATTTTGAATTTTTTTCTCCTGCTTTCTTCCTGCCCATTGTGCTTCTTTACATTTCCATTTGAAGCTGCGCACAGTACAGTCTCTCCCTGTGGCAGGAGCAAAGCCAAGGTACTTGAGCAAGCATAATAGAGCAGTGCCCCATGACTGTTAATTCTGTTCAGCCTTGATTCTTGGTCCTCAGGGCAGCTTCATTTCTTTTCTAACAGTTTTGTGTGTGTGTGTTAGAAACACACAAAAGGAGTGTGAGGGAGCCAGGTGGTTCTTCATGTCTTAAAACGTTGCTTCTAATATTAATGCAATATGTTTACATAACCAACTGTTTAGAGGTTGCTGAACTTCAAGTCCCACCATACCCAGCCAATATAAGGGATTCTAGCACAGTATTTCAGTAAGAGTTGGAAAGCCAGGGTGTTGCTTATTTGAGATTTAGAAGAAAAGCAGTGAAAGCTTTCCCCCCACCCCCTCACCTCATTCTATAGAATCACAAAGCTTTTTTAGTTCAGAGACTTTTGCTATATTGTGCTTGAGGGGTTGTGATCTCGGAATACATGAATAAATGAGGCTCTCTTATCAGACTTATTCAGATAATTAGGTACTTCTTATTCATGGCAAGGTTCACATATTATGCTAAGCCAAACCCAAGCCACATTATGTGTGATTAGCACACATGTGGGAACCCAATTAGTATTATCTTGCTCTCAACAGGTTTCCCATCTTGCTTTGTTCCACTATCCCATACTCTTAAAGGAAAAGGCTATAATTGAACTTGGGTTTTGTAAATTCAAAGCATCAGTTTTGCTAGCAGGCAATATAAGTAGTTCCCTATAAATGAGGACTGATTGGAATTGATATGAAATAGAGACTCAACTGAGTCATATAATTTCATATAATATTGAAGATCGTCTGAAAATGATTCACAGAGTTGCTTAATCCACAACTCCCCCACTTGATGTGATACCTAATATCAGGATGCTAATAGGACAATGGTTGAAAATGTTGCAAAGCATAATTTATTTATATATTTTCAAAACCAAGACTTTGGCTTTAGTTTTTCTAAAGAGTAATGCATTGCTATGTTTAACATGTTATCTTGCAATCAAAGTTCAATGGAGTGTATAAATACCCTGTGCAATCATCTCAGATATATGTTCATCAAAATAATGGCAAATTATCAGAATTTCAGTTTGTCTATATGCATACCTTTAGAAAGCAAACCTTGATGGAAATACTGAATGAGAAAAAAAAATCATTCACAATATTTGGTTTCTCTTTAGATCATATAAATCTTTTTTTTTTCCTTTTTACAATGCAATGTTTGAAAAAAAATAATGAAAAATTGATAGGCAACGGCAAACTGATGTTTACTTTTGTGCAAATGTAAATGTATAGAAGAAGAGAAATGGTGGGATATTTATTTGTATCAATATGTTTATGTTTGTTTATGTTTTATTAAATTTGTATACTGCCCTACTCCCGAAGGACTCAGGGCGGTGAACAGGCACAAGATAAAATACAGAAATACAAAAGTTAAGAACAATTTAAAACCAAATTAAATAATATTGGCCCACGACAATTAAAATCCTGATAAATTTAAAACAAATTAAAATTTAAAATTTAAAAGAAAGCGGAGAAAAAATTAGGCCGGGCCGGCTTGCTGGAATAAGAAGATCTTAAGAGCACGGCGGAAGGTGCACAGATCCGGGATCCTCCGTATCTCCGGGGGGAGCTCGTTCCAGATAGTGGGTGCCCCCACAGAGAAGGCCCTCCCCCTGGGGGCCGGCAGTCGACACTGCTTGGCTGATGGCACCCGGAGGAGACCCTCTCTATGAGAGCGTACCGGCCAGTGGGAGGCTATTTGTGGTAGTAGGCGGTCCCAGAAATAACCAGGTCCTAAGCCATGGAGCGCTTTAAAGATGGTCACCAAAACCTTGAAGCACACACGGAAGACCACTGGGAGCCAGTGCAGCTCACGCAAGAGAGGTGTTACATGGGAGCACCATGTTGCTCCCATAACCACCCGCGCGGCCGCACTCTGCGCCAGTTGGAGCCTCCGCGTGCTCCTCAAGGGGAGCCCCATGTAGAGAGCATTACAATAGTCCAGGCGGGAGGTGACGAGGGCATGAGTGACTGTGTGTAGGGAGTCCTGATCCAGAAAGGGACGCAACTGGCGGATCAGGCGAACCTGATGAAAAATAGGAGTGTTATATCAGATTCATTCTAGTTCTTGACATTACTGTTAGATTATTATTTTTTTGTTATGTAAGTAGCACAGATTTAATCTCTAATAGAGATGTACTCAGGGCATAGCTATGTAGGTTCTCCCTATGCAGCATTAGTTACATAATGCTGCATCGGGAGAACCTACACAGCTATGCCCCGAGTACATCTCTGTTAAATTGATGTTAAATAATTCCATGTTACTCTTTATTTAAAGCTGCCATTGAGTTGTCAATTTCTTTCAGCCACAAATGTTAAGAATGGAAATGCTGTAACCCAGGTCTATACATGATGCTTGGTTTTTCATCTGCTCTCTAGGGCTAGGCCAGGGGTCTCCAACCTTGGCAACTTTAAGACATGTGGACTTCAACTCGCAGAATTCCTCAGCCAGCAGCTGAGGAATTCACAAGTCTTAAAGTTGCCAAGGTTGGAGACCCCTGCTAGGCAATTGGCAGACTGAATTGAGAAGTAAAACAGTTATAGAAAGAATCCAAACCAAGAAGTGTCTGATATAGCCTGAAAATTATATGTGACGAAAGTCTCCCAAATGATCATAGTACTGTTCATGTTTTACAGGCCAATTCCAATCATAATTCATCATCCATTTGGACTGTGTATCAGTGGATTTTCTCACACGCTTCCCCTCCTTATAAAGTAATCTAACCCTTCTTCCATTGATTAGTTATGTTATCTGTTTGGTAATTCCATGGTTTAGCTGAAATGTTCATATATGCACTGTGGGGATTCTGGAGCTATATTTCTGTTTGATTGTGTGTGGTCACATATGAAACTCTTGATATGATCACCACATATGTATAGAATTGGAAGGGCACTGGAATTCAACATTAGATGCAAAATAATACCAGCCAGACAGAAAGTTTTTTTTTTAATATCCACCATTGTATTCTTTGTCATAAGCAATTATTGTGAGCCTCATCCACTACATTTCACAGAACATTGGCTTACAAAAGTGCTATTTCTGAGCATTTCATCAAAACAATTGCAAACCATAAAGGAGGTCAGAAGTACAGTAACGGAAGAGGGAAGGGGAGGGGAAAAGGGTCTAAAGGCACCCAAGCTTGTCTAAATATTCCAAATCATGGTTTGATAACCAGTCTGAATGAGTCTTCTATGGGACATTAGCACAGAGAAAGGCAATGCAAGGCTAAAAACTCTATTGTATACACATTCCATTGAGTGCACTATAACTTCACAACTCTTTGCTCATCCTATTTGGTGGCTCACCACCAGTCCTCTCTTAGGATGACAGAAGCCTTCACTAATTTGTTTTGGTCATCCTTAAAGATGCTTCAGCTAATCAATAGCAATTGTAGCATTGTTCAGCTGTCTCAAGAAATATATTTAACTGTCTTCCTGGTATAGAGACCGAAATTGTTTTATAAAATATAGTATTATACAACACCAGCTACAATCATGACAATATCTTTATATCAACCCACTGGACATATCTCAGATGAAAGCAAAAGTAAAGTACTTCCTCTGCTGACTTCTTGTCTGTTAACAATCACATTATTTATTTTTGATGGGAAGGAAAAGCTTGTTTATTAATTAGTAACATCTAGAATCTATGCATTATTATTGGATTCCACTAGAGGGAGCAAATGTTCCTCAGTTACATTTGACTTAGCCTTCATCTATCTTCTTATCTAACTGCAAACAAATTTTGGGAAACTTCAGTATCCTTGCCTTTTTCCCCAGGGTTCCCCATCCTTACGCCTCATTAGGTTTATTCTGTTTGGGAAAAAAAGGCTAATGGAAAGTGAGAAAGACCTTTTAAGGGAATGCCCTTCTATTACATCAATTGAAGAAAATACCTATTGAGGCTTTAGGCTAATACCATGGTAGCGAACTTATGGCACGCGTGCCGAGCCCTCTCTGTGGATACACGTGCCATCACCAGCTGCTCTTCTGGGTTCCATCTCTCACATGCGCACCGGCCAGCTGCTCTCTTCCGGGCTCCGGTGCGCACGTGCGCACCAGCCAGCTGGTTTAGACCAGCTGTTCAGCGTGCATGCAAGTGACGGAACCTGGAAGAGACCAGCTGGTCAGTGTGCATGCATACGGTGGCCAGCTGTTCTCTTCTGGGTTACAGTGCTCTGGTGCGCGTGTGTGCACACACATGCTCCAGTTTCAGCACTTGGTGCTGAAAAGGTTAACCATCACTGGGCTAATATAAGGTATGAGGGTTTGTTCTCCGAGCTTGTGGGTTGCTCTCCGAACATTTAGAAAGCAACCCACAAGCTCGGAGAATGAACCTTCACCCTCATCCTACACCCGAGCTACAGATATTCCCCACTATTGATAATATCAGGTATGGTTAGTGGCTACTTCAATTTGCTGTTATCAACAGATCAATTTAACAGCCAGTGCCTGATCTGAACAGTTTGCTTGTTTGTGTGCAATGAAAGAAAAGCCCACAGGGAGAAGCAGCCAAATTTTAGGCATGAAATAAAAAAGTTGCACCGCTGGTTTCCAAAAAGCAGCTTTGGGAAAGCTACATAGTTATACTATTATTTTAAATAGTTCTAAAATATCATGTAGTCTTGGTTTGTCCAATACATTTGAACGGATCAGTTAAAGATTTAGTAATCTGTCTGTTTCCAGCTTTGGATCATATTCTAAACATTCTAAAGTAACCAATGGTACTTCATTTTAACCAGAGCAACTTGTGACAGATGAACCTGGAATAAAATACAGTAAAGGATTAATTGAAGATTAATCTCCATTTTGGCATTTGCAAAGAGAGGGATACCGAGATAGAAATCTAGGGCAGCCTAGCAGATTTATTTATGCACCTTCTTTTTATGGATTTTTCTTTTCAGTCCTACCAGATTCACAGCATCTGTGACTTAGATACAGAAAAAGAATTTGGGGGTGGGTGAGGAACTAAGCTGTTTCTTCATCTGCCCATGATGATTCTGATTCTGATGATTATTTTAAACATTAACAGTTGGGGGGTTATAATTGACATAAGAAACTGGGATGCCAGCAGAAAATGGTTGTTTCCCATTTAATCAGGATAGCCCTGGTGTTGTTGTTTTTCTTCAAATGTCTGTCTGCCAACAGATCAATAGATAATTTTCTTACTTGGAAGTAGCACAATTAGCTATGTGGGAATGGGGATATTATTAACCTCCTTTTCTCCTGTTCTGCTCTGTTTTCCACTCCACTTTCTTTCCTAGATCAAATCACCTCAGAATCTCCGTTACCCCACCACATCTTTTGTTGACATTGCTCTTGCTACTGAACTTTCCAAGAAATATCTAGGATGGTCCTTAGGGGTTATGCTAGGAAACATGTCAGAGGAGCAGAGGGTTCACAAGCATCTAAGCAAGCCAGAAGTGGACATGTTCTCTCCATGTGAAGGGGAGGATCAGAAATAAAGGTGATTTCCTGGAGTTGCCAGCTGCCAGGTTGTAGCAGGTGCTATGCAAGCATCAGAGGAGAGGTCCCCAAAAGCAAATACGAGATTTTCTCTACTTGTGATAGGCATTATGTTTGCCAATAGATACCGTAAAGAGATAAGTCATTAATTCTCATCAGACAATTTTCAGCCCTAGAAATTTCCTTCTACACAGAGGAAATGGGAGCATAGCATAATATGTTAGAAGCATGATGATTTAGCCACCAATCTACAGTGAATATAGAAAACTGTCCAGTAATCAGCTTTTTGAGTGTTTGGAGAACTGTCCACACATAAAGCAAAGTGAATGTTAACCATCATTGGCCTCCAATGAGAAATCTGAAAAAAGCAAGTTGTAGTAAATTTCCCTTTATAGATGATTTACTTCTTAGGCTCATCACCTGATGTACCTGTTTCATATACTGTATGTATTTCTCCTTGGTAGTAAAGGACTGGCTAGGCATTTTCTAAAACCATGGATCTTGATAAAGGAATTTGAGAAGAAAGCAGAGTCAGTTAATATGACAGGAATGGACAGCCAAGGAGTTACAGCAAGCTACATGGAACCCTCTGATTGAGAATAATGGTCCAACCACGAAGCTCTACAATGAAAAGTGTTCCATTCACTTCCTCGTGAAAGTCCACTGCTATCATACTTCTGCGTCTAGACAAATCAATTTGGCTTTTGCTGAATGAAATGACAAGCTGAGTCTAGAACTCCCCTGACAATAGGGTGGGCAATTTCACTTTTTGTTGACCAAGGAAGAATCCTGATGCGACTCCATGATTTGATAGATGGTTTCCCGGAAATGATGGTCCTGGCTTAGCTTCTTGGCAGCTTCCTTCAGCTCTTCTATGTTTTCTGCTTCTGAGTACATGAATGATTGTGATTGCCGCACTGAAAACAAGAATGGTATACAACACTAGGAAACTTTACTTACAATGGCAAAGACTTATGGCATAAAGATGCATTCATCTTATTTATGTTTTGTGGTTGATGGACATTTTGCACCATGGAAAACAGTGAGGTAGGTCTGTGAAAATCAGGCCTGTACTGTGGGAACAAGGGGTGAAATTGGGGTTATCAAACAGTTTAAGTAAGTCGGTGCCAATCAAAGAGGAAAAAAGATGGCAGTCAACAAAACACTGATTAATACACATAATGGAGCTATCGCGATATACCAAGTGGCCTTTCGCAATTAGATATCCTCTATATGTGTTGAATTATAACTCAGAATTTCTAGCAGCCATGCAAATTGTAGCCATATACTGTATGGGATTGATTTTGCCCCCAGAGATCAGCTTCATATTAAACCAATAAAGTACAGCATAGATTTAGAACTTTAATTAATGTGGAGAAACTTGTCATCAATGATTGCCTTTTTCCTACCTTAAGGTTATCATTATAGAATCAAAGGTGAACACAGTTTTTTCACCAAAGTGGCTACAATTATGTCCTTTTTACAAGATAAAAAAAAATCACAAACCCTGAATTATCTATAAACTATAAAAGAACAGGGACAAGTAATACTTACAACTATTCCATGAATTGCTGCATCTGCTACGACGAAATCGGCAGCTTTTTATCCTGCGAGTGGCAGCTTTGTGAAGGTACACAGAATTTTTCATAATTACTGGCATCTTGGCTTCTAATTCAGCATTCCGGATACATTCTTCAAAGAATTCTACAGATGACCATAGACAGAGGAAATGGAATAAATTGTAGCCTTAGACCGTTGTTCTTCAACCTAGCACTCCATGCTTCTAAGACCTTCTAGAGTTATAATAAATGACCATACTGACAGGAGGATTATGGGATTTCAAGACCACCTTATTCGGAGGACGTCAAGTTATGAATGGTCCATACAATATTTTGAAGTTGAAGATGTAGAAATTAGCTTATGTCTTAAAATTTCAATTCTGACATTTCCATATTTTGCTTTTTAATTTGTCTATATGAAAAATATTTTTTATAAAACATTCTTCTTTTTCCTTTGAGACAATTTAAGGCAAAATTATTAACTGTTGTCACAGCTTTATAGTCTGTTATTTTATTTGTTTAAAAATTATGCTGACAACAAATGCTGGGGAGGGGGAAGGGATAAATGGAGCATTTTTGAAAGCTTTTCTGATCTAAAGCTTGCTTACTGCTTGTTAACTGCCTCTTATGAGGTTTCTGGAATATGATTCCCATAGCAAAAAATAAGCTATTTTAGTTTTATTCTAATCTTGTGCTTATTTTACTCTCTCAGGATAATTTGGGTAGTGATGGAGGAGCATTTAAAGCGCAATTGATTTTGAATTATTATGTGCCATCAAGTTGATATCAGCTCTTATCAAGCATATAGATAGATTTTTCTCCAGGATGATCTGTCCCCATCCTGGTCCTTCTGTAACTAATGAGTGCACCACTGAAAACCCAAAAGACCAGGCTGGGGACAGGTTGAACTGAAGACAATCTATCAGTAGTGGGTTCCACTTACCTTCGCTACCGGTTTGGAACTGTGAGAGTGTGTGCGCATGCATTCGCTTTGCTTGCACTGTAGCGCTTCTGTGCATGCGCAGAACCTTCTGCGCATGCGCAGAGCGTCCGTGATGACGTCCGAATGGGTGGGCAGAGCCTCCCGCCACCGCCACTACCGGTTTGCCCAAACTGGGGTGAACTGGTAGAAACCCACCACTGCAATCTATATATATTCGCTAAGGCTCTTGATGGCACATAATCAAATAATTCAAAGCTTAGTATAATTCAGAAGTCATCGAGAACTTACAGAAATGTGACAATCCATAATTAAGTATGCAGGAAGAGTTTTGCTGATGCATTTCTGAACAGAAACAACTTTCTTTCAATACTAAGTGTTGGTAGAAAATTATTGTTAAATAAAGTTTGAATTTTTCATAATTGGTCTTCTCAGTAAACATTACATAATAGGTAATACCACTCCTACCTAAGATGCCGTGTTGCCAGAAAAAAACACAACAGATTGAAGAAGTGATATAATCAAGAGAAAAATGTTATCATTTTGGGGTAGCATAGCAAGTTTTTAAAATATAATTATCCCCCAAATAATATCCCCCAAGAAGAAATCATGCTACTTCTGATTAGATAGATCATTTCATCATCCTAAGAATGCAAACTCAGGCAAGTAAAAATGATTCTTGTGGGCAAATCAAACATGGTATTAGCTGTGGCTTTATACAGTCAGGTCCAGAAATATTGGGACATCGACACAATTCTAACATCTTTGGCTCTATACACCACCACAATGGAGTTGAAATGAAACAAACACAATGTGCTTTAACTGCAGACTGTCAGCTTTAATTTGAGGGTATGTACATCCAACTCAGGTGAACAGTGTAGGATTTACAGCAGTTTGCATATGTGCCTCCCACTTGTTAAGGGACCAAAAGTAATGGGACAGAATAATAATCATAAATGAAACTTTCCCTTCTTAATACTTGGTTGCAAATCCTTTGCAGTCAATCACAGCCTGAAGTCTGGAATGCATAGACATCACCAGATGCTGGGTTTCATCCCTGGTGATGCTCTGCCAGGCCTCTACTGCAACTGTCTTCAGTTCCTGCTTGTTCTTGGGGCATTTTCCCTTCAGTTTTGTCTTCAGCAAGTGAAATGCATGCTCAATGGGATTCAGGTCAGGTGATTGACTTGGCCATTGCATAACATTCCACTTCTGTCCGTTCAAAAACTCTTTGGTTGCTTTTGCAGTATGCTTTGGGTCATTGTCCATCTGCACTGTGAAGTGCCGTCCAATGAGTTCTGCAGCATTTGGCTGAATGTGAGCAGATAATATTGCCTGAAACACTTCAGAATTCATCCTGCTGCTTTTGTCAGCAGTCACATCATCAATAAATACAAGAGAATCAGTTCCGTTGGCAGCCATATATGCCCACGCCATGACACTACCACCACCATGCTTCACTGATGAGGTGGTATGCTTAGGATCATGAGCAGTTCCTTTCTTTCTCCATACTCTTCTCTTCCCATCACTCTGGTACAAGTTGATCTTGGTCTCATCTGTCCATAGGATCTTGTTCCAGAACTGTGAAGGCTTTGTTAGATGTTGTTTGGCAAACTCTAATCTGGCCTTCCTGTTTTTGAGGCTCACCAATGGTTTACATCTTGTGGTGAACCCTCTGTATTCACTCTGGTGAAGTCTTCTCTTGATTGTTGATTTTGACACACATGCACCTACCTCCTGGAGAGTGTTCTTGATCTGGCTAACTGTTGTGAAGAGTATTTTCTTCACCAGGGAAAGAATTCTTTGGTCATCCACCACACTTGTTTTCCATGGTCTCCCAGGTCTTTTGGTGTTGCTGAGCTCACCGGTGCATTTCTTCTTTTTGAGAATGTTTCAAACAGTTGTTTTGGCCACACCTAATGTTCTTGCTATCTCTCTGATGGGTTTGTTTTGTTTCTTCAGCCTAATGATGGCTTGCTTCACTGATAGTGACAGCTCTTTGGCTCTCATCTTGAGAGTTGACAGCAACAGATTCCAAATGCAAATAGCACACTTGAAATGAACTCTGGGCCTTTTATCTGCACATTGTAATTGGGGTAATGAGGGAATATCACACACCTGGCCATGGAACAGCTGAGAAGCCAATTGTCCCATTACTTTTGGTCCCTTAACAAGTGGGAGGCACATATACAAACTGCTGTAAGTCCTACACCGTTCACCTGAGTTGGATGTACATATCCTCAAATTAAAGCTGACAGTCTGCAGTTAATGCACATTGTGTTTGTTTCATTCCAACTCCATTGTGGTGGTGCATAGAGCCAAAGATGTTAGAATTGTGTCGATATCCCAATATGTCTGGATCTGACTGTATCTTGGCTCAGAGGTGGGATTCACTTACCTTCCCTACCGGTTTGCAAATGTGAACGCATGCCACCTCTGCGCATGCACACGGCCTTCTGCGCATGCACAGCAGTCGCACATTACATCTGGGCGGGTGGGCGGAACCTCCCACAGTCGCCACTACCCGGTTCGCGCGATCCGGACAGAAGCGGCTGAATCCCACCACTGTCTTGGCTCCAATAGAAGGTTGAATTTCCCATTCCTGCCCTCTTCAATTCTAATCACACACATTAGCCAATGTGGCTGGCAGCTTCTGCTTGGTTTTTGAAAAGGTAAAGTCCTCCTTCAATTTCATTGCTGGCGAAATTATGAACATCTTTATATAGTTTCCTTAGGAGCAATGTTTTCTTGTGGAATGAATTATGGTTTAGTCTAGTGTTTCTGAACCTCAGAAACGTTGAACATATGTGGATTTCAGCTCCCAGAATTCTTCAGCCAACATGCTCAAGGAAAGGATTCTGGAAGTTGAAGTCCACACATCTTAAAACTGCTGAGATTGAGAATCACTGGTCTAGGCCAGGGGTGGGCAATTGTGGCAACTTGGCTGTCTCAGGAATTCTGGGTGTTGAAGTCCACAGGTTGTAAAAGAGCCACAATTGCCCTGGTCTAGGCTATAGCTGTGGGATTCCCTTGTGGTCCCTGATTTAAGTACTGTTTGCTTAGCTTCTCAACCCAGCTATCACCTGCTGAGGTTGCATTTTAAAAAAAGCAGGGAGATGAAATACAAAGATACATTTCATGCTTTTTTTAAATTTGATTCTCCTTCAGGAAGTTCACCCATAATGATTCCCCGTACTCCTTTCTAGACTTTGTTAGCTTATTTTTAGAGTGCCAAAAGTGCTACTGCAACACTCCTGAGGACTGTTTAGCAGATTCACAACTCATAGTTATGCAAGGATTCACTGGCTAATCCTTCCAGCTGGAGGCATCTGCAAGGTGAGACTTCTTTTGAAGTGGTAGTTTTATTGTAGAGGCTACTTAGCAGCAGTGGGGAAGCTCCACTTACTTTTCAGGTTGCTGACGTCAGCTTTCATTTTTTCCTCCTTCTCTTTGTTGCGGTGCTTGCAGTTTAAGCCTTGTTCAAGGCTCTGCAGGGCCTCTTCAGCCTCCTGCAGGCGTTTCTCCAGGTCCATACGCACCTTCACTTCTGCCTGAGCCAGAAGGAAAGGAGGCAGTCCCCCCAAAAATCCAGAAAAGAAATACAACAGCAAATTGCAAACAGAAGCAAGAAATGTTTTTTTTAAAACAATTGGTACACTGCCTGGGGGTAGCTCCAGTTCCCTTCTCTTCATGTTATTTTATTTTGTGTCATTCAGCAGTAGAAGAAGGGCAAGTGAGATTGTTGGCTGTCTCTATAACACAGACTGGGTCACCTTTCTTTTTTTTTCTAGAGCGGAGGTGTCAAACTCAATTTCATTGAGGGCCGCATCAGGGTTGTGTTTGACCGCAGGGGGGTGGGGACTGGGGTAGGCATGGCCAGAGTGGGCCAGCTCAACATCACTCGGGTGATCAAATGCCACTTTTGGTAGTAGTTTGTTTTGCTGGCACTTTGCCAGCGAAAACGGAGCCCGTGAGGGCCACACACAGCCCTCACAAGCTCCATTTTCCCTGGCAGAGGCACTGTGGGCCGGTCCTTCACTATTTCCAAGGCAGTGCCACGGGCCAGATCTAAGCACCTCGCAGGCCAGATCTGGCATGTGGGCCTTGAGTTTGACACCCTTGGTCTAGAAGAACAAACCAAAAATTGATTTGGTGAGATAAAGCTCAATGAAAGGATGAACTAATAAGACCAGGTCTTTCATGTGGACAAATTCAGGGTCTTCTCCTATTTTACAAAAAATTTGCTTAATGGTAGAGTGAGGTCACTGTTCATCTCCCTTAAGTCTGTTTCATATAGATACTACGTGACAGGAAACTGAAATTCATTAATGAAGCCATAAGGGGTTCAGGAAACTGAAAAGAGAAGTGGGGCCAATTTTAGGCCTAAGAACCATGGGTGAAATCCAGCAGATTCTGACAGGTTCTGGAGAACCAGTAGTGGAAATTTTGAGCAATTCGGAGAACCGGTAGCAAAAATTTTGAGCAGTTTGGAGAACCGGCAAATACCACCTCTGGCTGGCCCCAGAGTGGGGTGGGAATGGAGATTTTGCAATATCCTTCCCCTGGAGTGGATTCGGAATGGAGATTTTGCAGTATCCTTTCCCTGCCATGCCTACCAAGCCATGCTCACCAAGCTACACCACGTCCACCAAGCCACGCCCACAGAACCGGTAGTAAAAAAAATTGGATTTCACCACTGCTAAGAACCACCTCTACCATAATCTGGTACCTACGATCTGGAATGAGCTTCCCCCGGAGATACGTAGGATCCCGGATCTGCGCACCTTCCGCCGCGCGCTTAAGACTTTTCTATTTCATCAAGCTGGCCTGGCCTAAATCTTCCCCCTTTTTAAATGTGGAAATTTTAAATGTGGAAATTTTAAATTTTAAATTTGTCTTATTTATAGGGTCATGGGTAAGGCGTTTTAAATTGGGGAGCCATTTTGGATTTAATTCTGTTTTAAACGTATTTTAATGTTTATATTGTATGTTTTTAATTTTGGCTGTTCACCGCCCCGAGTCCTTCGGGAGAGGGGGCGGTATAAAAATCTAATAAATAAATAAATAAATAAATAAATAAATAAATAAATAAATAATAGAAACTGTACTACCATACCTTGAGATCTCTCTCGGTCTTCTGCTTCTCGGCTGTCAGCTCAGATAGGGAATTCTGTAGGGCCTGTGACTGAGAGGAATAGAACTCCCTTTCTTCTTCCAGAGCTCGGGAGCGTTCTTCATTCTCTTTCATTCTATGAAGCAGCAGAGGAAAAAAAAACATTCAGTGATACTGTCATCTCGTTTCTCTCCTTCCTGTCTTTAATTTGTGGGAGTGCCAGCCTGCAACCCCCAGGTTGACGTTCTACTCCAATGGGAAACAATAGATTCCTTGTGTAAATTTCACTTGCTGTTCCTACTTTTTGTAAAGAAATAAATAAAAAGAATAATGACATAAAAACAACCATAAGAACAGCTGATGGGCCAGAGGAAGAAATGAGCTATGGACTCTACTGTCTCTCTAAATGCAAAAAGTCAACTCCCCAAGTTGTAATATTTTTAGTTTGGAAGTCTCTCCCCGTCTCACCTTTTCTCTGCTAAGAGTTTCTCCTTCAGCAGCTGATGCATTTTCTCCTCAATCTGATGGAGGCTATTTTTCAGGTCCCCAGTGGCACTAGTTTGCTCCGAAGGACTTTTCTGGGGCTGCAAATGACTTCCATCTTCTTCCAGCCTCTCCAGCATGCTTTGTTTTTCCAGAGAGAGTTCCTGATAGCCAATACAGTCAGGTTAAGCAGTGACCAGGGCTTCTTCCTTTCCCCCTTCCCACGACTGACTTTTAGATGGGTTACCCTTGAAAAAGGCAACTTCCACAACATTAGAGTTGTAGTGGGATCAAAAGGATGGTTGTCATTGCCAACCTAGCAAGGTGTCTGTGCTTTAATACAAAATTTATCAAAGAGAAACCTAGCAGATTAATTTTTTATTAGAATAATACCTTCATATTGGTATTAAATAGGGACTTTTCTACCTGTCATGCAAAATTAAATGCACAGATGCTACACCAACAACAGGGCCAATTGTGAGATTAGAATAAAGTCTATCACGTTCATGAATGGAGAAAAAAGTGATACATTTCTGAGAAAATCTGCAAAACAGAAGAAAGCTGGTGTTCCTACTCCCAAGAGAACTCTTCAAAGGATCATTTCACACAGAGTAGCAGACATAACAAAAATAAAGGCGACAACTTACATTCCTTCAGGCACACATAAAAGAACAGAGAAAAATAACTGGGAAGGCTTTGCTTAATATATGTGATAACCTGGAGTGAATAGCTAGGAGCAGCTCAGCTGCTTAACTAAGCCGAATGATCTTCATAGCTCAAGCAAAAATATCTCCAAAGATCTATATCCCTGATAGTAAAACGACAATGACAATGAAATCTCTAATCATCATCATCAGAACATCCCCAGACAGCAACTGCAGGCAACTTCCTCATTTAACTAAGCATCAGCTTAGCTTTGAGATGGTTCATTTGCCATTAAGAAGAGGAATGGAGATTTTGTATTAATGAGCTGCATCCTTTGTTACCTTTTTCTTTAGCTTAGAAACCAAAAACATTGAGGCATTGAACATATAAAAAGCAAATGTGCGAAAAAATCTCAAGATGCCTATTTCACTGAATAAGCCCAATATTTCTGGCAGGTAGGAGCTCCTACTGTATAAACTACTTCTTTAAGTGCCAATGATGATGTAGTCAAAGGGGCACCATTCATGCAAGAGTAGGTTGGAGAAAAGCATAAGAGTACAGAAGTGACAAGATGGGAGGGAGGGAGGGAGGGAGGAAGGAAGGAAGGAAGGAAGGAAGGAAGGAAGGAAGGAAGGAAGGAAGGAAGGAAGGAAGGAAGGAAGGCTTAAAAAGACATCTGCCTGAAAGGGTGAGATCACCTAAGGCTGTCAAGGATGCTAAATGGCCCCCTAAATGGAGTACTTAACAAGGATGCTCAGTGGATCTAGAATATTGCACTCTCATTTGGGATGTAGAGATGGAATGAAAGAGGGCATGGTTGACTGCTGAACAAGCTGTGTTTGAAACCTCAACATTTCTTTGCAGCTTTTATTTGAAATTTCAATTGTTTAGTTATTTCTAAGGAGGCCATTTAATAATCATTGAAGGCTGCCATCAGGAGAAAAATCAAGCACCTACTTCCAATGTCTTCTGTAATGCTTCTGTCAGAGTTTGTAGTCCTTTCTTTTCTTCTTCTACTCCTTTGAGGGACTGGGCAGTCATTTCCAGCTCTCTGTGAAATAACCATGCAAAGGCCATTGAAGCATATTTTTCAACTCTGTGTTGTAATACAAGACTGAGGATGGGCATCTTTTTAATCATGTAAGTTTTCAAAGAGGAGACATTCAAGATCACAGTAGGCATGGTGGAGATAGAAATGAGGGAAATTTTTATTTTTTTTATTTTTAGAATACTGAGGGTATACTTGAGTGCTTTATTTTTTTTTTAATGGACTCCAATCTATTTTAAAGCCTATGCTACAGTTTTAATATGTTTCCTAACTCAAAAATGGCAGGAAATCACATCCCCAAATGTTGGCATCACAATTTTAGAGAAATCCAGATAATGAAAAAAAATGAAATCTCCCGGATACATTCAATCTTAGAATTGCAAGTTGTGTTTCTTTCTTTCTTTTTTTCTGACATGGGTCAGGTCATATAGCTACATTGCCAACATGATGTTTAATACGTAATATAACAGATAAAACATAACATAAGAAAAAAATTAGCTACTGAAAATCTAAGAACTCTTACAAGGACTTAGCTTATTTTTTCATTACAAGTGACCTGATTTCGTGATAGGATCAGCAAGCACCAACATGTATTTTTTGCTGCTATATCTTAAAAGTAGGGTAGTTTAAGATAAGGGATAGATGCAGTGTGACATTTAGAAGAAAGTGAAAAACACAAATATCTAGCACTTTCTGTCCTTTGCTTTCTGTCTTATCTGAAGAAGAAGGTATGCATTTCTCTTTAAGTGGAAGTACCACATTCACAATATGTGGATATACTGTCTTATATTCCTGCGTTTTTCCACTGGCAGAAATTCTCATCTCTTTCCATCTCCTGGATTTAGGCTCAGGAAAGCCATTTCTATACTCCTTCCTCCACAGAGGTTCACCATCCTATTTCTGCATTGTTTAGAACTTACTCAGTCCAGTGACTGCAGCAGCAAGGTGCGACCCACTATCTCCCATTAGTCAGCTGGAGTAAAAGAGGGTAAATTTTCATTGGCTCAGGATGTTTTGAAGTGAGAAAGGTTGAGATTAAGGTTGAGTTTTAAATGTTTGTCTGAAATGAGGGAGGGAGGTTGAAATGTTGGTGGTGTGGAAGTGTCCCAAAACAACCGATTTCTCCTGAAGATGGCACTGCTTCAAAATTGTCATTTTGTACAAAATGCGGAAAATATTTCCCTCAGCCAACGCACAGCTCAACTTGTACAGATAATGCTAACTAGGCTGTGAGCCATATTTAAAAATTACCATTCATGCCAGCTATTTTTTGGTTCTCTTGATGGCTGAGAGGCATTACCGTTTAATCTGCTCCTGTTCCCCTCGAAGATCTTGTACTACTTCTTCAAACTGCTGCTTTTCTGCCTCCAGTACTTGATTGAGATGCTCCAGAGCCTTAAGAAAAAGACAATAAATGCAGAATTCAAACGACTGCAGAGTTCACTTTCTAGTTAAAGTTTGAACATTAACACAGCTATGTAACAAGTACAACTAAGGCAGTAAAGGTTGACACTAGTGATCAGCTAATGATCAACACAAACTAAGATTTATGAGTCTGCTGTATATGCACTTTCCCCCCTCACAGGTTGCTTTTTGAGCAAACATTGGGAACTTTTCTAAAACAGAGTGCTTTGGAAAGCATTTTTTTTTTTAAATGATGGGGCGAGAAAGACAGCATCTGTTTTAAAGTTGTGCAGCCACAACTAACATTTTTCAGTCTTAAGAGGAAAAATATGCTAAGAAAGTAGACAGGTAAAAGCACACTCTCAGCATTGGGATGACATAACTCCCTATCACACCTCATAATCACTAGGAGTTTAGTCTGTGATCAACCTTACGTTGTAGCTGTTTGATCCTCAGTGAGGAAATTGCTGTTTCAAAAAAGTGGCTGCCTTGGGCTTCAAAGAGCAGACTGTCCTCCCATTCCAGGATTGCCTTCACCTACCCACCACTTTCTGGGTTCCACTGTTAACTACCTGGTGGGATTTCCTGTGTTTCAGGGTGCATAACTAACTAACTAATAGGTAGTGGGCATGGAGAGGTACATGGAATAAAGCATGAGGGAGCACTACCAATGCTCCTGCCCAATGCAACATCTCCTCCTCACATCTCCTGGGATCTGGGCTATCTCTGAACATGGCCTAGATCAGTGTTTCTCAATCTTGGTAGCTTGAAGATGGGTGGACTTCAACTCCCAGAATCCCCCAGCCAGCGCTGGCTGGGGGATTCTGGGAGTTGAAGTCCACCCATCTTCAAGCTACCAAGATTGAGAAACACTGGCCTAGATGCTTCGAATGAATACTGAAGTCACATTCAAAACTAGGCTGCTGACAGGCCACAGGGATGGGGTGAAATAGCCAACAATTGCAAGCAAGTTTTGTCCTCCTTGAACAATATACAAGACAATGGTAGGGATGGCAGGGAAAGACCAAGAAGCACAGTTCTGATCTCATGGCTGGTGTCCTCCCAACTAATAAAAGCAGTCAAAAGTACAAGCACATGAAATTGCTTGTCTGCATAAGCAGCAAAAACATTGTAATAGACCCAATGGTACCCACTATTTGAATTAGACAGCAACCTGTTTAGGTGGTTGGGCTACTGAAGAAGACCCCCTAGGAGGAGAAAATGGAGGAGGCAGGAAACATGTAGTAGTCACCAGAGCTGCTGCCATAATTGCGAACGGGGGCTAGACTGACATCCCAAACTGTGGCAAGATATGTTGATGACTAACCATCCAGAAATACCTGTCTGACCAAATGCTAGTGATGTGGTCCATCTTAGCCAGAGAGTTGCACAAATAGCATAGAACTAGATAATATTTACTGTAAATAGTGACAGAACTAGCAACTGACAGAACCTAGTGGCTCCCTTTTTTCCTCAAATTGAACTTCTATGCAGCATGTGACTATTATTTTATAGAAGAGTTTATTTTTTAAATTCAAGTTTAAAAATAACAAATTTGTGTTCTGGGCAAACTGTATCAAGAGAATTGGGAAAATACTGCTTTAAAAACTGGAGCAGCAGAAGACAATTTTAGCTGCCTCAGCTATGATCTGTAAATAAAAATTGGGTCATTATCTAAATTAGGCAACAATTGATTCCAATAATTATTCAAACACATTTAACTCTCCTCAGGAAAAGAGGTCTATGAGATATTATAGGATTTACTTCCTATAAAGTATTGAGGTCTATGAGATATTATAGGATTTACTTCCTATACAAGAAAGCATCGGTAGAATGGCACAATGCTCAAGGATTGAGAATGTCCACATCTTCCCCCACCAGATGTCTCAGCACTCAGACTTCCCCACTCAACTTTTCTGCATTTTGGCCCCACTAGATAGTCCAAACCAGGAAATCAGCTCCATGGGAAGGCCGAAATTACTTTTACTGAGATTGTCTATGTCAGGGGTCCCCAAACTTGGCAGCTTTAAGACTTGTGGATTTCAACTCCCAGAATTCTCCAGCCAGCATAGCATAGCTGGCTGGAGAATTCTGGGAGTTGAAGTCCACAAGTCTTAAAGCTGCCAAGTTTGAAGACCTCTGGTCTATGTTATAATACAAGCAGAATCTTGCAAGTCTGATTGTGTTGTACAGTATCTCCTCCAGGATGACATCTGCCTGAACCACTTCCAAATGTTATTTCATTTCTCTGAACTTAAAAAAAAAAAACAGCACTGTTTGCCCAGGCAGTATGTTTTCTCCCACATATCTCCCTCAAGGTCACTTTCCTTATTTTCTATACTACAGGCTTGAACTGCCCCTTCTCCCTCCCCACATGTGAAATGTAGGAGGAGGGCAATGGAGCACTAGAAAGCTACATTTCCAATTCTCTTTTGAATACGAGCTGAAATTATATGACAGAGTGGGAAAGGAATTTTATCTTGTTTTATCGCAAAGTCTCAACCTCAAGGGTTCACCCAGGTGTCGCTTTTATTAAGAACTAGAAATGTTGCTCTTCATAGAATTGAGACACTCTTTTCCATCTCCCTCCCTCTATTCTGACTGTTAAGCATTATTTATTTATTTATTGGTTCGATTTATATGCCGCCCTTTTCCGGAGACTCAGGGCCGCTTATAATGCGTTAAGCAATAGTCTTCATACTTTTGTATATACCTACTTAGTAGGGCTTTCGGGCCCCCCCCCAGCGGTGTTTTTTGTTTGTTTGTTTGTTTTATACAAAGTCAGCTTATTGCCCCCACAAACTGGGTCCTCATTTTACCTACCTCAAAAGGATGAAGGCTGAGTCAACCTTGAGCCTGGTGAGATTTGAACTTGCAGCAAATTGCAGCTGGTGTTACTTAACAGTGCTTTAGTCTGCTGTGCCACCAAGGCTCTTATCAGGCTCATACCTTTACAATAGTTTCTATTTGCAGAAACCAAACCAAGACAGGGAGGCAATATCCCTGGGTGAAATAAAGGCAACATTAAAATGACAATGCGACTCCAATTTGTTCAATATGAGAAAGAACCCCTAGTCTTACAAATAGAGACATCATGTTATTTCAAATTGACTGGCAAATCCTGTGATTGGCAAATAGTCTAATGAAAAGCCCATGATGCCTAGCCAGCATATTAATGGGTAATGCGAATTATAGTCCAACAAATTTGGAGGACAAAAGGTTGGGAGAAGGGTGTCTAAAGTCAGCAGTAAACTTTAGACAGGGGAAAAAGCAAGCAGAGGCCAACTACACTGTAATTCAGTGGAACTATTGAAATAGATGATAGATATTTCAGTATGTAAGTTAAGCAATTAAAATGAGAAAAAAACCTCTCTCTGTTCCCTCTGTAGACATAGCTCCTCTGTTTCTTCCATCAGTTTATCTGCAAATAGACAATGACCAATGAAAGTAATCACCATGGAAGGGATAATTGAAAATTATCAGACAGGTTACATGGATCTTGAAAAATGTAGCTTTGGTTCTTGTACAGCACAATGTTCTAATTTGAACCTTATGAGGTAGCTTCAGTAAGCTTGTTTTTGGTTGCATCCATAAAAAATGACAACAAAGAATAATTTGCCCTGCTACTAGTAGTTTTCCCGGCAGAGCTTTAGCTAAAACCAATATGCTATCATTTGCAATTCTCTCACCAGCTTCATCACCTTTATTTAACAGATGAGAGTAAAATCACAGAATATGTGCTAAATTAGGCCAAGAGTAAAGTAGTGGAGAAGGCTTTGATTTATTAAGAGGTTATGACTTCGATGGGGAAAGTGGGCATTAAAATAATAGTGTTCCTAGCAATAATGTGGATGTTGCCTAGAAAACAAGTATGGTAAAATATATGGCTACCCACCAGATTGTTTTCTATAAATTACCTATTAATAATATCACTCTGCTTCGAGTTAAAATACAAGAGAAAATATGAAGCAAGAGGAGAGATACATATGGGGGAGTATTGATTGCACAACATTCTAATTGTTTTTTTCCCCTACACAAGTTTTTTCCCCCTGTCATATGAAGGCTTTAGTTGGAAATAGGAGACTGACTTAGATTATGGAAACCATCTGTATTCCTGAAATTCTCGTTAACTTTGTCCTCCTTTTGCCTGGCCTCATTAGCTCATGCTGCTTGATTAAGGTTATTAGTTATACCAGCTTAAAGATACAAAAGAGCCAATCTCTCTCAGCAGCTATAAAAGATTGCTCTATGGGACTCACCAGAATGTTGCAATCTGATTTTCCTTCAGAGATTTTTAACTACAATTCCCATCATCCTTATGACTATCCATTTGTCTGGAGCTGTTGGACATTTTAGTATGAAAACTCCACCAGGCTACCTAGGCTTGAAGTAGACCTTACTCTCTAAAATGGTGCATGTCTCATATACGTAATTCTCTCCCTTTCATTGCCAGTCCCTCTGAATTGAGAGGGAGGCCTGCACCAGTCTTCCAGTTCTCCCTTATTAAATAGCAGATCCCAGAATTCAGAGTCAGCGTGTAAGGCCAGGTTAGGGAGGCTGCTCTATAGTGAAGACCAACAACTGGAACAAAGTTACAGTACTTGACCAAGATCTGGAACCCTGATTGCACAGGGGAGAGGCATAATCATTCTATGGAGAACTCAGCCTAATGTAGTTATCTCTCGTGATGGATCTTAATTCACATGGGGAAGAGGCTAAGAGTTTTCAGATGCACATCACTGCCCACTTGGCATCAAAAACACAATGAAAATTCAGCAGAGACAACAAGTCTAACAAGGTTATACCCAGTGGTGGGATTCAGCCAGTTTGCACCACTTCAGGAAAACCAGTTGTTAACTTTCTGAGCAGTTTGATGAACTGGTTGTTGGAAGAAATCATTAGGGCAGAGAACTGGTTGTTAAATTATTTGAATCCCACCACTGGTTATACCAGCATGGAGTACAAAGGTTTAAAATGGCTGGCAAGAACAAGAATTAATCAAACCATCAAATTAAACCTTTATCATGGCCATCATTGGGCATAAAACCATAGGGATTATATATTGTAGATGTGAAAAAGCTTGGAAGTACAGATAGTTCTCGACTTATCACCCCAACTGATCCCAGAATTTCTGTTGTTAAACAAGGCAGTTAACTGAGTTTCGCCCCATTTCTTGCTGCAGTTGCTAAGTGAATCATCTCAGTTATTCAGATACTAACACAGTTGTTAATTCAATCTGGCTTCCCCATTGACTTTGCTGATCAGCAGCAAGTCACAAAAGGTGATCACATGACTCCAGACAGAGCAACCACAATAAATATATGCCAATTACTATGCATCCGAATTTTAATCACTGACCATGGGGATGCTGCAATGCCAGTTGTAAGTCTGAAAATTGGCCATAAGCCACTTTTTTCAGTGCCATTGTAACTTCAAATGGTCGCTAAATGAATGGTTGTAAATTGGGGATTACCTGGCCAGGTACTGAAGAGATGGTGATATGAGACAGAGAGGGCTCCTTTCCAAGGGCTTCCCAAAGCTGGAAGGCAGGCACCCTTGAGACACCTCTTATCTTCAAGACCACTTCCTAAACATGTGGGAAACTTCCAAAGCAATTCTTAAGACTCTGGTATGCTCCTATACTATCATCTTCCCAACTGGTTAGAGGCTTATATAACAAAAATAGGCCGCACAATGGGAGACAGTGACTGTGAACTGAGTAGCCTCATTTTAGTGCTCAAAAGCACTTTGGATTCCAAGGAGAAAGCTGCTTAAGTTTTGAAGGGGTGCTTAGATGCCTCCTCTCTGCAGCTCTCAAGACTTCTCCTGGGACTGCCTGACTGTTCTCGGTAATTGCAAAGCGATTCCAGAGAAGAGTCTGTGAGGAAATCTCAGGTATCATGAACTACCACCTTTTAAAGCCTTTTTGCATCTGAAGTGTTGTGCTGCCCTATTTAATAGGTTCATGTACAAATGATAATAATTTTTAAATATATGCTGCTATTAGTTCCAACCTAAATATTCTTGTTTCTCTTTGGCCAGTTGTAGTCCCTGAGCTTCAAGGCTCTCAATCATCGCTTCACCCAGCTGAGCATTTCTCCAGGTCCTTCAAAAAAGGGAAAAGAAAGAGAAATCAAAGAATGAAAACAGCCTCCTTTTCTCTTTCTTCTTTTCTTTCCTCCATTTCCTCCTTTCCTAGGTGTCAAACAAGGGGAGAGGGTGTTTCCTTCTTTCATGTTTTCCCCCAAGACAAAGGAAAAGAACTTTGAAAATAGCTGGCAGTCTTGCCTTCCTTTTGTGCTTTTCAGTTGAACAGATAAAGTGGGAGAAAATGAAAATAACCAGCGCTATGAAGGAATATGGAACTAATTTTCCTTCAAACAATAAAAGGGCCATAACAACAGGGTACCTATATAATTCATTACTTTACTTTAATTTTTTCTTTCAATATATTGGCCTGGACATTTGCCTCTTGCTACCTGGAGCTCCAAACCCTCGCTGCAAATCATAAACCACAATTCTCATGTTTCACTGGCACTGTATCATTTGGTACTTAAGATATTTAACAATATAAAATTGTCCAACATTGTGTGCAAACTGCTTCCATTTCTTGCGAGTCTGCAAAATGAAATTTGGGAATCCTAAAGTACACATGGATCAGGACCAGTGGTGGGATTCAGCCAGTTTGCACCACTTCAGGAGAACCGGTTGTTAACTTTCTGAGCAGTTTGATGAACTGGTTGTCGGAAGAAATAATTAGGGCACAGAACCGGTTGTTAAATTATTTGAATCCCACACTGATCAGGACACTAAGGATTTAGACCAGGTTTCACCTTAGATGACTACAGAACCCAGATTTATGTTGCAGGCAGGTATGGAAATCTCAAGATGGATTTTTTCCCCTTATATTGAATGTTGGAAGAACTCCCAAATGACTGCTGCATTCAGATATGGTTGGCTGGCATAGATTTATTTATTTATTTATTTATTTATTTATTTTTTCAATTTGTATACCGCCCTACTCCCGAAGGACTCAGAGCGGTGAACAGCCATGGAATAAAACATATGAATACAAAATTTAAAATAAAATAAAACGAATTAAATAATTTGGCTGAAAATTTAAAACCCCAATAATTTAAGACCAAATTTAAAATTTCCAATTAAAAAGGGGAAAAACTTAGGTCAACTTTGATGAAATAAGAATGTTTTGAGCGTGCGACAGAAGGTACGCAGATCCGGGATCCTCCATATCTCCGGGGGGAGCTCGTTCCAGACAGTAGGTGCCCCCACAGAGAAGGCTCTCCCCCTGGGGGCCGCCAGTCAACATTGTTTGGCCGACGGCACCCGGAGGAACCCCTCTCTATGGGAGCGTACTGGTCGGTGGGAGGCTATTGGTGGTAGCAGGCGGTCCCGCAAATAACCAGGTCCTAAGCCATGGAGGGTGATAACCAAGACCTTGAAGCGCACTCAGAAGACCACCGGGAGCCAGTGCAGCTCGCGCAGGAGAGGTGTTACATGGGAGCGCCATGTCGCTCCCATTACCACCCGCATGGCCGCACTCTGCGCCAGTTGGAGCCTCCGAGTGCTCCTCAAGGGGAGCCCCATGTAGAGAGCGTTACAATAGTCCAGACGAGAGGTGACAAGGGCATGAGTGACCGTGTGTAGGGAGTCCCGATCTAGAAAGGGATGCAACTGGCGGATCAGGCAAACCTGATGAAAAATCCTCCCAGTCACGGCCGTCAAGTGCTCTTCTAAAGACAGCCGTGAATCCAGGAGGACACCCAAGTTGCAAGCCCTTTCCCTTTACTCAGTTGTGTGAGGGGGTGAGAGATATTGCATTAATTCCTATTCTGTTCTCACCCCAAGTTGAGAGTACAATAAAAAGGGAGATAGATCTTGCTGCACAGCTCTGTCACAGATGGCTAGTTGGCTCCCGCAATCCTACTGAAGCCACATTTTTCAGAATGTTCTTGACCTTCACAGTCAAGCTACCCTCTTTAACTAAACAATTGCATGACTGATGAAGCAATTCTTCAAAGCTATTTTAAGCTAGTACCAGGCAGTAAAGATGCTCCTCCATGTATTTGCCTTGAAGCACTGGGCAGGAAAGATGAGAGAAGATGAGCAGGACAGAGCAAACCATGTAGATTAGAAGATAGCTAATGACATGAGGAATTACTCCAGAGTAATTTATTATTGCTGGCCTATAGCCAGGAATCTTGGCAGACTAAAGCACTCTGTCTCTGCTCCTTGGGAAAGACCCCCCTCCCTCCTGCAAATCTGTGCTACATTTCCACCCCAGTAAGAGATCATCATCTATTGCTCTGTCTTGTACTCTCCATTTAAGTCCCTCTAAATGTAAATTAACCTTACCCTCAAAGTCCCTGTCGAAATGAATGGCAACCCAAATGGCAAAACTAGTCCTGTAGCAGAGACAAAAGGTGAGTGCTCCCCTCTTAACCTCCCACATTAGGACATCAGTCTGGGCTGCTTTCCCCTGCAAAGCTGGCAATTTGGGAAGAACAGCATTGCACTTAATGGGAGAAGTATGTGGTTAGATGAATCTGTAGCCTGACCCTTGGTGTTTCATAAGCTTTACATCAGCAAAGAATTTAAAGCTGTTTTAACCATGCCCCATTGGCTGACTATCTGGGACCATTTACTGTGTACTGCCTTTTTGATGGGATCACTAATTCCACTCATTCTGGCTACAATATTCCTCTTCTAAATTACATTCTCCATTTTTAGCTAAAGATAGATGACAGGAGTCAAGAGCCCTTGAACTGAACAGGTCCTCCTGACTCTCTTCCAGCTTGTTCAAGCCAGATATGTTTATCCATTTGACATGGAGTTTTTCCCACTGTTGAAATGAGTATCATCACCCCATCCTTGAAATGTCAGAAAACCAATCAAGAACAAAATTGACTGTCCCCATTGCTGATCCCTACCTTGCTTCTATTCCCACAGTGCTAGGCACCTACTTTTCCTTCAAAATAATAGTGATAAGCCAGTGGTGAAATGTAAAATTTGTTACTACCGGTTCTGTGGGCATAGCTTGGTTGGGGGTGGTGGTGGTGGTAATATGACTGAGTGGGCGGGGCCAACTTTTTTTTTAACTTTTAAAACCATTTTTTCTATAACGTCTTCGGCTGAAGAGTTGTAAAAAATGCTTTTAAAAGCCTCTGATGATCCCAGCTGACTTGCCTGATCGGCAGAGGCTTTTCTTTCTTTTTAAAGCCTCTGACGATCCCAGCTGATTTGCCTGATTGGCAGAGGCTTTGTTTTTACTTTTAAAAGCATTTTTTTCAGCCAAAGAGGTTTTAGAGAAAATGCTTTTAAAAATAAAATAAAAAGCCTCTGATGATCGTGCGGCTCAGCTGGGCACGGGGGGTGGGGAGGGATTTTTGCTACTGGTTCTCCAAACCACCCGCCGCCATCACTACTAGATCAGGCAATCCGGTCTGAACCAGGAGCATTTCACCCCTGTGATAAGCCTAATTAATTTTATATATCATGAGGCTGCTCTTGGGTAGTATAGGGTGGGGATTCTATTTTAATACAGGCACAGATGAGAATGATTTCGGCCTGTCTCACACAGGGGCTGAGGAAATCACATGGAGGCAAGGTCATAGGGACATGGCAGAAAAAAAATGTTGCAAATGTATGCTTGTGTTATAGCTGGATTCAAGTGGGAAAAAGATTCCTAACCAAGATAATAGCAATAGCACTTAGACTTATATATCACTTTACAGCCCTCTCTAAGTGGTTTACAAAGTCAACATATTGCCCCCAACAATCCAGGTCCTCATTTTACCCAACTCGGAAGGATGGAAGACTGAGTCAATCTTGAGCCTGGTGAGTTTCGAACTGCCAAATGGGAGCAGTTGGCAGTCAGCAGAAGTAGCCTGCAGTACTGCACTCTAATCACTGTGCCACCATGGCTCAGTCTGAATCAAAGGTGACATTTCAGATAGGCAGAGACGAGTTATCAGCCTGGGACACATTCACCCAAAAGTCAATCCCATTGCATTCCATGGGATCTAGGAAATGCATTTTATGTGGCTGCCTTGGGGGTCAGATGTACTGTATATTAAGGAAAGAAGCTAATGCAGGCTCCATCCCACAGTTTCTCTTCAGAATGATATTTCTTTCCTAGCAGCCTTTTCCCACTGCTGAATTAAAATGATATTTAGTCATCCCTGAGTCACTGCAAGACAAGGCCAGCATAACATTTGCTATCTCTCATCTCCATTACCAATCCTTCTCCTGCCTTCACTGAATTGTTAACACTCAATTGTTCAGTGCCACTCATAGGCCATGGCATTCGCTTGCTCCTTGGATTTCTGCCATCTGTTTTCAACATATCAGAAGCCAGAAGGGAAAAGATCACTAATTGGAAACCAGAAGGCTTTCACTTCAGAGCTTGGCCTAACTTCTCTCCGTTGGTTTGTTTGACCTTTTGTTTTACATAATATTTGCACATTTCCTAAAATTAAAATAATTGAATTTTAAAAAAATCTATTGGAAAACACAAGGGCTGAAAGAATTTTAGAGAGGAGGGCATTCCTGCCATAAATGTACAACCAGTTAGGTCCTCTAGAATAATTGAAACTGACTAGCCCATGAACAATTTGCTTTCTTATTGTGGGAGGGGGAATATTGAAATTGACAAATAGAGGGGAAATGACGAACAGCTAAACCTTGTGTTCCTTGCTGAAAGAGTGGAGTTCTGCTATCTTCCCTCTATTATATTTCATCCTGCCTTTATTAGTTTTACAAATAACTCAAGATGGTAACATATCTAATACACCTTCCTCCTCCTGTTTGCCCAACAACAATCCCATGAGGTGGGTTGGGCTGAGAGTGATTGGCCCAAGGTCACCCAGCTGACTTTCATAGCTGAGGCGGGACTAGAACTCACAGACTCCCACTTTCTAGCTAAGTGCCTTAATTGCTAGATCAGACTGGTTTTCTCTATTCGACAGAAGCCTAAAGAGAAATTGATATCAAAAACAGAGAAGTTTTGGGAGGTAACAAATTTGAAAGGAACTGGGGAAACAAAGTGTTAACAGAGAGGGCAGAGACACAGACATTAATATCTGATTTGTCCAGAAGACAATATATGTAGCTCAACATTGAATTGTCGAGTCCTTGTTGCTCTCTGAATTTGGTTGTTTGGAAGTTTCATTACCTGACTAGGTAACACCATCAGTGCTAATGAGTATGGAGTTTCTCCCAATTTATTTGCAGTAGTTTGCTCTGCCAGTGTTAGTGGAGGGTGTGGATTTCTCCTTGATAAGGATATTGGTTTTTTGTTTGTTAGTTTATTAATTGGTTCTACTCAGAGCTATGTGAATATCATAGATCCAGTAAGCAATTACCAAGTTGGGCATCCAATCACATTCTTAAAATCAAGTCCACAGCCCAGGGCAATCCATACACAATAGCATTCTATTGATTTTGCTGGGAGAATAAAGCATATGTCTAAAAGTGATTATGTGCCACCCAGAATTGCAATGGAGTTGGACAGCCTTATATATTTAATTAATAATAGTAACAGCAGCAACAAAAGCAGTGATAAATAATATGACGCACCCCCTGTGTATCCTGAGAGGCAGATAAAATAATGGGATCAGCAAAAGCAGGACTTATTGGAAGTCCTGCATGGTGAATTCTTCCAAGGTAGTAATACTTGTGGGATTGAACTGTTTATATTAACCAAAATATTTGCAAAACCAAAGAGCACTTCCAGGCCCTGCTTGCACTGATCTTTCATGTTGTCACTCTCCATTCATAATTCTCCCATCTTCTCTCTATCCTGACAGGCTATTTTAAAGAGGAAGGAAGAAGCATCCAAGCCACCATACTGCGCAATGCCTAATGACCACTAGAGCTCCAAAATAAAAGTAATGGTGACTTGGGTACAATTCAAAATCAAGACTAGCAAAATGGGGTGATTGCATGGCACACTTACACTTTTCCAGACTCCTGAAGCATCTCCAACCACTGGGATTGTTCATAAGCTGATTCTGCTGCTAGTACAATGTTACCCTAAAAAAAAAAAACAACCCCAAATCATAAACCCCATCTTTTCTTCAAGAGAAACTGGCATGTAAACACAGCTCATCAAAGAGGAAAACAAACAACCATTACTATGATTAAGAAAAAGAAGACTAACTGCAAATACATACATCAGTTTTATTTGTATGACTTTCCCAGAGTAATACTGGGAATGGTAAATGTGAAAACAATTTGCATTGATCCCTAGAAGAAAGTAGTGAAAGTTAACCAATTGAAAGTGATAGTCTACAAACAGATGAAAAATCTTAGGGATTTCTAAAGTCACAGCTAACAATTACCTGGCAGTTACACTCATGTAAAACATCACAGGTCACCCAGTCTGTTAGCAAATAAACTGCCAAAGGGAAATCAGATTAAAAGAATAACAGAGTTGGAAGGGACCTTGGAGGTCTTCTAGTCAACCCCCCTGCGTAAGTAGGATACCCTATATCATTCTGGACAAATGGCTGTCCAATCTCTTCTTAAAAACCTCCAGTGGTGGAGCACTGTTTTGCTGCTTGGATATTTCTGCTGCATGCTTCTGTTGGGCAATCTACTTCTTTACTGTCTAATTAGCAACTTGTGTAGTATTAAAAATCTATTAAATGGAACAAGAAAGAAGAAGAAAAACACTTTACATGGAAGTCCTCATGAGAGATTTTCATTGCATAAGGCATATTGGATTCTTCTTTGGCTTCTACGATGCATCCACCAAGAGGTATCACACCCTGAGGAGGCACCAAAGATTTCAGACAATTGGTTACAATCACAATTGCGAAGTGACATGATGCAGTTAGAACAAGATAAGATTGAGAGTTGGGCATCCAGAATGGTGGTCCTCATAGAGCTAATGATAACAGAGAAATATATACAGGAAGTACTATGGCTTAGAAACAGCCATTAGTTATGAATAGGCTGTAGTCCTTAAAATGGCAAAAATTATTTATTTGTTTGTTTGTTTACCTACTTATTTACTTACTTATTTAATATACTTCCGCTCTCACTGTTTGGAGCAACTCTGGCTGAGTGGCTGACCATCAACAAGATCTGACTTGAAAAGGCAGGTGGCACATCCTCTACCCCCTGCAAATCAATGAACCACTGAAGCTACATAATGTCTCCATGAGTGTCGCAAAATAGTGCATGTATGTTAATATACTGCTCAGCCTGTTTTCAATGGTTCCTGAAAGCATGGCATGGCTTCAACAATTCCCCAGCTAGAGAAAGTGGAATGTTGTCCTCTTTTTGTCTATTTCGAGTGATGTCATGCTCCTGTATTTTTCTGACTACATAGTAAGACAAACATTTGACTAAATAACCTGTTCCAGTTTACGTACAAATTCAACTTAAGGATAGAGTTCAGTGGTGGGTTTCTACTGGTTTGCCCCAGTTCGGGCAAACCAGTAGCGACGGTGGCAGGAGGCTCTGCCCACCCTCCCAGACACCATCACGGGCGCTCTGCGCATGTGCAGAAGCGCCATGCACGCTCACAGTTCCGAACCGATAGCGAAGGTAAGAACCCACTACTAATAGAGTTAGGAACAGAACTCTTTCTTAACTCTGGGCCTTGCTGTTCAAGGCTCACTTAGCTCACAGATACTAACACACCAGTGGTGGGTTTCAAAAATTTTTATTACCAATTCTGTGGATGTGGCTTGGTGGGCGTGGCAGGGGAAGGATACTGTAAAATCTCCATTCCCACCCCACTCCAGGGGAAGGATACTCCATTCCCACCCCACTCCAGGGGAAGGATACTCCATTCCCACCCAACTCCAGGGAAAGTTACTCCATTCTCACCCCACTCCAGGGGAAGGATACTGTAAAGTCTCCATTCCCTTCCCAATCCAGGGGAAGATTACTGCAAAATCCCCATTTCCTCCCAATCAGCTGGGACTTGAGAGGCAGATAATAGATGGGGGCAGGGCCAGTCAGAATTTTTACTACCGATTCTCCGAACTACTCAAATTTTTCACTACCGGTTCTCCAGAACTGGTCAGAACCTGCTGGATTTCACCCCTGATATAGACGTGAAATGCAACCAATTGTAAGGACCTATTCTGTCAAGAACAGTGTGTAGGAGTGGAAAGAATTCTGTCATGGGATGTATGGTTATTGGTTCTTTCCTATTTGTTTCACAAATTTGCAACAGTGTTAAGTGTTACAAATTTGCAATGAGTTTATTTTCTCATTTGTTCCTATATGTTGATATTATGGAAAGAAAATAAGTGGAAACGATAAAAATCATAAGCTGGTAATGACTGAAAGTTCTCCTCCTCCTCCTCTGTAAATGTGGAAGGATGTTTACACAAAGGCTTTATCTGGAAGCTCTCTTAGCTTCCCTGATACATAAGAACCTCTTCCAAAAAGGAAAAGGAGTACAAATAATTCAAACATGTTGTTGCTAGTTGTAAACTTTTTCAACAGTGAGTGTTTGGCCACTATTTTCCATGCACTGGTGACCTCTAGCTTACTCTATTGGAATGTATTTCTTCTTGAGCCAATCTTTAACATTTCTTCAATATTTCAATAATGCCAAATTCAGCAGATAGATCATATGGATGAGCCTTGGTGGCACAGTGGTTAGAGTGCAGTACTGCAGGCTACTTCTGCTGACTGCTGGCTGCATGCAGTTCGAATCTCACCAGGTTCAAGATTGACTCAGCCTTCCATCCCTCCGAGGTGGGTAAAATGAGGACCCAAATTGTTGGGGACAATATGCTGACTCTGTAAACTGCTAAGAGAGGGCTGTAACAGCACTGTAAAGCGGCATATAAGTCTAAGTGCTATTGCTATTGCTGTATATTTGGGCCAGTTAACACTAAACGTAGTTTGTCACCATGAGAGAAGACAAAATCTTCAAGCATGGCATCCTATTGCTAGAATACTCTTAGGGTGGCTTATCTAGAGCCACCTGCGTTTCCCCCAGTGCAAGTGAAGATGTTTCTCTTTATCCAGAATCTCCAGCATGGTACAAGAATTGGATGATCAAAGAGATTTCATCTTCTATACAAACTTTTCTTGGTTTGCTTTGTGCTTATTTCAAAACAGCTGAGTCATGAGCATTTCCCATCTGCAAAATGCTCATGATTGACAAAAGAAGAAGGAAGGGATTTCCATGGATTTGTCAGCCCTCTAGAGCCTTCTGAAACCCACCATACCAACATTTGGCATGAGATACTATAGAAGAAAATGGAATTGGTGAAAATCATGTTATATATCTTCAACTGCATGGGGTGGGGGCAGGGGTGGGAGAGAAGTCTTTAAAGTCTAAAGCCTGGTGTGATAATGGCATTTTATATAAAAATATAAAGGTCTGTAATTTGTACTGGTGTTTTTACTAAAATGCCAGTTATAAAGGTGTTTTATTAAACAACAAACTATAAAATGTATCTAAATTAATGCTATGGAAGCAATAGAACATAGATCAGGATCAGCTGGTAAATCTCTTAAATTACAAGGTGTAGATGAAAAGTACTCTTGACTGCCAATTCATCATAAAGACAGAAAATACACTGATATTGCCTGTTTTCTAAATGAAACTGGTGAAAAGAAGGAAGTTTTTGGGGGGGCGGCGGCTAACAGAAGTACACCTAGAGAACTGCACATGCTGTTCCCAGGCTGAGCATATACTGTATATTTAGCGGCACCTTTTATTTAAAGGCAGAAGGGCATAATCACCTCCATGAATTATTACTGAGTTTCTGAATAAAAGCAAAGTGAATGTCAGAAGCCTTAAGCCAGTCCACTCTGATGCATAGCCCCACAGTTTGTGAAATTCCTAATGTTCAGGGTGTTCAGAAAAGGAGTAAAATTTCAAGAATAAGAAGTATAGAATGGAGAAGCTTTATTTACTTACAGGTAATCTTGGTTAATGACAGTAATTGGGACCTGGAATGCTGTTGCTAAATGATATAGTCATAAAGTGTGATATCACATAACCATACTGTCCTACGATAGCAAATTCCAGCAATAATAATAATAATAATAATAATAATAATAATAATAATAATAATAATAATTTAAATTTGTATACCACCCTAAGTTCTAATTCATGTTAAGCAATGGCAACTGCAATACTATTTAGACTTATATACCACTTCATCATGTTTTACAGCCCTTTCTACGCCGTTTACAGAGTCAGCATATTGCCCCCAAACAATCTGGGTCCTCATTTTACTGACCTTGGAAGAGTGGAAAGGCTGAGTCAAACTTGAGCAGGTCAGGATTGAACTGCTGGCATTGGGAATGCAGAGTTAGCCTGCAATACTGCATTCTAACCACTGTGCCTTTAAGCAAATCCCGCATGGTCATTAAATGCAGTGTCATATGATCACCATCTGTGACCTTGTGGTTGACTTTCCCATTGATTTTGCTTGTTGGAAGCCAGCTATGAATGTCATAGGAGTGCTCATGTGACCACAGGATTCTACAATCATTATAATTGTGAGCTGGTTGCCAAGCACCCAAATTGCAATCACGTGACTGTGCGGATGATGTGATGGCTTCAATTTTGAGGACAGGCTGTAAGTGTCCTTCAGTGTCATTGTAACTTCAGTGTCATTGTAACTTTGAACACTTGCTGAATGAATGGTTGTCAACAGAGGACTATCTGTATTTATTTACTTACTGAATATAATTATATGCTGCTCAGTTCCTAACGGCTCTGAGTTGCTTACGTCAAGGAACAAATATCATTATAACAGAATCAATCAATCAATCAAAACAATCATTCCAGATGGCTTCACACAATCCTAGTTGTCCTGAAATGTTTTCTGAAGTGCACAACTTCCAGGCTTGTTGGAAGCTAAACAAGGAAAGAGTAATCTGGATTTCAAGGGGATTAAAAGTACATTCTATATTTGATGGTTTACTATCCAGGTAATCTTAAGTACACAGTGTAGCTTCATTTAATTTTTAAAAAAAGTTCATTTAAGTACACAAATATGTTTTGTGAAGCACAAATCCAGTTGTTCTAGATTCCCTCCTAATAGGACCCTATCTGAATGTCTTTGGAGATGTTGCTAACCTTTGGATGGATATTGAAGTACCGATTATTTTCAAAGTTCTTCTTTTCACTCTCAGCATAGTAAAGCAGAAAACTTTCCTTGATGATAAAGAATCTGAAAAAGAAACGTATCTTTATGTAAAATTTTTAACTTGACAGAATTTGTAGTTATTTGGACCCTGGTGGATGCCATGGGTCCACAATGTAGTAGAAAATGCTGATGTACCTGAACAAGTATGAATTGGCCTTTCTGTATAGGTTTAGTCATTTTCTTATGACACCTTTTGCTATTCTACTAGAATCATTTTGAGGAAACTTGCCTTCTGCTGTGTTCTCTACACATCCTATTTTGCATTGCAGTGATTACAACCTTTTGGTTTACATTCTTAAGCCTAAAAGAAGATAGTTGAAATTACCTTTTCAGTATTTTTTCAAGTGTAAGTATTGCTACCCAGAAAAATTGCATATACCTGTACTATCACACACTGAATTTTGAGGGGAAAAAAGTAATGTGGTATTTTTAAATATGGTATTTATTTGTTTAAAATGCCTTCTATATTAGCTTCCAAATTATAGAAAATTTGGAAACAATTAAAAATTTTGAACTCCTTCACAGAAAAAACCAAAAAGATATACAGGTAGTCTTTGATTACTGGCTGCTTTGTTTTGCAACCATTTGAAGTTGGGACAGTGATTTTAAAAAAAAGCTTGTGACTATTCCTCACATTTATGACCCTCTCAGTGATCACCATTGCCATTTGTGTGTTTCTTAACTAGCTTGTAACAAACATAATAAATAGAAAAGGAAGAAGTAAACTTGATTTGCTTAATGAGCAAAGAGGAAGGGAAGTTGTAAGCCTATCACAGTCACGTGATGTATCACTTAGTGACTGTGGAACTTAGTGGTGGACTTGCTGCTCTCAATTATGATCACTAAGTGAGGACCGCGTGTATTGGGAGACTTAGTGGCTGGGTAAAGTCACTGTAAAGAAGTGAATTGCTTTAAAAAGAAATGATAAAACATATCAATGTTGCATACTGGTGATATATGAGAAAATTCTTGACATCATCAAATTCAGCTTAGTAATTATAGCTCAGAAAGTAAATATAAATATACTCCCTTGTACTTCTCAATGTAATGATTCACTCTAGCCATTATATATGTACAAACAATATTCACTGAAGACATATTGTACATAATGTACCAAATGCATAATGAGATCTAGATTTTTTTATAACGACACTTTAGTTTCTCATCGGTAAGCACGCTAATGAAATACGTGAAAATAAATCTTAAAATCCACTGGCATTGTCTTTGGAGTGGAAGAATAAAGCAAAATGCAATTATCCAAATTGGAAATGTCTTTCACAAAAGGAATTAAGATAAGAGATGTATTTGTCCTGAGTTATAGACAAATTTCAGAGCAGTTCCAATTCTCAGCAACTCTCTTAGCAAAAAGAAAACATTTTCTGTCTAAACAGAACGAAGGCACCTTTCAATTCTTTGAAGTTCCTGATGAAGTTTTCTTTAACTTCCTCATAAAATCAGACCAGAATCATTTCTGTCAACAATGGCATGGCTAAGCACCAATTACTTTACCACCCATATCTCAAAGACAAAATATCACCTCTGTCAGGTTTCGATGTCATCTCAAATAAATTGCACTCCCAAACAATTAATCTTTGCTGAAATATTCCATTTATTGAGTACGACAGATCTGGCCCCGACTTCGTCGCAGCCGATACTAACCCTCTGACCCCCAAACCCTTCCCTTTCTGTTCCCCAATTCTCATCTTCTCATTGGCCATCTTCCAAGTCAATCTCCCCAGCTTCTGACCTCAGCCTACAGGAATGTCCCCCTCCCCTCTCATCTCCTAGGGGATATTATCTACAGAGAAAATAAGTAGGTGAAAAGTCAAGCCTTGTCTCCTCCTTTTTATGGCAGCATCAGAATGCTGACAACCTCTATAATATAGGCACATTAAACTGAGAATACATAGATGTTTTAAAATGAATGGAATATAAATTACTTTTGAAACAATAACTTTGCAGCAGGATTATCTTGAGAGTCAGAAGCTTTGGGACTGGGTACTCACAAATGTGAATACTGGATAACCCAGGGGTTGCTTTCTTCTTAAAAGAAACATTCCTTGAATGTTATCCTAGATTCCATCCTTCCTTTCATAGCTCAACTAGTCTCAATACCATGGAATGTTTTGGACAGTTTTCTCTGGGCCACCATCTATATCTGATCCTGAACAGAAATAATTTTGTAAGAAAAGCTAAAAGGACAAAAATGTGTCCAAATGCCAAATCAAAAACTATGGTGGTGTTGCTGCTTCAAATCTTCCACAATTTAAAATGAGAAGGCCCCAAGCGCACAAGATTGGCAATTCTCACAGATTGTCAAACATTGTGATTATATGTATGGATATACAAGGGTGAGCGGGAGACTTTTTTGTTACCCATTTTGAGAAATTATCTGCAGGATCTTTGCTATTCAACAGTGATTTACAAACCACAACCAGGAGTTTGTGTTTCTCTATCTGAATAATTTCATTTGCTACCAAATGAATCTGCTATATCTGGGCTGCAAAAAAATCTGGACAACCATTAGATGGCAGCAAAGAGTTTTCTACTAAATATTTCTTTGTTTCCATCCAGAATTTTGCAATCTGCAAGTAGAGGTGGGTGCTGTGCTATAAAATCAAGAGTGAACCATGAGTTGTTTGTTACAAAATGAGTTACACATACATGTAGCATAGTTGAGAAAAATATATACATTCTGTGATCAACCCTCAGAAAGTCTGTTTTCTGCAGAAAAAAATGCTGCTATGGTTTCTAATGTATGCAGTTAATGAGCTCATTTAGCTAATATTTATAAACTCTTTGAAAACTTAAAAGAACTCAATTAAGTACACTCCGATTTTTAACATTCTTCGATCTAAGGTCCACAGATTTTTTTTCTTTTCTACTGTACTGTTCTAAAACATCCAGGTAATGCACCAAATAATGCACACAATTGAAACTGGGATAATTTTCATCCTTTGGGAGACAGATTCTGGTAGAAATGAAACAAGAGCGTCTCCAAGACTTTCCATATCTCAAATGTACCTACTGAGATGGCATACTTTTTTGTTACATGTTTTGGCAACAAAACCAAGGAGAGATGAGGTTGGTAGTTCTGCTTATTAAATGGAAAAGAGAGAGATTTAATTTAGGGAGGAAAAAAGCTTCAGCATGGATGATTCAAAGCATCTTTGTAAACTTTGGACGTCCAGATTGATGTTGAAGTTTTCTATTTAATTCAATGAACTCATAAGTAAGGCAGAATCTAATACTTAAAGCTATACATTCCCTGCAACAATTCCTGAAGCACAGTTACTCATGGGATCTTAGTTCTTGTTTAGGAAAAGGTTCTATCTACTGTTATTCCAAACCTTCAGCTGTCCGTAGTCACTAGGTATGAGCCTGGGGGTGAGAAAGATAGCTAGTTGGGGGTCATTTCTTTATATTCTAATTGTAATTGCCTAGTGTTGATCAGTTTCCTTTTAAATAGGTTTTGCTCCTGTGTTTCCTCTGATCGATCAGTACCAGCTGCTATACGCCCATTGAATTGTTGTGGCTATTTTAGCAGAGTGCTTGTCAAACTGTGACAGATGAATCATGCTATGTTTTAGAGCTGGGTCAACATCACTGCTGTTTGGTGACACTCTAATAATAAAGTCACAAAAATTGATGAAGCTGCAAGACTGCCTCCTCCAGGGAATGCAAAAAAAGAGGTTTGCAAGAGGAACTCTTTCCTCTCTTTTACTGATGGTTGCTTTCAACTGGTAGAATTAAATCTATCAGTTATTAAAACAGAGGATTCTTCTGGAGGTTTTTAAGAAGAGACTGGACAGCCACTTGTCTGAAATGGTATAGGGCCGTGATGGTGAACCTATGGCACGCATGCCATAGGTGGCATGCAGAGCCCTCTCTGCGGGCACATGAGCTGTCACCCCAGCTCAGCTCCGCTGCACATGTATGCACGCCTCCTGCTGGCCAGCTAGTTTTCGGGTCTCTGCCGCGCATGTGCGGGGAGCAGGGGGCATGTGGGAGACGCATGTGTATGTGTGTGGGGCGGGGCACACATGAAGATGGGGTGCATGCAGGGGTCATGAGTGCATGCACGGGGGTGGGATGTATGTGGGAGATGCATGTGCATGTATATGGGATGGGGCGCACACAGAGGTGGGGTACATGTAGGGGGGTCATCTGTGCATATGCAGGGGCGGGGTGCACATGGAGGGGAATGTGTGCATGCGTGGGGGCGGAGCGCATGTGGGAGATGCAGGTGCATGTGTGGAGGTGGGTCACACACGGGGGTGGGGTGCACGCAAGGGTGGTGTGTACACGGGGTCACGCATGCGCAGGGGACAGGACACATGTGGGGGGCACACACGCATGTATGGGGGTGGGTGCACAGGGAGGTCATACGTGCATTGCATTATGGGTGTGCGTGCACATGCACGCTTTTGGCACTCGGTGCCGAAAAGGTTAGCCATCACTGGTATAGGGTTTCCTGCTTGAGCAGGAAGTTGGACTAGATCTCCAAGGTCCCTTCCAACTCTATCATCCTGCATTTTGTCACATCAGAATCAGCTCTTTCTCTAAGCGCCTTCATTGATATAGCTTAGAATGTCACTTGTATTCCTTAAAAAGGCAGAAACTTCTTTTTGTTGACTTATACTGCTGGTGTTTTTAAAAATATCATACTATAAAAGCATCATACTATAAATTTATAAATATAAATTAGAAATGAAAATGAAGATAATAGGGAAATGGGGAATGGAAAGAAGGGAAAAAAGAAGTGTGGGATAAGGGGGGAAAGAAGAAAAAAAACATTAACTTCCAACTTTTTTCAGTGCAATAGAAGAAAAATGCAGGTCAAAAGCTGCTTCTTCGTTTTTTAGCTAATATATATTAATTATTTCTATCATAACAAAAGCAACTGAACAGCAAAGCCCAAGGTCAGAATTTCATTCTTCCCCCTATCTTGGGCACAAAACTGTAGAAACAAAACTGGATAGATTCTTTTCTTTTATTAAAACAGTTAATTAGGATAACTTTGCTGGTTCCATCCATTTCCCCCATCCATTCTTCCATTGTGGAGATTATTAGGAGTAGGGAATTTTAATAGTTTGCTCCTCATTATCTGCAGCATGCTTTTTGTGAGGGAGAAAGTTAAATCGAAATCACCTTTTGACAAATTGTTTAAGCCTCCCTTTCATATTTGTTGCCATCTAAATTGAAATCACTCAACATGCATCTAAGTTTATTTGTTCTTCCCAAATAAATGGCATGGCATGGCATGGGGTTTGTCTCTATTACATGATTATTATTTTTTTAATTTGATTTATATGCCGCCCTTCTCCGGAGACTCAGGGCAGCTTACAATGCACTAAGCAATAGCCTTCATTCTTTTTGTATATTTATACAAAGTCAGCTTATTGCCCCCACAACTGGGTCCTCAATTTACCTACCTTAGAAAGGATGGAAGGTTGAGTCAACCTTGAGCCTTGGCGAGATTCGAACCTGCAGTAATTGCAGGCAACTGGTCTTAATAACCAGCTTAATAACAGGTTGCCTTAGACCCTGTACTACCAAGGCTCTTGATGTCAGTCTAGTGTGTCCCACAGAAAGAGCAACATAAAGCCTAATAAAAGTTTTGACATCTAAGTGTGCCTAAGACAGAGCCTTTCATTGAAAGGATGGGAGCAACATCCAGATGGGGATTCAGCTGTGGAGAGCAGAGGACTTGTACACTTCTCTGGGTTCTATCTAGACTAGCCCTGTGCTTGTTGTGTGCCTTGATAAGACTTGCTGTCCTTCAAGTTAATAGGCCTTGTTATCCCTATGCAAATAATACATTTGCTTGCAAAAGTGAAATATCTTGACTATTGTCTCTTCTCATTGCAGATTAGTAACACTTAACACTGTTGCAAATTCGTGAAACAAATAGGAAAGAACCAATAACCATACATCCCATGACAGTAATCCTTTTCACTCCTACACACTGTTCTTGAGGGAATAGGTCCTTAATTTAGGAGTACCATAAGTACAATTGGTTGCATTTCACGTCTATATCAGGGGTGAAATCCAGCAGTTTCTGACAGGTTCTGGAGAACTGGTAGCGGAAATTTTGAGTAGTTTGGAGAACCGGCAAATGCCACCTCTGGCTGGCCCCAGAGTGGGGTGGGAATGGAGATTTTGCAATATCCTTCCCCTGGAGTGGGGTGGGAATGGAGATTTTATAATATCCTTCCCCTGGAGTGGAGTGGGAATGGAGATTTTGCAGTATCCTTCCCCTGGAGTGGGGTGGGAATGGAGATTTTGTAGTATCCTTCCCCTGCCATGTCCACCAAGCCATGCCACCAAGCTTCGCCCACCAAGCCACACCTCACCCACCAAGTCACGCCCACCAAGTCACGCCCACCAAGCCACACCTCGCCCACCAAGTCATGCCCACAGAACCGGCAGTAAAAAAAATTGCATTTTACTACTGGTCTATATGCATTTATTAGCTGAAAGCACAACTAAAATAGAGATTCCAGGCAAATTTTATATACTGTCTTAACATGATATTAGAGATCTCTTTTTAAAAATCCTTTCTATTCTTGATAGGCTAACAATAGAGAACGAGAGTTTTCTCTGCTACAGTACGTGGACCTTAGTTTCCACAAAAATCTGACTGGTATTGAAGAGAATATTTCAGCATCTCTGTTTGGGCCAGCTTAATGGAAATAGGCAACTCAGGGGAGCATAGATAACAATCATCTTCCTGCCAGACAGAAGGTCCTGCTTTCCTTATAGGACATTTAGTTCTTTAAGAAGAGGGACCTCAGCTCAGCAGAGCCAGAGAATATTGATGATCTGAGGAAGTGACAGCTCCTCATCACCTTTTTTGCTTACCTTGCAAATTGTTCTATGACTTGCATTTTTACTATGTTTTAGGCATATGGAGCCTGTGGGGGAGGGGGAGATGCTATTTTATACAATGCCCTCATATTGTGGTTGGAGAACATTTTTAAAAAACCACCACTATTCTTATTTAATTAGGAATCAGTTCTGTTTGGCTCTTGACAGTTTGCTAAGTCTTTCAAGTCAACACTTCCTCTGCTTCAGAAGGGTTCTGCCATGAACTTTTGCCTCTGCTTAGCTGCAGAAGGCCCACTAATTTCTATGCACACATCCTGAAATATCTTTTCCATGAGTTCACAGGTACAAGTTGAGAGTAGAAGTACAGGCTTCACTTCCTCTTCTTTTGCTCAGGCAAATTAGCAATAAAATACATATACTTATTTTAAAAGATTGATCTAGAACTTCATTTTTTTGAACAGATGAACTCAAGGAATAGCATTTCAGAGGCTCTTCACAGGGGAGAGCAGAGGGAAACTACTAAACCATGTTCTCCTCTCTGCAGTTCCTTTATGCTGTGCTGGAATGATGAGGCAGAAGAAGAAACAGAGGGAGGATCAGCAAAAAAATTATCTCCCATCTTGAACTCTGCAAGCAGAATTTCTTTCATAGGAACCCTTATCCAAGTTTCTCTTTATATTTATCCACTGTGCTTTCATGTTGAGTTGGCTATATATTAACTGCAAGTATAAATGCACATGGAATTTAAGGTGCAGAGAGACAGATTTTTTCTGGAAGGACTGGTAGCAGGAAGATTAAAAAGAAACCTTACGTTCTAAATGTTTCTAAAATCTGGCAATAGAATAAATTACTCCTGATTACATACATAGTTACTAATCCAAAATTATACTTAGGAATGGGATATTTATTATAGGGATGGCATTTTCTTCTCTTAACCCGTAATATTTTGTGATTGAGAAATAGAATTGTGCAGCAATTCTGACAACGAGCACAAGATAAATATGTGCGTAGGATTAGATAGTGACACATGTAATATCATGAACAGTTTCGCTCCTCCCTGTTGTGTTGGCACTGTGTCATGTCTTCAGATCAGGCAGCCAGCATTCTCAAAAAAAAAAAAAAAAAAAACCACTTTGGAATTAAGTTCACACAACAAGCAGCAAGCAAGCAAGAAAAGAATGCCTTCACTGCTTGACTAAACTTTTCCTAGACGCGAGTGATCTCAACTTAGCCTATCTTCTGTAAACAAAAAGCATGGAGTTCAAATGGAAATGCTACATAAATTTTCTCTGTCTCTTATATACAGTTGGCCTAACACCAGGTCACCTATGCCCCTTCTTCGAAGAGCACAGAGAATTGCAAGCAGAATCTCTTTGCCAACCTACAAAATGGACCACAACACAGAAATTGTATTTGCCCAGATTGTTAATTAATAGATTCCATAAAGTTGCACAATAATGATGATGGTGATGATGATGATTTACACATTAATATAAGCCCCATTCCTGGGCTGTAATCTCCTATTCTGGAACTCATCTGTTTGGACATTTTAAGATCCTGCCTGGACATTTCAGAACCCCAGCCTGATTGCTCTCCCAGATTTTCTGGATTTTCCTTCCCATTATGAACTCCATAATCACCTTCTCTTCTCTTCTGCCCTCCCTTTTTGTCTCTGCAGCTCTACCCAGACACTTTCTGCCTTACCTTCTGGACCATTTGGCTGACGGTCTCCCAAACGGTCTCTTCCAGAGCACTCCATACAGCTGCACTTTGGTGCGGATATCCAAGGCATCCAGATCTGTCGGATCCATGGAGGGGGAAGGAGAGACCGAGTTGGATTTTGAAGTAAACATGATTAAGACTTTTTTTAAAAAAATCTAATTCTCTGCCTCTGCTCTGCAGCTGTAGGAATCCGATTAAATGCAACGAACCAGAAAGGCGTAACTGCTTACTCGGGGAGAGAGGGTGAGAGAGTGAAGCTTAGCTCTGAATCAATAACTGAGCTGCCAGTGCTTGATATTTGTCTCCCTGATGCAGAGATGATGTGAGCTTCCTCGTTTCATTTCACTTCCTGATGCCCTGAACAGTGAGGGAACATTCCAGACAAGCAGGGGGGAAAAACCGTTTTCATGAAGTAGATGGAGACCTCAATGTAACAAGGCATAGTTTGTGTAACAATGGAGCATTCACAAAGTATAGTTGCAGATAGAATGAAATGGCACTCATATATTTTTTTCCTAGTCAGTTTAGTATGATGGTTAAGGTTTAGGGCTAAGAACATGAAGAGCTGGGTTCAAATCCTCAATCCATTCACTGGGTAATTCTCATGCTGAGAGGCAGTAACCAGCCCAATTTACCTTGTCAGGTTGTTGTAAAGATAAAATGGGAGGAGGATCCAAGAAGGGACCTTGAAAAAAAATATGGGATAGTTATGAAATAAAGGATTCCTTTAATGAATAAACTGGATGGGGCTAACCACCTCTGAGGCTCAATGAAAATTGCATTTCTGTTCGAACGTTGAGCATTCACATATGTTTGAACATGAATCCCACTAGTTTCCATTCAGATGTGAGATTTAAGATTGTAGAGACTTGATTCTAATTTGTGGATCAAGATATTTAAAAAATTATTTTTAATTTTTTCTGAAGTAAAAAAACAACAAGAATCTATGATAAGAGCTCAGAACGATACATCTCAACATTCATTCACATTCAAGATCTGAAAACAAGATTCAGCTTAAGCCACTCAGAGATGGTTTGAAAAGATGATTTGATGAGAAGCTACCGTATCATGGAAGGCATTCTTTGGCAGAATGGGAAACAGTCAAGCTTTCGGAACACATTAACTTTGTGAAATTTCAGTCAGAGAGCTCCATTATTATTATTTTTTTAAAAAAAGAAAAACACACCTGCACTTTTTAAAAGCAGAAATGGAGAAGATAGGGAAAGGAAATGCAGAAAAAAATGTTTTATTAAAGCTTAACAATAACATGTTCAGAAACTGTTTAAAAAGTAAACTCTTACTAAACCGATTATCAGTTTTTCTGCGCAGTTACAATGGCTGATTGACATGGAATTGTTTGTGCAAACAATGTATATAATAATATCCTATGATAAAAATAGAAATATGTATTATATACAATAGTTTAACCTCAAACCACAGTATGTGAAACCTACTTACAATGCGAAACCATTTGTCCTTTTTGTCTCAAAACAAACTGCTTAAACAAATTCTAGCAGGTATGTGAGACATATTTAGCAGTGCAGCAATAGCAACAGGACAGTTAAATATCAGGCTTTCTTCCCTTCCATGTATTCCTTTTCAACCTGTGTGGAATATTGGGAACTGTCTATACATTATGGGTTGTGGTCATGGAGGTATTTAGAGGTGCTTCTGCCTGATTACATCTCAACAAAAGATCCTGGCAGGGTTCTTGGATATTGATGGCTGTAGATGATGTTGGAAGCCACACTTGTTTTTGAGCATTGCAGCATGGGAGATGTGGTTTATGGAATGGTTAACCCTTACTTGTCTAAAATTTCAGATAGGATTGCCATTTTATATATTTTTAAAAAAAGTTTCTAAAAAGGTTTCTTTTAAAACATATGGGTTAGATATGAACATTAGTTTGCCCTCCAGATTTTACCTTTTTTAAAACTGAAGCTCTATGGCTAACTTATGTTATTCAAAGTTTACTGGAGATCAGAAAACAAAAACAAAAATCAAACCTGTAGAATAGAATATGGAAAACTCAGGTTATCAAAGAAGAGATATAGGTAGTTCATTCAGAACTATAAAGGCTATCAGGAGAATTAAAACTCAGAATGAACAGATTTTTAGTAAAGAATAACAAAGGGCTTCTTAAGATATTTCCAGAAATAAAGCGAAAACAGACAGTGTATCAGTTATTCAATGGAAATGTCAAAATACTAATACATAATTTGCAATCACTGCAAATGAGTCTAATTTTGACTGTCAACAGCTGCATCCTTTGATATCAACTTATAGAAAATGAACTTCAACTCATTCATTCCAAGTCAAATTGATAATCTTGTTTTGATAATCTTCCATGACAAATTTTGAAAATTAATATATAACATATAGAAGAAATAAGATGTCCTCAAATTCCCCTTGCAAATTTTTTCTCACCAATAGGAAACTTTGTTACCTGCTCCCAATAACATTTTAAAACTGTAGTGTTATAAAATAGCAACCAAAATTTCTCCAAAATTCATTATAGTATGAATCTCTTCATTATCATTACTAGACTAGCCTATTTAACATAAAAAGCAACCCAAAAGCAGATGGGCAATTAGATCCCAAATGCCCCCAAAAGTATGCAATTCTAGTCATTTTTGTTGTCAATGAATGAATTTCTTTCCAGTATTGGTCTGATAGTTATAGGTAGTAACTATATTGTCAGACTATTCCTGCTAAATTCTCTTAATAGCTCCAAATAGACTGGATCAGTTACTAGACGAAATCTTGTCTTCTATCTACACCTGATTCAGTTGTGTAATTTCCTGTTATCTTCCTCTCCAACTCCCAGAATAGTCTATCACCAAAATCATGGGAGCCTACTACTGTAGGGCACAGATGGGGCGAAAGTGCTGTACCCAATTGTTTTGTTAAAATAGTGGTCTATACTTGGAAAGACCAACTAGAGATTGACAAAACTACCTGGTCATTTTTGCACATATTTACTTACAAAGCCTATCTCTCCAACCTCTATACCTACCCACATTTTTTTTTTTACAGAGATACCCAAAACCTGGCAGTAAAATAGCATTTTCATATAAAAGACTGGATAGCAAGTTCTATACACAGGATTCTATCTGTTGAAAGTTTGAGAAGCGCAAATGGCTTATGTTAAAGAAAATACATTAAAAATAATTTGTGATTAGCCTTTTTCTATCCATCTGGATAGGTACCTGAGTAAGTTTCCAATATGTTCCGGCTCCATTTAAACAAACTTAAAAGATAATTCCAAATGGCAGGGTACATCACAGAGAAGGCACACTTCCTGGGCCTCATAACATGACAATTTCAATGAAAGGACCAAGAGTTTGTTTTCTCCTTGGGAATGTATGGGGATGGGCAAATATACCCACAGGAGCAGTTGGTCCGACAGGCAACACAGTCCTATGTCAGGTAGGATATTATCAGCACTTTTAATTGCACCTAGCCTGTAGCTTACAGAAGGGAGTTATCATGCCAGCATAATAAATACCCATAATTAGTTTGGCTGGTGCATTATGGTCCAGTTGAAGTTTCCAATGGATAGGTAAATCACCAAGTTTTGAAAGAAAAAAATTATTTAGGAAGTACATTTAATACTTTGGCATGTTACATTTGGATGCATCGGGGAAGGGATGACAAAGTATGCTGATTTATTATGCTTTTTACTGGGTTTACTGGGATAAATTGCTTTATCTAATTCTAATCTGTTTCTAGAAGCGAATAAGGGAGATAAAAATGAGATAAAGCAAACTATAAACCATTTCCCCTTGAAAAATCTACATATTGCTTTTTTGTCACCATTAAAAATGAGACAACTTATTTCAACAATGCAGCAAATAATTTTTAATATAATAAAAACATATTTAAACAGTTCACAATTAAAGTGAAAAAATTAAAAATAAGGCAGCCATCCATGGAATGATCTCATGTGTACAAATGATTTAGAAAAGACATTAAAATTACACTTTAGTACATGGAATCAGGCTATGACCAGGGAACACTGCCCATAAAATCATAGCTGGTTAGGGACATAACAGAAACATGTAAAAGTTCGTATCTTTTTGAAATGGATAATCTCCTTCAAATGCTGCTGCAAGGGCTTCCCATATTCCAAGTTACCTATGGTTCATCATAAAACAGCACTGCAGCACAATTTATTGTTCAAGTTTTCCCATTCCGGTACAGCTGGATGTTAAAAATTATTTTCACTTAGGATACTGGAAAATCACTTTTGAGCTTCTCTTTTCCACTGTTTCAGAAATTCCAAGACATTTCCTTTCAATTGAAGATACTGCATTTCCTTGCTATATCTGTCAAATATTGCAAACTTAAGTTTCTCCAGCATAGGCAAAAGATTGTTTTATGAATAATGGCAATTAGGTGACTGAATGTAATGTTGCATACAGACACAATTCATAGTAAACATTTCCACTTTCAACTCAGTCTACAACTGATATGACTTTTGGAAGTGTTGGAATTTGTAAGAATGTATTAATTATGCATCTCTATTTTAGCAATCCATGGCTTTCAGGTTTACTGGGAAGTTCAGAATACAATTTGGATATGACTAGTAATAAGAGTCAAGAAGAGTAGAATTAGACTACAAAAAGCAATGATTTTGCATTGATTTTTAAAATCTGGGCAAAGTTAAAATCCATATGCTCAAATCCATATGATTTCTCAAAACGGAGCTTCTCAGTATTACAAGAGATCAAATTTCTGGAATTGTGCTACAGAATTTGTTTTATTATTTAGAAATTCCCTTCTCAAAGCTCACCACTGCTACAATAGTAGTTAGCAATTAAATACTGGCAAAGTATTCAAGGCACCTTTGCTCCCACACAGGAGCAAATCAGCCCCACAAGCATTCCCTGTACTGCCTTATGTTTATTGTGCAATAAACATCACACATTAAGCATATTCATTGCCTTACAAATAATAATTTAGTGCTAGATACTGAGCCCAGGGTAGTGAAATAGGAAAGATAGAATTAACAGACTTGCTTTCACAAATTTGATTAGTTTGGGTAGCTTCCAATTAAATTTTGCAAGTAACAGTAAGCACTTAAAGCTGAGTCTGGTCTGAAACAGAATTCCTCAAGTTCTCTCTGAACATACAACGATCAAATGATTTTTTTAAAAATGTATGATTTCAATTCAAAATTATATCCCAGAATACCTATTCTTTTTCCAAGTATTTCTATATTAATAACATTTTGCCATTATTTCCCAACTTGCTAGTTGGAAGAATTGACATTGTCATTTTCCGCAGCAATGGTAATTTGGCATTTTGTGACTTTTATTTTCAATCATTAAGTGTGCAAATGTGACAGGCACATTAACCACAATTCATATATCATGTATGTACTATTGTACATCTGGGTTTTTTTGCCCCATGTTCTGACAAATGTGTTTCTATTTTCTCTTCTAGCACAGAAGAGAATAAAAATTCTAAAACTGTAATCTTTGAAATGCTTTCTTACAGATCAAGCACAACTGGCAGATCCATTTGAGATGTACTAGGCAATTGATAGCACCATTTTATGATCCACACTCATAGATGATTTATCCCAGTTCTTGATGATATAAATGTATGTAGCTGATAAACACATATTGGAAAGAATAGCAGTCAATAGGTCTGTTGAGTATTAGCTTAAAAAAAACCTTTAGAATCAGTCATGAAAAACTGATATCGCCTATTGATGCACAACCAATGAGACACTCTATAAGTAGGAACTGCCAGTTAAAGCATAACCATTCTGAACAACCTTAATATCCACTGTCAAGGAAACATAAGATGTGAGCAAGGCAGGCATGGAAAAGAAGTTTCATTAATTACTGGACTGTAAAAAGTTACTGAAAATAGGAATAGATTTATCTAATGGATAACCAGTCCAGTAAAAACCATTTCACTCAAACAACATTTCATCTTGTTTATAAATAAAATTTTAACTATTAATGATTTTTGACAATGTGATTGAAAATTTAAAGCATATATAAAACTGTGCACCAGTAACCAACATATATTTTAACCATTTAATTTTTTTTTAAGTCAATGGCTTTGACAGGTTTTTTTATTATTATTACAGTTACCTTTTTGAACCACTACGATGTGTAGAATTGTGTTCCAGAGGTGTATTGATACTCAGTTTTAACAGACTTCAGACATTTAATTCAATACAAGCTCACAACCTGGAATGATTTTTGATAGTAATATCAAAGTATTACTATCAAAGTATTACAGTTTTAGCTTTTGAGGTTAATGTCTGATGAATAGGGCTTATCTTATTCTACTTGAAAAGCAACATTTTGTAAATAAACTAGCATTCATTTGAAAAAACAATAATATTCTTTAGAGATCAGGACAATCTTTCTGCTGAATGTGGCTCTCTTCCATACTGTCTAGCCTGTTAAAATCAAGGAACAAATGTGCTTTCATAATTCAATGCAAGAATCCTATTGAACTTCTTTATCTAATACAAATTTTGCCTACAACTTCATCCTCACAAATATTTTTTCACCAGTTGCCTCCTTCTAAGTCAGCCCATGCCATTATTAATACATGAACATTTGGAAGATGTGAACAATCTTCTCTCATATTAGAAGGTAGCATCATAATGTCAAGACATCAGCTCTGAATGCTGACATACAGAATACTTGGGATTATGATTTCATGATGAATTGCAAGGATCTTCCCAGATAATATCCAAGTTCCAGCTTCCCTGAGAATAGGTAGGAAGTCATAATTAAAATATCTTTAGAAAAGAGAAATTATGCAGGATTTATAACTAGCTGTCAAAGAGTACTCTCTCTCTCTCTTATATTGAGTTTTCCCAGTTTTCTTGTTGAAATGATGATCCTCTCCAACTTCTTAACATACATGGGGTAGTTAACAGGGTAAGAGAGACAGCAATAGAAAAAGCAACTGACTGCTGCTTATATCAGATTTAGGGGGAAAATGCTGGTCTTCCAAGTTTTAATGTTGGTGTCCAATAGATAAAATCAGAGGAATCAAACAACCCAGAACCAATGCAGCCACCTCCAGGCGACTGAGTCCCTTGCCTCCAGCAGATTCAGGTTTATGGCTATGTCCCATTCCACCCACTTCGGGAAGAACATGAACTGTGGCAACGTACAGGAAAGTCCCAGCAGAGAACAACATGGCAACTCCAGTGGCATTGACTTCTGAAAGTGCCTGTTTACTGCTCTGTAAAATAAAATAAAAAAGACAAAATGCTGATAAATGTTCATCCTCCTTTAAATTGTACTTCAATGGCTACTCTACTGAAATTTCAAAAACATCTTTAGAAAGCATTATACCTTACCTCAAAAACCTTACCTTACCTCAAAGACAAACTAATGTTCTGGAGATCTAAAATCCTCTACTACCAATGAAAAATTTATCCTGCAAATTTTTGTCAGTGTAAAAAAATCTAAATGCTGACAGATGATTTACATAAAATCCATAATTTGGTGTTAGTTAAAAAAATGGTCAACACAAGACCAATTAATTGCATTTTGTATGCACTATTTTTACTCAAAGAACAATTCATAATCCAGCAAAAATGCTCTATTAAACAAAATACCAAATATTTAAGCATCTGCAATACTGCTTCCCTGACAAATATAGTGATGCACAACTGGCTGGTAAATATGATTAACCTGATTATTTAAAACTCCTCATGTTCCCCAGCTGTTTTACCTTGCTTAATCCCAAATAAGTCACCATTGACAAAACAGGTGCTGCTAGTGCAAAAACCAGCAAGTGCTTCCTGATTCGATTCCGTTCAAGGCCAGCATGCATAAGAAAGGAGACAAGCCCAAAAGCAGCAGGTGCCTACAACATAAAAGCAATAAAATATTTAATGCTCAAGTATAAAACAAGTTGTACTACCTTTGCAAAATAGAACGTTTAGTATGACCAAATGCCAATAGCACATTACTAAGCCCTTCCTTAAGTTTTTCTATTGGTGGAGTATAATGTATCATTAGTATAGCACTTCCTTAATGTGAGATAGTAGAGTTTCTACTACAACACTGTATCTAATGGGGAGGATAGCACACTTCGCGTATAATAAAATACTTGTTTTCCTTTTCTTTGTAACACTATACGCTGTACAATTGAAAAAAGTTAATACTTATTAACAAATACTTTTTAGTAAAAAACCAATACTAAAATGCTTATTTTAATATTAGTATTAAAAATTAATAATACTCATACAGATTGTTATGATAAAAGCATTCTGGAGAGCTAAAGAGTCTGGTGACTAGCAGTTTCCCTTCAGGTAATTTTGTGATTCCAAATATGCACCATGGCATATTGTGAAAATACAATTTCTATGATAACCATTTAGTCAAATTAGAATGTAATTCTGGAAAATCAAAGAGATTGCTTGGTCCTGTTACTATAAAAGAGCTCTGGTAGCGCAGCAGACTAAAGCACTGTTATTAACATCAGCTGCCTGAAATTACTGCAAGTTCAAATCTCACCAGGCTCAAGGTTGACTCAGCCTTCCATCCTTTCTAAGGTAGGTAAAATGAGGACCCAGATTGTGGGGGCAATAAGCTGACTTTGCATAAAATATACAAAAGTATGAAGGCTATTGCTTAACGCATTGTAAGCAGCCCTGAGTCTTCGGAGAAGGGCGGCATATAAATCAAATTTTTTTAAAAAAAAAGAAGTCCAAAATATAAAGTTAGTATAGTTTCAGGCCCAATAATTGTTCAGAATTAGCCACTCTCTTATACAAGATCTATGTGAGTCTAATGACAATTAGCTATATGTAAAGTATCTTCTAAGTACATTAAATTCAGCAATAAGAAGCACTGCTACTTATTACATGTCATTACTGGACTAACACAAAACTCCCACCTACATAGTACTTAACTGCCTACTTCTATTCCTAGATGCAATCCTAAATACAAAAGCAAACAGAAATGCTTTAAAAAGTGCATAGATTTTTTTAAAAAGTTTTTGTACTTCACTGAAGTCTATGATGCCTAATAACAAATATTATTCAGTGATGAAAGAAGCATGGAAAAGTTTCATAGTCAAAGCTTACCTTATGCAGCATAATTGCAACAAATACTATTAGCTGGACACTAGTCTGAGATGTAGAAGCAGCTGCACCCAAGGCAACACCATCAGCTTAATGTGGGAGGAAGGAAAAACAAGGAACACAACAGTGAATCCATCCACTGATCAAAGAGTTACTGGAGCTAAATTATACAAGAGTAAGTCTGTCACCTGAGTCTCTTATCTTAACCTGCACTCCCATTCCTGATGGTGGTTTTAATATTTATGTTTCGGAGTAGATCCATGGCAACAGTTTTGAATTAGGAATGGTCACATAGCCAACAGTTTTGTTTAGTTCTTTGCAACATGGTGTTAAAACATATGCTTTGTTGCTATATTTTTGGTTCTTCTGGTCCCAGTGATCTAATCCAGTTGTATTTCCCCATTCAGGGGTAATTCAGTGCATAATTAGGAGATCCTCCTGGATTCACAGTTTCTATTCTCTGAGCAGGAACCACATATTCATCTGGTGCACCAACTATGCCCTTTTCTGAACTGCGAATCCTTTGTCACAGTCCTTCATGCCTTGGTCACTTAACATAGTGCAAATTGTTTAAGTCAGTTTTGAACTAAGCTGGCCTTTTAAATCAACATTATGAAGAAATAAATTTACAACTAATAACTTTGCTCCTTAAATTATCGGTAGATTGATTGTGAAACCTAGGTATATTAAATGTCAATTTTGCTTTTTGCAAATTTGCAAATTTGCAATTTTGCAATAACTAATTGGGGATTTAAAGTTCTAAGACTCATTCTAAAAATTGAAAAGGGAATGTATGTTTGAGGGCAAGGTCTAAAAAGATTAGGGTCTAAAAATTCAGATATATTGCTACAGTGTTTAAAACAAATGTATAAAGTAGCAGCAGTAAATTTATTTACCATGCATTTATAGTTAAGTACAATACAATAGCAAGAGAGAAGCAGTAATTCATATTATAATATACGAAAAATGTAAAACCACAATATTTTTTAACTTTACATTGTAATGGTTTTGCAGAAACAAAGTAAAAATATTTGTTTAGATCTTTTTTAAAACTTTAAAAGATTTGTCTCCAAACATAATTCTAGAGGACTAACATTTTTAATGTATTTTCCTATTAAAAAATCACTATAGCCCTGAGTTGCAAAGAATCGTCAGGCAAATATTTCTGCAGTTTAGTTTAGCCTCTTCTCTCCTCTCTTATCTCAAAGTGGACTAAACTTCAGGAGAAAAATAAAAAGAAGGTCCACAGCATTCTTCCATTATTAGTAGCAGTAACTACTGGCATCATGCCATGCAATTATGACTTAACACTAACTCACATAACTTGACAATATCTGCCTCATTTTTTAAAGAAAAACATAACCAACCAACAAAATTAACCTACCTGCTGCATGGACCACTAGTCCTAGTGTAGTAGTAATTTTGGAATTGCCCGACCTTGCTGCTTCTGGGTCTGAAATAATAAAGAAATCTTAGTTAAAAAGATATAAATAAGAGAGGAGCAGGAGCAGAAACTGAAATGAAGAAATATTAGAAAAGTTAATATTAAAACAGAAGTTAAAGAGCCACTTCAGTAAAGTGGTTAAGGTGATGGCCTTAGACTTAAACTAAAAGACTGAGTTCTAGGCATTTTATATAGGATAAAAATATAATAATTATAATATTATAGTGCATACCCAAAAATTTGGACAGCACTTCCCATTGACATTGCTAAATGCTACATTGTTTGGATCTGCACATACACTACGCTGATACATGACAACATTCCAGGTTCTTGGGAGGAACCTGATGCATAAGAAGGCCAACACCAGCTAAAGAACTGGCAGCTATGATTTTTCATTATTGTGAACAGATTATAATAATGATTTTTCATCAAACTAAATTATTTCTATTACATTCTTTCTCAGTGTCTTTGAATCTTTCCTTCCTTCTTTCCCTTCTTCCCAATTAAAAGGATTGGACTATTCCATGAAATTGAATCCTTTCGAAAGGTACTGTTTAATATTTATTTATGCATTTATTTATTAGATTTATATGATGCCCACCTTGCTATCAAGTGACCTAGGTGGCTTTCAACAAGATAAAAATGACAATATAAAACATTACAATATTAAAATTATAATATTAAAATTCACAGATAGTTAAAGAAGTAGGCAATATGCAATGGGGTCTTCTCTTTTCTTCTCTTAATACACTAACGCATTAGGACCCCAGGCCAATCAGCAGACCCAGATTTTAAGTCCCATCTGGAAAGCCAAGAGGGCGGAGGCGAATTAACATTGACAGGTAACCATTGTTAAGCCATGAAAATATCAGACAGGAGCTTGGAAAGGCAGCTGTTAGATGGCGCAATCAGAAAAGCATGGGCTCCAAATCACTTTTACATGGTTGATTAGGTCCAGCTTCTGTCAACTAGAATGTAATTATGATTTGCAATAGGTTAGTTATGGGTTAAAGAAATATACTGAAGATGGGATTATGTTCTCTGTGACATGCTTATTATATCAAAACACTGAGGTCTGGTGTCGAAGACATGCCTCCACAGGTGTTTCAGTGCTCAATATTCAATGCTCAAGTATTTCTGGTTAAAATAAACACTTTCTGCCACATACTTTATTTTGTAGCAGATATCTCAAGCAATACTACTATACTGAATTGAGCTATCACAATAGTTCTTTGTGTAACCAGTTAGAAGGTTTATTTACACAATAAAATAATAATTACTCATGGATTTAGTAAATTTCATTTAAAGTTAGAAGCTCACTTGTTCATTTTCCAAAAAATCTCTACAAATTCCAATATCTACAATTTCTAAATTGAGAGTCTCCATTTAAAGTCCTTCCTGTGCAGCTGGGCCTCACTTAATGGCCATTCAGTGACAATTTGAAGTTATGATAGTGTTGAACAATGTTAGTTATGGTTGGTCCATGAAGTTACAGCTGTGACATCACTTCCGTGGTCATAATTAAAATTTGGAAGCCCACCTGCATTTACCACCATACAACTGTATGCTTCAATTCCCCCCACCCATCTATCTCTCCCCCCATTACTGCCCTTTTGGCAACCCTTTACTCCACTGCCCCTGCGCCTACCCTCTGCCATCCTGCAATCCACTACTCCTGCTGTCAATTTTTGCCATCTTCTTCCTCCTGCTGCTTACAAGATGTGTCTGACCTGGCCCTTTACAAAGCAGCTTCTGGCCACATGAGGCCTTGAAACACTAGGACAAGTCCAGCAGTGGAGGATGGCCAAAAGGGCAGAGATATGGATGGGGGGAGGAAGAGATAAATAGGCAAATAAGGGCAGTTGAAGTGGAGGCAAGGGTAGCAGGGCAAGACAAGGATGAAGTTCTTGCCTAATGATAGCACAGTGTGAAGTTCCTAGCCACAACCAGAACTACTAAATTTGTCACTGCTTAGCGGTGCAATCATGTGATATTTCACCTAACTGTATCACTTAGCGATGGAAATTCCCATTTCAATGAATCGTTAAGTGAGGACTCATTCACCATTAAGTGTGTAAACTTTTGAGCAAACGTTGGGTCACAAAACCATAAGGGTGAAAACAATGTTATTTTGCTCCAAAATTCACCCCCATATTTTTTCATATCCACAGTATCATGAACAACAAATACTTAGTTATTTGAATATTTCTGAATAATTGTTCTCACTTTGATTGCCTATTAGGAAAAGGTTGGCTTACCATCTGCAGTGTGGACGTGAGAACTGCCAATTTGATCTACCAGCAGCATAAAGACAAAGCCAAGAACAAGAGAAACACCAATGTAAGCATGTAATCTTGAATGGTCATGGTTGTGGTTATGATCATGCACATCTGGAACATCTGCTTTCTCGGATTCAATGACCTTTTGACTCTCACTGACTGGGTTGTGCTTTGCTAAAGGAAACCAAAAAGAACAGATGAAATTAGAATTGCAGAAGGCTCAATTCCTAATATGTTAAAAGTCAAATCAAAACATGCTTCGGGGCATTTTTTATTTTAAAAGTGACTAATTAGTTTTCAAATCTTGTAATTTTAAAAATAAAATTTAAAATTGATCAGAAATAATAGTTTAATTAACATGACTTCAATGTAATATAACTCTACATCTGTATGTAACATCAAATAACTGTTTCATCAATAACTGAATGAAAGAAAAAGTGTATATCTGCAGGCATAAGCAAGCAGACAGGGATCTGAATTCCTAAAGGCTAGTAATAAGAATTTTGGGCAAAATATCTTCAATGTCTAATGGAAGCCTTCTTTTTATTGTATTCACTTTCTGTTTTGGCAGAATACTTTTATGTTCAAATCAATCCACTGTCTTGTGAAAAAGTACACCCCATTATTTTTTTTTCCTTTTCTAACAGAGATATTTGATCTTCATTTCAATAATATTGATAAATAGGATATAACACATATCATGAACATGTACATTTTGTAGTCCATTTTGTAATTTAAATAAACAAATGCCTGTGAAAAATATAAAAACATCCCTATATTTATTACTACCTCAGTTATCTAAAATAAGGACTAGGTGCACAAGATCAGGTTCAAATAGTTAGAACATTACTGCAGAGGATCTGAGAGGAACCTGTCATATTGGAATCTTAAACATTTAGTTTGATTTGCTCTTTATTGCTGAAGTGGGTGGTATCACCTTCCCTAGATCAAAAGAGCTGTCTGATCAAAAGAGATCTTCATCAGAAAGAAGGTTATAGATATGAATGAGTGATAGAAAGTGATTTTAAAAAATTTCCAAATACTCGACATCAATCATTCCATTGTCCAGAAAATAATCTGTAAGTGGAGATCTTAACTTGCCCAGGCCTGGCCATCTCAGCAACTTTAACCCGGAAGAACCACTTTGCTGAAAAAAGAACCCCATGTGACCCACAAATCTGTGTCACCACTACTAATGTTAAAGGGCATGAGTCTACAACTACAAAGCTGCACAGATATACATTGGATATGTATACATTATGCAAGAAGGAAATCTTTGCTGCCCAAAAAACACATCAGAGCACGTTTGCTCATGAATGCCTAGAACAAGATTTCTAGAACAATGTGCTCTCAACACCCAAGGCAAAAAAAAAATCAAATTATTTGGCCACATTTCACCAGATGAACATTATAACAACTGTAAAGAATGGTGGTGAAAATATTATGGTTTGGGTCTGTTTCAAGGCCTGGGGAGATCACCATCACAGAACCCACCATGAATTCTTCATTGTTCCAGACGGTGCTTAGATAATGTGAGACCATTTGTTAGAAGATTGATGCTCCACCGAAAGTGAACCTTGCAACATAACTCTAAACATTTCAGAAAACCCACCATGCTGTGGGGTGAAAAGAGCTATGCATGCAAAAAACCTCTTCAGATATTGCACAGTTGGAATAAAGTTGCATGGAAGAGTGGGGGAAAATTCCTCCCAGTTGATCTGAGAGTTATAGGAATGTTATATACAGTTATAAGAAATGTGTATTTGAGATTGTTTCTGCCAAAGGGAGCAATAACAGGGATTAGAGTATACTTACTGTATACTTTATTTATTTGGCCAAGTGTGGTTAGATGCTCAAGGACTTTGTCTGCAATACAGAAGCACTCAGTGTACTTGAAAAACAACAATACAATAATAACACTAAAGTTTACAAATAATAAAAAAGGGAAGTAAAAAATAATAAAGGGGATAAATAATAATACTGCAGCCATATCCTATGGTATAACATACATACACATTGGGAAAAAAGTAGTCACTGTATTTGAGTCAAGGGTGTGCTTACTTTTTCTACAGAATGAAATGGCATATGTTAATTTTTTGTTAAATAAATGATCCGAAGTCAATTTTTATAGCTTTTTGTTCAATTAGATCATCTCTCTTTATGCCCCCAGAGATGAGGCATGCCCCCACTCTCTTGGCCTTTCGGAAATGTATGAAATCATGGCTTGCTTTGGGCTCACAGAAGAGCACACAGCCATGAGGCTGGTTAGTGCCCTGAAAGTTCTCCTCCCCTTTTTTAACATTGATTTTTAATCATCTTTGCCTTGTTTTAAATCTTATATATTGTTTTTATGTTTTAATATTTTATTTGCACGCTGCCTGGAGTCCCTCTGCGAGGGAGATATCAAAACTTGACAAATAAATAAATAAAATATACTGTTTGAATAAAAACAAAATATTGGTATGTCCATGTATGATAAAAAAGAAAGAAAAACTTCACAGTGTACTTTTCCCACATGCAAAATTTGCATTTATATTTATTTAAATTGCACAATAGACTACAAAATGTAACTGGTGAATATTTGTTATATCATCAATATTGTTAAAATGAAGATCAAATATCTATATGTTGAAATAGTGGAAGTACTATATGTGGTACTAGTGGAAGTACCAATGGGGTGTACTTCCTTTTTCATGTGACTGTATTTCCTGGGTGGATAACTGAACAATTATGGTACTGAATAATAAGAATTTGCTTTTAAAAGATATCCAAATAATACGAAACATGATAAGCACAGGATTTCTTGCAATAACGATGAATACTAGAAATATACTTTGAAATGACCATTATCCTTAGATATATCACATCATACATCAGCCACTAGGCACGGCTATTTTGCATGACTGCTCCAGTGAGCTTGACAATCTGTTCTCAATCATATTCGATCTTCAAATATACCAATCAGAATGCTTCTATTAAACTTCCAATTTAAAATGTTATTAAAAAGTGTAACATCATTCAAAACTGAGTGAAATGTTCAAAAAATAAACAGTGGAATATGCAGGCCTATTAAATTATGTAAATCTCTGCATAGCATTTCCTTATATTTTCTTTTTTCATGTGATTGAACCATGAATTGAGAAACCTAGTCCTACTAATCCACTGAACTCTTTTCAAGGGTAGGAAAGAAACTCTAAATTGTGTATTTGTTTTTTCTTCATCCCTTTATAAGTAATCATCAGGTGAGCTACTGTATCTGGTGCTTTGGATGGCCCCAGATTATTATCCTCCAGACAAATGCAGCTCTTTCCAGCAGTCCATCTGATGCAGAGGTTAGCAGAATAAAAGAGAACCATGAAGAAGAGGAAGAGTTAACATCTGACATGCTGTAATACTCTGATTGCTATTTGGACACTTGTCTCTCTAGAATTACTGTATTGAGATGCATTCTATCTAGCCACATTCCATTAAAATGGAATGCAGACCTGATCCCTCCCCTTGCAATTACATAGTATTTTTGAGACGAAATCATGCTTATGGTTTACAGTTGCTGCAGAGAGAGACAAATATCAGCAAACTAAAATGCAAAATATTATCCCTTTCTCAGCTACTGCTGCCTTTCCTTCACTGAATTGTCAAATATCTAAAACCATCTATTATGGACAAGGGTATAGTTAAGTCTTCTTTTTTCCCACTCCTGTTTTCTTTTTCATATTTGTTGTAATTTTTATTATTTTTTATCCTTTCAATCTGCAAACCTTAATAAAAGCATTTGAAGAAAAGATATAGTTCAGATGCTAAAAAGGCTTCAAGGCATACTATCAAATAATACTTTAGATTTAAAGAAATAACCTTTGCCCAATTCCCCAAATTAGTAAACATTGCTTAACAGTCATGTAATGTTTGAACAAAGGTTTTGAACTCAAGTTCAAAGGGAATAATAGCCAGTAATGAGAGTCAGTCTGGTGGAGTAGTTAAGGCACTAGGCTAGAAACCAGTTGAATTTTAGTCCTGCCTTAGGAACAAAGCCACCTAGGTGACCTTGGGCAGTTCCTCTCTCTCAGCCCTAAGAAGCAGGCAATGGGAAACCACTTCAGAAAATAGGAAATTTCCAGAAGTCAAAAATTACTCAAAGGCAGCCTTCACCCCACAAAGCCAGTAACCCTGGAGTTTTATGGAGGGCAGGGGGAGAGTTAGGAAAATAATTTGGGATGGATTGATAAATCATTTTAACTATTTTACAAATGAAAGCATTATAAGCACTAGAAAATTTCTGGATTTACACATTTTTTTGTTTTTTTTAATAAAATTTCCAAGCAGTATTTATTTCTTAATTAAATTTATCTAACACCTAACATTGCATGGACTCTAGACGTTTTACAAAACATGCTTATTAGAAATATACAAAATTGAGTGACTAAAACAGTAAAAAAAGTACAAGCTAAAATATAAAATTAAAAGAAATGTTATTGCTAATACAGTTAAACACCAAAATCCTCTAGGAAACACATGACTTTCGTCTGCTTTTAGAAGGCCATGAGAGTTGGGACTATCATAATAAGCCTAGATAAGTGTTTCTGTGGCCAAAATAATCTGCTATCCTCCACTGAGAAACTCTTATTCCCTGCTTATCTGAGTTCCATCAAAGCTATATTTACTTTCTTAATACTTATAAGCACTCTGTTCTGTCCCTCCCCTTATTAACATGAAAAATATTTTAAAGAGGCAATGAACTATTAAAGGCTTCACTTTCAATATACATAAGGCCTGGCCATTTGCTGTATTCCTATAAAGAGCTTCTGGGTTGAAAGAATTAGCTGATAACAGCACCATTAGGGTGGGGGTGGAGACACCTGCAAAAGGGGGGGTGGTGGTCATATCCTGTTAAGGAGCTGGAGCAAATGACAGGACCTGACCCAGCCACACAGCAGCCCACAGGTTTGCTAACCTCCAAGCCAGTGTCCTAATCTTGTAATCCAGCAGCCTCCAACCTTTTGGGCACCAGGTTCTGTGGAGAAAGGTTTTTCCACAAGCCAGAGGAGGTATGGTTTAGCATGCTGCCTGTATTCTGTGGATGGGCCTCACTTGTTTGCATGGCCTGATTTCTGGCATGCTGCAACCCAGTGCCGATCCACAGACCAGGGGTTGGAAACCCCTGATGTAGGCCACCACACTGTACTCTAACTTAGACAACTTGAGACAATGTAAGCATTTGGTAAAATATTGAAATTGAAGCTGATAAAACATATATAGTTGCCCAAGCAGGATAACCATATGTCATATTATGTAATAGTATGCTGATCTTCTCTAAGATATGTGGGCAGGAAAATGTATTTTTTTTTAAAAAAAAGTATTGAGATGCTGCAGAAAATGGGACTGTACTACAAAAATGCCTGTGTTACAATCAAAAGTATGTGATTATATAAACTGACATAAATTTGCTTATTTTAAATACATTCTCCAATGGTATTTATTCATCTGATTTCAGCCTGCTGCAATCGATGATTCTCCACAATTACATTTCTAATTGCTAAATCAAGTGAAGGAAATAAGAAATAGATCTATCCCAGACCTCTCTATTACCTTCAAGCTCCAACATTGTTTTTGAAACATCATCTAATGTTTATAAACATAAAGAAGAGAAAGCTGAATAGTGGTTGATACAAAGTTCAGTTATTATTCAATTTGATCACATGAACTAGAATATATAGTCTGCAGGATTTCAATTTACAAATTTCTTTAAAATCACAAGTTGCAATTAAGTGTAAAAACCAGGAAACTAGAAAACTTGGAGAAAGGAACTAACCAAGAAAAAACTATATAACTTCATATATAGCTTTGAATCACAATGTATCACAATTAAATTTTAAAGTGCCATGAGATAAAATCTGTTTTAAAAAAATAAAGTCCTCCTACATTTTGCATTTAATTTTGAGGAGGGAAAAAGAAATCTCTCTTCCATAGTAGTCAATGTTTATAATCTGAGCAAAAGGTCTGCTTTATTCCAAAATCCTTATACCAGAATAAGAGTCATTTTCTTACCTTCCAAAAGATCTTCATAAAGTGCATGCACTCCTTCAGGCACAATGACAGCCAAGGCAGTTCCACAAAGGAGCCCGGCACCAAGAACTGTAACAAGTTTTAATCTTTCCTGAAAACAAAAGGTGAAATAATTAATCAAAGGAAATGTGAAGATAAATATTGTATGTATGTGTGGATATATGTGTGTGTAATATATATGGAGAAAACAGTCATATCCTTCATCTCCAGTGCTTACTTTAATGGTGGATAACTGAGGTACTGTAACCCAGCTAACCCATTTGCATCTCTAGCTTGGAACTGGAAAAGGTCATGGACCTCTTTGCTATCAGACTTTTGAACCATACTGTACTGTTCTTCCTATAAAATACTTCCATAGTATTTTAGACATACTGTGCACTTGCTGTTAATTAATTAAGCCTTCAGTGACAGTTCCATATGCTGTCTCGTTTTCACTCCAACACACACACACAAATAGGCCTTTTTCATTATCCTCATCCTGAATACAAAGAATAGAAATGTGGATGCCTACTTACACAAAAAAGATATACACAGTATTTAATTGTTTCTAAATACTGTACATTATCTGAACTGAGGATTGTTTTACATTGATATTTACATAACCTGTTTGATTCTTATTCCAGTAACATGACACATTTCAAAAGAGGAAGTTTATCACTCAAGAGATTTCTGGAATGCATGTATATAAAACACACATTTTAGGCAATACAGTATAACCACCAATTGCCTGTCAGAAAAGACAGAAGGTCTCATATTTTTTAAAAATAATCTAAAGTAAAACATTTGATCATATGAAAGCACATAATCACAGCCTTTAAAGTTGAAGCAGATATTATTAAAAGTAACAAAAGCCAGATTTTATGGTTTACAATAAATATACAGACTATTATAATATACACAATCCACAAATGCTCTTGGAATGCTTTATTCAAAACACCTGATGCTATTATATTTTATTAAGGAAATAAGACAATGCAAATCTATGTGACACAGGCATTTGTTGCTATGACAGTGAACTATTCACATCTTTTTATTTACATATTTAAACCAACATTAATCTTCTCTTACAAAAGTTGAAGGTTGCTCACAGTATGCAGTGTCTCTTGATTGTGATAGCATAGAAATAAGATTAATGAAGAAATTTAACTCTGAACATGCATGAATGCTACTCAAAGTATTAGACAGAGATTTTCTATCTCAGGGTGAAACAATAGGGATTTGCATTTAAGAAAACATTTAATTTAAAATTAATATTTTATTTTATATCTGTTTAGCTTTTTAAAGTTTCTTTGATTTAAACCATCCTGAGATTTTCACATTTTCAAATCCTTACAGCAATTTCAGTTTAGAAAATTATTTTCTCACATAATTTGGAAAATAAAGAACCCATTTTCTGTAAACAGGCAGACGTGATGATCACCCACAAGTATTAGGTATAGGTAATAAGCTAAATGATCAGGCAATTAGCTTGCAAAATTTTGAAGCATGCAAGTAAGTTTATGTTTTTTTTTCCTATGAACAAAGTATTTGTACAGGATGGAAAAAATATAGCTAAAATTTCTTCCTAAAGTTATTTTAACCTGGCATTCTGTTTTGTTATTTTTAGACATACTATGCACTTGCTGTTTATTAATTAAGCCTTACTTCAGTGACAGTTCCATATGCTTCACTGGATTTGAAGTTTACTTTGGAATTGTGCAGTAAATGAAATTGCATTTGGCTTCCATTATTAAAATAAGTTGCATTTTTGCAGACATCTTTGTATAATCAGAATATTTTTTTATATCATGGGCAGGATGTTTTGGCATAATGTGCATAATTTGAGTACAATAACAATTAATATACAGAGCTGCCTTTGGCTTGCTAACTCTTTTAAAATATACTGGAAACTATTCCTTCCAAAATGTAGAATATTTTACTACATTGCATATATATACAATGTGGGCATGTATTTTTTTTAACACACTCACTTTTAAATGCACATATGCAAGAGATCTGAGAAAAACAATTACGGGAAATAAGGTTTCTTTCTTCAAGTTTTAGCCAACAGTACTGAAAAAAGAATAGGGCAATTATCTGAAAAAAATCAAGATTTTGCATACAGCAAAATGATTTCTTATATCAAATTTCAAAAAGATTGATTCTCTCAGACAAACTTTAAAACTGCTGAAGATATTAATATCTGACACCACAAAAGGAAACTGGGCTTTGCAGAAAAAACTGGGGAGGAAAATCTTCTAGTTGAGTACAGGTAATCCTTGATTTACAACCACAATTAAGCCCAAAATGTATGTTGTTAAGTGAGAAATTTGTTAAGTGGGTTTTGCCCCATTTTACGACCTTTCCTGTCACAGTTGCTAAGTTAATCACCAAAGTTGTTAAATTAGTAAAACAGTTGTTAAGTGAAATCTGGCTTCCCCCATTGACTTTGCTTGTCAGAAGGCAAAAAAAAGGGGATCACAGGACTCTGCAACTATCATAAATGTGAACCAGCTGTTAAGCATCCAGATGCAAATCACGTGACCAGGGGGACGCTGCAATGGTCATAAGTGTGAAAAATGGCCGTAAGTCACTTTTTCCGGTACTGTTGTAGCTTCGAATGGTCACTAAACGAACTGTCGTAAGGCGAGGACTACCTGTAGTCATGATATCTCAAAGCTGACACGATTTTTTTCTTTCTTCCTTTCTGCCATTTTACTTTCCTAATTCTGCAATACAAGCATTGAGGTTAAAAAGCAGCAACCTGAATGAGGAGCTTATTCCAAAAGTTTATTTAACGAGGATTTTCGTTTCCTCTTGCGCTGGTTTTATTTGTTCTTTACAAACCCCTCCCCCTCCACACACACCTCAATATCGGTGGTGAATTCAGAGGTGAAAAAAAACCAACTCTTGCATTCTTCCGCACACCTGGACGGCAGGTGTTCAGACCGACCCTTCCTTACCTCGGAAAAGTTGACGGCCAAAGGGATGATCCCCGCCACATAACAGCCGATCAGCATAGCCAGGGAGAGCAAACTAATGGATAAAAAATCATCCATGGCCGGCTTCTCCTCCAGGCTCAGCGGCTCAGCAGGGGAATTCGCCGTCGCGGCTCCGAATACAGCCACATCGGCCAACCACCTTGGCCGAGCTCCTCAGCGGCAGGCAAGCGGGGCGAGCACTCCGTTTTCGTGCAGAAAAAAGAGGAAGCCAAGCGGCTCAACTGCTTTGTTGCCGAGACTCACGGAAACCCCCGAAGAGGCCGCTTCTCAAAGTCCCGCTCCAGAGTCCGGCTTCTCCTCAGCTGGGCTCCCACTCGGCTCACGCAAGAGGCTCCCCGCTTCCTTCAGAGGGAAGACAGGCAGGCAGGCGAACCAGGCCTCATTACCGAAGCTCAACTCCTCCTCAGCCAATAAGGAATCACACCCATGGAAACAGAAGGCGGGAAGAAAACCCGCCTGCCCTTCCCTCCTCTAACCCGCTATTATCTCTCATCTCCCTCCGTTAGCGCCGTAAAGGCCAAGTGGCAGTCGGCCCTCCACTTCCTCTCCCCTGTTCAATTTCCGGGAGACTTGGCAGTTGAAAGGAAACGTTATAAAGTCCAGGTTTAGTTATTCTTTCCCTTCCGGCCCAATGTAAGATGGCAAACTTAATAACTCCAGCGTGCTATTATGAAGTCTGGGAGCAGCGACGCCCTCATTAAAGATGGACGCCACATGAGAACTTCCCGCCTCCTTAAAAAAAATAAAATAAATGTCCCTGTGTGAAATCTCGCGGGACAAGCATAAGAGGCCTCTCTAGCATCCGAAACCGGAGAGCGAAAGCAACGGTGTCTCTATGGTTTCAAGCCGAGGTTGCGGGAAGGGGGTGGGCGTGTGTTACCAACGCACGAAAAGACTAAGGTTGCCCTGCATCCGGCAGCCGCGGTGCATTGTGGTAAGAGGCGTCGTGGGGAGTTTGTGCTTCGCGCCTGAGCCGAGCAGAACGAGTCGCCATGGTGAGTCGAAGGAGATAAAGCGTGAGGGGGCCGCCGTTTTATGAGGCTGAGGCCTGAAAAGGGCGGGCTGAAATTATTTCCAAAAATAATAATAAATAAATAAATAAATAAAGGAGTCCACGTGAATAAAACACCTTCGGCTCGTTACTCCTTTGCAGTGGGCCTGAGGTGGCCATGGCGGCGATGGGAGGTCGGACAGTTAACTGGGATTCCCCCCCCCCCTTTCTCTCTCACTCGAGAGACCCTACAATATTCCCAGTATTGGGGCAGAAGGACCAACCCGCCCTCAGAAGGGATATTCGGGGGGGGGGGGCTACACGGAAAGGCGATGCCAGCGCCTCGTCCAACTCCGTGCGGAGTTCCCCTGAAGACTTCTTTTTTTTTGTCCCCTGGCCTTTGCCAAACCCAAAAGAAAAGGCCCGCCTTGAGCGCAGAGAAGAGAAGTAACGGTCCCCTTCAGGCAGAGGGAATGTATTGGGACGTTTTGTCACCTGGGTCTTTTTTTTTTTTTTTTAATGATTTGAAAGTGAATTGTAGAAAAATCAATCGAAAAGCAATTCCGATGATAAAAAGAATAGGAGGAGGAACCGTTGAGTTATAACCGGTAGAGCTTTAGAGTGTTTGTTTTTTTTTTAATTCGAATTGTTCTGGAAAAAATAAGTGGAGAGCCATTGGTGGGGGGTGGGAACATTCGCTGAAATGGAAGGATGAATCTCCCTATAGTGTGTATGCATCAGAATAAAACTACATTGGTTTCTGTATGTAAAAATTGTGTGTGTGTGTGTGTGTGTGCGCAGGAACAAAAAATTGTTGCATTTGACAGATCTAACTTTTTAACACTTGTGCGATATTTGTTGATGCCCTTTTAAGATTGTTGCCTTTCCTTTTCAGTCTCATACAATTCTGCTTGTTCAGCCTACCAAACGGCCTGAAGGCAGGACTTACGCAGATTATGAATCTGTAAATGAATGTATGGAAGGTAATTTTTTTAAACTTTAAATGAGTTTTAAAAGGCAGTTCATTCTTAGAATGAGATGAGGCATTTGCAGGAAAATAGGGAATAAATCTTCTACTCTTGTACCATGTGCCAATTAAAATAATACAGGTAGTCCTCAATTTCATTTAGTGACCATTCAAAGTTCCAATAGCACTGAAAAAAGTTACTGATGACCATTTTTCACAGTTATGACCTTTCCAGCATCCCCGTGAACATGTGATCAAACTTCAGATGCTTGGCAACTGGTTTGTATTTATGATTGTTACTGTGTCCCAAGATCATGTGATCACCTTTTGGGATCTTTTGACAAGCAAAGTCAATGGGGAAGCCACATTCAGTTAACAACTGGGTTACTAACTTATCATCTGCAGTGATTCCATCATAACTGAGGCAAGAAAGGTGGTAAAATGGGGCAGAATTCACTTTAAAAATATCTTACTTAACAACAGAGATTTTGGGCTCAATTGTCATAAGTCAAGGACTACCTGTAGTTAATTTCAAAGAGCTGCTTCTATGTGCTTAGAAACACTGTTTGGAATCAAATTGAAAGTAGTGCATAATTGTAAAATCTGTACTTTTTATTAGATTAATGAAGTAAATGTCATTGGTGATCCCTGCTCTAGCAGTTTGATACAAGGATATCTTACGAACCACAATACCCTTCAGCTTTGGGCACTATAGTTAGTCATGCAGAATAATGAGGCAATATCTAGATTACATGATATTTAATGTAGAAGGTTGAAAATGATGAATCAATAACTTTTCATGCAATTTTTATACAAAATTGTAAAGGTATTTATATCCACCCACGAATAGATAAATTAACATTTATTCCTAGCTTTAGCATATTTCCTTCTGATCGCTTGTTTGTATTTCTTAACATTCAAGTACTCTGACAACTAGGTGGTACAAATATGTAATGTAACTGCTAACCATTATTCTTTTCTTTTTTAGGAGTCTGTAAAATGTATGAAGAACACCTGAAGAGAATGAATCCTAACAGCCCTTCCATTACATATGATATTAGCCAGTTATTTGATTTCATCGATGATTTGGCTGACCTTAGCTGCCTTGTGTATGTATCATATAATTTAACATCTACAATTTTACTTCTACAGTTATATATATGCTGGTTTGCACATATGTAATTAGACTTTTAATGTTACTGGTCTGTGCTTCTGCTTCTTGAATGTGAGAGATATTTAACGAATACTACTCTGAATGTAAATATGTTTTTGGTTATCTAGAAGGTATTTATCAAATTAATATCACCACAAAATCCCCTCTTAATTTTCATTTACCATTGTAGAACCAATGCTTAGGTAGCTTATAATTTACTATAAGTCTAAAATTAGCTGGCAGTGAAGTATCAAATCCTGATTTGGATTGCATTCAGTATTAACTGGTTGAGACTATTATCAAAATACCAGAATTCCACAGTGTTTGCTACTGATGTTTAATGGACAATTTTTATTTATTTTTCTGCACTTTTGATTCCTGGTGACTGCCTGGACTAATCCCTGCTGTTTTCTTGATCAGTTTTTTTTTTTTTTTTTACGGTGATGTTGTTGATGTCATTGCTTTATTCCCAGGACTGAGAAAGAGTGATTGGTCCAAGGTCACTCAGCTGACTTTGTGCCTATAACAAGATTTAGAATTCAGTCTCTCAGTTTCTAGCCTGATGCCTTAAGTATAACACCAAACTGGCTCTCCAAAGAATGTTTACATGGGCGACATTTCCAATTTATTGACTTGATAAATTCCTTAATTAATAACCTTGATTCCAAGATGCAACAAAAATTCATGGAATAAATAGGATATGAGGGAAGTAGTTAATAAAAAGTTAACAAAAATTTATGTGAACCAAACATAAGTATATCTAGGATTTCTGCTGTGAGATAAAAACTACTTGTGTATGTTTTATAAGTACAATCTAATCCTAATGGAATGTCAACAGTTCTTTATTGAATAATCTCCGTATAAAGAGAAATTGCAACAAGTATTTGAACGGTGGAATTATTTAGGAATACACCCATCCATATTTTATATTGTACTAATTCACTGGTATACTTTTATGAGGGAGTTGATTTTATGTAGTACTTTAAAAATGGCTAACAGTACAAAATATTATAAAGGCTGAAAAGAAAAAGATTTCCCAGAATGATGAATCAGCTGAACAAAAAAATCCCCTGGAGGAGATATATCATAATTGAAACTTTTACCTGATCATTATATTGAAGTTTTCTAGTGTGGATATTTGGACTAGGTATTCTGAAATACTTAGATTTTAGCCAGCTTCATATTGGAGGAAACATTTCTTTCCATTTATTTTTTTAGTAGGGCTGTGCAGCAATCTGGATTCACAGGAAAAAAAGGTAATTTGGAGGGCATGTGTCACATCTTTTGAAATCTCCTTAAAATAAGCCTAGGTCATTTAAGGACTTTCTCACAGGTAAAAGCAATACCATAAGTGTCCCTGCAATGTGCAAATCTCCTTTGCTCTTTCAGTTCCAGATTGCTGCACAGTCCTACTCTTTAGTTCCTTAAAGTAGAACTAGCCCATTAATTTGAGCCCAGTTGCTCGCTGAAAGTCAGTACATAGACAAAATGTATATATTCAGAATAGTATATAGTTTATATTTTGGCAGTCATGCTCTAAACCAGTGGAAGTTTTCAAACCAGGTTCAAGATTTGTAATGTTAGAATAATATTTATGTGCACATTACAATAGCATGCATAATCACAGTGAGGTTATCTCTCTTTTGGAGGAGCAACAACTTAACACTGTAAATTTGAGCATCCAAGCATTCCCCGAGTAAGATTAATAAAGAATAAAGCTTTACTTCCTTTGTTGAGCATCTAACATCAGTACTTCCATTTTACCTGTAATGAAATTGGATTTCTAGTCCTAGACCTCTCCATTATTATTGTTTCAACACTTCTATTGTCTTACTGAACTCTCTTGTGAAGAAGAAATAAATGGGTGTCATTGACATATTGGTGATAACTTTATTATGAACTTCTAAGCAACATTACCCATTTAATTCGAAGATTATGGAAACCATGGAATAGTGGAGTACACTAATTGCTAACTCCAGTATTGTGATAGTGGACCTTTCAAAATGTATTCCTTTGTAAAGACAGAACAACTTTAAATGGCACTTTAAGTTCCTTGAAAAGATAGCTAATATTATTCCGATTTTTCTTTTTTTTATCTTTTTTGTCATAGAGTGTTTAGATTTTAGGAAGCCACCAGAGGGCATGCATGTCATTGCCAACTGCCCAGAAGTATATTTTACAGATTGGGCAAGTAAATATATACATATATACAGACTTGTATAAAATTTTTAAGTAAAGAAATATATATTCCTCTGTAGCCATAACAGTCTAAATGATACATCTAATACTGCACCTTTTATGACATACTATAGACGATATATTGATGGTATACGTCTACAATAAAATTCAAAGATCTTAAGCTTTTTTAAAAAGGAGTAAAAGTTTGTTTTACTACATATTTTATTACATATTGAATAGAATGAATATAGTGTGTGCTTGATTTCTGCCTCAACGTTGTTATAGAATTACATTCAAGGAAATAATTGTTCCTTCAGAAAGACAGAATCATTGTTTTTGGAAATAGGGGATTCCAAAATGTTGAGAATTCTGGTTTTAAGAAAATATTATGTAGAAATGTATGATGAAAAGCAATATTAAAAATATTAACTGATCTATTTTTTCCTACCAGCTATCGTGCTGATACTCAGACATACCAGCCGTACAATAAAGATTGGATAAAGGAGAAGATCTATGTTCTTCTCCGCAGACAAGCTCAGCAAGCAAGCAAATAATGGGGCACTGAGGGGAGGGTGTGGACATCAGGTGTGTACAGCATTCTGTAGTGAAAGTCTTGTATTGTAGTCCACTGTTCATTCTTATAAACCTATGACTAGGACTCAGTCAGTTAGAACTGTAAGAGACTTGTTCAATTCCAGAAGAAAATGTCTTTTACAGAAGTTTAATTTTTAATTTTTCACTTTTCTTAGTTTATTTTGTTCAAGGTCCTCAAGATTATTCACATCTCCTTTGCCACCATTGCTATATGTACTCCTCAGAAGGGGAGATCAGTAGTACTACTTGGAGGCAGTGAAAAATCATAGTGAAAAATGAAATAAATGCTCTTTAGTTAAACATATTGAGTGGTGATTTTATAAGCTGGGTATTCAAACAAAAACACCTTTTAATATATTTTCCAGTTCATATTGAGATTCTGAGTTCACACATTAAGCCAGGTTGGATGTAATTATAATTTGTTGAATAGCTTTACACAACATATTAAAGTATAAACCAGAAATGGGCAGTCTGTCACTGCTTAGCATTCTGCACTGCTAAATTTTTGGTAATAAAATTGTCACATTTGGTCTTTGGTATTCTCCCCCCCCCCCCTTTTAATAATTAGGATTAAAATGGATGAAGCTTTTGGACTCCATTTCTGCTGTTGCCGCTCCTCTAAACCAATCAAGAATTCATATTTTTGGAGTTGATTGTACATAAGTTTGGCAGTTTGGTAGGATTTAAAGATGGAAATAGCATATTTATGGGAATTGTAATGCTTCTGTTTCACTTTGTACTAGGACTACCAGATTATTATTGTTTATTAAATTTATATGCTGTTCGTTTCGTGTTTCATGATGACTGAGCAGCTTATAGTGTAAAAAACAGATAGAAAAACAATAAAAACAGATTAAAATGACAAAAGATTTTAAAAGATATAGAACATTTTAATTCTTTGCTGCCATGTAGTAGCTAACTGAAGGTTTGCAGTCCAGATCTGCTGCTGTAGATTACATTTCCCCAAAACAGTTCAGGGAATAAAGGTAGTTTTAGGGGCAAGAATGGAAGAGGAAAGAATTTCAATCTTAAAATATGAAGAAAATCCAGAATATTTTGGTTTTGTTCTTTTCAGTGGATAGGTTCCAACCCTGCCCTTTAGACATTGCCTAAACAGAATCAAAGGTTTATGCAAAAATAAGCAAAAATTTAAAAAACTACATATTTACTATTGAGCACAATATGCAAATCTGGCTTTGGGTTGCCACATCATAACATTTCATGCAAAATAAAAATACAAACGAACAGTCTCTCTGGAATTTAGTGCTATGAACTAAGCCTGGGTTCTCACTGGTTGCTGTATTAACACTTAAAACAGTTCATTAGGAAAAAAACTTGTATTCAATAAATCACTGCAGTTGAAGTTCTTGTTATCCCCATACTGACTGCTCAGAAGCAGGTGCTTTCTCACTATGCAATACAGTTCCAACCACTGTTTCAAAACTAGTAAGCAAAGGAAGTATATCAAAACATTTTATTATATACAAAAGAAGCAAGCTAGAATGAAAAATTCTGCTTTTGGAGTGATATTGTTACTATAAGTGATAAGAGGGTTTTTTATTACATTTAGCATGACAGAATGTAAAGTATTGTGAATGGGATTCAGAATTGGTTATCCATTAATACAGAGGATGTAAGGTCCGCAGATATTGCTGCTTGTAGAGAACAGTTGTTATTGTTAATGATACCCGGCTGGTTCTCTCTGCCCCCTCACTGTTGCCTCTGTGTGCAGCTAGTTCACCCCCCTGCATTGCACCCTGGGTAGTGCATGAGCATGAACTAAACGGACTAGCATTTTAGGCAGCCAAACTACTCTGTAATGACATTGTAGACTCCCCGATTCTCAATGTACAAATGCCATACACTAAATAATAAATACACTTACCTCTCACATTCCAGAGGATCTTCCAAATTTTCAGGATAGATTTGCAGGGGTCAAAGGGGGAATCAATCAGTCCTTCAGAAACCATGTTCCGTGAGTAGAGTCAGTATCACAGACCATCTGTATTTAATTCAGTATATTTAAACCTTGGAGGATATAACACTTTAAGCAAAATGGTCTTGCAACTTTACTTGACATTTTTAATTGATTGGATTGGATTTTTATATTGGTTTTTAATTTAGAAGTATCTCCAACTACTTAGGCAAAAGCCAATTATATTGGGATGTTCTGTTTCCTCTGATACATAGCATTGCTGCATATCATTACCACTTCATTATCACAAAATCTAATTCTCATTAAACTATTCTGGCATAAGCTTCCATCTGCTTTCATGTCATTGCATTCCTCTGAATTTGAGGTTAGATATGTGGCTCAGTTGTGTTTTGAGAGTATTCCTGGTCTGCGCACATTTCCTTTCAGTGCTCAAGGATAGAGAAGGACTACCATGCCAATCCATTCAAACAATAAAGTAGATTGGCATGGTAGTATATAAAAATGCTGGATTGCAGCATCTATTAAGAAAATTGAAGAAATACAATTTTATTTCCTTAATAGTAATGAGAAAAAACCTATTTTGCACTCAGGCATATTTATAGTCTTTAGTCTGGTTGAGAGATAGCCTATAATATACCAATGACTACTGCAACTGGTACAAGAGAGAGGAAAAATCTATTCCTATGCAATTATTGCTTCTTTAACTGGTGGGTAGATCCAAGATGTCTTTTTCTGTTTAATTTCTTTACTGCGACATCTTGAGTAACTAAAATAGGAATGGATAGGAAGGCCAGAGTACAATGGTTGCACTAAGGAGCATGGTGGCTCACGAGATTAGAATGTTGAGCTGAAGAGTGGCAGGCTCATGTTCAAGATCTGGTTGCTGCTAAGGACGAGGGGAGCTTCCGTCACACCCTCCAGCTTCTGACGACTCAGCAAATCAAAAGCAGGTGACCGTGTGTAGATAAATGGATACCACTTCAGTGGGCAACTTAACGGGGACATGAAAAGAGCCTCCAACTGGGCATCCCCCGAGCAACAGTGATGTCACCTTTCAGTCCTTTCAACCCAGAAGCACATCGATGCGCCCGACACAACTGTAGTAGCAATGGTTGCACTCCGGACTTGTTCTGCAAGCAAAATACACAGAATTCAAGACTAAATGGATGAAACATTTCAAACTCTTGAAATGATTTGTCAATAGGTATGTGATAGAAGTGTTTAAAATCAAGCATGATATGGCAAAAGTGCACACGGAGAATTTTTCTTTCTCAAAAGCCTAGGACTAGAGGTTATCCAATGAAGCTAATTTGAAGAAGAATTCAAATAAAAGTATTTTTCACATGTTGCAAAATTTATCTGCAGAATTCATTCTCACAAAAAACGGATGGATTATAAGCTTGAATAACTTTAAAGGGGGACTGAATAAATTTATGAAGGACAGGTGTATATATGAAAGTCTACTAATGTTGAATATTACCTCTGGGCTGTGGTCAATATATTTCCAAATTCTAGGCTCAAGAGTAACAACCACGGGAGAGGGATATATCATTTCTTGTTCCTGACTACCCCAATGGCCTCCGATTAGCCACTGCAAAATTAAGCAGGATTTAAATAGCCCTTTGCTTAATCTAGTTGGGCTACTTTTGTGTTCCAAGTATTGTGAGGGAAGAAAGAGGTGAACTATTTTTGCAGAGTCTACCCTCTTGAAATTTTCATCAACTGAAATCATCCACCACTTCCTATCACAAGTTAAATTCTACAGCGTACAAAGCTTGATTCAGTCCATTATGCCTGAGTAGCAATGGTGGGTTGCTACCGGTTCTCCCTGGTTCAGGCCAGCTGGTAGCAGAGATGGTGAGGTGAGAGAGAACGGTTTGCTCTGACCATCAGTTGGGCCCTCCTGCCCGTCCCTGTGCTATACTTACCTATATTCGTTCATTTTTAGTCCAGCTGATAGGCGCGGCAGAGCCTCAAGTCTTGTGAAATTCAATGCGCTTGCACAAAGCGAACTGGTGGTAACACCAGTTGAAACCCACCACTGGTGAGTAGGGCATTGGTTATTATGTCCATAATCTGTGCTATAAATAAATAAAAATACTGTATTTTTTGGAGTATAAGACACATTTTTATCCCCCCAAAAAGGGTGAAAATCTGGGTGCATCTTATAGTCCGATTGTAGCCCCGCCCACTCACCAGCTCCCACCCTTCGGACATTTTCAGGCAGTTCCAGGCGGCGGGAATTTGGGTTGGGGCACAGCCTGAGGAACAAAGCTCTTCAGGATGGTTTGTGGGGGGAATCTACCCTTCAGCTTCGGGGAACAAGATGGGCCCCATGGTTTGTGGCTGGTCACCCCTCTGGCTGCAATGTGAGGAGCCGCCACTGCCTAAGCCCTCTCCGCGGCCTAGGAGCAGCAGACCCGCGATCCCCTTCCCAATTCAAACATGGGGTGTGCAGAGGCAAAAAAAGTGCATCGCGTTTCAGGTGACGGATTTGCCAGGAGGAAAGAGAAGGTGAGTCTGCTGAGAAGGAGGACGAGGGCGTGCGGCTCTGCAATGTGCAATGAGAAGAAAAGCATTTTCAGGCGGCAGCATTGCCATCCCCTCCCCGAATTCAAGATAGTTCCCGGTTTCCTGCTGCACATTGCAGGGGAACTGGCCGCCACCTGAAATGAGGCTCTGAGAATTGCATTGGGGAATCCAGCCAATGGGCAGAGGCTGGAAAGGAGGGACATTTCACTTTAGGGACTCCCGTTTGGCTCGGCTTGGCTCCTGGGCACGGAGAGGGCTTAGGCAGCGGTGGCGGCTCCTCACATTCCTAGGAAGTGAAGTCATCGTGACCATTGTCTGCCCTGAGTTGCATGCTGGGCGGCCAGAGGAGTGACCAGCTGCGAATCATAGGGCCCACCTTGTTCACCAAAATCACCAAGCAGATTCCGCCCCAGACCGTCCTGAAGAGGTTTGTTCCTCAGGCTGTGCTCTGACCCTCCCCACAGAGTGTGTGAGGGGTCTCTTCGGGGAAAAGCGAGATGTCCCTGCAGATAGCAGGAGCACCCCAATAAGTTTTCTGGAAAACAACTTCTCAGTTATTGACGCCCTCTTTCCCAGCCAAGTCTCTGACGCACCTCTCGCTTGCAGGAGGAGGAGGAGGGTGGCGTAAAGCAGCGCCACCTTAAATGCTGGTAGGCAGAGGTAGAATTCTTTTTTTGTTTTCCTCTCCCAAAATTAAGGTGCGTCTTATACTCTGAAAAATATGGTATATACATTCAACAATGGTAAAAATAATCTGAAGATTACAGCTCAAAAGTTAAATATCTGAGTCGCTGCGATTAGCTAATTTATGTAAAGCAAGGCCTATGCTTCAACTTGCATAGAATGTCTATTCACTTTTCATTTGCATTCTGTATATGCAGTGCATTGTGAATACCAAACATCATAATGAACTAGAGCTCAACTTTATCAGAAATGTTTCTATGATTGCCTGTTTGCAACAAAAAGAAGACTCTTATATAATCCTCAGTTGAAGTAAACTTTACTTAAAAGAAAAGGATCAATTCCTAAAGGTTCTGTGGAGTCCTGGGTGCTCAGTGACCTTGGTTGTTTTGTTATGTTTTTTGCTTTAATTTATATGCCGCCCTTCTCCGGAGACTCAGGGCGGCTTACAATGCGTTAAGCAATAGCCTTCATACTTTTGTATATTTATACAAAGTCAGCTTATTGCCCCCACAATCTGGATCCTCATTTCACCTATCTTTGAAAGTATGGAAGGCTGAGTCAACCTTGAGCCTGGTGAGATTTGAACTTGCAGTAATTGCAAGCAGCAGATGTTAATAACAGTGCTTAGTCCACTGTACTACGGGCTCTTCTCGCAGATTTGCTCGCAACTAAGCAGCAGCATCAATGTTAGTGAGTGTGGAGCTTGTTTCCTATTTATATACAGTAGCTTGTTCTGCTACTTTTTATTTTACTAATTATTTTTGTTTTGTCCAATTTATACAGGTAGTCCTTGATACATGACCACAATTGAGGCCAAAATTTCTGTTGCTGAGCGACACATTTGTTAAGTTAGTTTTGCCCCATTTTATGACCTTTCCTATCACAGTTTTTAAGTAAATTACTGTAGTTGTTAAATTAGTAACCTGGTTGTTAAGGGAATCTGGCTTCCCCACTGACTTGGCTTGTCAGAAGGTCACAAAAGGTGATCACATGACCCCATGACACTGCAACAGTCATAAATACGAGTCAGTTGCCAAGCATCCAAATTTTGATCACTTGGGAATCCTGCAATGGTTGTAAGTGTGATAAATGGTCGTAAGTTAGCTTTTTTCAGTGCTGTTGTAACTTCAAATGATCACAAAATGAATTGTAAGTCAAGGACTATCTGTAATGTATAACTACAGATCTCAAGGTGGTTGACAGGTATGGTTTTCTCCTTGGCAGTTCCTTGATTAGTGTTTTCTGATTCTTTATCTGATGTTAATTCCTGCTTATTTGGGTGTTGATTGCTGAAAAGAATATGTTATGATCTTCTTTGTTTCCTTCTTAGCTTTTTTTAATGCTTCTTGAATAGTGTGTAAATGTGGTTTATCTTTATGTGTTTATTGATTGTTGATTTGTTTGAATGCCAAGCTCCCAGGAATTCTCTGGTATTTTGGATTGAGCATTGGTTAACTAGCACTGATGATGTTACCTAATGAAACATCTGCCTAATGAAACATCTGCAAACAAACAACTAAGCTCAAAGAGCACCAAGGACAGTTCAACCCTGAGCTGCACATATTCTCTTCTATTGGAATTTATTTTTCTGCTGTGCATCATACCAAGTTAATACTGTGGCATCTCTTCCTCCCACTGTATGCTATCTCTTCCTCTCACTCTACTCAATAGTTCTGCATCACAAACTCCATCTCATTAAGACATTAAAGGTTGCTGAATATTATTTTTTTTCAGCTTTAAAAGCAGTTTCATGTCTGTAAAATCAGTGCTTTTGGAATTCAGATTAAATAGGGCGGTAGAGAAGGTTTTAAGCAATGCATAAACTTACTTTAAACCAAAAATGCTCATATGAAAATTGGTATGTATTTACTAGGATTGGGCAAAGCTACTTGGAGAAATTGAAATACAGTTTCTAAGTTCAGCATTTGTTATCAGCCTAATCATTACTTTTTTGCTCCTGTATAAATATATGCAATGCAATCATAGAATCTTTCAGCGTAAGCAAATATCCAGGTTAAAAGACTTCATGTAAAACTGAAATGGAAAAAAAAAACTCTGTTTCCTGATTGCAGACCACATCACAGTTAAGAATGCAGATTCACATCTATCACATCTCAGCACTATAGATTTGCTTTTGCTCTGAATTAGATTAAAAAATAGAAAAATATATTTTCCTATTCTTATCATTTTTGTAACAATTTGGGAACAACTTCTATATTCAGAGAGAGAATAAATGAAAAACCAGTATAGTCAAGGTGTTGGACCGACAGTGAGAAACCCAAGTTCTAGTCCATCCTCAGCTATAGTGACTCAGAGTGACTTTGAGCCAATCATTGTCAGCTCAGGTTACCTCATGGGGCATTATGCATATATCCTTAATCTCATGAATGACAGGTGAACCTAATAACTAAAGAGCCATTTTGTGTAGACCAGGGGTCCTCAAACTTTTTAAGTGGGCCAATTCATGGTCCCTCAAGACTGTTGTGTGGGGGAGGCAGACCAGCTGGGTGGGCATGGCTAGGTGGTCATATGACTGGGTGGGCAAGGCCAATTTAGCAGTCCATTAAACAATAAACACGAATTAAACTTTAATTTGTTTTGCTCCTGGGAATGTTTTATTTGCTTTTGTTTGCCTGTTGCTCTTTTGGTTGACTTTTCTTTTTACTAGATTGTTTTTTAAGTTGTTTAGGAGTCTAGTGGTCCACTTCAGGAAACTCAGTTTTACAGCAATTCTTCTCAGTCCCTAGGACCTTACAATCAATGTCTGTCTGTCTGTCTCTCTCTCTCTCTCTTTCTCTCTCTCTCTCTCTCAGTCTCTGTCTCTCTGTCTCTGTCTTTCTCTCTGTGTCTATCTCTTTATTTCTCTCTCTGTCTCTCTCCCTCCACCCTTTCTCTATCTCTTTCTCTCTCTCTCTCTTTTCCTCTCTTTCTCCTTCTTTCCCTCCCACCTTCTCTCTGTCTCTATCTCTGTCTTTGTCTCTCTCTGTCTCTCTCTGTCTCTCTGTCCCCTGTATGGGGGAAGGAACCCCTGAATTGGTGCTGGATGGTGCGAATCTGACATCCAGAGGCTGATGAGTGGTGTGTCAAAGACCAGCTGGCTGGCAGGGAGGCAGGGCAATCCCGCTGTCTCCCCAAAAGTAACTCATCTCTTGTCGCTTGAAACTTGAAGACTAGTCCAGCTGGCGGGTGGGCAAGTGGGCGGCCCTCCTCCTCCAACCCAGTCCTCCTACAGCACTTTGCCAGCTGCGTGGAAGCCCTGGAAGGCTTCTGCATGCCCTGTTTTTGGCCAGCAGAGTGCTCCTGGAGGCAGGGGAGGTGAAAAACGGGGCACACAGAAACCTCCCGAGGCCTCCATGCTGCCCGTTTTTGGCCTCCCCTTCCTCCAGTAGCATTCTGGTGGCCAAAAACGTTGGCTTTACCTTCCAGTTCCAGCCCGCAGGGCTTGTGAAGGTAAGTTCTGCGCTCACCCAAAGGGAGGGTAGGGGAGGTAGGTGGGGCAATGTGGGCGGGGCAGCCTTGTTGTCCCGTGCAGGCTGGATTAGTGGTTTCAGTGGGTTTATGGAACTAAGTTAAATTGAAACCTCTGCTGTTTAAAAGTGAAAATCACATCTTCCAATTTATCCCAATGAGTTTGTCAGGAAAAAAAAGCTCTCATTTATGCAGTATTCTAATTGCAATTTCTTTAGGTATAATTGCATCTGCATTATTAATTTTATCTAGTATTAAAATGTTGTTGCAAAACCTGGTCTCTGATCTTCTTGATAAAGTGTACAAGAATATCCCTTAGCATATTTCTTTGTTTTGCAAGTTGTATGTTGCTCCTCTACAATTTGTCTATCTCTGCATCTACATCATCTTATCTCATTCCAGAATTTTTGTTAAAGATTGAGCAATCTTTTCTGTAGTGTTTTACTTCAGAATTCTGAATCCCAAACAAGTTTTTTCTATCACATTCCAATAATGCCAGATTGTATAAACATTTTTCATATCTTTTATTATTCCCCTTTTATTTTCTAAGATTTCCACTTTGTCTTTAATTTGTTTTACTTCTTTAGTCAATTAACCTACAGACTTCCATTTTTAACCTCTTCTTTCATTTTTTTCCAGCTTTACAAATCTTCCATTTACCTTTCAAATGAAGTCCATCTTTTTGTGAGATTCAAATAATTCTTCAAATTCTTCAGACATTTTTTGTAATATTTCCATTAATTTTTCTAATTATTCTCTTTTCCCTTCTCCAATTTTTACTGTTTTCCTAGTAGTTATCATTTTTTAAATTTGTAATCCAGAAAGTGAGAGTAGATCAATTAAAAGGGTGAAAATAAAAAGTCCTTCCTTCCTTCCTTCCTTCCTTCCTTCCTTCCTTCCTTCCTTCCTTCCTTCCTTCCTCTTTCTTTCTTTCTTCGTCTGTCTTCCCTCCCTCCCTCCCTTTTCTCTGTTTTGCCTTTTCTGTATTAATGCTGCAGTCCTTTCTAGAATTCCATAGTTTTGGTTATATAGTCTGTCTTAAATTTCCTTTATCTCTTTATTTTGTAATATCCACCAATTGTCTCTTCACTTCAATTCTAAACAATCAACATTTCCACATATGTATGATTTATGTATTTAATTAATTCCAAAGCACCTTCACTAAAATGCTAATTTTCAAATTTAACTGCCCACATTGTTCATTTAAGATAAAAGTCTTTTAAAGTTTTTTATTGCTATTTTTAAGCAGCTAAGGCACCGAGCTACAAACGAGGAAACTCTGAGTTTCAGTCCCAACTTAAGCATGAAAAACAGCTGACTGACTTTGGATCAGTCACTCTCTGGGGAGTGAAGGAGGAAGAAGTACTACCACATATACAGGAAGTCCTCAAGTTACTACCACAACTGAGCCCAAAATTTTTGTTGCTAAGTGACACGTTTGTTAAGTGAATTTTGCTCCATTTTACTATCTTTCTTGCCACAATTGTTCAGTGAATCACTGCAGTTGTTAAATTAGTAACATGATTGTTAAGTGAATCTGGTTTTTCCATTGGCTTTGCTTATCAGGTCACAAAAAGTAATGACATGACCCTGTGATACTACAATGATCATAAATGTGAGTCAGTTGCCAAGCATCTGACTTTTGATCAGGTGACCATGGGGATGCTGCAATGGTTGTAAGAGTGAAAAACGGTCATAAGTCACTTTTTTCAGCGCTGTTGTAACTTTGAACCGGTGGTAGGTTGCCCCTGGTTTGGACCGGTTTGCAAGAACTGGTAGTAAAACTGGTGGGAGGCCCCACCCACTGCCCCGGATGTCATCATCGGCGATCTGTGCATGCACGATCCCATTGTGAACCGGTAGTAAAGGTAAGTAGAACCCACCCCTGCTTTGAACGATCACTAAATGAATTGTTGTAAGTTGAGGACTATCTGTATTTGCTGCCTTGAGTTAATAAAAATAAATTATTTCGCTTTTTTTTTAATCTGGAGAGGAGGGTGAACTCATTGAGTGACCTTCCTACTGCTCATCTGAAGATCTCTCTTTAACTTTAAAATTATTATATCCAGATTTTGATGAGATTTTAGTTCAACCCACTGTTCTTAAAGGCTCCACTGCAGCTGCAAGCTACATGCCTTTTTCTCATCTCCCAGCTGCTCAACTCACGAGATGACTACAAGGACCTTCAAAACCTGTTGGTCTCCTCATGAGGAGTGGCCAAAGTGCCGGTGGGTACTCTCTTAGTCTTTTCTTGTCTGGAGAGTCTCCCACTTGTCTTCAACTTGTCACTTGGCACAACATTGTCTCTATTTTCCTAGAAAAATCCTAGTTTGTCACACTTTTTTCACAGGAGCTTTTCCAAACAATTGTTTTTATTACAGTGTTGCAAAAGCTGTGCACTTCTGTAGCAGATGTGTTCTGTTTTTCTCAGCATTCAGAACAGAAGGTTGTGAAGGAAGGCATTTTTCTGGCTTATGCCATTTTTGCTGAATGTCAGTGCTGCACGGAATGTGATTGTATGATTGGAACTTTGATCCATCTCCCCCAAATACCAAATCCATCTCATCTGTATACAATATGCCTTGCTGATGCAAAGTGAGCGCAAAATTGTTCAGTATATCTCTGGAGTGCAGGGGTATATTTTAAATGAAATATATTCTTTGAATGAAATTACTACTTCCTCCATGTTCAAAAGTGCAACCAGATTGGAGTTTATGAATAAAATATTGTGGCTATGACTAAAATATGATAGATTATCATCAATGTCCATTACTGAGCCTAGCATTTAGATATTATAGAATTAGCAGAAACCTCAGACTCCACATGTACTGCTACCATGGAGAAGCTTGCTCTTTTTGGCACCAAACACAACATTAGGAAATATTTGTGCAATACCCCACAATTTTGAAGTCCAGCTTTACTCTTGTAGTAACAGAATACCTGAAATATTGGCTTCTACTCCCCAGATTCAGTTCACCATTGCCATTGGTAAAACAATGATAAATAAATAAATAAAGGACATGCTGATTGGTGTAATGGGAAAATTTTAAAGTCACAACTAACGAAGAGCCGCAATGGCGCAATGGTTAGAGTAGAGTACTGCAGGCTACTTCTGCTGATCACTGGCTGCCAGCAGTTTGGCAAATCGAATCTCACCAGGCTCAAGGTTGCCTCAGCCTTCCATCCTTCCGAGGTGGGTAAAATGAGGACCCAGATTGTTGGGGGCATTAGGCTGACTCTGTAAATTGCTTAGAGAGGGCTATAAAAGCACTGTGAAGCGGTATATAAGTCTAAGCGCTATTGCTATATTCAATGTTATATTTGGCTACCATCTATTTTCTGTTTTACATATTTGTAGCACCGCCTGAGAAATTATTTTCTACCTTTCATCCACAAATTCAAGTTGTTGTCAATTTTTGGTTTTTGCCTTTGGGTTTTTGTGGGTGGGGGTGGGTGGGGGGAAGAGGACGTTCTAGCATATTTAAGAAGCAATTCTGTTATTGTGCATGCTTCAATACACATATTCTCAGTGGTTTCAACATTGAAAATACAGTACTTGAAGTTAAAGCGGACTCTATCCAGAGATATTATAAGGAACATGAGCAATTAGTTCCTTCTAATTAATATAATCTGAACTATGCTCATGTAAAAAGCTTGGTTAGCTGGGCTGTGGGCAGTGTTCCAATTTTTATTCTTAGTTTTTCCTTCCCATTGAGTCTCAGTTTGTTTCTGATTTTTGTATGGATAATAACCTAGGTTCCATATCCCAATTCATTGCCAAGGCTTCTTGAGCATCAGTAGGAATCTAGCTGACAATTTGTAGGTGGGAGGATCTCATTTTAAAGCCTCTAAGGTTATGTCATTTTTATATCTTAGCCTTAAAAATAGAAGGAAAATGTTTTCCAAATCAATAAAAAATACATTTTTGAACTTAACTTATTGACATGTTATAACTCTATAAATGCCATCCTTCCTGCTGACCAGTACTATTTGCAGTTGGCTATTTATTTATTTATTTATTTATTTATTTATTTATTTATTTTACTCAATTTGTATACCGCCCTTCTCCTAGTGGACTCAGGGCGGTGCACAGCCAGAACTAAAACACATACCAATACAAAATTTAAATTTTTTAAAAGAATTACATGACTTCGGCCCAAAATTTAAAACATTCAAACTAAAACCCATTGACAATTTAAAAAGCTAAAAAAAAGGGGGGGGCGGTTCACACCAGCCCTGCTTGATGGAAAAGAAAAGTTTTTAGGGCACAGCGAAAGGCCCGGAGATCCGATATCCTTCGTATCTCCGGGGGCAAATCATTCCAGAGGGCAGGAGCTGCCACAGAGAAGGCCCTCCCCCTGGGGGTCACCAGCCGACATTGCCTGGCTGACGGCACCCTGAGGAGTCCCCCTCTGTGGGAGCGTACTGGTCGGTGGGAGGCTATCGGTGGCAGAAGGCGGTCCCGCAAATACTTACCTCACCTAGAGCCATTTTTTGACAATCTTATAAAATATTGTCAGCCTAGAATTCTCCTATATACACTTATCTACTTCTGGGTAATTTTCTTGTGATCTTTAAAAGTATAGCTTCTACTTTTCTTTCTTTTGTGCACAGTTTTTAGCCTCAAATCTTTCTTGGCTTCATTCCTACTCAGCCTAGCATCTCCACCTTGGATCATTCTTATTCTTACAGTCACTTTACCTTGTCTTGTTTTCCTCTGACACTTTAAACTGCCTTGTCTCAAAAACCTTTAAAGACCCACAACTATTACAACCTAGATGCACAAATACTCTCATATAAAAAATCATTTCAGTTTCAGCAAACCACTCTCCCTCCTGAATTATATCATTCCTATCCCAGTTTCATATTCCTCCATTTCATATTCCTCCATTCTACATAATTTCAAAGGAATTCTGAATATTGAAACAAAGATGCAGACAGAGTAGAATACAGAGGGAAGAGTTTACAGCCCCAGTTGTTTAAACTATTTGCGTGTTTTAAACTCCACTCCAATTTTTTCTTTGCAAGTTGAAGAGTATTCCACCATCCATCAGATTTTAAAATTTAGTTGTCAAGGACTCCCTGTAAATCTGAATCACCCTTGCATATTTCTTAGAGGTACCACTGTTTCCAGAATTAAGCATGCCTATATATAGAATTCCCACCTCTAGAGGGTATGTTGACTCTCTGTGTGTATGTGCTCAGCTGGAAACCAAAACCATTTCTTTTTTAAAGCAGACTTGTGATTGCTTTGTGTTGCTTAGTTTTATTTTTACTTTTGGCTCATTTAAATTTCTGTTTCAAATGCTGCTTTTAGCCTAGGGAATTTGTTTTAATTTTAGATTCTAGATTCTTGGGGTTGTCTGCTTTCCACTTTATTAGCCACTTTCAGTCATTGTTTTCTTAGGCGAAAAAACAAGATACACACCCAAAGCGGCAATTTTATCAATCATTATGCTTACCTTATAGTCTCCCCCAAAGGAAGATTTCAGTTGTTTTTCCATTATTATTAAGCTATTCTACTGCCCTACAGAGTGATATATTGTGGCTTATCTACCATAAAGCCTCTCATATGGAGAGTTATAACCCATAGAGAAGTTGCCCTAGGACTTTCTGACTTTTTTCTTTCTCCTGCAGACGTCTATGTGATGTGTGTGATCTAAGAAAAAGCTATTCTGGCATCATGCAATTTCATGTTTACTCACCAGTTGGGTATTGTTATACAATGTACTAGAATGATGTCTTACACATAATCAAAAAAGACTAATATGGTTTTGAAAACTTAAGAAATAATTATTGCAAACAGAAGTACAGTATATCTCACCATAGTGAAAACATACCGTGTTTTCCCCAAAATAAGACCCTGTCTTATATTTTTTTGAACCCCAAAATAAGCGCTTGGCCTTATTTTCAGGGAGGTCTTATTATTTTGGGCACATGGAGCAAGATGGGGCTCCTCTTGCTGTCTTACCTGATTTCCAGCTCTGCATTTAAATATTTTCAGGGAGGGCTTATTTTCAGGGGGAGACTTGTTTTAGCGCATGCACTCAAAAGCCCGATTGGGCTTATTATCAGGGAAAACAGGGTAGCAAGAGAGCGGTAAGTACTCAGACTGATAGTCCTGTTGATGTGAAATAGCAATATCAATAGCACTTAAGTCTTATATACCACTTCATAGTGCTTTACAGCCTTCTGGAAGAGGTTTACAGAGTCAGCATATTGTCCCCAACAATCTGGGTCCTCATTTTACTGATCTTGGAAGTATGGAAGGCTGAGTCAATCTTGAGCCGGTGAGGATCACTCCTGGCAGTGAGCTGAATTAGCCTGAAATACTGCATTCAGCACCATCACGGGTCCTGGTGCTAAGGTTTTTTCTTTCCATCTGTATGATTCTGTATCTTGAACTTGGTCTTGGTGAGGACTCATCAGATGAAGAACATTCTCCAATGGAGGACTTTCTTCTGACACGTAGCCACCTTAACAAAAACAAAGTGAAACAAAACACTAAAGCTGTTTCTATGTCATGCTGAAGGAAATATCTTAGGTAACGAGTTCGCACAGCATCATTCCTCACATGTTGCTCAAATTTCAGACTTACAATATTATGTGATCCAAAAATGGCCATCATCTTGGATACCTTTAATCTAAATTCTATACCATGACAGCTATTCTGATAGTAAATCTGAAACTTTGGGTAAAGCATTGCATATGTGGTTTTTTTTTTTTAAATGATTCCACTTGGGCTCGTTGTGTCCAATTTTCCCCTTTAACTTAAGCAAATAAATATCTTTTTGAATTATGGTACTAACTGAGGCAGTGGAGTACATTTTTTCTTTTCCTCTCCTTTTCTTCCCTGAAGAAATGGAAATGATCTGCTTTATTAGTGCAAGTATGCCAAAAATAAGTGGAAGTGTCTACTACAATTTTTTGGTAGCTTTGATTGATCTTTTAATATGGCAGGCTTGTGGGGAGCTTGTGTAGTCAGCTAAATGCAATTAATAAAAATGAATGGGTCACAACTTAGCCTGTCTCGTGATCTTCCTTTGCTTTCTATTTGTGGAGCTGGCAGGATTTCGTCAGCAAATTCTAAATCCCATTTGAGGAAATAGAAAGAGTGCAATATGGAGGCTTCATATCTGCGTCCATTTAATGAACTGCAAAAATTCTACACAGATGTCTTGCTCAGTTACAACTAAAAGCCAGAGATGATTTATCTTCATTTAGAAAACTGGTGGCTACCATCTCACTTTAAATATACAAAAAGAAGAAGAAGAAGAAGAAGAAGAAGAAGAAGAAGAAGAAGAAGAAGAAGAAGAAGAAGAAGAAGAAGAAGAAGAAGAAGAAGAAGAAGAAGAAGAAGAAGAAGAAGAAGAAGAAGAAGAAGAAGAAGAGGAGGAGGAGGAGGAGGAGGAGGAGGAGGAGGAGGAGGAGGAGGAGGAGGAGGAGGAAGAAGAAGAAGGAGAAGAGGGGAAAAAAGACAGGCTAAATACATTTTTGCAAGTGCATTTAAAAACCTTTGCAAAATTGGTTTAAAAAGAAGAACTAAAATAAGCTGAATTTGATGGTTAACCTTGTGAATTATAAAGCTGCGCATGTTGCTAAGGAACTTGTATTCCTGTAGAGTTTTATTTAAAATTTTATTTTATTTTTTAAAGCACATCCTGAAGTTTAAGTGGATATTTTTAACAGCAACTGTATACTCAGCAACTGCCAATGTATCTATTAGGTGCTCCTCTTGGAAAGATAAATTGAAACCACACAACCAGATATCACAAAAATGCCAGGAAAACAACAAACGTTGTACCATACATTGCCTTTGGAAACAGTGTAATGATTCAATAGTCAGGGACATGTGTCAAGTTGTACAGAGAAAAAGCCAGTTAATCCATTGCAACAGGAACATCTGACCTATCATATTACCAAAACAACAGGTGAGATAACTGCACCAGTGATAAACCAAGAAGAATTTGCTGCACAAGTTTCCTCATGCATTTATGATAGCACATCTTTCACAAACAATTCTACTTTCTTTCAGTAGCTGTTTTAAAACCAGGTCAAAAAGCAAGTGGGGAAAAAATAAGCGTAACTAAATATAATTATTTAATTTCCTCTCAGCCCACTTCATTGAGTTACATTGATCTCTCATCTTTAAAGAACACTGATTTTTAAGCTTTGAAATTAATCACTTCTTCCTGCAATGCACTTTCCTTTAAAAAAAAAAAAGCCAATTGAAAAGTGAATTAAGTTAATCATGTTGAATGAACTCAATAAGTTGACCTCCCTGCTCTCCATCCAAACCAAACAATTTCATCCCACCTTCAGATTAAATTGATTTCTCACTAGAACAAGAGCTGGGAAATTGTTTAACTCTTATGACTGTGAAACTGGAACATCTGCTTGAAAGATATTATAGCATTATGGAGGTCAAAAAGCATAGCTAAAAACAGAGGACAGAGTCATACCTCATAATAAAATACCCCTTTAGCTGGCACTGGGCAAGGAGACTACAGAGCAGTTTTAGCCCCCAGAAATGAGGTTCAAAATCTTGTTCGGGAGCAAAATATTCCAGTCAGCCACAGACAGAGCAAGACCAGGATTTTTGTTCTGATCCAAAATGGAATAAAGACTGGGTTCATCTATTTGGGTGGCTGAATTTGTAAATGTCAAATGGTCTATGCCTTTTCACACAAAAGGAACAAAATGCTGCTACTTAAGCAAGTGACACAGCTTCAACAATCAATGAACTAGACAATTTTGGTTTCTCTTTAGAATGCCCAGTGAAACGTAGCATGAAAAGAATTTCGGTTTTCCAAATCTCTTGAATTTACCTACTCCTTGGATGTTGCAAAGTACTAGCTAAGTGCATTGGGGTATACATACTCCCTATCCATCAATCGTTGACTAGTAACCCACAAGGAATATAGGTTTATATCAGTCTGTTGCAAGAGATTAATCTTCTCTTAACTTCCAATGATTGGGAAAATACTGTACCAAGTAGGCTTGACCATAAGCTAAGAAAGGCTTATTGTAAAATACTGTATACACCAATATGAAATACGTTGTAAAATGCTTGGGTAAAAAGCAGGCTACAAAACTCTATATATAGAGAGAGAGGTCATGCTCAGCTAATAGTTGAATAGTCAAGTAGCTATACCTGTTTGACTTCATGAGAAGACAACTACAGAGAAAGGACACTTAAAACATAATTTTGCACATAGCAATCTAACACATAATAGATACAGGAAACATATACAATTTTATGCACATTACTTTTTCCCCCCCTGCCTAGAGCTCTCATAGCTACTGGTACTTCTGTAAAGACTACAAAAACTGCCCTTCACCCCCAACCCTTACCAGCAAATGGAGTATCAAGGTGAAATATTTGTTGTTAAGTCCAAGTAGTCCTCAAGTGATGACCACAATTGGGACCAGAATTTCAGCTGGTAAGTAAAGCAGCTGTTAACTGAAACACATCCAATTTTATGGCCTTTTTAAAATCATGGTTGCTAAGTGAATCACTGCAATTAATTGAATCATGTGGACATTAAATGAATCCAGCTTCTCCATTGATTTTGCTTGTCGGAAGTCAGGAGGAGAGGTAGTAAATAGCAATCACACGACTCCAGAATGCTGCAACCACTACATGCCATTTGCCATGTGCCCAAATTTTGATCACATGATCTTAGGGACTACTGGGACATTTCAAGAGGCAACTGGACTTTCTGGTTTTTCTTTGAAGAACTTTCACTTCTCATCCAAGAAGCTTCTTCAGCTCTATTCCTCATACTTATGACTGTCCCAGTAGTTCCCAAGATCATGTGATCAAAATTTGGGCACATGGCAACTGGCATGTATTTATACAGTGGTTGCAGCATCCTGGAATCATAAGTATGAGGAATAGAGCTGAAGAAGCTTCTTGGATGAGAAGGGACACGTCGTCAGAGAAAAACCAGAAAGTCCAGTTGCCTTTTGAAAAAGCCCCTTTGGGACAACCATGACCCGGATGACTGAGAATCTGCAGAAACATCTAAGCATGAGGAATGGTTATAAGTTACTTTTTGAATGACATTTTAATTTCAAACAGTCATTAACAAATATTTGTAAATTGAGGACTACCTGTGAAGGAAGGGGCAACTCACTACCCAACATAATTATGACAGCATCCACATTTTCCACTCACCAATCTGCCCATTTAGATATATTTTGTTAAGGAATTCACAGAGTAACCCTTGAGTAGCAAGGGTGTGTACATGAAAGCGATTGAGAGTAGATACGAATAAGCCCAGTCAACACTGTCGACAGATACACTGAGTTGTGTTTACTTTCAGGAAATAGTAAGGCACAGTCCAATAAACAGTCCAGGTCATACACATATAAAGCAGGAGATAGCAAAACGACAGTCCAGGGATAATCCAATAACAAAGTCTTCTTACCAGTCATCGTAGTCATTCACAACAAACAGTTCTTCTGGATTTGCAAACAGTAGCATACAGAGATATCAGAGAGCAAGAACAGCAAAGAGAAAACAAATCATGTTTCTAGCTCCCTCTTAAGGAGATTGGCTACAGAGCTAACCAATCAGGACACAGTATGATGCAATACAGCAGTCTTAAAGCTATATTGATGGTTTATATATTGCCAACCCAACAATGTAGGTAATACTCATTTCCTAACACATTTACATGACACACCCATATTTAACATAATCCTGGTTCATTAAACCCAGTTTTTTGGATTCGCTTTGTACAATAATCCTATTCAGGCTTTCTGTTTATGCACTTAATCCAATCCAGAAGAAACAGTGATCACTCCCACTTCTCTCCTTATCATGCTGTGACATAAATGAAGATATGGTGCCTATAGATTGGACACAGTGGTGTGTAGGCAGCTTGCATGGAATCAAGGAAGGTAGAACTAGTTTCTCTTTTGCAGACAGCTGTGTCATAAACACCAAAACAGCCTTTTCATTAATTATCTCCAGTGCATCAAGGAGAGGGAAGAGATTGCTCACTGTCCCTTCACAGGGTAAAGAAAACATATCAAGGTAGCACTTAAACTGAGCAACTGGTACCTAAACCAATTATACTTACTATATTCACATAACGCACCAGGCTAAAATGTGGCTGATTAGTTTGTGGTTCAGGATAGTGCTACCAAATCTCAGTTGCAAATATCTAAATGTCCCAACAGAGCTTTGTGTAATGTTTTGCTGCCATGTAGCAGTTGTTTAGATTTTTGCTGACTTGACCTGGTAAGCTAACTCTTGTGTTCTGAGAACATTGTGTTCTTTTCTTGAAACAATTTGTTCTACAGAATTCTCTTGCCCTTCAAGAGGAAAGAGGAGGATCTCCCCTGCTCAAGAGAAGCAATATTCTCAGCTGGAAGGGAACACTCTGTAGCCAGACTAGGAACTCTACTCCATAATTGGCTCAACACTATAAGGCAACCCCAAGAAAGAGCTTACTCCCAGGCAAAGGTTCCCTAATTCCACTACCTGGAGAGAACAAAATTCCAAAGTGGGAGCATCATCTCCTAATCGTCTGTCTTTTCTTCCAAGCATTCAAATCAAACAACTGCATGCCTCAGCCTCTCTTTGCAATTTCCTTCAGCTCCACAGGCCCAGCCTGTGAAGCAGAGGTGGTATTCAGCAGGTTCTGACCAGTTCTGGAAAAACGGTAGCGGAAATTTTGAGTAGTTCGGAGAACTGGTAAATACGGTGGTGACTGGCCCTGCTCCCATCTATTCTCTCTCTCCCAAGTCCCAGCTGATCGGGAGGAAATGGCATTTTGCAGTAACTTCCTCTGCCATGCCCACCAAGCTACGCCCACCAAGCCACGCCACACCCACCAAGCCACGCCCACAGAACCGGTAGTAAAAAAATTTGAATCCCACCACTGCTGTGAAGGCTCAGCCCATGCACTCAATTCCTAGCTGACCATTAGGAGCACGTATGGCCAAGAGCAATGAACTCACATGTGCCAAGCTGTGATTTTTTTCACTCCCAACAGGCTCCAGTACCATTTAGCATTCTACAGTGCACTATTATGCAACAGGTTAAATTCTAATCATATAGATGACATCATAGAAAACTCTGGACCTGCTACCGTGGTGTCCGTAGGCTGGGATGGAGGAGCTGCCAAGAGAGCCAATTTGGTGCAGTAGAGGCTAGAAATAGAGAGACTGAATTCTAGTCCTGCTTTAGGCATGAAGTCAAGTGGGTGACCTTGAGTCAGTCTACGTCTTAGTCCTAGGAAGAAGACAGTGGCAAGACATTTCTGAAACTACAGTGACCAGACAGTCACCAAGAGTCCACACTAACTCAGAGGTACATACGCACAAAGAGACCTTACAAATTATTCTTTCAGGAACTGTTCATGGTACCAATGCTATTACTGCTACATGCTGGACTTGAAGAACTGATGGTTTGGAAGATGTAACTGAACCCATAGCAATCTCACTCTGCATGTCCAATGGCAAGGAATGCCTGAAGTGGTCATCTGAGAATACCTGAGAACACAGGATTTCTCACCCTGTCCTAATGTGAGTTTTTTTCCCCTTTTACTCTCCTGGCAGGGAATAAAATGGGGCTTTACTGTTCCTACTGCCTAGAAATATATGGTCATTGTGAGCTGAGAATGCCTTAGAATCTTAGAGGAAAAAAGTAGTAAGATGGACAGAAATGAAATTCGGGGATTTCATTCTTCCCCTGCAATCTGTGGTCAAGGATTTGTTTGGTGTGGGGTTTTTTCTCCTTTTTTTTTTCCCAGTGTCACAGAAGCAAATGTAATTTCTCAGTGCAATTGCCAAGCTGAGACCAAGTCGTATGAAATAAAGGGTACAACGTTACCATACTAAATATTGATAATGAGCATCAGGTGTTTGCAAAGAAGAGCCCGGCTCCTCATCCTCTATGTGGCAATTATTTTAAAGATCTACTTAGCATTTAGATTGCTTGAGGGAAGAAAAGAACCCAGCAGGCAATTGCCTTTGCGGGGTGGGGGGGAACTCTGTATTAAATAGATCTCCTTGAGTGCTGTTTTCATCTACCCTGACAGAAAACATAGCTGACAGTTTAGGTTGCAATAATTAGTAGGGCTTTGACATCATGGGACTGTCCTTGCCAGTGACACTATTACAGCTCCCTTCAAGATTAAGCAGAGAGAAAAAAGAATTGGTGGGGAAGCCGAGGAAGATAAAAAAAGCACATTGTACAACAAACATTTAAGCAAGCTAAATACTAACAGCATTAAGTACTCTCCACTGAACTCTGAGTGGGAGGTTATGGGGAAAAGGATGATTTGAAAAGCATTGATGTGAACTGGTCGTTCTTTGTAATTCATAATCCAAAGGATACATTATTCTTATTCTTCTGTCAGGGCTTAATTATTTTTCTTTCTCAGTCATTACTGCTTTTGGTTGTGACACCATTTATCTGTGGTCGCTACCGGTTCTCTAGAACTGGTCAGAATCTGCTGAAATCCACCTCTGATTTTATGATATAATAATGATTCTGATTTTTGTTTCTTGGGGCAATGCATTTGTTTGGAGTGGCATGTTTGGGGAGTGTTTCATTCATGCAACCTGCATGTATATGTCTCTATGCTAGAAAAACTCCAAAATAAATACAAGTAGTCCTTGGCTTATTTCATTTAGTGACCGTTCAAAGTTACAATGGCACTGAAAGAAGTGACTTATGACCATTTTTCACACTTATGACTATTGCAGCATCCCCATAGTCATGTGATCAAAATCCATATGCTTCGCAACTGGTTCCTATTTATGACGGTTGGAGTGACCCAGGGTCATGTGGATACTTTTTGCCACCTTCTGACAAGCAAAGTCAATGGGGAAAACAGATCCATTTAATAACCGTTTGACTAATTTAACAACTACAATGATTCACTTAAGAACTGTGGCAATATAGGTCGTAAAATGGGCCAAAGTCACTTAAGAATCATCTCATAGCATTTATGTTTAGCAACATAAATTTTGGGGCTCAATTGTGGTCGTACGTTGAGGATCACCTATTATACCCCAGGGAAGCCACTAAATTTTATTTATTTGTTTAATCATATTTAGAAACCATCCATCTCCTTCATAGAGTGACTCTGAGTCAGAGGTGGTTTCAGCAGGTTCTGACCAGTTCTGGAGATCCGGTAGCGGAAATTTTGAGTAGTTTGGAGAACCGGTAAAAACCACCTCTGACCGGCCCCACCCCCATCTATTCTCTGCCTCCCAAGTCCCAGCTGATTGGGAGGAAATGGGGATTTTGCAGTAACCTTCTCCTGGAGTGGGGTGGGAATGGAGATGTTGTGGCTCCATTGTTGAGCCTGGGCTATTGACAGATGCAGACTCTGAGAGTGAGGGAGAGGAGTTGGCAAGGCCTCCCTCTCCAGGACCCTCCTCTCTGGCAATGCCTCCGGAGGACATCGAAGGCCAAGAGATAGGCCCAGAGCCAAGCACGTCCCCGCAGCCACAGGTGGACAGCGACGAAGGAGATAAGTGCTGGCTGGATCCTTGACAGTGGCGCAGGGAGAAGCGTGTGCAGCAGAGGGGAAGGCGTGCCAGAAATTAGCTGAGTCACTGGACCACACCCCACAGGGTATAAATGTGGGTGTGGTGGCCGGTTCAGTTTGTGATGAGCAAAAACTAGAAATAATCCATGATCTCTGTATTACTGAACTTCTGCATGCCTTGTCGGACTGCATTTGGACTAATCCTTGTATTGCTGAAACTTTGCCTGCTTTATTGGAATGCTTGCAGTCTAATCTTTGTTTTGTGTGAGTAAAGTCTGAATTGGCAGCTAGCCACTGGATTGCTGCCAGCTTTATCTTCAAAGACTTTGTCATGTGGCTTATTAACTCCGGGCCATCTGTGGTGGTGCGTGTGTGGGACGGGGACAGAACAGGAGATTTTACAGTATCCTTCCCCTGCCACGCCCACCGAGCCACACCTACAGAACCAGTAATAAAAAAGTTTGAAACCCACTACTGCTCTGAGTGGTGTCCATTCAAAATCCAATCTGAATGCTATGGAGGAAATAAAGTTCCTTACTGGCACCTTTGAGACTGCCTGAAATAAACCTGAGACAAAAGGGTTTCACCTGAAATTAGAGGAGAGTTTCTTTCCAGGACATTTTCTCCCTGATCTTGAAAACATGACAGGAATCAGGTTCTGTTCCCCACTTTACCTAATCCTGTTAACTCCAAAGGAAATATTCCTGCCTCTAAATAAAACTCCCCTCCCCACACTAATCCTCTCCCCGCTGAAAAGAAAGAAGTATTGCTCACCATTACCAAAGGCAGAGTGAAATTGACTAGAGCCAGTGAAAATCCAGTCAGGAAAATCCATTGACTAAAACAAAGATAATAATGAAATTACACAAAGTAACCAGGTGATAGGCATTTAATTCTATCAGCATTTCTCTGCTTGCTAATAAGAAACAACGGCTATTTCCAGCACCCCTGCTGCCTGTAGAAAGCAAAGTGTTCCTTAAAAATAAATTGGTTTTTCTAACCAGTAACCAGTTTTCTTTATGTGGTCCCAAGATCCCAAAAGCAGATCAGAGAGCTTTAGAGTCTCTTGCCCCACCATTCAAAATAGTCATAAAAGTTCTCACTCTTTATTGTTCACTGTTTCTCTGTCTTTGTAAGCTGGAAGCCAATTATTATTGTTTCAATGAAATATAGTGTGATCTTCCCAGAGTTGCACTCCATCTTTCACATCCGCAGTGCAAGGAAGGGATCCGAATTGCAGAATTGTCTTGGCCCAGTACAGGCACACCTCTCTACATGGCCCAAAACTTCTCAAGATTTGCCCTTGAAAAGTGATGATAGGACTAAAGATTTAGATCTCTCTCAATATTCCCCCCCCACTTTTAAAAAATATCAGTGACTTATTGCAAAATAGTGGGAGTTCACCACACTGTTTCCCGGTGTTGCATACTCAGCATAGAGAGGGCTTAAGAGTTATTCGTTTGGGTTAGGCCCATGATGGTGAACCTTATGGCATGTGTGCCCAAAGTGGCATGAGGAGCCATGTCACCTGACATGCGCGGTGTTGCCTGTTCTTCTTCTGGGTTTCTGGTGCGCATGTGCACCCAATGATCAGCTGGTCTTTGCCCGCGTGGCAGTGCCGGAAACCGGAAGAGCTGGTCTTCCATTTTCTGTTGTGAGCATGTGCACCGGTCAGCTGATTGGCATGTACACATGCATGGCAGTAACCGGAAGACTTGCTGGCTGGCATACATACGCGTGCTGGAAATCGGAAGTTCATTTTCCGGTGTGCGCATGCCCCCTGGGCAGCTCCTCTTCCTTGTTTTGTGTTCTGTCCCCGTCCCACATGCACACACACCAACAGACGTCCAAGAGTTAAAAACCAAACCAGCCAACAAAATCCTTTTCCTTATGATAACGGAACTTGGCAGCATCCTAGTGGCTGCCTGCCAAGAGTTTATTACTCACGAAGAGATAACATCTCTCCACTTCTGGTACATCAAAGGAAAATGTTCAATAATTACAGAGTAAATCAAGTCCAAATATAATCCAGCAAAGTCTATAGCAAAAGTCCGGCAATGCAGAATGGCGTGGAAGCTTTCAGCTTTGTTCGTCACAAGGTTTGACTGGCCACCACGCTCCCTTTTATACCCTGTGGGGTGTGGTCCAGTGACTCAGCCTAATCTCGGGCATGCCTTTTCTTCTGTTGCGCACACTTATCTTTGTGATGCTGTCGAGGATCCAGCCAAGACTCATTACTCTCATCACTGTCCACCTGTGGCTGCGTGGACGTGCTTGGCCCCGGCCCTATCTCTTGCCCTTCGGCGGACACTGAAGGCATTGCCAAAGAGGAGGGTCCTGGAGAGGGAGGCCTTGCTAACTCCTCTCCTTCACTCTTGGAGTCCTCTTCTGCCAATGACACAGGCTCAGATAACAGAGCCACAACATTGTGGCCCTGATGAGCGTGAAGTGCTCCCTTTTCAGCACTCAGTGGCGAAAAGGTTTGCCATCACTGGGTTAGGCTAATGACAAGGGATTGTGGCTCTCAATCACCATAGTCCCAAGATAACCTTTCACTGCCGGTAAATTCCTTGTCTGTGAACATTTCTGGGATGGTTCAGAGGAGAAGCTCTATCTGCCAAAGGCTCTAGGATGATTCTTTGGCATCTCAATTTAAAAAGGGTCAGGAATGTGTGAGACTTGCTCAAAACCCTGGAGCGCTACTCACTACTGCAGATCAAACCAGGCAAAGAATTTGTCCTGCTAAAAACTATTCTAAATGCCAGTGCCTTTTACTTGCAGATTTTATTTTATCCGCTTGTGTTAGCAATAAAATTCAAAATGTGCAGGAGACCAGTTCTGATTAGATGGGTGACCTTTATTTAAGTCATCTGTCCCAATTTAATGTCTGCCTGGTGGAGAGAAGACTTTTAGTCCAAGTAGCTCAAGAGAACCAGTATGGAAGGGTTGCCTTAACGTTCTTAAAATTCCATTCCTCAAAGAGATTTTTTTAAAAACCCTAAGGACTTATTCCCAAAATCTAGATTAGAATAGACTGGTTACATCACTTACTTTTTATTCCTGGAAGAATCAGCAATATAGTTCTACACAATGATGGAATACCAGATTAAGAGGACCAATGAATCTTGTACTGTATGGATAAAAGCAGAAAACCTGGGCATGCACAGAGGGTTAAAAAAAAGGACGTGATGACGTCCGGGTGGGTGGGTGGAGTCTCCTGCCGCTGGCACTACCAGTTCGCCCAAGCCATATAGAACCAGTTGAATTTCACCACTAGGATCGACCCAGGTTTAGAATCTTGCTTTCCTTGCAACAATTCTAGAGGCTGTTCATTAGATGCAAAGTAATATTTGAAGACTGCATGGATAGGACCAGGGAGCAAGGTGCCCCTGATCATATGTTTGGTCTGGGGGAATTTATTGCATCCCAAAATTGAATTTACAGACTTTTCATGATAGTTTGTAATTTTTGTTGCAATTGTTAAATCATTGGGTGTAGAAAGCCCTTGACAAGCCACTGAAATTCTCTAAGAGAGAAACCAGCACATCTAGATGGAACAAGAAATAGGAAAAAAAAAACCCATCATAGGGTCCTTAAATGAAAGGAAGAGGTTTTTGAAATTGGCGCAGGAAGCAGCTGAATTTTTTTTAAAAAAACTTCATGTACAGACCTGAATTATATACACGGCTGTATTGCATCTTCATCTAGTTGAACAATGGCTTAGTTCCCAGGATGCATTGCAGAATGCTTTGCATTGGTTTCCATGGAAATATTACAGCGATAGTTAATTAGTTTCTTATTCAATGATACCCACTGAAACCATGAATAAAAGTAAAAATAAACATTCGGGATAATTATGTCTGTAACCATATATAATAGCAGCAACATGTTAAGGTTAGACCATGCAGTCACTAATTTTTTTGTATTCAACTTCCTTGCAATGATCAAAAAGATATCTCTGGGAAAACAGCAAGTAAAAATTAAAAACCTATAGCTACGATCCAATTTTTGATACTCAGTAATTGCCTTGGAGGTTGCAAGTGAAAAGATGGGTTACAGATCAAACAAATATTATCTTCTCTAGCCATGGAGATTCCACAGCCCTCATGGAGAGAACCTCTTTCTCATGAAATAGTCTAATTTAAGTTTTAAAACTATATAATAGACCCCAGCCCTTGTGGCAACAAATTCCATAGAGCGGGTGTTTCTCAACCTTGTTAGCTTGTGGACGATGTATGGATTTCAACTCCCAGAATTCCCCAGCCAGGGGGATTCTGAAAGTTGAAGTCTACACATCATTAAGTTGCCAAGGTTGAGAAAGACTGCCATAGAGCAATTATTTTATGAGGATTTTTTAATATATTTTTTTAATTGTTTTGTGACCTTCCTGAAGATTCCAACCAGAAATAGGTGGTCATTGCAATAACTAGTTTTTTCTTTAATTCTCAGCAAGTTGTTGGCAGTATCTCTTGAACTGAGAGGCTATACCTCTGTACAGCCATTTGATCCTAATAATTATAAATAATTAAAAAAGCTCAGTGTTGCCAGGAAAGAAAAAGAGAAGAAAATTTTTTCCCTTGATGGCTTCAAACCTCTCCAGACTTATTATATGATTCATTCAGTTCACTAAGGTACTTTTTGCTAGAAAGGCAAATTTCTAAGACGAGCCTGTATAATTTTTTTTCTGACACATTAATCTTTACCGTTCTAATACCAAAAACAATAGGAATATAAACTTTCGCCAATAGTTGCTCTTGCTGCTAAGGGAAAAACAGTAATTAAAGTTTCCTGTGCAGAGAACAGGAACAGATTAATTAATCACAACACAGTGAACAGGAAGCAACTAATTAAGCAATTTCAAAGAAAGAAATAAGGTAGATTAATGAAAGATCAATTGCAGACAGAAGGAGAATTTCCTGAACACCTTTCGGTTTGTTAGGGTGAGATTTTGCTCATGCAGGTAGGAAATGCTATTAAATTAAGTACTTTCTGTTACTACTTTTCTAGTTCTTTTAAGTGATTGATGGAAAAGCATCATCTGAGTGATGCTGGAGATAATCTTAGGTGCAATCCTAAAGCTTGCGAAGGTTGGCCAATTTGTGCAAATGAAGGCCAAGAAACATAACTTTTAGAAGTGGAGTTTATTCTAGCATCTTAACAGACAATGATACATGCTTTGGTTAAAAAGGGAAGAAAAATATGTTGACATAAATTGTTTTTGACAAAGTGTGTTCGTAATGAAAGAAGAAGGGGAAAAAAATACAAACCCTTCCAAAAATATTTGGAATTTCATTTTGGAGCCTTGTTCAGTAGATCTTGATAACTCTCTATCCTGCCCATTCAGTGGATAGTGGATGACATTTTATTAATTCATTTGTTTATAAACCCACTATTCTTCCTCCACCTGCTTTCTTGCAATCAAGTCATTGTTCTTTGTTCGGCTCCATTTACAAGCTAAAGAGTTTTAATTTTCAAAAGCATGGCAAAAAAATATTGATGAGTCATTGATGAAAATATTGTGTCCTGAAGTAGGCAGTGTGATGTCCTTGAGCATGAGCATACCCACAGATGATGTTCTTGATACTCACTAGGCTCCCTAAACCATCTGATTTTAATAATAATTTTTAAAAAATTAAATGGCAAGCTGTCATGTTCAAGGCACCAGCCTTCAGCAAAATCTCAATTTACATGAACACTTCTAGACCCCATATTGGTATCTTTAGAAAATCAGATTTGACATTTGAGCCATAGTGCCAAGTTTGGGAGTCTGCTCATCTGCCCAGGAAATAAAATAAAATAAGAGCCCTGGAGATTAAGCACACCTTCTGCCTTTTAACATAGGAGTGTTTTATGGCTGACTTTGCTCCTCAATACAGCAATTTACAGTAAGAATGCTTGCTGGCTCCAGGTTTTGCCTACCTCAGTGTCTGTCCATAGCTGCAGGTTGAAATTCTTCACACAATCATTCCTTTTTTGACCAGACTATGGCATGTACAAAATAGAATACTGGATCTTGCTCTGCAGCTCTTATTATGTTTGTGATTCATGACACGCTGGAGGAGAACCGCACACATTGAATTTAGCAAGTGGTGCCAAATGGTTATACTTCAGCCCACCGGGGTCCATATCTGACCATGAATAGACCAAAGTGGCAAAATGTGTATTGTGACATTACAATGCTGATATATTCTTGGTATTGTATAACATTGCACACAAAAATGTAAGAGACAGAGTTGACATTATGATCCATGTTTCATCATCCTTTTGGTGGATGCCATCCCTATCTTCCACTTGGATTAATGTCCTTCAAACTAGCAAGTAACACCATTTGCAAGCATGAGTATAAATGTGTGTCTGAGAGGTCTCTTTCTGAAGCAAAATTGGCAACCTTTTGGCATATACAGACTTTAGAGTGTGACAGTGGTGAATAGCTTGATCAAACCAAGATTTCCAAGCTATTTAAGAACAAGTTGTTTCTGGTTTTACTAAGATAAGTTTAAACAAACCTTGAGCATCTTTTAGTATTTTCTGTCCAAACATCCAGGAGGAATTCATGGTGCTATATTTCAGTGTCACACATTCTGGGGACTGCAATAAAAGGGGGTTTAAGAACCATATGGGGGCCATAGACTTAAGAATGCCCTTCTCTGAGTGAAAATAATGTTAGGAAGAATTAATCTTATACTTCCTCTAACATCACCTTATGCTCTTAAGCATCTGGCAGAAGATACAGAACAATTAAAACTTGGACCACACATCTTCTGAATAGTTTTTATCCCAGAGCTTTAATTGCATTCAACAATGAACTGAAGGGCCACCATCAGTGAGCTGTTGGACAGCATTACTTGGTCTGCTGTGTGGATGCTTGGGTGGTTTAGGGGTGGGGAATTTTTGGTGAGTGGGGGTGTGTCTGGGAATTGTCATGTGTGTTGGCCTTGGTCTCTGGGTGTTATGTGAATTTCGTTGTATGGATATACTGTGTATATACGTACAATGACAATAAACTTTATACTGTATATATAAGAGAAGCATCACTTTGAAAATATTTCTGAATCTGGGAATCAGTGCTTGCTGCCGTCATCTTCCTAGGATTTCTTTTTGATACTGTTAATGCTATTCATTGAAAGGTTTAATAGAGTTTTTTCATTTTCTTTATATTGGTTCCTCCCAGTGGTGTGATTCAGCCGGTTTACACCTATTTGGGAGAACCGGTTGTTGGAAGAAATCTCCTTCCAAAAGCCTTTTGTTTTTTTCCACTTTACAGAGCTAATTCTGTCAGGAAGGCAGGAAGGAAACATTCTGGTGTTGTTTCTAGCCTAATCCTTATCTTTATTGCTCTGCTTACAGAAACTGCCTCTCCAGTTAAGCCTTATTACATTGTAACAGCTAAAGGTTCTTGGCAGTATGCCCAGGCTTTCTGTTGCCTAAGCTTCTCCAGAGGGTTTTTTTTTTCTTTGCTGGTACTTTGCTTTTCTTTGCTTTATTAGGGGCTTGACTTTCTTAAAGGGGAAGGATTGTTTTAAGTTTTTTACACTGCTTTAGTGGTTCCTGGCACTGTCCTTTTGGGTGTACTTCCAAGAGGCAGGATGCAAGCTTGGCACTGATTTTTTTACTGCCTTTCTGTGGGCATGTGATCTTTCCTTAAATCTAGATGATTTCCTTTGGATATCTTGTGAGGTGAGACCAGCTGGTATCTTTAAGTGATGCAAATGAATCTAAGGATTGCTTCTCCTGGGTGTGAAAGGATGTTTTGTCAGTTCACTGAGCACAGGTGTCTCTTGTCTATGGTGATTCTTCAGTCATCCAGGTCATGGCTGTCCCAAAGGTGCTTTTTTCAAGAGGCAACTGGACTTTCTTGGTTTCTAGAAAGTCCAGTTGCCTCTTGAAAAAGCATCTTTGAGACAGGAGTCTCTTGCATTGCTTTGGAATGGCCAAGGCATATGATTGCTCACTGATAGTAAGATTTAAAAAAGGAGTTAGAGTTGTAGATCCTCTAATTAATTTTAGTTTTCTCTCATGATAATAAGGCTTAGTAACATGGCACCAGGCTTGAAGTTTATTTAGAAATCTGTGGCATGTACTAATTTTATTGTGATCCTGACAAGCTTGGGAGACTTGAATCTGGGTCCCCTATATAATTTGTTAATTTGTCTCTTTAGCTCAGCATTTTGTAGTCCAAATATGCCCACCCACTTTCTGAAGAATTTAAATGACCTCTCTGCTAAAAGGTTTCACTTTATGAGCAAGAGTTGGCTGCTGATAGTTAACATTGCATTTTAACTATTTTAATTCCTCAAGGTGCTCTGACACTCTTTCTGATTTGTAATTCTGGCTTGCAGGTATTTCTAATCTAATCATTGGTATTTAGAGCAGCTTTTTGCAAGCAAAGAAGCTTTTTGTATTTTTGTACAGGTAATCCTTGACTTACAACAGTTCATTTAGTGACCACTCAAAGTTACAATGGCACTGAAAAAAGTGACTTATGACCGTTTTCTAATTTGCAGCATCATGAGAGGCCTGGCGAGGTGAAGCGCCCCTCATCATGAGTGATGTCGAGTTGGCCACAACCACCCAATCACACGATCACCGAGAAATGCCTACCCAGCTGGTCATTAGGGCAGAGAAACAGTTGTTAAATTATTTGAATCACACCACTGGTTCCACCCCTCCCCAATTTTCAATTTCAAATCTTTATTGTCAGTGCACAACATATGTACAATGAGATTGGTTGAGCTCCCTTAACCAACACAATACAACCCCACCGAAAAATGTTCTGGGAATATTTGGTTACTGCACAATAGAAAATCCCTTGAAGCATCCTGGATGGATGGGATTCCCAGGCTGGGGCTGTTATTGAAACCCAGGCATCTTAAAATATCTAGTTCAGAAACAGATGTAACATCTGGAGTGTTTCACATTAGTGTTTTGTTATGCAAATCTCTCACCTTTAAGTAACAAGGTAGATGGTCTCAGTTACAGTGGCAAAGAGTGCACCATTGGGAAACTTTAAAGAACAGAGTAGGGATACATTATCATGGAGAAAATCTATGTGGTTGCTAGGAGTCGAAAATGATTTGATAGCACATAATCAATTCACCAAATATTACAGGGGATCAGATGACACGTCTTCCAGTTGTAGCCTCCTTGCTTCTTTCTACTGTCATTGCCACATTTTTTTTCTTATTATCAAATTGTTGTCCACAGAAGGATTGATTCACAATTTTTTTTCCATTGGTAGTGATAGGAACAACCTGTCTATCTGCACTCCTAAAATGCCCTCACACTGCAATTCTGTACTCTTTTCTTGGGTATTAAATTCCCTTGAATTTATTATTCTGGGTAAATATATACAAGATGCCATTCATAATAAATAATATGAACATTCAAATCTTTGTAACTGTCAAACCGTTTCTTACATTAAAGGAAAGTTCTCAGTTTTTGCTACATATAATACAGAAATTATACAAAGTGAGTGATCTTACAATATTGAGAGTCTCCATAAACTGTATTTTACTACTTTGAAAAACCTCCTAAACTCTTCATATTTTCTCCCAGAAATGGGCTGAAGAGCTGCTTTCAGGTCACTATGGCATCCACCAAAATACAGTCCAATGTAACCCATTAGAAATAATTAGGTACTTAGGGGAGGACTTTCTTAAGGTTTAGTGATATCGATCCTTCACATTTGCAGCTAAAGATATTGTTGGAGTAATCCTGATGTTACTTTTGTCTATATGGGAATGGTTTTTTTAAATACTGGAGATGACTGACAAGCAGAGAATATTCCTGTTGTGCAAATGACCAATTCATTGATTAGAGTAATAATGGCCATTTAAGTATAGTTTACATCTTCTGTTACTTTCGTATTTCAAATCAGAGTGGAAGAGAGCATAATATTTTGACAATTAACTAACAGAAAAGGCCCATCAAGTATGTTGTCTCAAATTCAGATTTGATAACTAAGACCTAGTATCTTGGCATATGGCTTCATCAGTTGGTAAACAGGCTGACATTCTGCTGATGCTTAATCAATGTAGTCAATGCTCAGATCCATTGACATACAGATGATGTTTAGTTTAATCTTGCGGGCATTTATTTAAGAGGAACTTTCACTTTATTCAGATGACTTTGTAAGAAGAGAGATGTGTGAGTCTATGGTAGCCAAAAACCAGAAGCGATCTGGCGGCACCTTTTCCAACTAACCAATTTTATTAAAAGGTATAAGTATTTGTGAACTGCAGCTTACTTCATCAGATGCATTATGATAGAGTGAGTTGCATCAGCTGAAAACTTATGCCTTTTAACATAATTAATTAGTTGGCAAAGATGCTACCAGATTCCTTCTGATCTATTCAGTTGTGATTCCCAAACAAATGTTCATAAAAATAGCTTTCTTAAATGAATTCGGACCTAGCACTGCCATTCTGCCATCAGTAAAGGCACCAAGGGTCACATTCTTTGCACTTTACTGGGTGATATGGAATTATTATGAGAATCTTGGCCAACAGTCTAGGTTCTTGTTTTTCAGTGAGCACATACACACATAAGGAAAAAGAGCTTTGTTTTGGGCTTGGCTCCAAAAGATTCCCCAGACAGAACTAGGCTGAGAAATAGGTGATAGGCCCTTAGGAAGAAATCCAATTTTGATTAACCTAAAAGGACTGAGTGGAAAAATACAAGCACAAGTTGACCCTTTGGCCATCAGCCCAAGCTGTGTTTGCAAAAATACAGAATTGTTATCATGAGTTGCCTTTTCCCCACAATTGTATGCCAAGCACATATTGATGAAAGCAGAAGGAAATAATGTGTGTTCTCTCCAGAGGGTAGAAAAAGGGAGCCTTTGTTTGTGTACTTTTTAACAATATTTCTGTGCTTCAGGTTTAAAGCATAAGAAACATACCAGATATCTTTCTTGATGAAGACTAGTTTAGCTTTCTTCTTGAAGTTTTATCAATCCTACCTGCCAGAGAAACCAAGGAACCCTTTCTCTGGAAGGGATGATTTCAATCTGCTCCAGTAATCAAACACATTCAGAAAACAAAAACAAAAAAAGCTTTACCTCTGCCTCAATTTCCCTCAATGATGTGCATTTCCATAACCGAGCCCGCCCCCTTTTCTTGCCGTCCTTTCCATAAATCAAAGAGTATGACACACATGCAAAATGAGAGGTGACATGTCTGAAATCAAGCAAACTCATCAGGAGTTCACGTCAAGCATATAGTCACAGACATCAACTGCAGCAACTCCATGGGATCATAGACCACAGGTTTCTCTGGAGACAAAGGAATGGAAGGGAACTGCTGTCAGTCAGGCTTAAACACATATTGGTTACTGAGACAGATTCTTCCACACCACATTTCCCACTGTTACTCAAAGTGGGACAAGATGGGCCATTTCGACTGATGTTGCCATATAGCTTCTTCTTTAACATAAATCCAAAAACAGTGACATTTCATCTGAAATGGTTATTGGCTGAGGATCATAGTCAAAACATTTAGGTTTAAAGAAAACCAGAATTCATACCCCACCCTAGCCCCTTCCGTTCCCAGAGTCTCATGCAAAAAGTATCAGAACCAAAAGATGCTGGGCAACCATCATGTGGCTTGGAGCAGCTCCCATTGTTGACCCAGAATATCCGACTGACAGATGTTGGTCACTAATCTGCTGGACTCATTTTCTAAGCATAGGCCACTGACAAAATGTTGGATGAAGCTACCTTTCATCTTCCATTTCTGCAAGGGGGAAAGAAGAAAATAAAAACAATAGCATGTGAAATGTGTCCTCTTCTTTCCTTCATTTCTTGTTTTCTCATTGCATCCCCAAATATCTATTTACTAATGGAAACAGTAATAATTTAGCAAAAATTTCAATTTCTTCTTTAATACACAGTACCATTTTATATTTTGATTAGGTCTTTTTCTAATCTCATGGCCTTGGCTGATCTTCACAAGCTAAGCCAGTCAGAATTGGTTAGTATTTGGATATCACACCACCAGGAAAGTCAAATTGGGAATTCGGGGAAAAAAACCCCTTATATTTAAGACCACAAAAACAAAGCACTCCCATATTGTGAGCAGGAAAATCACATAGAAGGATTGACCTTGAGATTTTACTTCAGATTCAGGACCAATCCATCCATGAAACAGCCTTATTTCTCAGCAAACCCATGATAAAGGAGCAAAAATCCATTAGCCAGTCTGTGATGGAAACATCAAGGTTGTTTTCCTTTAAAGGGTGGAACAAACAAGGAGTTTGGATTCCTGAAGTTCTAGCTGAGGAATTTAGTTATCCAATTGTATTGTATATAATACAACTGTTGTAATACAACTGTGTTGTAGCTAGGATAGACCCTTTGGGCACAAGTGGGGACCTGATGCTTTCCTAGATGGATTTCTATGTATCCAAAAAGGGAAAGCACCTGTATATTTCCCTGGAAATTTCAATAATGAGGTAACATACCTTTTAATAAGTGGAATCTATTTGAGTACATACAAAGATGCACTTTCCTCACCAATCTTGATAACTATTGCTGGGTCTCCAGAAAGTTACCAAGATAGTGGCAGAGCTCCAAGTATATGTTGTACCTGATTGTCTGAATCTTTTCAGTCAGGATTCTTGCCAGGGTAGAGAAGGAAATTGTTTGGATTTCTCCTGTGAATAACATGCATTGTTTTAAGCACCATTAATCAGGATCTATTCTGGATCATTTGCAAAGTGGGGCACTGCTCTTAGCTGTTCTGTTTCTTCCTGAGTGGGCAAGGGCAATAGGGGAGAAAAGGAGATAACTTGTGGGGTGCCTCAGGGTTCATCTCTCTCACCCCACATTATTTTACACTGATGTAAAGCCATGCCGAAGACATTCATTGGATCACAGTTATACCTAATTTTAAATCACTTTCCAGGATGACACAGATATACTGGAAGTCCTGGCCTGGAGCTTGGAAGCTGCTAGACTTTGAGATCGAATCCCTGGAAGATTAAAGTGCTGTTCCCCAGAAACCATCTGGCATTGTACTATTCTGGATTGGGAAGCCCATTTTAAGAGAGCAGATCTGCCTTAGAGTTCCTCCTACAAGTACTATTAGATAGTGTGGAAAGTCTTTGACTAATTTTCACTGGTGTACCATCATCCTGAAGCATGATGCCCTGGGAGCTGTTACCCCATAACCTCTTAGCTATATTACCACAATGTGTTGAACACGATGCTGTCTTTCAAACCTACCCAAGAGTTATATCTGATATAGTTGACTTCTAGGAATCTTCACCAGAACCCATCATCCAATTCATTCATCCCAAATGGGTAGGCCAAGAATGTTCCCTATCAGGGGTGAAATCCACTTACCTTCACTACCACTTCGTAAATGGGAGCATGTGTGAGTGCTTGCTCGCTTGCAACACCTCTGCGCATGTGCAGGACCTTCTGCACATGCACAGAGTGTAAAAAATGGGATGTGATGACATCCGGATGGGTAGGCAGAGCCTCCCACCGCCAGCACTATCGGTTCGTCCGAGCCATATAGAACTGGCTGCATTTCACCACTGTTCCCTATGTAAGACTGAAGATGTGGGTGGGGGTAGAGTAATATCCTTTTTTAAATTATGGAATAAGTTACCTCCAGTGGTCTGAAGGACTGTTCGGAAGATTTTTTAATATGTGAGGAACTCTGCTTTTTTTCTGGCATATTTGAGGTCCCATTCTATCCCACATTTCTGAGATTTTTTTGATGATCTCAAAATAATAACCACCTTTGACATGCTTCATTTTGGGGTGTTGCTGTCTGTTGTTGGTGCTTGCTGCAGTTTTACTTAAGTTTCTCATAATTAATGCTAAACTAGCTTTAGCTGATACAAACATTAATACAGTAGACTGTTTCTGTGGTTGTGATTCAACTCACTTGTACTGTACAAAACAGCCTATGAGTAAGCACTATCTGAAGCCTGCACCCGTTTTATTGATCTGAGAAAAGGCATCAGAAAAGAGAGGAAATGCACAGGCTAACTCTAACGGCTGGAGATCGCTTTACTGTTTCATCTGCCCTGTGACTTTACCGAAATCTTATGTTATGCGAAACAGAGACCTGAAACAGAGACTCAATCCCTTCTGCCCCAGACAGATGGCTTTGTATTTCACTCCTCCTATTTGTTTGGAAGTTGGCTAATATAGCATAATGAAACTTTACAATAAATAGCAGTCACAGTATTAGATCGGGGAAGATGAAATTCCAAAATGCAAATTGTGTGGCATCTGTCATCAAAGAAGATGAGACTGTTCTGTAGCTGAATGGTTAGAATCCTCTTTTCTGCAGGGCCTTCTTCTGCCATCATCTTCTTTAGCAAGACAAAAGATGCTTTATGACAACACGCTCGTAGTAGCCTCACATCCCACAGGTATAAAATTGATTCTTGTCTCATCTGCTTGGCTGACAAGGGCAACAAGGGACAAATGGGTAGCTTCTATTGAATGCGTGAAATTCATAGGCTGATAGAACACATGGAAAGAGCAAATACACCGTTCAATTGACCTGAACTTTTTTTTTTTTTAACATTAATGCTAGTGTACAGTAAGTATTCCTCCTAAGTCATTCTTCTCACACTAGCATCTAAACTGTTTTAGACTATCAAGATCTCTGACTCTGGCTGCAAATATACAGATATTAAATTCTATAAATATCTAATGCAAGGGTCCTTATCAGCTTTTGTCATTAGGAAAAAAAACAGATGTATCTGCTCATTCACTTCTCCATGACATTTTTTTGAGCAGCTGCAATTAGCACCAGGCCTCAGTCATATTAAAGCAGGGGTGTCAAACTGGATTTCTTTGAGGGCTGGAAAAACATTGTATTTCTCCTCCGTGGGCCGGCTGGGGTGTGTGGAGATGGAATGGATATCTCCTGCAGCACCATGGCAGCCAAAATGGAGTGTGTAACGGGGACACGCTGCCCCCGTGCCCCGTTTTCAGCATGGACGGCCTCCTGCAGCACCCTGCCAGTCAAAAAGGGGGGCGGGGGGCACACATCCTGTTTTAGCTGCCAGAGGCACCGCGGGCCAGTCCTTTGGCCGAAATAGCACTTGTTCCAGTGGTGGGCTGCTGCATGGTTGCAAGGGTTCAGGCAAACCCTTAGCTCTGATTGCTGGCTGGGCCCGCCCACCTGCCCCTGTTCTATGCTATCCATTTATAACTTACTTTCTGGCTCATTGGTTGGCCTAGCTGTGTTACGTACTGTCCCTGCTGTTCTCACTGGAGCTGCCTGAGCTGATTAACAGCCTGTTTGAAGCTCTGTTTCTCTCCCAAAGGGGCACGTGTGTGCATGCTCACAACCAGCGAACTCTTTCTTAAAGAAAGTGCAGCCCATCTCTGACTTGTTCTGCACCCTTTGAAATGCCCCCACCCCCCAAAAAATGCTTCACACTCAGGTGCTACTGCTATCACAACTTGAAAGAAGCCTCTTTTTGTAAGGTGACCAACTTTTTTACAATGAGAAGGAAGACACAAATAAATTGAAGAAAAATGCATGCACGTGTGCTGTGTCGTGTTTTGGTAAGAAGTAAACAAAGCCACTTGCGCGTGGCACACTCTCTCAAAACAATTCTCCTGTGTGGAGCGCCTGCGTCTCATAATTGCGTCTCACCGCACTGTACTGAGCCTTGATGAATTGTCATGTCAAATACAAATACGTCACATCACACGTAACGGATCGGATCGGCATTGATCGAATACGGAGATTTACAGATTAGTCTTCAAGTATTGAAAAGGAGGACATGTAGGAGGACACTTTTTGAGAGAGGACAGAACTTACAAAAGAAGGACTGTCCTCCCTAAAAGGAGGACGATTGGTCACTTTACTATTTGAGCCTGACAAAAAAGTTGTGGCTTCTTTAAAGAATCCACTGATTAAAGTTGAAGTTACCTTGAGTGCTGTACGGACAGAAAAACAGGATGTTAACCAAACACATTGAATAAACAGCAACAACAGCAAATAAGAATGATCTGCCAGAGATGAGGTAGAATATGTACAGACCTTTCCAAAATTTGGAAATAACTGCTAGCAATTTATATGTATATTTTTATATATACAGGTAGTCCTTGACTTACGACCACAATTTAGACCCAAATTTATGTTGTTAAGTGAGATATTTGTTAAGTGGATTTTGCCCCATATACAACCTTTTTTGCTACTGTTAAGTGATTCACTGAAGTTGTAAGTTAGTGACCTAGTTGTTAAGTGAATCTGGCTTCCCCATTGACTCTGCTTGTCAGAAGGTCGCAAAAGATCACAGGAACGCAGGACACTGCAACTGTCATAAATATGAACCACTTGCCAAGTTTGAATTTTGGTCACATGACCTCAGGGACACTACAACTGTTGTGTGAAAAACAGACATAAGTCACTTTTTTCAGTGGCATTTTAACTTTGAACAGTCCCTACATGAACTTTTGTAAGTCGAGGACTACCTGTATATAGATTATTTATTAGATATATCATTATAAATATATGTACAATATATATATATATATATATATATATATATATATATATATATATATATATATATATATATATATATATATATATAAATTATACCCCACATCTATTTTCTTGCAGCCATAATTGTGAATTAAATAGGCAGAGTCTAAATACCTTTGAGGGCCCTTCAAATTTTACACATTTCTTTTCATGTGGTGATAGGCAAGGAATAATGTTTCCTTCTACCCATCAAGGAAAACTTGATGGGTAGAAGGATAATTGATCATGATAGTTTTCTGGATTAGGAACCCATTAATCTGTAACCACTTTCAGATGCAATTGTTGATTCTGTTCATTGGTTCTTCAACAGCAGCCCATAACAGCAGGGTTCTCAACAAACATTTTCTCTTGCTGATGAATGATACTATATAAAAGAATCCCTCCATTAATTGCAGAACTTGAAATACAGCAGCTGTTTTAATAATCATTCAGTTCAGCGAAATCATAAAGTAAGATAGGGAAAAAGAATGAGAACCAAGGGTGGAGATTACATGCAGGGGGCTACATTTCCACACCCCTTGTATCTTGTAATTAGCTAGCTACAAACAATGAGCATGATTTCATTAATTTCTCCCATATCCCATCCTGCCGTTCCATTTTTCAAGTTGCCACCCAGGGAGCGGTAATGTAATGCAGCTATGTTTGAAATTTTGCATCTGATAGCTTTGTTCAGGGTTGGCTCTAGACATTTTGACGCCCCAGGCAAAGTCATGTTCTGATTCTCCCTGTCGTTTGGCTCATCTTCTGATTTTGTAGGACTTTCAAAAAGGCACCCTCTTGTTTCTTTCTTTTCTTGCCGTTTTTGAGCTTGATACTTATGATTTTCAGCCGTGGATAATTTTACTCTTTTCTCAGATATTTTCATTCTATTTGCAATGGAGTGGAATGGAATGGAACAGAACGGAACGAACAGAACGGAACGGAACGGAACAGAACAGAACAGAACAGAACAACAGAGTTGGAAGGGACCTTGGAGGTCTTCTAGTCTAATGCCCTGCTTAGGTAGGAAACCCTATACCATTTTAGGCAAATGTTGTCCAATCTCTTCTTAAAAACTTCCAGCCTTGACGCATTAACAACTTCTGGAGGCAAGTTGTTCCACTGATTAACTGTTCTAACTGTCAGGAAATTTCTTTGTAGTTCTAGGTTGCTTCTCTCCTTGATTTTTTTTTCTTTATTTATATGCCGCCCTTCTCCAGAGACTCAGGGCGGCTTACAATGCGTTAAGCAATAGCCTTCATACTTTTGTATATTTATACAAAGTCAGCTTATTGCCCCCACAATCTGGGTCCTCATTTTACCTACCTTTGAAAGGATGGAAGGCTGAGTCAACCTTGAGCCTGGGGAGATTTGAACTTGCAGTAATTGCAACAGCAGATGTTAATTACAGTGCTTTAGTCCACTGTACTACAGGCTCTTGATTAGTTTCCATCCACTGCTTCTTGTCCTACCCTCAGGACAGGTGCTTTGGAGAATAGCTTGACAGCCTCTTCTTTGTGGCAGCCTCTTAGATATTGGAACACTGCTATCATGTCACCCCTAGACCTTCTTTTCATTAAACTAGACATACCCAATTCCAGCAACCCTTCTTTATACGTTTTAGTCTCCAGTCTCCTAATCATCTTTGTTGCTCTTCTCTGCACTCTTTCTTTTTTACATCATGTAAACTGGATGCAGTATTCCAGGTGTGGTCTTACCAAGGCATTATAAAGTGATATTAACACTTTATAATGCCACTTCACATAATCTTAGAGTAAATGATTTTAATTAGATCAGCACCTATTGTTGTCATATGGCAACAATTTTGTAAAATTATATTTAAACATTGAGTGGGCACATTGGTGCATGCAGCATGCTATTACTGCTTCCCTGGGTTGAATTTTGATAGCTGATAATCACATGACTTGCTTATTATCAGACCCTTGCCTTGCTTTGGTAATATTACCAGATTCTTGAGGTCTATAGCTATAATAATAATTTTTGTGTGTGTGACTCTGGTTAGTGTACTGTTCATTTTGAGCAACTTTTTATTCTTTGAAAAACTTAGAAAAATTCTAAAGCAATGAAAAAGATGATCAGATTTTATACTCATATTATATATTTCAGAAAACTTTTCAATTTTGTGACCCCCTAAAATTTAACACCCTGGGTCGCCTAAGTCCAGAACAAACTCTGCTTTAGTGCATAAAAGTATTATAAAAAATGCACCACCAGCCTTGAGCCTAGAACTTTGAGGATGAGATCTGTTATAGTAAGGAATATAAAGAAAACTGAAAAAAAAAATTGCCTCTTCTCAAAGTCTATCTATATCTAGTCTTCTTATTAGGGCTGGAAAAAAGTAAGTAATACAAAGTTGGTTTTCTTGCTTAACACAAGACTAGAATTTAGGTCTCCATGCTGACAGTCCAGTAACCATTAGACGAAACTGGCAATTACAACTTAAACACTATAACAAAACCACAGAGTTTGAAGGGATCTTGGAGGTTCCCCTGCTCAAGCAGGAGAACCTATACCATTCTGGACAGATGGCCATCCAATCTCTTCTTCAAAACCTCTAGTGATAGAGCACCCGTAACTTCTGGAGGCAAGCCCTTCCCCTGTTTAATTGATCTCAGTGACAGGAAATTTCTCCTTAATTCTAGATTGGATCTTTCTTTGATAAGATTCTATCCATTATTTCTATTGTCTTGTCCTTGTCAGATGTTTTGTAGAATAGGTTGACTCTCTCTTCTCTGTAACAGCCCTTCAAATACTAGAAGACTGCTATCATGTCACCCCCTAGTCCCGTGATGGCGAACCTATGGCATGCGTGCCACAGGTGGCACACGGAGCCATATCTGTGGGCACACGAGTGTTGCCCTAGCCCAGCTCAGTGCACATGCGTGCGTCGGCCAGCTGATTTTCAGGTCTTCCGGTCCCCCTGGGAAAGGGGCCATTTCCAGCCTCCAGAGGGCCTCCGGTGGGGGGGGAGGCCGTTTTCACTCTCCTCAGGCTCCAAGAAAGCCTCTGGAGCCTGAGGAGGGCGAAAAACAGGCCTACCTGGCCCACCGTGCCATCGCCTACCAAAAGCGGGGAAAACATGGAGGGGTTGAATTGAATTATGGGTGTGGGCACACATACGCGCAACCCTCCCGCGCTCCCTTCGCTTTTGGCACACACCGGCAAAAAGGTTAGCCATCACTGCCCTAGTCCTTCTCTTTGTTAGACTAGACATGCCCAGTTCCAGCAATCATTCATTGTATACTTTAGCCTCCATTCTCCTAATCATCTTTGTTGAATTTCTCTGCATTCTTTCTAAAGTCTCAACATCTTTTTTTTTTACATTGTAATGACAATATTTATAGTATTTACCCAAATTTTACCCTCCCGAATATAGGAGACTTCTCCCAATCTTTCAGAGGCAGAATAAGAAAAATAAATATTAGAAGCACACACAAAATTTCTTATGTTATCAATCAGAGCTGAAATCAATTCTGAAGAATTCCCTACCTCACTATAAATGTGATTAATTGGGTGTGTGTGCCCACATACTAGTCAGAAACCATATTCAGAAAATGACAGGAATAAAAGAAGCAATAATATTAATAGAGTTAGTAACTACTGATTAAATTAATTGCCTGTAAAAAAAAGGCATCCAATTTATAAAATTAATCAATCCTTTATCTGCATACACACACACACATGTACTGTATTCTCTTTTCAACAGAAATAGCAGACAAGGAAACAGATCAGAGATGAGGTATTTGAAGAAGGAAATCACTCAGCATAGCAAAGGAAAGGAAAGTAGGGGAAACAAAACTGAATGGAGATGAACAGGAGGTCGAGGAATTATCCAGGGAAGGTGGATAGACACTTTTTAGAGGGAGAGTATCTGTTATGAGACAAAAAAAACCCCAAAACAGGAAGGCGTTTCTTTGCTTTTGCCTCCCTGAGCACTGAGATCTCTAGAAAAATGGTTTGGAGTTCAGCGATGATGCAGGTTCCCTCCATGGACTTCAACCTTTCTACTCCCAAATGAGACATTTTTTCTCTCCTTTAGGCAGCTTCTGTTTCAGTAAAACCCGTTTTCTTACAAGAGCATCAACTTCTATTTTGTTTATGGCTTTGATGTCATTCAGGCAGCCAATACAAGCAACAACACCAATAGCATTTAGCATTTAGACTTGTACACCACCCCATAGTGCTTTACAGCATTCTCTGGGTGGTTTACAGCATCAGCATACTGCCCCCCAACAGTCTGGGTCCTCATTTTACTGACCTCGGAAGGATGAAAGGCTGAGTCAACCTTGAGCTTCTCAGGCTGTGGGCAGAGTTAGCCTGCAATACTGCATTCTAACCACTGAGACACCAAGGCTCCCAGTGTTACCTACTCTTATTTTGCCTCTCCACTTGACAATTTATCAGCTGTATTCTGCATCATCTGCAGCTTTTAAACCACCTCATGTAGCCTATAAAACTCAAAAGACATTTTCTAAGGGCATGGATCCAAACTATCTTGCTCCAATTCAAATAGGATTGTAGCTAAAACTTTTCCATGCTATTGAAATCATCTGCATTCCTAGCAAGAGACAGAAATTAGGGAGAATCCCAAGCGATACACCTGCTTTTCTGAGAGAGAGAGGGAGGGAGGGAGGGAGGGAGGGGGAGAGAGGGAGAGAGGGAGAGAGGGAGAGAGGGAGAGAGAGAGAGAGAGAGAGAGAGAGAGAGAGAGAGAGAGAGAGAGAGAGAGAGAGAGAGAGAGAGAGGGAGAGAGAGATGCATCATTAACAACTGGAACATTTCTAATTTCTAAACCTGGGAAACCCAGTACATTCATGTTATCTAAATTCATTTTTAGTCCACCAGACTTCACCCCTAGCTCTAAGCAACTATGAAGACCTGCTACAGGTAAAAAGAGAAATAGAGGTGAGTGTTATATACTGACACCACATTTCAAATGAGCTCTTCAGTGATGTCATGCAAATACTGAACAGCACAGGAGAATGATTAGACCCTTGTGAGATTCATAACATGAGATACAAATCTCCTTTCTTTGCTACCTAGTGGATGAGAGAGCAGATAATAAAAACAGGCATGACTGCACATTGTTACTAGCTTTGACCCAATTCCACTTTCAAACCAATTGAGAAAAGCACTGTATTAGTTTGCTCTTGAATTCCTGCACTGCTATTGTGATAGGAGCTTTGAGAACATTATAAACCAACACCTTTCAACATGGGATGCTGAAGAGGTGGCAGGCAGAAATGATTTTTGGGGGGAGTATCACGTGGATTTTATAAAATAACAGGAAAAAAATTAGTGGGAATAAGAAAGTCAATAGACAGAGCCCACTGCCATGTCTATGAAACTAGTTTCTGTATTGTAGCTATTCCTTGCCATAATATTTTCCAGAGATGATCTTTCCATGGTGGAGACCATATGGTACATGAAAAGAATAGCATAGAAATTATTCACGTATGAGTCAATGTAAGACATATTGCTTACTTAATACCAAGACTGGGCTTCGAAAACAGTGTTTCAATGGCTCTGATTATTTCTGGGTGCTGTAATTTCAAAAACTGATAGCTTCTGTCACTCAGACTAAGGGGAGAAAAGTAGAGCTTTCAGAACTCTGGACTTTATTTTTATTTTATTATTTATTTATTTATTTATTTTATTATTCATATTTCTATGCTGCCCACTCTCTGAGGACTCTGGGCGGCTTACACCAAAGACAGTATACTAAATAGCATATTGCTGCCAACAATCTGGGTCCTCATTTTACCCACCTCGGAAGGATGGAAGGCTGAGTCAACCTTGAGCTGGTGAGATTTGATCCGCTGATCTGCTGAACTAGCAGTCAGCTGAAGTAGCTGCAGTACTGCACTCTAACCACTGCGGCTCCTTCAATGTCTGTGTGGATAATTTTGTAGTTTTGTCCTTTTTCTTCACCTAAATCTTCCAGGAAAGTGATAGGGTATCTCAGTTTGAATATGGATAGGGTATTGGAAAGTATGAGGAAAATCAATCTGCAATATGTGTGATAGGATCACGAAGTCAATTAACCTGGACAGTGGTGTAGAAGAGATTCTGCATGGGACTGTAATTTCCCTGAAAATTCTGATGAGAAACTTGGAAGTAATCTTGGATATGATCATATGTGGAGAAGCCCATTTAATGGATTATTTCAGGAGTACTTTTTTTTTTAATTAGTGAAGATAATTGCAGCCAGACCAAACCTCAATTATCCATGTGTTAGGTATTTCTAAATTGTATTAGCATAACACTTTACATGCTAATGCTTATGAAACTGCCTGAAAAATTGCAGCTAGGTGAAAATATGATTGACCAGATATCAGTATAGAAAGACATCTGTGCACCAGCTTAATCAGCTGTCTCTATGCATATTCAAGACCTACATGATTTATATGAATGCCTGTCTCCATCTACATTACCCTCCCTATCACAGTTGAAATCAGCTTTGAAATCAGCTTTGAAATCAGCTTTGTTTGCTTCTCTGATTTGTAGGAGTATTTTTGGATGATAATACTATAATGGCTCCTGAGCTTTGAAACTACCTTTCCTTCACAATTTAGTGGCTGGGTTTACACTTGCCCGAAACCATAATGGAGTTAGCTTTTTTGTAGCTCAACATAAGATATGGATCTAGACATTATGGTTATAAATTGTGGCTTGTGTCTAATGTGTGCATCCAATCAACTCAGATAGTTTCTCCATCTTAATCTTGGAAATTGCAGGCTGCTGTCCTCAAGTGGAGGTGTGACTTGATATCATGCTTCATAAAAAAAAAAAAAAATCAGCCAAGAGTGATAGGCACCATTACCAGCAAGATGTCAGTTGTTGGAAAAACTGAAGGATTGCCTCAGCTCCTGCTGCAAGAAAGGTCTTAAGAGGCTATTGGAAGCCTACTTCAAAGACTGGCTAGTACACATGTAGCAATCACCTGCAGGGTAGATCATCTGTAGCCCTAAATTCATCTGTAAGAGCTTTCATGACATGTGTATTGTAACAGCTTTTTGAGATACCTGACATTATCCAGTTCTCTTGGTGAACATCTGCTTACACTTCCTGTGGTTTTAAAGATTTTAAAAACATAAAAGTCTTTGTTTAATGCTTCCAAGACCCATAATTGATTAAAACTGTGAAAAAACTGATAGTGTTGGATCTAAAGAAGGGACTGTTCATAATTCTTAAAGTTTGCCAACAACTAGATCAAAAAGGTTTCTAACTTTAATATCAAGCTGATCACAGTTGTTTGACAATCACAGATAAGTGCCATTCTAACAGGAGCTGCTGAGTTTAACGCAGTAATTAAAAGCTACAGGAAAGCTTCCAGTACCAGGAATCAAGACTCTTTTTCTTTGTGTATAGGATTAAAATCAAATGTTCTTATTACATTTGCTACATTAGCAGGATGCAATTTAAGGCAGTTCTTCCCAACTCTTTCATTTGCTTTTAATTTTTTTTCTTCCTAAAGGCCATTTAGAGGTTCATAACTTGTATTTTTTGCTGCATGTGGTAGTAACTGCAACAGCCACAAACCTTTTTCAGAAACTACATACCAGAAGTGCTTAAAAAAACATTCCAGTATGCAACTAGAATTATGCTTTATTACAGTGCAGCAACATTTCAGGAATAGATTGACATTGGTGGGAGGCACCAATGAAGCCCTACCATAACGTAACCTACCTAATACTTGAGGGAATTATATATCAGGAAGTGGTGGCTGATTGATGATGGCTTTCTCTGCTACATTGTCGTCGGTAACTTTGATGTTTTTAATTATATTTTTTTTTTAGTTTTTATGATGCATTTTTATTATCTCACATTCTGTGCAATGGGTGGCTACATAAATGTGATAAATAAATTCTCTCAGAAAGATCATCGCCAACATTTAACTCTTAATTTCAGAAACTTGCGTTTCAAGGTTAAAAACATTGCCTGCACTAGTTCTGCATATGCACATAGAGTCACAGTAAAAGCAGGAAACCAGATGTCTTTATTTGAGGCTGTTCTGGTACAGGAATCATTTTTCCCCAAGTATAAGATGTTCTGCAAAAAAGCAACCCACTTCACTGCTTCAGATCTGTTTGAATGCAATAAGCATTTGTCTTTAATTGTGTGAAACATTTTTCCACTCCTAATGTTTGTAATATACTGTGATTTTTAAAGAATTATTAATATTTATCATTTATTTATTTTTTGATATGATTTTTTTTTATTTGATTTATATGCTGCCCTTCTCCAGAGACTCAGGGCGGCTTACAATGCATTAAGCAATAACCTTCATACTTTTGTATATTTTTATACAAAGTCAGCTTATTGCCCCCACAATCCGGGTCCTCATTTTACCTACCTTAGAAAGGATGGAAGGCTGAGTCAACCTTGAGCCTGGTGAGATTTGAACTTGCAGTAATTGCAGGCAATTACTGCAAGTAATTGATGTTAATAACAGTGCTTTTAGTCTGCTGTGCCACCAGGAATTTATTGTTCTTTTATATGTTTCTAGAGTAGACTGCACTTTGGTACCCAGTTTTTTAGGTTCCATAAACACAGTGGAATTATGATGGGGTTCATTTAGGAAGAAAAATGTAAAGCACGATATATTACTCGCATGACAGCTCCTTTAAAAAATAAAAAATAAAAAATAACAGTCCAGACATCAACCTGGTTGCTTTCTCACTCCTCTCCAATTACATTACATTTTAAAAATGTTTTTAATTCATTATATATTTTTCTTAGTTCAGGAATGATGAAGCTATGTCCCTATAGACATTGTAAGATTACAACTACTATGTGCCTTTTCCAATGGCCGCTGCTAATTGGGGCTGATGGTAGCTCTAATTCAAATCATCTGGAGAATAACTGACTGAAAAGCCTAATCTATAGAAAAGCCATAGAACTGTGATTTTTTTAAAGCTATTCTCCGATAGTCCCCTCTAGCAAAATGTCCAAGATCATTTGTGAATACTGCATTCATGCATTCTTAGTAAAGAATAGGGAAGATAGGAATGAAAGACAGATTATAGGCTTTGCCATTTTACTAAGATCCTCTTATTATTAAGTTAATGCATTTGAATGTGCATCTTTTCCAGGTGGCTTTTACGTGCATCATTTCTGCTTTTCCTACATTTCACTAAAACAAGTAAATAGCCTGCCTCTAATGGTCGATCAAGAGGAAGAATGTTTACTGCATCACACCAATCCCAACCTCAGGGAACTCTAATGCAAAGTTTTTGTGCATTGCCATTCAGGTCTAATTAAAGAGAACAGTTTATTCAGAGCAAGTCTATCAAGTGTTTTTCTGGTAAAAGGCTTGGACCATGTATAACAGGATATAGATGACCGTATATCAGACCATATATCAAGAATCAGAGATGGTATCTCATCTTCAGATCCTGTGAACCATCCTTCCAAATGCATTGTAAAAATTAAGGCTAGATCAGTCCGCAACTCAAGTGTCAGTAAAATCTGTGTAATACTGTACCTGTCTGCCATCTTTCTGGTTGCAGGCCTCGACTGTGACCTGTGAGCCAGTAGAAAAGGAGGTGATTGAGAGGCACTTGTCCTGCTGTCTGATTAAAGGATCACTGAAAATCCACTCCTTTGGGGGCAGAAAGCAAGAAGAGAATTTAGCATAATGTGATAGTACAGGGGTCCCCAACTCCCAGGCCGTGGCCCACTACTGGGTTGTCGTGGCTTATTCAGAATTGGGCTACACAAGTGGCTGGCCAGAGTCCGTGCAAAGCTCAACTTGGAACCCAGCAGGCACTTGTATGTGTGCGCACCAGCCTGCCACTTGCACAAGTCAAACTGCCTGCATGAGTGCTGGCCCTCCGCTGGTGCGGCCCGGTTCCCCTCTTCTCCCCACCACTCCCAGCCAAGCCTCAAAGGTTGGAGACTGCTGTGATAGTACAACATTTCCTCAATCATACCTGCTAAATCTATAGTTTTTGTTTGGAATAGAAAGCCTGACTCAAACATTTCCCCCTCTTAACATACAATTGCCTTTCAGCAGGTATCTGCCAGGGAAGGAGAAAAATGACATAAATCAGGAAAATGGCATCCTGTTTTCAGAAGAATCTGTAATTGCAGCAGCATTTTTGTATTGTTGTTGTTTTTATTAGTGCTTGCAAAAAGTAATTGTAGGTTCCCATTGTTAACAAAAGCCCTCAAGGCTCTTAGGAAATCAGCTGTCTGCTTTCAAGGTTTATCTAATGCATTGACTAGGTTAGTGCTGGGAGTGAGTTGGTGGGAATAACACTTATTTATTTGTTTTATTACTTTATTACTTGTTTGCTACTTCTGTTTGCAAAAAATCCAAATTGAATAAACAAATAAATGTTATTCACAGCTATTCTCTTAATATCTACACAGTTTAACCCCGAGAATGCCTTGAGAGAGGACTGGTCCAAGGTATCTTCTTATGGCCATCAGTGATCCCTCTACCAAATCACCTAGTTTTGATCTGCCTCGCTTTGTCTAAAAGCAAGAAATTGAACAGAATTAGATATGATAGTGGAATAAGTGCCTCTGCCTTGTATCAGTGGGGATGGAAAGATTCCCCTTGTTTGGAATGTGGTGCTGATATGCAAACTGTTAAACACATTGTGCAAGATGGCCCATGACATGCATTCTCTGGTTCCCTTGAAGTTTTGCATGGAGTACCATAATGCCAGAGGTGGTCACCTGGGTAGCTTAATTGGATATCCAGTTATGAGGCCATTACTGTACCCCGTAGAAGTTTTACTTAGAATTATGTGGACTGTGTATATATGTTTATTTCTCTTCTATCATGTTCTCACCATACACTCAATAATAAATAATAATAATTCAATTTGGATGTCACCCAATGCCAACAGATCATTAAACCTGGCTAAAAATGATGAGAGAAAATGGTGCTATTCTATTAGTATTAAATAGAAGAACTATGCTGGTTTAATAGAGCAAGCTCAATTAAGCGAGATATTGCTGATGTTCTTGGCAGCTGCCATCATTTTAAAAAGCACTGTCCCATGGACTGGAATTGTTTACACTGTGTTTACCAGTATACAAATTGCTGTGATGCAAACTCTGCACGCACATAGAATAAGTATGTTTTAAATAAAATTACTGTGGTGAATAGGGCAGTGATTTTTTTAAAGATGGTCAATATCCATATAAACCACTCAGATGATATTTTTAAAGGTCAGTTTTTGAGTACAAAGCCTTTTAAAAAGGCAAGAAACTATTTGCACATGTGAAACAGTTCAAATATGGAATGAGAGTGAAACCATGATGTCATTTGGAAAATACTAACTTGGGCACTTTTATTTATTTAGCTTTGAAGCTGCCCAACTCCATAGCAATACTGAGCAGTCTACAAATAAAGAAAACAAAGTATTTCAAGAATAAAGATGTTTCTTAAAATAATATGATACAATTCAAAATTCCTCACTTCACAGGGACCTTATAGCATTCTATTGACCCTGGACAATAGTTTGGGACTAATTAGTGTCAAACAAAAAGATGGTCTCCTATCTACTAACAGAATGGGGGTGGGTGGGAAATTATTACTACTTTTTTATGGTAGTATACCACAAAGTTTTCATTCTCTCTATAATTGTCTATAACTGCACTAAATCAGCTCTGAAATGCTGCACCCTTTAACACTCTGGAAAGGTGGACTGGGGTCTATAAACACCGTAATGTTTCTTCTTGTCCTCTTTCTACCAATAAGAATATTTTGGTAGGAAGTGAGCTGGATCTATTTCATTTACCGGTCCAAAAATTTCAGTTTTCTTCATTGCCTACTTTTGGCAAAGGCTATACTACAGTAGAATCTGCCCCTTAATTTCTGGAGCAGAAAATAATCTTTTTTAAAAAAATCTTATATAATAGGAGAACATCTCAGCCAGTTTTTAATCTATTTCATCAGCTGTTGTCTATGGTGTCACAATATGCAATGGATCATTAGGGATGCATTTCAACACCCTTAACAAACCAAACAAGAGTAAAAGCCAACTTCATTGATTTATCCTCTCATCTAAAAACTATCCTTTCCCATAGACAATTCATGTATGCTCTCTTTGTTTAAATAATTCCCTGGACATAGATACAGTTCAATGAACTTCAGCCATTTCAAACAACCACAAAATAGCTCAACCAGTCAAATGAAAAAGCACGCTGGATACTGTCTGCTCATTCATTCTCAACCATTAACAGATGTGAGGGAGCTTTTGCTGGCATCTGATATTGTATTGTAACCTTTTGCAAGTTGCTAGCATCTAAAATAATTCTCAGGAAAAATCCTAAATTTAGACAATGGTATTAATTTATACCATTTTGTTCCATCATCCGTTAAACTATATGATTGTTTTATTGCTATCCATAAGAAATTGCAGAGACAGGAGCTAATATTTCAAGCTATTTCTGGATATTTTCAACTGACTTTTACTTAAATACAGTACAGTAATATATAATCTATTTGAGAAAAAAAAATGAACTCAGATTTAGCTTAGTATATTTTCTAGACAATTTGTCCTCTTTTATTTCCCAACTTGATGCTCAGCGCTACCCCCAGTCCAATGCTCTCTCTGACTTTTTACACTTTAAATAATTCTTTTAATTTCTTTTATAGGAAACTGGCATGCTGCCAGCATAATTTTCATATCTAGAAATGCTTCTGGGCCCAAATGAGCTTCAAAAGATTTTTTACAGAATAAAAATAATGAGTAGCATCATTTGGGTGCTTAAATTGGAAGTACGCTCACTGGCATGGAAAAAGGACAAAGATAAACAGAGGTAATGGAGAAAGTATCTAGAATAATAGATTGGGAAAATCTATTAAATGTTGATTTCTAATGGTTTTATCTTTCATGGCAGTAATTTTTGGAATAGGTAAGTCATTTGTAGAAGTTCTATAATAAATTCTTAATGCTGCAGTCCCAAACGTTAGGGAATCCCTGAAGAATTACACATCATTTCAGGAAAAAAATCATCTTGTGCAACAACATCTTTGATTGTTAATTTAAAATTGACATTTTTTTCCTTTAAATTTTCCTTCAGGAAGCACTGCCCTTGTAGGCATGTCAGGGAATCTATCTATATAAACATGATAAAGATAAATTCATACTACAGTCTTCACTGTTCATGTGTGCAAAGAACTACATAAATATTCTTAGAATATGCACTCATTTCATATTCTCTTTCTTCATTGACTGAGTTTTATAGGAAAAAGGTTGCATCTGAAACAACTTTAAGAAAAAAGATCTTGACTTTCAAATATCATAATATCATCATTATCATACTCTAAAAGAAAAGTTTTCCACCCCATCTAAGAGTCACTTAGGTGAGATGGGTGGCTGTACAAGCTGAATATTTTTTTAAAGACTCCTATTCTACAATCATAGTTGTCTATAGCTTTCTTTCTTTCTTGTCTTGCATATCTGATGGATGCAGCAAGAACCTATTGTGTTATCTTGTACTTAAATTTGTCTTGAGGGTCATCTAAATAAAAATTTGTATCTGGGTCACCTCTAATTTGCTTTCCCATCCTTCCTCACAGCTTTCTTGATGCCACAGAATTGATCTTTGGTTGCCCTGTGCAGATGATATTCCTATCTTGCTGGAACACTTGGAATCAGATTCAGTGAGAGGCACGCTGAATGGCTGCCTTTTTCCTTAAGCTTTGTAGTGAATGGCTGCAGGCAATTCTAATTTTGTAAGCTGTCCAGAGTCAGTTGGTTGAGATGGGTGGCTATAGAAATTGAATAAATTAATAAATAAATTTGAAGGATTGAATAAAAATCAGCCAGTTTCATCTAAAAGTTAAACATGGGTCCGGGCATGAAGAATTATGCCTGTTAAGTGAATTTTGTTGTATGGTTTAAGGTTAAGGTTTAAGGTTTATTAAATTTGTATACCACCCTTCTCCCAAAGGACTCAGGGCGGTGAACAGCCAAAATTAAAATACATACAGTATAAAAATTAAAATAAATTAAAATAGAATTAGATCAGTTTGGCTTCCCCAAATTTTAAAACCCTTTACCCATAAAATAGCCCATTAAAATTTTAAGCCAGCCCGGCTTGCTGAAATAAGAAGGTCTTCAACACTCGGCGGAAAGTACGGAGGTCCGGGATCAGTCGTATTCCTGGGAGTAGCTCGTTCCAGAGGGCGGGTGCCCCCATAGAGAAGGCTCTCCCCCTGGGGGTCGTCAGTCGACATTGCTTGACCGACGGCACCCTGAGGAGACCTTCTATGTTGGAGCGGATTGGCCAGTGGGAGGTTATCGGTGGCAGAAGGTGGTCTCGTAAATTGTACGTGTATACTGTGTATACTGTGTATACACGTACAATGACAATAAAGTTGTTGTTGTTATTGTGATGATGATGATGATGATGATGATGATGAAACCCTTGCATGGAAACCAGCTAGTTGACCAATCATTCTCTCTCACTTCTAAGAAGAAGGCAATGACAAATTCTGAAAATCTTGCCAAAAAAACCTGCATGGAGTTTTTTGCCCATGAAGTTGACTCAAAGGACCTCCATCTCACTCTCCCAAATCAGCAGATAGTTGATGAGAAGACAAGCAATGTCTATTCGGCGGATTCGAAAACGTTTCCAATTCTATAACGTTTACTATTCATATATTATTTTACCACAAGGATTCCATTTCATAACACTTCTGGGAGGAATTATTTATTTCTTCCAGGGGCTCAACCCAGCATGCATAGAATTCCTCCTCTACCTTATTCTCATATCAACTCTTTTGGGGTGAACTGGACTGAGAGATAGTAATGGTGCTAAGTAAGCAAGTAAATCTCCATGGCTGTTTGTGGTCCTGAATAAGGGTTTCTGCAGTCCTGATTTGGCTGGCTGTAAGCTGTGCTGTTCTTTACACTTTGCTTGAATAGAGCGCTGAAGGCATGGTTGAGTGATTATCCTCAAATGACTAACTCCCTCTGCCAGAACTACAGATTCGCTGATGTATGCTTCAAATATACATATGTTTTCCCCAGGACATTCCACAGAGCAGAAAAAAAGGCCAATGGGATGAACTTTTGATGACCTTACCTGAGCAGCAACAGGATTGTTCACTGAACCTTTACAACTTCCAATCCCAGCTAGAGAATTTCCTGCAGTATCCTGGCCCTGAGATTCCAAGCAGTTTGCTCCTTGCTTGATGATCCCTGGAATCAGCTCCTTTTCTGGGACTCTGAGTGATTAGAAAGATCATCAAAGACAAAAGGAGAAATTATAAACAGCTTGTTTTATTACATACTCTATACCAGGGCTCTCCAACCTTGGCAACTTTAAGCCTGGAGGACTTCTCCCCTGCTCTATACCCCATCAAATCAATAAATCAGCCTTTCCAGTCAAATAGGTTGGGCAATTAGGCCAAACTTCTCCAAAAAGAAGAACCTTGTCACTAAAAAATACTAGTGAAGAATAATGACCTGCATATGTTTTTGTAATGCATATAGTAATTTATAGGTAGAGGTGTTAATTAAAAACTAATGACTGTAATATAACTATTATATACATGTTATTTATAAAAATAAAACCCATTACTGAAATTTAAATATTATCTCTTCCTTTGTCTGATTCTTTATCCTAGAATGGAAATTCAATATATTGCATAAGGAGGATGGTGTCCAAGCAACCAGAGTGCCTTCTTAGTTTGCTGCCCACCTGCTGAATATTCATGAGAAATTTTCTCATCAGTTAGACTTCTTTATCTTAGAGTGGACATGGATCAAACAAATCTTCAAATAAAGGGCCATGAATAGGAACCATGGCAATCCTAATTATGTCACGTTCCCCCTTAAATGCATTCAGTGAAAGATTGCTAGAAAATGTTTTATATAACAATTTTTTTGACATTGCACAAATTTACCACAAACAAATCTTCACAGACTTTTTCATCTCTGTATATCTATGTGCCAGAGGGTTTAACAAGCTAATTAATTCTAATAACAAGGAACATTCTATAAAACATTGTTAGAACTATTTTTCAAGAAATAGCCCTTCTTCTTACGTGTGTGTGTGTGTGTGTGTGTGTGTGTGTATTTACGGGGTGTTCAGGGAGGGGTATCAATTCTAATGAGGGGCCTGACAATTTTTTTTTTAGGGCTGCTTGGTTATCTTCAGTCCTCACCTGACACTCAGCTCTCACCTGTGGCTGCATGTAGCTATATCACATGCAGCAACCACAGATAAACTGCACAACATCCTGTTTTCTTCCAACCCAAAGGATTCCCACACAGAGAGAGGGAGGGAGGGAGGGAGAGGGAGAGGGAGAGGGAGAGGGAGAGAAATGGAATATACATTCATCTCATATTTTCTTTTTTCTTTATGTATACAGTGTATCATTATTATTTTCTACTCTTTCATTCTTTGCTAAAGTAGGTTATGTATATTTCAAATCTGTCTTTAAATTTGCCTTTATTTAACAAATATATATATATATATAACTGTTTTTGAAGATCTTATATTTCTTTTACTGCCTGCAACCTGAGGTCAGCCTCTCTGCGCTGTCTACCAATTAGTTTTCCTCACATAAACTCTTTTTTCCAGAGTTCAAAGAAACCAAACATCGAAAATGTAAGTCAGACAGAGTATAATAGGAAGAAATATTTTTAAAAATAAATTCCCACTGGAACAGCCACATTAAGGAAATAGTTATACCACAGTGGCAAAATATATATCATGCAGTTTTGTTGAAAGGTAAAGAATGACTCACTTGAGTTCCGGATAGACATTCTCCAAGTACCATTGAAAGGATTTACAGTTCAGCTTCCTGCGTTGTTCCACTCGGTCTGCAATACTAGAAGCAAAAGTACCCTATATCCATCTTTATTGTAAGCATGAATAAAAGAGAATTGCGTGGCACAGCAGCACACAAGTACATTTGCAGAATAATTACAGACAGCACTGCTAAGGTGCAACCACATTGGAATCAATGTTGTGGAAGCTATTCAAAAACACATTTGCATGGTGCTTGTGCTTATAGAGTTGCCCATGCAAGCTCATTTCTTAATCTTAGAGCAGAGGTGGGAATCTTTTCCATCTGCCCACTGTTTTCTGGGGATTTTTTTTCCCCACAACAAAAATAATTCTTTATTTTTCTTTCTCCATTAATATTTTTATGGTCTAGAACAGGGGTGTCAAATTCGTGACCCGCGGGCCAGATGCGTAACGCACTGGCCACGCCCAACCCCAGTTTAGTGAAGGGGAAAAAGTCACGATACGCCATGTGACAAAACGTGATACCACAAGTTTGATACCCCTGGTCTAGAAGATCATGTGCGAGATAAAATATGTCGCAAAGTGACTGCATGGGTGACAGTAATGTAGCATGTGAAATGACAAGAATGTTGTCATTTACTTTTTTCTTTCTTTTATCAAAGTTCACTCTTAATGTAAGATTGAGGAGGAAAAGATCCTATTAAATGCTATTGATTACATTAATAAGTATATACCAGAGATTCAAATACTGGTTTATCTGTCAATTTTGCCGTTCTTAATAATCCAGGCGATTACTTTTTTGTTTGAAATGTTGATGTACTCTATCCATTACTGATTTGATGATGATGATGATGATGATGATGATGATAATAATAATAATAATAATAATAATAATAATATGTCTGTTTGAAAGGATACTAGTTTGTGTCCTATGATTGGCTTTTTTACAGTGTGAGTTAACATGACTATAGAAATTTAAAATAGAGTTTTATGAGTAAGGTGTCAAAAGATAAATAACATTCCCTAGTAGCAAGACACATCACTGGGGTAAACTGCTTGTATCAACTGTAACATCTAATAAGGCAATATAACAGAAGCACTCCTGAGAAATGAAACACAAATGCAGCACATCATGTAGCTGCTTCAAAGTTGGATTTTTTTCATGAATTTTCCAGAGCATCTCTTCCAAATCATTTTCCAAGCATGCATAGTTTTAATGTTAATGTTAATTCCTAGTTTGGAGAAATCTTTTCAAAACTCTTCATTGTCCCTCTTCTTTTTAACCACTCTAAATAGTTTGAAATCAGCTGGAAATGTGGCCACTTACCTATCTCAGGATAAAATATGTTTAAAAGACAATAATGAAATAAAATAGCAACATAAATCCTATTGTTAACAACTTTCTTGTGAAAACATTATTTTTGCTTTGAATTATTTAACTGTTCACCAAGCCATAAATAGTTTTCTCCTCTTATTCCATGACTACTCAGTCCTAGAGATTTAAATAAGGAATTTGTCAAAAACTTTCGAAAGATCAAGTATACAATATCTTGTATCAGATCCATTGGGAATCAAGTGGCGTATGTTTAATAAATCATTATTCTCCTCAGAGAATGTAAAAAATTAGTGAGACAGGCTTTGCTTTTGCAGGAACTATACAGATTCTTCTTCAGCAGTGTTCAATAATTTAATTTTAGTAACTTCTTCTACACTTCCTTTCTTGAAAATTTTACATTTTAAATACTATTTCTGTCCAAATACACACTTTTAAGTTAATTTTATTTTATAATGTATATTTTAAAACATGTTTTAAAGTATAAATCAAAACATATCTGATTAGTTACTATCTGATTTGCATTTTAATCAGGGAGTTTCAGGACAATCAATTTGTACCATAATTCACAAAGAACAAAAGATTCAAAAATTCAACAATTCCATCTTCCTTGGAGTAATTTAATTGAGGTGGCTTATATCCTTACCTTCCAAATGACTTCCCAATGGCAGAAGGTCTGGCTTCATAATAATACTGTTTGTATTCATCCATCCATACCTCTGCTGTACGTTTGGTATTTCTGCAGGTAGGACAAGATAGGCCCTATTAAATGTCATTGTTGGACAGTCCATCTTGCCCCAACGTGAAGTCACAGCACATTTTCAGGAATCTGCTATCCTGCTCAACTGTCATTATGTCATTAAACTTTGATGCAGGAGTAGAAATATCTCAAAAAAGTATAAACCAAATGAAAAGAAGCTGTCTTTCCTCAATGCATGAACAAAATAGACTCAGTGTGTAACATTTAAAAAGAACCTATCTGAAGCATTTTTAAAAATGTATGATGACTGAGGTACAAAGATAATGGGGTCAGGTATTCTAGCCCCATATTTATATCTTCATTTACCACTCAACTAAACCCTTATTCTTCCTGACCTTCACAAGAAAGTCTGAAAGACAGCTGTACTCTCATTTGCTTGAAGATGAGAACAGTTCCCTGATCAGTGATGTGGAGTACAACTCTTCTGAAACTTGAAGAAATCACGGAAAATAAGAAATAAAATATAAGGGTGTGAGGATGTAAGGAAGAGATATGTTCCATTTTCTACGAACTTTAGCATTTAAACTTCCAAACAGAAGGCAACTTAAGAGTTCTGGATATACAGTCTATTTTTTTGAAATTCATTTTAACTTAGAATAGAATCATTTCTGACAAACTCTTGTACATTCAAAATCTTTTTGGGGGGACTGAGGAATACTCCTAACTAAGTTTTGATGGGTTGCAGAAAAAGTTAAAAGAAATAAAGCATCCTGTTGCACAAGCATATTTCTACTCGCATAATGTTAGAGTCTGTCATTGAAGATTATTTAACTTCAACAGCTAAGCACTTTTCAGTAGGATTCTTAACATGGAGAAAAGCAAACATATTGTGGGTATCATGACAATTAAGGAATTCTTTATCTATTACTATCATAATAATCACAGCTCTGTTGCACATAAGAAAGATCTAGGTGTTTCAGTTATAGCCTCTTAACCTTCTCGCCTGCTCTGGGTTGTAAAGGTAAAGGTAAAAATTCCCCTCGCACATATGTGCTAGTCGTTCCCGACTCTAGGGGGCAGTGCTCATTTCTGTTTCAAAGCTGAAGAGCCAGCGCTGTCCGAAAACGTCTCCGTGGTCATGTGGCCAGCATGACTAAACGCCAAAGGCACACGGAACGCTGTTACCTTCCCACCAAAGGTGGTCCCTATTTTTCTACTTGCATTTTTTATGTGTTTTCAAACTGCCAGGTTGGCAGAAGCTGGGACAAGTAATGGGAGCTTACCCTGTTACGCAGCACTAGGGATTTGAACTGCTGAACTGCCAACCTTTTGATTGACAAGCTCAGCATCTTAGCCACTGAGCCACCACATCCCTATTCTGGGTTGTAAGCAGTGCCAATTATGTAGCAGGTTTGATAAACTTTGAGGCATCTTACACCAAGGAGGGCTCTGAATGGTTGTTTGTCAGCGGACCTAATTGACTGCAATATGAGGACATGGCAATGGTTGTATTGGCTTATCATCTGGTCTTATTTTTTGGACTTTACTAATAGAAAATAGGAAAGTGCAACATGTGTGTGTTTATGTGTGTGTATGGTTACCTAATGCACTTAATAATGACTACTGTCATAAATATCAGTAGTTATTATTTTTCAGATAGTTCACAGTATCAGCAGTAAATGAGGTTTGTAATGATATTTCTGTAGTATTCTAGACCATAGCTCTTATATCTACGCGCAGATATGAACATCTGTACTCCATTATAAATCTTAATTTTGGATATGATGTTTTTACATTAAATGAAGTTCAGTGTCAAATCCATATTGTCATTTCTGAACTGCTATTTAATTCTGTATTAGATCCATATTTCTTCCAAGTACACAATGGTTAAACTAGTCTCCAAATCCCACAGTACAGTCTCCACAAAAATAATGGTCACAGTTTTTAAAAAAAATATTTTCTAACCATCAGGGAAGCTCTTTTTGCAAGCTTGTGTTATTAAAACATAAGGGACAATATTAATTTGGTTAGGATTAGTCAGCTAACACAAACATTTTTTGAGTTTATATTCATATCCCAGTGTAAGGTCTAATTAGTAAAATTCTACTAATAAAATAAATATTAATAAAATGAAAAATTAGTAAAAAATAAAATAAAATAGAGGGAGGGAGAGGGTGGGTGGGAGGGAGAGAGAACTAATGTGTTGCAGTGTTTAAGATTCTGGTCCAGAAATCAGGAGGCTATGAGTTGTAATTTTACTCATGAAAGCCAGCTGGATGACTCTAGACCAGTCTCTATCTCTCTCAGCCCAAACCATCCTTGTGGGGAAAATAGGAGGAGAAAGGAGTATTATGAATATTTGCCACCTTGTATTACTTATAAAGTAATAAAGACAGGATTTTTAAAAATCTAACAAATAGGTAAATAAAATACACAAAGGGATCTCTGACCAAACACCATACTTCAGTGAGAACTAAAGAAAGCCCCCTCCACCCTCCCTGTTCTCTGAACTGGAATCAAGAATTAAGCCCTTCCTACTTGATATAGGTTAATGCATTGCCCTCGGGGAAGTCATATGGATGGCGTTTTCTGAAAACATGACCCACTCGACTGCAGGGGACAATCTCCAAGCTACCTCCACACATCCAGACACGGAAAGAAAGCTCTAGAAAACATCCAAGGAAAGAGAATATAAGGTGAAACAAAGAATAACCATCTACTTAATGTGCAAGTAGGCATGGAACTCTTAACATAAAGAAGAAAATCCATAAAAATTTAGATTGGAGAGAAGGAGGCTCCATGCGCAAATACAAAATAAGAGGCAGAAAATGTGAGGTCTTACTGGCACTGACAAAATTAAGTCAAGGCAGAGTTGTTACAAAGACCTATGCAGTCCCAAGCAAACCATTTCAGCTGTATGTATCACTGAGACTGAAAACCTGAATAAAAATAGTCAGAATTCTAAAGAAACATGTAATTGACTCTATTTTTTTTTAAATTTGATTTATATGCCGCCCTTCTCCAGAGACTCAGGGCGGCTTACAGTGCGTTAAGCAATAGCCTTCATTCTTTTGTATATTTTTTATACAAAGTCAGCTTATTGCCCCCACAAACTGGGTCCTCAATTTACCTACCTTAGAAAGGATGGAAGGCTGAATCAACCTTGAGCCTGGCGAGATTCGATCTTACTTTAATTGCAGACAGCTGGTGTTAAATTACAGTGCTTCTGTTTGTTGAGCTAAACCAGGCTGCTGGTTTAGTGGTTTAATCAGTGCTTAGGGATGTGTTTGCAGTAATCAAGTTTCATGCTCTTTAAAGTCTTTATAAGATTCCTAATATCTGGGCAGTATTATAGGGATGGCAAAGTCTGGCCATCATAATGAGCTCCTAAATCTGTGGAATACATCTCTTTACATAACATCCCTGTGCTTTTCATCTGTTACAGGCTGAAGCTGAAATCTTTTGGCATGCTCTTACTGTAGGATCCTAAACTCTCCTAAGAATCATCATTTGGCAATCTAGATTCTGAGACACAGCCTCATCCTGTTTATTCAGACTGAAGCATCCCTATTCCCCTGCCCTTTTTACTGCCCCAGAATGAAGCTCAATTTTTTTTATTATAAGGGTCAGAGGCCTACCAAGGCTTTGATGGTTAAAACTCATTTGAATCTCAGAAAAACAGTGACCTCTGCAAAGGTCCTTTGTTTAATAAACATGGAAGCTCACTGTTGCTTACTGATTTGGGGGTACAAAGAAGACAGCAGAAAAGCTGCAGCAAAACGAATCAGAAACTGAAGGTGACAGAAGAGGGGGAGTCCAATAACAGGTTCCCCAGCTCTCTATCAAATTCACCCTTTTATTGCACATCCTTGTGTCTTGTAGATCTCATCTTCAGATATATGGTTGGTGATCATAATATCTACCACTTCTTTGTAGAAGCTGCATAATATAAAAATCCAGAGGCAGTTGCTGAGGAATGTGGCTAGTTTTTATCAAGAAAGTAAGCGCTTTCATTTCAACAAAGCTTATTTCATAATCTGGTTTTAATGAATTTATCTTGGAACTATTTATCTGTTCGTGCTGTTCTATCTTCAATTATTTGAATGGTTTTAACTAGATTTTATTATATCTAAGCTTGACCTGTACCCAGGTCCATATTTCTCCAGTTCAAAATATTACGGTTAGGGTTGTAAAGTCCCTAAATATCTTTCAATAATGGTGCATTTCTTTGTTCCATGTTTTTAGTTTTATCTAACACTACTAGGATAAAATATGAACTTAGTAAGTGAAATATTTAATGTGAGACTTAATTTACAGTTTCAAAAGTATTTTCTTGTAGACCCTATCAGTAAATAAACCCACAGGCTTGTTATCTAGGATAACAAATAATGCAAATATTGCCAGAATGTCATTTAAGAATGTGTGGAAATGTTGACTTACCCAAAGATCTGCTGAGAAGGCAGGACTGATTCTATCTCTATGCAAGTAGATCCTGAATAAAGGCTGTGTTTTCCGTGCTTCCAGTCAGGAGAAAATATTATATTATGTGTCCAGGATTTCAGAATTGATTTGTGAAAAATTGACAAGAGAAGGCTACATAAAGCCAAATCAAACTAGTAACTTACCAAAGTTCTCTCCTCCCCAGATATCCATCTGTGTGTCATATTTTCCAAGATGGTTAAACCAAGACTTATTGATCACAAAGATTCCTCCTGCTATGACAGGTGTTCTAGTAAAAATGACAGTGAGGAAGTGCAAAAGGTTATAAATAAAAAATGCTAGAGTGAAAAACAGAACTCTTCTATATTTGTAAGCAACATATTCTGTATAAAAAAATTTAGAAAAATAAATAAAATAATTGGAAAGCAATAACTTTCCTATGATTGTGTATCATGAAAAAGCTGTAGGACTGTAATATTTTCATGATCGTTTTACAAAAATGTCTATTCTGTACTTAAATAATCTGCAAGGAGGTATCAAAAATGGCAAGATGGCGGGCATAGTGTTGTGATCCTAACACCATTCATTGTGTATGGGCATGCAATGTGAATGAATGTACAAAAAGTGCAGGGCTTGGATCACAATATTACAAATTTTCATTTTGCAAATCCCCCCAACTTCTGGTTTTAAATATATATAGTGATTGCTTAGTTTTTCTTTAATGAGATTTTGGGGAAAAGTTTGGAATTTTTAAAATCATTTTAATTATGCAGAGAAGACATTTAGTATTCAGTGTGACTCATTTATAGGCCCCTGTAGCTAATGGAAACAAAGCAGTCTCCATCAAAGGGGATGGAAATTGAGAAAATCACACAGTCTCACAACTTGTTCCTGGCCTGTTAAAATAATTAACAAGTCAAGTGAAAATGAACTGAAGGATGGTTCCCAATTTTCCACATGCATATTGGGGACATAAAGAAATACCGCTTCCTTTGCTTACTAGTGAATTCTATGAGAAGGAGGAGACCTCTTCTAAGGGGAGAACAGATCACTTCCACTCATCTCCACTACACAGAACACTAGGTCAGACTGGTCCATGTTTGCAAAGTTGACCAGCAAAAAACAAAATTGGCTAAAAGTTCCTTTATATTTGGATTGTAGAAACTGAGAGCGCTATACTTGTCTGCTACATTTTCTCAAATTAGACATTCTAATCCTGCCACATATAAATATATTTGAAACACAGTTTACATAAATGTAGGGCTAGGTGTTATTGCTATTTGAATATACTTGCAACATATTCTTACTGTTCAAAGAAACCCTAAACTTAGCTAGACTTCATGGCAGAGGTGGGTTTCAGCAGGTTCTGACCAGTTCTTAAGAACCGGTAGCAGAAATTTTAAGTAGTTCGGACAACTGGTAGTAAAAATTCTGACTGGCCCCACCCCCATCTGTCCCAGATGATCAGGAGGAAATGTGGATTTTGCAGTAACCTTCCCCTGGATTGGAGAGGGAATGGAGATTTTACAGTATCCTTCCCCTGCCATGCCTACCAAGCCATGCCCACCAAGCCATGCCACACCCATCAAGCCACACCTACAGAACCGATAAAAAAATTTGAAACCCACCACTGCTTCATGTTACTTATCTACAATTTGCACTATGCTTTAAATAGAACAAGCCAGTGAATGTGCAAGTCAACACAAAAGCCCTGTGTTGATGAATTTGTCTAAATCTTGAGGAAAAGCTCCTGTGCTGGAAGTAGAAGGTAGATTCTATTCCAATTTGTAGTTTATATACAGCTTGGGAAAAGATCAATTAAATGCACATATTTTTTTCAAACAGGCACAGTAAAATTTCCCATATTAAACAAGTACAATCTATAAAAACCATACACAGTTACACAATAACCAATATCTTGCTGTTATTATAGCAGTGCAGTGGGGCCACCAGACAGAATCTCAAGTAGTTGTCAAGAATGTTAACATCTTTCAGGAGCAAAAGAGACTTATCGCATCTCATACAGTAAGTGATATAAACATAACTTCTGAATGTTCCTCATGGTTATATCAACCAGTGAGACCACTTCTTATATTAGATAAAAGATGAAAGATTACATCTAAACTGGGATTCCAAGAGGAGCTTGCATGAAAGAATTTACCTAATAGATTGGGTAGGGTCTGTCCGGGACAACTTTTGCTCAATGGGAATCTGTTCCCATTTAAAATGAAGACTCCAGTCAAATCCTAAAATGTAGAACATAAAAACACATAGAACCTTATATCCAGACTTAAAGATTAACTAGCATAGCATGACAATTAGGCATTTTTATTTCTACACATATGAATCCAGAGCAGAAAAAGGCTTCTATAGGATAGTCCTATGCAGATGATCAGCCTGGCTTTAAAGAATCACAGTAAGTACGCTCACTGGTATTTATCTGTGCTCGGTAACATTCCAAACTTCCTATATTGGTTCTCAGAAAGAAAGGCAATCATTAGTGCTTTAGCTTTCTATTCAGGTTGTCCTATGCCTCATTGGCTGCCAAAGTTATGAGACATTAATCAGTACTCTCAATGGGATGACATGTATTTCCGGGAACAAAGTGTCTCTGTTTGTTGTAATTGGCTTTTCCCCATGTGTACCACATAAAAATGCCATCTGACTTACAAGTGTTGCAAATTGAGTATATCCGGTGGGAAGGACGTGGCTGGAGAAAGATGCATGCAGGTGAGAATTGCAGAACTGAAAGGCAGATGTGCCTTGGCAAATAAAGAACAGTGAGGGAGAGTTTCAAAAATTAAAAAAGGTGCTTGAGGCACAGCAATTCTTTTAGGAAAAAGACTGAGTGCTTGGATGTCCTGCAATCCAGCACAGCGGAGCCAACCGTTGCATCTGAGGCTAATCTGCACAAGTGCTTTATCCTGGCAGGGTGAAAACTGGCTCATATGATGCATAGAAGGCAGTTTTCTGGCATAGTTTTCCTCAATATTTTGTTTTCTTCCTTGACTACTTTATGGTTGTTTGGTGGTCAGCTGAAGGTTTTGTGTGCTACTGAAAAAATGTCTTATGGCATTATCACTTGTTGGTGGCTCTTTCTCTGCAGCTCTCTTTTTTGGAAGTCTAAGTAGACATTGCCTGGGTTTTTATATTCCCATGATAGACTAAAGGTGAGCCTAATTTAGCCCTATGTAAAACTGTATCTCTTGTGGGCAAAATCTAATTCCTGGAGTGAAAGCTACTTTCACCCTTTTTGAACCCTTTGTGGTATTCTTATAACATATTAACTACTTACCCCCATTGACTTAGTTATGTGTTGTGGGCAAAGGCCATATAGAACTATAGACTGGTTACTTTGTGCTTGCTTTTGAAATATGCATTTGAAATTAAATTTCAAACTGCATTTGAAATTAGGCTGTATTCATGGACATGGGCCCATCCAACAGCAAGGAGAGTGCTTGCCTAAGAATTTGCTCATCCTTTGAGAAAGATCAAATATCAATCTCTTTGACAAAAAGACCAAATATTCATAACATGACAAGAGGAAGGAGGAGGAGGAAAACAGTAAGGTATACAGGTGCACACATACTTACCTATCAAAAAGACTATTAAAAGTATTGAATGAAATGTCAATGGTTGTGCAATATATTGAGAAATAATACCTTATCTAGAAAAACAGCAGAAACATTTAGCATGTATGTAAAGAGAATGAGCAGACCCATCCAATCTGTTGCTTTAGGTGGCTTTCAGAGGTGCCCCAAAAGAGCAACAAGATGTTGGAGGTCATTCATGTTTAGAAATGTGTCACTGTCCTTTTGTGCAGCTCTGACTTTTGAGGAACCAATAAATTATTAATACTCTGCTTTAAATGTTATCAATAAATACATTTAGATTTTAACACTCTGGTTGACTCTGGTTTATTTATTATTAGCCAAATGACACCGCATTTTAATGATTAATAATGTTTAATTTGTAATGAATTTTAAATGTTACATTATTAATATTATTGGAATAAAATGCTTGATTTATCATATTTTCTTATGAAAGAAATTAGCTTCTTTTTAATGTAATGGCCTTGGTCATGTGTTGCTATTGAAATTTTCTTTTTCTTATATTACTATTCTTATGATATGGAAAAGAAGTGAATAGGAGAAGAGCAGCAGCAGCACAGCAGGAAAGACAGATGCAGCAGTGACTAATTAGGAAGTTGTGCAAACTGTGATCCCTGTAAGGCTACATTCTCTACAGCAGGAGTGTCAAACTTGCATCGTCACAGAGATGTCACATGATGTACTATCGGGACTTTTCCCTCCCTTGCTAAACCAGGGCGTGTGGGCGTGGCTAGCGCGTGACGCATCAGGCCAATGGGCTGCGAGTTTGACAGCCCTGCTCTACAGCCTGTTGAAAGTTACAGCTGTCATGAATCCAACAAACATATAAGCTAGGTCAATATTAACAGCTGGGAAAAGCATAAGTGTAATACCATTTAATATCAGTGGTGCTTCCAATGTGGCTTTTATTGTATCATCGCCCTGTCTTGTTCAGGGAATTGTATAGGGACCAGATTATGCTACCTTCCATTTAAACATCTCATACATTTATCCAACCGATTGTCTGTCTCTTCTTGTCCCACAGAAAATCACTTTACAAGCATACAGCAGAATACTTGCACATACTTGAATACTTGGACTACTTAGCTGGAAGTGCCTCAGGAGATAAAAGGAATCTGTCATGGGGCTGATTCTCAGCGATAAAGACCCAGAAATATCATATTTCAGAATCAATTTATTCTTATCTACCTCCTCTCAAATCTGCTGATGCTGCTAGATAGGCAAAATTGTCCAAGCTGATGACATCAATGATAGGACTCACTACTCGAGTATAATCCTGAAAAAGTAGAAAAAAAGAAAGAATGTTGGATTTTTTTTTTCTAAGAGGAAAGTAATGTTTTAAATGGGTTTTAAGATGAAGATGATAGAAGGAAAGAAGTGGTAGAAGTGTTACTTCCAGGTTTTTAAATTGATATTCACATACACGATTGCAGCCCATAGCTTTTTTTCAATGCGAAAAGTGAAACTTTCACAGTGCAATTATCATTCTCCACTTTCCAGCATTAAGTACAGCACACCATTTCAAAGTTGTATTGATCAGAGGGACTCTCAGATACTGTTAATATTACCTCTTGCAATTGTCTAGAAAAAGTGTTGCTAAAGTAGAGGAGTAGACAGCCTGGTTCTCTTCAAGTATTTTTTTAAAAAAACTATAATTCCCATTGATGCCACTTACCGAATAGGCAGGAATTTATAGTGCAAAACATCTCAGGTTGCTTTCCCCTCATGCTCGTTTTTCGTGGAGAAATCTCCCAATTTTACACTTGAACTATATGCTGATTAAAATACTTCCTCAGGCTTGTTTTTTTCCAAGTTGTTCATTAAGCCTAATAATACCTAATAATACCTAATTACTCATCTTCTCTCATAGTATTCATGTATCTCTAACATTGTTCTCCAAGGGTGTGCCCACATCACCTAAGAATGTTCGCACCCATATCTATGGCATATGTGCCAAGAATAACTGGTTTCGTTTCAGTCAGCCAACTCACACCCCTCCCATTTTTTTATGGCTGCTGGAGTTGATCACCAAAAGTCAGCAGAGCTATTTCCTATAACTTTGAAGCAGGAAACTCATAAAAACGATTGTGATTTCCACAAATGAATTCCACATACGGCATTTTCATACTGCCACCGTTTCTCCTTTCCAACACTGTTTATTCATCTGCTGATTCAAGAAGGCTGAGAAACAAATAGCATCAATCTATGACCCCTCCCCAGCATGTCCTGTAGCAATAAAATCCATTCCCCTCATGCTACAATAAGGGAAAGGAAAAGAAATTAAAAAACCAGCCAGCCTCGCAGTTTGAAGAAGCTGGTGCATGGGTGAAAAGCAAGAGAACATTGTCTTGTTCAACAAAACCTTGTCAATATTATTCCTGCTGGCTTCAACTGGGCTAAGGGGGACAGAATAAGACCCAATGAAGCCAAGATTTCTGAAGCTGAAAAGCAACATAAAGAGCCAAGCCACAAATTCCATCTAATGATAAAATGGTCTGCCTTCAAGCTCCAGTATTACAGCTAAAAATCAGCTTCCAAACAGCACTTCTGCACAGCTGAAGAAAGATAATGACAGAGCTGTGGCGCTGATCTAGGACTGGGGTTAATACTTCATGGAAGTGCCCATTATTAAAACAAAAACAAACAAAAAATGTCAAGTTTCCCCCAAAAGACACTGAAAAAACATAAAAATATAATTAATTCCAGGAAATGTGTGAAAGACCCATTTTTTTTTAATTGAAAAAGTTTTCAAATACAAGTTTTTCCCCCTTTCCCCCCCTTCCCTAACCCCCCCTCACCACCCATCCCCCCCTGTGACTTCTTCACAACAATAGGCTATTTCATAACTAATTACATAATATCTTACCTTTCCCTTACTCCCTCCTCAAAATACTGACCCTTAGCATAATATTCTTATAACTCCCATTTTTGCGATAATCTGCCCTTTTTCTCCTCCCCTAAACTTATAGTGTATTATTACAACAATTTAACATTTAGTCTTTTATATATATTAATATAACATTTTAAAGCGGCCTTCTCCCTACATCAAAATTTAACATTTATTCAGTTCTATCCAATTCCTCCACTCCTCTAAATATATGACTTAAAGATCCTTTTTCTTAAACTAATCAATCAGTAAACTAACCTATTTCAACCCAAATTCCTACAAAATCATGCAATACAATTCTAAATATAATCCACTGCCCACTCTACTAAAGTATACACATATCTATATATGCATTCCATTTTGTAAAAAGAAAAAAGACAATAACTTTAAATTTATAATCCATATAATATCTTCTTTGGTGTCTTTCCACTGGATTGTTAAATCCATCATCCATAATAGGGTAAAATAACATGCTGGTGCAACAGTTTGTTCAAAATCTTCAATCATCTTCTGCCCCCATCAGTAGTAAATATCCTCATATATATATAAAAGTAAAAACAACCACCCGAGTGACATTATAATTATATCCATATAATTATAGTTGTGGTATTCATCAGGATTGTTGATTCCCATCATCCTAATGGGTAACATCCAGATCTTCTGCATGCCCCAGCGTGACTCTCTTGCCTTGTAACTCAAAATAATTATAATATATTTACCAGTAAAAGAAATCCAGAGTAGATAATTCAAATCCAACAAGGTAAGGCTCTTTTCACATCCCAAAATCACGGCATTGCAGAGATCTGCCACTATCCTCAAGATAGTATTAAACAATTGTTCGCCTCCACTATCTTTTCACATATTCATTCATTTTTTAAAGTCCCTGGCTTCACTGTTGCTTGGTTTAGAAACTGCTGTTTCTATGAGATCTATTTCTTTTCTTTTTCTTTTGCGGGTTGAATTTCCATCCTCGTTTCCTTCCTACCAGTTGTGTGTCGGCTGATCGATTTTCATTCTGCTTTATGAGTTGATCTTGTTGGTTTTGTTTTGTCATCTCATCTTTCTTCTCCATCACTTGTATATCAACTGGTTGATTTACACACTTGTCTGTAACTTGATGGTTCATCACATTGGAGTTGGATGACACTGCTCTCATATTTATAGACAGTCCAGCTGGGGTATCCAGGGAGTCCAAAGACAATTTATCCACCACAGCCTCTGTAATTTGATATTTTCCTTTTGTTTCCAACTCCTTTTGCTTATCCTGTATTGTGCCTAAAGATATTAAGTTCATTTTTAAAAAATTTTGATAAAATTCTTCCGCTTTTTCAACAGTATTCAGTTGATATCTTACTCCTTGGTGTCTCAATATTAAACCAACTGGGGCATCCCACCTAAATAGGATATTTCTTTTTTTTAACTCAGTCACTAGAAAGCCAAATTTCTTCCTCTCCATTAGCATCTTAGGCGGGAGCTCCTTAAAAATCCAAATCTTTCTTCCATGAAATTGCAAAGTAGAATTAAAAGAGTTCTGCACAATATTATTCCTAATTTCTTTATCTGTAAAATAAATCACCACATCTCTAGGCAATTGCCTTTGCTTTGCCAACCAGGAGTTTATTCTATAAATTCTATCAATCCTGCAAAACACTTCATCAGGTTGAACCTTTAAAACCCCAGCCAGAATTTCAGAAGATATTTTCCTTAAGTCATCTCTATTATTTTCCTGCAGACCTTTCAGTCTAATTGCATATTCTGTAAAATTATATTGAGTCATTAAAACTTCTCTTTCAATCCTCTGTTGCACATTTTCTTCATTACCAGTCTTTTGGTCAACCTCCATTTTAGGTTTGTCTTCTGAACTATTATCCTGAGTGTTTACCAAATCCTTTTTAATTTTTTGAATCTTGTCATCCAAATTCTCCTCAGTTTCTTTCATTTTAGACTCTAATAATTTAGTCTTTGCATCCAACTGAATCAGAAAGTCTGATAAACCGTTAGCTGTTTTTAAAATCTTTTGATTCAAAAAGTCAAACTTTGATTTCACCAATTCACCAATTTCTTTAATTTCATGCTTAAATTTTTCAAGTTGCTGGTTCACAATCTCATCCCTTCTTACAATCTCTTCAAGAAGAAATTCTATTATATTAAAGTCAGGTTTCTGACACTGGAGAGTTAGAACTTGTTGATGTAATTTGTTAATGGGGGAATTTCCCCCCGCTGCCTGTTTGTCTAACTATATAAGTCCCGGTGCCATTTCCCACACAGACAAGATTTAGTGGAAAAGAGAGAGAGAGAGAAAAAAAAAAGGCTTGTTTCCAACCAAGATCAATATCAGATCCCCAGAAAAAACAAGAAAAAAAAACAAGAGTGAGAGTGAGGTTTTGCCTCAATTACAGCCAGAAGTATTCATTCCGCTACTTTGTAATAGAAAACGGAAGGACTTTCCCTTTTCAGCCTCTCTTCAAGCCTCAGCAATCGCCATTTTAAAAATCTTTTTTCCTTTCACTTCTTAAACAACTTCAGTAACTTTTCTAAAATAAAAAAAAAAATATTTGCGCTTCAGGGTCAGCGGTCCAGCTCACGTCTTCTTTAATTAGTTTAACAAGTTTACAGGCTTGCTTTTGCCACCTAGCTCTGCGTATAGCAGAGATCTCCCAGAGCCCGGAGCATCGGCTGGGGATACGGGAAGTCTCTTCCGCTCCGTCCCAAAAGTAAATAAAAAACTTTTGGGATTAGGCAGAGGACTCTACCCACCCCAGCCGGCTCTATCTCCGTTTCCTCATGGAAACGGAGTTTTTTCGAGCCGCCATTCCGCTATAAAGGCGGCTCTTTACAGGCAGTGGATACGACGATCCCGAAGGAGCGTCTAGCGGGGACAAACAGCAAACCGGAAGTGAAAGACCCATTTTTCATCCTGGTCACTGAACAAAAAAATTGTGGAAACCCAAATTATTGGATCTTGTTGTTCTTCAATATATTTTAGGTAGCTCCCTAACAAAGGCCCTAACTCCAGGTTTTGTCTTTGCAAATTCATTCTTGTCTCTTCATTTTTTTATGTTTCAGAAATGATAATATCAGAAGTTACACTGAATTTATAATTATATAATGTAATCAGAAATTCTGTTGATTTTTTTTTAGCAGAAAAAGTATAATCATAAGAAGGTCTGTCTATTCATGGATAAACAGCCCAATTTTAAGTGATAATTCACAAGCACTAAATTCCACTTCTGTGGTGCAAAAATAGCATTTATCATTTTATGAGTGACACTAAGATACTCTGGAAAGTTTCCTTGTAAAAAACTAATCAACACAGCAGCAAGGTGTAACTTTCTTCTGTCAGAGGATTTATTAATGAGTAAGTTCTTCAGCATTCTGGGGAGAGATACAAATAAACTCTGCCAGGTTTGGATGCAACTTGTTGAGTGTAAAGTAGAAAGAACAGAGAAATATAGGAAGAGACAAAAATATGTAGTTATTTCTTGTTCAAAAAAAAATCTTTGCAAGAGAATGGCAGTAGAACATATTACTACACACATGATGATCAATACAAGTCTGGTAAGGTTTACTGTCAGCATCAGTGGAATGGCAATTCTGGTTACACAAGCCTGTTTAATGGGGTTTTGTTTTTCTTAATCCACAGAAAAGATCATCATTTTTTACAATTGCACCATTTTACAGTAACTCTTTTTGTAGACCATAAATTTTCTGTATCTATTTTGTCCATGGCTTCAACTCCATTTTTCTTAATACTTTTATTTTTTGGCATACACAGGCTTTTAAAAATTACATTTCCTCGACAAAAGCCCTTTGAAAAATAAAAATACTGTTTGTACATATTTCAACAGTGTGCTTTCTTTTCACATTTTTCTTGTTAACTTTTCTTTGGGGTATTTCCTATGATGTTAACATTTATGCCACCACAAAGTTTGATGAGGGCATGCAATGAAATCTAGGGTGGAATTAAAAGAATTAAACATCTCTAGAATATATAGTCAATAAGAAAAAAACTCAGGAGAAAGTTCAAGCTTTATTGGAACTCCAATAGAGTTTGCAGCAATTGTATACTACTTCAGTTGACCTAATAACATTGCTTAGCCTGAGTGCTTTGTAAGTAAAAAAATCAGGATTAAGCATTTGAAATCCATAAACACAATTTAAATACTTTTACTATCATTGTTTTTCATAGGTTGATTTGGGATTATATAAACAAAGAAATGAGCAAAGAAGTAGAAACAGGTATTTATCTATTTTTCTAGGTTGATTCATTTTTTGTAACTTTGCCAGATGTTAACCTTTAAACATTATAACTTTTGGGGCTAAAGAAAGCACTGATAAGGTACTGATAAGCTGTAAAAGATCTCAGTGCTAATTGATATGGTGTCCAATAGAGACCAACTTGAAAAATAATGGTCTTAAAAATTATGTGTAAGAAAAAATTATCTTAAAAAACATAACTTGAAATTCTTCAATGCAAGGATTGTGTGCAGACATTCTCCTAGGATCTGCACACAGAGACAAAGGCAGAGGTTTGGAGATATCTATATATATATTTAACCCATTAGTCACTTCTTGGCCTTTTAGCTAAAATCAAGTGTAGCACTTGACTAACCTATTAATTTATATCTGTCTTAGCGCCCATCATTATAAAGCAAAAACAAAAAAGTAATTAAAAACGTTCAAAATCCTTAGTGCCCTGACAGAAGTATGCCTTTTCTTAAAGAGGTGAATGATTGGCTTTTTAAAAAACAATATATCGGCACACCTGATGAACTCACATTGGTTGACACTGAATGTACCAGACAAACATCTAAGACCAATCCTTATTCAATAAAGGTAAGTCTTTCACTTCTCATCCTGCCATCTATTCCTACACAATGATAGGACATTTTGGAGCAATCTTCTTGTCTACCACAAAGCTGCCTTGTGGAACTCCTTTTGTATAGGAGTAGTTGTCACTATTGTTGCTCCATTCAGCAACATGATTTTATGAGCAAATATAAATCAGACATTTATAGGCTGCTGAAGGGGAGGATTTATTAAGCTGAGGTTTTTCAAATCTCCATCTCAGACGTTTCACCTTCTTCCCCTCTTGGCACTAAGCTGAACATATCTGCAATTTGCATCCCTACCAGTTCCTCCCACCTGTCTCTTGGGCCTTGTTAAATATCTAGGAAGATTCTTTCTAAAAAAGACTGTGCAGGCATTACAGCTGGCAGGAAGATCAGCCTACCTATCTCTGCTACTGCAGATCACACCTTTTTCATGACCCCTTGGCACATCCAGAATGAGAACTGCCTACTCAGCTGTATCATTTATTCTTCTTTTTCCTCTTTTCCTTCAAGGTTAACTCCTTCTTTCCACGTTCACTCTACACAGCACTGTTATGGATTCACTTTGGATAATTCAGGCAGAGGAAGGGGAAACAAATAGACACAGGTTTCATCCTTATTGCTTATTCTACTTATTGCTTCATAGATATATTGTATAATAAAACTTAAAGATTACCTAGTATATTATATCTTGAGCCTATTCTTATACCTAACTTAATCTACATTCTGGGTAGTTTTCTATAAACTTACTTATTTACAGAGTTTTCAGCATTTCTCTTAGTTTGGAAGACAGAGGTCAAATAACATACAGTCTCCACTTTTACTTTTCATTGTCAATTTCTTTAAAGAGTATTTTCTTAGCCTCCTAATTCACACACACTACCTCTTGCAGATTCCAGCTGCATGAGTCACTTGGAATACGCTTTCTCTTTTATCTTGGATTGTATATTCTTTACCTGCATGGTAGCTATCCAGCCTTGGCAACTTTAAGATATGTGGACTTCAACTCCCAGAAGTTGGGGAATTCTGGGAGTTGAAGTCTACACTTCTTAAAATTAAAATTATATATGAAAGAAGAGTTAATGCTTTCCAGTTTTCCTTCCATGAGAACTTTATTCTACAACATAGGAAATTAAACTTCATATTGGTTATCTTCATAGTTTTGAAACCATGGACCTTGCTATATAGTGAGAGCAACAATTGCAGCAAGATAAGGAACGCAATGCATCAAAGAGAAGAAAGGCATTAGAATTCCTCATTTCTGTTTGTAACACTTTTAGGTGTAAAAGTCAATTCCAAACTGATAAAAGTTATGGAGCCTCTTATGTAAACAGCTCACAGCAAACATCCGTGTATTGAGCAAAGAAAACAAAGGTTGCTGGAAAGAAAACCAGAAAGCCCTAATATATATTAAGATATATCAGCTGTAAATTGAAAATGATTTAACATCTGGAATTCTTGCAATGTGATTCCTTTTATTTCAATGAATCTTGCTTAAAAAGAACTCTGAGAACTTTGCTTGGTAGAATCACTTTTGGTTTTAGGCAACAGCCAAAGAACCTGACTCTGGTCAACTGACATGACTCTGGTCAACTGAAAGCAAAAAACGTGGACTAGAGATAAGGAAAATGTGCTCACCTCTTTTACTCTCTGAAGCATTGGCTGCAACCATTCACTGTTCACTTCACAGTGGCTATCCAGGAAGGTGAGAATATCAGCTGTTGCTGTATCAGCACCTCGTACTCGGGAGCGGATTAGACCTGAAATGGAGAGGCAAGAAAATGAAGAGAAAAGAAACTAACTTATTTTAATGAATGTATCAAAGAAGAATGTTTGTAGTTCAGGGTTGAAATAAAGAAGTCCTTGGTGCTCTCTGAATTTGGTAGTTTTCTTGCCGACGTTTCATTACCCAAACTTGGTACCATCATCAGTACTAGTAGAGAGTGGGATTTGCTCTCAGTTTATATTATAGTGGCTTCCCCTGCCAGTGCTTGTGGGAGTGGTCTTGGTGATTCTTTGGTTGGACTGTTTATTGTTAGCTTGTTTGGCAGTTTCTCGATTGAGGTATTGTTCACTTCTTGATTATTGGTCTGATGTTAATATTGGTGTTGAAGTACACATATTGTAAAGTTGCTAATGTTGAAAAACACTGCTGTATACAAACATTTACTTGTTTCCATTTTACTGATCAACATAAATCATATTTTGTTTTTACATGCCTGGCTCAGTTGTTCAACTACTATGGCACTTCTGGAGATTATCAATCATTAACTAATTGTTAATTCCACTCTAGTGTAACAATAAAGCATCAATGTACTGTCTACTAAGCCAAAGCCAATATTGATGACTTACCACAAACTTCCTCCTGCTCAATAATTTTTTTTCCCTGGGCAACTGATTCTTTCTTAAATAATGGCTCCTTTTATGCCTACCTGAAGATATTTCTTCATATACAAAAGACCCAAGTTTATAACTACCTTAATACATAGGAAATACTCTTTCTTACTTCCTCTACACCTTACTGAATCTCCCTTCTCCTTCCTCTGGAGACATCTGCTTGTATGTTGTATTCAGATCTTGTTCCGCCACATCATTCTCTCTATATTTCCTTTAATGTTTTCTTTTCCATAAGGCCTAGGAATTTCCCAAGACAGCTGAATTCTATTGAACCTGACTGATAATAATAACTTCCTTTCTGCATTTAAATTATTTCCTTGTTTTTTATCTTCTAGTCTTTTCTTCTCATCTTTTTTAAACAACCTGACATGTTTTACAAAGGTGAAATGCAACTGTCTCTATTCACAAGACACGTTCTACTAAAGGAAGTGCTCTATAGTAATTCCTTCCCTACATATAACCCTTATTAATCTGCTCGTGAGGCTTGGGGAAGCTTTGAAGGATATCAAGGGAAATGTTAATTGCTTCCACTTGAGTATAAGGAGAATCTGTATATTTAGTTAGGATTTCTTGAGAAAATTTTATTTTTCTAAAGTACTCAGGTTCCACTTCTTTTATTTCATTTGCAAAACCTTAGGAGAAAACTTTAATTCCTGGTCTAAATGTTATCCATATTTGGCATCTGCATAATTTGACTCAAATAATAATAACTTTAAATCAGCTCTGCTAGATAAAACAGCAGCCTGTATTCCAGACAGATTAACGAGCCGGAGTTTTACGGAGCAGCAGGTCTCTACTCTATAACTAAACTATATTCCTAACCCTCAGCTATCTTTTAAGTCTTTCAATTATGTCAGTTGTTATCTAGCAAAATTACCCGGGTTATAGCCCTTTGATTCTTTGTTATTTTATCATATTTTTTTGGATTAGCAATATGGGTTGGGAATATTAGCAAGCACTGCTTTGGGACGTTACCATGCTTACAAATGCCAGGAGAGGTTGTATGAAATTTTGGAGTAGTCTGTAATTCCAATGCTGAAAACCATCAGTTAGTTCTATTTCTTGTTTTCACCTAAAAATGTTGCCAGAGTTTTGGACTCAGGTTGCAATTTGAGATTTATGAGAGAAGCATTAAAACTCCATTCAGGCAGTACCGAGTGGTTTATGCTCATGATAGTTGGTCAGTTATACAAAGTTCTGGAAATGTTCATATTACCTCCTTTTCAGTACAGCTGAGTATAATCTCTAGATTTAACCCTCTCTTATAAAGCCCCTTTGTTCTGGACTTTTCCCATTGGCCTGACAATGAGTGTCAAAAATCTGAATGTTTCCAGGTTTGTTTGTTTTTAAGTAGATCTAGCAAAGGAGCATGCTCAGTTCAGAAGAGGTAATTCCACATTCTTTCTGCCACAAGTCTTAATTTATATTTCCATTAAGACCTCATAACAGTAATGCTTTCTGCAAACTTTCTCATGCTCACCTTCTCGACGTCCATTGCGTAGACACTTGACTTTTGGGATTCTGGTAAGTAGCTGGCAGTCTTCAGCTAAAGAAAAGGGAGGAAAATCCAGTTGGCTGAAATGTCTGGTTCATTTGGCACAGACAGAAAGCTGCAGTTAATTTGTCCCATGTTCTCAGAACAGGTCAACATTTTGTTTTCGATTTATGGTATCAATCAATCTGGTAATTCCAGGGTAAATAATTCTGTTGCTTAAAGTATCTCTGACAGGTTTCATTTAACCTGTCATCTCCTTTCCTCATGACCAAACTCTTTGACACAGTAAGGCAGACTCCATATATTATATTACAACTGTGTGTAAGTATAAAAAGATGCCTAACAGCCATCATAAAGTGCTATTATCAGTAAATGAGAAGAAGCTGCTTAAATCTTTCCCTTGCCAACCAATTTTCACCTGCATTTCCCTTTCATTATGGGAATGCAGTTTTTATTCCTCTGGGGTTATACTTGTAAGATAAGAAATGTCCACTTCATTAATTTCCACCCTTTTTTTCCACCTGGAAAAAAAGATGAAAGATTCAGAGCAAAATCAACCAAAAAGGGGAAAAATTAATACTTCTCCTTTCATATTTTCTCTGATACAATTCAGCCTTGATTGTGGGTGCCTTGCAAAGCTTATAATGTTCTGTAAGATGATAGCTACTAGATGATACTATTATGCATTGTTTGATGTCAGACATCTTTGATCTGGAGTGGGCAGCCTGCTATCTGAAGGCTGCAGGTGATCCTAAATTCTCCTTACTGAAGACTTGGAGCTCATCTGACTGTTTAAAGCCGATGATACAATTTCCTATCATTTTATTAACACTGTGTCAGTCATAATATAGGCAGACTTCAAATACAACTTGCTCCCACCAGAATGCAGCTCATGGCCTCTTTAAAAATGTAGCCCTTAGCCACAAAAAGATTGCCCACCTCTAGTTTAGAATACAAAATCATACTGCTTTTAAAAAATTTATGTTTCACAAAGCACATCAATTCCTTAATGTGTAGAGGTCATTTGTAATGAAAAACTAATGACTGATTTATCCTTAATTCCCTTCCTTTTTTTTTTTTTTTTCCTTCAGTCATCTCCAAGCTTAAAACGAAGCACTCTGAAAAAGAAGGAAGAAAGAAGGGCTGGATAAAATCAAGAGATGGAGGAAATATTTAAATTCCTGCCCCAATCTCTTATGTTGCCCTTTGTAATTGTCAGCAAGATCCCTGTGTTAGAACTTCAGTGTTTGCTTCCTCCATATAATATGTCATTCTGCCTCTTGAAATTCCTCCAAATTGAAAGAACATCAACTTGGACTGAACAAGAGAAGAGGCGCCAAAAAAGTCGAACAGCAGGATGTGCTAGCCAATCTCTATCGGTAGCTTTTTTTAAACTACAGAAACAGGTTTTCCTTACATATTTCAATTCCAGGACATTGTCTGTGAGGATTATGTAACTGATAAGAAAAGAAGAATAGAGAGTAAACCTTAATCTACCACCCTTTAGAGCTGATAAATGGGAACAAATTAAAGAACAAAATTTGTCTGTGATTGCATGGCCAGTACTAATTAACAAGGCTTTAATTACTTGAGAAAGGAACTGAAAACAAGAAGAAGAAAGTATAGAAGGCTGGAAGAAAGTGTGAACTAGCACATAGTGTGAGAACCAGTATAGATACCATGACCCATAACAATATAAAAAGATAGCACGCTTTCTTTTCACCATCACAGCTATCAATAGTTTGTTTGTTTTTTTAAACAACAAAAGAAGAAACTTTGTTTGGCAAATTTACAGCTAATTCTTTTTATAAGGACTGTTCAGATTTACATGCTTTTGCTAGAGATAAATAAATGCACATAAAAAGTTATATGGAAATGGAAAGAGAGAGATATCAGTTTATTTTATTTTCCCTTTTTGCCAAGAAATGGGATTTGAAAGGATATTGTTGCTCCAGAACCTGAAGAAACCTAAGATTTGGCACTGACTGATGGTTTTTGCACTCTTTTGTTGGTCAAACAGAGAGAGAGAGTGAAAGAGAATGCACACACTGAGTGGCTCATGTTGTCTCTGTTCTGTTTTCCAAAGACTGCAAAAATGAAAGTAATCACAAATTTTAAAATAGCTTAGAGGGATTGTGGAGCAGAATCGGTGTTATCTGTCAGTGTCTTAGACACACGTTTTTATTTGTAAAGGACAATGAAGCATCAGGTAAGTGATTATTGAGTAATCCGAGGTAATATTCTACATCCCAATACACAATGTGCACAATAGAATTGGAAGATGACTCTTAACATCATGGATTAGCTTTTTTTAGTTTCATTCTAAATTCACTGGGTTATTCTTTTGTCTCCCTTTCATTTGGCTCAGTCTGAATTACTCTATGAAGCTAGGATATTGGAAATGAGACAGACTCACTATCATAAAGAATGAATTCAGCATTGTGTATGTTTGTCTCTGGATCAAGAAATATCAGATGAATCTTGTTTCCTCATGTTGATCGCTCGTAATCCCCCAGCACTAGCCACAGATACATGTTCTGTTCTTTTCTATATTTTGTAATCTCTGTACAACCTTGATATCCTGGAAAAGTATAAAGGCCATCAGCCAAGTATTTTACTTGGCAACCATCTCCTGGATCAATTCCATTTATACAGTTCCCACTATCTGAAATGTTATCCCAATGAGTATGTTGTTCTCAACAGTGTTCAGCTGAGATCCCTCTTCCTTGATATCCTAACAATTCTTGAAGAACATATGTTGAAAGGCAGCAGAGAAGGTGAAAAATTGGAAGGCTTGTTCAGTATCTGTTTAGATAAGATGCTTTATAAATAATGACATCATTTATCCAGACATCATTTATCCAGTGTATATCTGAAACAATGAGACATCCCTGGATAGTAAACAATGCAGCAACATGCAACAAGAAAATTAGGATTTGAGATAAGAAATCTGATGAGACGTTTTCTGACATTCTATAATAAATGAGGGAAGTGACAACATTTCTTCAAGCCTCTTGAGAAATACTTGTTTTATCATACATACATTCTTTACTACTAAAGAAGTTTTTAAAAAAGATGTGATTTAAAATGTAAAGTCCAAAGTGAGAGAAAACAGATTCTTGCCATGACTTTTCACATGAGAAAGAAAAATGGATTAGATGAGCGAGGCAGCAGTGTTTTTGCTGCTGAGTCTCTCGTTCTGTCTTTACAATTGAATTCAAGAGTGATGCAGGATAGATACCCTCAGCTATCTACTTATTGCTACCTCGTGATTTGTAAAGGAATTGAACCATGTGAATTGAATATATCTATTTTGTATTTACATTATATAGTAATTATATAGTAATCTAGACACTCTCAGGCAAATACACAAATTTTTAAACTGGATTTCTTTTGATTTTACCTTTTAATCCCAAATTGTTAGCCTTGTCTGGCTCCCAACCACCGATGACATACCATGCATATTCCAAAATATTGGCTATGCATCTCTTTTAATTTAATTTCATTTTAAGTTTGTGAAATTAACAGATGGAAATAAAACATATCATGGTGATAATACAATAAAAAAAAGGATAATAAGCTGAAAAAAACAAAAAAGGAGGAAAAAAGAAAAAAATTCTGTATAACAAAGTCCTACCTCTTTAAGATGGTATTAAACCTAAACCATATCAAAGCATAATGCCCAGGGGTGGGATTCAGCCGGTTCAGACCAGTTCGGGCGAATTGGATGCTAATTTTACATCTGGTTCACCGAACTGGTATTTGCAAGGACTGGCTGGCCCCGCCCCGCCCACCCTGCCCCTCCCAGGAGTGTCCACGTGGCTTATTTTGGATGCCAGGTAAGTGCACTGCTTGCATGGAGACTCTGGGAGGGCGAAAAAAGGGCCTCCCAGAAGTTCTGGAAGTCTGGAAACCAGCCCATTTCTGGCCTTTGGAGGGTCTGGGGGACGGCGTTATTGCCCACTCAGAGGCTTGAGGAAAGGGGATAGGGGAGGGCAAAAATGCCCCCCCCCCCGCCATGGTGCAGGAGGCCAAATAGGCCACACCCACCATGGCCACATCCACCCAGCAACCGGGCAGAAAACCAGTTGCTAAATTTTTGAATCCCACCCTTGATAATGCCCCATCTTCTCCTTTCTATGATTTAAAGGCATTTCAAAGATTAATGAAGAACACATTTCTTGAATCCTTTTTAACATCCAAAGTATTACTTTCTTCTCACCTACATAAAAGAATTCTTAAGCTCATAACCTTTTCACAGTGGTAGCCTTAACTTTCCATAGTTCTTCAGATCAGTGAGCTCCCAGGTCTTACACACAGCAACCATACCACAATGTGTTTTTAAATCAGGCACGGAGATATTTAATAATAGGGCAAGCCAGTCCCCACTCCCATTTGAAATTGTTAAGATATTACTATATGGAAAGGGAGCATTTATTTCATTCCATCCCTGAAATTCCAAGGAATTCCCAAAGAGAATTGCCTTTTCTACTAAAATATTTTTTTAATAAGAAGAAAAGCTTACAATACAACTTTTGCTTTCACAATTATTAAGGGTTTGGTGATGGGTAATTTTCATCCAAAAATACAATAGAGGAGGAATGAGTTAATGTTCTTTATCATGAGGGGATTGGGATAAACTGACCCTAGGATTCTAACAAAAATAATAATGCTCCCTGCCCCAAGCTGCTATTTGAGTTTTTTTTTAAATTACAGATGCAATTGTTTATGATATCTTCAATGTCTCACTGAATTTGGTTCTCAAAATAGTTTTCATCAGCTGAGGTTCCAAATTATTTTAGCCACATATTCTAGTATTTAGGGGGAAACCACTAAAATGTCCATCTGCAATGCAGGAGTAAGCAGTATGCTCTTGCTCAAGGTTCCTGGTGGAAGGATAATGAATTTTGCAATAGAATTCTACTTTATTGCTCTGGGATAATTCTGCTCTATAAAAACCACAGCAAGAACAACTCTCATCTACAAGAATGCATTATCTATAGCATGCATTATCTTCTTTGTCTTAAGCTTATGTAATTGGGAATTCTAGCTGTGCACGCTACTTGCTATCCTTATGATTATGGCTCTCAATTGATAGTTAATGAAATCTAATAGAACCATCTAACTTTATGGTTAGGATTGTCTCCCTGAAAAGGTATGGGAAAATGCCATTTTTTCTTTTCTTTTTTTCTTACACAGCTATCCCTCCCCTCCCCAAAACAAGAAAATGTTTACTTTTTCCCCAATTAGTTCTTTCTTCCCCCAAAATAAAAATGAGATGAAACATCAGGAAGGAAGGGGGGGGAAGGAGTGGAAGGAAGGAAGGAAGGAAGGAAGGAAGGAAGGAAGGAAGGAAGGAAGGAAGGAGAATAAACATAACATAAAGAAAACATAACATAAAGAAAAAAAGTAAAAAAGTAATACTTACGATCCAAGCTGAAATCATCCACTAAAATTATTTCCTGAATCAAGTTTGCAGGAGTGCGATTTAGAACACTGTAAAAATAATAAAAAATCAACAATAACCAAATAAAGCATTAATTGAAAATAGTTTTCCATACAGTGACTGGCCTCAGTTTACCACTAAGATTTTCTTCCCCAAAATGTTATTTCCAAAACACAGTAAGAGTCAAAAATGACAACCTAGATGAGACAGTTTAGATAGCCTGGATGCTATGTACAGTACTGTTTTAAATGCCTATCTTTAAATTTATATTTGTTACATTCCTGAAATAAAATCTTAGGTAAACAATTAAAAACTAGCTTTTAGGAAATCTGGTGTGAACTCTGCCTATGAAAAAGTTAGGCACCAAAGAGCTTTTTCTATCCAGAAATCTGGGAGTGGAATTAAAGCCTGTGGCACATGCTCCACTTTATACCTAATTTTTGTTTAATAGGGGGAATTAAATGAAAAAGAGAGAGGGAGATCTGTGAGTAGTGGTTGTAAAATAGATGTATAGAAAAGGAAATCCATTTAGTTACCCATGCATTCATCATGCTAATGTACTACACTGTAACTCAGTGTAAATAGCAGCCTTGGTGTCACATTCCATTTCTTAACTCAAATTATTGCTTTTTATCACATTATTACTTTCCAGTAACTTGTACCCTATCTAGATTATTTCCAATAGGCTTGCATGCTAGTTAAGAATTCTCTGACATTAAAAGAATACAAAGTTGGCTAGATTTATCTACACTGCTACTTATTTTATTCCAGACCCCGCTAGCACAGTCTTTACATTTGCCAGATATGTTGGGTTGCAATTCCCATTATTTTTAGTTTATATGGCCATTGCTATTTCATCTAGCACAATGAGAGTTATAGTCGATCCAGAGGCATTCACCAGGAGGGTAATAAAAAAAAAAAATCAAATGTAGCCCATGATGTAAAACACTATTGAAGAGAACCAAATTGGAGAAACTCTAAAGATACTCTAGCATCTTTAGTTCTGGTAATAATCCTTTGTGTAATCCTTACAAACTTCGTCTTGTTTGTCTATATCCTGATATCATCTCCTCAATCGTATATACTACTAAAACTCTCGTTGTCATCACTTTTAATTGGGTGAAATGGTACATCATGGGATAACAACCAAGGTACCTAAAATGGGCTAACTTACAAAATGGGTTCAAAATCCAGGACTCGTGAAGGGATGAAATTTGGCAATATTACACACTGTTTGGTTTGGTGGTAGTAGTGCCTCAGATAGAAAGTCCATACAGAGAGAGGTAAGGACAGCCGAGACAATTATAAAAAGCTCACTTCCCATTACTCAGGATACTGCTGGTAAGCACTATGTGCTTAGAGCTCAAAGCTTTGTTAGAGACCACACACACACTGGGAGGAGGTTTCAAGGTATTTCAAGGCAGGATTCTGATTCTGTACCAGCTTTGTCCCCTATGCCATCTGTCTGGTAAACATGCAAGATTCGTTTTTCTCGCCATGTATATATATACATCCGAACTAGACTATGTTGTTTCTTTGTGTCATATAATATATGCGGGTATATGCATATTTATTTGTTTATTTGTTTTTGTTTGTTTGTTTGTTGTGTTATGTTTATGTAGTATATATTGGAGGTGGTAACTCTGAGAACTGTATACAACGAGATTTCATTTTGATGTATGCTGATTAGTGTACATTTAAAGTGACAATAAATTTAGTCTAAGTTTAAGTGCATTTAAACAATGCATTAAAGACCAGAAAGTCCAACAGGACCTGTCTGCTCCACCAAGAATGTTTTCACGAGTAGTCAGAGACCCCCATAAACAAGCAAGATATTTATATTCTATAACTGCTTCTAAATTTTGAAGGGTATTAACTATTAATTAACTCTAGCACATTGTAATGCTTTCCCCACAGCAGTTCTGGAGGATTGATGCTAATAATAATAACAATAATAATAATCCCATAAAACTGAGATTGTGCTCCTGTGGACAAGAAGCCCATTGAAACTTCAGCTCATATCCATGTTATGTTGTACCCTCTATGGACTCAGGGACTCATTTTTATCACCAGGTCTGGTAAAATATCTGGAATATTCTAATCTTTTTTATGTACAGCTATTACTATCTGATCAGTATGATAGTTTCTTGAACAAAGCTAAATTCTGTTATATTGTCTATGAAATTAGACTGGCCATCGATGATCTCACCACAAACTGTAATATATGACTATGTCTTGTTCTGTTCTGTTTTATTTTCATGTTTTAATTTTTAATCTGGTCCGTGACTGTAATAAAAGATTGGTTGATTGATTGATATCTTGTTACCACCTTGACAGCCATCTTATGTACAGCAAACAGGAAAAGGAGGGAACAGTCATGCCGGATAACTGTGGGGTGAAGAAATCAATTCAATAAACCAGGTCTTGACTGACAACAAACATCATCAGGACACACTAAAATGAATATCTCATCAAATTTTAACTTGACCTCAAGAGCTTTCAGTCTTAGCCTTGACCTATCTATAGAACAAATCCAGTTTGTTGAAGCCATGGTAGAACAGCCCAGTTGACATACAAACACATTATACAGGAAATCCTGAGATTGCCATGTTTACTTACATGTTTCTAGCTTTCACCCAGAACATGCTATCCAAACCATTGTCTGTAGAAAGACTTTCAACTACCACTATATTTGTTCTGACTCATTTCACAAAGAGGCTCAACTAATGGAATTAGTTTTAACATTAATTAATTAGATTTAATTAGGAAACAGGCATTCAAGAGACAAATTAATAGAACCAAATTGATTTTTAGTGATTACTTACTTAAAAACAGACCACAAAAGCAGAATGACAGAACAAAATTGGATGCCACCTACAGCTTACAGCTCAAACTATTCAAATGCATTATTAATAAGCAGTAGCGCCTATATACTGGACACTGTATTTTTTTAGGCATTAAGTGAGAACCTGCATATAGTCAATACCCAACCTAAGGCAGATTCTCATGAACAACATGAAATAACAGGAGAAAGAGGCTAATGTGGAACCAGACCAGGGGTGAAATCCAGCAGGTTCTGACAGGCTCTGGAGAACTGGTAGCAGAAATTTTGAGCCGTATGGAGAATCGGCAGCCGAAATTTTGAATTGTTCAGAGAACTGGCAAATACCACCTCTGGCTGGCCTCAGAGTAGGGTGGGAATAGAGATTTTGCAGTATCCTTCCCCTGAGTGGGGTGGGAATGGAGATTTTGCAGTATCCTTCCCCTGCCACGCCCACCAAGACACACCCACCAAGACACACCATGCCCACCAAGATACACCCACAGAACCGGTAGTAAAAAAATTTGGATTTCACCACTGAACCAGACTAGATATCTACTTCCATATATAATGGATTTTACATGGGGGATAGCTTTGTGTCCAAGTAATAATAAATTTGAGTTTGACTTCAGAACTCAAAATAAGGATGAAGATCAGAGCATTTCAGTCTCCAGGGGCATTTCATTAGATATCACAAAGCAACCATTTTGGAAAAAAGAAAGAAGAATTTTAACAGCACTGAGTGAAAGTTTGCTGAACTTGCATATATTAAAAAACAACAAGCACAATGGGTTTTAAACACATTGTTATTTCATAAAATACCTGTAATCTGTTTCACAAGTACCTGTATCTACATATCCAACCCCTCTTCCTTCTCCCATAACTTCATCTCAATTGAAATACTATCGCAGTTTAGCCACCGCGTGCAACTGAAGTAGTGAGCTCTACTTTATTAAAGCTTATACCTTTAAAATAAACTATGTTAGTTGGTGCTATCAGAATCCTTTTCACCCTAGAAGGAAACAAAAAATGCCAGCAGGAAAATGGTTTCTGGCATAGATGTTTCCTTGCCCCTTGATAGGAGCTTGTGATAACACTGTGTGTGAACTGAAAATAATTCACACACAAGTAGGGTACATCTACTTTCACTTTATAAGGTGATTTTTAGCTATGGAGTATTATAGAAATGTAATATATTAATAAAAATAAATTAAAGTTTCCAGACATCTGTTGCCCTCTAGCCATGTGGTGCATTTGGTCACAGTGGTCAATGGCATGACAATCGTTTTCATGGCTTGTTCCCAATTACCAATAAATTACCACTTTCCTTCAGGGTTCCCTGCCAGATATGGGATTCCTTTGAATATCTCTTTCCTGAAATTATGCTCTGAAGAGAGAAATGCATTGTTTCTTACATGCCCCTTGGAATAGGCAATGGCCTGGTTATTTATTATTATTATTATTATTATTATTATTATTATTATTATTATTATTATTATCTGATTTGCTAATCCACCCCCCCTCCAATTAAACTGCACTCCCCAGTTTGGCTCAGCCTTTGCACAGTCTCAGTACTCTTGACAAGAAATGAGACAAAACAGCTGTTTGCAGCAAGCACTCCCTTTTATAATAAAGGTGGCATCTGGTGATCTGGAATGAGCCTGAGAGGCATGTCTGGTTGATTTGAAAAGGGGTAGAGAAGTGAGTGGCTTTAGGGAATATAATAATATTACAGTGTGGTCGACTCTCTCAAACTGATACACTTCTATGAGGTTGTGCAAACATAAAACCTCTCACCTTCCTTTTCTCAGCTGCAGAGCTGATTGTTGGGGTCTTATAAAATAATGACAGATCTAGTAAGAGGATGTCTGAACAAACCATCATCCTTCTGTGTTTAGAAGTTGTTCAAAGAACCCCTTAATCGTTCAGTGGTTCTCTCTAATTCAATATCTTACTTTCTCTCAATCTATTTTATTTTATCCCAAACAATCCCTGCACAATGGCAGCTCCCTTTCTTTCCCTACTTCCAGCCCTCCTTTACATTTCAGTGTGGCTTCACTTTTCCAACATTCCCCCTTTTAGATATACTGTGTGAGATACAGCTATACTGCGTATTTTTAGATAACGACATACACTAGCAAAGCAAACCCTTCTACCCCTTATTCCTTCATTTAAAAATCCTTTTCATCTTCCATGTTTCCCCCCAAGCATGTAACTTTCTTTTTTTATTTTCTATTCCCAAACTATATTGTTATGCAAAATGCATTCTGTCAGTATATAGTGTGTAAATGTTGTAAATCTCTGGCTTTTGTTCTTGTAACAAGAAGTCTTAAAATGCTTATTTTCCATTGCTAGCTTGCAGCCTTTTTCTTCCTTTCTTTTTCTTTCTCAGTTTAAGGGTTCTTCCACAGAGCAGCATTAAAGCACAGGGACCCTGGCTTAAAGTATGTTGGTTTAAAGAAATATTAGCTGTATTTCCAAATTCTGTTTTGCCTTGGCAATGAAGTAGAGTATTAATTCTGCCCATACAAGAAATGGAAGGAGGAGGGGGAGGGGGAGGAGGGGAGAATGCCTCTTTGGTGCCAGAGAGATCAAACAATTGGCACCAAGAAAACTTTCTTCTCATATCCTCCTTTTCCTATCAACCCTTGGCTGGTGGGGAGGAAGAGATTCATTTCCTCCCTTCTCTCCTGCAGTTTTCCCTTTTTCCCACAGGATGGTTCCCTGGTTTCCTTTTTTCTCCTAACTAAGGTCAGCTGCTGGTGGGGGAAAACCACTAATTACTCTCCTTAGAGAGTGGTGGGGCAGACTTGAATGAGTGGGACAGGGGCTTTAGCCACTTTTTGAGATGCCCAAATGATGGGCCACTAGTGCAGAAGTGCTTTGCATCAGTAATCCATCAGTTGGTCTATTTTGAAAAACAGATCAATCTTCTGGATACAGATTTACTAGTTTTATAGAAGACTGGTAGGGACAGTTGTACCTATTATGGGCTGGAAAGATAAATTGGCAGGAATCTTAATTTTACCCCATATTCCAAATCAATAAGTGTTGCAAGGGAAGATTGACAGTTAGTAGCCACAACATGTGGAAATAATCTATGGTGTGCAAAGTAGCATTTGACTGGGTAAAGTAGTGCTTTCTCACTGCATGGGATATTCTTCTGTAGGATGACAGGCAGAGACAAGAAAGTGAAGTGAGCCTTGTTAATCCCACAAATCACTCACACCAGCTGAAATTCTGGTATAGCAGTGCTCCAAAAACCAGGTATATAAGGAGTCCACATAAGGACTGAGACATGCCTGAGTGTGTCTTTATAATCATAGTGGGGTTAGAAGAAGCAAGGCAGCAGCCAATGACAGAATGGCTTGGAGGGCCAGCTATCAGAGACTTGTGTGGCTTGGTGGGCGTGGCAGGGGAAGGATATTGCAAAATCTCCATTCCCACCCCACTCTGGGGCCAGCCAGAGGTGGCATTTGCCAGTTCTCCGAACTATTCAAAATGTCCACTACCGGTTCTCCGAACTACTCAAAATTTCCACTACCGGTTCTCCAGAACCTGTCAGAACCTGCTGGATTTCACCCCTGGTTCATTGTCCTTTCTGAATACTAAATGATTAGTTGAGTGCCTTGCCATTTAATAAAATCTATAAACTGCATATGAATTATGCTTTCATCATTGGGCTTCCAGAACATATAATCCTAGTCACACGGTTATGTTCTGAGCGGTTTGGTACAATAGGAGGCCTCATTTTGTTATGTTCTCCCTCTATTACAAAGTGTAATACACACATCTAAAAAATGTTGACTGTGAAACACAACCTTGGAAGTACTTATCAACAAGCAATCACATTACCATTCCAGAGATATATCCTGCAGCATTCTGCAATGTATTGCAATGCTTCCCAGATCTCTCTCAACTCTAAAAAGCCTACCTGTAAATCAGCTTTTGATTTCTGCAAACATTACTGTGGTGACTTTAAGTTCACCAGTGAACCAAGGAATCCTCTTGTGGCCACTCTGTAGTCATATGACCCTTTTTTCCTCTCATCCACTTTTACTTTCCACTGTTAATATTTCCTCTGCAATACAAAATATGTACCCACAGCTGTCCACGCTCTCTTAAACAGCTTGCCCATATGCAATGCCATATTTGCAGGCACGAGGCCATGATATTCTACCCATTTTACAAATACCATTCTCCATTTCCTCAGATTTATAACAGGGATTTAAAATTCTAATCTCTACAGACCTGAAGTAATCAAAACACCTATACCGCTTATTCCTAACATGCAGTAGAATTATCTTGTATTGTATTATTGATTGTACACAATAACTATCAAGGAAAATTCAATGCCTATACCTTCAAACAGTAAAAATTATGACAGCCATTAAAATAGCACAAAATCATAACTAGGAAAGTGAGTTTTGTAACAAAAGCTTATATTGTGGCTTGTATCAGATTATTCAGCCATCTCTCCAGAATTATTCACCCATGATCTTTTCAGCCATGTTGTTACTTGAGAGTAAATCCTGGGACCCTTTCTGTGCAAAGTAAATAAGGACAATCTCAGATCTCTGGTGTATGCATGATATCTGATTTGTGCAAGGGAATCTACAGGGCATGGTCAAAAAAGACAAGATGGCGGCCATCAAGGTGACATATATAAAACAGAATTTCAATTGCACCATGATGATAGCAATCTAGACCGTGCCCTACAGATATCCCACAAATCTATGGCTGAGGGACCACCGGAAATGGGTTGTGAGGATAACCTTGGGAGACAGGAGACAAGGCAAAGTTTAGACAGCAATTTGATATAGTCTTCGCCCAAAGGATTATGGGGATAGAGAAAAGAAAAGATCTCAGAAGTGATCTCTTCTTCCTTACCAATAGTTCTTTGGAAAGGGAGGAAATGCTTTCAAGACTTGCAACATTGTTATTGTAACTTTACAATAGCACTTAGACTTATATACCACTTTACAGTGCTTTACAGCCCTCTCTAAGCAGTTTACAGAGTCAGCATATTGCCCCCAACAATTTGGGTCCTCATTTTACCCCCCTCAGAAAGATGGAAGGCTGAGTCAACCTTGAGCTTGGTGAGATTTGAACTGCTAAATTGCAGGCAGCTGGCAGGCAGCAGAAGTAGCCTGCAGTACTGCACTCTAACCACTGCACCACTGTGGCTCATAATAAAGATAGAATTGGTACTCACAGTCTTGGTTTCTGCTCTGAACAACCTTAAACAGTGATATCTTCGTATCTGATATAACTAGAATTTTGTTTGAGGCACAATATTCTACTTTTTAAAGGATTTTCAACATATAAAAATAGAAGCAATTTGAAGGCAATTGCTTATGAAGCGTCTGCATGCAACCAAATTTGCTGAATTTAGCGTGGTTGACTTATTTAAACTTAGTCATTAACTTAGATTCATAAGGGCTCAGTGGTGGTATTCAGCCGGTTCCATCCAGTTCAGGCGAACTGGTAGCAGTGGCTGCGGGAGGCTCCGCCCACTCACCTGGACGCCATCACATCCCGTTTTTGATGCTCTGCACATGTGCAGAAGGCACTACGCATGCGCAGAAGATGCGCACGCTCACATTTGCGTTCTGGTAGCGAAGATAAGTAAATACCACCCCTGTAAAGGGCTACCTGAATCCTTGTTTTCAGACCTGCTCATTAGGCTAAGTTTTCAAATTTACTCTTTGAGTCTCACTCTTCTTGAAAGAGAAGTCCTGTGGGGTTTCCAACCATTTGTGTCAGACTTAGAAACTCATTAGCTAACTTTATAGATTTGGGCGTTAACATTTCTCATCAATCGGACTTCATCACTGCCATTTCCCAAAGTGACATTAAACTTCTGTTTAGGAAAACAACTCTGTAATCATCTCTAACAATTTAATTACATGTAATTTTCAACAGGTGCAACCAGAACAGCTAATTAATTAAATCAAATCAGCCCTTAATTGTCATGGAAGGCCTAATCCACTGGCTTCACTTTTCAGGAGGGGAAAAAAAACAAAACCCAGATCTGTATTAGAGTGTGACCAGACGTCACAAAATAAGCAGACAGTGCAATTTTTACACTGTCATTTTCTGCTTGCCAGATTTTGCTGCGGTCCTATGAAGGCTTGCGAGAAGACAATATTTGGAACAGAACAGACTTTTCATACTTCACATACCTCACGGCACTTCACAGTAATTATTTAGAGGAAGGGGCACTGGCTGAGTAAAGGCATAGCAATTATACTCACAGTAATAATTCATGCCAGCTGAGTGCATTCAGAACCATTTCATTGAGATACATGGCTTACCTCAAGCACCTTGGAAACTTTGCTAGAGTTTTGGTCCCCTTTTTTTTTAAATTGAGCAGAAAACTAATTGCAAAAGAAACAAAGCAAAAGATGCATTTTTTTAAAAAAAATGATTTATATGCCGCCCTTCTCCGAAGACTCAGGGCGGCTTACAATGTGTTAAGCAATAGCCTTCATACTTTTGTATATTTATACAAAGTCAGTTTATTGCCCTCACAATCTGGGTCCTCATTTCATACCTTAGAAAGGATGGAAGGCTGAGTCAACCTTGAGCCTGGTGAGATTTGAACTTGCAGTAATTGCAGGCAGCTGATGTTAATAAGTGCTTTAGTCTACTGCGCTACCAGAGCTCCCTCACCAGAGCACTTGTCATTTTAATTAATTTTTATGGCATCTGTATTTATCTGTCATTTTTGTATTACTGTTGTTTTACTTGTGAGCTATCCAGGGTCAGTTGGAATCGACCAGCATTTTAAAAAATCATATTAAAAGTAAAGATGCATAAAATACACAATGTCCCATGTCCCCGCCCCAAGATTAGGAATGCATTCAAATGTTCACAATAGAGTGAGGCATGGGTATTCTTCTCATGAAATTTGGTCCAATATCAGAAACTATTTCTTAGGTGGAACTTTTTTTTCCTAAACTTTCCCTCAAATATAAAATTTGCTTATTTCATTATATTATATCTAAACCACTTCACTTTGCCTCTAGTCAGGGCCCTTTTTTGTGCCCTATTGAAGTTTCTTTTGCCAGCCATTTTAAGAAATTCCTGAGTGGTTTTAGAAATTCAGAAATTGCTGCTAATGCCTGTGATTGTGTGCTGTATTTATTACCCATATTACTACTGTTGCCAACTTTCAGTATATTATGCTCTGTTGTAATTTGGCTTTCATTTTTTTAAAAAATAAATAAATAAATTGTTGTAATTGATTTGTACACTGCCTGAAGAACTGCATACATTGAAAGGAACATAGTGGGAGGCCTATGGGTCTGAGGGGGGAAAAAAATCACAACATGCTGGAAAAAAATGGAAATCAGACTCAAGGTTTTTCATTGGGACTTAGCAGCACCTTCTCATCAGGATTTTATTTCTCACTGCATGAATGGGGTGCTTGCTTTGGTTCCAAACATAATGTAGACTGATCCAACCTTGCTTTTCAACTGAAACTGCATCTCACCCCACGCCAATCATCTCTGGTTGGACCACCTCATTAAGCATAAGGTCAAGGTCAATCAATCTTTTGATTCTGAGTGTACAAAATCCAGCTGATGTAGGATGTCGTTAATGAATGTCTGCTCATCTCTTTACCCTTGCTTCTCTTTATAAACCTTTGGAGAGACACAAATCAGATTTTATCATCAAGAGGAAAGACTTGCATTTATAATGAGTCCCCAAGCCCCTGAAGATAATCAGGGTTTAATAGGAATCAAGATTCACTTAGTAACTTTGTAACAAAGCAAGATAACTTCACCAATCCACAGTCGCTGGCTCGTTCACTCTAATGCTGAGCGCCATATTTTTTCAAGTCACTTTCACTCATTCGCATTTTTTCTCAAATTAAAGAATCAACAAAGCGCTAATACTTGCAATTCCGAGTTTCAGGGTTCAAGTGGATTTCCGCTGCTTATTTAGGTTGGTTCCTTTTTCTTTAAATGTTTCCTGCAGCCGGCTTGTTCTGCAAAGGCAGAATTGTCCCACGCCGCCCGGAGTCTCAGCAGGTTGGGAGGGAGCCACGCCTGTTTCCTCCCCAGAAACAGTTCCCTGGGGGGTTACAGGGGCTCGACCTGTGCCCTGCTATCTCTCCTCCAATAATCCTTAGGATTTTGAAGTTTTCGAGCCGCTTCTCGATTGCGAAGCAGCTCTACAAGCGGCGGGGCTGGCGGTCCTTCAAAAGGCACCGTCGTCGCCGAAGACAGGCAAACCGGAAGTCCCAAAGTCCCAACTTTGCTAAAAAGTTGCTTCGCTTGTAACAAGAGAAACGAGAAAAACTTCTCCCTTTTTAATACTTGACTTTGCTATATTTCAGTTTCTATTTGATTAAATCTGGGGGACTTTTTTAGAAGTCTCTGTGGAGGTGGGAGAGGAAAAGGAACTTCCCTCTTCAGAAAAACTAGCTTACGTGGCAGGATGGCCTCAAAGAAGCAGGAAGGGAAGGCAGCAGGGGGCGGATCCCCCACACATAAACATGAAATGCAGTTTCCCCCTGCTCAACAGTTACAGACTCAGAAAAAAGATTTTGATGTGGGAGATTTAAAAGAATTTATTTCTAAAATTTTGGATGATAAATTTCAAAAATCCCAACAGGAAATAGATGACAAACTTCAAAAGTCTCAACAGGAAATTATGCAGGAAATTAATGAAGTTAAAGATATGGTGAAACAGAATCAAAACAAGGTGACCAAAAAAATATCAGATGTGGCGTCTGGCCAGGCAGAATTTATTATTAAAGTTGATTCTAAAGTGGACGAATTTAAATCAGAAGTCAATGTTAAGATGAAAGACAATGATTACAAAATTTCTGATGTTGATGACAAAATGCAGAGAGTTGAAAACGAAATTGTTATGATGCAATTCAGGGCAATGGAATTCGCTATACGGCTTCGAGGAATTAGAGAAGATGACAGACAGGATTTGAGACAGGTCTGCGCTGAGGCTCTGGCTGTGATTTTAAAAATTAATCCTGATGTGGTTTTTTACAAAATAGATAAAATTTACAGAATGAATTCCTGGGTGGCCAGACAAAGACAACTGCCTAGAGATGTGGTCATATATTTTACGGACAGAGCAATAAGAAATGATATCCTGCAAAAATCTTTTCATACTTCTGTGCAAGTGGGGGGTTTACAAATTGGAGTTTACAAAGAATTACCACCTAAAATGCTGAAAACCAGAAAAGACTTTGGCTTTCTTGTTAAAGAATTGCAAAATCAACAGATACCATTTCGGTGGGATGCCCCAACTGGTATAATTTTGAGATACAAGGGAGAAAGACATCGTTTGAATACTGTGGAGAAGGCGGAGCATTTTTACACTACTATTTTTAAAGAAAGAACACCATCTCCACGTACATCCACAGTTCTGGAGATTAAGGAGAGTGATAAGAAGCAACTTCAACAAGAATCGCAAGAACAGTCTAAGCAGGAATCAGAGGGAACGAAGGGCGCTGAAGGAGGTTTTCTGGATGAGCCTTTGTTGGAATCTTCTCCAATCCTGGACCCGGTTCGGATGGTTGAAGTTAAGGATCAGCGTATAACTCGAGCAAAATCTAAGCAACTTAAAGAAAAGCAACAACAGGAAAGACAAGATAAAAAGGGAGCTAAGAGTACTACACAAGAGACTGGAGCCATGGGGGGAGCAAGACCGAAGATTCCGGAAGACATTCGGTTATTCTGCTCTTTGCTCCAGAAAGATAAAGATGATGATTAAGTGTTTATCTTGGAATGTGAATGGGTTGAATTCAGCACAGAAAAGGAAGAAATTATTTGCATATTTGAAACAATTTAATAATTATATAATTTGTCTACAAGAAACGCATATTACAGCTCAAGATCAAAAATATTTGATAAATTCCAAATTAGGAACACATTTTATATCTTCAACTTTGCAAAAAAAGAATGGTGTGGTTATTTATGTAAATAAAAAATTAACAGCCAAAGTTATAGAAGCAGATGAAGATGGTAGGTTTGTAGCAATTGAATTACTTACAGCAAATGGCCAAATTCTTTTGATTGGAATTTATGCTCCCAATCAACAACAGGACCACTTCTATAAAATGTTACATACTAAAATACTACAATGGGACTACAGATCTATTTTAATTATGGGAGACTGGAATGGAGTAATCGATTCTAAATTAGATAAAAAGAGTTTGGCGAAGTCTAGGATTAGATTACCACAGACTTTTTTTGATATGAAAGAAGATTTGGAACTAAAAGATATTTGGAGAATACATAATCCAAAAGAATTGGACTACACTTTTTTTTCTGACAGACATAGATCCTTCTCTAGGATTGACTTCATTTTGTTGTCAGATGATTTACTTGTCAAGACAAAAAGAACAAAGATTTTTCCAAGAACTTTGACTGACCATAGCCCAGTATGGATAGAAATTGAGATAGGTAAGACTGAGAGACGCTCTTGGAGATTAAATGAAAACTTGTTCAGATATGAAAAAAATATAATAGAACTTAAAAAGCACTTGAAAGAGTTTTTTGAAATAAATTTGAATAAAGGCACCCCAACGGAAATTGTGTGGGATGCAAGCAAGGCTTATATGAGAGGGGTGCTTATTTATATGAACTCTAAACACAGACTGATTCGACAAAAGAAAAGATTTGAATTGGAAGCAGAAATAAAGAATAAAGAACAGTTACTTATTAAAAATCCAACAGATGAAAGAATACGTGGTGTTATAAAACTTTTGAAAGACCAATTCCAAATGCTTATGGCGGAACAAGTTGCAACAAACTTACAATATGCAAAGCATAATACATTTTGTAATGCCAATAAACCGGGCAGATGGTTGGCCTATACATTGAGGAAAAAACAGAGTATACGGACTATTGATAGTATCGATATTGGAGGGAAAGAAATTTTTCAACAAAAATTAATTAAAGAAGCTTTTGTGGACTATTACACTAAATTATATGCTAAAGATGATGTGCAGAATGGACTTATAGAAAAATACTTAGATAATAAAAGAGTTATAAAAATTACTGACCAACAAAAGGAAAGAATGAATCATCCTATAACAGAGGAGGAGATAATAGTAGCAATTAAACAATTAAAAACAGCCAAAACTCCTGGAACGGATGGTTTGATTGCAGTGTATTATAAAACTGCAAGCAGAAATGGTGGAACAACTCAGAGATCTATTTTGTAATATACAACAAGGGGGTAAAATACCCCCATCATGGACAACAGCTTATATTTCTTTGATACCAAAAGAGCAAACAGGTCCTAAAAAACCGGAGAATTATAGACCAATATCTCTTCTGAATACGGATTATAAAATTTATGCAAAAGTATTAGCCAACAGGCTGATGCCAGTAATTCAAAAGGTGATTCATGATGACCAAGCGGGATTTATCGAGGGTAGATATATGAAGGACAATGTAAGGCAAGTAATAGATTTATTGGAATATCTTGAGAAGAATAAACAGATCCCTGCAGTGCTGGTTTTCTTGGATGCAGAGAAGGCCTTTGATAGAGTGGATTGGAATTTTCTATTAAAGACTTTTAAAAAGATGGACTTTGGGGATCAATTCATACAGGCGGTTTCAGCAATTTATCAAGAGCAAAAGGCACAGATTATTATCAATGGAAGTTTGACAACAGAGTTTAAAATTGAAAAAGGAACAAGACAGGGATGTCCGCTGTCCCCACTTCTATTTATTTTAACATTAGAAGTCTTGTTAAACACAATACGGGACTCTAATATCTTGAAAGGTATAATGATAAGGCAAGAGGACTACAGAATAAAGGCATTCACAGATGATCTGGTTGTTACCCTAACACACCCAATGGAATCAATAATCCAGATGAAGGACATTATACAAGACTATGGTAAAGTTTCAGGTTTTAGACTGAACCAGAAAAAAACTAAGATGATAGTTAAAAACATGACACAAGATCGTAAACACGAGCTTGAAAGGAGGGCAGGTTTTGAGATTGTACCAAAGGTAAAATATCTAGGAGTTCAGATTGCAGAATCAAACACAAAATTGTTTCAAAATAATTATGAGGTGTTGTGGCGAGAGGTGCAGAAACTGCAGCTGTCTCTACTTGGAAGAATAGCAGCAGTTAAGATGAATATTTTGCCAAGATTTCTTTTTTTTGTTTCAAATGATTCCGGTGCTTAATAGTGATAAACAACTGAAAGTGTGGCAAACTGGAGTGAATAAGTTTGTCTGGAACGAGAAAAAACCGAGAGTGAAATTGAAAATTATGCAAGATGTTCCAGAAAGGGGAGGTCTTAAACTTCCAAACCTACAGCTATATTATGATGCAGCAGCTTTGACTTTAACAAGTGATTGGTTTGGAGGGAAAAAGACTGGAATATTGAACGTAGAAAGTTTCGATCTGGAATTTGGATGGCATGCCTACTTATTTTATGACAACAAAGTGGACAAAGTATTTAAAAGCCATATACTTAGAGACTCTTTGATGAGAGTTTGGAAGAAGCACCGACTCAAATGGGATTATAAAATACCGTTATGGCTGGATCTTGGTCATACTTTGTGGAATACAAATATAATGTCACTCGGGGGGTTTTTATATAAAGAGGTTCTTTTTACAGATGCGGGCAGATGGCAGCTGAAGACATTACAGACACTGTTGGCTGAAGGGGTTAATTTAATTTGGCTACAATATAATCAATTACAATTGAGATGGAAAGAGGACCAAAAAACTGGTATTATGTTGCATGAGGAAGAACTGGTTAGACATATAAAAGAGAAAGGTCCAATGCATATTAAAAGGCTTTATAATGTTTTGTTAGAAAGGGATTCAGAAACTGAATTAGTTAAAGATTGTATGATTAAGTGGGCACAAAATTTTGAAGAACCAGTGATGTTGGAAACATGGGAAAAAATTTGGGTTCAGAACGTTAAATTTACACAGTCGCAGAATTTGAGGGAAAATTTTTATAAAATGTTTTATAGATGGCATTTAGACCCCAAAAAGTTGTCGTGTATGTACCCTAATGTTCAGCCAAAATGCTGGAGATGTGATTGTTTAGATGCTACATATTATCATGTTTGGTGGACCTGTAGGAAAGTTAAGGCTTTTTGGATAAAAATTTGGTGGGTCATGCAAAATGTTTTGAAGAAAAAAATTCAATTCTCTTCACAATTGTTTTTATTGGGTATAGTTAAGGGTTTTACATCGGGTGAAACAAAATTGATATTGTATATGATAACAGCAGCAAGATTGTTGATAGGTAAATACTGGAAAAACGAAGCTTTGCCCACTATTGAGGAATGGACTTTGAAGATGGCCAGTTTTGCAGAGATGGTGAAGATTTCAGCATACTTAAAAGATTGTTCACAAGAGACTTATGAATGGGAATGGAAAAAGTGGATAGAATATGTTCAGAATAAATATCAAACTAGGAAGTATCAAATAGCTTTCATTTGAAAATAATGTATCAAGATAGAAATATTTTAATGTAATGAAGATAAAAAAATTATAAGGGGGAGAGAGGGGTTCAAGTTTTATACAAGTTTTATACTAAGGGTTTTTTTTTACCTGATATGAGTATATTGTGTGGAAGTCTGGGGGGAGGGGAGGGTTAGGGAGGGTTAGGGAGGTTGGGAAGTTTGGGGTGGGTTGTGGGAGGGGAAAAGGGGTGAAAATGTAATTGTAAAACTTTTGCAATAAAAAAAAAAGATTCACTAGTGCATCAGCCTTAATCTTATAGTTCAGCTCTAGACAAGTGAACATTATAGATTCCATGAAGCCTAAACTGAATGCCTTTTTTGCCAACTCTGAGCAGCAACTCTTCTTTGTTAAAGGTAGAGAATATGGGAAAGGATGGGAAGGAATTGATTTTAGCCAATATTTGGAATTAGTGATTTGACATTTAAGTCCACTTTTACCTCAAATTTGACTTGTACATGCTGTCTCAGAGACTGGCTGCCTTTGAATGGTACACCTAGTCTTCACATTATGATCACTTATTTAGTGACTGTTGAAACTTGGAATGGTGTTGAATGAGGGGACTTATTGTGAAGTTGTGAATTCTCCAACCTGGAAGTTTTTAAGAAGAGATTGGACAACCATTTGTCTGAAATGGTATAGGGTTTCCTGCCTGAGCAGGTGGTTGGACTAGAAGACCTCGAAGGTCCCTTCCAACTTTGTTATTCTATTTTTCTATTCTATTCTTATAACAGGTCCACAGAGTTCCAGTTGTCTTAGCATCCCCGCAGTAACAGTTGTGATCCTGGTGCTCAACCACCCAGTTCTCAATTATGACAAGCAACAGCAAGCTGCAGTGGGGGATTGCAGCTTCCACCATTCCCTGCTGGCTCCCTACAAGTAAAGTCAATGGGGAAGCCAGCGGAAAGCTACAGTCATGTGAGGTCTTTGCTTAATGACTCACATGGTCCTTGCTTAACAACAGCAGCTGGGACTGCTGGGACTGCCATTGCCAAGTGACATGATCACATGACATCATTCTTTAGTGTTTTATTGCTTAGCAATGTCATAACCCAAGGACTATCTGTAAAGCAACTGTTTCAAGCAGGAATTCTGGATATCAAAAAAGCAAATGGTCACCTTGTTTGGCTCATTGGTTTTTAGCACTGGGGAACACAAAACTATTTTGAGCCTACCCTTCCTAGCTCTCTGCAAGCAAATGCCCCAGGTGGAATAGCAGGATATTTGCAAGACATTTATTCTCACTAGCATGCAATGCCATCCCTCTGTTTGCAGTCCTGAGATAAAATGCCTGTTGTTATTCACAAAGCAGTTTCGTGCAAGACCCCAAGACCCAAAGTGAGGGGAAGGAGTTCTAATGAATAATGGATTAATGTCAGAGTTCTCTGTTGCCTTCCAGCTGAGATTCATTCTCATTGTCCACCTCACCCCACCCCTTCCCCACTATCTTTATGTCCATGGGGGCAAAAATTCCCTGTGGCTGACTTGGTAGATTGCTAAAGGGACGCTTTGAATGAATTTTAAATATACCAAAGAGCAAAGCACCATTTTTTCCCCCAGAAAAATCAAAGAGTAAAAAATCTTGCTCAAAAATAAATTGGAAAAGTGGTCAGTTTAACCCAAAAAGAAAGCCAAAGCCACTGAGCTAAGAGGAATAAAATTTTAAAAATTGTGCCAAGCATTGGCATATTTGGCTCTTACCCAGGGCCAAAGGATGGGAAGAAAATAAATTGGCTATCATGTAACAGGTATCAGTTGTTCCTATCTGGGCATGATAATTACTGTCACATGACCAATTAATTTTCTATTTCTGCAATAGTTTTTTTTAAAACCATTTAGCAATCTTTACCTATTAAATTTACATCCTGGCTTGTCATCAAAAATTCTATTTCCATCTGCGCTTCCAGCAAATAAGTCATTAAACCGACATTTTCAACATTACAGGGAACTTATTAGGATCAAAGAACTGGACCCAAAGTAAAAGAACTGGACCCAAAGTAAAAGGAGGCAGCAATTGCAAATGTAGAGAGAAAGTGCTTGGGCTCAGTACCTTTTTCTGGCTTATTTTTTAAAAATTATGTATTAGCCAAGTAGGTGATAATCAGATAGGGTCCTGCATTAAGTGATAGGATTTCAGCAAAGGCCAGATACAGATTCAAAGAAAAACATGGAAGAAGAGGTAGTTATTTATTATTCTTTGTTTTCAACTCCTGTTTCTTAGCTCTGGAATCTGCATAATCTGCATAAACCTACTCTTTGGAACAAAATACCCCCTGGAATACGAATAATCCCAGATCTTCGCACTTTCTGACGTGCCCTGAAGACCTTTCTGTATGTGTGTGTGTGTGTGTGTGTGTGTGTGTGTGTGTGTGTGTGTGTGTGTGTGTATGTATATATATATATATATATATATATATATATATATATATATATATATATATATATATAGTATTATATGTATATGAAATCTTATTCTGTTCACCGCCCTGAGTCCTTCGGGAGAAGGGTGGTATAGAAATTCAATAAATAAATAAATAAATAAATAAATAAATAAATAAATAAATAAAGTGTTATTCAAGATGATCATCCTTGTAGGCTACAGAACTTTTACACTGAAAAATAGACTCTTAGGAACTCTCTCTATATATAGTTATAAATACGGTTTCTATAAGTATAAAATACATACTCTTTTTTGCTAATAAAGTTGTTTTAATTTAAAATCTTTCTGCATCTGAATCCATCCCACATGTAACAGGTATCAGCTGTTCCTAGATGGCATTTGCTATCTGTTGCTGTCTTCTCAATTCTTGCTTTGTATTCATTTGTTCTTAAGGCTTGGTGTTATGCAGCTAGAATTAACCCTTCTGTCTCTTTCTTCAACTTTCTTGCTCTTCTCTATTCCCAGGTCTTGTTATCCGCTTTGCCTGCTAGATTTTTTAATGTATTGGCCATGAAATACTTAGCCTTGCCTTGTCTCTTTTCTGTTCTTCATTTGCTTTTTTTATAGGCCAATTTGGTCTCTCAAGTACTCAGTAAATTTTCATAATTTACCAGCTTCAGTGCATTTTAGATATTCTTCATATGCCATGTTTTTCTTCTTCAGTTGCCAAAAGTATTTGCAACATTCCACATTAATCTATTTTTTTTTTTTTTTTGATAAGTAAAGTTTGTCAACATCACTGTGTGGATGAAGGGCTTGATTCATTGTTATTGTTTTTCTGGTCTTTTTATACAGCTTAGTTCTGCTTGAATCCAGTCCACTATTCCAACTGTGAGTCTAATGACTGAAATTGCCCAAGTGTTAGTTAATTGCCTTGATGGTATTTCCTCCACTGAGTTAGACTTTCAGTTCTTCTTCACTCTCATGATCAGTGGTGGGTTGCCCCCTTCACACCGGTTCTATAGAATCGGTAGTAAAACCAGCGGGAGGCTCCGCCCACTGACCCCGACATCATCAGAATGCTTCTGCGCATGTGCAGAAGCTTCTGTGCATATGCGCGCGGCCCCATTGCAAACTTATAGTAATCTGATTTTAGCAAAGGTAAAGGTAAAGTTTTTCCCTGTCCAGTCATATCTGACTCTAGAGAGCAGTGCTTATTTCCCTTTCTTAGTCGAGCGAGCCATGGTTATTCGAAGACACTTTCCTGATCATGTGGCCAGTAAGACTGTATGGTGAGGTGCACAGAACACTGTTACAAAGTGGTACCTATTTATCTACTTGCATTTGCATGCTTTCGAACTACTGGGTTGGCAGAAGCTAGGACAAAAACACTGATCTTATTTCTAACCTGAACTTCCATTTTGGTGGTGATTGCTTGGCTTTCCTGTTTATTGATTTTGCATCCAAGAAATCCAGTTATAGCTGTAGCTGTGCTGCATATTAGTTGGTTTGCTTCCTGCGATGATTTAGTGCTTATATTTGATTCTTGTGCTATTTGTTTCTTTGGAACAAGTTTCAATGCAAGCAATCTTTTTCTGTTGTTTTTGTGCTGTTCTAGATGCTCAGTTTTAGTTAGAGGGCTTTATTCTTTCTGAGGAGAAGGTAGAGAGGAAAGCAGTGGTGGTATTCAGCCGGTTATATCCGGTTCGGGAGAATCAGTAGCAGTGGCTGCGGGAGGCTCTGCCCACCCACCCGGACGTCATCACGTCCTGTTTTTGATGCTCTGTGTATGCACAGAAGGTCCTGCACATGTGAGCAAAGTGAGCAAAGCAAGTACGAGTGAGCAAAGCAAGTACGCGCACTCACATTTGCGAACTGGTAGCGAAGGTAAGTGAATACCACTGGTAGCGAAGGTAAGTGAATACCACTCCTGGGAGAAGGTACTATGTTTGGGAATGAAAATGATTCAATAGTTATACTGTTGTTGTTGTTTCTATTACAAACTCTCCCTAGTTTGTCTTTACAGCCTGAGTTACTTCTGGTAAGGCTTTGATTTCTTTGCCCTGGGTAGACCTTTGCAGTTTTTCCAATTCTGATTCTGTGAGTACTTTATTTTATATTAAAGAATGACATTGGTGTACTAGCTTGTGTTCTATTATTTATGATTCTGGATGTTATTCTTTATAGAGCTGGTGCATTCTTTTCTTCTTCTTGGACTTGATTTGTAATAACACGTTGTTTCTTTGTTTTCAGCCTTTGTATATCTGCAAGCGGTAAACAACTTTTCTTCCAGTAGGCCTGCAGCTGCTGGCCTGGTTGTTCAGCCAACAGTTATGAGTCCAATAGCCGATTTCTCATTAGATGTCTAACATCTAGCATAGTCCTTGTTGACCCAGGTGATAACTGATGTGATATGGGTTTCTGTAAATTACATTTCATTATATTGTTTATGAGAGAAACATTATCTTCATCTGGTTCCTCTGATGAGACCTGTCCAATATCATTGAACTTCTGCCATAACTCTCATCTTCTTCAGAGCACACAAGCTCCACAACCAGGTCAAGGTAGGGCCTCACTGGAGGGATTACTATTATCGTTGGTCACACAGTCATCAAGGTGTTTTGCATTTTTCTCAATCTACTGAGTCCTTTCCATAGACCTGGGATAAGCAGATGCTGTTGTTTGATGGTGTTAAAGGTATCAGTCACAGGATGTAAACTGTTCTAAGTAATATTATTATTGGAAATAGTAATAGCTGCTGATGATCATGATTTGCAACATCTAATTTAAAAACGAGGGGTGAGGCACAAATATAGGATTAATGTCTTTGTTTTGTTTTAAAACGATTGTGATAATAATGCTATGATTACAGAAACAGCAATGCCTCTGAAAATCCAGAAGGATGGAGATACAGATCAGACGATTTGAGCTAACGCTGCATTTTCTGATGAATAGCCCATGGATCTGAACAAATGCCTATCCAGATGCTCTTTTTAATATTAACAGAGCTTAACAGTCAGATGAGGGCAACCTTAGTCAGACATATGTCATGTTGAGTTCAACAAGACTTTCTTCTGTGCCTGGGATTTCAATATTAGATTGTTCTCTTTTTATTCAGAATGCACTGCATTAATCACAGTGGAAATTAATTCTTGTATACATTAGATGCATGGCTCTGAGGTCTAAAAGTATGAAAAGTACCTTTTCACTGTACGGAGCAATGTGGACCGAGCTTCGTTGTGAAAAGTGATAATAATGCTCGTGGCCGGCAGGTCAGCGTTGTAGTGAACAGATGCACATCTGTAACAAATGAGAAAAGAGTTTTCATCAGACAGAGCCCATGCCTCCATTTCTGGAGAGCTAACTAATCACAAAGAAACTCCCGATCCGGTATAAAAGCTCACCAATCCTGATGTATTTAGCACCCAACTGAATTTTGTTATCCTGCCAACACATTTCCCATACAACATATTTTATACGATTGCAATTCATCACATGCTGGCAGTGCTGACAACAGGCTTTAGCACACATTGGATTATAACTGCCAGGAACACTTGTTAACAAGCCTGTGGTTTCAATGCCATCAAGACACAAGATGGCACCTATTTATACCTTTTGCTGCATAACTGGTACAGGGGTGGGAAGAAAGAAATAGATGCAAATCCAGGACGGATTAAATCAGCAGGTGGTCTTAATTCTTCCACAAACCTAGCAGCTGATGATGAGGTGATGTGGCATGTAGTTACATGGCTTGGCAGCAACTGGGGAGAGTCAAGTTCATGCTCTTAGTAGCAGGATGTATGGAGCAGTTAAGCTGACATTATCCAAATCACATATGCTCAAAAAGACTGTTATTAATATCTCTACCTAAAGGGAGAGTTGACTTCCGTTATTGGCTTCTGATTTTTTTGCCAATAACAGCGTGGATTCTTCCTCTTTTGAGTTTGAAGGGTTAGGGTTAGGGTATATGGAAAAATGAGAGCTACACTGGCGATTAGTACCTTCATGGCTCAGAAGAATTTTCTAATTATCGGTCAATCAACAATATTCCATTTCTTAATAACATGACTGAGAATCTGGTAGTTTCACACTTCCAGATATGTCTCAATGAAAATGATTTATTATTACATTGCAATATGCATTTCACCACTTAGAATTGTTTTGGAAATTGAAGACATTAATACAGGTAGTCCTCACTTAATGATGATAATTAGGGCTAGAATTTTCATCACTATGGGACATAGTTATAAAGTGCAATGTCATGTGACTGCACCTCTTAGCAATGGACATTCCAGCACTCCCATTTAGCGTTGATAAGTGAAGTACTGTGGCTCTTTATGCAAGGACATCTTATGGTCACCCTGTGACTTCCCACCAGTTTCTCCATTGACTTTGTTTGTAGGAAGTTGACAAAGAAGGTCACAAATGGCAATCAAGTGGCCATGGGACACTGCAACCATAAACAGGTATGAGAACCAGTCTTAACTATCACTTGTTCAGCACCACTGTGTTTGAATAATCACTGACCAAGTAGACATTAAATGAGAACAAGTGTACCTTGATTAAGTATAGTTAATCCACAATATAGTACAAAGACTGCTTTAGTCACCTTAATGGACATTCTGTGCTAGAAAGAAGATGTGGGGAATGCACAGACTAGATTGGTCAAGGTCAGAAGGAAACAACATGAGACTGGACTGGTCTGTCACCACAACAATACACAAACTGACAAGCTTTCAGCCTGTTATAGTATACAGGCAGAAGAAAGAGATTCAGAAACTTTGAATCTGCTGTAATGGTTTGCAATCTGCACTCTGAAGATGCTGGATTTCTTCATTGATGGCTTTGAATACTGTTGGAAAGAAAAAAAGCTGGACAGGTGAAGAATCCTGTTCTGCATTGGTTTGTACTCTGTTGTGAAGGGCTGTTTCACAGTTTGAGAAAGCTCCTTGAGCTCCAACTGTCATTGGATTGACACCATTATAACAACTTTCAATAGGCAATGTCTTATTGTGCTTAGGGAGATGCCAATCCTACCTGGCTGTTCTGATGTGATTAGTGGGAGAGAGTGGATTTTTCACATCAGTATCTCCCGTGTCTACAAGGTTTCAAAACTGATCCTTGGCTCAGCGATCTGACCTGGAAAAAGGGATCAACCAAATTAACAACTGACAGACCCTGAAAGGCTGTGATATACTGAGGGAGAGAAACATAATGCAGAAAGCAACTATATTAGCTTTTGCATAATACCCTTGATAGAGTGCTGTCCATCCATCCTTGAGTTAACAGAAACACCATGAAAACTGCTGTCCTCTCTATTGTCTTTGTTCTCAGTCATTGCCAGTTACTTCAGCCAAAATGGTCAGAAACCACGGACCTCAGAACTTCACTAGATGTCATCACTGACCGACAAAATTACATTTTAAAAATAGCTGAATTCTTACAAGCTATGCTCTCAGGAACCTTTTGTGATTTTAAATTATTGTTAATTATGTGAAATATTTCTTACATTTTAAATTGTGGTTCTTGTGATATCACATGACAGGCTGAAGTGTTACTAACTGCCTAGCAATGATCCACATGGCTAAACCATGGACTAGTATCAGTAGATCTAGCATGCATTATTTCATATCTGGCAAACTTCTCCTGTAGCAACTTATATTGGAAACAATTAGAATCTCTCCAGAGCTTTGCATTGTAAGATTTATTTCAACATAAGCATATCCTTATCTGAGATCCTTTTCCTTTGTATACCTTGTGCAATGGTTCTTGAAAGAATCTCCAACTTGAACTTCAACTAGGTGCAAATCCATCCTAAATAGGCTACAAGTCCCCAAATACATACATATTACCTGCATCTTCTATCACTGCTGTTTAGTTAAAATCCTAAGAATCAAATCATCACTTGCACTAAACATAACATGAACTTGTCCAACAAATCTTCCCTCCTCTCGTTTTGGTTATATCGTCATGATATTGCTTCATCTCACCCCTAACTCTTATACAAGACAGCCTTAGCTATCTTTTGAGGCTCCAGTTTCACAGTAGTGATCCTGTTCTAAAGTACTGTTTTCTACCTCTTACTAAACCTATATTTAAAATTAACTTAACTTAACAACTGGCAGGGTGTGTTGGATGGCAAAAGAAGGAGGTGCAGGCTCATTACCCAACACATAATGCTCCACATGACTGACTGTGTGATCAGAGATTGGAGCTTTGAAGGAACCAGATAGCCCTTCCCACTCGGCATCTTCGTTGAGCCTGGAGATCAGCTGCTGAGAATATATGCAAAGCCTGGAGTGAATTTTGACAGGAGATCGAGCCCATCAACATTTCTCTCCTGTCAAAATTGGCCTTCCTCCATCTCCAGCCACAGTCCTCATTATTAAGAGGGATTGATTGGTGTTTTCATCCCAGTTGGCGACAAGAGAGGAAGGAAACAAAGTTGAAGGAATGAACCAATTCATTTCCTTTTGGCAGTATCTCTATGCAGCAGGACAGGGATAGGCAATGGGATTAGCAAATTTTACACCTGTATATCAGTAGCTGTTGGCCAACTTGAAATAATCTTTTCTTTTTCCAGTCTGAGAATACAGAAAATGGAATAAGCCAATTAATATTTCTTCAGGCAAAGCAACAGGAGAATGCAACAAACTGCATTCAATCAGTTGCCCTATATATAATCATCACCAATCTTAAAGTAAGAGAAATAAACAAAAACCATATTCCTCACAAAATAGGAAGCCACCTGCTCTGCTTGTTTTTCCAGTACATACAATGTTCATTTATTTGATCATTTGTGAGCAATCACCCCATTGTGCATAAAATGTATGCTAGGCTGTGATGGTAAAATAACAGCTTGTTGATACCTTTTGCAACCAGGTGTTTTCTTCACTCATTATTAGTGTCTGGCGTGAGGGAGAATGGGGAAATAACAGTCTAGATCAGTGTTTCTCAACCTTGGAAGCTTGAAGAAGGGTGGACTTCAATTCCCAGATTCTGGGAATTGAAGTCCATCCATCTTCAAGCTACCAAGGTTGAGAAACACTGGTCTAGATAATATTCCAGGTGGGGCCTGGCAACTCTCAGGGGGGGGGGGGTAGTTAAAACTGCAGAAAAAAGTGAGATGAATTTTTACCAATGAGAAATTAGACTGGCCATAAACTGAGCTGGTTTCAGATAAATTGGCATAGATCCAGAACAACCTCCATTCTCAAAGCCAGCCAAAACATGCAAGCACACTAGTCCAGATCCTCAATCAGCCTTTATAACAGCTGCAGAAATCAAATAAGTCATGCTATTCTGAGAGCAAGCCAGTCTGATATAGAGGTTAAGATATCAATCTAGAAACCTGGAGACTGAGTCCCACCTTAGGCATGAAGCCAGCTTGGTGATGTTAGGCCAGTCACTCTCAGCCCTAGGAAATAGACAAGGGCAAACTACTTCTGAAAACCTTGCCAGGAAAACTGCAGGGTCTGGTCCAGGCAGTTGCTAGGAGTTAATGCTGACTTGAAGTCACAAAAAAAAAAAAAGGGATTGAGAAGCAAAAGCACAGTAGTTTTCTGTCCCTTGTCATTTTGAATGGCTTGGTATATATTCTACCGTAGTAAGCATGCAACTTAATATTTCAACAAAATTGCAGACAAATGCACTGTATATACTTGTGGAAAGGGCCATCCACAAATAAACCAAGCCTCAGATTTTTAACCAAAATATGAAAAAAATGGTCCATAAACTGAATTTTTCATATGTTTTTTCAATATATTCTAAAGGCCTTCACTTATTTTCATATTTTGTATCAATAAATGTTTTCTAGGACAGATTCCATTTCAAATGTTTACAATTGTCTTATCCACAGATGGGTTATTTTTCATGGTATTTTGGTTTGGCTTATGTGCAGGTATATACAGGTACTTTAGCAAGGGTTACCATATAATACCATATATGAGGATAAGATGAGCCGAAATTGGGGTGGGGGTACTTTGGGACCTAAAATTCTTGGCTTATCCATGAATATCTACAGTACCAGTTTTTAAATATTTTATTAAATTCTTGCTTCTGTGTTTTGCATTATTACATAGTCAGGATATTCTTCGTTTTGGAAGTTCAGTCCACGTATCTTTTTCTTGTTTCTGACCAATGCAGCATATCTTATAGCATGCTATAAGCTTTTTGATCTAGCTCCATGGCTTTTCAATATTTTTATTAATGACTTGGTTGTGAATGTGGGGTAAATGCTGATCAAATTCGTAAAATTCACAAAACTGAAAGAGATAGCTAATACTCAAGTAAACAAAAATAGTTAGAGAAATGGACTGAAAGAATTAAATTCAACACAAACAAGTGCAACATTATTCACCCAGAAAACAAAATCAAATGCAAAGGAATAGGATGGAGGATACCATCTAGAGGTATGTCTGTCTTTATCACTAGTAAAAATATTGTTAAAAAGAGAATGGAGATATAAGGCCTTCAAGTGAAGATCCTCAATACTCAATAGCAGTAACAAAATATTAAAGCAATAAGGGCCAAAGTTTTCAGTATAGAGAAATTCAAAGCATTGAATAGGTAAGAGAAAAAGGGAAGGACCAGTGGTGAAATTCAAATTTTTTTACTACGGGTTCTGTGGGCGTGGCCTGGGGGAAGGATATTGCAAAATCTCCATTCCCACCCCACTCTGGGGCCAGCCAGAGGTGGCATTCGCCGGTTCTCCAAACTACTCAAAATTTACGCTACCGGTTCTCCAGAACCTGTCAGAAACTGCTGGATTTCACCCCTGGGAAGGACCACCATAAAGGAGTCAAGGTCTGATAGCATGAATACGTAGCCCACCAAGGTTCCTTTTAAAGTAGCTTCCCCCCGCCCAAAGCTAGGAAAAGCAACTATTCTATTCATGATTTATTTAAATGAGATTATTCTATATATTACTACTGTTTATGGTTATTACAGAATTGATAATATTTTTAATCTCTATGTTCATAGCTATTGTTTATGTCTACCCTAAGTAGCATCTAATTTTTTTTCATACATCATTTTATTACTATGACCCTAGCCAATTATTGTAATTTCCAAGCCCTAATGAAAGGTAAATGGGAAAGCTACAATCAAACACATTAGTATCTTATTGCCCTAATTTACATTCTATTTTTTTTCACATGCTACTAAAACCAAATAATACAGAAAAATTACATATGTTTTTATGTCTTATGTTTCTTTGCACAAAGGATTTTTCATGCTTGTTTCAGCATGGGATGAAATATAGAATAGACATTTCCAGAGAAACATATAAATTAGGAACACCTGGATCCTAATCATGGTTGGACCATATGCTGCTTGCAGTTCCCAAAGTATCTGTGATCAGAGGTGGGTTTCAGCAGGTTCTAACCAGTTCTGGAGAACTGGTAGCGGAAATTTTGAGTAGTTCAGAAAACCGGTAAATACCACCTCTGACTAGCCCCGCCCCCATCTATTCTCTGCCTCCAGAGTCCCAGCTGATCGGGAGGAAATGGGGATTTTGCAATATCCTTCCCCTGGAGTGGGGAGGGAATGGAGATTTTACAGTATCCTTCCCCTGCCACGCCCACCAAGCCACGCCCACAGAACCAGTAGTAAAAAAATTTGAATCCCACCACTGTCTGTGATACCTCTAAATAGCTTCTGGTGAACAGAAAATTTAAATTTTATTTTCAATATAAGAAGGACAACATGACTATGGAGATTCTCAATCATCCAGACATGGTTGTCCCAAAGGTGCTTTTTCCAAAAGGCAACTGGACTTTCTTGTTTTTTTTCCTTTGAAAACATTTCGCTTCTCATCTAAAAAGCTTCTTCAGTTGATTGGTAGGGGATGGAAGGATTTACATTCAGTCATTTAAGAGAACTAACAACTAGCCCTCAGAGTGCTAATGACGAGATGACTGTAAAGAATGACTGTAAAGAAATGCTCCCGGTTCGGTAGTAAAAATGCTTTTAAAAAGTGTAAAAGTAAAAAAAAAAAAAAAAGGCTCCGATGATCCTAGCGGTGGCGCACGATCGTCAGAGCCTTTTTTTTACCTTTTAAAAGCATTTTTTTACAACCTATTCGGGTGAATAGGTTGTAAAAAAATGCTTTTAAAAGTAAAAAAAAGGTTCCGAAGATCGCACGCCACAGCTAATACCCCCCCCGCACGCTGTTCTACTTACCCCGTGCCTTCTTTTTTTTTTTTTTTTTATTGCAAAAGTTTTACAATTACATTTTCACCCCTTTTTTCCCCCCCCCTCGACCCGCCCCAAACTTCCCAACCTCCCTAACCCACCCTAACCCACCCCTCCCCCCAGACTTCCTCACAATATAGTCATGTCAAATAAAAGGAAAAACCCTCCTTTGTATATAAAACTTGAACCCCGCCCTCCCCTTACAAATTTTCATCTTCATTACATTAACCTATTTCTATCTTAATATAGCAGTTTCAAATAAATTTTCATCCTGATTACCTTGAAAATATTTCTATCTTAATATAACATTTTCAAATAAATTTTCATCCTCAACCTTAAAATATTTCTATCTTAATATAACATTTTCAAATAAAAGCTATTTGGTACTTCCTAGTTTGATATTTGTTCTGAACATAATCTATCCACTTCTTCCATTCCCATTCATAAGTCTCTTGAGAACAGTCTTTTAAATATGCTGAAATCTTCGCCATCTCCGCAAAACTGGCCATCTTCAAAATCCATTCCTCAATCGAAGGCAGCGCTTCATTTTTCCAGTATTTACCTATCAACAATCTTGCTGCAGTTATCATGTACAATATCATTTTTGTTTCCCCCAATGTAAAACCCTTAACTATACCCAATAAAAACAGTTGTGGAGAAAATTGAATCTTTCTCTTCAAAACATTCTGCATGACCCACCAAATTTTTATCCAAAAAGCCTTAACTTTCTTACAGGTCCACCAAACATGATAATATGTAGCGTCTAAGCAGTCACATCTCCAACATTTAGGCTGGGCACTAGGGTACATACACGACAATTTTTTTGGATCTAAATGCCATCTGTAAAACATTTTGTAGAAATTTTCCCGCAGATTCTGCGACTGTGTAAATTTAACATTCTGAACCCAAATTTTTTCCCATGTTTCCAACATCACTGGTTCCTCAAAATTTTGTGCCCACTTAACCATACAGTCTTTAACTAGTTCAGTTTCTGAATCCCTTTCTAACAAAACATTATAAAGTCTTTTAACCCCGTGCCTTCTTTTGGTGTGCACTGTGCAAGTGTGCGTATCTCGCATTTGGTGCACGGTGGACACTGTGCATGCATGCTGTGCGCCAAACGCATGCTATGGGCATGCATGCACAGTGCCCACCACACACCAAATGCAAGGTGTTGCGCATGCAACACCTCACATTTTTTACTACCCGTTTTACTACCGCATTTTTTACTACCGGTTTTACTACCGCATTTTTTACTACCGGTTCTGTGGGCATGGCTTATTTTGTGGGCAAGGCTTGATGGTCATGTGACAATTCTTTAGGATTTAGCAGAGGTACTGGTCTACCAGGCTTTTAACTGCTTGCAGAGCTGTACCAGTCTACTCATTTGTTTTTGGAGGCACCGGTCTACCCATTTATTTTTGCAGGCATCGGTCTACTCATTTGTTTTTGGAGGCACCAGTCTACCACCACACTGCCTTTTAACACTGATCAGCTGTAGGGTGGCCCTTTGAAGCCTCTTCTAGCTGATCAACTGGGACTCAGAAGGCAGCAATAGATTGGGGGTGGGGCCAAATAAAAGGTAAGAATAATGCGGGGGGGCGGGGGTGGAACCAGTTCAGTGACATCATATCGTCACCGCTACCAGCTCGGCGGAACCGGGAGGAACCCACCACTGACTAGGACTATATAAAAAACACTTCATACATTAAATGTTTATATGAAAAGCATATGTAAAAATCAAGTCTTACAGCTGCTTGATAAATGCACATATGTCATTGAATGATCCAAATGTTCATCTAGGTCTAGGGAAGACTGATTGCAATTATTAAATTCATTAAGTATTCTTAGTCACCACCTCTGCCTAATGGACGAGGTTCTGAATAAGAAAAAGCAACAGTAAGTCTAGTAAAGCAGAATGAAGTAGTCTTAATAAGAGCAGATGTTCTTCCAAAATTGACTTTGAAAGCACATTGCTGATATGAATCCCAAATCATCCTTGTATTGCTTGGAAAAAATGAATTGAATGCTTAACTCATTCAGCGATTCCCAAAGAGTTCAGTAAGTCATGTCAAGTGTATCAGCTTTTGGCTGGTTTGAAAGCAGACTCAGGGCTTGAATTATGTGTGGCATTTTTGAAACCTATCTTTTCTTCTCAAAGTCAACCCACTGGCCCTCAGAAAGGACTACCTGATAAGAAAGCAAGCTAAAAGAAGGCATTATTATTATTATGTCCACAGCACTGCCAAAGGATAGCTGATCATATGCAATTTGTTACCATTAAACTGTCATCCTCAAACTGAAAATGGATGATTAGGAATATTCCATAGATGTACTTTTTTTTTTTTAACGTGGGCTTCAATGCTTTTTCAGTTGTGTGTGCGGCGGAATACATTTTGAAATGTAGACATGTTGGGGCCAAAATTAAATGAGCTGAAATAAATATTAATTTAAATATTAATTTAACTAATTGATTGTGTTTTCTGCTCCCCAAACTTTAAAACATGTTGGTGAAGATTTTTTGTTTTAGTTTGATTTATATGCCGCCCTTCTCCGGAGACTCAGGGCGGCTTACAATGCGTTAAGCAATAGCCTTCATTCTTTTGTATATTTTATACAAAGTCAGCTTATTGCCCCCACAAACTGGGTCCTCATTTCACCTACCTTAGAAAGGATGGAAGGCTGAGTCAACCTTGAGCCTTGGAGAGATTCGAACCAGCAGAAATTGCAGGCAGTTGTGTTAATAACAGGGTGCATTAAACCACTGTACTATCAAGGCTCTACTATCAAGATTATTTTAATTAAATATAATATAGACAGTGGTGGAATTCAGCGGGCTCGGGCTAGTTCGGGAGAACTGGTTGTTAAATTGCTGGCCCCGCCCCGCCCCGCCCCTTCCAGGAGTTCCCACACACCCTGTTTTGGCTCCCAGATAAGTGCAGGAAGGCTTACTAGGCCCAAAACAGGGTGCAGGGGGTGTGGCATGGCCCCCCGGCAGCCCATTTTTGCTCCCAGGAGGCTGCAGAGAGGCCTACTAGGCCCAAAACGGGGTGCGGGGGGGCAGTACCCCCCCATGGCCAATTTTTGCTCCCAAGGGTTGCAGGAGGCTGAGTGCTGCCTGTCACACCCCTTGACCATGCCCACACCTACCCAGCTGGTCATTAGGGCAGAGAACCAGTTGTTAAAATATTTGAATACCACTGAATATACATATTTGCCTATTGTTCTGTCCCCGTCTCACACACGCACACAAACAGTCAGCCAGGGGTTAAATAAAACTTGCAGACAATAAATTCCTTCGATAACAGGATTGGCAGCAACCCAGTAGCTGCTTGCCAAGAACTTTACTCACAGAGGGAGGTGTTCCTCCTCCGTCAGATAAACCAATACACAAAGTCAGAAAATTGTCAAGTCCAGTCCGTATTAAATCCAAGGCAGGCAGATAACGTAGTTTCAGAGATACAATGTGACTCGCTAGTTGTTTAGTTTTGTCCGTCACAGAGCCTGAATGGCCACCACACCCCCTTTTATCCTGTGGGGTGTGGTCCAGTGACTCAGCTTAATCTCTGGCATGCCTCCTTTTCTGCTGCATGCGCTTATCTCTCTGACGCTGGCGTGGATCCAGCCAAGACTTATCTCCGTCACTGTCTGACTGCGACTGTTCGGAGATACCTGGCTCCTGGCCAATCTCTTCTCCCTTGGGAGACACATGAGGCATTGCCAGAGAGGAGGGTCCTGAAGAGGGAGGCCTGGCCAACTCCTCTCCTTCACCTTTGGAGTCTTCTCCCTCCGATAAGACGGGCTCGGGGGTCTGAGTCACAACACCTATACAGTTCCTTCCCCACATAGCCTTTCCCTTATCCTGGCAAGGAGCCCATATTCCAGAAAGTGCTTACAGATAATTAGCATGCAGCAGCAGAAAATTAGGCAGTTGTGTAGAGTTTCTGAGATTGGGAAGAGAAATGGAAAGACCCAGTGTGCACAACCACCTACAAAGCTCTTTCTCCTCTCTGTCACCTAGAAGGTTGATTGAATGACTCAGGAAGTTGGAGTTTTGGCTAAGGGATATATATTAGCCTTTCAGACAGCCTTGGAAGAAATATTCAGAAACCATTCTATAAAAAAAGCAAAGTGTTCTTTAAACTCTGGAATGGTGTTAGGAAAAGACTCAGGCTGGGTCTCTCTGACTCAGTGGGGAGGGAGAGACAATAAAACACAAGCAGACTTACAAGATTCTGTTGCTATAGCTTACTTCAATAAAAAATTATTTTGCTCTTCCTGTGGAGTTGAGATCCTTATAAGGTCTACCTTGTAGGCTGACATCTTCCCTCAAAAAGATGGAATATAACACAAAGGAGCAGCAACTGCAGACATTCTTTTAAGCAAAGATTTGAGGAGAAAAGCTAATGGGGGAGGATAAAAACAGGATAAAAATGTAAAATCATACCTGAGAATTCTACATCAGATGTCTTAGGAAAAAGAAGAGAAGACTGATTACATTTAGGCAAGAAAATTGTTCTACGTTTAGGCAAGAAAAAACAAATGCACAGGTATAGAATAGGTGGTACCTGGCTCAATAATAGTAACTGAGAGAGGGATCTTGGAGTCCTAGTGGACAATCACTTAAATATGAGCCAGTAATGTGCTGCAACTACTAAAAAAGGCAAGGCAGTCCAAGATCAAGAGAAGTGTTAACACCACTTTATACTGTAATGCCTTCAAAAGGCCACATTTGGAATATTGCACCCAGTTTTGGTTGCCACAATATAAAAAAGGTATTGAGCCTCTAGAAAGAGTGCAGAGCAGGGCAACAAAGATGATTAGGGAACTGGAAGCTAAAATTTATGAAGAATGATTGCAGGAATTGGGTATGTCTAGTTTAATGAAAAGAAGGACTAGGGGTGACATATTAGCAGTGTTCCAATATTTGAGGGACTGCCACAAAGAAGAGGGGGTCAACTTATTTTCCAAAGCACCAGAAGGCAAGACAAGAAACAATGGATGGAAACTAATCAAGGAAAGCAACAACCTCGAACTAAGGAGAAATTTCCTGACAGAAGTAATCTGTGGAACGACTTGCCTCCAGAAGTTGTGAGTGCTCCAACATTGGAGGTTTTTAAGATGAGATTGGACAAGCATTTGTCTGAAATGGGTATAGAGTTTCCTGTTTGAGCAGAGGGTTGGACTAGAAGACCTCCAATTCTGTTAATCTGTTATTATTCTGATTGGCAGGACAGTTCTGGTAAAATATGGGGGCTTCCTCATTCTCTTCCTCCCATCCATAGGCCTCATGGAAGCATGGTGAAATAGGCAGATTTTTACCCCAGGATTCTGGGAAATATGGGGAAAGGATTCCACCATCTCCACTTTGCCTGTTTTCAGCAAAGCACTGGTCTGGAAATTTGTTTTGCCCTTGCCATTTAGAAAGGTAACTCTCTAAGCTTCTCTTCCTGATGGATTGCTTCAAGGCAACAAACTGCTTGGACTTCTAGAGATTTGAAAGACTTGGGTGAATTGCAATGATTTTCTAAAACTTTGCATTTGGGACAAATATTACAATATCATTAATATGTCTTAATTCATATAATGACTTAATTCATATAATACTCATGACAGAAATATCTCCCTGAGTCTTTGAAAAAGAGTTTCCCCATTTGAGATTATCAATTAAAAATAGCAAGTATCTGTGAAGACAAAACCAACTGATTCTTTCTGATAATGTATGATCACCAGGTGTTCTTTTGCAAGTCCAGAATTGTTGAAGTATTCATATCCTGTTCAATAGACCTGCCAACTCTATTGCTTTGAACAGTAGCCTGCTGGTAATCTTATCTACCACTTCATCCGTTTCATATATTGTTATCTCTTCATGCACTTAAATAAGTATCAACTGGTAAATGAAGAGTGCTTCCCACTACATCCATTCTACAGCTTGCAATTCAATGGAAATAGCAATGCCCAGCATCATCTGGAAAAAGACTGTGGGGAAGACGTTACTTTATTGAGTTTTTACCATTCTTTTGCACAGCTGGTGTCTCAATCTTTAAGAATCAAGTGTTACAATAGCTTCTAAAGAATTTAGAAAGATCAGCCTTATAAGTTCAGTTTTGCCGACTAATGTGCAATGCAGTAGAAATAAAATATATGGGAAATTACACTAAGATATGTGGAAGAATAAGAACCAATTTGAGGTACTAGTTAAAGGCACCAGGCTAGAAACCTGGACTGTGCGTTCTAGTCCAGCCTTCGGCACAAAGCCAGCTGTGTGACCTTGGACCAGCCACTGTCTTTCATTTCTAGCAATAAGGCAAGGGCTAACCTTTTCCAAAAATGTTGCCTAGAACAGTGGTCACCAACTGGACTACCAATGGTGGTCCGTGAGAAAATTTTGGTGGTCTGCAGAAAAATTATTTGCATTTTTTATATTGCACTAAACCAGGGGTCCTCAAACTACGGCCCCTGGGCCAGATATGTGCAATGAACGCTTGTGTTACTGCAGAGAGTCTCCCCCTTCGGGGTCTTTTCGTGTGGTTCAGAGGGGGGCAGAAATTCCAACTTGGGGTCTGTTTCAGCCTCCTGGTGCAGGGCTTTCGGTGAAGGCTGGAGGGAAGCACCACTGGTGGCAAAGAGCTGAAGGGCCTCATTCCAGTGGGACTGTATCATGGCCTGGAACTGGCTGACCATCTCAGCCCGCTGAGCCTTCAGGTGTGGGTACCTGGCCTTGCACTCCTGCAGGTCTTCCCTCTGCTTGAAAAGCCTATGCTCATAGTCCTCAGTGAGGTGCTTCTGCTGAGCCTCCTTCTCAGTCAGATCCAATTTGAACTGAGCCAGGTGTTTTACCAACTCTTTCTTGTGGTGGGTGCTTAGCTCCAACAAGTGCTTCCTGTTGGGGCCCTAAGGAGCCCTGGCAGGCAGGGGAGGTATGGCTGGGAGGGGAGGGGCAAGGCGCCCCTCGACGTGAGTGACATCAAGTTGGCCATGCCTACCCAGCTGGTCATTAAGCAGATCATATTAGGATCCACAGGATTTAAAATTATGAATTTAGTGGTCCCTGAGGTCCGAAAGGTTGGTGACCCCGGTCTGCATGGGACTTTCTAGGCAGTTGCTAGGAGACAGGGCTTATTTGCACACAACTTCAGAATGGCATAAACAATGAGAAAATTGACAACAGATTGATATCTACAATAGAGTCAAAAGAGAAAAGATGGTTTATTTTCAACTCACTACAGTCCCATTCAAAAATGTTCCACCCAATTTTTCTGCATTGACTGACTTTTAGTGGGATAAAATTTGAAATTGCAGGAAAAAAAACCCTCTGATATTTCTACAGTTTGATATATACTTTTACTTACATCTATAATAAAGTCAGAATTCATTTTTTTCCTTTTCTTTTGTTTTCTTTGTCCTTCACTTTTTTCCTTTTCTGAGGTTTTTCTTGTTTAAATCTTTTTTTTTCTATTTATCTTTTAATGTGGTATTTTTTTTAAATCAGTAAAATATTAAAGAAAAAGAAAAGAAGGTGAAAAGGGATTTTTTAAAACATACCAGATCATGGCTACAAAAAACCAGTGAAGGCTAAATATGTTTGAAACTTGTATCCGGTATTCATAGGCAATCATGCATACATATATACACACACATACATACACATACCATGTTTTCCCGAAAATAAGACCCTGTCTTATATTTTTTTGAATCCCAAAATAAGCGCTTGGCCTTATTTTTGGGGAGGTCTTATTATTTTGGGGCGTGTGGAGCAAGATGGGGCTCCTTTTGCTGTCTTACCTGATTTCCAGCTTTGCTTTTAAATATTTTCAGGGAGGGCTTATTTTTGGGGCAAGGCTTATTTTAGCACATGTGCTCAAAAGCCCAATTGGGCTTATTATCAGGGGATGTCAGGATATATATTAAAATCTTTTTAAATCCTGAAGCTCCAACAGACCAAAAAGACAAACTCAGTACAGTGGGCCATGCTGTCATGCCCTTGCAGAAAATGCACAATTCCAAAACTTAAATAAACATTCAGCTGGCCCAGCACAGTCTAATTACAATCTACTCTGAAAATTCAACAGCTCTAAGGTGTAAGAACATGTACCAATTACATGCACGTCAAAATTTGAGCAAACCAACTAAAACCACAGAATGTTTGTATTTTAAATGAGTCAGAAATAGCAATGGATACCATTGCCAAAGCTCAAATAATTACAAATTAAAACAAAGAGCAAAAACAACAAGCTATAACCAGTATAATGAAGCTGTTTTGAAAACACACTGTGCAGGCCTAATTAACTTAAGTATATGTGTCCGTGTGCACACTCTATGCTAGATCTTCTACTCTGATGCTGAGGTTATAATAATAACTTTATTGTCATTGTACGTGTATACACAGTATATCCATACAATGAAGTTCACTTAACACCCAAAGACCAGATCCAACGCACATAACAATCCCCAAACACCCCCACACCCACTACAATTCTCCACTTTCACATTCACACAACAGACCAAGTAATACTGTCCAACAGTTCACTGATGGTGGCCCTTTAGTTCATTGTTGAGTGCAATTATAGCTCTGGGATAAAAACTATTCAGAAAATGTGTAGTCCAAGTTTTAATTGTTTTGTATCTTCTGCCAGAAGGCAACAGTCCAAAAAGATTGTAAGCAGGATGGGAAGAGTCTCTGAGAATGTTATGCAACTTTCTCAAACAGCAAGATTCGAAAATGTCATCCAGGGCTGGTAGCTGGAGTCCGATGATATTCTGGGCAGTTTTAATGATTCTCTGTAGAGCTTTTTTGTCCGCTACAGAGCTGTTCCCATACCATGCAAGAATGCCATATGTCAGGACACTCTCAATGGTGCTGCGATAGTAGGACAGAAGCAGATGCTGAGATAGATTTATCTTCCTGAGCATTCTCAGGAAGTACAGCTTCTTCTGTGCCTTCTTCACAAGCGTGTTAGCATTCATAGTCCATGAGAGGTCCTTTGAGATATTCATGAGAGGTTCATGAATTGATTGCATTGATTCATATTCAACTTGATTCTGTAACTCTGAACATCTGAGTTCAAGCAGACAAGTAATGACATGACGTTTAGGAAGGTCCTCAGGTTCTATCCATCTAGCCTGTGGGCATCCATCCAGGCAGAACATTGCCTCCAGACAACATGTGCTGGGTGCATTTTGTGGCTTCAGAGCTAACTTCATCACTGATCATACATGAAGGAGGATTGAGAACAGGATAAAAATTGGATGGAAGATTGTGGGAGGAATCATAGCTGAATCCTACTGTTATTCAAGTGGCATGGGCATTAGAAACATAGCAGGGGATCACATTGACTTCTATCCAGTGTGGCATTACTCAGCAGGGACCAAAGAGGCATGCAAATGAATCATATTATTCTCCATTTAGAAGACATCTCACAAACAATAAGATGTGGGAGGGGGGAGAGATTATCTATTATGATTCAAGACAAAATTCCCCTTCGTCTTTGTGTTACAGCTGGCAAGCAAGAATATTTGCTTGTTAACCAAAGGCTTCCAGCCAGCATATGATGGCAGTGTGTGTCTGGTTGGCAGGATTCAAAGAACATTCGAAACAACCATTCTGACCTTGAAACAAGCGGTCCAACAGCAAAAAAATGCAAGCTCCCTTGGTTTTGAACATTCCTACTCTCTAAAACAGTGGATTAGGTTCTAGGATATAAAACAAATGATAATAATGGAAAAACAGACAAGTATTCATATTGTCAGTCTCATAAATGGTTCATCTCAGAAGGTAAATATATGGATTTCCTGATCTTTTTTTTTTAATTGGTCCTATAATGTTCTGAAGCAAAAAAAAATTGTGGGGAAAAAATGAACAAAAATCCATAATTTTAAAATCAATATCAATGTAAAGCTTAAATATCTTCAGACATCAATCGCAATGAAAACATAATAGAAGATAATAGAAGTTTCAGAAAATTGTATCTCAGTTTAATAAGCCTATGGGTGGTTTTTTTTAAAAAAAAAAATCTGGCCCTTTGTAATGTCAGATGTAATGTGCTCTTTTGTTAATACTGGGCACATTCAGAATGAGTCATACACCTGTACATGTAATCGCTTCTTCCTTTGTAGCAAAATGATCAGATAAGAAAATATCTAATTAACCAGAGCTTCCTAACGTTCATCCAAATGAAGAAACTATGGTTACCAACTAACAGAAAACATTTCATGAGCCAGAAAAATTAACTGGATACCACTCAAAGGAATTTTGTAGATGGTACAGTAGTTGCATTGAATATTGAAGAAAAAAACAGAAAGAGATATAGCTTCCCCTAGAGCTTTAAGGTGAAAAGCTAACAGGAAAGTAAATGCAGCCCCCCCCCCACCTCTATTCCCAACCCATATCTTCAGCTAAGAGATCTTGCATGAACATAATTTTACTGCTTCATCTGGAACTGTAATAAATAGGGTCCCAGACCAGTGGTGAAATCCAATTTTTTTTACTACCGGTTCTGTGGGCGTGGCTTTGTGGGCGTGGCTTTGTGGGCATGGCATGGCAGGGGAAGGATACTGCAAAATCTCAATTCCCTTCCCACTCCTGGGGGAAGGATATTGCAAAATCTCCATTCCCACCCCATTCTGGGGCCAGCCAGAGGTAGTATTTGCCCGTTCTCCAAACTACTCAAAATTTCCGCTTCCGGTTCTCCGAACTGCTCAAAATTTCCCCTACCGGTTCTTCAGAACCTGTCAGAACCTGCTGGATTTCACCCCTGTACCAGACCACACAGAGTATACGTCTTCTTCAGAATATCAGGTGGACATGGGGAAGTCAGAAAGAAAATAAGGAGAGGCCAGTGGGCCTATTTTCCATCAATTTTAAACCTATGTGCTTTAAGAGAATCTTGGTTTGTTTTTGTGACTTCTTGTCCAGTCTGAAAATCTCTAGACTGCCACCAGTGCACTTTTAAGCAAGGCCAAATATAAGAAGGATAAAACTTCCCCCCCCCCCCCAAAAAAAAGCTACCGGTATACCACATCAAAAAGCCAAAATAATCTCTAACTCTTTGTTGTCATCTAGTGTTCATGCAGATATTTGCAGCCTAGATGCGATAGCTCTAACTTCTTGTCACATAGGACCTTCAGTGGTCATCAGACCATTTCCGGGCCTCAATGACGGATCAAAGATTCACAACAGAGCCTTATTTTTTTCTCCTAGTAAGCATCATTAGCAGTCTGTTTGACAGGACTGCAAGAAAGGACCTTCTTGTTTACTGTTCATATTTTGGACTTGCTTGCCAAGGTAGGGCAGGTAAAGGCTGCAAAAACTGCATTGAATCACTATTTCAAACTAACTTAAATCACAGAATGTGGTAGTTTGAATCACAACTACATCTGGAGGTGGGAGTAACTTTAAATGTAATTTACTGGATTCTCTGAATGGATTGCCCCTGCAATTATGTGGGCTAGATAAGAAGGAAGCTAACCACCAGATTGTGAGAACATGAGTGAGTAGTTAGATGAGGAGATCCAAACTCATTGATAGTCTCACAGTGCAATGAACAAGGACATGCATTCAATTTCGCAGCTACTATTATTGTTGGCCAAGCAGGAACAAAAATAGCCAGAGAAATGATTGAAGCCTGGGAAACGGAGCCCGTCAATCAACAAGGGTGCTGATTTACCACCAGTTTATCAGGTGCTTAAAGCTGAGGGCACAGCAGCACAAGAAATCGACAATCAATGATAGTCATCAACACCCTAATTAACAACTAAAAGCTACACACACACAACTAAGCACCTGAATCAACTGAAGGGTCTATATAACATTTGACAATTGAAGCAATGTGCTATAATTAAGAAGTAATTTTTATAAATGTGGAAAACCAGTTATAGGACTGCTAGTTATGGAAGAAGACAAATACTAAAAATTGTGTCAAAAGTAGTTTGAAATACGATTGTATCCTTTGTTATTTGATCTATCAGGGACTTTCTGGGACATTTAAAAACAAAGAGTTTCAGAAAACAGGTCATTACACACTTTTGGCTGAAAAGATAGAAAATTAATGTCTTTGGAAGAATCATTCATTCTCCATAATGCTAAATTACCCAGATAGGTTAAATTACTCAGATTATGAGAAGAAAAGAATAGTTGCTATACCTCTGAAGACCTTGCCAGTTAGTTTTGAAACACATTTTCTCTGAGCATAGCCTTTGCCAACCTGATGCTCATCAGAAATATTAAAAGCTCAGGTTGACTGCAAATTAGGGGATCTATTTATCTATCCCTATAAAGGGATTTTAAAAATAACCCAATGCCAACTTCAGATAATTTCTCAGAAGCCGATGTTCTAGAATAGCAGCATGTTGTCTACTCTGACAGGCAAAGCAACCCAGATTTTTTTATTGGAGTTATTCTCAGAAATCAGAAATTAAACCTGCAACTTCTATCATGCAAAGCCAAGGCTACATACCTGACCTACAGCACACCTGCCAACCTGCAAGGATGGGCAATTGGCTTTGTTTAATCCTCCTTTTCATATACAGTTTAAGGTAGCAAACATGCTAGCATTTATCATTCCTCCTATTCTCCTCACAACAACTGTGAAATGAGCAGCTGGCCCAAAGTTACCCAGCTGATTTTTTCATGCCTAAGGCTAGACTAAAACTCACAAATTGTCTCCAATTTGGGCACAATCTATAGCAGCAAACTCTATAAAAAAGGGGGAAATTCTGACTGTACAGCTGTGCTGTGAACATAGAATCCAAAGGATAATTTGAATTAATTTCAATGTAGCCTAGATTTTCTGAGGAATTCACTGATGCTGTCACAGCTGAAACAAGAGCCCAGGGGAGATTCCACCCCTGCGACAAAGTTGTGTGATAAGCATAGATGTTGCAGACAGACAATTCCTGATAATTTGTTGCAAAATATTAGTATTGGTACCGGGATCTACTTTTCTGGATTATTGTTAGCCCCAGGGCCGATCCCAAATAACTTTGGTCAGTTGCATTTTAGGAAGGGATTCTTTGTTTTGCACTTTTGTTAATTGTCTAAATCTGATTGATTCCATAACAACTGGGGGTGATATACAGTATTAGAAAGAGTTCAAAACAATATAACAAAAATAAGAAATAAATGTCAAAAAGACAATAAAATGTATGTCCCAAACATAAAGCATTCCCATTAAAGGTCTCCCAAGGCCTGGGGGAAACACTCAGTTTTTACAGTCTATGTAAACAAGGGCCAAATAGGTACCATACCAATGTCTGGGGGAATGCTCTTCCAGACTACAGGCACAGTACCAGAGAAGATCCATCACTTAATTGATGGGCTCCAAAGCATGCCAACTACAGTCCATTATCCATGATGGGCAGAAACTACAGGAAATAGATAGTCCTTCAAATGCCCAGGCCATAAAGCCATTTACCGCTTCTAGAAACCTGTTCTGAAAAGTGGACACAATTTAAAGATGTCATCAATCAGATTGCAACAACTGTACTTGGACTGAAAACCTGGGCCAATCAAGACTGGTTTGATGAAAACCGCAAAACCATTTCAGCAGCCCTCCAGGTCAAGAACAAGGCCTAGGCAAACTGGCGGAATGATCCATCATCTGTCTCAAAGAAAGACAATTTTAAGTACCTGCTGTCCAAAGCACACACAAGTAAGGCTGGTGGCAGAGGAAAGCTGAGAAGGTGGAACATTTTGCAGGTGTGCATGCCATCACAGAGTCCTTCAAGTGCCATAAAGTCAGTTTATGATCCTTCTAAATCAGGATGCTCCCCTTGCTATAATTAATGCGCCGAACCTAATCAAAGACCAGGAAAGACTGAAAAACCACTGAGCCAAACACTTTTCCAACTTACTCAAAGGCTGTCCATAGTTGGTCTTACAGCTGCCAGTCTTGTATGCCCTATATCTGCTTCCCTCCCTCTACTGAGGAGACCAGGAAAGCGAATTTGCAGATGAGCTCAAATAAAACAACCGGGCAGGGTGGCTTTTCTATTGAGATCTACAAAGCATTAGACCCAAACACCTTGCAGGCATTCAAGACTTTTGGAAGACATTTGGTCCACAGATGAGATGCCTGATGACTTCATTGTGGTTCTCTATAAAAATAAGGGAACCAAATGAGACTGTAGAAATTACAAAAGTATCTTACTGCTGTCTCTCACAGGCAAGATCACAGGCAAGATCTTTGCCCACATTCTTCTAAACAGACTTGTCCCTTTTTCAAGAAGGGACCTCCCAGAGGTGCAGTACAGCTTTCAGCATATATTTGCTATGAGGCAAGTCAGAAAAGTGCATAAAGCAGAACAAGCCTCTTTGTTCCATTTCTCCATTGACCTGAGAAAGGCATTTGACATTGTAAACAAGGAGGGCTTCTGGATTATCCTGAGACATTGTGGATGCCCAAGGAATTTGTAAAGTTGATTCAGCTACTACACAATGGAATGAAAGAACAGGGTATTTATTTTTTACAAAATTGATATATTAGCTGCATTTGTCATTTCCAGTGAGATTAAATGGGGTTGTGTGCTAGCCCCAGTCCTATTCAATCTGTTTTTTACTTGCATGTTGTCACATGCTATCTGAAATAAGTGTACATCAAGCACTGATTGGATGACTCTCTTTTTGACCTTTCCCAGTTGAATGCATGGATGAAGTGCCTCCATACAGTCATTCAAGAAATCCATTTTGCTATGGCTTTAAGCTTCTAGGGCACAAATGATCTACAGTTAATGGTGAACAAATTCTTAGATACCACTATGCCGTCGGCCTGATTATCAGCCTGAGCAAGACTGAAATCCCATACCAAATAACAAGCCCATAGGACCAAAATTCACTGTTGACAACATCAAGCTTACAAATAACAGCTTCAAATACTTGGGAAGAACCATCTCAAATAATGAGTCTTTGGACAAAGAAATTAACTCCAGGATCAATAATGTCAGCCAGGCACTGGGGCAGCTGTGTACTAAAATGCTTAATCAACACAACATCCATATCGCCATAAAACTGAAATTCTACAGACCTGTGGTTATCCCTTCCTCCTATATATTGGCCTCCTGTAAGGCCAACAGTCCTTCTTTCAGCTCAGAAGTTAGAAACTTCTGACGTCTCATCATTTACAATTGTAAAGCTGGGTTTCTTAATTGTGATGAGGCAGAAATGATGTTACCTCAGGACAGATTTTAAAAATGGCTTTTCTTATCTAGAGAGTTTCAGACATTTTATGAGCTGTTCTTTCTCTGGCTAAAAATATTGGAGAGTCTTCCTTATAAAGCAAAGGAACAGAAGAGTCACCATGATTTTAGATTAGCTCTTTAAAAAAAAACAACAGCAGGGATTTATATATATCTGATAAACTACAAATCCAGGAAGAAAGATTAGATCAGCTGTTCAGGCAATTACAAACTCCTTGACCCTTTCTCCAGAGTTTGTCATCCTTTCTTGAGTCAGCAGAAAACTATACTGCAGCTCCACAGACTGGCCACAGGTGGTAGCAGGGATGATTTCAGGGCCAGGTTATCTTCGAGACCACCTTCTGCCACATAGCTCCCAGCGACCGGTAAGATCCCACAGAGTTGGTCTCCTCCGGGTCCCGTCAGCTAAATAATGCCAGCTGGCGGGCCCGCGGGCGAGGGCATTCTCTGTGGCTGCTCCAGCTCTCTGGAACCAGTTACCTCCTGAAGTCCGGACCATCCCCACCCTATTGGCCTTCTGAAAAGCGGTGAAGACCTGGCTTTTCTGGCAGGCCTGGAGCCGTTGATCTCGTTCTTGTGATCTGGCGAGATCTGGCCGTGAATGGTGTGAATGAGTTTTTAATGTTTTTAATGTTTTTAATTTTTAAATGTTTTTTTTATAATGATTTTTTTAAATGTATTATGAGCTGCCCTGAGTCTTCGGAGAGGGGCAGCATATAAATTGAATTAATTAAATTAAATTAAATTAAATTTCATGCACACAACCCAATCCTGTGCATGCGCAAATGAGGCTTCACACACTCACCCACCACTTGTGCAGCCTGGTTCCAAATGGCCTATGGACCGGGACTGGTCTGCGGACCAGTGCTTAGGGACCCCTGCTATTGGCCACCCCAACTGTCAGTTCCTGCCAATCACCTGATTTCCCTCCAAAATGATGGGTGACAAAGCCTACGGATTTTATATGCATCTTGAGTTTGCCATTGGACCATATCAAAATAAAAAAGATAATACATTTCTAATGCTGATCCAACCAAAGATAACTTCGATTTATTTCAATCAAGGGCTGGAATTGAAATGAAGGGAACAACATAGGATCAAGGGCAGAAAAAAAATGGAAAAGCTAATTACTTGGCTTTTTACTAGTTTTTTTTTTTTAATTTGATTTATATGCCGCCCTTCTCCGGAGACTCAGGGCGGCTTACAGTGCGTTAAGCAATAGCCTTCATACTTTTGTATATTTTATACAAAGTCAGCTTATTGCCCCCACAAACTGGGTCCTCATTTCACCTACCTTAGAAAGGATGGAAGGCTGAGTCAACCTTGAGCCTTGGAGAGATTCAAACCAGCAGAAATTGCAGGCAGCTGTGTTAATAACAGGGTGCGTAAACCACTGTACTATCAAGGCTCTTTATTATTATTTAATAGGATCCTTAATAGGAACTAAATATACATAACCATCTGGCCCAGTTCATTGCATTGTCACATTTCTAGAGATTTGTTTAAATGCTAAACAATGTTTCCATCTTTTGTGACATCTTTACCTTAACTATATCCAGATGTTAAAATAAATAAAACAGCCTGCATTAAGGATGAGAAGTCCTTTGTCAGGTGGGATACAGATAATACTTCAAAATTAAAATAGCCCAAAGATTAGGTCACAGAGATGCCATGGTACAAAGTATGGATCACAATCCATACTCGTCTGCACTACAGTACCTGTAATGTCTAGTGTCTCTAATGGGCCGGTCACTGCTCAGTTTGTCACTCTCCAACTGATTGAAAGCATGTTGCCGATAAGGGTCTTCTCCAGCCTTCAGTAGCTTTGATAATACATAGGCCTTTTCATCAAATCCTCTTAAGCCATTTTTCTCAGCTTGTGGTGGCTTGGATGCCTGGAGAGAGGCAGAGTTAAAAGTTAGTCCTATAAAGGAGAAGGCCTTTTATGATTCAAGTGACAACCTGACATTCTATTGAGAGCCAGAAACAGATTTTCAAAGTAATATGTACAAAGTTTTATTTTGGAAAAAAAAAATGAGGCACAGAAATCTATTTTATCAACCCAATCATTGGCTGATTGATTATGTTCATGATGCAGAAAAAATGAAGACTATGTTTCCTTTTCATTCTTGTCAAAACTTTTGTATACATTTATATTCTTTTATTTTAGTAGGGCTTTTTTGTTTGTTTGTTCCTTTGAGTCAGTTCTGAAACCTAGTGACTGCTTGGACAAATCCCTGCAGTTTTCTTGACAAGGTTTTTTGAAAATGGTTTGCCATTGTCTGTTTCCTGGGGCTGAGAGAAGCAAGTGGCTCAAGGTCATCCTGCTGGCTTTGTGGTTAAGGCAGGACTAGAATTTACAGCCTCACAGTTTCTAGACCAGGGCTGTCAAACTCCCGGTTCATGGGCCAGATGCGCCATGTGCTGGCCACGCCCACACCCGGTTTAGCGAAGGGAAAAAAAGTCCCGATATGTCACATGACACCACTGTAACGACATGAGTTTGACACCCCTGTTCTAGACCATTGCCTTAATCTCTACAACCAAAGTGGTTTTGGTGAGCTCTACTTCATAGTAATATACTTAAAATATTGCAGACTTCACTTTAGGGTATATACCTATATTTTGAATGATATATATAGCATATACCTCTGGACTCTTTTTAACAACAATATGGAATTGGTATGTCTTTTCCTTTTTTTCTTTCTTTCAACTTTCTGGTCCAACCAATGGCCTTTGTGGTCTCTCATCCAAATACCTATTTTACTTAATGTTTTAAGATAAGTCATGGTCAATTAAGTGCTGCCACATAGCTGGCCTTTTCTTCCTAAATTCCTAACCAACTTCAACTTCAGTCAAGAATGAATTCTAAGAAATATGGTCGTTACATCTGAGGAGCATTAAACTGGGAAAGGTTAATATAGAATCATCTTACCTGGTCAACTACTTTGACCTAAAAGGATACTTGTCAAAAGTCTACTACGTAAATCTGTTGAAAGAAAAGGAAGGGCTTGCTTTACAATTTACAGTTCCACAGATACATGATGCAGTATATATTCCTCCTCCTTCACCATTGCTTGCATGAAAAAGTTGTCCTTCTATCAATACAATAACTACTTTCATCTCCTGTAGGCTGAAATGAGCTTCACTGTTAGGATAAGATGGTTAGATGTCATATAGGGATGCACAGCTTTACTGAGAGACACTAGATACTAAATGATGAGCAATGTTTGTTAAAATGGTTAAAGATAGTAAAAGATTGAGTTTGTTGTCAATATCTGTCCAGACCTTATTCACAGGAGAGAAAGCAGATTTAAGAAAAGTTTCCTAATGAATACCCAAAGAAAATGCATCCTATGGTGATTCAGCAAACTGTATAGAAAATCTATATCTTTTCTTCCAGCTTTATTGCAGTCTTCCTCTTTGTTTTAAAACACTTAAAATAAGCTGTCTTCTGAATGACTCTTGCCCAATTGACTATTCAGTTTAGATCCTGCCATCTATACATGAGAATGCAAAATGAAAATTGTTGTAAATAGTGTACACAGCTTTTATCCTCTTTAAAGCAGTGGAAATATAGGTAGTCATCAGTTAACAATGGGAATTGGGACAGGGTACTCTGTTACTAACTGACAGAGCCATAAAATCCAACGTCATGTGACCTCACCAACCAATGATTGCAATTCCGGAAGTTCCAATTTCAGTCATTAGACAAATCCTGTGTGAGGTTGTTAGGCATGACATCACATGATCACCATTTGCTATCTCCTGGCAACTTCCCCATTGACTTTTCTTATTGGAAGCTGTAAAGGTCGCAAACGGTGATCACATGACTGTGGGATGCTGAGACCATCTTAATTGCAAGCCATTTGCCAAGCACTGAATCACAATCAGATGATGATGGGGATACTACGATATTTACAAGTTCAAGGACCAGCTGTAAGTCTCCTTGTTCAGCACTGTTGTAACTTTGAACAGATACTGATTGAATGGTAATTAGCTGAAGACCACCTGCAAAGAAAACTACACTTTTGTGAGGAAAACTGTATAAACCATTTTCTGAAAACCATTACAGTAGCAAATTCATTAAAAATAAGTCATCAGAAAAGGTTGGAATTTCAAGTAGAAAAACCAATAAGTAGCCGATAAATGAAATATCTCTAAGATGATACCTATTTAAGATGGATGAATTACATTTGAGTAATACCCTAGAATTGAACTGTTTACCTTTGACATCTCAGCTTTTTCTTCTTTTCAAATGTCTGAAACAATTTTCAGTTTTAAAAGAAGGTATTGGACAAGTGTGACAAGCATTTCGATGCCTGTATACTGTTTTATCTACAAACATTTGCTGGCTTTCCTTCCTGATCTTTGGAAATGCCAGAGGCAAAATAATTAAATATTTATTTTTTTGTGGAAAGCATTTTCCCTTCACAGCTGATAAAGGCTGCCAATGAGCCCCCCTCCCCCCCGCCACCCACCCCCACAAAATCCCTGTCCATAGTTTTGTACTCTAAAGCAGGAGTCTCAAAGAAAAAAGCATGGGAAGGAGGTTAGGAAAAGCATCTGACAATGGCAGCTTGCTTGACTGCCACATGCATGACAATATATTCAAATTTGCCATGGAATATATTTGTTTCTGCAGATTGCATGAAGCCTATCTTCATTGTTCTTATGGCTGAGTGATTCTAGAAGATGTTATGAGTGACTAGTGAAGAAAAGGCCCAAATACCTTCTAGAGTTATTCAAGTATTGTTGTATCAAAATAATAATGAAAACAGGTTTTATATTGCCTTAGCATTGGGTGAAATGTCAAGTTTAGGCAGTTGCTTCAAACTGAAAATATTTCTCCTCAACAAGCTTCTCACAAAGCCTTCGTTAGTGAGGTTTATTGAAATGAAAGGGACAGGATTATGAGAATTTCCGTTTAAAACTAATTGATCTTCCAATAACAACCAGCCTTAGACCCGGCAATGAAAATATTGAAATGGTAGATAACTTCTGTCTTTTAGAATCAACCGTCAATATAAAGGAACAAGCAGTTAAGAAATACACCACAAGCCATCACTTGGTAAAGCAGCCATTAAGGCCCTGGAAAAGAAATTCAAATGCCGTGAGGTGTCTAAACCTGCAAAGATCAGAATCATGCAAGCCTTGGTAACCCTCTATTGAAGTGAAAATTGGGCTTTGAAGAAGCAGAATAGGAAGAATATTTGAACTTTGGTGTTGGAAAAGTCTCCTCAGAATATCATGGACAGCCAAGAAATTAATGGATCACCAAACAAAATGATCCAGAGTTCTCATATAAGGCACAAATAACTAGGCTCAAGTTAACTTACTTCAATCACATTATGTGAAGATTCAGCTCTTTAGAAAAGGCTCTAATGTTAGAAAAGGTGGAAGGAAAGAGAAGATGGCTAGCACCAAGATGGATGACCTCAGTTATAGTGGTGATGAGTGTACCATTGGGAGCAGAGGTGGGTTTCAGCAGGTTCTGACTAGTTCTGGAGAATCGGTAGCAGAAATTTTGAGTAGTTCAGAGAACCAGTAGTAAAAATTCTGACTGGCTCTGCCCCAGGGGTGAGTTCTACTTACCTTTATTACTGGTTCTCAACGGGGCCATGCGCAGTTGCTTCGCTTCGCTCGTGTGCATGCGCACTCTTTTGCGCAAGCGCAGAAGCTTCTCCACATGCGCAGAAGCATTTTGATGATGTCGGGTCAGTGGCGGAGCCTCCCGCAGGTTTTACTACCGGTTCTATAGAACCAGTGCGAACCTGGGGCAACCCACCACTGCTCTGCCCCCATCTATTCTCTGCCACCCAAATCCCAGCGGATTGGGAGGAAATGGAGATTTTACAGTATCCTTTCCCTGGAGTAGGGTGGGAATGGAGATTTTACAGTATTCTTTTCCTGCCATGCCCACCAAGCGATGCCCACCAAGCCAAGCCACGCCTACCAAGCCACACCCACAGAAGCAGTAGTAAAAAATTTTGAAACCCACCACTGATTGGGAGACCTGGAAAAGCAGGCTAGTGACAGATTGTCATGGAAAAAAATCTATGGAGTCATAAATCACTAGGAGTCATAAATGACTTGATGGCACATAAACAGTCAATCAATGTTTACACAGAAACTTTCGTAGCAAATTTCCTGTGAACTAATCATGGTTCTTTTGACTGAAAACAGCAGAGCCTGAAGATGGCTTTTTATAAACTAGCTCCTCGATTCTTATCATTTATTTATTTATTTTATATATCAAACTTCTTAAGTGCCCAACTCCCTGGTACAGTTAGCATTACAATCAGGGGTGGAATTCAAAAATTTTAGCAACCAGTTCTCTGCCCAGTTGCTGGGTGGGTGTGGCGATGGTGGGCTTCTGCACCATCGCAGGGAGGGTGTTTTCACCCTTCCCAAGCTCCAGAGGTTTTCCTCAAGACTCCAGAGGCCCTCCTGAGGCCGGAAATGGGCCCCATTCTGGACTTCCGGAATCTCTGGGAGGCCCATTTTTTGCCCTCCCAGAGTCTCCATGTGGGCGCTGCATTTACCTGGCATCCAAAATGGGCCACGTGGAGACTCCTGGGAGGGGAGGGGTGGGCGGGATGGGCGGGGCCAGCCAATCCTTGCAACTACTGGTTTGGCAAACCAGATATAAAATTAGCATCCGATTCCCCTGAGCCAGTCTGAATCAGCTGAATCCCACCCCTGATTACAATGATGATAGAACATTCTTTAAGTCACTAATTTTCCCCCCAGGAAGGAGGAAATGACAAATCACTCCTGAAAAACCTTGCCAAGAAAACTGCATAGACTTGCCCAGGCAGTCTCTGAAAATCAGACACAATTGAACAGAACAGAAAAAAAATGTGATTGTTAAGCATTATCTAATTGTATTCATACAAAAATGCTGTCAAGTAAATTAAAAGGGCTTAATAAAAATTGGAATCAAAAATATCCTAATTCATTTGTTGTAGTTGATTCCCACTGACTCTCCAATGTCCAAAAATATTCCATTCCAAGGTGTTGGGAGCTGTTTTACCATTTTTATCTGACAGAGTGTGCTGTTTACTACTTTTGCTTTTTATCTGACCTCCAAGAAAAAAAAATCTCAGCTTTCTCCTTGATTTTGATTCATCGTTGCTATGAACTGTGGCTCTAGAGCAGTGTTTCTCAACCTTGGTAGCTTGAAGATGGGTGGACTTCAACTCCCAGAATCCCCCAGCCAGCGCTGCTGGCTGGGGGATTCTGGGAGTTGAAGTCCACCCATCTTCAAGCTACCAAGGTTGAGAAACACTGCTCTAGAGGAAACATGGCTAACAATTCTTGGTTTAGCTGTTAGCCTGCTTTTCTCCTGTATCATTTATTATTTTTTAGTTCAGGTCCTACTTCAAGGCATGTCTGGAGTTGATAAGAGCTGTAGTTCCAACATATCAAGAGGAACAAGTTGGGGAAGCTGGATTAATCCAATTCGTTAAAAGAATATTCTCTCATAAAAAGGTCCTGTGTGGCTAATTTCCCTGGAAAAGGCACCATACTCAGGAAAACATAAGATGGCTATCTAATACTAGTTATGAATCTGCAATAATTTCAGCTGACTGAATTCTCCTGTGATCTTTGTTTGCCCTATCTTGGGTCCCAAACTGTTGCATAGTCAGAAGTTCTTCCACTGTCTGCTCATGTTTCTGGAATGTAAATTAAAACCTGCATTTTAACCATTGCCTTCAATAGTTTCTTCACTTTCCATTGTCCTCCATCAATTTATACATGAGCAACACAGTAATCTAAAGATTCTTATGGCACAGGCATTATTAATCAACCATCGCAGGTAGAAGCAGTAGGCTTTGAAATCATTCAAATACAGTGCTAAAGCCATTGTTCAATATTGTACATGCAAATCTTCTCCCTTCTCTTCTACTCCTGTGCCATGAAATCCTTTGCTAACAAGAGTTGGTTTCCATATCTACTAGAAAGTACTTTTAGTTTTAATTGTATTTTATTCAGACAAGCCAGATTCATAAAGCACAATTTGCTCTGACCTTATTCAGGCAAATAATGGAAAACCAAGCATAGTTTATTCTAGCTGGTTGCACACAAAAGCAACTATTTAACCTTCAGTAAGAGAAGAGATAGGGAACAAAGAAGCCCAAGACACCTTCGTATAATGTTAACCCATAGGTTAACTGGTAAATGAGGCATGAACACATACTCTTGGTCTGTTCATAGTTCTAAGTAGTTTCAAACCCAGTTTCCATCTGGGAAAGTAAGACTCCAGTCAACAGAAAAACAGTTCTGGGAAGTGTAGAGCAGATGGGCTTTTTCTTCTTGGTGTTGCCAAGGTGAGCAAGACATTTTTAGGACATTCTTTATTAGCATATGTATAGTTCCTCACAGGGATGAAATGCTCTGAAGTCTGCTACCGGCTCGCTTTGCTACTGGTTTGCTGCGTGCGTGCATGCACTGTGCACGCCAAATGCACACTTTGTGTGCAGGCACACCGCAGGCGCTACTGCACAGCGATGAGAAACAAGGATTAGCAAGCCTTTTCTAAGGTAAGTAGAACAACGAGGGAGAGAACAGCTGGGCTGTGTGATTTAGATTTGCTAGAAAGCCAGGTTTTCTGCTTTCTAGCGAATATAAATCACATGGCATAGCTGATCATCGGAAATACCGATTCGTCTGAACTGGTAGCATTTTTTTTTTACTACCAGTTTGCTGAACCGGTAGCTATAATTACTACCGGTTTGGGCGAACCGGTCCAAACTGGTAGCATTTTACCCCTGGTTCCTCACCTATAATTTCTACTTCCTGTTATCTCCCCTTCCTCCTTGCTGCTGCATTCCACACATGTGGGTGTCACAATCAGAGAAAGGTTTTTCTCGTTACCCTTTCTCTGATTTCATAAAATGTTTGTAAGAGGACGCTCGGTATAGGATCTCAGACAATGAAATTAATTTTGACATTTAAAATTAGCATTAATATAATTAACATAAAAGCCTAGACTTGTGGATGTGACATCTCTTCTGTGGGAACTGCACTGGCTGCCAATCTGCTTCCACATACAATTCAAAATGCTGGCTCTCTTCTTTATTGGGGCTGGGGTATTAGAAGGCCAATCTTTCCCCTATTTCATCCACCTGCCCCACTAGGATGGAAAGGCAGGGCATATTATGAGTCTCATTGATTAAGGAGGTGCATCTGGTGGGGTCATAAAAAAGAGTTTTTTCAGTGGTGGTCCCTTCTTTATGGAACATCATTCCCCCAGAGGTACTATTGGCCCCCACCCTATTGCTCTTCAAAAAGGATCTAAAAATGTGATTTTTGTCAGCAGCCCATAAGGACGATGAATGAAGATGGAGCCTATCAAGTGGTTGATTTGATTGGTTGCTACCATGGAGAGTAGGTTTTCTTACTTGTTTTTCTTATATGGTAGATTTTTTAATGTTGTAAGTCCCCCTGAGTCACCTATGTGTAAGTTGGGTGACTATATAAATTTGTTTAATAAATAAATAAATTTGAGCAGCCTCCTGACAGGGCAGGCAATCCCCAAACTGAATATAATATCTACATGAAAGTTGGGGGAATTCCTTCATTTACAGATGGACAGAACTGGTAGCAGCCCATTGAGATAGGAATGAGAAGATCCTTTAATGTTCCTTGACTTTGTAAAACATCAGGGATAAGAAGAGTATTACTGCTAGGAGGAGCTAGGTTATGGGCCAGGATCTGAAGCTGTCTTCTACACAATTGACATCTAGAATGAAAAGACCTGCCTGCTGTATAGAATCCTGTACTAGTCTCTTTAAAGTGTGGAAATGACAGACAGGAAAGAATCAGCCTACCATTCTCAAGCTTTTTCTGTGATTCTGCCTCCAAAATCTTAGAGTTTATCATGATTTTCAAACATCAATATTTATAATTTCATTTGTGATTTCTGATCCTTAACTAGGATCTGATCCTTAACTCAGCTTGATGTGTGATTTTGATAAAACTCAACTCCCTTCTTAATAAGACTGCTTTAATGACTTTTAAAAAGTGTCAGGAGATTCAGTCATGGATTTTCCTTCTCAAATATGTTTTGTTCTTCCAATAATAGAATACAAAAAAATGTTACAACTATAATAGAATGGTTAAGCAATTTGCACCATTAATTGATATATATACTGTATAATATTGGGACACAATGTAATGGGAGGAGGGGTGGTTAGCATAATGCAGAGGTGTCAAACTCACAGCCCAGGGGCTGGATACACTGGCCACGCCCATACCCAGTTTAGTGAAGAGGGGGGAAGTTGCGATTTGTCACATGACATTGCTGTGACAATGCAAGTTTGACACCCCTGGCATAATGTGTCAATCAGCTATTTAGTCATATTATTTGTTGGCTAATGGCTTGGTACTGTGTGACAGCTTGTTCATTAAACTATAGCTTCCAAAAACTTGGCTCAACTTTATGTGTGAACTCATCTCCCAAGACAGATAACTAATTTTTACCTTCCTAGAATTAAAGTCTGTTACAATGCTTATCCACATTAGATTATGTGATTTCACAGCAAATTTGCAGACAAATAATTATCCTTATATTTTAGGCTCACATCATTTTAAATGTTCAATGAAACATTCTGCTATTCCCACACAAGAAATTTTTCTCGGTTTCAAGTTTGGGAGGGAGGAACACATCTGCAGTTTACTAAGTTGGGATAACTATTTGTTGCTATCTAGTGGTCAGCTGGAATTCTGTAGTGCAAATATGATAGCCTTGGTACTGCACTGTTATTATCATTTAGTAGCATAACATTTGGCATGGATAAGGTTTTGGATTGTTTCAGTTTTTTGGTAAATTGGGATAGATAATTGAATATGGAGCAGGGCTAGAAGGAGGCATAACCTGCTTATCTAAGCATTTCAATCTACGTAGTGTATGTGAAGCATATCTAAGAACCTTTAATTATACCGTTACAGGTTAAACCCTTAAATTAAATCAATGGGAATACCAATACTTCAAATAATGCCAAAACAGAACATGACCAAATTTTTCCAAATTAGTAATGCTAGGAAACCCAGTTACATAAAATAGGTGTGAACCAATCTCTTCTTCACATGTAACTGAACCAAATTATAGTTAGTTGGAATCTGTTGTCACCTAAAATTCCAGATACTTAAATCAGTGAGAAACTAGCTCAGCTATATAATGTGCAGGTCCTATGGGACTGAATGCTGTCACATAATAATATGCAATGTGAAGCCTGATCTGCAGGATCAGTCCCCCAGTGGCTTCTTGTGAGTCTCCACTAGGCAGAAAATCTGAGGCTGTCAAAATGGCCACAGCAACAAGCAGAGTAAAGCTACAGAATACTGGTTTTGCCTGCCTTGTTAAAGCCTGCCTCAGTTATCTATACACACAGCTGAAGCAGTAATGCTTCTAGTTAAAACAGACCTAGCCCACAACCAGTGAATTGCACTCTCCAAGGTACTGATTATTGTTTGATTTGCCAAGAAACAGGTCTTGCTTGCTACTATATGCTACCATTCCTTGACAGCATTCAAGTCACAAGCTGCCATCCTCAGAGTTTTCAGTTAGATCAGGTCATGATGAATACAGTCCATTATCTGGAAAGTCAGGGGGCAGGAATGAGGGTAATTAAATTTAAAATAAATATTTTTGCTACAATGTCCCGATACCAAAAAGAAACAATACAAAATGGAATATTTTGGGGCAACCTCTGAAGGGAGATGGCCTGAAGATAATTGGACACTGAGTCTGCTTCAGAACTGTGAGCACTTGATTCCAGAGACATAACATGAATATGTCATTTAGTAAAATATAACAAAAATATATGTATCTGATGACAATTATGAGGGTGGGAACATTGAAACACTTCCCTCAAAAAAGAATCTGAGCAACCCTCCCAGATAAAATGAAAGTGGGAGGCAACTGGTCTCCTGTCAACAAAGAAGTCTAAATCTCTCTATTACTGGCCACACACCAAGGAGTTAACACATTTAAAAGAATGAAAGAATCACACTACAGTAATTCTAGTATTACATCTGAGCTTATCTAAACTGCAATCTTATGTTTAACCTTGTGGTTCATGACCCTGCATCCAATTTGCTTTAAGGGTATAGGTGCTTGCATTAGAGCAAAACTGTTGCCCTTGCACCAACGATGGGAATCCAACTTAAATCTGAGCTTCAACTGCAGTGTGTCACTGCTTTGACCCCGAGATTGTCAGATTGCTTTATGTATCATGTAAAGACAATTGTCCTATATCACCAAGCTTGTCAAGTTCTTTATCGACCCTTCTCAATCCAAGCACTCCATGATGCTGCCACCTATGAACCTATTAAAATAGAGTTGGCATCAGATTTCATAAGTTTTTGATGCCATCTTATGACTTCTCTGTTTCATCAGGCCCCCTCTGCATTTTATCTGTCACTTTCATACAGTTCTCTATGACAGGTTTGTAAGGAATATATGTTTTAACATATTTTTATAAGCAAATTACTTATTTTTTAAAAAAACCTAACTGCTTTTAAATGAACTGTATTCTCATTTTGAGATGGTTTATAGCCATGAATATGCAAGATAGAAAAGACTATACAGGTAAATAAATAAATAAAATGACAATTGTATCACAGCAGATATGAGGCACCTAGTGAAAGGAAGTCAAATCTCATCTATCTGCTGCTGTTGTAGGATCCTCTGCAAATTAAATCCATCTGAACCAAGAAAGGGTTCAATTCTGCTCCAAGGAAGGGGAAAACAGAGTATCTAGGAAGCGACTGTATGAGTTGCAAAGGGACAAAATAGAATGGAAACAACTGTCATTGGAAGGAAGTACAAATTATAATGAAAATATAATCCATTTTATTACCTAAGGAATTTCAATTGAGAGACTGAACCCTGAATAGTTCACGATTTTCCCCATCTTACTTAAGCACAACATCATGCAGTTTTAATACCATCATGAGATTTCTCTATATTTCCTGCTCCAGAAGCAGACCTTTTCAAAAAGGCCTTTATCCCAGTCCCTGATAAAGCTTTCATTTGCCTCTATTTCTTACAGGTTATTCAGTTTTTTGGGACTCAACACAACAATTACATTATCTGTTCATCCCAGTTGGGTTGCTTCATTCTTATATGGATTGATAATATCCGGCGCCATTATTTCATTAGTGTTATTCAGAGCAGAGATTATTTTCAATTACCAGCATCTAGAGGGCAGTACAATGGGCAGAGTCTGAGATTGTAATTCAGGGATATCAAACTTGCAGCCTGTGGACCAGATGCATAACTTGCTGACCATGCCTATGCCCGGTTTAGCAAAGGGGGGGGGAGGTTGCAATACGTCACCTGACGCTGCCATGACACCGCGAGTTTGACACCCCTGTTGTAAGTGTACAATTTTTATGATGTTTGAATGAGTTCATCGTTTTCTCCAGTTGTGTACTCAATTTTTGTAATGTTAGAAGTAAAATACAAGAGACATATGATAAAAGCAATCAAATCTTCCCAGAGACTATATGTTTGGATGATAAGATGAATTGTGTTTATCAATATTCTTTCAGCTAAATAACTAAGAAAGTTGAGTCTTCTTTTTTTTTTGCATTTGCATTTGCATTTGCTCCTCAAATAACTGTCTATATTGGGTTTTTTTTGCATTTAGCTAGTTTTCTTTCCTTATCATGCAGTAATTTAAAATAAACATTCCCTCTGAATAAAACTGGAGGAGTTGTCAGCATGTATTGTGAATTTGCCTCCCACTGAATTCTATCAGCATACATGCAGGACATTAGTTCCTTAGTGATTTATTACTTTCTTAAATACAGAAGCACTTTCAAATAAAAAATATAGCAAAGAGAAGGAGATAGTATCTTTACATCAGCACAATAAGTTTTAAAAAGAACTCAAGGTTTATCATCTTGCTGCCCAAGGCAACAGTCTTGACACTTCAATGATGACAAATACACTCTTTTGGTGAAACCAAAAGAGACACAAGTTGAGAGGCTTTATCTGCACAAGGTAAGAATATACCAAAAAGTAAGAAACACATTTAACAGAAGTCTGAAGGTGAATACCTGGGAATCAGTTCAGTAGTGGGTTGCTACCGGTTCACCCCAGATTGTGCAAACTGGTAGTGGCGGTGGCTGGAGGCTCCACCCACCCGCCCGGACACTTCTGCGCATGTGCAGAAGCAGCACATGCGCACGCACGAGCAAACCAGAAGCAGACTAAATTGAAACCCATTACTGAATCAGTTGAGTAGTTCCTTAGGCTCTACAAGTGCATGACCCATTAATGTATTTTCATTGTGGTTTCTCTCAGCTACAGAAAGGAAGTTCCATAGAAGATTAATAACATGATAACATCCCCTTGTGATTTGTATTTCTGTATCATGGATCAAAAACTGTCTTCTATTTACATTTTTTCAGCATCCCATTTTCTTCCCACCCATCCCCCATTTGTTACTGCTCTCTAAAGAACTTCTCTAGACAAGAAGATGAGGGGAAAGCATATCGTTCAAGAACGATTGCTTTGACTCAGATCAGACAATGAGCAGATTTTTTTCAAAAGGAAAGAAAGATGAGAAAATACATATTTATGTATTTATCTGCAAAAACAGATCAAGGTATCTTTGCCTACTTGAATTGTTTATTTTCTTGGATTTAGATTTGCTTTAAATATAATAAATGATAATAATATAAACGAAAGTGAAGAGGATACCTTATGGCTGATGGCGTCTGGGGACCCGGAGTGAGGCACCTCTGGCCTAAAAGCAGACACTTCTTAATCCGTAAGAAAGTGCAAGCAAGCAAACAAGAGTCAGCCTGCCAAGTTTTGAAATGTGATATGCAATTGAGTCTTCGAATATTATATACACTTACCATAATTTTCACATGCATAAATATATTTTCTACACAATTATAGAATTTCAGATTTTCAGTGGGAATACTGATATCCGCTTTGTAACAGTTGGTACCTAACCATGGGATAACTTCAGTGATGGGTTGCTCCTGGTTCTGTCCAGTTCTTGCGAACCAGTAGTAACGGCGGCGGGATGCTCCGCCCACCCACCTGCATATCATCATGAACGATCTGCACATGTGCAGAAGTTCGCACACTTGCTCCCGTTGCGAACCGGTAGCAGAGGTAAGTAGAAACCACCCCTGGATAACTTGTAAATATACATATATGATAATGCAAACGTTTCAGTGTATATGCTTCTCTCAATCCCCACTTTTTAAAAAAGAAACGTTTATGTGAAATAAAAGTTTGTAGAGGTTCTTAGTTATCCAGGTCATGGCTGTCCCAAAGGTGCTTTTTCAGGAGGCAACTGGACTTCCCTGTTTTTTTCTTTGAAAACTTCTCATCCAAGAAGCTTCTTCAGCTCTGACAGGATAGTGGGGAATGGAATGGAATATATATTTATGTGAAATAACTTTCTCTCCCTGTCTCTGTCTCACTCTCAGAAACTCTTCATAAGTGAATCTTGGTGGGGTTGTTTTGTTTTGTTTTTGTTTTTTCTAATATATTAATGTTTTTTCAAAACCAAGTAAAGCTGATTTAGATGGCTGACCTGATATATCCCTAAAACTTTATTTATTAAATAAATCAAACTCAGTATTTGTACTCTGTAAGTGATTCTCTTGATCCATTTGTTTTGTACTTGTATCTTCCCACAGGAAGCCACTTATAATAATAGGTAGCTCTTTACCACTGTTTTGTCAAAGCTTTGAAAATGTTAAGTGATCATTCTAATCACTTTAATTAATGGGTAGCATTTGGAATAAAAGTCTACGGTGTGCAAAGAAGTATGAGAAAATGCAAATGTGAAAAGAATTGAGATAAGCCACTATTTTAACCCTAACCCCTTCCCTTTGTGATGGAAATAGTATTATAAGCATACTAATATTAGGGATTTTTTTTTAACAAAAGTATTCTCTGGAAAGTAAAGCTTCAACTGAGGCTAAACAAATAATGAATCCAAATTAATTCATTGTAGCTGCTTTTCTCTTTTGTTACAGCTAGCGGGCATGATATTCCACAAAAGAAAAATGTTTCCTTCTAGGTCATAAACATTTCACAGTACAATATGTGAGGCTTAGCACATAGCAAATATTTATGGCTATGGGACAATTAGAGGAAATATGAAAACCAATTTTGCACAGCCTAAGTTTCTTATTACTTTCATTCCACAAAATCTTTTATCTTTGCAGCTCCAGAACAAAGTAGAAACTGCTTGCTAGAGCAAAGGGATAAGATTCAGAAGAAGAGTGGGGGGCAGAGAATGCATAAAGGGTAATCATTTCTTTTGAAACATATTTTTCATTATTATTATTATTATTATTATTATTATTATTATTATTATTATTATTGATACAGAGCAACTGCTGATATGATTGGACTTGTCTATTGATTGAAATGTCTAAGATGCTTTAATATTTCACTTTTTGTAATTAGGAACATTTTGATTCACATATACTCTTAAATATCTCCCCTCCATAGTTAAGCTGGTTTCCAACAGAATAACAGAGTTGGAAGGGACCTTGGAGGTCTTCTACTCCAACTCCCTGTTCAGGCAGGAAACCCTATATATCATGAAAAGAATGCCTGCATCTATCCAAGATTTATCACCTCTAAAACCCTCTGTGAAAATAGAAGTATAGTGTTTTCTTAGCCTTCTCCCAATTTACATTTTGCCACAGAAGCCAAGTGCCTGGGATGTGAGCCTCCTTATTTGGGTGAGCATTTCCGCAGTATTTGATACTGCTTACCACAATATTCTTCTGCCTGGATTCACTCCTCTGGATTTGGGGAGCACAATGATTCTGATACTTCCATTACAGCAGGTAGCATGGATGGCTTTCTTGCCACTATATTTTCTGCAACTTCTGTATGAAGCTATTGGAAGATGTTATTCATACTTGCAGCTTTGTCTTTCTTTTTCACCTACTTGTTCAGAGAAATTATGGGGCTTCTGAAACTGTTGTACTGTCATGTATGAGGGTAAACAAGTTGAAATATATAGGTTGTATTTGGAAAGTTACCTAACCTGGCTAGTAAAAGAGGTTTTAAATGGATTACATTCCTGCTAAAGATCAGGCATACAGCTTGAAAGTGTCCTTGGAGATGTTGGAAAAACTCAGCTGCTCACAATAACCAGGAATCATTCTTATCAGCTTAGGTATTTCATAGAAACTTTATTTAGAACCCTAATTAGCATAGGTATATTAAACCCCTTCAAATTAAATTTAAACTAGTTCAGATGATGCAGATTAAGGGTATCCAGATGATGGTGGAAGATAATAAATCTAGACCAATTGTGCATTTATGAAATCAGCTGACACACTTCAAAGCCTAATTCAAAGTGGTGTTATGAATGCTAAATCCTAAATGGTTGATATAAATATCTACCTTCAGTTACATGATCATGTCTGCCCACAGCTGAAATCTGAGGCAAATTTATTTTTTCTATGTCCTTATACAAACTGCAAGGTCCACAGTGGTTGGATTTATGTATTGCTGTATATCTTGTGTTGAAGCCAAGAATTCTAGATGCTAAAATATACCCAAATAATAGGGTTCAGCTTATCCATAGATGGGCTTATCTGCAAGTAGATATATATTTTTAAAAACCTACATATCCTATATATTCCCATAGTATAAGCCCATCCACAGCTAAATAGATCCTCAAATTTTCATCAAAATATCATGAAAATATGGGTCAGTTTATCCATGGGTAATGCATTTTCATGGTGGTTTGATTAAAAATTTGAGGGTCGGTTTATCCACAGATAGTTTATATGCATGTATATACAGTCTGCTGTGTCATAATGTATTCTTCTGTTAGATTAACAAGATGTATGGATCAGCCCCTGCAGTTTGTAAGCTTTGGTTTATGGAAGAGGTGCTAGGTTTAAGCTCCTTGAGATTCATATGATCTTTTGATCAGCCTTCATTGCTTCTCCAAAAATTAATTGTGATCTTAATTAGATAAAAGGGAAAGTTATTAAAAAGATCAGGTATGATATTACTTATATGAAACTAATTAAATTACATTTAAATGCAAATTATACTGCATTAAACTTATGTTTTCTCATGCTCCATTTAAATCTCTGGCCTGATCCCATCTTTTTTGGGGGGGAAGGAATAGTTCCTGATATGCTACACAATAGGCATTTCAGCCTGAAAAAGTTATGCACTTTTGGTTTATGGTTTAGCATAATGTGTGGACCCACCTAATTGTGGCATTCAACGAACTATTATTAAATAAGTCATGGTTTAGCACAATGCATGAATCCAGCCAGTTTCATTTAAATAAACCTTGCAACTCTTTCTTTTAGAATTGCTTTTGACTAATGTGCTAAATTGTTTATAGGCTTGTATGCCAAAATATTTTTCTCCTCTTACATTATTTATAAACTGATGTCTTTTAATTTATTATGCTAGCAACATATTTCACTTTGAGAGGGTGTGCTCTAAAAAAGCAACTATAAACTTACACACACATACACACAAACATTTTAAATGCCATTGATTGGTTCTTTTGTACACAACCAAGCAGATTAACTGCTTCTTTAGACTGTTGGTCAGACCACATTAAAAAGATTTTTTTAAAAAAGGTCCTTCAAAATCTATTAATGAAAATCACTGTAAAACACCCTTTGTTTTAAGATTTCTTGATAACAATTTCCAGTATAAATTGGGCTACTGAAGAATAAATATTCTAGAAATCAAGTGCAAACTTCCATCTAGAGTTTAATAAAGCTAAAAAAAATGTAAAAGTATTTGCAACAGTCTTTCAAAAGTAAGATCAGCATGGCTTTAGCAGATATGCTGGGAGCTACAAATGAAATATATTTGCTGTGCCCAAAGAAAAGTGTTTTGGGTAGAACAAAAAAAAAATCACAGTTTCTGCTTATATTTCTCCCTATAGAACTAACATGTATGGATACACACACAAATACTAATTTTGCCAAGCATTTTCTTTGTCCAAAAGAATAGTGTTTGCTTTATTCAATTACCTCAGACTACGTGCCCTGCCAAAAGAAATAGAGAATGTTACCATGGAAACCAACAAAAAAAAATCAGCCAGCTGTTACAACTGATGTAGCCTTTCTATCCTAACCACCCAATTTTTTTTTGTGACCAGCTATACAGGAAAAGAAATGTTAGAGGATGCTTAGGGAATATTGGGAATTTTTTTTCTGAAAAAAAAAATGTTGAATCCAGTATGGGGAATTATTTGTGTTCTGCTCCATGGAAGATGCCCATTTTTCTCTAGTCTTCTGTGTTCTCTCCCACTCCCACATTCACAACACATAAAACAAACCTATAATTTGTAAACATGTTCCTTGTTGCAGAACATTGCTTCATCACTGGACCACACACACACCTTCCCTTTTTCACCCACAAATTCCCAACCACTATTGACAAAGACCATTTTTTATTCCAAAATGCTGATTTAGCAATTTGTTCTGATACAGCATTTTTCTCATTTTGGGGTCAATAGAACTCCACCTTATTCTGCCATATTCTGTGCCTAAACTTGCTGACTGAACAAGCCCTGTCCTTTCTCTTTTCATTAAATATTCTTCACTGCTGCTGAGGCCTGATTACCCTCGAGATCTTCTAAATGACAGGTTTTCTATCCTATCTCGCTTACATTAATCACCATTAAAAATGACTCCTCAGCCAGTTACTGCATTACAACTGAAGCAGGGTTTAAGCACAGTCCGTTGGGCAAATGCAAAGAAATGTATTACCGGTATATAATATCTCTCTGAGAATCAATATCTAAAAAGCACGTTTTGATAGAAAATTCGAATGTAAGAAGAATTGTAGCCCAGAGAATTTTCTACAATGCCACATGAATATTAGCTAGTGTTTGCAAGTGTGTTCTTTAGGATTAAACGTTCACTTAGAAGTCAACCTCAATCTCCTCATGGCTGTTAAATGCTAGGATGATTGGAAATGTGCTATTAGCATTTTTGACGCAAATAATAAGTGGCAACAATAGAATTTAATGCAGGTACTGTAAGAGAGAAAAGATTAGCACTAAAACAACCTTATTCAGCAAGTGTTGTCAGTTGACAGAACAGTCCTGTAAGACCTTTTCATTCAAGTCTTCCTGAGTTCACTGGTTTTCATTCTTAAAAACATGTTTTGGTTTGTTTGTTTGTTTTGTTTTGTTTGTTTGTTTGTTTATATGAGCCAGTTTGGTGTAGTGGTTAAGGCATAAGGATGAGCTTGGGTCAGTTATTTTCTCTCAGATCTAGGAAAGAGGCAAGGACAAACCACTTCTGAAAAATCTTGCCAAGAAAACTGCAGGGATTGAACAGACAATCTCTAAGAATTGGACATGATTGAATGGAAGATGGAAAATATGTACTTATTTACTTATTGTTTTGTTTGATTTATATGGCCATCCATCTCACCATAGTGTCAATGGGCAACTCACACAGTTAAAAAACAAAAACCAACAGTAAAAATAAAATATAGTCAAGGTTTTTTAAAAAAACCCAACAATCCAGCTGGGATTAACATAACCATCTGGGCTCTAAATGAGAATCCAACCCCCTAAACCCAAGTTATTATGTTAATATACATAGGCTGCAATCCAATGCAGTGTTATAAACTCAATGAATAATCCCTTTAATGAATAGCATTAGGAAATTCCACACCTTACTTTCACCAGTCAGAATATAAAATGCTGTGCAAACAAAAGGATGGGAAAGAAAGACTGCAGATCTGTTGTTGAAAAATACAGATTTCTTTGAAGATTAAATGTTGCTTGGACAATATGTTTGGCCCTTTCATAGGACTAGGGGACTTATTTCTCTGTTGGGTTGTAGGAATTCTCTGAGCCTGGTTTTTCAATTGCAGATGTTTCACTCCCTGTTTCGGTAAGTAGTTAAGTGTTTGGACAAGCTTTGAAAACTCCTACAACTCAACCCTAGAACCCTATGTTCTCCTCCAATGTTCCTTTCTATGTTTTACATTCTTCTCCATGGGTTACTTCTTTGATTGCTGTTCTTGAAATGAGTCCTACCCATTTTGGAGAGAGAAGCTTCTGCAGGAATAGATATACAAAAGGTATACTGCATATGAAAATCCATACTGTATGCAATGTGTCACTGGCATATTTGGCAGGGGAGGAAATCTTTAGGGATTGGTTTCAGGTATAAATGACAACTTTGGCTTGGCTTGGCTTGGCTTGGCTTGGCTTGGATTCTAGACATCACACAAGATTTTTGTGTTTCTAATCAGTATCAGGGTGCTATTTAGCAGGTTCTGACAGTAGTGGAAATTTTGAGTAGTTCGGATACCACCTCTCCTGGACCCAAAGTGTGGGGGGGAATGGAGATTTTGCAATATCCTTCCCCCAGGAGTGGGGAGGGAATGGGGATTTTGCAGGATCCTTCCCCTGGAGTGGGATGGGAATGAGATTTTGCAGTATCCTTCCCCTGCCACACCCACCAAGCCACACCCACAGAACCAGTAGTAAAAAAAATTGAATTCCATCACTGCTTCTAATGTGTCTTCTGTCCATTCTTTCAAGGAGGAGAATCATCTTAAAACTGGAGTGATGTTCCTTTCAAATAAATGCAAACAATATATCTCACACTGAAGCTGTCTATGTGTTAAGATACAACTTCCATAATTTGCAGCCAGCTAAGTCATGTTAACTGAGAATGTGAGCAGTTGTATTCTAAAAGATTAGGGAAGACTGTTGTAAATCAAATGCATATGTAGGCATATCCAAAAATCTAATGTCTGTATTTCAATAGACCTCATTCAAATCAAGCATGATATACTATAGTTGTCATGGAGTGAAATGCATTTCCTATTTTTATGTAAATGCAGATATATTATGCGTCATGCAAACTTTTGGTATATAGAATATACGAATTGCACAGCTGCTGGAAAATTGATGTGTGTTACCGTCTACATAAACATATGATTATATTTGCATAATAATATATTTTAAAAGATAGAAAAGAAAGAAAAGAACTATAGTATTTATCTTTGAGATGGCATATATGCTAGAGAATGAAATTACTTCCAAACTCAAAATAAAGTAATTTGAGAGTTTCACAATAACAAGATTATGACAAAATCAACTTGTGTTTAAGCTGCATGAAGTGCCTTCTGCATTCATCCTAATTGTCCTCCAAAATTTGACATCCATGCATTGATGTTTACCAACCTTAGATAGATAGGTAGGTCATAGATGGATAGGTAGGCATGCATGCATGCAGGCAGGCAGACATTAACTAGGATCTAGGATGCATGCCTTCTGCTCTTTGGAATAGCATTCCCTCGTGATTCAGATGTTTCCAACTCTGTTGGCCATTCAAAGGGATAGAAAGGTCTGGTTTCTTCCTCCCACCCCACCCCACCCCACCCCACCCCTGCATTGGGAGATAGAATTGCATGAACCTGTTCTGAAATTGCTTTGAATTGGAATATGTTCAGTTTAGCCTCACTTATTCCATTTTGGTTTCTCTGATTTTATTAGTTAGTTAGTTAGTTAGTTAGTTAGTTAGTTAGTTAGTTAGTTGGTTAGTTAGCAAGCAACAAGTACAAGGAAACAAGTAACAGTATAGACATAGACATAGTCACATGAAAAAAAATTGGCACAAATAAAAGGATATAAATAGGCAAAACATAGCCATAAACATATAAAATGATTATATATAAATAGGAACAGTAGGACAGGGATGGTAGGCACGCTGGTGCACTTATGCATGCCCCTTTAGGGACCTCTTAAGAAACGTGAAAGGTCCATGGTAGACAGTATAAGGTAAAAGATATGGGGGTTAAAGAGACTAACAACAGGATCAGGTAGAGTGTTCCAGACATTTACTACTCTATTGCAGAAGTCATATTTCCTACAATCAAGATTACAGCGAATTACATTGAGTTTGAATCTATTGATAGCCCTTGTGTTATTACGGTTGAAGTTTATTTATTTATTTATTTATTACATGTATTTATATGCCGCCATTCTCCCGAAGGATTCAGGGCGGTGAACACAAGTTAAGAAACAAGTACAATAAAATAATAATTTAATCCAAATAATTAATTAGTAGTAAATAATAAAGCCCGGAATCAGTCTCAGCCTATTTGTTTGAAAAGCCAAGTCTTCAAGTCCCGATGGAAGGAGTGGAGATCAGGAGCCATCCGGAGCTCAGTAGGTAATTCATTCCAGAGGGTGGGAGCACCCACAGAGAACGCCCTACCCCTGGGCACAGCAAGGTGACATTGGCTCGCCGTCGGAACCCTGAGGAGAGCGGCCCTATGTGAGTGAACAGGACGGTGAGAGGCAGGCAGGAGAAGGTCATGCAAATATCCCAGAACTAAGTCATGAAGGGCCTTATAGGTGAGGACTAGCACCTTGAAGCGAACCCGGAGAACCACTAGTAACCAGTGCAGCTCACGCAGGAGGGGTGTTATATGGGAGTCACGAGGGGCTCCCATAACAACCCGTGCAACTGCATTCTGGATCAGCTGGAGTCTCCGGGTGCATCTCAGGGGCAGGCCCATGTAGAGGGAATTGCAGTAATCCAAGCGGGAAGTAACCAAGGCATGAGTGACTGTGCGAAGGTCATCTCGGTCCAGGAAAGGGCGCAACTGGCACACCAGGTGAACCTGTGCGAAGGCCCCCCTGGTCACAGCCGTTAGATGGTCTTCTAGGGATAGCCGAGCATCCAGGAGGACACCCAAGTTGCGAGCCCTATCAACGGGTGCAAGTTTTTCCCCATCTATCAAAAGTGATGGAGCCTCTGAAACCCGAGATGCCGGCATCCACAGCCACTCAGTCTTAGAGGGATTGAGTTTGAGTCTGTTTCTGCCCATCCAGGCCCGTACCTCCTCCAGGCAATGGGACATCATGGAAAGGGCATCTCTGGGGTGGTCTGGGGTGGAGATGTATAATTGGGTATCATCAGCATATTGATATCTCACCCCAAAGCCACGAATGATCTTACCCAGTGGCTTCATATAGATGTTAAAGAACAGGGGGGAGAGAACCGACCCCTGAGGCACCCCACAATTAAGGGGCCTCGGGGTGGATCTCTGCCCTCCCGCCCATACAAACTGAAAGCGACCCGAGAGGTAGGAGGAAAACCACCGTAAGACAGTGCCTCCCACCACTAACCGCACAAGTCGCTGCAGTAGGATATCATGGTTGATGGTATCAAAAGCCGCTGAGAGGTCAAGTAGGACCAGGATGGAGGAACAACCCCCATCCTGAGCCCGCCAGAGATCATTCACCAGAGCGACCAATGCCGTTTCCGTGCTGTGACTGTGTCAGAAGCCTGATTGGTATGGGTCAAGGTATTCCGTTTCCTTCAAGAATTGTGAGAGCTGTTGAGCCACTACAGTCTCAACAACCTTCGCGATGAAGCGAAGGTTGGAGACGGGAGGATAGTTATTAAGTGAGTCTGGATCCAGGGAAGGCTTCCTGAGGAGAGGTCAAACCACCGCCTCCTTAAGAGGTTAAGTTAAAGTACTCATTAACAGGTAGGACAATCTTGTAGGTAGATAATCTTGTGTACTAAGCTTAGGTTGGAACATAGATGGCATAGTTCAAGGCTATCCAGGCCTAAAATTTCAAGCCTGGTGGTATAGGGAATTTTATTTCAAGCAGAGGATTTGAGTACTCTTCTAGTAAAATATCTCGTAAAATACTATAAAATGTTTTATAGTTTCAATGTCATGTAAGCTTCCCAGAATAATCATTTGTCAATTGGTCACCTAAATAATTTAAAGAGAATAACCAATAAATGATAGACAGTAAAGACATGTATAAAAATAAGGGGAGGACAGAATGGCTACGGAGAATACCATTTATTCTTTCTTAACAACTTCCAGTTTACCCATTTCCTTAATGATATCTTAATCCTTTGGCCACTGAGAATCCATACTGATGCAAAAGAACACAGATGGAATAACTAAGAGGTTAAGCTGGGCATTCTGAAGATAGAACAAAACTGCTGTAGACTGGAAGCAAAGAGCAAAAGACAGGAGAAGGCTAGAAAAATGTTAGCCAAAGAGTCAGAAGTAATATTTTTGGCAGTGAAGGGTTTGCAATTAAATGTGTTGGGTTTCCCTCGTACTGCTTAAGGTAGAAGCAATTTTCTACTCTTGGCATATGAACTGCTCTCATCCAGAAGTTAGTTCTCCTTCTGAGTGTCATTAACACAAGAAAAAAAAATTAAAAGGTAAGGCAGAGCTACAGAGTCTTCTTTAAGTTTAGTCTGAGTCTTAATGGCTACCTGGACAATTCCATAGACTTTTGTTCAGAAGTGGCTTGCCAATATTTTTTTCCAGGGTGTCATCAAGAAATACACAAACCAAAAGATACCACTCTTGTTTTCTTCCTGTTCTTGGCTCTAACTTGTTTCCTGGAAATAAAGTGGTAACCTCTATCTAACATTAAATATATTTTAAAATTATTGTTTCAACTTCCTTCAACTTCAACTTCTGAAGAAAAAGAAGATGCTTAAGTCCCTCCTTTAAATTATATTCCTGATCAGAATTGGGAACTTGTATCTATTTCTAGCCAGAAAATATCAACCAGTTCCTATATATTTCTATTTGCTCACAAACTGGTGTTTCTAATTGCAAACCAGAAGCTGTTAATGAATAGAAAGTGCAAGATCCTAGTTCAGACTGGGTGGGAGCACAATCTAAATCAGGATACCCTATGGCTGTTTTTTCATCCCAATGTGAGGTGATGGCTATGTAAGTCTTGTCCAGGAAGTCTCTGAGAACCAGACATAATTGAACTGAAGAAAAAAATATTAAAAGCAATATGACCATCATATTAATTCTTCCATTTTTCCCTCTATTATATTTCTAAATAAGTGTTTAAAACAGAATGTTTAAAGAGAATGGAAACCTTAAATAACACTGGACAGAGAAGACCAGAGAGAAAATAGAGTAGAACTACCTCCCTAGGTGATCTTTAAAAGCTAAGTAGGATTGTACTTGGTTAATATTTGGATGAGAAACCACTAGGAAATCCCAAGGTATGGACCAGACTGAGAAGTTGAAAAAAAAAATTCCTGGAAAAAGATTATGACAAATTATTTCTATTCTGTTACCATGAAAAGAATAAATGGATACATTCAGGAAGATATCAGAACTTTCATTTTAGAGCAAAATAGTCAAAAAGATTGTTGGCTGATGAAGCAGGAATTAAGAACCAAGAGAGATGTGATTTGGCAGACATTGAAATTTTAAAATGCTAAGCAATCAAATAGTTCATATATGAACCAAATTAGATTTAGCACTTCATACAAAAATTATACACACTGAGATTCCAGATTATAGTACTTAAGGTCACAAGTGTTCTCCATCAGCTTTTGCACAAAAGCTTTGGGAATATTGTTATCTTTGTGTACTGAAGCCAAAGGCAGCAGTGTTGTAAGGCTGGGGTTAACGTATGTTGATGTTTCTATCATAGGCCACCAATGCTTTCAGTATATGTCCATACCCACTGGACATACATCATCTGTTGATTGAATCTTGACTCTTCATTTTCTGGCTGCCTCCCAGTAATTCATGTCTACTTTGGGGACAGCTGATGTAGTGATTACTCTCAGGCTAAGGCTGAATCCATTTCAGACCTCTCAAGCGGCAGAATTCCAGGAAGTAATGGGACCAAAAAAATAAAGTGTGGCTAGCTGGCCCAGCAAAAAGGCAAGAGAAACAAAAAGAACAGGAAATCAGCAGAGTGGAAGTGATGGTTGAACAATTATCATGTTATGTTTCAAGCGCAGAAGAAAAAGATAAGCTACTTTTAAATTCAGTAACGGCATTTATAGAAACCTATATATCCATCACAAAACGGAGCAAGAAACAGTAACCAAAAATGTATTTATTTATTTGTTAAGTTGGATCTCCCACTTTTTGTTCAAAAGCAAAAGCCAACACATATGAGGTGTCCTCCTCCAATTTTTCCCTGCAACAAACCTGTTTGGTAGATTGGATTGAGAGAGACTGACTTGTCCAAGGTCACTTTGTAGTTGAGGATATCTTGAATTTTAGTCTCCTTGCATCTGTCAAATTCCTCAACCACTATATCACATTGGTGCTATCAAATTAAGGGTATCAGATAGGATAAAAAAAAGGAAATGCAGCTAAATCTGATTTCACTATATCTCTGTGTATCTTTCTATTTTTGGAGATTATCTATCATAACCCATATACAGTTTCAATGTTTCTTACTCTTTGTTAAGCTTGCCATCTCTATCTTTTTGAGAATCCCAGCTCCATCCAACCATGATTTATTCAGTTCTCATTCATCCTTCCTTCATATTTCATTTTGCAATCCAATCCTCCTTTATTCTTTTCTTATGACCAAGTCATCTCAAGTCTCTCACTACTGTATTCAATCCATATTTCATTCACTACCCATTCATTCTTCATCCTATCTTCACTTTTTACCACAAAACTTTTTTTAAAGAAATCAATTCCCGCTGCATTCAACTTATTTTCATGCTTCCCCTGACATTATCCAACTCTTACCTCTTTATAACAAATTGTATAACAGCACAGTTTGTACACCAATCTTTTCTTCTTTTGACATTCATTCCTCATCACAAACTCTACAATGCCAACTATCTTACTACTAGCATTTTCATGTCTTAAATGTTTTCCATTCATTTCCCTATATTTATTTAACATTGTACTGACTTACAGGTAGTCCTTACTTCATGACTGGTTGCTTAACAACCATTGAAAGTATGACAAACTTCAAAAAAAGCTACTTACAACCCATCCTCAAAGTTACAACTGCTGCACCCACGGTCATGTGATCTCATTTGGGGCACTTGGTAACTGACTTGCACTTACACAACCTGTGTTTATGTGAATGTGATTGGTTACTTTTTTGCCACTTGCTGGCAGAAAATAACAAAAAATACCTACGCTACTGAATATGATGGATTTGCTTAAGGATCACATGGTTCACTTAATGAGTGCAATGACTTGCTTGATGACTGTTGTAAAAATAGTCATAAAATCTAGATAGGTCACATGGTGGCCCATTTAAAGATCACAATGACTAACAACCCAAATTCAAGTCTCAATTGTGATCATAAGTCAAGAACTACTTGTAGAAATACACCTAGTTACTTTACTTGTCTGAAATTTATGAATAACTTGCCATTGTTCTTTCCATTTTGCCTGTTAAGCTCACCAACATGGTCTTCGATGATTAATTTTCATACCCACGTCCTTACTTGTATAAACTATCAAACATTTGCTACAGATTATTTGGATCTTCAATGAATCACCCAATACAAAAGCACCCATATATTGATGTTGTAGAAAAATGCCTAAATAATCAGGAACCAAAGCAATTTGAATTACAAAATGTTTTTTTATTTGGCATGTTGGAACTATAATGATCATTGGGCTTCTCTCCAAAGAATTGCAGAAGGGCCTAAACAGAGCAAAATTACAGGTTACATGTGTTTGGTTTGTTACATCACATACAAAAGATAAAGATAATATTGTAAAACACAGCATGAACGCTACACAAGAATACCTTTAATACAGTTTTGGGGGTGACCTTACTATGGCATGTCTACATTTCTTCATACTATCAAAAATCAACCTCATTAGATACTCTCGTCTATCAACATTCTATAAACAATATATATATCCTCTTTTCACACCATTCTATTCATACTCTAAGGAAGGACAATAGTCTAGTTTTTAATATAGTTCATGAAGGAACTATTTTTAAATGAAGAAAATTCTGAGTAACATAAATGAATTAAACCTCCATGCCCCAACACACCTCTACAAACATTCTTACACATGTATTCTTAAATACATTAAGCAACCAAGGGAACATTGCCCATCTCGGTCTTCATTCCTGCTTAATATTAACCAAATGAAGGCAAATATAATATTAACCATTTGTTAAGCATTCCATTTATTCCCACACGTGCTTTATTTCCATCATAGACCATTTTTTATCAATAATCAAACTTCAACTCCATATTCTCATGGAAGATTCCATAATTCAAGCTTATACACTTTCTCTAAATCAACAAATGTTCAAGAAATCTTTAATGACTGGCTAGAGAGCAAAAAATCTCATCTGCACACAGACCATGCCAGGCACAAAGCTACACTGCTCTTCTTAAATTTTATCCATTGTGACACTTCATACACTTTCAATCAGAAATGTGCCAAATACTTTCCAAGGCAACTTAACAAACTAATCCTCCAGTGGGTTATGATAATACAGTGTTATTTCAGCCTTCAGGCATAGCTGCAGTCTTTACAAACACCATTTAAGTCATACAGTCACTCCATAAACAAACCACACCCATATTTGTCCTTTCCATTTTTCAACATTCTCAGAGTATTTACAATTTCTTTTTCATCATTTTCCCCTTTATAGGAAGGGGACACTACAATTTATAGGATTAGTTTCACCCTCTAATGTATTATTCCTGTGCAAATCTGTAAAATATATGTTCCATCATTCCCTTACTATAGTTTCATCCCAAATAATTTTATCACTTTTATTTTTCATTCAACTCAAACTTCTTGTTTAATCTTTTCCATTCAAAAATAATTTTATTTTCAGTAATTCCAGTATTCTCTTTTTGAATTTTAAACTTCCTTTGTTTTGTTTGATTGGATTCTTTGGAATTCTCTTTTTCTTTTAATATACATTATCTAATAACTTACTTTGATACCCCACCTCCTTTATTAATTCTCTGATATGAATTGCTTTCAGCCATGTTGCCCTGTACAAACCTTAGACTGTTGCGAAGAAAAAGCATGGCAATTACAGGTCTGAGTAGTTTACTGGTGAGTTGTAAATCTTCCCCCAGTAACTGAGGCAGTGTTAATGGGTGGTAATTTAGATAGAGAATAAAGATTTAGAGAGTTCAGTGAGTGGTTACTTGCTTGCCTTATGTCAAGAGATCTCCAAGTCTATAGGTCAAGTGTCAGAAAATTCCACAGAAGCTGGTCCAAAAATCAAGCCAAACAACCAATTACAGGACAAGAAGCTTAAGGAATTGGCACAGGATATTACAAGAGTACTAGCCATAAAGCAAAAGAATTGTTTCAGAAGAGTGGAAAGGGTCAGAAGCACATAGCCAGAGCTCCTAGCTTGGCTTAATTAGAGGAGTTGTTACCCCCTTTTCTCCAGAAGCCATGCTAATCTCTGTTGGTTGGCTCTCTTTAGCTGGTAGTATGATTTAGGACTTGGCGTTCTCCCAGAAAGAGGCTCTGGCTCTTTACTCTTAGAATCAATGGCTGCCTGTGCTGGGTCAGACACATCACTCACAGGTGCCTGACAGCCTTTTGCAACTTGGACTGCAAGCCGAGACTCTTTATCCTCTGAATCAGAGGAGTCAGAAGACTTCACAACACACAACCACTTTCACCACATCATTCTACCAAGTATCGTTTTTCACATTTCACATTAGCATAACTCCACACAGCCTGGGGCAATCCATGACATAATTCTGTCTATCCTGTTCCAAGAATATCAACCTTCCATTTCTTCTGTTGGGGAATTAATATATCTCCTTACAATTTTCAAACACAATTCATATTTCCAGCAGTCGTTCTACTCTCACTCTGATTTGTTTCACTTCTTTCCTTTTCTTTCATGTCCACTTCTTCTCCAAGATCCACTTTTAACACTACCCCAAAAGTGCCAGTTTCACACTCAGGACACATTCATTTATGCATCATAATCTTTCATCATAAAATGATCCAATCAGTCATGCTTTTTTATTTATTCCTTTTCCATGTGAAAAGGAAATATGAATAGACTTTGGCTTAAGCCATTTTATTCAAAACAACTCTTTCTTTGAACAGATACTTATCAATCAGCATTTCATTCATTTTTGGGTTTCCAAATGGCCCAATCAGTTTTGCTCTACTTTCTCATCCATTTGTTCACTTTGCTCAACAGGATAATCATCCCCAACCATCCACTCTTGGCTTGATCACATTCATTTTGAAATTGCACAATTTCCCCCAAAATTCATTCCTAGTTTTTCAAGCACTCATTGGATTCAACGGCTTCACTCCTTCTGGACTCAAAGGAAACCATGTCCATTTAAATCAGTTTTTCTTTAACTTGAGTTATAAGGGGAAAATAACAAAACTCTTGTCAGCGTCACTCTGCTATGGAAAAATAATCTAAGTTAAATTGATTGTTCAAATAATACTTTTACATTTGTTTGGCTCGCTATCTCCCCTTTTTCAAACATTGCTTACTTGTACACTGTCACCTCCTTGAACTTCAGGATTAAGCATGGATCTAAATAAATGCTGTGGTTGATATCAACGATTACACTGTTAACATTTGTGAGATCAGACAGTCTGATATTGTGTTAATCCTCCTTTCCAAGCACTTAGACAGGTAGCATGACACTTGCTTATGCAACACTGAAAAAAGCTTCACGCTCCATTTGCCAGTATAGATTTCAGACAAAAAAAGTGGACTGCTGGCATTTTGTTTAGAAGCCAAATAAAATTCAGCTAAATTGATTGAATTTTTTCACTAACTGCATTGCTTCAGTTCCAGGACTGAAAGCAATTTCAACTGACAGGATCTTCAGTTTTGCATTTCCTGCCTGTTGCTAGGGTCTCCATCCTTTTTTTAAAAAAAAATGAGCTCATCTGATCGTGAGAATAAAAAGAAACCTGGCATGAATCCAGACAGAGCTGAGTGATGGACAAAGAGCACAGAGGGAGGTAGGAGGCAGCAGCTTAAGAAGCAAATGTTTTGATCGGGCCCAGATAGTTGTGCATTTACTAATTGGTCAGAGGTATCTGCACATACACACTAGTGTCTCCCCAGATATACTCTGATTTATCTGCATCATTTGCTTGGCGGCAATAACCTTTTATGATCTCTCTGGCCACTAGCTAGCCCTTATGGGATAGACTTTGGACATCCTCCACATGATATTTCTTCAGAGTAATTTATTTTTTTATTATTTCTAATAAACATACACAAATGTACAATATCTTAGCCATTATTAATCATTAATCATTATCTTTTGATTTTCATATTTGTTCAGTCTTCCTCCTAAAATTTTAAAGTATACTCGGGATTGCTCTTCTACCATTCCATATCTTTCTTATTTCACAACAACTCTTCCTCTCCTCCCCTCTTCCCCTTCCCTCCCTTCTTCTATTCTTTTCCAATTTCTTCTGTCCTCCTCTCCTTCCCCTTCTCTCCTTTCCCTTCCTTTCCCCCACTCCTCCCCTCTTCTTCGCTTTCTAACCTTCTCTCCTACTCTTGTTTCCCCTCCCTTTCCTCTCCTTTTCCCTTTCTTCTGTCCGTCTCTCTCCTTTCCTTTCTTCTCCCCTCTTCTTCTTATCTGTCCCTCTACTCCTCTTTCCATTCCCTCTCCATTGTTGTTTTTCTTTTCAATTCAACATATTTTCAAGATGGTGTTTGAGCAACCCTGATTCTCTATTTACATACATTTTCCTTTCAATTTCTTTTCTACCCTGTTTCCCCCAAAATAAGACATCTCCTGATAATAAACCCAATTGGGCTTTTGAGCACATGGCAATAAGGCCAAGCGCTTATTTCAGGGTTCAAAAAATATAAGACAGGGTCTTATTTTCGGGGAAACACGGTATTTTACTGGTAACCCATATATCATCATTAATGTACATTTATATAATAACACTTTTTTCATTTTTCTTCAGAATAATTTCTTTTCCAGTGGTGATCAGGCATAGGCCATTCCAACAGGCTGAAGAGCCAAGGGAAAAAAGACCCTTTTGCTTTGCACTCTGCCAACATCACCTGGCTGGAAGCAGTCCCATCAGGCTTCTTGAACTGTTCTATCCCTGGCTAGTCATGCTAAGAATTCTAATTACAAGAACTGGCCTTAAGCTTTCTTTTTTCCTTCCTTATACTGTTCCCTTCTGTGCCATGTCTTTTGGTTAGTACTCCTTGGCATAAAGCCCCTTGCTTACAGTATTTATATGTTGTTGTTGTTGTTGTTGTTTTGGAAAAGAGTGGGATTAAAAAAAAAGCTTTGTATACATAGAAACTGGCTGAGTTCATATATTCATATATTCTAAATCCTGATTAATTAACCCTAGTATACTGAATATAAGCCCAATTAGCCCAATTCCCACAGCATGCTAATTTTTAAACTGGGGATTACTAAAGCCCAATGATTGGATTTATTAAATACATTCAACTGGCGACATTTGGGTGGGAGAGCCACCTTCACATTTGGGGGTTACAAAGTGGGCAAGACACAACATATATGTAGAAAGGACAGGGTTTAGCCGGTGAGGGAGTTTGCTTTTTTCTAAAAAAAAAAACAAAAAAAAACATGTTTAACACTATACTTTTCATTTTTTCTGCTCTCAAAATGGACAGAAATTATGCTTATGCTTATTTTATCCTTCAAAATAATTAGCTGGAGAGCCTCTGAGGGGATTCAGAATTGCATGCAACTTTAGGATCACAGGCTACCAACCAAACTGAAACAAATTACACTTTCTTTAGTGCAGTATCTGAGCCCATCCTATCTGACCTTTATTAAAATCATTGATATTAATGTTTTAGGTTGTCCATCAATGCTCACATCTCTATTTCAGTGCTTTTATTACCACTATGCATTTTTCCTTGCTAACTATAACACAGTTATTTAAAATAGATTACCTATGCTGTCATATCTCAAAAAGCACCAATTTGGGGAAGGCTGAGTTTAAAACACAGAGTAAGAAGAAACTATTCATTTTCCAATCTTTTATCCTCTACCCAGTGAAATCAGCATCTCGTCCATTAAACAACTTTGTAAATGAGACCATTCTATGGATATTTCTGGTATCCATAGAAACAATCAAATCCCACATCAAACCCTGATCAAATCAGATTCTAAACAGCACAATAAATACAAACTATCTGCAGCAAAAAAACCTGCCATTTCAAGATGCACAGTTGACCAATTACCGTATTTTTCGGTGTATAAGACGGACCTTTTTACCCCCAAAAAGGGGGTGAAAATCTGGGTGCATCTTATACGCTGAATGTAGCCCCGCCCACCCTCCGGCCCCCACCCTTCAGCCATTTTCGGCCAGTTCCAAGCGGCAGGGATCTGGGTCGGGGCACAGCCTGAGGAACAACCCTCCCTCTTTGAGACAGTGGGGGGGGAATCTGCCCAGCAGCTTTGGGGAACAAGGCGGGTGCCACGATTTGTGGCTGGTCACCCCTCTGGCCACGCTGACTTCACTCCCCAGCAATATGAGGAGCAGCCGCCACTCTCTGCGCCCAGGAGCCAAGCCAAGCTGAATGGGAGCCCCTAAAGGGAAACATTCCTCCTTTCCAGCCATCGCTGCCCGTATTCCAAAATGCAAACCTCAAGAGTCTTTTTTCCTTGTTTTCCTCCCTCAAAATTAAGGTGCGTCTTATACTCCAGTGCGTCTTATACACCGAAAAATACGGTAGTCTAAGAGGCCACATCCAAAAGCTGCCCTTTCAAAAAGAAAATTAGCGGGCTTTCATTTTCTTTGTAATTGCACGAAGAGTTTTACACAAAATCAAAACACTCTTGATTTTTATGCCATGCCCATATTCATAATATTTGAAAAATTATGCTGCTCTTTCCAATTAGAGGCAGAGCTGTCAGATTGTAACTTAAACAGGTAGTGAATTAAAGTCAACCTAAATGAAATATAGCAAAGCCTCAGGTATACAAGTCTTCAATTCTCCTAATTCTCAGCCAGCCATGGCCATTATTAAATTTCAATAGATCTAAAAACTGTATCATAGCATCTCAAATTTGCCAGTAATACTTGAAAAACATTCAGTCCATCATAGACAATCATCTTGATTATATCCTAATTGAATTATTAGACAAACCTAGTTCTTTGCAGCACAAATGTTCTAATTTCTAAAATCCTGTGAATATATCTTGGAAGACAGATTAAAATACATTTCTAAGATGCTTTCTTACCTTCGCCTAATTAAAACTACAACATTACTATTTTTTAAAAAGGTGCACTTCTATTTGAGAAAAACTTCTCCTGAATTCAGTGGAGTTACTTTGTGTAAGCAGACTGTTTAAATTTATTAACTGAAGTACTTCCGTTTGAATTGCTGGACAGAGCATGTGAAATTGGTTTTATTCACCTGACCCAGAAGAGGCAGATGGAAAAGTGAAAAAAAGCACTGGAGAAGCCAGCAGCAAATCTTTAATAACATGAAACTCACATATATTTTTTTACTTTTTTCTAGAAGAAAAATAACTCTTCCTAGACAGTCAGAAGTGATGGAAGAGAAATAGAAACGCTAGGGGAAATAAGAACATATTTTTACAAAGCATGTGTTTAATACGTTCCTTTATCACACAGCATCTGAGTAGCAATAAGCTGATTAGCACCATAACCTTGTGTGTGTGTGTGTGTGTGTGTGTGTGTGTGTGTACTTGTCTGCGTGCTTGTGGTTCAATTTTATACTAAATGCTTTGCAGGCAGAAGATCCTGCTGCAATCCAAACTGAAAAGACCAAACAGCAAGAGATTAGGAAAGCTCCTTTTTTAGTTGTACCAGTCTGATTGGAGATAAGGCAGCTTCCTTTGAATTAAGTAGAGGGATTTACACTGGCAAACGAGACCTACTATTTCCTATTTCCCTAAGCCTTTCTCCAGCTGGTAAACGATTGTGAAGTCTGGGAATTCTGGAAGCTGCCAATGCAATGCATTTAGAAGACATCAGGCTAGGGGAGGTTTGCTTCTACTTTGAGCATCAAGTCCTGGATGAAGAAAATTTCAGGACACTTTCAAATAGTAGTTTCTCCACTGTTTCATGTAAGCTATTAAGGGACTATAGAATTTGGCACCAAAGCAACCACCTGCCAAGTCTTTCATACTGAGCTGGCATCTTTTTCCCTTCTGGGGAGCAGTGGCTCAATGACATCTTGTATTAAGATTGGGACCCCATTTGTTTCACATCTTCCAGCATGCCTGACACCAAAATCCTGCCCATTTGCCAGTATCATTCAGTTTGTGGCTTTCTGCAAGATGCGCATGGATTGCTAGTTTCAGCTCTGCAAGGGCCGAGCAGTATTCAAGAGATGTATATGGCAAAATTTTTGCTGGGAAGCTATATAATAATTACGAGCTTTTATCACCTTGCATGAGAGAAACTGAATTAATAAATAACTGATAAGATGCTGAAAAATTAATTTCCAGATTGTTCATATTTGCATTGTTAATGCAGGCTTCTGATTTCGAGATGCAAATCTCATCAGAGGACACAAAGAAGCATTTGGCTGTTTATAAAAGTGGAAAGTAAATCTCAGTGTAAAAGCCAGTTTTGGTGTGAATTAGTTGACTTGACTGAAAACATGCAAGGGCTGTGTATTGTTTACTAAAGTAATTTTAACGTACAAAGTCTTCCAAGTTTCATTTCATCTGGTTCCATAGGACCAATATTAGGCAGATGTTATATTACCTTTTTTCTTTTAAAAAATGAGTTTCTAATTTCTGTGTCAATTTTGCTTAACTATATTCAGTTATGTCAAGTGACTCTCTATCTATCAAACCATTCATTGCCTTATTCATTTTTCTGTTGTGAACCATACAAAGGGTTCTTAATTTCCAATAGAAAAATAGAAAACAGATATATTTATTTATTCAAAAGATCAGTTGGCTGTGAACCTCAAAGCATGTCTTTGTAATTAGCCAGTGTGGCCCATTTTAAAATATGTTTGGACTACAATTCCCATTATCATTTTTCAGCTGAGGGGCACTGGAGTCTCAAAACATATGAGAGGCAATGAGTTGGTTGCTTTTGTTCTATACACTTTCTGGCCCTCTCTTGTCTAGAAATTATAGTTGCAATATACAAGTTGAGAAAACTGAGGAATGGCTCCCTCATGTGCATTTACTATACAGTAGTAGAGCTGATGGATAGAACTAGCAAAAACAAGAAACTTTAGCCTCCTTTTTTCCAAATGCCTAAACCTGTGATTAGGATCTTCATTCCAGCAATATCCATTGTGGGACCTAGTGTATATATTTAACAGAACTAAAGAACATGTGAAAAGTAAAGGCCAAAGTAGGGGTAGTAGGAGCAATCAAACCTGTCTTCCCTAAGATGGGAGAGTGACTCCAAAAGATCCCAGGAAAAACTTCAGAGCTGTCTATCCAAAAGAGCAAAGTGCTAGGGATAGCTAAGATAGTGCACAGAAACCCTGCCGCCTCTCTCTCTCTCTCTGGAATATAGGGGATACTAACCAAATTTTTGGTTTAATGATTTTTGGTTTTGTAGATTTGCAAAGAATTGAGGGAGCTAACTATGGAGTCTCTTGTTAACATTTTTTTTTAACCTGAGGTGAACATACTGTGCAGAAAATGCTTAGAATGACTTTTGCAGTATTAAAGAACTGCCACATTCTGTGTTCGAGGTAATTTCATTATAGATGCAAGAGAAATCATTCTGCTAGTCTTGGAAATTTGATATCTGGAGTGATGCAGAGAGAAAAACAAAAAGCCTTGCTTCATAAACGTAATGCGTCTACACAATTGTTGATTTACTCCACAGCGCTACCACTTTTCACCTGGTCTATTGCTTATTTTGCGTCTGGCATGAAAGAAATAAACAGCCAATTTGATAAACCTACAGAGTTTAACCATTTAAAAAGAGAAAATATCACATCATTTACTATAAAAGTTAGAATAAAAGCACAATAGCATCTTCCAGGGTTGACTATATATCAAGACCCAAATGAGGCAGCCATTGGAAGCAGCACATTTTAGAACCAATAAATCACTAACCATTTACTTCATTGCCCTTTTTTAAAAACTAGGCAAATGGCCCTGCCTCAGGTGCTAACAGGACTCAGCCTGGCTCTGGGTACAATTTATTTTTGAAAGAAGCACCAAGGTCATTACAAGGAATTTCCAAAAGAAAGCAAGTCTTCAATCAGTATTTTAACCCCAGTACTTCACTCAAAGATTTCAAAATGGCTCTTCAATTAGGAAATCCTATATGATCAGATCCAAGTTCAGTCTGGACTGATCTCATGGGGAAAAGTGTTCTTTGTGGGCTTTATCCTAACCAGTGGACTCCATAAGTAAACTTAACAGTAGAATTTCAGTACGAAAATAGCAAACATGAATAAAGGTATCAGGCAATCAAGATCAGCAACTCTACAAATGTTTGTTATGAGGATGGGGTTTGCTTTGAAGTTGCCATCCATATCTAGAGTTATAGAAACTAACACTTGGCAACTTGTTAACCTTTTTAGAAGCTGAACTCTATGGTATGAGCAGATTTTTAGGAGGTTGTGCAGCCATCTCAAATTCAGTTGTTTTCAATTTAGTTGCTGCACACATCCAGCTACAGCTTCGTTGTGGAACATGATAAATGATGTAAAAGGAAACGTGTACGTGCACGTGTGAAATAGAGGAAATCAGCCCTTGGAAAATTAGTCCCATATTTCACCCAGTAGGCAGAACTATAACCAGTTAAGCAATTCCTGTAAATAATTCTATATTGATTATGGCTATGAAGCCATTTAAAAAACTGACAACCATTTCAAGAGCAAATCTTATATAGAGAAACAATTTTCAACTCTTGTTGTTCCTCTTGCTCATTTCCATCAAATGTAACAGACTATCTGGGATCCATCCTTTGACTGGGAGTGTCAATTTGCATCTGTCACTTGTTTTTGTAATAGGCAGATTTACTGCATCGTGTTGTTTTGCACTAACTGCATAAGAACAATTTTTTGCCCCCAGGTAGACGATAAGAAGACACAGTATTCATCACAGCGTTGCTTTCTAAAATTAATCACTTTGGCTGTGTAAATAGTTCCCATGCCATCGTGTACAAATTAATCCATTGAGTGTTTATAAGCGTAGAGGAGATACGTTTCTTTAAAGGAAGAACCATTGATGTTCCCTTACAAAGGCAAAAATAGCTTTAGTTCATTGTAGAATAAGGACAAGGCAGCAGCAGGAATTGTTCCAAAAAGTTTGCACTGGTTGACTTTAAAGTATGAAAAAGACTGAAATCAATTACATCCATCATAAACTACTACCAGATCTATGTGTTTTTTCAGCATCTTGACAGCTAGGCAAGATGTGTGCAATTCAAATTAAATAATACATAGGTATGAATCACCAACCTGTCACTGTTAAACTTTCCATTCAATATTAGCATTTTAATTGGAATTCAGAACCAGGCTTTGAAGCTGGCTGCAAACTGTAACAAAATTCACTTTCTTGAATTAAATGGTAGTGTGTTTAATTGTGATTTGTTGATTGTGCCAGAATTGGCTAGGTTTACATGGCATACCAAACCATAGGTTTACAAATCATAATGCTTTGACAAACTATATTATGCCTTAGTGTTAATGTCAGCCACTATTTGATTAAAAAAATAAATAAAGCTAGGTATTTTTTTTCATCAAAAAGTTTTTTATTTTATAAACAAACAAACAAACAATACATAATCAATCATACAATATATCTTCTGAATACATCTTTTAAGTCTTCTTTTTGCTCCTCCAATATTTATCATATCTTAATATTATAAACAAACAAACAATACATAATCAATCATTCAATATATCTTCTGAATACATATTTTAAATCTTCTTTTTACTCCTCCAAAATTTATGATATCTTAATATTGTCATTTCCTTTATTATAACATTTCCCCCATTTTTCTTACTTCTTTATTAATACCTTAATCTATTTTAATTATATTAAAAATTAGACAACCATTTTATCCCCACACAACTTTCAACCCCCCCTCCCCACCCCCACCCCCGACTTCCCAGAGAAAAACAGGGTATAGCATTAAACTAAACATAAGCTAAAATATACTAACTTACTACAAGATTCAAAACTCCCTCCCCTCTTTAACTCCTCTTTTAAAAATTGTTCATCAGCCTCGCCTTTTAAAATTCTAATTTAAACATTTTAAAACTTTCTTTAAAGCATATCTTTTTAAGAAAAAAAAAGGAAAATATTATTTTGCATCCATTCAATTTTAAATTAACCATTTTGGTACTTCAATAAGTTTTTTTTAAAAAAATACTTCAATAAAATATTCTTCAGAATATAACCTTAAAGATACTATTAATCCATTGAGTTAAGTTATTTCTAACTCTTGAATTCATTCTTCAAAATATCAATTTCAAAACTTTCAGAAAACTATCCATTAACTTTAAAATTAGCCATTTTAATACCACAGTATTTTTTTAAAAAACTATCCATTTTTAGTTAAACATTTTTACTTAAACTTAAAAAAGAAATGCTAATTTCAATAGACTTTTCAAATTTATTATTAAGATCCTCCCCAAAAGAAATTAATCTTTAATTCTTCCTTTCTTTCTATATTTTTTCCAATACTTCTTCTTCAATAATACTTTCTCCGTCAGCATTGCTCCTCCCCCTGCTTTTATTTTCAAAAATTTTTGAATGTAGATTTGAGACTGATGCATCTTTGAAAATCGCTCTCTTCTAAAAGTTATCTCCTTCGTTTTGAAACCTCCATTTCAACTCTTCCTGCTTATATAATCAGTCACTTCCTTCCTTAAAAATTGATTCTGTCTATAAAACCAATAATTGTCACTATAAAGTTTATCAGTCTGCAGGAAAGAGTCTATTTGCTGCTTTTCAGTTAACTGCATAGAAGCCTCTGCCAAAACCTCTGTTTTCAGTGTGCTAACTTCCATCGTGTTCCTGACAGTCTCTTTTCCCTGCTCAAATTAGTTTGATTTGAGTTTTGATTTTCTTCCTCTTTTCCAGCCAGCAAATCATTGTTGTTCTCCAAATTATAATTTTGAATAGTCCTTTCAATTGATTCCAGTATAGCAAAAGTATAGAAATTTAAAAGTTCTTGTAAAACCTTTACAGTCACAACTTGTGAATTTGCTGGCTCATATAGTAATGATCCTCCGTCCTTGATGTCAGCCATATTTCAATTTCCACTTTAAGTTTATTCAGCTATCAGGTCAATAAATCCAATAATTTTCCACACAATTTAGAAGTATAAAGTAGTTGAGGTCAATACCATAGTCTTTTTCATTTCACTAGCACTTTAAATCTTTTTCTTGCCGCGTAATCCAGTAGCTTTTACAATGTTGCAGCTTTAACGATCACTTTCACTTGTAAATTTCGTGGGGTTTTTTGAGCATTTTTTTTGTTTTTTTTAAAAAAATTTCAAACAAATCAAGCAAATAAATTAGACATTTGTGCAACCCCCCCGTCCCTCCCCCCTCCCCCGACTTCCCAGAAGAAAAACAGGGTATAGATTTTACCAAGCATACGCTAAAATATGCTAAATTAATGCAAGACATTAAAACTCCCTAGACCCCTTAACTCCCCTTCTACAGATTATTCATCAACCTCCCTTTAAACACAAAATAACATATAATCCTTTAGCCCTAAGAATTTTTTTTTGAAAACCAATAACAAACACTAGTAGATAATACATACTTAATCATTTGGCTATTGCTCCTGCTTATGTTGTCAATATTCAAATATTTTTAACAATAACTAAACCTTAATTAATCATTAATTAAACTCTCAATTCATTTAGTTAATCATTGTAATTAATCATTAATACATCAATAATTAGGCCAGAAAAAATTAATCTTCTGTTCTTCCTTTCTTTCTGTATTTTTTCCAATCTTTCTTCCTCCCTCCTTCTTTTATTTTGAGGAGGTTTTGAATTTTAACTGGGGGTTGATGTATCTTTAAGACTTGTCCCTTTCTCAAAACCATTTCCTCTGGTTTAGAGACCCCATCTCGACTCTTCTTGCTTGTATAGACAGTCAGTTCATAGAACAAAGAATTAACTCGATCAGTTTGCAAAGAAAAATCCAGTTGCTGCATTTCAATTAATTGTGTGAAAGCCTCTGCCAAATCCTCCGAGACCTCATAGAGCTGATCAGTTTCTTCTTCTTTCTGCTCCAAATTATATTTTTGAAAAGTTCTGTCAATTAATTCCAAAAGGGCAGGAAGAAGGTTTGAAGATTCTTGAAGGTCAGCCAGTTCCAGCTTCTCTGTCTTTATCAAAATGTCTCCTACATTGTCTTTATGCTTTCCTTCAAAAACATCCTCAGTTACTTTTTTATCCTCCACCAGTTCTGTAAGTTTTTGTTCCATGATTGCTGTAAAGTTATTAATAATTTCAATTTGATTATTCATGGCTTCCTTTATAAATTCTGCAAAGTCTCTGAAAAAAGCCTCCTGGCTCTGTGTTTCAGTTCTCTGTGTCATTTCTAATGCCATTACAGAGCTTCCACTTTCAGAAACTCCTTCCTTGGAAGCCATATTATTTTAAAAGAAATTTTCTTTTCACAGCCATAAAGTCTCTCAAACAACTTTCTCAAATTTATTTGTAATTTATCAAGCAAGATAGTCTTTTCTAGACCCAGCTCTCAAATCCAGCAGCTTAAATCCAGTCTCTGAGCAAAAGTCTATTAACAAGCACTTTCATTTCCTACTTTCACTTTCACACCCACAAAGACGCCATTTCCAGCTCCAGCTCAGAGAAATCATATAGAAACAATGTATCCCAGGAGTTAAGCATATACTTGCAAAAGCTTGTTCTCCTGCTTCCGTTTTGTCTGCTTTTTGAAATCAGTTAATCTTCTTCTTGGCAGCAGAGTCGGTCGCCGGCATCTGGCTCCATTTAAACGGAGTCGCCACGGATCTGGAGCTTCAGTGGGCTGAACGGGGAGCTCTCACCCTCCAAGCCCCTGGAATTACTCCAGGGGCTCCTGGGGAGCTCTATCCTCGCCCACTGGCTCTCCTCTCCTTCTTCTGCTGAAGGAGAGGTTTTTAAGCCATCTGACAGCTGATTAGCGCTGTCAGAACGGCTCGAACGGAATCACGGGGCTGGCGGTCCAAGAAGACCGTCCGCGATGCCAGGCGGTGCCAACCGGAAGCCCCGTAAGTTTCATTTTACACCCTTAAGCGCCATATTTTTTCTTTGTTTTAAACGGAGTTAAAGTTTAATACTTGCATTTTCTGTTCTCCTGATTTTGCTCTGCCAGCGTCCAGGTTCAAATTTTCACATAGTCCTTAAAATTGCACTGTTGGTGTGGTCGCGACCCCTTGTTCTGCATAGAGCAGAATCGTCCTGGATCCGGAGCACTGAAGGGCTTTCAGGCAGCTCTCACCCTGCTAACCCCAGGCTTAAAAAAAAGCTTGGGGGTCTAGGGGAGCTCTACCCAAACCCTTCTGCTCTTCTCTCCCCCTTTTTCCCTGGGGGAGAGTTTCGAGCCGCTAGACAGCTGATTTTTGCTGTTCTAGCAGCAAACGGAATCGCAGGGCTGAATAAAGCTAACTATTGTTGACCACAGTTAACATTACTAGTATCATTAAGAGAAGAAAAAAGGATGGCAGCTGCAAGCTTTTCATCATGGTTAATAAACAAGCAGTGTTACATCTATAGCTCACTAATGTGAATGTGCTTTTGTAGACAGAATCTGGAAACAATTGTTTCCATTTAAGCCCCAAATGAATAACCTAAAGCTGTTACACACACACACACACATAGACCATCAACATTTTCCACATTTAAATGTTACTTATTTGTACATATTTTTCCTGCCATGTATGTATGTACACACACACACACACACACACACACACACACACACACACACATATATATATATATATATATATATATATATATATGGAAAATATGTACATGGGGCTTTTTGCCAAACTTCATGGAAGATGTTCTCCCACTTGGCTACTACCTTATGAATGGACTGTTCACTTAAATATGGAACCTATTTTTCAATGGCAAATGTGGAGGAGTATGGCAAAGTTGTTCCAATAATAAGCTTCAATAATAAGGCATTTCATATTCACAAATCAGATGTGGAAATGTTTGCCCAAAGACTTGTTTTGTATTGTAATATCAAAAATAATACTTTGAATTGCTTTTGCATTCTGCTAAGCTTAAGTCAAGGGCACTCATCTATCTCAGCTGCTAGGTGTTTCCCTCTAATGGTAGCTGTCTGTCTGTAACAATTATGTAATTGTCCAAAATTACAACAGATGCCCTTTCCCAGAATGGAAATGTGGTGATTGTTAAATATGTACCCATCCTTGACTAGTGACGTGTGTCAAAAACAATCTGAATCCAAGGTCAGCCATCCTCTGCTCAGTGCCTCAAAATACATTGAACTACAATTCATATAGTGCCCAATTCCAAAACATTTAGAAGTTTTAGTCTTTAGTCTAGTTGGTAGCTGCAGATGTTCCTTCCACTGCAATATCCACATCAGTCAACAATGTGAAGTAGCAGCAACCACATAGGCAATGGGCAAATATTTCTGTTTTCCAGGTAAAAGATTTATGCAAATATAAATAAATAATAATTTCCCCATTCCCTGCTTCCCTGTTGGGCTTTCTCCTTCCTCCAGTTATCTCCTCTCTCAGGAGGAGATTACAGGAGATTCCCCTGGTGGCTATGAGTCAGGTTTTTGCCACCCTTCTGCATGATGAGCAGTGTGCTTCCCCCCACACCCTTTATTTCAGACAACACACAGATCAAGGCCAAGGTTGAGGGTGAAGCAAAGGAGCAACTTGCCAGTTTTTCTATTCTCCAATTGGCCAACTGGCTGGGTGAGTGGCTGAATAGAAGACGGCCAAAGATGCCCCTGGAATGAGTTTGGAGCGAAGGCAGTACAGCAAACATCTCTTTTGAAAGGCAAAGAAGACAAAGTAAAGCATACTTGGAAATATAGAGTCTTGCCTTATGGCGAGATGGGTGGAAAACAAATTTAATAAATAAAGCTAAAGTCATGGGCTCTCTAAAAATTATATGCTCATGTCACATGGCACCCTAATGCAGGTAATAATGACTCTAAAATAACTGTACAGGGCTACTCCATTTTTAGAGCGATTGCTGTAGCATACCTGCCTATGTAAACCTGATTTGCTCTCTCTGCTATTCACTTCAGAAGGGGCCGCAGTACCCAGCACACTTTATCTCAAATAATTCTACGATTGGCAGCACAGCAATTCCATCAGAGCTTTGGGGCTTCTAAACCTGAAATTAATTGGAACCAATTTGCTTGCTATGCCAACACTTGCTGTGAGCAGCATTCTGAGATGGACAGGCAATCAGATGGTCATAGATCATTGATTCAACTAAAGTAGCTCTTCTGTTGGAATCTGTATGTTTCCATTTAAGCATAGTACCCATGTTCTTCCAATAAACCCATACTATGATACAGCTGTATGCTGATGACTTGTGCAATGAATCACACAATCAGCCAATTGCATGGTCGTATCACACATCAGTCATGTTTATACATAGCAATAAGCCAGATTTTTCAGAATGAGTAATTTACTAACATGTCCTGCTTAGTTCATCCCTTTTGAATATTTTTGTAAAGGGTGTAGTTCCATCTGCAGTTTGCCTTTTACTGTACCAGGAAAAAAACCATTTTAAAAACCCATGATTTATTTTGTTTTTTGTCTTTGTATTATTAAGCAGAAATCCAGATTCATATGTAGCAATAAGCAAACCACAACTCGAATTATCTCCAACTGTTAGATGTGTCTGTTTGTGGAAGGAGCCAAGTGACAGCCAGTGATCAGGATGTATCATATTGCTATTTTCAGTAATCCAAATTTTGAAGAACACTTTGTATGCAAGGACACCCATTATCTTGTAATTGTGATGGGCCAGTGTAAGCATTTGCTCTTCCCCTCAATGCACAGAAAAGTGATTTTATTATTAGCGTAGAGTCAAATCTCAGGAGAATTGTTCTCAAATCCATCACATCAACTAATTAAGGCACACTATTTTCATCCATCCTGCCAACTTCAAACAGTGGTATGTGATAACAATAAGGCAGGTCTGTGCAACTCTTTTGGGGCCAATGGCTATATTTGGGTTTTGAGTGACATAATGATGAATGCAGGAAAAAAAGAGAGCTAGCCTGAAGAAAAACTACATTTGATTTAAATTAATTAAATTCAGGAAATAAATATACTTCTGTTACAATTTTTTAAAAAAATACCGTGGACATCCTTGCCATAAGGACATTATAAAGAATTGTCTGTTTCATACATACCATGGGAACAGAATGACAGAAGCATTTAGCATAATTTACTATATTACTGTATATGTAACTTAACAGACATAAGTCTATAATTTATTAGACACAATTAGTCACAATTATTTTCTCACAAAGGAAACAATAATTGTGCTGGTTATAAGCACACAACAACTCAAAATGCCTGTCATTTATACAAGATGATATTATGGATGGAAATCTAGTTTGCCCTTAAGTGGATTGCTAAGTCTATAAACAGAACTGAGATTTTAAAACCAAATATCTGCATAGACTATTTTGCTATGTGTATGACAGCAGTCAAAATGACTTTCCACTATAAATCCTCCAGAAGCCACTATAGCAAAAATAACATTTGAGAATCCAGAGATTCATATGTCTTTATTACACTTGCTTATAAACTCTAACCATTTGCCTGTTTATGACATCAATGTGGACTGATAAATAAAAATAAAATGCAGAAATCTAGCAGGACAAAAATAATAATAGAAGTTTCAACAGAGGGAATTAGTTATTCCAAAATAATTAAGTATTAATTTAGTACTGTTTATTTCCAGATTAAGCAATTATCCATCCATCCATCCATCAAAGTTCACACTACTGTAAATCACTAGTATACTGCCAACGCAGTAGAGGCAGGTAAATGTCATCAAAATGACAGATGGAAGTGGGAGATTGAAGTCTAACCCCTTTTTATGTCCCTACAATATGTGTGAGGACTTCCCTAATTCTAACTTTCACAACTTTACAGCAGATATATATCTGTCACATCTTGCTTTCACATTATCGGTCACTTTTGGTGGCAGGAGGACCTGTTGTGGCATATCTATACTTAACTAACTGTGATTACCAGCCAGCCTGCATTAGTAGTCTTCATGTGACAAATTAATTTTCCACAATTTATTTATCATTTATTTACTCAAGCAATTTATAAAAACATTCTATTTCCCAATATACTGACTCTAGATACCGAACAAGGATTAAAACTGAAACAAAAACATAGTACCTATAGCACTGATGGCTAACCTTTTACGTCACCGCACGCTGGCCTGTGGGCCAGAAATGACACGCAAAACCATTCCACCTGGGCCGCGCAGCTTCGCTAGCCTTCACATGCGTGGGAGTGCCGAAATCTGGAAGAGCAGCATTCCATCATGCATGCACGAGCCGGCACCCAAACTTCCATTTTCCGGCATGGCCGCGTGCCCGACAAACAGCTGGCCATCGTGCATCCGCACAACATAAACCCGGAAGTTTGGGTGCCGATTTACGCATGCATGACAGAACGCTGCTCTTCTAGGTTTTGGCGATCCCGTACGCGTGAAGGCCAGCTGACCGGTGCATGTGTGTGCACAGGAACACGGATGAGGAGTCAGAGGGGCTGCGCATCCCTCGCAGGATAGTTCTGCGTGCCATTTCTGGCACACGTTCACTAACATGGACCTATAGCATGCAGAAATAACAAATAAGTATATGCAAAAGGTCCAAGAACATTCCACCTCTAATTCAAGAGTTGGAAACAAACAGATCGGTCAAGAGAGCTGGTCCAAAAGCCCGGGAAAACAACCAGATCTTTAATGCTTTATGAAAGACTAACAGGGCTGGGGCCATCTAGATCTCCAGGGAGATGTTCCTCCATATAGCAGGTGCTGTGAGAGAGAAGGCACAATTTCTAGCCCCCCACATACTCCCTAATAGGTGGGAGCCCCTGTCAGCTCCAGTAGGAAGTGCAGGAGAAAAAATCCCCTTTATTAAGCTTTAACAAATGCTACACAGTATTCTTAATGCAAGTCTCCATTCCATCTTTCTTTGCTTAGAGAACAGGAACAATTTTATTTGTAATTTGGATGGAGGCCATCAACTAAAAAAAAAAAAAACAGAATTAAAACCATGACTTTCAAGCTATGCCAAGGCACTCTGGTGAATTGGGAGAAAGTGATTGGTGTGCTGCAATAAATACTGTTTAAGAAATGTTTAATGGTCTTTTCAAGCTCAAGGTATTTGCCTTCAGAAGAGATTGCCCATTGTATCTCTGTGAGATTTACTCTTCTTCTGACCTTACCACTTTTGAAAATGGTCTGGCTTGGAATAGATAATTACTGTCTACAGAGATGCAGTGGTCTAATTTGCACACATAACACTAAGTTATAACCGGGTCTGTTAGATTTTGATTTAGCATTAAGTACAAACCAGGACATTATGGCTTGTGCAACAAATCAAATCATCATTAAAAATCCTAGCCTCAGGCAGCCTTTGTCCCCCAAGGAAACTATTTATTGCAACTTTAGATAAATGTCTTTTCCTTTCTGCCATAAAATCAAAAGGACCAGATTGAGGACTCATAGAGAACCATGGAAATTGGCCAATCCTATTTTAAAAGCAAACTTTTTCAGCTCTAAGATTAAAGAGGACCTTCAGTTTTAATTCTGGGAGAAAATCACTTGATTAATGAAGCAGTGACAACATGGCAGGTTTAATTCTTAAAAGTAATAGATGAGGGTTTTCTACTACTGTACAGATAAAGGTAGGATCCTTACCAATGACTTGAGTCATCCAGCTATTGATGCTCGGAAATAACATGACCACAGGCTTTATATTACTTTGACAATGACTTGGAGATGCAAGAATACAAATGGCAATCCTGCTAAAGAAAGATTGGTATCTGTGTACAAGGTCATAACTATAAAGCACTGCTGAATCGGCCACCAATTTCCAAGAAAACCACATTCAGATTGATATAAATGTAAGAAAGAATTTAAAATGCAAGAAAAATGTGTTTTGTGAGCATATTTCATAGGACGTATCTGTACTTATCACTTAGAATCATAGATTGGAAAGAACCTTGGAGGTCTTCTAGTCCAACCCCTGAAAAGAAGGAATCTTCATACATTACTGCCTTTGCTACATGACCTTGGCTGGAAAATAACCAGTAATAGAGGTTTAAGCAATTTCTGCCCTGAGCTCATGACACTTGACTCCAAATCAAGAAAATTTGCCTGGACTGACAGGCAATGGCCTTGAAAGACAGGTGTAAGATAAAGATAAAGGAGGAGGAGAATCTTGCAAGTCTGTGCTTCCCCCTCCTTCATGTTATCTTGATGAGAACCAGGAAGGAGCTTGTCTGAGTTGTTTTATCAAGCTATTTTTTTGGCTCAAGACCCGTTTATGTAATGGTTGTCTTGGTAGCAGCTCTTCCTCCTGTCCTTCAAGGCTATTCTCTGTAATCAGTACAAACCCTTTGACAAGGTATTTGGCCTGAATAGAAGGCTATCATTAAAATTCCCTTGCTTGCTATACCTTTTATTCATGCAAGAAGGTCTTATTGAACATTCATACTTTAATATATGTGTGTTTATGTGTGTGGGGGAAAAAAAAGAAAAGTAGTGATTAAACGTGTGTGTGCGTGCGTGCTTTGAACAAGTAACTTTCTAATTGCAAGACAAGTGCTCTAACCATTGTGCAATTACAGCATGCATGGTAAGGATAGTTCTAAAAGGCATTTGCAACCATGACAAGCATTGACTCTTTCCTGCTTCTGTGAGGTAACCAGTGAACTGCTGGATTCACCTGCAATTAATTGAACATTACTAATTAAAACAAGTAGGAGTGCTTGAAGTCATTTAACATGGAAAAATGTATTTTGGCAGTTGTTTTGACAATGAATGAAGGATTAATAGAGGATGACATCATCTATTACCCCGCTGTTAGCCAATTTTTTATTTTATTTACCGTGTTTCCCCAAAAATAAGCCCTAACCTGATTTTTAACATGGTCCTAAAATAAGCCCTACCTAAAAAATAAGCCCTAGTTAAGGTCGTCATCAGCAGAGGGTGTAGCCAGAACCAGAGGTGGCGAGGGCGCAGGGATCGACGGTGTCTGGCAGCAGCCTGTGAAGCACAGGTGAGTTGATTATCTGTCCAAGCAGCAGACAGAGGCAGAGGCATACGATCTGGACATGCCATGCGGCATGTGGGAAAGTCGAGCATCAGTGGGCTGGAGCAGGCAGGTGGCTGTGGGAGGCTCATCTTCGTGCAGCAGCACCAGTAGCAGACAGAGGCAGAGGCACAGGGGAAAGGCAAGTGATCCCGATGCGCCATGTAGGCTGCAGGAAAGCTGAGAGACATGAAGATGAGCCTCCCGCAGCCACACACCCACCCATTCCGCACTATCGTCTCTCAGCTTGCCTGTTCTTTTGCAGCCATGAGCAAGCAGAAGAAGCGAGCTTCCAGTACATGTGGGGGGGGGATTAAACATCTCCCCAAAAATATAAGACCAGGTCTTATTTTCGGGGAAACATGGTATTTGGCTTCCTATCTCAACTACATGATGTTAGTTTTCCAGAACAACCCAAATCCAATCAAAAACTCCGAGACAGGCATTATCTCAAAACTTCCATTTATTAGAGTAGGTATACTGGCACATCTGGGAAAACTCAAATCTGAGAGTTCCGGGTTTTCCCTCAGTAAATTAAAACCCCAAATCCAACCCCTGCACCCATCAGTCCATCACATGGCCTAATCACCATCCGTCCCAACTTGAGCCACCACTGCAACCACTCCTCCACCAGATGCAGGAGTACCATGACCTTGATTAAAGAGAAGAATGCTATTATGTCTAACTACAATCACTCCACTAAATCCTCCCTCCTACTTTCCCAAGCGCAAGAAGGTGGCAGCATGGAGGCTTCCGGTTTTAATATGGCTTCCAAAGCTGACACATGACTGTGTGCAATTCATGATATTAAAACCAGGTATATTTATAATAGTCAGGAGACAGGTTCCATCACTCTCCTAGGCCCCAGGCTTAAGAGCACTTAAGTACAATGGGGCAATTTGCCAGTGTGGATAAGCGCTTAGCCTATTTTGTTTAACCTACAGACCAGGTTACAAATGACCTCTGATTTGATTCATCCCCATTCTCTTAATAACAGTATAGTGTCTCATTATATTTTACTGCTCCCTTCTGTAAATGCCCATCAGTTTTCCTTAACTATGGGTATTATTGCCTCTCAAATGCAGTAGATAGAGGAAAATTATAAACATTAAATCTCTGTGACTATGGATCGATTTAGTTTACGTATCACATTAGACATGATTTACTTTACATATCACCACAATTTATTGATAAACTACAGTTATCGGTATTTGTCAGTAAGCCGTAACCTACAACAAATCAAAAAAGCTAAACTCAGAAAAGCAATGTGAAGGTTTACGCAAATCCGAACTCAGCCATTTTTTGCAGTGCAGATTGTAGAATATTTATCCAGAATAAGTGAAAGATGCTAAGTGCCTTTGGCTATTTTACTTTCAAATGAAAGAACAGAAGCAAAAAAAAAAAAAAGAGTTTCAGAATAAAAAGAGGCAGGCTTGTCAAAGAACTTTTGACCTTCATGTTTAACTACAGACTGTTGCCCTTCTTTTTATAGAATTGCTTGACATGGTCCAAAATCAATGCACTGATTTCTTTGACTTCAGTTTTTCCCAGCTTCCTTGGAGAACAACTTCTGACATTTTAAGCTGACTGAAGCTGTTTGTGTTGGCTCCCTCAGGACTTAAGCCTGGCTAAATCTTGGTAACTCTGTTCTATTCTTATCCTTGATATTTCTCTTGCTTTTGAAGTTGTTGATCATGCTCAGCTATGGAATTTTGAGAGATGGATCCTTCCAAGACAAAGTCATCCTTCCCTAAAACCTCTTTCTGCTCATTTTGAATATGTGGAAGGTGGAGTCTCTTTGCCTTTGATCCGTAGCTTCCCTCCTCCCTGCCAGTCCATCTGGCTGACCTTTATCATTCATCATTCATGTTCAAGTGAATATGTCTATTCACTTGGCATCAGTGTTCATTGTTCTTATCTCTGCAGCTCGTATCTTATTACCAAGGAAAGATGCCTCAGCTCCTAGATGTCTATCAGATTGTCCTTATGAGCAAAACCACTAACAGAAAAGCTCTGTGAAGTACATGTCTGTTGTTAACCTTGATTGCCATGCTGAAGGGGCATTTAAGTTTGGGGACAGATAGCAACAGGACAAAATTTGTCCACATTGTTGCAAATGATGGACAGGGTGCTTGCTCGCTCAATTCTCTATTTCCACTAGCCACTTCTACAAGCTATTCACTTTCGGGTTTTTTTAAGGTTTTAATAATTAAGAGACAGGAAACTTCTCTATAAAAAAGGCCATATTTTGGAGCATAGGGAGAAAATCTTTAGGCAACGCATATGAGTGACAGCAGGGCTGAATTTGGAGTTGGATAGAATTAGCTCCATCACATGCAGACATCCTTTTTCCATATATCTTTATCTACATAGATCTACATATCTACATCTACTATACATTTTTTTTTTTAAAAAAATGATTTATATGCCACCCTTCTCCGGAGACTCAGGGCGGCTTACAATGTGCTCAGCAATAGCCTTCATACTTTTGTATATTTATACAAAGTCATCTTATTGTCCCCACAAACTGGGTCCTCAATTTACCTACCTTAGAAAGGATGGAAGGATGGAAGGAGCCTGGGGAAATTTGAACTTTCAGTAATTGCAGGCAGCTGAATGTTAATAATAGGCTATTAGTCTGCTGCGCCACCAGGCTCTTTTCTCAATCTCTCTCTCTCAATCTCTCTCTCTCTCTCTCTCTCTCTCTCACACACACACACACACACACACACACACACACACACACAAACACCAGTTTGTGATCTGTTGGGTCATCCTTTCAGAGATATTTCTTTAAATAAAACAGAGCCCCTCCCTTCTAGCATTTCTGACGTTACCTGGCTTAATAATGAAATGTCTGCAAGAAAACCACCAAGCTGAGAGAGCAGCTCAGGGATCCTCCACCAGAAATATTTTTTTTACTTTAAGCAGAGTGACCATGGGTGAATTGCTGTTGTTTTGGTTTTAAAATTAAAGAAGAAAACATCTATTAAAGAAGAAAAATACATAGCAAGACAAATATAGATGCTTTTTGTTTAACAAAGGACACTTTTGATAAGATTTGTGGTTGATCTGCCAATCTTTAAGGGTACAATCCTCTTAACGTTTTCACTTCTTTTCCCTCAGCTTAAAGCAATATGCAGCTGACCATGCTGGAATACCAGTGTCTTCAGATAAATCAGCACATTCTCCATGGTTTGTCCTTGCAGAGTATATATAGTGAGAGCAAAGTATGACTATATTGGGAACTGTGTTCACTGAAGAGGGACATCTTCACCTTCTGATAAATTGAGCATAATATCTTGGAATCATGGCAACATCGTTTTTTAACACAGTAATTTTTTTTTACTATAATGATGTACGTTACCATTCCCACCTCAGAACAGTTTACAATCCCTCCCAGCTTCTCCCTTGAGTTGTAGGAAGCTGTCAGTGACAGTTTAAAAACAGGATCACATAACCTCGTGAGGGACAGGATGAGACTAGCCTACCTGATCTCTGGTGGCTGAAGAAGGGGCTGTCTACCCTCAGTTTCAAAGTAGGGAGCGGTTGAAAAATGAATCAGCCAGAGCATAGAAAACCTCAAAGAAATAGTGCAAGATCAGAAGATGGGGAAAGACCTGGCCCATAGTATTGCCAAGAGTTGGACATGATTGAATGGATAAACATCATCATCATAGCAACTAATGTATTTGACTGACACCAAAAAGATCCAGTTTTTATAGGATCTTCAGCCACAGCAGCTCACTTGCCTCACACTTCAGCCCAAATTGCCTCACAGGGTTGTTGTGAAGAAATATAGGAGGTTGGAATCAATGTATCTACCCTGAGTCCATGAAGATGGGATATAGATACTTATGCCTGTTTGCATGCCAGAGAAGGGGCACCTAAAGCAATAGAAAATATCCAGGCCTTTCTTCATGTGCTTTAAAGTTGTTTAAAGTTAAAGTTAAGAGCATACAATGAATCAATTCTTTGTTGCTGGGTAGGTGAGGGAATGAGGGATTGTGAGAGTGCCTGGGAAACTGTTACAAAACATTCAGAAGAAGCATCACATGACTGTAACAACAGCCCAGCAGCATCCAGTAGCACTGAAGCAGTCAGAACTTTCCCAAATTTCATTCCCATGGGAGTTGTGAATCCCAGATTTTGGACACATTCTATAAGTTAGTCCATTTGAGGTAAGCTAGCCCATTTGAACCAATTTGGGGTTCAAAAAATGTTGCCCTACGATGCACTATTTCATCTAGGTAGAAGGTCATGACAATACAAGTTTTATTAATACTGGAGCCAGTTTGGTCCAGTGGTTAAGGCACCAAGCTAGAAAGTGGAGGTCATGAGTTCAAATCTCCACTTAGTCATGAAAGCCATCTGGGTGATTTTGAGCCAGTTACTCTAACCCACCTCACAAGGTTGGGTTGTGGGGAAAATAGGAAGGGGTAGGTGTGTTGGATATATTCATCACCTAGAATTATTTGTAAAAATAATAAAGATGAGATACAAACAAACAAATAAATAAATACACATATACATACAAATAATCTTTTTCCCCCTCTTTCTCTTCTTCCTTTCCTTGCCTATTCACACACAAACACGTTCCAACATCCACTAACAGAAATGAGAAGCATGACATCTTATGGAGACACTCAAGGATTCCACACAGCCCCTAAATAGCCTATATCCGTTACAAGGCAGCTATGCAAATCCAAATGCAATGTGACCGCTTCATGTCTCAGTGCTTTAAAAGATTGGCCCAAACAAACAGAAATACTCCAGAGGAAAATAAAAACAAGAGCATTTCACATATTCAATATCCACTCTCAATTTTAACTTGTATCTTGAGAAGTTAAGCCTTTGAATCAGTTTCCAATCTTTGTAGAATACAGTTTTTTTTTTTTTTAAAGAAAGACTGCTTTTCAGGTCATTTAATCACCCAGCTCAATTTTTAATAGTTTTTCCATTATCATAAGCAGCGTCTTAGAGGCAATGCTTGACTCACTATGACTTTCTCCAACTCATAGGAATATTGGGACTTATAGCCCAGCAAATAAGAGAACAGCGGATTGGGAAAGGCTGAAACACTGAAATTAGTGTATCATTGTAGTACTGGTAGTCCTCGATGTATGACCACAATTGAGCCCAAAATTTCTGTTGTTTTTTACAACCTTTCTTGCCAGAGTTGTTAAGTGAATCACTGCAAGTCATTAAGTTACCATAATTATTTTGGTCACGTGACCATGGGGGTATTGCAATGGTTGTAAGTGTGAAAAACGGTCATAAGTCATTTTTTTCAGCGCTGTTGTAACTTTGAATGGTCACTGAATGAACTGTTGTCCGTCGAGGACTACCTGTACTGCTATTCACTTCTATTTAAGAAACGGACTACAGGATACTTGAACAAAAAGGATTTTGAACTGCAAATGGTAGAGAATGTTGGTTCTCTGACCTGCTTCATGGTCATCTTAGAGAACTCCTCTTTATGTATGGTCAGCTGTGGTCAGTCAGGTGAGGCCTCCTGCTGCACATGAAACATTGCCTTCTGATCATGTGTCTCCATTGTGAAGAATATGGTGTATCTCCTCTTGATAACTTTCTCCTGCATTCCCTGTTCTGTAATAATTCTATTTCCAGCAGCAAGTTCTGCAGATACATAGAGGTTCCTCAACCATTCATGGGATATCTGAAGGTATTGGAGCTTCAAAAATTGGCTGCATTGCTGTGGCAGCATTTTCAGCTCTCATCACAGGTTTTTTGCCTGCTCCCTTTTATACTGTTGACTTGGACTGTAATTTCTTAGAAGCTGTCACAGAATACCTAATTCTTATCCTCTGACAGGTTGTTCAATGGGCAACTTAGCAACTTAATTACCTCTGTTCCAACTAAAGTTACAGGAATAGAAGTTATGGCTCGGTTATTTCTTCTTAAGATAAAGACAGATGCAACATTTTCATACAGGAATAGAACTAATTTGAAAATACCATCACTGTGGCCTAGCTGATAATATATTTTCCTTGCCAATTAAAGCCTTGTAAAAGGAAAGAAGAGAACTAGAGTGGCAGCTCCCTATAGCTACTCTTCCTTATGCTCCCATGAAGTTAGCAAGATACTGTCAGAGAAAATTTGCAACTGTTTTAAAAACCTTTTACTACAGAAGACAGAAACGAGATAAAAATGATATAGAGCTGTTGGCATATAGGCTATGAAGCCATAGAGTAAACCTGGGAAGCTATAAGACAAAAATTTGTATAAAAATTACAATAATCGATTTCATCTTTACATTTACCAGTGGCTTGTTTTCCGTTCATACTATATCTAATATTGCTAGACATATAAAATCTGTCTAGAAACTTTTGCTAGAAAAAATTGTATTCATTTTTGAGATTCCGTGTTAGCTGAGAGATAGCATTTGTTGAGACAAAGATGTTAGTTATGTCAATAACCAACATTAACCTAGCTTCAAGGTCAAGAAGCACAGACCAAAATATTTGCTAAATCGTAGGAAAGATGAGAGAAATGCACACAGGACTTAAATTTCAATGGCTATAGAAAAAGAACTGCATCTTCATGTTGACATGGGCAATCAACTTTATCTGTTCTTTCTAGAAAGCAATAAAGAAACTTATTCAGCTGTGCCATGCCATCATGAGGAGAGCCTTAAGCCAAGTGTGTGAGTCTAGAATCCAGTCAATCATCCTGAGTCAAGTATTTGGGACTTTTAGCCAATGACTTACCAGCAAGTGTGACAGAATCCAGGTTCGAAAAACAATAAATGAAAAAAAGTTCTCCTTATTGGGATTTGAGTATCATCTAAATTATTATTTTATTCCTTCAGTTCCAAAACCAGCTTTCTTTTCCAGGATTTGTAATATTTTGCTCATTATGTAGAGTAGCGGCCAGAGTGGCGCAGTGGCCTAGAGGTGGAGCTCTCACCTCACAATCAGAAGGCCGTGAGTTTGATCCTAGGTAGCAGCAGATATTTCTCTGTCTGGGCGCAATGAATAATTGTCTGCTGCAAACTCCATATAGGCATCAGGAAGGGCATCTGGCCAATAAATACTCGAGCTCCATTCAGTTGCCCTGACTTCACCCCGATTACAAGGGATTACAGAGTTGTTAAAAGAAATTATGGCCAGCATAATAACTTCACTCACAATTTAAACAGGACCTTTAAGACATACCTTTTTGTGTTATGATACAAAGAGAAATTTGCTCAAATGTGGATACCATAAGTTAATTACACTTAATTAATTAGTCAAAAATCAATTGCATACTATTGAGCTTTATCAGATAAATGAAACCATGTCATTATTCATAGCTTAATAGTCTAAATATTGTGTGTAAGAGGGGGTGGGAAACCATATTGGCTGAACAGCAATTATTCCCTTTAAATAAATGGAAAGTATATCTGTTTAAAATTTAAATGTATCCATTTTATAGAAAAATAATCAGTCAGAAACTGAAAACAATATGTAACTGAGGATTTAATTGCTCGTAGTAACTAATTCCTCAATCAGTTATCAAACATAATACAATTATGCAGAAGGTTGAAAAGCCCCGCATTGCTAAAGTTAAGCTTTATAAGAACCTAAGCGATGGTTTTAGGAGTAACCAAATTGGGCCTCCACTTGTGCTTGGAGCCTTCAGTTCTATGGAAAAAATGTGGTGGTGTAAATAATTTCCAAGCCTTATTATTCCTCAGCCATTGAATGTGGAAGAAGTTTGATGTAATGGTTAAGATATAAGGCTACAAACCGGAAGGATGTGGGTTCTAGTTCTTCCTTAGACATGGAAGCTACCTAGGTGACCTTGGGATAATCACTTCTCACTCCTAGGAAGCAAGCTTTTGATAAACCTTGCCAAAAAAACTGCAGGGATGAGTCAGGCAGTAGCCAGGAGTCAAAACCGACTCAAAGGCACAACATAAATGACTGGAATCATGTATCCAAGAATGGAGAATACAGAATATTTATTGAAGAAAGCAGGTAGTTATAATCAAAATGATTTTAGCAACTGCAGCTAATCAAAAACTAGCTCTATTTATGTCCCAAAGGTACTTTTCCAAAAGACAACAGGACTTCCTTGGTTTGTTTGTTTGTTTGTTTTTCTTGAAAATGTTTTGCTTCTCATCCAAGAAGCTTCTTCAGCTCTGAACAGAAGGAGCTTCTTGAATGAGAAGTGAAACATTTTCCAAAAAAAACTCTAAGAAAGTCCAGTTGTCTTTTCAAAAAACACCTTTGGGACAATCATAACCTGGATGATTGAGAATCTCTATAGACATTTAGCCCTATTTATAGAACATAGATTTTTGCCTCTTTCCATTTAGTTTTTCATCCCACCTTATCTAACAGACTGCTTAACCTTCTCTTTTGAGTGGGCTGGTTTGTTTCCATCCGCTTTTGCAAAGGTCAGGTTTGAGTTTTTCTTTTTTCTTTTATTGACAGTGTAAAAACTCACACACATACAGTTATCCGTGCTGCCATTTCTTTGGGGGGGTTTTCCCCTCTTTCCTCATTGAAACGTTCTAATTCCCTGAGGCCACCTTTCTCTAATACTGTTTTTGGAAGTCGTGTGCTGGTTGACTGTTACATTAATGATGGAGGCAGCTGGTATTCATCTCTTATTGTAAACAGCAACGGAAAAATAAAGCTGGTTGTTTCATCATAAACTTCATGAGCAAGCAAAGCAGTGGTGGGTTGACCCGGTTCGCACCAGTTCTATAGAACCGGTAGTAAAACTGGTGGGAGGCTCCGCCCATTGACATCATCAAAATGCTTCTGTGCATGCGCAAAAGAGCACACACGCGCACGACTGAAGTAAGCATGCGCACACGGCCCCATTGCGAACTGGTAGTAAGAGTAAGTAGAACCCACTCCTGAAGCAAAGCCATTGTTCAACTTGTTGTAGGCATTGTTGTGAGCACAATGCAGCTCTATCAAAGTTCTCTCTACCTGTATTCCTGAGTTTAAGTTTGTTGAGCGAAACTCATACACAGGTGAGCAAAGACGTTTCTTAATGACACATAGAAAACCGAGATGAAGGTAGAGCTGTGGCCAGGGCCCAGAATCAATGGGAATCTGCCCAGATCTATACTCAGTTGACCTTAATTTGAAGATCTTTCCCCCTGCTACTGTTCTTGCCCTTTAGACATGACTAAACAATGACAAAAGCAAGGAAAAAATATTGGATTTCACAAGATTCTCTAGATCTTAATGTCAGGTAAGCCCTGAGGGTCAAATAAAGCAATAAGAAGCAGGGATAGCCCCATAGAAAAAAATAGAAATATGTCACCATTAGAGCTACTGTGAAGATTTTTTGACCCAAGGGAGCCTCAAAACCTGGAACTAATATTTTATAAAATTGCAGGGAAGTTTGGCCTGAAGAAGGAGACTTCGCGCCCTGTCAGTCATAATGTTGGAGGCTGCTAACCATGAAAAGAAGTTGATGTAGTGCTGTCACAGGTTAACACTTGGAGAACATCCAACACAACAGTTACAAGGACACTAGAGGGGAAGTTTTTTAAAATATTCATATCGAATCTCTTGTCCTTTCCATAATACATGTTGGAAACAGTAGTGTTTTAATTTTTCTGTTCCTGTCCTCTCTTCACAAAAATCTTTTAAGATTAAAATGAAGGAAATCACATATAAAACAATCCAATTTCCTTCATGCAGCTGTTATAATCCATTATCAAAAAGTTGGTGGATGAGAGTAAGTAAGACTCTTGGAGATGAATTGGAAGAATTAAATAAATCCTAGATAACTAGGACACTATATAACCCCAAAGCAGCTAGAAAAAAGTATTAGCAAAGGTATACAAAGAATAACCAGCTAATAGCTCTTTTCTAAAACAGTGCTATGAATATTTTTAGAGCTGTGCCTTTTCTTCCTAACCCTTTAAAAAAGAAAAACAATCCAAAAAGTTTGCAGCTGTTGTCAGTAATGATTGTTGAACACTACTGACATTATCATCCTGTAGAGGTGATATATTTATCTGAATGTTGATTCTTCATATTTACCACATATGTATTTATTACTATATTTTCTTTTATTTATTTTACCCTGGAATTCGATCCTGTATTTTATTTATTTATTCATTCATTTATTTTTGTTAGGGCCGTAAGACTAATCAGTTAATAAACTAAACCATTATCAATAAGCCCCAATTGGGAAAACAACTGTTTTTAAATTTTCATTTTTTTTCTTCACCGAAAGACGAATGTTCTGTATCAATTAGAAGAGAAGCTTCAAGATGATGTTCAATCAGAGACCCTATAAATGATTCTGGGTCTCGATCCAACTAATTTCAGAGGGAAATTGTTGTGAGAATTAAATTGGTAGTGGAAGAATTAATAATACAGTTTGCAGCTTGTGGATAATGTATATCCACAATAATAAATAATGTAGAAATGACCATTTTTCATCTTTCACAAGAACTAGAATGGTGTTTTTTCAGTCCTTAAGGCAAACAAAATACAAACAGTATAACACAAAACTTTAGTGTGTGGTTTCACATATCACATTAAGCCAAAGCTAACAACTCACATTATAGCCTAACATGGTATTTAACCTAATTTGTTATGGTAACTTTTGTTTTCTTGATATAATTAAACACAACACAGGATCTGCATTGATCATAGGGTTTTCCTTAGGAAGACTAATGCTCTGTGCATCACCACTAGTTTCAATTCTCACAGTTCATCAAGCAAATGAATAGTTCCTTCGGTTCTAAATAAACAAACATTTTCACAGCATATGGATAAAGCCTTTCTCTTCCTTTTTAAACCACCAGGTCATTGACAGACAGGTCTGCTCCGCTGACCTACCTGATTTAAGAGCACAAAGCATAGCTGTCACTCTTCAGAAGAGTCAATGACTCTTATCATCCCCAAAGGGCAAACAACTGTTTATAAGACAGACATACCTCACAAGTTAGAGAGATAGTTTCCAGGCTTATATAATTTGCTGCATAAAATTAGAAGCTAGAAATCAGAATTCATTTCAGTCATGGAGCCAGTTAAAAATAATTACCATGACTTACAGTTTGTCATGTCCAAGATGATGATGATAGTGATGATTTTCTCAGGGGCCTATTCAGAGGTGGGTTTCAGCAGGTTCTGACCAGTTCTGGAGAACCGGTAGTGGAAATTTTGAGTAGTTTGGAGAACCAGTAGTAAAAAATTCTGACTGGCCCCATCCCCATCTATTCTCTGCCTCCCAAGTCCCAGCTGATTGGAAGGAAATGAGGATTTTGCAGTAATCTTCCCCTGGAGTGGGGAGGGAATGGGGATTTTACAATATCCTTCCCCTGCCATGCCCACCAAGTCACACCCACCAAGCCACACCCACAGAACCGGTAGTAAACATTTTTGAAACCCACCACTGGGCCTGCTATTTATTAGGTACTATTCACTTGTAGTTATGAAACATCGGTGCAGGACAATTTTCTCACTTTTTGCCAACATATTTTGGATTTACAAGTAAGAACTAACCATGAAAGTTCCAAAAATATAGGACTTCCAGGGAAAAAATGATAACTGAAGATGATTCAACTGAGAGTGAAGTTGATGACCACAACACAATTAAGAGCCAGCAAGCAGACAGGGTCTTTGTAATTTTTTTCCAGACAACAAGAGGATTTGATATCAACCACAAGTGCTTCACATAGTTGTTCCTTGCAAGGAGATTGCAAGACAGCAGTCCCTGGTGGTCTTAGAGCTCTGGGCAATGAGCGAATGCCATCTTTGTTGAACATGTGATCAGCACCTTTGCAATGGACACTATGTTTGCATACTTTAATCCCTTTTGCAAATTGCTTACTGCTCTTCTGCTAGTAATAACTTTTTGGATCAACAAATTTTATATCACTGGGTGAGTTTTCTTTCATTCTTAGTGAAAGAAGTTTTAAATACATAAGTTTAAAGACTTTAAAAATATAGTTTAGGATGAATAGCAAAAGGACATTGCTTCTGAAAAGCTACAAATAGATTAAGGTTCCAGATGGATTTGAAATAAGATTTTGAAAGTAATTATCATAATCCTTCCCATGGGAAAATGATTTGTTTTGAATTTTCCTTAAAAAAAAACCATGATAGGATAAGACTTTGAAGGTTGGACACTATAGGGAACCAGAAGGAATTAAAGATTACAATTAAAGGAAAAAACACTTAAAATTACTAATACAGAATGGAGCAAAATATTTTAACATTGGGTATACTAAAGAATATTTTTGAATAACAGAGCCAGAAGTTAATTTTTAAAAGTGTCTGCTTCTATAGATAGACTGTGTTTTAAAGATGTTATATAATAGGAACAAATTCTACCCAACAAGATTGAGAGTGATCTGAAAGTGGATTTAAAAATGACAGGCTACCAGAACGATATGGAAAAAGATGTCTCACTGGACTGAGTTGGCTGATGTCTTAATAATTAAATTACAAATCAAAAGACTGATCTGGATAACTTTTGTATGTTGGATTTGGATTTGCAAAAGAAACTTGTTAAAGCTTTGAAGAATTTTGTGAGGAGGGAGTAAAGAGAAAGGAAGGAATACAGTATGAAGTTGGTTTATTTGATCCAGGTGAATAGATATATTGTTATGTCTAGTAACTCTTAATGCACTTTTCTTGATCAGGATTGAATAATGAAGCTTTAAAATTTTGTTTACAGTTAAGAGGTGGGATATGACAAGATCAAATCAAATCATTGGGTGTATTTTAAGAGAAGGTGATAGGTTACTAAAATTGTTTATAGTTGTGATGAAGGGAGAAGTCATTTATATATTTTTTTCTTTATTACATTTTTTTCTTTTCTAACTTTCTAGTTTGCTTTTCACCATTTTGTGATTTTTTTCTTTTTACACTTTTTTTTTAGTTTGTATTAGTTTTTATCTTTCTAATTGTAATTTCTAATAAAATTATTGTAAAAGAGAAAGTTCCAGAAGGATAAATTAATTGACATTTTAGAAACATCATTTAGAAACATTTAGAAACTGGATTATTCTGGGAGTTTTCCAATAGGTTTTTTTTTTCTTCATTAACCTTCATCAAATATTTGAACTTTTGCAACTTTATCTGTAAACTACCCAAAAACAACTATAAAACATGACTTCAGTGAATTCTGAAAGAAAAGACAAGGGAGTCCTCTCCAGTCCTTATGCATATCTCAGGAAATGACATGAAAATTCAATTCTTGTCCTTTCCTGTCCTGAACTGAGCTATATCTCTAATGATGGAATCTTAATGTTTAATCTGAAAGGAACGTCTAATAAATGTCTTATTAGTTTTCACAAGGAAAACCAGCAACAGAATGCTTCAATATATCCTTACACGTTTCATCCTACTGAAAGTTCCGATGAGCCACTGAAACCTTTATGGAGATTCACCCAGCCAATCTTCTGTTGTCAATCAGCTGTCTAGACATTTTCCTTCCTTCCTTCCTTCTTTCCTTCCTTCCTTCCTTCCTTCCTTCCTTCCTTCCTTCCTTCCTTCCTCCCTTCTTCCCTTCCTTCCTCCCTCTCTTCCTCCCTCCCTTCCTTCCTCCCTCCCTCCCTCCCTTCCTCCCTTCCTTCCTGGGAAAGTTGATGCCTCCCTCTTTATTTTCAGTTGTCCCATTTGATTATAATCTTATTGGTGATCAGCTGCTGAGTTCATTATGAGACCGAAGAAAAGTTGAATGACTTTTTGAGGAAAAGTAAGTGTGAGGAAGACTACCCTTCAGTGTTTATAACTTTGAGCAGAAGTCTTGCTGCTAGCCATACAAATTATTTATGCCTCCTTCTAACAAAGACATGCTATTTGTGTAAACAAAAGAATCAATTATAACTGTGAATATATTGCAGCTACAAGTTTAAAAAATTGATTCCACGGGGAGAAGAAGGATCCCCTTGAAAGAAAGGTCTTTTCTGTGCTAATTGAGCTGATGGGAGATGTTGTCTGATGTATCTGCAGGGCAACAGGTAGGTGAATACAATAATTTTCATAATGTGAAACAAGACTACCAACTCCCTATAAAAAGAAATTACTTGGAAACTTCTGATGATGCTTCAGAAAACCAAGGAACATGGTTACCATGGGAGATTGCAGGCCCTCAAGGAGGGTATTTCAAAAGAGACACATTGTACAGCTGAGTGATGATTATACATATTTAATAAGACTGAGAAGAGCTCATCACAAAGCCTGTTGCCTCTTTTTCATTTTGTTGTGTTTTTTTTTACAGCCAACCTGAGAAATTGAAAATGAGGCAGACAGGGAAAGGGGAGGGGGAAAAGAGAATCTTATTTTTGCTCTAACCAAGCCTGTCAGAGATTATGGAATCTTCTTGTCTGGGAGAGAAGTTAATTATTTTGGTAAGGAAAACAGACAAGTGCACAAAAGGGGGAATGGGGGAAAAACAAAACAGAGATAAATGCAACCAGGGTGATAAACAATCTCGTCATTCACTTAATCTTCTTTCTTATTTGGGTCTGTCATGCTGGGCAGAATCCAGCTGAGGCACAGGAATATACAGTAATTTAAGAGCTGCATCTTCTAGCCTATCAAAAACAATCTTCTCTAACCATCAGAAGCAAAGCTCAATGAAATGAATGGAAAGCACTCTTCAGCAAACATACTTTGGACCAGCCTGCAAGCCAATTAGATAATTAATTGCAGTTCCTGTTGTGTTTCAGGAAATGTTTATATTATAAAAGCCATTCTCTACATAATTCAACTTGATCTAAATATCCTACTTTGGGATGTTCTGTCTTTTAGTGCTGCTTAATGCTCTTTGGTTTCCTACTTAATTTAGCATTTGTCTGAATAGTTTTCAGGCTTCGTACCCTTCAGGGAATCCCTTTTCCCAGATCTGTCAGCTGAAAAGCTATTAGGAGACCATTCCTTTCCTGGAGAGGAATCTAATATATATAAAACTGGATCTGAAACAAGGGTCTGAAGCCAGCAACCCTCCCTCATGCTCCCTTTCTGGTTCCATAGCTCTGAGGAATCCTGTACTCGGTTATTTGTTCCACATACAGTAGTTAACTATAGTTTATCAACTGAGCCATATAGTGCCTGAATTTGCGTGGGTAGCAAGTTCACCCAGCATGACCACTCTACAAGGCTTCATACAACGATTAGATGGCAGAGTTAAGAAGGCTCCTTGCCATCTAGCGGTCACCTGGATTTTTTGCAGCTCATGGATGGTAGCTTTCTTTTCATCCTCGTCTTATGCCTAGAATCATTTTCCACCTGAATGGAAGCAGTAAGAAATCTACAAAGGCCGGGTGGACTAGATACAAATGCTTTAAAACCACTGGGATGGCAGTTTAGGCTGTTTTTGTTTATTTTACATTTTTAAAACCCCAGGAGACCTGTGGAGACCCACAGAATGTAAAATTAATTTCATCTACTTAAGCAAATAAGAATCCCTTAGTTTCAGAGTGTAAAGACAATAAATAATAAAGGGGCTGAGACTGTTACTTGTAAAAGCTGCTCCAGAAAAGCAGGAGAGTAGACTATCTGTTGCCACTCGTACAGCTGACAAAACCCTGTTCTCTGTGGATTGTGAGAAACTGCCAAAAGTGGATTCAGGATATCAAAAAAAAAATTATGTGAAAACTAGCTGCTAGTGCTAAAGATCACCTGGCTTGTAAAAATGGTTTGAAACAGATCCACAGAATAGCTACAAAGCGTTCCCCCAACATACAATTTTTTAAAAATACAATAACAGAAGGAAACCTGGCACCCCCTGGACTGAGCTGCAAGTCAGAATTACAACTAATTCCAGATAAGGAAGCACCAGAGTAATTTATTCCAGCTGAAACAGCAAGCAGAATTTAAAGAAGCTAAATTTAATTGCTTGGAATTAATACTATGGATGAATTCCTACCATCTTTGCAGTTGTAGGGAAAGCAGGGAGAGGAACACTGTGAGCTTTTTAATGAGTAGCACCATAAAGTGCTTTAATTCTGAATCACTTCTGTCATGACCACCTTATGAGAGCTCTTATTATATTTCCATAAGCAGAAGAAAAACAAGAAAAAGTCCAGATCCTTATCCAGATATAGCTCAATCACAGACTTTTTGCTCACTTCCTAAAATGGATCATGATTATTTGCATGCATGAATACAACTGAGTTCTTTTTAGCAAGATTTATTGAGATAAAAGGAAAAGGGTTACAAGAACTCCCGCAACTGAATTTTTTATCATTTAGATAGAACCAATATATCCCAAAATGGATGAGGGGAGAAATTGTTTCATTCTCTTTCTAACAGCTTTCCCACAAACTACCAAGAAGGCAAGCCTTTCCACAATAATGGAGAAGCTGGCTGTTTACTTAAGGGCAGTGGTGGGATTCAATTTTTTTTACTACCGGTTTTATGGGCATGGCTTGGTGGGCATGGTGTGGTGTGGGTTGGTGGGCGTGACTTGGTAGGCATGGAAGGTGAAGAATACTGCAAAATCCCCATTCCCTCCCCACTCCTGGGGGAAGGGGGGAATCCCCATTCCCTCTCCGCTCCTGGGGGAAGGATATTGCAAAATCTCCATTCCCATCCCACTCTGGGCCAGCCAGAGGTGATATTTGCCGGTTCTCCGAACTACTCAAAATTTCCGCTACCGGCTCTCCAGAACCTGCTGAATAGCACCCCTGCTTAAGGGTCTTCTGAATCTTTATCAATCTAGGAACCAACTATTACATGATACCAGGGAGTCAGTTGGTAGGAAACAAATGAGACTGAGGCTTCCCCATTAAATTAAATGGACTGGTTTGAATAACACAATCCTTTAGTCTAAACCATAATGCAGCTAACATGCTATGTGAACTCAGGTGTTGCTAAACTATAACTCCCAGTGAGGAGAGAGGGCTCATAGGAATTGTAGTCCATAGGTTTCTCTGCCTAACATAGGAAACATTCTTCAATCTAATCTCATACATATTATCATCCTTCCCCAAATTGGATTGATGAGAGGGAGGAGAGAAAGGAATACTGTATAAATTTTCACCCTTCTTCCATCCAGCTGGTTTCAATTCTTAGATTTCCTGGAACGTCTATGCTGCTGAGGATCTCTGGGATTTAAGGTCCACAGATCTGGAGACTACTCAGTTTAAGAAGACTGAGATGTGACTATCAATGCTGCTAGGTCAATATTACTACAACCATTCAACCTTCATCAATGAAAAGCAAATTGTCTTGGAATTCAATGACATCAAACATGTTGTGTGTGCAGAAGCTATGGTCAATGCAGTCTCCTAAAATCACTGCTAATGAATCTGTCTTGGGAAACTATTACTTTTCAAACCAGTGAACATAATTAGACAAGTGTGATTATAGTTATTGGGTCAGATGTTTCCAGAAAAAGAGCAGAGATAGATTTAAAGAGACAGGAGAAAATAGCTAAGAATTATTTCAGATTGCCTTGAAAATCAAAGAAACCTTATCTGGCAGGTCCAATTTCTACCTCTGCACACTTCAGTGCAGCCCATTTTATCAACCAGAAAGGGATTTTATTAACAGCAACAACAAAGTTATGTAGTACTTTACCAATTAAAAGATATAGTATCCAAAAGCAATTTTTTTTCTATGGAAGTACAGTGACTATATTTGCTTATGGCTCAGAATTCTTTCACTCCAAATCTAGACTTTTTGCTTTAGGTCAGGTATGGATAACTCTTTGAAGATTAAGGGTGGAGTTAAAATTTTTGGAAAGTGGAAAACCAAAACCAAACCAAACAAACAGATGAAACCATATCACAATATAGAAGTAGGTGGAATATGTTTGATTTTTTAACTGTGACATGCCTATTTTAGAGTTTACATTACAGCGTTCATCTGTTTCCCATCATAAAATGTAAGAAAAACCACGGCTTTCATTTTCAGCAAACCTGGTTAGTAGGGCCTGAGAGTTGTAAAGACATATTTGAGCCACAGGAAATCCTTTCCTGCCTAGCGTTATAGACTGCTAGATGGCGGCTATCAGCATTCTAAGGATGGTCCCTCCTACTTACTTTCTTTTCGCAGCCTGCTATATCAGTGTTATTTTCTTGTCGTGAAATCCAAATTTTTTTACTACCGGTTCTGTGGGTGTGGTTTGGTGGGCGTGACTTGGTGGGCGTGTCAGGGGAAGAATACTGCAAAATCTCCATTCCCACCCCACTCCAGGGGAAGGATACTACAAAATCCCCATTCCCACCCTACTCCAGGGGAAGGATACTGCAAAATCCCCATTCCCACCCCACTCTGGGCCCAGCCAGAGGTGGTATTTGCCAATTCTCTGAACTACTCAAAATTTCCGCTACCGGTTCTCCGAACTGCTCAAAATTTCCGCTACCGGTTCTCCAGAACCTGTCAGAATCTGTTGGATTTCACCCCTGCTTTCAATCCATTAAAATCAATGGCTCAGTTGATGGGAGGGTGTAGGAGAAACCTGAGATTTTACATTCTATCTAACTGATCAGTTAGAAAAATGGTGAAAAGATGTTTACTTCAAATCCTTATCCACGCTTTAGAGTGCTGTTTTTAATGTATATATCTCCAAGCAACTGTCCTCACTACCTTGGCTAAAAAGTCTGGTTCTAGTAAAAATTAGAGTTTGTAGATCTTGTACTGTATTCGCCTATCATTACAGTGCTATCAGAGAGTTCTCACACTTCACATACATACCTTATCCTTAAAATTCGCTGTCCAAATCAGAAGAATTGAGGGAGGCTGCTTTGCATGAAGGAAACAGTTCATTCACTTGGACCAAACAACTTGGACTCCCAAATAGGAGACAGAAAGACAGAGAGAGACTGCTGCCTACCTAGTGCTATAAATCTCAAAACTATTTGCATTCAACTAAAAGATTAGATTAAGGTAGTGTATATCTTATGATAAAATTAATATAAAATATTTTTTGTTTTTCAAAAGTGAAACTGGACCAAGAGAAAATAGTCATATTGAGTCCAGCAATGTATTTTAATTCAATTATATCTACTCCCCCAAAAGTCTGTTTAACTTTTAAAATAACCAAAGTAAATTATATTCATTGTATGGAATTCAACACAAATCAGTTGGATTAAAAAATTGATCTTGATCAAAGATATGATGTGATCCACTAAAACTTCAGATTGGAGCTAGGAAGTACTTTTATTTCCCAGAAATATGTAAGGTATGAAATAAAAATGGTGTTTCATATGTCTGGCAATGCCCTCAAATCAGCCTTTCTTTATGCCAGTTATTGGCATAATTCCTTTTTCCTCTACTTGTCATAAGAAGAGTGACACACAGACAGAAGTAGAAGAAGACTTCATGGGTACATTCAAAGCACATTGAAGTGGTTTGCCTGCTTTGCGTTTGTGCACTTGTTTCTTTGTTTTGAATTTTCTAATCTAGCCTAGAAGACAGGGTTCTCCTAGTGATTTCCCCTCCAAAAACTAATTAGATCTGACCCACCTAGGTTTTCAAGGTCAGCCAAGGTCAGCTACCTGCTGCCACTATGGAGCCATAAATGTGCACATAGCATTTGTAACTTTTCAGAACATAAGCAAAATCATTGTCAATGAATACAACAAGGAAAATATTGTTTAAATGGATGCATATAATTAAGCAGTAATGAACTTTTTTTTTCCTAAGGAACTCTAATGGTGGCCATTAAACAAGAAGATGTATTAAATTATCTAAAAGGGAAGAGTTCCAAAGGTGTTTTTTCCAAAGGCAACCGGACTTCGTTTTTTCTTTTTAAGATGTTTCGCTTTTCATCCAAGAAATATCTTCAGTTCTGTAGGGGAAGAGGTGAGGCTCATATGCCTTAGTGAATCTGAAACTGAACAAGACAAAGGAGTGGAAAATACAGTCTGGACTGAGCAATCCTGTACTACTTCCAGAGGGCCAGGAAGATTTATGCACTGGTTTTGTGTACATTTTTGCTTCCTTAATCACTGCCATGACTAAGCTATGTTTGTAAGAGCTCCAGAAACTTTCATAGGCAGAATTGGCTGTTATGGCCCACATCTGAACAGTGAATGAGGCTAAAGAGTAATTAACAGTAATGTGTTTTTTCATAGTAGCTTGTGTTCGGTTTTAAAAATGATACTGAAATCCCCATTTTCATTGGGATAATCCTTTTCTTCATAATAAAATCAACTAAGATACCTGTGGCATCTTAAAAATGTAAACATTTCCTAAAGTTTGAGCCAGCAGTTCCCAGATATGTTGAGAGTTGGTGTAAATTTGTACAGATTGTAATCCACTAAACATTGTAGGCCAGGCTGCAAAAATCTGAATAACTATGAGATGGCAGCAAAGAAATATTAAAGAGGTATCATTGCAGTCTTTTTTTTATTTTATTTATTTTATTATTTTTATTTATATGCCGCCCTTCTCCGGAGACTCAGGGTGGCTTACAATGCGTTAAGCAATAGCCTTCATACTTTTGTATATTTTATACGAAGTCAGCTTATTGCCCCCACAAACCGGGTCCTCATTTTACCTACCTTTGAAAGGATGGAAGGCTGAGTCGACCTTGAGCCTGGTGAGAATTGAACTCGCAGTAATTGCAGGCAGCTGGATGTTAAATGCTGCCTTAGTAGGAGGCATTAGCCTCCTACGCCACTCAGTCTTGTTTGGAGTATTTGATTGGTTGTTTGTTTCATGCATTTATATGGTGAAATCCCCCCCGGTTCTATCTGGCTCACCAAACCGGTAGCGCCGGCAGTGGGAGGCTCCGCTCACCCGCCAGGACATCGCTACGTCCCTTTTTTTACCATCTGCGCATGTGCAGAAGGTTCTGCGCATGTGCAGAAGAGGCGCTCGCATGCATAGCGCATGCATGCTCCCGTTCCCGAACTGGTAACGAAGGTTCACCGCTGGGTTCTTCCATCTTAACCAAGTAACTCTAAATGGTTAACAAAACTCATGGATAAAATAACACAGTATTGTATTTTATAAAAGGCATAAGACAGTATATTTTTTTTAAGAAACTATAACTGATGTTTCTTGCAAAACTGTCTCACAATTCAGAAAACAAGAATATTGAGCTCCACTACATTCCTGGCCCCACCATTTGAGGAAAAAGCCCAGTCTTCAAGTTGTTCCAGAAAACCAATAAGGTCAAGGCCATCTGAGTCCTTCGGGAGAAGGGCGGTATATAAATTTGGAAATGACTATTGGGGGCGAATCATTGGCCCCCACAGAGAGGGCGCACAATCTGGGAGTCCTCCTGGATACACAGCTGTCCTTGGAGGAACATCTGACGGCTGTAACCAGGGGGACCTTTTGTCAGGTTCGCCTGATTCGCCAGTTGCGGCCCTTTCTTGATCGGGATTCCCTGTGCACAGTCACTCACGCCCTCATCACCTCTCGCCTTGACTACTGCAATGCTCTCTACATGGGGCTCCCCTTGAGGAGCACCTGGAGGCTCCAGCTGGTCCAGAACGCAGCAGCGCGGGTAGTGACGGGAGCAGCATGGCGCTCCCATGTAACACCGCTCCTGCGCGAGCTGCACTGGCTCCCGGTGGTCTTCCGGGTGCGCTTCAAGTTGCTGGTTATCACCTTCAAGGCGCTCCATGGCATAGGGCCTAGCTATCTTCGAGACCGCGTGCTGCTACCGACGACCTCCCATCGACCCCTGCGCTCCCACAGAGAGGGCCTCCTCAGGGTGCCATCAGCCAGACAGTGTAGGCTGGTGACCCCCAGGGGGAGAGCCTTCTCTGTGGGGGCACCTACCCTCTGGAATCAGCTCCCCCCAGAGATAAGGAGAATCCAGGACCTCAGTGCCTTCCGTCGTGCCCTTAAAACCCATTTATTTAAATAAGCCGGGCTGGCTTAAGATGAAATTTTTAACTGTTTTAAATGTTTTAAATGTTTTAATTGGTAATGAGTTTTAATTGGGCCAAATTTATATATCTTTTAATTGTTTTTTAATATTTGTCCTGCATGTTTTTTTAATTTTGGCTGTACACCGCCCTGAGTCCTCAGGGAGAAGGGCGGTATAGAAATTCAATAATAAATAAATAATAAATAAATAAATTTAAATATATAAATAAAATAAATAAAGGGAGTGTCTGTTCCATGGGACGGGCAACACAACAGAAAAAAGCATGATATCAAATCTATCTAAAATAGATTTAGTGGTCTTGCAAAAGTTGGCAGCCATTTTTTTTTGTTTAAATTTTATTTAACTTTGTGGTCCTGCAGTTGCCATTTGCAAAGATCCTTATGCCATGATGCCTGCCGAGCCAGATTGTTGACTTACAAAGTCTTCAACAACTTTTGCTGGTAAGACGGAAGTCTCCATTTTGACATTAACTCATATAAACCAGAGTCTCTTGCATCACATGAATGAGGCTATATTCTGAGTTAATAGCATACATACTTATTTAATGGAATGAAGGAGATGACATGGGGAGCATCCATCTCTTTTGCACAAAAGCAGATAAGAGATGGTTTGAAGATTTAGACAAATATAAATGGTGATGTTCTGGAATAAGAGCTATGTGGCTCAGAAAACAGTGCTTGAATACAGCATAGCAAGGAAAGGAAGATTTGTTTTAGATCAGAAGGAAATATATATGTCATATGCACTGCCGGCTGGTGGATCTGAATCCCTGAAAAAAAGCAGAGCCTGTCCATCAAGTCTACTGAATGACTGGAGACATTTGGGGCTTTTTATCTTCATGCACTGTTACCTAACAGTAGGAATTCTGCCTAGCTGCAGGAAACAAGGATGCAGAGCCTCTTTGTGGCTGGGTTTGCACATCACACTAAACCATGGTTTGTTTAACCATTGACTTATGTAATAACTTACAATTGGCTGAGCTCATAATCCAAGATATTACAAATCACAATGACACATTCAAAGGACGTGGAAAGCATAAAGAAAACAGGTAACAATATGAGTTCGTAAGATGGGTGGAAAGACTAACTGGGTTGGGTTTTTTTGTTCCCTCACTGCAGGAACTGTTTTTATCATATCTGGCTATTTTTAAAAATTGCAGGCAGGCTCTGTTTGTTCTCCTCTTCTCTTCTTCCCCTGTTCTGCTTTTTTTATATTGACTCTTAGATTGTAAACCTGAGGGCAGAAATTCTCTCTTTTTATTGTTTGGTAAGCCCTTCTGTGAGCCTTTTGTGCTGAAGAATGAGGTAAAAATACTTTTTAAAAAACAATAAATACTTTTAAAAAAACAATAAATATTTTTGGAGGGCATCTGCAGAAGCCTGTAATGTGGCTAGCAATAACCAGAAAAGAAAAGTTGTCCTGAGGCATCTAGTGAAGAAGTGTCTGAATAAATATTGAATTAAAACCAGCCTTTGCAGTAAAAACCTAGCTATAGTCCTGTTTTATGAAGAGAAAATAAAGGGATTGTAAGAAGATAAATATAAACACTTTTCATAGCTTCTGGTGGCAAGCTCTTCCAGAATATTGTAAATTGCATTTCCTACAGCTTAGCATACCCATCCACTTACATTGAGCCTAAAATTGTGTCATACATGTTAACTTTTTCTGCCAATTACTACAGAGTTTAAACATGTCAAGCAACAGTACTTGTTTGTGATGTTGCAATATGCTGCCAAAATAATGAGCTAGCACAGTTGGGAACCAAGCTACATTAATACATTAGCAATGGCTGCACAAAATGAAAATACAAATTCCTTTTCAGCTGGTAAATGCTGGAAGATGAATTTTTGTTATGGTAAATGTTCCTAGTATAAACAGTGCACCAGGGAACAATGCAATTCACAAACTGCATCATTCCTTCATTCATCCCACCTATGTTGTTCAAGTGTGTCCTGATGGAGAGAGGATCTCTAGATCCGTGATGGCGGATCCAGGTGGCATGCATAACCATATCAGTGGGCATGCCAGCTCAGCTCTGGCGCACATGCACACTCTGGCCAGCTGATTTTCAGCCTTCTGGGCCCACCAGAAGTAGGAAAACAGGCTGTTTCCTGCCTCTGGAGGGCATGGGGGAGTGGGGAAGGCCACTCATCTGGCTCCAGATCCTCTCTGTGCATCTGGGGAGGGCGAAAACAGCCTTCCCCACCCCCTCGGAGGCCCTCCGGAGGCCTGAAATGGCCCATTTTCCAACTCATGGTTGGACAGGAAGTGACTTTTTTGCTGTCCCCAGCCTCCAGAGACTCCTAAAGAGGCTGGGAATTATGGGTGTGGGCACGCACGCGAACTCCCACCCCCACCCCCTTCCTGGCATGCGATGGCAAAAAGGTTAGCCATCACTGCTCTAGATGCAGCCTGGACTCATCAAGAGGCATCAAAATTCTGTATGGATTGCAACCTAGCAACTGGTGCTATGAACCTAGACAAAATGCTTATTTATCATCTCTAAGTTAGGGGGAGTTATCTGGAAGGAAATGCTGTCAATATAATTGTTTTTCCTTATCTGATCTGAATAGGTAGTTTATTGTTTATTTATTTATTGTTTAAATTTATATACCGCCCTACTCCCGAAAGACTCAGGGTGGTGAACAGCCAAAAGATAAAACACACATAATATAAAATTTAAAACAATATAAAAGCCCATTAAATAATTTGACCCAAACAATTTAAAATCCCTCTATTATTTTAAAACAAATTTAAAATTAACAGTTAAAAAGGAGGTTAGGCCAGGCCAGCCTGTTGAAATAAAAAGGTCTTGAGGGCACGGCGGAAAGTGCGTAAGTCAAGGATAGTTAATAGTTAAACATGTATATATAGAGAGCGTGAACAATAGGCTAGGAAAGGGTCAGTAACAAGCTTCATGGAACAAGATGAGATGATGGTGAAAGTTCAAATGATCAGGGATGTGATGGTTAACCTGTGTAAGATAGGCAAGGGGAGAAATTGTTTTAGCGTGCATTGCAACGCAAACAGATGCACTAGCCAAAACTTATCATTTCAAAGCCACACTGTTGGAATTTTGTATGTAGCTTGTGTTAGCAAAATATGTGTTAGCAAAAAAAATATTCATACACAAATGCCAATCTTCATCAAACTAGATAAAATTATATTAGGAGAAATTGCGAACAAACACAAGATGAATGTTTTGAGAAATATGTGCCGAACTACATTCAAACTTTAAAAAACAGCCTTAAGTTCAAGCAGAAAAACGACATAAAGAACCGAGAAAAGGTAGATATAAAGATTCACAAAAATGAGTAACTATGAAAAATAGACAATAAGACATACGCAGCCAGAATTTTCCCAGAATCTTCAAAACTGGCTGGTCAACAGAAAAGTTCTTTCCTCTTTCTTCTCACCATAACTCATAATGGGCATTTTATTTGAAAAACTGTTTTCCATTGTTTGAAATCATTGCGTTAAGATCTTCCTTGGGCACATCTCCAGGTGTATGTGTGTCACTTCCAACATGGGGTAGATAATAACAAGGGCGGGGGGGAAAGCCTCACTAGTTGAGATATCCTTTTTTTTTTTTTTTGGATACCCTCCTCAGAGATGTCCACTGCTTTTCATGGGGTGTCTCTCAAAACTTTTTTCCCCCAAATATTTTTCTCATCCTCTAAGTCCCTGGTTATTTTAAACACACCTTTTTTAACCTCATGACCTCCAGATGGGAAGAATTTCAGTTTCCTGTGTTTTCAGCCAGCAGAGCCAAAGGTCACGTTAGCTGGGAATTCTGAGAGCTGAAATCCCAAGACAGTTGAAAGGCACAAAGTTGAAGATTGCTATGTCTAAGAGTTCTGTTTCTGATGCTGCCTTTAATCTGTTGCCCCAACCATTTTTTCCCAAAAGATTACTGCATATAACTTTATTCATTGAATAGATGCAGGACTTTTCAAGACTGAGAGCTCTAGAAGAAGAGTGTTCATCTGAACACATGCCAACCCCTTCTACACTTTACACTCTTCTGTATCATACTCATTTTTTTTCTCCTTTGTTTTTTTGCTCATTTAATAGTTCAATAATTGGGACTGTGTGATGAAATCTTAGATATTGAAATAACAAGTGTCACTAAGTGTTGAGTCTCTGTTTTGCAGTCTTGAATTAAAAATACTGATCCAAACAGAGGCGGGGCGGGGAGAAATCAACAAAATTAAGATGGTGGCTGCAATCATGCCCACCCCTTTTCATATGCATTGTGCATGCAACAAAAAAGAGGTGTATTTACTGCTTCTTCTATCTTGAGCTCTTTGACACACCTGCTCTGCAGTTCCTCTACATGCATCTAGTTACTTCAAATATTAAATTTCAGATCGGACCCCTCTCATGTCCTCCAACCCGATGGATGCTGAAAAAACACAGGTGTCAAACATATCACGACGTTTTTTGCCTTTGCGGAGCCGGGGTGGGTGTGGCTTGTGAGTGATGCATCCGGCCCTTGGGCTGCCAGTTTGACACCCCTGATGTAAACAAATCCGAAAGATGTGGAAAAGATTCAAAATAGAATAGAATAGAATAATGAAGGGGACCTTGGAGGTCTTCTAGTCCAACCCCCTGTACAGGCAGGAAACCCTATACCATTTCAGACAAATGCTTATGCAATCTCTTCTTAAAAACATCCAGTGTTGGAGCTCCTATAACTTCCGGAGGTAAGTTATTCCACTGATTAATTGTTCTAATTGTCAGGAAATTTCTTCATAGTTCTAGGTTGCTTCTCTCTTTGATTAGTTTCCATCTATTGCTTCTCATCCTACCCTCAAGTATTTTGGAGAATAGCTTGGCTCCCATACATAGTGTTTCCCATACATAATATTAGAAAATCTTCAGAATTGTGCAGAAATCCAGATTTGCTGGAGGGGAAACATGATTCAGAAACACGTACAACATATATGTTGAAATTGTATCTGTACAAACCTATTTCACTTTATGAAGTCATTTATTTATTTATTTATTTATTTTATTAAATTTTTATACCGCCCTTCTCCTGCTGGACTCAGGGCGGTGCACAGCCTAGAATAAAAAACATCCCAATACAAAATTTAAAATTTTAAAAGAATTAAGCAAATTTTGGCCCAAAATTTAAAACCTCCCAACTAAAATCCATTTACAATTAAAAATATCTAAGGGGGGGTGGTTTACGCCAGCCCAGCTTGATGAAATAGAAAAGTTTTGAGGGCATGGCGAAAAGCACAGAGATCTGGTATCCTACGTATCTCTGGGGGCAGGTCATTCCAGAGAGCAGGTGCTGCCACAGAGAAGGCCTTCCCCCTGGGGGTCGCCAGATGACATTGCTTGGCTGACAGCACCCTGAGGAGTCCCTCTCTGTGGGAGCGAACTGGCCAGTGGGAGGCTATCGGCGGCAGAAGGCGGTCCCGTAAGTACCCAGGCCCTATGCCATGGAGCACTTTAAAGGTGGTCACCAACACTTTGAAGCGCACCCAGAAGACCACTGGAAGCCAATGCAGCTTGCGCAGGAGGGGAGTCACATGGGAGCACCCCATCACTCCCATAATCCCCTGCGTGGCCGCATTCTGCACCAGTTGGAGCCTCCGAATGCACCTCAAGGGGAGCCCCATGTAGAGAGCATTGCAGTAGTCCAGGCGGGAAGTGATGAGTGCCTGAGTGACTGTGCGTAAGGAATCCCGATCCAGAAAGGGATGCAACTGGCGAATCAGGTGAACCTGATGAAACCCCCCCCCCCGGCCACGGCCGTCATATGCTCTTCTAAAGACAGCCATGCATCCAGGAGGACGCCCACGTTGCGAGCCCTCTCTGTGGGGGCCAGTAACTCGCCCCCAATAGCCAGCGATGGCGATGGCATCGCTGGCTATTGGCAGCGATGGCACCAGCTGGCTATATCGGGACCTCGGAAGCCACAGCCACTCGGTCTTGGAAGGGTTGAGTCGAAGCCTGTTTCTCCCCATCCGGACCCGCATGGCCTCTAGGCACTGGGACATTCCTTCAAGGGCATCATTGGGATGGCCTGGGGTGGAGATGTACAGCTGAGTATCGTCAGCATACTGATGGAACTCCACCCCAAAACCACGGATGATCTCGCCCAGTGGCTTCACATAAATGTTGAACAGAAGGGGTGAGAGGACTGACCCCCACAAACAACGTGCCTCGGGGTTGACCTCTGCCCCCCTGCCAACACCGACTGTGACCAGTCAGAGAGATAGGAGGAGAAACACCATAGGACGGTGCCCCCCAACCCCTCCAACCAGCACAGCATGATACCATGTCGATGGTATCAAAAGCCACTGAGAGATCTAACAGGACTAGGATAGAGGAACAACCCCTATCCCGAGCCCTCCAGAGATCATCCACCAATGCGACCAATGCCGTTTCCGTGCTGTGCCCAGGCCTGAAGCCGGACTGGAGCGGATCTAGATAGACAGCTTTATCCAGGTACTGAGGAAGCTGTCGCGCCACCACACTTTCAACAACCTTCGCCACAAAGCGAAGCTTGGAGACCGGACGGTAGTTAGCCAAAACAGCTGGATCCAGAGAGGGCTTCTTGAGGAGGGGCCTCACCACAGCCTCTTTCAAGGCGGATGGCAAGACAACCTCACTCAAAGAAGCGTTAATAATCCCCTGGAGCCAGCCTCATGTAACCTTTAAGTTTAAGCTTAAACTGTCTAGAATGGGACCCCAAATCTATGCCCAGAGCTAGAACATTTCAACATTGGAACTAAATCAAAATACTCATGCCTTAGGGCATGTACAAAGTGCTTTTCATTACCCATTAAAAATAGCCAGCCAAATTTGGTATCAATAAAAATTACTCAGTTTTTTGGTGCAGCCTCCAGACATTTTAGTTTTCTAGTTTTTTCTAAGCACAAAGTTTCTTGTTCTCTTCCAGTCCTAAAGCTGTGAAGGATTCTTTGAGTTCAATATCTGGCAATTTTAGCAGGACTGTGTATGTTTTTCTCAACCATTTCTAAGCATAGATAGAGATGCTTCCCTTTCAAAAGCTCTTCCCGCTCACACTGAGGCTAGCTCATGTACTACTGCATTCCAGTGGTATTAGTAACAACTTCGATTCTCCAGCAATAAAATCTTATTGCTGAGTTCACATTAGGTAGATTGTACAGGAGGCCAAAAGCAGGAGGGAATAAAAACCAAAGTTACTGTAGCTTTGAAGAAGTTTTGCAAGACCATATCTTGTCTGTCTGTTGACTTGGCCTTGACAACTATAGATTTTACTACTACCACTTTTTCTTAAACACCTTGTTCTTCCTCCATGGAGCAAGGAATGTGTCTCCTCACAGTCTTATCCCAATCACTCATCTATTTCCAAATGTTTCTTTATTAGAACTGCTGCCTTATTTCAATTGTTGATATCCAGGAAAGAAGAAGGCTGCTTCAAGCAGATGGGTTTTGATGTCCTGAAAAGCCATGACATGGCCATGTATAAATTACATCTTTATATATGTCTAAGGCAGTAGATGTATGCAATTAGAAAGATGGATCTGTGACAGGTCAACAAATTGAAGGTTATCATTGTTTAGGGCACTTTCCCTATTGATTCAAAGGTGTTGATCTTCAATTTCCATAATCACCCCCCATTGTAGCCAATCTGTCTATCATATTGCATTAAATTGCCCCATATGATGACAAAAAAAATAATAAATCTGCTATCTAGAATGATACCTAATATTTAGCTCCATGATAGAGCCAAGTAACTGAGAGAAAGCTCCATTTCATGTTAGCCTTTGTTAATAAAATGCTTCGGGAGGTCTTTGTTAAGATATCATTAAAGGTATCATTCTAAATTTTCTTCGTTTAAAAACAAAACACTTGAACAACTGATCTAAATTGGTGTTTGTTGCTTCTTTCCCAATAAACAGATTCTACCATTTTGCATAGGCTTTTTTCCCCTTTGTCTCATGATTTAAAATGGAGACCTGTTTATTGTCATAATCACAGAAATTTGCACAATGGTGAGAGCGTCAATCTATCTTCATATTTAAAGTAATAAATATTATATAACATTTCAGCAGGATTGTATTTTGGATGTGTAGTCAGTAATCTCCTCAGCAGAAATAAGAGCCACAGGTTCTCTTTGCTTCCTAGTTCAGAGATCCACAACACCAAGCTAGCATAGAATCATACCAAGTTATCTTCTTATGATTAGTTTGACTAGCCACAGCTTAACTGTCTAAGGGTACTGTAGGGAAGGGAGGTATCCAGAGGTGGGCTTCAGCCGGTTTGGACTGATTCGGGCGAATCGATTAATTTTTTGCACAGTTTGGAGAATCAGCAAATCGCACCACTGGCTGGCCCCACCCCACCTCTCCCTGCCCGCGCCTCCCTGCCCCTCGCCCACTGTGGGCGATGCCTAGGGTCATGCCTGCAGCACAGCTGCTGCTTCTCTCTGGTTCCCTCGCTTGCTTTGACCACGTAGCCCAGCTGATCTCTGCCTGGTGAATCTTTCTTCACTTCTCGCCCAGCTGCCTCCCACGCGGTCTCCCTTGCATGCCTTCCCTGCGGCCTCCCACACAGTCCCAGTGACCCAGCCCACTTGCCTGCCTTCCCCACTGCCTTCCTGCAGTCCCAGTGGCCCAGCCCGCTTGCCTGCCTTCCTCTCTGTCTACCCCATGGCATCCACAGTCCAGCCTGCTTGCCTACCTTCCCTGATGCCTTCCCCATGGTCACCACAGCTCAGCCTGCTTGTCTGTCCCTGTCTCACATACGCACACAAACAGACAGCCAGGGGTTAAATAAAACTGGCAGATAACAAATTCTTTCGATAAGAGGATTGGCAGCAACCCAGTAGCTGCTTGCCAAGAACTTTACTCATAAAGGGAGGGATTGTTCCTCCGTCAGATAAACCCAAACAAGATACACACAGTTCAAGAATTGTCAAGTCCAGTCCGTATTAAATCCAAGGCAGATAACGTTGTTTCCAAAGATACAATGTGACTCGCTGGTAGTTTAGTTTTGTCCGTCACAGAGTCTGAATGGCCACCTCACCCCCTTTTATCCCCTGTGGGGTGTGGTCCAGTGACTCAGCTTAATCTCTGGCATGCCTCCTTTTCTGCTGCGTGCGCTTGTCTCTCTGACGCTGGAGTGGATCCAGCCAAGACTTATCTCTGTCACTGTCCGACTGCAAGGAGATACCTGGCTCCTGGCCAATCTCTTCTCCTGTGGGAGACACCTGAGGCATTGCCAGAGAGGAGGGTCCTGGAGAGGGAGGCCTGGCCAACTCCTCTCCTTCATGTTCGGAGCCTTCTCCCTCCAATAAATCGGCCTCGGGGGTCGGAGTCACAACCTGCTTGCCTGCCTTCCCCGCTGCCTTCCCCGCAGTCCCCATGGCCCAGCCTGCTTGCCTGCCTTCCCCGCTGCCTTCCCTGCGGCACCTGCAGCCGAGCCCACTTGCCTCCTTGTTAAGGTCGACCGCTCTGCCCCAGCCATGCATTTTCCAGCCCAGGCTGCTTGAAGTGAAAAGCATGCAATATGCTGCTGCTAAGCTTCTGGGTTCCTTGCTGTCACCTGAACCCAGGAGCTTAGCGGCAGCATATTTCATGCCTTAACAAGCCCGCTGGTGGCCTCTGTAGCCAGAGCCGGGCTTGGCGCAGACATATTTTTTTATTTTATTTTATTTTATTTTATTTTATTTTATTTTATTTTATTATTTTATTTTATTTTATTTTATTTTATTTTATTTTATTTTATTTTATTTTATTCTATTCTATTCTATTCTATTCTATTCTATTCTATTCTATTCTATTCTATTCTATTCTATTCTATTCTATTCTATTTTATTTTATTTTACTTTACTTTTTACTTTTACTTTTTTTTCCTCCCACCTCCCCATCCCAGTCCAGCACGGCACAGACAGCCCAATGGAGGTGGAAAATGGGGCATTTCCATCGGCCCTTCTCTTTTCTTTCCCCTAGCCTCCTTTTGCCAGTGTGCTCTTGGCAGGCAGTCATGATCTTTAGATGGGCTTTTATTTTGTCCGGCCAAGAGATGGGGGAAGGGGCTCAGAATGGTAGTAGGAAATAACCCTGTCTCTGAAGCATCAACCCACCTGTTCCACCCCACCTTGTTATGAGTGATGTTGAGTTGGTCACGCCCACTCAGTCACATGACACACTCTCCCACAGCCACACCCATCCAACCAGTCACTAGGAAGAACCGGTTGTTAAATTACTTGAATCCCATCACTGGACATATCTTGAACTTTTGGGGAGAGCACTGGTTTGGGAAGGCTGCTTTAAAGCATTTCCACTTATAGGATACCTTCCTTTTTAACCAAATCTTTTCCTAGGCCGGATCTATACTGAAGTTTCTTCTGACTCTGCAATGGCAGTAGCTTTCTAAAATGTACTTCTTGTTCATTGCTTCTCAGGACTTGCCATTAAATGAACACACACGTTTATGAGAATAAACCATCACTGAAGGAGGTTGTGGGATCAAAATGCTTGATGATGAGTTCTCTTCCTTATGTTTTTCAGAGAGTCGTACATTTATTTATTTATTATTTATATTATATAAATAATTATAATGTATATATTATAATTATATATATTATTTATATTCAGATACCGCCTCTACATTCTTAAAGATACGAATACTTGTACTTCACTCTGGTGTTTGCCATATTGCTGTTAAAATCATTATTCATTGCCTCCTTTACCAGTATTCTTAGCTCAATAAGTATGTGACCTGGGGCACATGCAGAAGAGTCAAAAAAGTCATCATGGCAGCTACAATAATGTAATCAAAGCCCTGCCCATTTTACATATGTTGCTACAACTGAATAGTCACAGCTGCCATCTTTTTCTTCTTTTTTTTTTTTAATTCCTGTGGACACCCTGGTATGGCAAATACAGTCAGGTCCATAAATATTGGGACATCGACACAATTCTAACATCTTTGGCTCTATACACCACCACAATGGAGTTGGGATGAAACAAACACAATGTGCTTTAACTGCAGACTGTCAGCTTTAATTTAAGGGTATGTACATCCAACTCAGGTGAACGGTGTAGGACTTACAGCAGTTTGCATATGTGCCTCCCACTTGTTAAGGGACCAAAAGTAATGGGACAGAATAATAATCATAAATCAAACTTTCCCTTCTTAATATTTGGTTGCAAATCCTTTGCAGTCAATCACAGCCTGAAGTCTGGAATGCATAGACATCACCAGACGCTGGGTTTCATCCCTGGTGATGCTCTGCCAGGCCTCTACTACAACTGTCTTCAGTTCCTGCTTGTTCTTGGGGCATTTTCCCTTCAGTTTTGTCTTCAGCAAGTGAAATGCATGCTCAATGGGATTCAGGTCAGGTGATTGACTTGGCCATTGCATAACATTCCACTTCTGTCCCTTCAAAAACTCTTTGGCTGCTTTTGCAGTATGCTTTGGGTCATTGTCCATCTGCACTGTGAAGCGCTATCCAATGAGTTCTGCAGCATTTGGCTGAATGTGAGCAGATAATATTGCTCGAAATACTTCAGAATTCATCCTGCTGCTTTGTCAGCAGTCACATCATCAATAAATACAAGAGAACCAGTTCCATTGGCAGCCATACATGCCCACGCCATGACACTACCACCACCATGCTTCACTGATAAGGTGGTATGCTTAGGATCATGAGCAGTTCCTTTCCTTCTCCATACTCTTCTCTTCCCATCACTCTGGTACAAGTTGATCTTGGTCTCATCTGTCCATAGGATCTTGTTCCAGAACTGTGAAGGCTTTGTTAGATGTTGTTTGGCAAACTCTAATCTGGCCTTCCTGTTTTTGAGGCTCACCAATGGTTTACATCTTGTGGTGAACCCTCTGTATTCACTCTGGTGAAGTCTTCTCTTGATTGTTGACTTTGACACACATACACCTACCTCCTGGAGAGTGTTCTTGATCTGGCCAACTGTTGTGAAGGGTGTTTTCTTCACCAGGGAAAGAATTCTTCGGTCATCCACCACACTTGTTTTCTGTGGCCTCTCAGGTCTTTTGGTGTTGCTGAGCTCACCGGTGCATTCCTTCTTTTTGAGAATGTTTCAAACAGTTGTTTTGGCCATGCCTAATGTTCTTGCTATCTCTCCGATGGGTTTGTTTTGTTTCTTCAGCCTAATGATGGCTTGCTTCACTGATAGTGACAGCTCTTTGGATCTCATCTTGAGAGTTGACAGCAACAGATTCCAAATGCAAATAGCACACTTGAAATGAACTCTGGGCCTTTTATCTGCACATTGTAATTGGGGTAATGAGGGAATATCACACACCTGGCCATGGAACAGCTGAGAAGCCAATTGTCCCATTATTTTTGGTCCCTTAACAAGTGGGAGGCACATATACAAACTGCTGTAAGTCCTACACCGTTCACCTGAGTTGGATGTACATACCCTTAAATTAAAACTGACAGTCTGCAGTTAAAGCACATTGTGTTTGTTTCATTCCAACTCCATTGTGGTGGTGTATAGAGCCAAAGATGTTAGAATTGTGTCGATGTCCCAATATTTATGGACCTGACTGTAGTATACTGCAAAATCTACTGTGACATGAGAACAAAGCACCTCCCTTGTAAGTGTGAGAAAAGTAGGTGCTAGAAAGGCCAAATGTTTTTGGCAGCCAATGGTTCTGAAGCTGCAGGCTCCAGTTTCTAATATGTTTGTTTCTTTAGCCTAATTTTCAGTCTGCAGAAATGAAAACCATCCATTCTTCACATTCACTTTTAACATCCTGTCCTGAATAATCACTTCGGAGAAGCAGAGATTGTTGCATTCTGCCTCTCATCCTGCCTTTGGCCATTGTCAACTTTCTACTTAATTTCCTAAATTCATTTTATCAGCAAGACAAATCTTAATTCCTTAATCCCTTTAGAAAACGTATCCAACATGTCTGCCTTTTTCACAGCAACTTTTTATAAGTGATTGTCATATCTACAAATAATCACTGTATGACAATATTATCTTCATAAGTGGTCTGAAAATTATAAAGTAGTTAAAGGAAATTATATCAAGTCAAGAAGTGAAAGATACATCATGTGTGGATCTGGGCTATGATAACATGCAGATTTGGATGAACTGATGCTACTTATTTGTAATCTTATTTTTTACTGATTTACACGGTTGCAAAGTTTTTCACCTTTCTTTTGTACAACAGGTTGGAAAAGTAGGCTATTTTATTTTAAATAGAGGTAACTGCTATTTTCTTTTAATATTTAAACCAAACAAATACAGATACTGCTCAATTTACAATAGTTTGTTTAGTGACCAGTCAAAGTTATAACAGCATTGAAAAAAGGGACTTAACACTGTGTTTCACACTCAAGACCATTGCAGCATTCCCATGGTCCCAGGATTAAAATTTGGATGCTTGGCAACTGACTCATATTTATGACAGTTGCAGTGTCCTGGGGTCATTTGATAACTTTTTGTGACCTTCTGACAAGCAAAGTCAACGGGGAAGCCAGATTCACTTAACAACCGTATTACTAACTTAACAACTGCAGTGATTCACTTAGCAGATGTGGCAAGAAAGGTTTTAAAATGGGGCAAAATTCACTTAACAAATGTCTCACTTGGCAACAATTGTGTCGTAAATTGAGGATTACCTGTATGTCATTTCAATATTTAAATGACATGTTTTTTTTGTTTCTGTAGTTTCTGAGACTCTAAATTTGAAAAGCTTCTAAGTAATTTACAAGATTATGGAAATAAAATAGAAATAAAAGAACAAAGCACACAAAGATACTGACACCAAACACACAACCAGTGGTGAAATCCTCCGCCAGTCGCCACCGGTTCACTGCCCGCACATGCGTGGCGGGCGCCAGATGCGTGCTACATGCACGCATGCACAGTGCATGCCGGATGCATGCTGTGCGTGCATGCATACACAATGCACACCAGACGCAAGCTGCATGCGCATGCACAATCCGCAACAAACACGCACTTTTGGATTTCATGCTCTTTTTTTTTTTTTTTTTTACTTTTTAAAGCATTTTTAACTATCGGTTCTCAGGAACCAGTAATAAAAAAATGCTTTAAAAGTTTTTTTAAAAAAAAAGTTCCAAAGATCAGCTGAGTGACGCATGATTGTCGGAATTTTTTTTTTTTTTACTTTTTAAAGCATTTTTTTACTACTGGTTTGGGCGAACCGGCCCAAACCTGTAGCATTTTACCCCTGCACACAACCAACCAATTTCCTAGCTTTGGACCCAAAGAAAGGAAACAATTCTAGCTGCAATATCCTCTAACATAGTAAAAGCATGCTTGCTTTCTAGAACGATCAGGTTTGGGTAGCTTTTCTGAATGCGAACAGTATTTAAGTCTCCTTGTCTACAAGCTTAATGAGGGTTTTCCCTTAATCCCTTCCTGATCTGAGCATGTTCAGTTTGAAATCAGGTTTTGAAACAAGGACACTTTCCCACCTACCACCCAAATTACAGAATCTAAGAAATCGTACTTAAGCAGCTTATTCCCCATTAAATACATTTGTTCTTTTACTCTTATCAAACACGGCTGTGCTTCTGTTCTGGAGTTTGATTTAGTCATTCCATTTTCCAAAGAATATTGCCAGAAAATTTATTTTTTTAAAAAAATGGCGAGTTCATGCTTATCTGATCATTCTTTGACCTTCACTGCTTCACTTCATCCAGCTTCATTTTTTTTTTCTTGAAATGTTAAGGCAGCCCTTCCCAAATTTTTCCTTCATTATTCAAAACTGCTTATCAGGAAGTCCTTTTTTACCTCATGTTGGTGAATTTAAAATCAAGTGAAATGTCCCTGTTGTGACTGGGTTTGCAAGTCAGCCAAACAAAGACCACTTTTACCCAATTTAGGGTAAATTACCCAGGCTTGGGTGTTAAGGGATAATTTCAAAGCTAATGCCAGGGAGGAAGGCCTTTTACAGTGGTGAGTTGCCTCCGGTTCGCATCGGTTCTATAGAACCGGTAGTAAAACTGGCGGGAGGCTCCGCCCACTGACCCTGACATCATCAAAACGCTTCTGCGCTTGTGCAGAAGAGTGTGCGGCGCCGTTGCGAACCGGTAATAAAGGTAAGTAGAACCCACCCCTGGCCTTTTAGCCTGGAGTTTGCTTTTCAAAAAGTGCAAAACCCCATTTTAACTCACATGCAGCTTTGCAAGTTTCAGACGGCAAAGTTATGAGAGTGTGTTCCGTAGTGCCCTTCTCTCTCGCAAAGCATGGTTTCCTTATTTGGCTTGGCCTATAAGAGTTCCCAGATTGAATCTGAGATATTTTCAGTTCTAGCTATTAAATTGATCCATTTCCCCGCTCCTCTGCTTCAAGCAAGGTGGTAGCGCTACTGCCAGTAAAGGTTGTGTTGTTATTCCTATTACATCTCAGTGTAACCCCATTGACTATTCTGTGCACTGCCAGATCAGTAGAAGCAGAACTGTTTGAGGGGACAGCAACAGGGATATGACTTTTGAGTAGCCTGATGCATGCAGGGGCAGTCTGTGTTGTGGCAACCATACCACGTATGCTCTGGAAAAAGAATCCAAAACAAATCAGCTACCCAGAAAAACAAAAAAGATAAAATTAATGTATCTGCACCTTAAACATAATATGTATTTCATTAAATAAAGTGACTGATGGTTACATCGAGAAAGAATACTTTACCACAATGAAAGGAAGAAAAGAGCCTTGGTAGTACAGTGGTCTAAGGCACCCTGTTATTAAGCTGGTTATTAAGACCAGCTGCCTGCAATTACTGCAGGTTCGAATCTCGCCAAGGCTCAAGGTTGACTCAGCCTTCCATCCTTTCTAAGGTAGGTAAATTGAGGACCCAGTTTGTGGGGGCAATAAGCTGACTTTGTATAAATATACAAAAGGATGAAGGCTATTGCTTAACGCATTGTAAGCCGCCCTGAGTCTCTGGAGAAGGGCGGCATATAAATCAATTTTTTTTTTTAAAAAAAAAGGCATTTGTCTCACTGGGTCAACGTATTTATTCATAAGGCAAGATTGAAGGCCAGCAGCACTCAGACATGATAGCTCTGCTAGAACAATTTCTAATTAAAGTATTGTTTCTCAACTTTGGCCATTTTAAGATGTGTGGACTTCAACGCCTAGAATTCCTCCAGAGAATTCTGGGAATTCGAAGTCCAGACATCTTAAAATGGCCAAGATTAAGAAGCACTGAAGCAAAGGAACAGCGTGAAGGCAAAAGACAAAGCAGTTAGGGAATGGGTTCAGATTAGATGTGGTTTTTAAAATTAATAATAATATAAATTCTATGAACTTTATTTTTCTGAATACTGTGAAATCATATGAGTTTGAAACTAAATCACATACTTTTGTGTACTCTATATAATACTAATAATCATATAATCATTTTCCCTCTTTCATCCCTCAAAATTACAAATATTAATTATAGACATCAGTATGAAATGTACATATATGTGTTTATCTGAAAATAGAAAATAATTACTATGGGCAAGTACTGAATTTAAGAAAATGCTACATCCCCGACATTTTTGTCCCATAGAAATAGGTAAGCTAAACTAAATTCTCCTTTGAAAATTCATAGATCACTAGTGTATATAAGTAATCCTTGAGTAACAACTAGAATTGGTACCAGAATCACATGACTGTGTGGATGCTGTGACAGTTGTAAGTGCAAGGATTCATTGTAACTCACCTTTTTCATGCTATTGTAACTTTGAATGGTGGCTAAATGAATGGCTGTAAATTGAGAACTGCCTGTATAATTTCTGGGTAGATGATGGTTCTATTAATAGGAATGTTGGGGATGGGTGTAATCAGGCAATTAAAGTTCCACCTCTTCTTACATGCATGTGGTGTGTGTAAAAGGGATGGGCTTTCATTGCCCAATCATTATTTTGATGCTGGACAACCCCCCCCACATCCAATGGGTGCCCTCAGTATCATAGCTATGGGATGAAAATGATATACTGCAATTTTTCCATTACATAATGCAAGTACAGCACAACTCATTGAAACACCTAGGAAAAGTATGCTATATATAGTTTATTACACAAAGCACAGAGAGTAGACAGTACCATGCCATCACTAACAAGATTATGACCCCAAGCTGCTGATCTACAATGATTTTGCTTTTAAGGCCCATTGTCTGTCACTGTTTTAATCACTGCATCTAGGTAGCAAATTGATCCACTGAAAACAAGATACAATTTCTAAAGTGCTTTCAGCCAGGTCATTCCAATGATGTTCTGGTAATTTTAGTGAACAGATTGCTTTGATTAGGGTATCCTGTAGTCTGACGAAGCAGATCTCTATGACAAAAGAAAGCCTGCATCTCTAACAGAGATGAAAGAATCTCAAAATTTTCCCATGCCCAAAATAGAAGTGTCCTCTTGTTGCACCAGCATTATGACAGAACAGAGTGCAAAGGATATTGCAAAGGATATTGTAGATCCAAAGCCCCCCCCCCAAAAAAAAACAGAGGGGATCCAGAAATGGCGAGCTGTCAGCTAGCAACCACTTTAAATGTGGGGACAGACTTTTACTTGTGTGTCTGTTGTCCTTATGCCTCCTTTAGTCACAACCAAGAAAATCTGAGTCTTGTTTTAAACTCTCAGAGGAGCACAGCCTCTCTATTCAACATGTGATTAATGAAAAATCTATCTATATTTGCCACGGAAGCAGTCAGGGCTGTATAATCAGCTAAATGTAGATGAATTGATGGTGTTTTGAGTAATTCTGAATGTCTCCTATTCCACAATGAACCAGTTTTGCCATTAATTCATATTATTGGCCCAGCTATTCAATGGCTAGGAAAGATCTTTCCTTCCGCTGTTATTCTCCCCACACACACACCCAGCTCCCTGAAAACTGGAGATGTTAGAGAAATTGAACCTGTGCTGAGGCTTTGAGAAAGAGGTAGGCAATAATTCACTCATTTGCAAGCAGTGAGGTCTCTAAAGCTTCCTTACTCTGAAACTCTCTGCTGGCCTGAGAAATCTTTAAGTCCCAATTTATGTGTTTTAAGAAAAGAAGGAAAAGAAATGCAACTCTCCTACTTACCTCCTCCCTCCCCACCCCCCTTATACCAATCTTAAACCTATTTTTGCTCGGACTCTCTTTTGAAGAGTAAATAATAATATCCACATATCTGGAAGAGGTATATTGTTTCCCCCGCTACAAATGCGAGTGCTGAATGCCTTGAAATAAAGATCTCAGGTACAACTAGATGAACTTTGAGGTACGTAAGCCCTCTCTGCCCCTGCATGGCTGGAGAAGACTCACATCTGGAATCGCAATTTGCAAAAGCTACAGCCTAATTAACTCATCTTTTCACATCCCGCAGCTTCAGGGATCATTCAGCTCTTGCCAATTTCCTGTGTGGCGGTCTCGGAAGTGTGCAGAAACCAGGATGATTCTCCCTTGGGGAAAAGGACCCCATCACCGTCTTGGGACACCAGGACCTTCTTCCACTCTAGCCGCACCCCCCCCAGTTCCCCCCCCCATCTTCAATCCGATTCCGGCTCGATCCCACACGTGCGTTTCATTCTTATTCTCTCTCCTCTCAGCTCTGCAAACCGCATCTTTTTTTAAAAAAAAATAGTCTTTATTTACATTTATAGTTAAAAAGAAATCAAAAGAAGAAGAAGAAGAAAACAAGACAAAACAAAACAAAGCAAAAAACATAAAAGAATATAAACAATACACTAGTAAACTAATATTTAGCGTAAACCTATACAATAAGTTCATAATACAATCCGGGGGAGACAGAACAACCTACGTTGAGCTTATAAACCAATCAAATCTATCCACTCTCACTTCTATATATGCAGCAAAATATTTTCAATATATCTACAACGCCTGTTTCTATTAATCTGATTGTTGTCTTCTTTTCGATAGCCAAAGATGCCATTTTTCCCAAGAGAGACATGTTGAGGTTTGGTCAACCGCATCTTTTGATGCCGTTGACAAGCTACCTCGCGAATGCCAACCCGGTTCTTCCTCCGAGGCGGCTTTATCCCATCCCATCGCCCGCCGGTTCCCAAGCCTGGTGCCCAGAACTCGAGCAACAACAGTCGCAAGACTTTGGCGCGGCGCGGGACCCCTTTCCCCCCCCCCCCACCCCCCTCTTCTCCCTCGCCATCCCCATCACTTCGGAGCTCATCCCCAATTGTAAATGCTGCCATGGTTACCGGGGAAAAAAAATTGCTGGAATAAATACATCAAGAAATATGAATAATAAAATAATAATAAAGAGCCGTGGCACAAGCCACGCTGCCCCCCCCCCCCCACATCCTCCCCCACCGCTTTGCCACTCCATCTCTTCCTCCTCGCCAGCAGCATCCACTCGGCCAATCTCCCCGGCAAACTCGGGCGACGCTTCCACACCTCCGCGCACTTCCTTCCCTTTCCTTGCCCCCCACGCCCCCCCCTCCCCAAGCGTCCTCCCCACGCCCGCGCAGCATCTGGTTCTGCAGTAAGGCAGCCGCGGGAATCGCCAACCCATCGGCGGGCACCGGGCTCTGGGAGCCCAGGTGGGGTTGGGGGGGTGGGGGAGGAGGGAGAGAGGGGAAGGAAGCCGCACTTACGAGAAGGGGGACGGTCCTCTCTTCTTTATGGAGCTCGACTTTGCCGGCGCTTCTCTGCCCACTCTTAACGCCGCCGCCGTTGCTGCTGCTGGGAGACCGGCTGGACGCGGCCGAATGAGGCTTGCTGTCCTGCCACAAGTAATAGAAAGTGCCTAGGATCCAAGCTACGGTCAGGATCGCAATGGCATTAGCCCGGATCCGCCTCATTGCGGGACCTCCGGGCTGCCTGGGAGCTCCGAGTCAGCTGAAAAGAGGTTCAGTTCTTGGGGAGCCGAGAAAAAGAGAGCGAGAGAGCGATGGGGAAACGGCGACACCCGATTCTCTCTCTCTCTCTCTCTCCTCTTTGGCTGGCTCGAGCGGTCACAGCTGTTTGTTGGCGCTCTTGTCTCCCGGCTCAAGTCCCGCAGAGCGAAAAGAGAGAGAGAGAGAGAGAGAGAGAGAGCGAGGAAGACCGAGAGGAAGAGAGCGGGAGGCAGGTCTTCCGGGTCCTAACGCCTTCGATGAAGACCTACCAATATATCTGCTTGCCCTTGGATTCACTAAGCCACTCAAGCGCTTTGCAGGATCCAGTCTGGGTCGGTGACCGAGACCAGTTCTCGCGCGCAGCCCTAATCGTTCAAACAAGCAGGGACGGTTGTGTTATCGCCTTCCTCTGTTTTGTTTTTGGGGGGTTTTTTTTTTCCCCTGTTGGGGGCAATGTAGAGGATGAGAAGAAGGCTGGATATTTCATCTCACGGCTTTTGAAAAGACTTGGGGGGGGAGAGGGTTGAAATTGTGGTGACATCCTAAATTCTCCTATTTCTCCGTTTACTCGCTGTTTAAAAGGCTGCCGTGGAAAGTCATCTCCCACGCTCGAGTGCCGCTGCTGGTGGGCTCATTCATAAAGCCAGCATTGTAATTTGCAGACAATTGATATCAAATGTCAGAAGGTGGGAGGGGGGGCAAGATGCGGTTCCCGATCATCGTGGGCAATGGGACAAACCAGGTGGAAGCCTGGAGTTCCCTAGAGAAAGAGAAAAGCTTATCCTTTTGCTAACCCAAAGTATTCAAAATCAGGGACACTGAAAGCAGGAGCGATTGGCTGGGGGCAGATGGTGGAATATTTGACTTCAGCGTTACAAAGGATGCACAATCTCTTGCCATCATACTTTGGATGTAATCCTGCAGCAGCCCCAGAATCCAGCAGTCAGTAATAGCCAAACATTTATTCCCATCTGTGTAACAAGAACCTCTCTGAATGGAGAAAGGGGGATGTTTGCAGGCTAATTTAAATTCAGGATCTTTACTGACAGGTGCTGTTGAATTTCAATTCTGAATGCCATTAAAATAAATCAAAACTTTCTGCTCCACTGATGTCCCTAGAAATGAAGTAGGACAACTGTTGGAATCTGGACCTCACAAGATGGTTAGTTCCGGCAATTCTCGGACTGGGTTGATTTGAGAATTAAGAGAGTTGAAGTCCAAAGCACTTCAGGGTGAGGAAGATTGATGTCTGTGATAAAGCTGCACCCTCAGTTTTCCTGAGGAAAAGGGGCTAAACTCTACTTCTAAAAGAAAGTGCTGAAGCCAGACATGGCAGAGAGAAGGGCCTTTGTGATACTGATGATTCAGATGTGATTCAGACTCTTGTCTCAGCTGGAGGTGACTAGCAAACACATTCCTCTGGGAAGGTAACTTTATGAGGAAGAGAGAGGAGGGAATTCAACGGCTTTCAAAAGGATAGCACTAAAAGAGTTCTCCTTTTGCTGGAGAAGCATGAAAAAGTCCTGTGATCCCTTTATGACCAACCAAGACTTCAGTCCTGTGATTGAAGGCTTATGTTCAGGAGAATTCTATAATATCTACTGAAGAAAAAAGGCATCCAGTTCTATGAGGGAAAACATTTTACCCATGTAAAACCCTCATTTTACCTCATTATATGGAGTCATTGGTCTGAATTGTCCTGAATTGCTAACAATAAACGGGTTTAATTCCAGTTGCTCAGCTTCCCCATCGCAAAGGTCTTAAGGGGACCTGTTGCCTAGAGGAAATACAAGGATCACTGAGGACAGAGTAATTAATGTGAGTTATATGGTAGTTCCTATGGGCAGCCCTTAAATGAGCGTTAAGGAAAGAATAAAGAGGTGTCAAAAAGAGGGTAGAGCAGCAGCCAAAAAAGCCAATGCAATCCTAAATTTCATTAACAGAGGGATGGAATCAAGATCACATGAACTACTAGCATCGCTTTATAAAGACTTAGTAAGACCACACTCAGAATACTGCATCCAGGTTTGGTCACCATATTATAAAAAAAGATGTTGAAACTGGAAAAAAGTGCAGAAAAGAGCAACAAAGATGATTAGAGGGCTGGAGACTAAAACATATGAAGAATGGTTGCAGGAATTGGTTATATCTAGTCTAGTGAAAAGAAGGACTGAGGGGGGACAGGATAGCAGTCGTCCAATATTTGAGGGGCCACCACAAAGAAGAGAGGGTCAACCTATTCTCCAAAGCACCAGAAGCAGTGGTGGGATTCAGCCAGTTCGCACCACTTCAGGAGAACCGGTTGTTAACTTTCTGAGCAGTTTGGCAAACTGGTTGTTGGAAGAAATCATTAGGGCAGAGAACCGGTTGTTAAATTACTTGAATCCCACCACTGACCAGAAGGCAAGACAAAAAGCAATGGGTGGAAACTAATCAAGGAGAGAAGCAACCTGGAATTAAGGAGAAACTTCCTACAGTGAGAACAATTAACCAGTGGAACAGCTTTCATTCAGAAGTTCTGGGTGCTCCATCACTGGAGGTTTTGAAGAAGAGACTGGACAGTCACTTGTCTGGAATGGTATACAGTCTCCTTCTTGAGCAAGGGGTTGGATTAGAAGACTTCTAAAATCCCTTCCAACTCTGTTATTCTGTTATTTTGCTATTCCTATTCCTTTCAGATAAGTGCCATCTCCAGCATTGGCACCAGCTGACCTTGGTTTTATGTTTAGTTCTTTTTTATAAAAGCTCCTGATAATAGAGTTTTTTGAGCTGTCTGCAGTCAGTGAGAACTTTAAAAACTATATTAGAAACTGTCCACATTCACATAGAGAAAGGCACAAAACATACTTTTTTAAAAAAAAAAATCAAGAACAGCAACAATAAGAGCAACAGATATGGCAAATAAACTGTGAAGTTCTAAAACACCAAAATGGGTGATAGATCTCTCCATGGATTATTCTCTGCCAGCACTTTTCTGATTAAGAAAGTCTATCCCTCTTAAAAAAACCTTAGATCAAGGGTACCTCATATTTGGGGCTGGGAAGCATATTTGAACATGTGAAGGGAACATTCATAGAGGTGAATATTTCAGTTGCTTCAAGTGTATAAGTACAGTGTGTATGTGACATATTCATCAGACAATTAGGTACATTTGGAAGCCAAAGTTGGCTGTGCTTCTCTATATATTCGGTGCCAAAGTCATGGTTTGCTGATATATGAATACTGAAATAATGACTGCACAGCTGCCCTGGCCACATTTATTTCTTCTATTTTTCTCCCGACATGAATCACTGGCCCTATTGTTCTTCAGAGCAAATCTGTATCAATTTTGTAGATATATTGAAAAATCCCCTTTGCTCCCCTTGAGCCTGGTGAGATTCGATCTGCCAAATTGCAGACAGCCGGCAGTCAGCAGAAGTAGCCTGCAGTACTGCATTTTAACTACTGCGCCACGGTGGCTCATAAAGGGAGAATGCCCCCTTTATGGTGACTGTTTCTATAGTCTTGATGTAGCAGAAGTCAGAAGAATCACATGGGTTTGGGTGTACCGTTTCTAATATCTCTACAATGAAAAAATTATGAGTATTCCCATTCATTCCATTTTCAGCCATACAGACAGAACTTCACAAATGTTACCATTTGTTTTCACTTCTGTGGATCAGATTTGTGAGAATCTGCATTATTCTACTTTTGGCAGACTGGGGAAAGGGGAAGCAAGGTTCTGCACCTGATCCATCCAGAAAGCTTATACAGTATATGGAGGGGGGAGGGGGGAAGCTTTAATGAGCTAGTTAATAACATTAGATTTTCAAAGCTAAATTAAAGTCCAAGAGATTGAGATTAATCATATATTCCTCTAAATTCAGCATTATCCAGGAAGCTAAAATTTCACAGATAGAAGACAGGTTGCCTGTCCATTCCTTAGCCTTTTTTTTTAGGCATTTTTTGTTGAGTAGAGATGAACCCAGCTGGATTTTGCTTATCGCAAGTCCTTTCATGGGACGCATTTTCCAATTCCTTCCAATTGAATTATTTAGAGAGTCAAGCTATGTAATAGAGATTATGCAAGTGACATAAATCCCAAAGTGACAATTAATGGCTACATTAATTGTCCTCTTGAGAAAGAAGCCTCTTCTTCTACTCCAGAAAATCATAAAAGAATTAGGAGCAGAAACATTGGCCTGCCACAATGCCTACTAGGGTTAATGTAATGTTATGGTGGAGATCTAGGAAATTTAAAAAAGCAATTTGAACACATCTCATGAAAATACCCTTAGAAAGGATCCAGAGTGAGTGACTCCAGGCAGCACAGATATGTGAAACATGAGAAACAGGACTTGATTTCATTTATTGTTATCAAACTTTCCTACTTTTCCCAGCATTCCACTTCTCTTTTCTCCAGGAAGAAAAACAGCTAACCTTTTGAAGGCATTTAGGCTCTTTGGTCAGCTTTACAAATAATATGTTCCCTTTGTGAATATCTTCTGCCATTGCCTGCCTTGTCCAAATAGCCACCAGTTTTAGCTCTTTTGCTGTTCCCTTTTTTGTTGGGGCAGAAGAGGAATGGCTCCTGGCTGAGAAGGTGGCTTCAAAGTTGGCAATCAATAAATGGTTGCTTCGGTATCTATTTCAAGAGCCGTGGGTACCGATGACACAAAACTTGGTAGAGATCTGGAAATCTTGGGAAATCAGTCTGCTCACTCTTCACAGTTTAACCTTATTCCCCCAGTGTGGAATGAATGTTGACATTCTTATTTTCATGCTAGTCCAGACTGTGGCATATTTCATTTCCCACTTTCTTGGATCTGGACTAGAGTATTTTTAGTTTCCTAATAGGTGGGGCCGCAAGCATTATCTATATGTAACTGAAATATATATGCAAAATATTATGATAGGGCATCAAAACAGCTGCCCTCAAATCACTACGTTAGAACACCAACTTCAGGTTTATGAGTGGTAGCTTCAAGATGCTTTACGCTACACTTCACATATTGACAGTGATCGTGCGATCATAATGTGTAAAATTCAACATCAGCTTTGGAAAGATCCCAAAGATGACAATCCTGACAGCAGCCCCATTAAATGAAAAGACCCTGACTTCCAAGAATGCATGGGTAGATTACATTTGAATTCAGCAGGATTTAAGACTCAATCATCCAGGATATCTTGACACTTTTGGCCTGGATGATTGAGTCTTGCTGACTCAAGACTCAATCTTTTCATCTCAATGAAAAGATGATTGCTTTTCATTTTGGGGAGAAACTCCCTGCAGTGTGTATGGCAAAGGTTGATCAATTCCAACAACTCTCTGCTGACCCAAAATTTTCATTTTGACTGAAGAAGTTACTTGGATGAGTAACAAAGCATCTCAGTTTTAATAAACTTTGGTCTAGTTGCCATGATTTAACCTTTTTAAAGATATTCAGTAGGATTCCCTTTTGACTAGACATGGTGAGCTCTTTCTATACAATCTCCTATATCTTAATAATGAGACTATTCCCTAAAGAGATATGAGAAGAGAAGAGAGAAGAGAGAAGAGAGAAGAGAGAAGAGAGAAGAGAGAAGAGAGAAGAGAGAAGAGAGAAGAGAGAAGAGAGAAGAGAAGAGAAGAGAAGAGAAGAGAAGAGAAGAGAAGAGAAGAGAAGAGAAGAGTTGGAAGGGACCTTGGAGGTCTTCTAGTCCAACCCCCTGCTTAGGCAGGAAATCCTACACCACTGCACACAAATAGTTATCCAATCTCTTCTTTAAAACTTCCAGTGTTGGACATTTACAACTTGATAAACTTGTCTGGAGACAAGTTGTTCCACTGATTAATTCTTCTGTCAGGAAAGTTTTCCTTAGTTCTAAGTTACTTCTCTCCTTGATTAGTTTCCACCCACTGCTTCTTGTCCTACCCTCAGGTGCTTTGGAGAATAGCTTGACTCCCTCTTCTTTGCGGCAGCCCCTGAGATATTGGTTATCATGTTACCTCTAGTCCTTCTTTTCATCAGACTAGACATACCCAGTTCCATCAACTGTTCTTTATATATATTTAGCCTCCAGTCCCCTAATCATCTTTGCTGCTCTTCTCTGCACTCTTTCTTGAGTCTCAACGTCTTTTTTACATTGTGGCAACCAAAACTGGATGCAATATTCCAAGTGTGGCCTTATCAAGGCATTATAAAGTGGTATTAACACTTCATGTGATACTCAAATACTGATATCAAATACTGATAAAACAATAGGACCCCAAAGCACCATGGCAGAATAAAGACCCTGGAAACAGAGAGGAGATAGTGGGAATTTCAAGGGATAAAGTAGTTTAATATTTCAATCTAGGTCCCTCTTAGTCCTTTCGTCTTGTTTTACTCAAAGCCACACTTAAGCATCACTGTCCTCAAAGCTTAACATTTGCTTGTATTATCCTAATCACCTTATTAAATGAAAGTAGTCTTGAATCTTGAGTGTGTTTCGAAGCAAGCTTCTAAAAAGCCTTATATATTTTCTATTTCAATTCTATTCAAGATTTAATTATGACTTAAGATTTTCATAGTGCTTTATGTCCTAATGCTTATGGCATGTGTACTTGAAAAGGCACAAAAAACGGAGAAACTAACATTTATTTGATAGCTTCTAAAATTGTGTTCACTGTAGGACATCTTACTTCCTAAAACACTTTTGGAATGTGTCCAGAAAACAATAGCTGGCTTTAAGAGATGGCATTTTAGCTTTGCCTTGCTACAAATAATCAGTTGTACAAGCTATCAATTACTAATAAACTTTGTTTTCCTTTGCCTGCCCCCCTTTGTGTGTGTCTGAGTGTGTGCGTAGGTGTGTTGATGGAGAAAGCCTTTGAATGCAGTCAAGAATCACAATTTGAAGAAAATATTTGCTCAGTTTTCAAGTGGAAAACACTGAGTTTAGATTGTTCCAGTGCCAATCAAAGAGTTCATGACACTATGTCAATTTTTTTTTTATTTAGACTTCTAATCCGCTTCATAGTGTATAATGTATAATTACATTATACAAACCTTAGACTGTCTACTGTTGACCTCACCCCATTCCTAAGAGGTCTGTAAGGGGCGTGAATAAGTGCACCAACATGCCTACCGTCCCTGTCCTACTGTTCCCATTTATTCGTATCCATTTCAAGTTTATACTTATATCTGTTACATGCTTAATAAAATAAATAAATAAATAAATAAATAGTGTGAGAGCAACAGAGAGAGAGAAAGAGAGAGAAAACATATCTTGGAGGTTCGAGCAGAATTAATTAAGAGTCTTTCACCAGGATTATCTGTCCAGTTGCCTACAACTCCATGAAGAAGGGGGAGGAGGAAAGTGAGGCTCCCAAATCTTTATTGACAAAAATGATAATAGATTATGATAACTGCTTTGGGAATATTGATGTCTCTTGGTTAATCTTACTAGACCTTTAAGTTTTTACTAGTTTATATTATTGAGGCGGCTACTATTTTATTCCCATTTATTTTGTATTTAATATACAAAACTATATAGCAATATAATATGCCTTGTAAAAATAAAATATATATGGAAGGACAGAATAAACAAATAAATTATTATTTGTACAGGTTTGGTTCTAAATAGATTCAGTTGAAATCCACTGGGCATGCTCTCAGTGGAAATATATTTAAATTGGAATGATCATTTTTAGCAAAAGTCCAAAAATAGTGCATCTCATCTGCCGTTATTGTGGTTCTCAGGGCAGTTAATCTTTGGCTGTCTGTTTTCTCAAGAGCAAAAGAAGAAAAAAAGCGCTATCTGATTTACATAGTACCAGTAGTTATCAAAATCCAAGGTCTGCTGTATTCAATCTCAGAATGCTGATTAAATTAATTAATTTCCCCTTCTTGCAAAATCTAATCCCAAATGCCTGGTTTGCATTTATATCAAGATATATTGCTTCAGAAGTGAAATATATGGAGAGATTTTTGAATTACAGTCAGGGATAACTAAAACTGATATACCTTGCAGATTTTGTAAACAACTGAGGAAAAAATGGATTATTCTAGGTTTGAAGAATTGATTTAGTTAAGTAATGGCTCTAAAATCTGATTTCCAGGTGTGGTTTTTTTTTAATATCCTGTAATGAATCACTGTTCTTTCCATTCTTTGAGTGGAGAACAACAGCAAAATAAGTTTGAGATAGCATGGTATAAGGCATCTAAAGTTTTGTTGATTAAACATCTGGAATAGTCTGGGAGCTTTTCCTCTGAACATTCCTCTGATCTGAGAAATCAGGGCTGCAACAGGGAACATGTCATTCACAACAACAGAGAATGAGCCTTCTAAATACTGGAGACAATTTAAACTAAATCATGCAAAGTTCATTATTAAAAGCAACAGATTCATACATCCTGCCTCTCCACAATGTGAATTTTATTCAAAAATCCAGATTTGAGCAATATGTTTATTCAGCCAATGCTATTTACAGCATCATATGAAAGTTTTTGATGGTATAATGATTAATAATAAAGGGGAGAGAAAAATGTGAACAGCTGGAGAAAGTTTGAATAATACCAAAATTTGCTTGAATAATACCAAACTTTGCTTATGGCAACTTATCATTAAGTTGCCATAAGTTTCATCATTCTTTTGACCACAATAAATTATAGAGGCAAAATAAATCTGCAAATTTGGTTGAAATATTTTTTGACTTTGTTAAGGATATTGTTGTTGTGTTACCAACCAGCAGAGTGTAGAGCACAGAGAAACGTTGCTGAGAGCTATGAATAAGAGATGTGCAAACTGGTTTATCAAAAGTTTACTTTATAGTGAAAAAACAATCTCATAGTCTTTAAATCAATCCAAGTCTTTGCCAGTTAAATCAGTCCAGTGATACAAAAATCTTCTTACCACACAAACAGTAGTTGGTTAGAATAACAAACTCACTCTGGTTCACAAACCACGATGATAGCACAATGATAGCAACTCCACACACTATGGTAGCATATCATCAACTGAATAAGTTACAGTACCTTTCTTAAATACGTTTACAACTAGTGATTATCTAATTACAGCATGACTCAGCATTACAATGAATCAGCAGTAAAACTTTGAAGTCACACAATACATATTCATATTAAAGTCACAGAACACATATATTGCCTGGACAACTTGTTAGGCTCAAACCATATCCTAACAGACTTCATTTCCAGAAATAAAAATTTAGTGATAATAAAGTTAGTGATATCAGGTTTACACTAATTTAACTGCTTAATTTATTAAACTTGCCATCTAGTGTCAATTCCATCCTTCACAAGAACATATTTCTATATTTCTGGCACTCTGTATGAAACTGGATGTATTCTTCTATCAAGTTCCACACAATCTTGCTCAACCAGAAGTCATCTAGTTATGCAGAGAGAATTGCTAGGAATTGCAATCTGAAGTCGACTGGATGGCATCAACTAAAGCAAGGTTGTCCTATAGAAAGCAATACAAAAGTTGGGTAGAAACTGCCTACTTTCTCCTGAAGATGCTGCCACCATGTGGCTTCTGGTTATGTTTTTGGTTATACTAAAGTAATGATTTTGTAATTTCATTGGTTTAACCCAAACCTACAACTTTTAGATATCACTGGCTCAGTCACTTCCCTCCTTTGATTGGAGATAAATTGCATAAAAACTTTCTGGTCATGGAAAAAATGAAAATGTTTTCAGAAGAGCAATTTTTGTTGTTGTTTCTGAACATCCTGATCAAGAACTCTTTCAATATTATTTGACCTACAGTACCATAACTCAGGGGTGAAATCCAGCAGGTTCTGACAGGTTCTGGAGAATCGGTAGTGGAAAATTTGAGCAGTTCGGAGAACTGGCAAATACCACCTCTGGCTGGCCCCAGAGTGAGGTGGGAATGGAGATTTTGCAGTATCCTTCCCCAGGAGTGGGGAGGGAATGGGGATTTTGCAGTATCCTTCCCCTGCCACGCCCACCAAGCCACACCCACAGAACCAGTAGTAAAAAAATTTGGATTTCACCACTGCCATAACTGGCTATTAAGCATCAGTTTAAAACCCCTAGTTCAAGGCAGTATATAACCAGACCAATGATACATGAAACCATATTGAAAACAATTATACCATCAATAAAACACTTCATAATGCAGGAATATTAAAAACTTTAATGAAACAGAAAATATGTACAATTTCCTTGCAAAAGAACAAGTTAAAATAAATGTTCCGTATCTTTTTGAGAAGGTGGGGGGCATCTTTAAAAAATTTGACAATCAGCTGCAATTAAACAGAGAGGACAATTATTTGATCTCAAGAAATAGGCCTTAAAATACAAAGTACTTTTGGGATTGCAAAAGATACAAATGTTTAACAATACATTAGTATTTACATCGGGGTGGGTTCTACTTACCTTTACTACCAATTCGCAACGGGAGCACGCATGTGCATGCACTTCTGCACATGCGCAGATCGGCAATTATGACATCAGGTGGGTGGGCGGAGCCTCCTGCTGCTTTTACTACCGATTCTAAAGAACCAGACAGAACCGGGAGCAACCCACCACTGATTTACATGCTGTGAAATCAGTCTTCCCTAGGCCAAGATGTGTTTGACAGCAAGCCCGGGCCCTAGGGTTGCCAGGTGTCCACTATTTGAGCGGACAGTCCGCTTTTTTCACATTATGTTCACTATTTTTTTTTCACAAAATAGTGGACATTTTTTTTAATCAAAAGCTTTATGATGAAATTTTATTTCTCTTGGATCTGATGAGTGCCATAAGGTTATCTGGAACCTTATTTCGGATCAGGAAAATTAATTCACAGAGGATGATGAACCAACAATTTCAGAATTGTATTTATATTTCATGCACTTCTTCATGTCAATAATGCAAGACGCCCTACTGAAGCTGGAAAGCAAGAAAATTCTTGCATGTGATCTTCACATTATCATGTGTAAGCTGCATGATTCTTTGCAAAAAAAATACAATGAGCAGTTTTTTGGAATGAAAGTTTTATTTGCCTTACGTAAAAAACATTTGCCTGAGAATGCTGTGCAAAAGTTCAAGACAGAAGCCATCAACGTGTATCAAAGAGCCATTGCGTACCTAGAAAAGTGGTATAATTTCACCGATTCAGTATATGAGACGCTAAGTTGTTTCAATCTAATTGATCGCAATAATCCTCCAACTTTAGAAGAAATGACGAACATCTGGTTATTATCACCATGGCGAGAAGAACTTCCACCCAACACTCTCTTCGAGGAAATTTCTGCCTTAGAAGAAGTTTATGTTCATCTGCAGGGTGATTCATCCCTTGACAAGTGGACGTACTTTTTCAAGAAAGAGCCAGCTCCGAGTTTACTGAAACTGTTCCAGTATTGTGCATCAATTCCGGTATCAAATGCAAACGTTGAATGAATTTTCAGCATCACGGGAAATTTGTGGACTGACGAACGTAACTGACTGCTTGTACCATCAGTTCGAAGTGAACTTTGTATATTTTTTAATATTTCTCAACGTTGTACTGAAATTAAAGAATTATTCCTTAAACACAAAGAATTGATCAAAGCTGCGCAGTCAAATAAAAAATACACACGACAGCAAAGTAAAATGTAATTTAATATTTTACATATTATTATATTTGATGTTTTGAATTTTAAGTAAAGTTTTGAAGTGATTATTTTAATACGTGTTAAAATGTTTGTAAGAAAATATATAATTTAATTGTAATTTTTTTTTTTACTACTTAACCCCCTTCCCCCCGCCCCGCTTGTCCGCTATTTTTTGGAAGCAGACCTGGCAACCCTACAAGCCCCATCAAGTTGGGAAGGTAGTTTAAGTTGAAATATTCATAGTTCCAACAGCTACCAGAAGTCTGTTTTATTTTCTAAGTCACAGATGGAGTAAATTCTGCTGGCATAGCTTAAGAAGGGGAAACTAATTCCAGAAGTTGCTTTGCAAGAGGCCTATTAGCTATTTGATAACTGGAATGCATTATTCAGTTAAACTGAATATGAAATAGCCTAAATATGAAATAGCCCAAAATGAAATAACCTAAATAAATTATCTCTATATTGAGAAAAAATAAAAATCATCTAATTTTTGTTTTGAAAAAATTGATATTTTTAAGATAATGAAGTTTGAGTTAAAAGGCATTTTAAAAGAAACCAAAAATGAAGAATGTTGCTAAAAGTCATGGCAACTAAAATAGATCTGTGTTAAATATAACTTTCTGAAGCCGTCTCTCTTCTGGAATAATAGTAACATGAGAAATACTTTATTGCCATCAGAAAACTAAATATAGGATGCAGATAAACTGTCAGACTGGGGGATAGAAAATCTGTGCAACTTCTGTCTGTTTTCATGTCTGCCTGGGAACCCAGGCAATCCTAATTTAAATGAAAAGGGAGTGGCAGAACCTGTAGAATGCTGGAGAATAGGAATGATCAGGACTATCTCAACCAGTAGCTAGAATTGGGGAATGAAATTAGGCATCTGATTCTGAGGAATAGCCATGACAGTCCTGTTCCATTGCTTTTCCAGTAAAGGATCCTGTTCTATTGATCGTGATGAAATAAAATTTCTTTATATACTTGGAATCAACACAGAGCCTTCTTGCCTATGGAGATTCTCAATCACCCAGGTCATGGTTGTCCCAAAGGTGTTTTTTTTTTCCCCAAAAGACAATTTGACTTTGTTGACTTGACTTTCTTTTTCTTTGAAAATGTTTCGCTTCTCGTGCAAGAAGCTTCTTCAATTCTAACTGACTGGTAGGGAATGGAAGGATATACAGTATATTTTTTGCAGTCATCTCGTTGTTAGCACTCTGAGGATCGGTACTTAGCTTCTGAGAGCTGTTGAAGCCACTTGGGAGTTTATCTGTATCCTCACAGTCACCTGAGTCAGAACGCAAATGAATGTGAAAAGACTGTGTTGTAAACAGAAGATAGGTGGTGTCATATCCGTCCCACTTTGTTGGGAGAGAGCTGTTCAATTTTAACATAGATGGATTTTTTGACCTCTTTTTCAAACCAGTGGAACTCTTTGTCCAAGATGTGAACTTCGCTGTCTTCAAAAGAGTGACCTTTGTCTTTCAGATACAGATGGACTGCTGAATCCTGTCCTGATGGATCCTGTCCTAATCTCCTGTGTTATGCCATGCGTTTGTGAAGTGGTTGTTTTGTTTCCCCAGTGTTCAGATCTGCACATCTCACTGCATTGCATTGCAATGCATATACCATATCATCACAATTGGATTATCAGGCCTTATAGATTCTGTACTCAGATCTTATGTCACTTGCATTGCCAGCTGCATAAAATATACCACAGAGGCAGAGGCATAAAATATACCAGGAGGCAGAACTCCATGGATAATCGCTAAGAAAATCATTTTAGCTATCATGGATGTTAATACACCAATATCCCCCCCCCCAAAACCATGGACTTCAAGCCGCTAAAAACATCATCACACAAACCTTGCCACCAGTTTGTTCAACTTTGTACATACCAATTACTACTTCACCTTTGGCAATAACATATACGTACAATCAGAAGCACAGCCATAATTCCACAATATCCCCTTATCTTCATGGTGTGGCCTAGAGTAATGTTTTAATCCCTTAAAGCTCCCCTTTTACTTGAAATTCATTAATCACATTTTCATCATCTGGACCCATGGAAACTAAACGAATCTCATTAAATTCATCAGGACTTCATACATTCTACCATCATTCTCAGCCTCAAGAGCAATCCCACTTTCTTGTTGTCACAATAAAACTACACAATGGACACAGAAATAGCACTTTATAGAGACCTACAGATTGTTATGCACATCAACATGTTTCCAGCTCCTGACTGGATTACACCACCAAATTTATCATCTGTGCTAGATGCTGCGTTTGTGCTGATCTATTTGACAAAGATTATCAACTGATGGAATTAAACCAAGAGACTGAACTACCTGCTCAACAAGTTTAACAAACAAATCAATAGAGCCAGTTCAGTTCTCAGAGAACATCAATTAAAGGAAAAGCCTCAAAAATAGAACAATGGAATACTACTGATTGTCACCCACAGCTCACAGCTCAAACCACTCAAACCCATTATTGATAAGCTACAACATACTGGATAATGATACTGCACTTTCTTAGGCGCTGGATCACAACCTACATGGCAGGTTATAGAGATTTGCTGTCTGAGATTTCAGTCCACTCTTCCTAACCGGAAGGCTGAAATCAAGATTTATGTACATTAGCAAAAGAAAAGTAATACTATATTTTAGTTGATGGGGAAAAGGGGCTTTAATTAAGCCCATCACAAAACCATAACATTGTCAACATCAGCATGCCTAATTTCAGACCATCATTGATCCACGGAACTTTCTATAGTGTATCTAGTATGAAATTTGATTTAGTAATCAGATTCCCACTCTTTGACTGAGAAACCAAAATGCCTTTGGTATGCCAAGATGGATTAAATGTAGCTTGATATAAAGGTGAGGTGAAAGAAAGAAAAACAGTTTTAGCAATAGAATGTGATATTTCCATAATTGCCTTCAAGGTTGTAGTCAAAGCTTTTATTTTTCACTGAAGTCTAAGGAAAAGTAGAAACCTTACTTCCCACATTGACATTCATATAGTACATACTTTCTTTAAACCTATTCATATTAACTATACCTGCCCGAGGACAATGAAAAATTTTCCCCCATTCAATTGCATCCAATTATCAAACAATGGACAAATCCCTCAGTTTTCTTGACAAGGTTTTTCAGAAGTGGTTTTCCATTGCCCCCTTCCTAGGACTGAGACTGGCTTTGTGTCCAGGTGGGACAAGAACTCACAGGCTCCCAGTTTCTAGCCTGATACCTTAAACCACTACACCAAGCTGGCTGTCACATTGAAACTTAATACAGGCAAATAGTGGTCTCGTATTATGTCTTCTCATTGTAATGTCAGGTTTTTGAACAAGTGTGTGTGGGGGGGGTCTGTACATCCCAGAATCAAGTCCAACTATTCTCTGACTGATATTTTGTGCCAATTTCTTAAATCCATTTTCTCCAACTTCCAGATATGTTGGGATTACAGCTTTAACCAAACAGAATGGAAATTTGAAAACTGTGGTCCCAACACAGCTGCAGGCCATCTGGTTGGAGTAAGCTGTTTTAAGTATGGTTTGGACCAGAAAGGTCTTACATGCAAAGCATTCATTCTCCAAATGAGGAAAATGTTTTCACAACATTTCGTACCCAGCAGATAATATTTCTAATGGAAATGTCATCCAAAGATATAACTATTTATCTAAAAGAGAAATGTGACATTTATTGAAAACACTATTTGTGCCAGGAGATATTACAAACTATATCTCATCTTTCCTGAGAGGTGATTAATATACTTGGAAGAAAACCTGTAGGATGTTTATGAGTTGCTTACACCATACATGCTCATCTTATCTTGTATAAAACTCTTAAAAGTAAGGTTTCTTAAATAAGAAGCTCCTGAGAGATCTTAACACAAAAAGCTTCTGAACTAATTAGAATAAATTAGATTGTTAGCTCCTCAGGATTTTATTGCTTACATTACATTGTAGACTGAGGAGGATTATAATTTCATAATGAATTCAGACACATAAGAGTTTCCACTTTCAAGTAACATTTACACACTGAAATTGCCTTCATTCAATATTTTACAATATTTTGAAAACCCTAAAATTACACGAAGCAAAGTTTTTCCTTCCTTGATACTCGAAGAAAGAAACTCTAAAGAAAAAAGAGAAAATGTTTGTACCGAAATTCAACTTCATTTGTACATCATAAATATGGAGTCCAGATGACACTAACTCTTCCAAATTCCATTTAAGACTTTAGCTTGGTAGTGACATGGCTCAAACATAGAGTCACATCTTTTTATCCCCATTTCATGTTTTCTGGATTTAACTCTTCTGGCTAATGAGATTCAATTTTTGCAATTATTTGTAAACCCTCCATACCTAATAAAGGTATTGTTTTAGGGATTTTTTTCCCAGAATAATCAGATCAATATTATTGTAAATATCTGTGAGTGTGTGGTTACTTTACATTATTTACTATAAAATTAATTTTAACCTGTGATATAATTATATATTTATGATATAAATTTAGTCCACTGCCAGCAACAAAAATCCTCTCCAGAATTATCAAAGAATTACAAATTCTTGTGTGATTAATCCTTCTGCAAATACTATTGCAAGAATTCTTATGCTTAGCTATATTTCTACTTTTCTAATAGTGCATAGCTTTGACAAACAAAGAATGATGATAACAAAGCTAAACATTTAAAAATGTAAATGAGCAAAACTGGCAATCCAAGAAAGCTTGCAAATAGCGAGCAATAGTAATCAAGTGATCACAGTTGTCTTACCAACTTGAGTGGATATATTTAAAAGATGCAATTTGCATGGTAATTTCAAAGCAAAAGATCCAGTTAATTGCATGGACATAACAAAATTCTGACTATAAATTCTTGGGTAGGGAAGAGAGAGCATAGATCAGAAGCACTTTTTTGATTTGCAATGACAATGGTGCTGCATAGTGTGATTCAGCTCAAAATCCAGCTGGAAAGAACTTCTCCCCTACTCCCACCCTCCTAATTTCTTAATTGACTTGATTCCTGATTTATCGCCAAAAGTTACATTTTGGATTGGTAAATATTGTCTCTACATCAGAGGTGGGTTTAAGCAGGTTCTGGAGAACCGGTAACTGGAATTTTGAGTAGTTCGGAGAACCGGTAGTAAAAATCCTGACTGGCCTCGCCCCCATCTATTCCCAACTCCCAGCTAATCGGGAGGAAATGGGGATTTTGCAGTAACCTTCCCCTGGATTGGGGAGGGAATGGAGATTTTACAGTATCCTTCCCCTGCCACGCCCACCAAGCCACACCCACCAAGCCATGCCACACCCACCAAGCCACACCCACAGAACCGGTAGTAAAAAAATTTGAAACCCACCACTCCTCTACATAACTATTGACTTAAAATAAATGTACATGCTCAAAAAGTCTTGAAGGATGGTTTTAAATCTGCCTCAGATAAGGCACCTTAAGGTGTGTCAAATTTTTCAACTTTCAATTTCCAAACATTAGAGGTGCTCACAAATTGTGACATGCCTTGGAGATTGTAAAGATACTTTGGTTACTTTAATATAATTTAGATGTGCTTGGTAAGTAACTAAATAAATATCATAACTTTTTAACATTTGCTTGTTTCACACGCACAGCTACATCTGTGGAACTTTTGTGGTTCTGTACAATGAGCAAACAAGATGATACACAATTAGGCCTAGGAAGATTTCAAAAATGATTTGAGCAAAGTACTTTGGACCTCATATGAGCATAGTACCCTGGCAATTTGTTAAAGCTGCCCAACATTTTCAGCCCCGTCCCCCATGCAGTTGCATTAATTTTATTGATCCCCATTAATACTTGAGTTAAGTTGGATAGTGGGTTTCTTTAAAGAACATCTCTTTTTTCAGGCTTATGTAGAAGCCTGTGCAAAGCTGGACAACTTCACTGAATAATTGAGAGAGACGCCACATGAGCATTTAGGCCAGAATGGGACAATTCATCACAACCAACTAGTCATGGCCAACTCACCATGGTCAACTCACGATGGGACAACTCACCATGGCCAACTCACCATTGGGTCAACGCAGCAAAGCCAACTAGCCACAGCCAATTCGCCATGGTCAATTCACCATGGGACAACTCGCTGCCACTATTTTTTCAATATTAATATAACTCATGTCAGGGGTGAAATCCAGCAGGTTCTGACAGGTTCTGGAGAACCGATAATGGAAATGTTGAGTAGTTCGGAGAGCTGGCAAATACCACCTCTGGCTGGCCCCAGAGTTGGGTGGGAATGGAGATTTTGCAATATCTTCCCCCAGGAGTCATGAGGGAATGGGGATTTTGCAGTATCCTTCCCCTGGAATGGGGTGGGAATGGAGATTTTGCAGTATCCTTCCCCTGCCACGCCCACCAAGCCATGCCCACCAAGCCATTCCACATCTACCAAGCCACACCCACAGAACCGGTAGTAAAAAAAATTGGATTTTACCACTGACTCTTGTCAGTGAGTTGGCCATGGTGAGTTGTCCTGTGGTGAGTTGGCTGTGCCAAGTTGCCCATGGCAAGTTGTCATATACCCAAATACTTCTCTGGACCCATTTTCACTGACAGTCTTATTCACCATGTAGGTAAATCTAAATGGTAAATGTGACAAATCCAAAAAATTTAACTGGGATGTGAAATTGTATGGGAAAAGGAAATAAATGCCTTGCTAGGTTACAAAACAGCAACCTTCTGTTTCGTTGGATACAAATCACACTATTTTTAACTGGGTTTTCACTTATTGGACTGCTGATTGAATTGATGATGTGGATTTTTCTTGAGCCATTGATTTTGTTTTTTAAGTATCAATTTATTAAAAATATTAATAAGATTTCTGCATGGAAGTATATTCAGTGTTGTATGTAGTGTAGTTAATTAAAATATAATAATTATCTATATGTCTATTGAACTCGCAATGAAAGTAATAGCATAAAAATGCAAAAATATTATTAGGATATAAGATTTGTGAGTTCAAACAAACAAGCAAGCATCCTTGTTCTAAGATGCTAAATTACTACTGCAGTAAAGTCTATAGGATTTTCCACTACTGTACATAAAAAGGGCTCAGTAAAGTCTTCTTACCAAATGCTAGAGAAGAATACGTTTACACATAAAAATAATAAGGATTACAGACTAAGGATTATCTAATGCCAGTTTAGGCCTACTCCATTGTTCATCCTAAAGATGTAATGCTCTAAGACAGGAATCACAATCTCTGTGGCCTGAAGGGCTGCGCCAGGTTTGTGTTAGGGCTGCTGGGTCTGAACTTCATAGATCTGGAGCAGTGGTGGGTTGCTCCCGGTTTGGACTGGTTCGCAAGAAATGGTAGTAAAACCGGCAGGAGGCTCCGCCCACTGACCCAGATGTCATCATAGGTGATCTGAACGTGTGCAGAAGCACATGCGATGCGGGCACAATGTGAACCAGTAGTAAAGGTAAGTAGAACCCACCCCTGATCTATAGTATGTAGATAATAAAGTTGAAAAAATGTGAACAACATTTTTACAGAACTATAGATACGTTGAGCCTGGATGTGACAAGGAATGGCTGGGAGGGGAGGGGCCAGACGAGGCACCCCTTGACGTGAGTGACATTGAGTTGGCCACACCTACCCAGTCACATACCATCCAGCCACGCCCACTGTCACATGACCATCCAGCCACGCCCACAAAATAAGCCATGCCCATAGAGCCGGTAGTAAAAAAATTTAGAACCCACCCCTGATCTAGAGGTTGTCTAGATTTTTGCAGCACAGATATAATAGCCATCGATTGGGCTGCACTCCAAATACCCATTTAGCCAGGACCTTGTTGGGGCAGGAGGAGTTTCACAGATTTAAGATCAAAGAGGTGCCCTAAAGCCTTGCAATGTTTAAATCATTAATTTTACCTTTTCACCACTTCAAAACCCATAAAAGAAAAAAAGAACCGGGGGAACTATTTTGATCCCAACTTCTCTTGCTCAGTTCTAGCAGAGCTTAACACTGCTGCTGGCTCTTTAAGCTGCGCTCCATTTTAATTGCATAAAATAGTCACACTGTAACATGTGGAAAAAAAGAAACAAAGAAGAAACTGTGGATTGCCCACTCCTTTCTTAATACTAGAACTAATTAAGTTGACTGGCAGTAGATTCAGAAGTAAGTCTGCTTCGCACGATGTATAATTAATAGATAGCATTCACTTCAAAAGATGTAAGTGGGATGAGATGGATTTAAAGGAGGAGTAGACTAATTAATAGTGGATAAGGCTATGAAGGACTATTAGTTATGATAGCTACATTAATCATTCATGTCAAGAAGCAGCAAACTGCTGAATGAAGCTTCCTGTGTGGAAGGCAGTAGTGGGCCAGGATTACTGCCTTCCATCACTTCTTTCAGTCTTTCTAGACATATTTCAACAGACATATAATAGGTCTGCTGCTGGATCAGATACTACTTGTCCAAGACAGTGGAGCTCCTATGATTTTATAGGATTTCTACTGCCCAGTACGCATGACTGTGTTGGAAGAAATGCCCATCTGGGTTCAATTCCAAGTGGGGAGAAAGACATTGGAAATATGGAGACTGCTTGGAGAGATGGTTTAATGGAGTAGAACCATTAAGCACATGGTCCTGGTAACAGCTGAACACATGGAGTGGAGAGTGAGATATATTTATACCCTTCTTGGGCCTTGCAAGAAATGTATCCTATTGGTTGTCAGACTCCCATAGGGCTATGCAGTGATAGCTGAGGTTGTCTGTGTCCCAGGCTTGATTGAAACTTGCTGGGTGATGCAATGAAGGGCAATTTCCTATGGTGACTGAATGGCTTTGACCTGAAGGATAATCCCATCATCCTGGAGCTGAAGATCTTTTGTTTTGTAGATAGACTGGCCCAGTCTTTTGTCTTGTAGATAAGCTGGCACTAAAATATCTGCTGGGGGCAGGGAGCTGGGGGTCTTTTGTTTTGTTTCTGTTTTATTTAAGGGTTTTCTTTTTCTTTTAAGGGAAATATTCTGCCTTTTTAATATTTCCTAGAATATTTCATTTTTCTAGGAGAGGGGTGGATGCTAACTTTCTACAACTGTCAGAGTCACTATATATATATATATATATAAAGATGTACAGTATATTCTGCAAATACTGCTGTTTGGAGTGCAACACATTACCTGTTTGAAGGTCTTTAAAACAGCCATATCTTTTCCAGTATCCTATTACTGCCCTTCACAGTTGAAGGGGAAAAAAATGATACAGCCTAGGTGGTGTGATTTTCTCATTTTCTGGCTTTCGGAGGGAGAACGGAAGAAGCATGTTTCAAGATAGTTTTTTCTTTATCTTTAAAAAAGGAGAAAGGGCTACTTCCCACCTTTGCCATTTCTGTATCATTTTTTTCTCTCTAGATTGATCTCTGCTACTGAAAGCCTGATGTTCTGTCCCCAACCCCATGCACACACACCAACAGACGTTCAGGTGTTAAAGACCAAACCAGCCGGCAAAATCCTTTTCCTTATGATAACGGAACTTGGCAACAACCTAGTGGCTGCCTGCCAAGAGTTTATTATTTACAAAGGGGAGAGATAACTTCTCCCCACTTCTGATACATCAAAGGAAAGCAGTTTAATAATTACGGAATTAAATCAAGTCTAGAGATACTCCAGCAAAGTCTTAAAGCAAAAGTCCAGCAATGCAGAATGGCGTGGAAACTTTCAGCTTTGTTCGTCACAAGGTTTGACTGGCCACCATGTTCCCTTTTATATCCTGTGGGGTGTGGTACAGTGACTGCGCCTAATCTCGGGCACGCCCTTTCTTCTGTTGCGTGCCCTTATCTCTGCGACGCTGGCGTGGGTCCAGCCAAGACTTATTACCCTCATCACTGTCCATCTGTGGCTGCGTGGGCGTGCTTGGCCCTGGCCCTATCTCTTGCCCTTCAGCGGACACCGAAGGCATTGCCAGAGAGGAGGGTCCTGGAGAGAGAGGCCTTGCCAACTCCTCCCCTTCACTCTCGGAGTCCTCTCCTGACGATGACACAGGCTCCGGTAACGGAGCCACAACACCTGAACTGAGGGATGGCTTATTGCCTGGCCTTTAGCCAGAGGCCATAAAGCAGGGCTTGGGATCGGTGGTGGGTTGCTACCGGTTCACCCTGGATCGGGGGAACCGGTAGCATCAGTGGCTGGAGGTTCCACCCATCTGGACATCTCTGCACATGCGCAGAAGCGTTGTGTGTCTGTGTGAGTGCGCGCTCACCTGTGAGCGAACTGGTAGCAAAATTGAAACTCACTACTGCTTGGGATCTATGGGCCTTTTATGACTTGTGGACTTCAACTCCCAGAATTCCTGAGCCAGCCATGTTAGCTCAGGAATTCTGGGAGTTGAAGTCCCCAAGTCATAAAGGGACCATAGTTCCCCACCTCTGCCATAAAGCATTGACCAATGGCCTAGGAAGCCAAAAGAGGAGCAATTATGAAGGATACCTATAAGGCAAAGGAGAAACCAGAAATCCACAACTTTATTCCACAACTTTGCAATGAATATCTGCTTCCTGGGCCAGGCCCCAGCCTTTTTTTAAATTAGCAAATTAGAGCAAAAAATGGAACATGGCTTTGGAGCCCTTTCACTTTCATAACAGCATACGGGCACACCTCCGAGATCTTGCAGGTTCAGTTCAGACTACCGCAATTAGGTGAATATCACATTTTTTTCGGTTTTCCAGTATATATAAAGTTTTGTTTACACTATACTGTTGTATATTAAGTGTGCAATAGCATTATATTGTTAAAAAGCAATGTATACATCCTAATTTTAAAAACACTTTATTAGCAGCAAGCAAATGCTATTGGAAAAATGGTGCCTATAGAATTGCTCAATGCAGATTTACCACACACAAAAAAATACCCTTTATCTGTGAAGTCCAATAAAACAAAGCACAATACAACAAGGTATGGCTGTATTCCATATCATTTGTATTTCTTCTCTACACCAAGCTGGAAGTAACCCTAGGTGGGCATAGAAGGGATGTCTTTTGAGTTGTCACCTAGTTTGTGCATTTTTACTCAGGAGCTACAGCCGCTGTACTTTCTTGGAAGTATTTAGAACTGGAACCCAATCAATTGTCATCTGGTTTAAAAATTAGTTGTCTGCTCACTGTATTCAATACAGAGGTGGTAATCAGCAGGTTCTGACCAGTTCTGGAGAACCGGTAGTGGAAATTTTGAGTAGTTTGGAGAACCGGTAAATACCACCTCTGACTGGCCCTGCCCCCATGTATTCTCTGCTTCCCAAGTCCCAGCTGATCGGGAGGAAATAGGGATTTTGCAGTAACCTTCCCCTGGAGTGAGGTAGGAATGGAGATTTTACAGTATCCTTCCCCTGGAGTGGAGTGGGAATGGAGATTTTACAGTATCCTTCCTCTGCCACGCCCACCAAGCCATGCCCACCAAGGCATGCCACGTTCACCAAGCCACACCCACAGAACCGGTAGTAAAAATATTTGAATCACACCACTGATTCAATGAATATCATGTCAAATCCTCAAATAGAATAGCTGCCTCTTAAACTGTTATTTCCTATGCTTGGGATTTTCCAGCAGGATAATCTCACTATAGACTGCAGGACTTTGAGCCAATCCAGGCTGTTGAAAAATATAAGATTTCTGAATAAATCAAGATCTTTCATACCGGTAATTTTTTGGCTCTATTGGTAATTCCTGATAATCCACAGCTAATATACCTTTATGTCTATATCTGAAGGGAACTACTTGGGAAGGATGGACAACCTCCTTATGATATGGTGGTCTTATCAAAAGAAATGCAAAGTGGGGCCACAGGAGAGAGCAACTCTCTTGCTGTTTTTTAATTATGGCACAAATTGTGAAATAGCCTCCACTGAGAGGCCATGAAAGATCTCCAACCAGGCATCTTTCGGATGTATTGGGATTCTGAATTTCCCAGATTTCCCATACTAGCTGAATGACAAAATGAATTTTGTCATTTGGCATCCAAATGCATCTGAAAGGCCAGATAGGGGAAGGCTAAATTTTCAAGCTCTCTATATTATGTGACATTTATAATTTTAAGTCTTTTTAGAACTGCAATAAAAATGAAATTACTGATGGTTTATTCTCGGTTTTAATATAGTAATTGGCTTTATTCTGTTTATTGTTCTACTGGCTGTTTTATGAACCTAAAAATATTAACTGCTCACAGAACATCTGTCACCAGGAAGATAAAAAAACCTTGCATGTGATGGATGTTAAATTCCACGGGATCAGTCTTATTCTTGTATTGGTAATGAGCATCTCTGATCCTAGTTTGATCCAAAGATTAACATTTGGATTTGAACTCTCTCATATAGTGGTGACCTAAAACCATGAAATGGGTATAAGCAATTGTATTTGTTCAAAATATTCATTATAAGGATTCAGAAAATCCACCAATCACAGCCAAGGAAGGATTTAATAATTCAGACAAGGTTCTGAACTCAGCGTTACATCTGAATGCAAATGGATGGATGCAGTATTAATTTTAAAAAGTCACAGCAACCAAGTTGGATATAAAATTGCATCTAGCTGGATTTTTCACAAGCTGTTGCAGAAATAGTACAGCTTGTGATTGAAACAAAGAATTAAATTCCTAAAAAAACCAGTGTGTGTAAAGCATTCTTGATGAATAACTATGGTCAAATAGAGACATTACTGGTAAATACTAGACTCACTGAAACTCTATTCTGTTGAAAGCTTCCTTTTCCAGAAGCCCAAACATGGAAGCAATTTATCTAAAGAAGGAATTTTTAATGTACCAAAACAGAAGAGTAAGTGAAGTACATATACCATTGTTCTCATTTGCAGTTCTTTGCTATGTATATTATTAATGGTGCTCTCTTTCATAATTGGATGACTGCTACAAGGCACTTTAAAAGAATCAAGTCATGAAAAATAAACAGAAATTCTTTGGCCTTTCCATTAACATGTCTTCCATACTTACTCATCAAAATTCCCTTCCTTCCTTCCTTCCTTCCTTCCTTACTTACTTACTTACTAGTTACTAACTTAACATTTAAATATATATACTAAAAAGCAAGAACAGACAGGAAAAATGGCATGCATGCACCAATTGTAAGATGAATAGGTGTTTCTCCCCTAAAGTTGTGGGTTGCACTTTTGGATTCCTTGTTGGTATTTCCAAAACCAATATGGTGATATAGTCATTTTGAAGTGTTTTTTAAGAATGCAAAAGGCTGTGGTGGTGACTAGGGAGCATGAACATCCACACTATAGCCCTCTAGACACAGAGAGAGAGAGGGAGGGAGGGAGGGAGGGAGGGAGAGTGAGAGAAGAGAAGGAGGGAGAGGGAGAGAAAGGGAGGGAGGGAGAGAGAGAGGGAGGGAGAGGGAGGGAGAGAGGAAGGGAAGGAGGGAGAGGGAGAGGGAAGGAGAGAGGGAGGGGGGAGATTGAGGGGGAGAGGGAGGGAGAGAGAGAGGGAGGGAGAGGGAGGGAGGGAGATTGAGGGAAAGAGAGAGGGAGGGAGGGAGAGGGAGGGAGGGAGATGGGAGGGTGGTTGTGCCACTCACAGCATTTTAATTATTTTTTGCAAGTTAAAACCCAGGTTAGCAACTGGCAGCTGGGAGAAAACAAACCGGGGGCGGGGGTAGAGGGGGCAGCCAACCTGTTTTATGCCAGCAAATAAGGAACATGATGCGCTTGTGTGGCATTTTAGCCTCGCTACAGAAGCCCTGTCTCATGATGGCATCACCGTGCAGGCATGCAAAGGATGTGATTGCAGAGCAAGGTTTAACTTGTTCCACTTTGCTGGCACTTTACGCTTGTCAGGAAGGTTGAGAACACAAACTCTTCTTTTGTGAACATCCATCTCTTAAGCTACAGGTGATGTTTTCATGTTGCTACAGTGAAAAAGTGGTCCTTAGCTGCAATTGTCATTTGATTTTAAATGGAATCTGTAGCACTATATTAGGTTTACGAAGGGAAAGGAATGACATGCATTCTTCAGTCCCCCTCTCTTCAGCAGCAAAGTCATTAAATGTTGCTGCCACAACAAGTTCGGAAGCTGCTCCCTCAGGAAAATGGCACAGGCTATTTGCATCCACTATGGAGAGGGCCATCTGTCCAATCCTTTTATCATTTGTGCTCACTGTTCCTCCGCATTTTTAGTCACAAAGTACCTCCAGCCGCCTTTATCTCCACCACTCTCGCTTTCAGATCTCATCACTGCCCCAGGCAGGCAGCTCTGCTTTTGTGTGCCGCAGCACATCTCTTCTCATAATTTTTGGAAGTACAGAGTAACCAGCACATTGAGACGACTTTAATTGGTTATTTGTGATCATCTGGGCACAGAAGCTCACAGCGGGGCGCGGGCAATTTTCTCTGTGCCATGATGAAGAGTTGTGCATCCCTGCCACCATATATGGAGTGTTGGGAGAAATACAACTGATCTATGTGGCTGAAGAAAGGTTTCTTGTCTGCAACACTCACCATCTGCAGCAATCTCAGAGGGCTTTCATGTAGTTGTTCCAACCCATAAAAACTTTGAATCAGCCAGGTGTTCTTTGGCTACTCAAAGAAGGCAGAGCTTCAGAAGAATGGAAAGGAAACATCCATAATTCAATGATAATAACTTTGCTTTAAATAGATCTGGACACTGAGGAAGAACAGGACTCTTGTTGCCAAGGCAAACATTTATTGAGTATTCTCAGCAAAGGCAAACAAAGCTTTTCCTTCTTCAGATTATTAGACTCCATCTACTCCAATTCTCACCCCATTTACTTTTGAGCATTTACTTCCTTATCAGTGATTCTTAGTGGGAACCATCTCTTGTTGCAATTATAGAAAGAGCTGCCAAGGTAATGAATATTTTATCCTTCACACTTAGTTTTCTTCTGCCATAGTTTGTAGTGCAAGGCAGAGCAGTATAAAGATGTTGTTCCAGCAAAAGGGGTAATACTGGCCCAGCCAAGTTGTTTTGGTGATGTAATAAATAACAAATGAAGAAAAGCTTTGAGTTTCGGTTCTGGCAGTGATGGATAGGATGAAGGAAAGGATATTGCCTCTCCCTCCTCCCTTTCCTCTTATTCCCACACCTGAGGCTGCAAACTTGACATCAGGAGCACTGTGACATTTAGTACTGTCAAGAACACCACAGAGACTACATTTCTCAGAAATGCTGGTCCCTGCGTCACAGGTAAAGAAATATCCAGAGGCAGCGTAATGCTGCTTTTGAAATTCAGAACACTCAACTGATCCAGAAATCTGCAGCCAGACATGTTTCTCCCTCTTAAAACAGCTTTACCAGCTACCAGTACTGAGTGCCAGTTTGTGGCAAGGGAATACATAATTGAGATAATAATGATGATGATGATGATCTCAATTAGATATTCCCCTTCCACTAAATGGTGTTCGCAAGTGAAGCAATCCTAAACATTCAAAATGTAGCAAAGTGAATATGTATGGCTTGAATACAAAAAAGCATCTGACTCTCACATAGCTAGATTATGAAAAGTATGGAAATTGTGGGTATTAGTCAAAATATCGAAGGCTTTATAGAAACAACCATGGAAACACGGACAACACATTTAATGTTTAATGCTTGATGAATTAGATGAAATCAAAATAAAAAGGGAGATCTTTCAAAGTGTTTCGATATCATCTTTACTATTCAAGTTAGTGATGATCCTGCTGACTCCAAATAAGGCAAAACATGACTAACAATGTTTAGAGCAAGGTTTAAAAAAAATCCTCCCATCCTTTTTAACATAGATGATATATAATTATATCCCAAATCAAAAACCAAAGTGGAATTATTGCTAAATACTGCTCATGTATTAAGTAGTGGTATTGCAGTACAATTTGGATTTGATAAATATGCAATCATTGAAGTAAGAACGGGGAAATCATTAATTCACAAGAAACTCTTCAACTCATAAATGGAACTATCATCAAAGGCCTAGTTCCTAAGGAAGCTTATAAATATTTGAGAGAATCTTGGAAATATCAGGTACATTGCACCATCAAACGAAGTCACTGCCTTGTAAGAAGAGAAAGTAGAGAGTTCTACTCCCAGTTACTCATGCCTGAGTGGATGGATTACTGCCATGGGCTCTACATGGGACTAAACTTGAAGAGCATGCAGAAGCTTCTGATGATGTAAAATATTGTAGTGTGGGGAGTTTTGTGGACTCCTCATTCAGGGCACGTTACACTATTGCTCTGCAAGATCCATTGGTTGCCAGTTTGCTTCCATGTTCAATTCAAGGTGCTAGTAAATATAGTTTGAAAAATGTTGTCACTGGCATTTATGTAAAACAAAAAGTAGAGATTCAGGAAGAATTACTAGAAGCAAAAAAGGTTATAGGCTTTTAAAATTGAGACTGATTGATACCCAACACACTAGACATTGAAAAGAACTATATATAATTTATTGAATAGCCTTTCCAAGAGGCAATAATATTGAAGACAAAGAATTGGAAACGATTATAAAATAGTAAGATTTGCACATAGAGATCATAACGGTTTGGGAGAAGTCAACAGTGGCATCAATTGTTATTGGACTCTGGCTAAATTTGGAACAAGTTACAACAGCGCAGTTACAATTAACAGCATTGATTGGCATCTCATATTTAAGTAGATGCTACCTTTGTGAGGCTTGAGTCATGATGAGGAAAAGCAGCCGCCACTGGCTGTGATACGTGGTTAGTGGAATTGAAGTAATAATGATAAATTGTACAAGACATGTTGGGAAGGAAAATTCCCAATTATGAAAGGATTACACTTTAGTTGTCAAAAGAGATATTCTTTCCTCCAGGATGCTTTTCTAATAGCTGCTTCGGTCCCAGGTAAAAATCATTTCAGAGGTATCTCTTTCAAAGGGTTTTCGTTCCTTTTTCCCAACTCACCATCATCAACCATTTGAAATAGATGCTCCTTTTTTGCAGCATATGGGCAAAACAGAAAAAATAAACAGTATTTTAATCCATTCTTATTTGTGCGAAAAACCCAAATATAAAAGTCTTCATTGTTGAAATTAAAGTGAATTCAGATTCAGTGCTGCATTTGCTTTAGAGAGTCAGTTTGGTGTGGTGGTATGCTAGAAACCAGGCGAGTGTGAGTTCTAGTCCTTCTTAGACACAAAGCAAGTGAGCCACTCACTCACTCATTCATTTGGGCCACTCAGTCTCTCTCAGCCCTAAGAAGGAGGCAATTGCAAAATTCTTCGGAAATCTTGCCAAGAAAACTACAGGGACTTGTTCAGGCAATCCCCAGGAATCATCACTGACTCAAAGGCATACAGATACACTGCTTTCAAATGCAAAATCCCTCTGATGATCCAAAGCAACAGCAGGGGAATGTAGCAGGCCATCCTAACACCCAATGTCCAAAGAAGGCCCATCCCATCCCAATACAATAAAACTGACGGTATCTTTTTCAGACCTTTAAAATAATGGCAAAAATTAACTTAAAACCAAATACACAGTTTTATGTAGCACAAATGCTTAGAGTAACTATGCATCAGCATTAATTTGGGGATCTTTGCAAATAAATAGATGTTAACATTTTAAAAGAAACAAAACAACAATGACAACATCTTTTTAAAGGTTTTAAGAACAAAAACTAAAGAAATCAGATTGTAGGAGTCTCCATTGCTTTTCCCCTTCATTTTAATGTTAGGTAGTGTTCACTGGTCTTTTTTAAAAAAGTAACAGTGTTCAGCTTTAACAGTCATTCTAATTTAATAAATCTTAGTTCTTCTAATACCATGATATGGACGTACAAAAATGTTAAAAAATAAAGCCTTCTATGGTAAAGGAGAGTTTCAGTAAGTTTTGGCTTTATTTCCTGAAGGAGAGATTTTTGGAAAGTTCTCAAGCATTTATATAAAGGAATCCATTAATTTCTGACCCCCCTCACTGTTCTCAAACTCAAGCCATATGTTCCTAGTGAAGCAGTGAGAACTGCAAAATGAAGCTCAGCCTTGCTTGAAACGTGGAAAAGGGACACTTGCCAGTCAGAGGGATTTGCAGAAATAGACAACTACCCAGCTCTGACGCTAAGGGATCCTTTTTCAGATCAAAATCTCATCAAATCTTGGCAATCGTTAGGAAGATAATAATCTCTATCTGATACACTTTGCACAAAATGAACTCTCAGTCTGTTAGCTGTAGGCAGGATTGCCAGATCAAGTTTGCAGAGCTAAGAGATACAAAAAGAGCTAGATATATAGCTATGACTCATGGAAATACTAAAACACACACACACAAAATCTGCTGACATTGCCCAGTTGCATATTAGAAAAGAGCTGGCAAAGGATGGACACAGCAAAACTGTTTGGAGAAATGAATAGCAGATAAGCAATCAATTTGATGAGGATATTGAAAGCTTAATTTGAACCAGCAAAAAGTCCTGGAATGGGCAAGCCTAAAGCTAAATTCATGCTTCTTTGACATGTTGGCCTAGTTGTGTGAGTCTCTTTTGCAGAAAGATTACATCCATAAGAAGTAGAACCTCACAATTGTGCAAAAAGATGACAGCAGAACACTGCACACCTGGGGAGAAGGCAATTAGCATTAATGTTAGCATTGAGAGGTAGCTCAGGTCAAGGCACTGCAGGGATTCTAGAAATGCTATTTACTGTATTACTGTGGAGTAAATGAACAGTGAAGAAAACAAATAAATGGAACCCCAAACAAATGTGCCAGAGTTCTTACTTGAGGCAAAAATGACCAGGTTTCAAATTAATCATGTTTTGTTTCGATACCTTACACAAAGGCCTAATTCTCTGGAAAAATCTATATTGCTAGGAAAGTGGAAGGAAAGAGAAAGACAGGATGGCCAGCAGTAAAAGTCTGTTACAGTGTCAAAGGTTCTACCATTGGACTTGAAGGACAAGACCGGCGACACAGCATCCTGGAGAAAAATTATCTGTGTGGTTGCTAAGAGTTGACATTGATTTGATGACATATGATTGATCAATCTATCTATCAATCAATCAATCAATCAATCAATCACAGTAACACAATTTGGAAAACCTTTCTGAAATAATAATAATAATAATTATTATTATTATTATTATTATTATTATTATTATTATTATTATATTTCTATACCGCCCTTCTCCCGAAGGACTCAGAGCGGTGTACAGCCTATTAAAAACACAAAAATATATAGACATCAATTAAAAAATAATTAAAATTATTAAATAATTTCGGCCCAAATTAAAACCCAAAAATTTAAAACACCCAATTTAAAATCATTTACATTGATAGCCCAGCCTGGCGGAACAGCAGGGTCTTGAGGGCACAGCAAAATACACGGAGGTCGGAAATCTTGCGCAATTCTGGGGGCAGTTCATTCCACAGGGCAGGAGCTCCCACAGAGAAGGCCCTCCCCCTGGGTGTCACCAGCCGACATACCTTGGCCGATGGTACCCTGAGAAGCCCCTCTCTGTGGGAGCGGACTGGCCGGTGGGAGGCTACTGGTGGCAGAAGTCGGTCTCAAAGGTACCTGGGTCCTATGCCATGGAGCGCTTTAAAGGTGGTGACCAACACCTTGAATCACACCCGGAAGACTACTGGAAGCCAGTGCAGCTCACGCAGGAGAGGTGTCACATGGGCACAACGAGTCGCGCCCATATTCTGTACAGGTAAGCCTCAACTAAAAAAGTGACTTATAACCGGTACTCGGATGGCCCCCCATGGTCATGTGATCAAAATTTGGGTGCTTAGCAACTGCCATGCATTTACAATAGTTGCAGAGTCCCAAGATCACATGATCACCATTTATGATTATCCCAGGGGCTTCTGACAAGCAAAGCCAATGAGGGAAGCCAGGTTCCCTTAATGACCATGTGATTTACTTAACCACAGCAAAAAAGATTGTAAAATTGAATGTGACTCACTTAGCAACTGCATCACTTAGAGAGGGAAGTTCTTGTCCTGATTATAATGGTAAATAAAGGATCACTTGTATCCATTTTTAAAATATGACACAATTAAGGCAGAGCTGTTCTGAGTCTCTTTCTCATGCTTTCTGTTGTCCCTGCACTGAACAATCATTTCCCCTCTTGCTCCTAGTCCTTAAGATCAAAGCTAAATTCTTCGACAATTAAATTGGAATGTCAGTCTATCTGTCTGAGAGGACTATTTGACTTAAGAGGACAGAATTTAGGGTGAAAGGCATTGCCCACTCCTCAAAAGCCCCCCCCCAAACATACTTGGAGCAATTTCTCTCACACATTTAATTTAATTAATTCAATTTATATGCCGCCCCTCTCCGAAAACTCAGGACAGCTCACAATACATTTTAAAAAATCATTATAAAAAACATTTAAAAATTAAAAACATTAAAAATTCATTCATGCCATTCATTGGCCGGATCTCGCCAGATCGCAACAGCGAGATCAACGGCCCCAGGCCTGCCGGAAGAGCCAGGTCTTCACCGCTTTTCGGAAGGCGAATAGGGTGGGGATGGTCCGGACCTCAGGAGGTAACTAGTTCCAGAGAGCTGGGGCAGCCACAGAGAAGGCCCTCCCCCGCGGGCCCACCAGCCAGCATTGTTTAGCTGATGGGACCTGGAGGAGACCAACTCTGTGGGATCTTACCGGTCGCTGGGAGCTATGCGGCAGAAGGCGGTCTCGAAGATACAACCAACTTAGCAGCCAGATCTCATATTTATTAAGACTGCGTAATTGAGTGTGGCCTGGCAGATGAAGAAAAAGAAAAATTTTAAAGAAAACATTACTTAGATTACGTCTAGTCTAGTGAAAAGAAGGACTACAGGAGACATGATAAGTGTTCCAATACCTGAGGGGATGCCACAAAAAGGAGGAGTCAACCTATTTTCCAAAGCACCAGAAGGTAAGACAAAAAACAATGGATGGAAACTACCAAGGAGAGAAGCAGCCTAGAACTAAGGAGAACTTTCTTAACTATAAGAACAATTAACCATCGGAATGGTTTGGCTTCAGAAGTTGTGGATGCACCTTCACCGGAGGTTTTTAAAGAAGAGATTAGACAGCCATTTGCCTGAAATATTATAGGGTCTCTGCTTGAGCAGTGGGTTGAACTAGAAGGCCCCTTCCAATTATGTTATCCAAGACCAGAGATGTTCTTTTCCTTTCATGTCTGGATTTTTCCTTGCATTCATTGTAGGATTCTGCCATCTAGTGGTTCATTGATAGGACACTCAGTAACAAGATTAAACCAAATTTTGGAGGCAAACCAAAATCAACACTCAGATAAGCAGAGGAACTGGAAAAAAATCATGTGCTTCTAATATTGTCTTGGTGAGAATGAACCTGTGTTATTGTTCTTGGCTTTGAGAAGAGATATATGAAGTAGTAAATGCAGATACTTCTGTGTAAAACAGTTTTATCCATCCTAAAAACCTAGAGCAGCTGCGCGTGTAGCAGTGTCTGTTCTGTTCTCACGAAAGCTTCTTTTTGTCCAAATTGGGTAGTAATGGATCCAGTGAAAAGGGAAAAAAATAAACCAGTATGGGTATAGTTTTTAAAGCTTTAATTTAAAAAGAACATTAAGACACTTAAAAATATCAATGATGAATGGAATCGGTAGTAGCACATTTTTTTAAAAAGCAGGATATTTACATTAGACTTTACAGTGTGTTATGAGCATGGAGAATAGTATATTTATACCGCTTCCCACCATCTTCTGCACCCACACTACAAAGCAACTTTCTCCAATAACCTCTTTGTGGATTTTTTTTTCTCTTCCGTAAGAAAAAAAATCAAACATTTCACACAGCATTTCATCAGTTCAGAGGTCAGTACCATTCTGGTAAGCTTCAAGACCCAGAAGCACTAAATTTGTATTTGAAAAGGCTAGATGGTTCACAAAACACATTATAGTATTGTCATGACCCTCCAAGATGATCTGTCCCAACTGCTTGCACATGGCATTTCTCTCAGGGTTTTTGACAGCAGCTGAATATCTGCTTGTGAAGAACAGAGGCATTTCTGTATTTTCCATGTATCCAATTATAATTTTCAACTGAACTTTTCCTTCTTCTTTTTTTGCCAGCATCAACACTTCAAGAGAGGTCTGGGTGTTTAAACTATGAATAGGCATTAATATTAGATAACAAATTGAGGCCTATATGACCAAAAGCAATTCTATTTTTAAAAATCCAGTAGCATAGAGAAAATTGGGTCTCCAACAAAGGGTTCCTGTTATAAGTTTTTCTTTGCAATATTAATTTATCTGCTAGTGTCTGAGCATGAAAGGTGCAAACTTCGGTAATTAACTTATTTATTCATTATTTGTTTATTACAAGCACTTTTATACCATCTTCCTAACTTATGACAATTTAGACTAAATATCAAAACCAATTTTTAAAAAACCCAACAAAACAGTACATTTAGAATAGAGAGAGCCACCCAATCTGTTGAATGCTAAGAGACCTAACACTCAAACTTCTGTTCCAAAAATAGTCTTGACTGCCTTGTAAAAGTGCTAACAGGGAGCAAGGATATTCCTCAGTACTAAGGCCCATTTCTGAGTCCTAGCATCATCATCCCCTAACCCAGCAGTCCCCAACCTTTCCAACTCCGTGGACTGACAGTGGCCCAGTTCCCAACGGGTCACAGACCGGTACCAAGCCGTGGAGTGAGGGTGGGGGACTCTTCTCTAACCCACCAACTTGATTTTCCTCCCCCCCCGCCCGCATTAGTGACTAGAACCATCCACTTAAGGAAAGAACAGAATTGCCAGAAAATGGTGCTTTCAACTCCCATCCCCAGTAAGGTAGCCCAGTGAGATACCATGAAAAGTCTAACAAGACCAAAAAGGATGAACAGGTAGTTCTTTGTTTAGCAACTACAATTGGGACCAATAGCCTGGTCATTAAGAAAAGTAGTCACTAAGTGAAACCGCAACTATGTTTATGATCTTACTTCACCTTTCCTTTGCTTTACACACTTGTGAAAGTCCTAAATGCTAAGATTGATCATAAAGTTATTTTTTCATCACTATCACAACTGCAAAAGATTATGAAGATAGTTACTGAATGTATTACCTGTATTACACTACAAGAATACTTCTTGCATTCCTATCCTTGAAATAAAACATCCACCAAAGTGACTAGATGTGAATTCTCCAGGTCTGGGAAAGAAAGGGAAGGGAGCTCAAAGGACCTTCACCCTGGCATTCCAGAAGCAAGAAATTCATGTGGCTCTTAGAAATTAGAGACTCTGCCCAAGTGAATTCACTAATAACAAATACATTCAGTAATAAATAAATGCTAGATTCGGGGTTTATTTGGTTCCTAAGATTCTCTATATTAGCTCTTTACTTTCTTCAAAGTAAATTTAGCTAATGATATTCATGAATCTTTTTTGCAGGGTTGGCATTCTCCTGTTGAAAGTTTGACACAATGTTATGTCTCTTCTCTGACAGATCTGAATCCAGAGTAAATGGGATCTGGATAATGTGCTTCATCTAGGATGCTCTGAAGCTGGGAGACGTTGGAAGAGAGAGCAGTAGTGTCAAATAAGGCTGGATTGCCTTTTTCAAGGCTAGTACCATCAGACGTTCTCTCAAGGAAGCCATTACCACCTCTCACATCCAAATACTTTCGTCTTCTTCACAGACCAAATCAGTCAAGAGGGCATGAATCCAATTTATAAGTCACAGCACTGATGCCACAGGGAATCTTAGCCACTTTGTCAGTTTCCACAAGCTCAGTGAGTACCAGATAATATCAAAAGACATACTCCCAGTTATCACATTCTATCATATTGGCATCTATTTAAAATTTAAGGTGGTAAATGCCCAGTTAGATTCAGCACCTCAGTAAAAAATAACTTTTTTATCCAACTGGTAAAGATCCTATCGGAAGCAACCACCAACACAAATTTAAGTTTTAATGTTCTTTTGTAGAGGATCAGAGACACACAATGTAGGGAAATGGATCAATTGGAAAAGGACACTTTTTGAGTTCGGAAAAAAATAACACCACTAGGATAATCCCACTGAAAAATTGTGTGTGTTTTATATTCCAGCAGAATGGGACTGAAACAATGCAAACTTCCACCACAGTGAACAATAAAACATTGAAACAAGCCTTTGGCTCCCTTGTTCTTCATCCTTGGGGCCACACATGTAGGTGAGGTGAGCGATAAGGACTGCCTCAAAGTTATCCAGTGAGTTGTCAGAGCTGCCATCCTTTGCTCACAACTTTGCTTCGCTAGTTGCCAGACTGCCATGAGCTTTGGGGGAAGGGAGCTGGGGGAAGACAAGGGAAGGGGAAATCGAAAGTAAACTTCGTGCTATCCTGAGTCATCCAAGACTGCAGTCTTGGGATGGAATGTAATATCCATCTATCTAGCGGGGATTAGTTACCAAAACATTTTCTTCAAATGTGACTAAACACAAGGGACACAAGAAGGGAAAGTTAACTAAACTTTCCAAAACCAAAGAGCCTTGGTAGTACAGTGGTCTAAGGCACCCTGTTACTAAGCTGGTTATTAAGACCAGCTGCCTGCAATTACTGCAGGTTCGAATCTCGCCAAGGCTCAAGGTTGACTCAGCCTTCCATCCTTTCTAAGGTAGGTAAATTGAGGACCCAGTTGTGGGGGAAATAAGCTGACTTTGTATAAATATACAAAAGGATGAAGGCTATTGCTAAGCACATTGTAAGCCGCCCTGAGTCTCCGGAGAAGGGCGGCATATAAATCAAATTTAAAAACAAAACAAAACAAAAAAACTAGGGAATCTTTGCACACAAACTCTTAGTTCTGGCTTCGCATAACTGTAATCACTTGGCTTTTAGTAAATGTAACCTTTTTGCTACAAATGGAGTTGAGACCAAGGACCAAGCTGGGACAGGTCTGACATGAGTTTTAATAGCTAAATATGGGCTTTGAGTGATATATAATTGCTGTTAGACAAATAAATTCTCTTTAAAAAAAACACCTGATGCTCTTCTTCCCCCTTAATGGTACCTTCAAGATAAAACAGGGATGGAAACCTGAAAGCTTCCAAATGTTTCATGCAGTCTTCTGTGTCTATGGCCAATGACGACAAACGGTGAGTGTAGTATTACTGCACTTCAGAAGCAACATCTGAAAAGCTAAAAGTGATCCACATATGTGCAGAGGCCTTTCCTAAGAAGATATGGCTATGGTGATCTTTATAGAACAAACATTTAAATTGTAATTCAAAACAATTAAAAAGACTTAAAACCACTTTTTAGCTTAAAATAGTTTTAACTGGCAATGCTGGTGAGATTTCCTTCGCAATGTAACTGTCTGGGTGGAATCTTGTTAATTCCAACATGAGGGGGAAGGAAAATAGTAAGTCTCCATTATATTTTCCAGTTTCACCATTTCATCTTCATGAAAGTTCAATCTGGAGAGCCTCCCCGTATTTCTTGATCAACTTGTCGTGATTGTGATCAACAGACCATTGTGCTGGGAGATGCTTGGGCTGCATAACATCCAAGAAGTGCTGGCGCCAACGTTTCTCCAGCCCCATGAGAGAATATAAGCCCCCTTCAGCAAAAGACTGAACCACTTTCAAGCCATGTGGCACATAGCTCTCGTTAAAAATCCTGAAAAACAGATGAACAAAGGAGGTGTTTGGGAAAGCACAGGCTTGAAAGATGCCAAACATTTACATTTATTTCATTATTTATTTATAGTTCTATCACTTCAAAATGGGCTTTATAGTCTCAAAAACATTAGAGACATCAATCCCATTTACTAAGTGGTGAGGAAGAAGAATGAAAGAGGAAAGCAACACTAATAAAAACACTGAGCATTTTCCAAAGGCCATCATCCCACTAGGAAGGCCATGGCAAATCAATCTGATGTTAGATGAAGATGGACAGCATCCTCTAATCTGGAACCTTTCAGATGTCACAGCAACCAGGAATCTTGGAAGTGCAACATGCTTGTCCCAACATGATTCTTTATATAGTTAACAGCAGGATTCCCACACGAGAGGGAATTGTCAAGAAGATGGAAACCCAAATATTTACAGAAGTGCAATAAATAAACAAAAATTTCCAAGAAAGAATTTCCTTGAAGGGAAATTTCCAAACAGCTCAATGAGAACCAAGTGAGTTGTGGGTGCCGGAATATCAGATGGCAAGAAGAATGGAACTGAATGCCTTCAGAAAGGGATTTAGCCACCTGGCTCATTGGCTAGAGCTAGCCATACTGCAACTGTTCTCGTCAATAGTTATTAAAATGGAAGGATAGGTGGGTATTACGTTATTGTTTGAAGATCTAAGAGAAGAAGTCAAGAAGAAGCTTATGGAAAGCATGATGACTTTTTTAATCTTCTTCATGGTCTGAACCTATTCATTACCTCAAATTAAGTTTCTCACTTTTCCCTGGGAATTCCACTTATTACTACAGGTCAAACCCTAGAACAAATTTCCCCAAGCCAAACCAGTAGCACTCTCCAAAGTTGGAAGCAGAAACCTGGAAAACACTTCAAACAAGCAGGCAATAATCATGTATCTTAATCTAAATTTTAATCTAATCAACCCTTAATCTAAGCCACTGTACCTGGTTTCCAGTCCAGCTGCTTCCTGCACCATCTCTGGGGAAACCGTGTCAGATGCAAAGTAATCTCTGATCAGCTGCAACAGCTCTTCCTTCCTGGCAGCAGGTAGGCTGTCTGCATTCACAAGCGCTCTAGCTGCCGAACGGACTAATCTGCGGGTGGGATCTTCGAGCAAGCGAACGCCCTCCTCGCAACCAATAGGAGCGCCAAATTCTTCAGCCAGCTGTTGCTTGAGATGATTATCATAGTAATTAGAGAGCGCATGACACGCGGTGCAGAGAAGGAGCACGTCGTGAGAATTGTGGTCTTTCATCTGGATGGGAAAGTGTTTCCGGTACTCATGAGGTACAATGTTCTTTCTGTTGAGGAAACAGCAGCAGTTGAGAACAGATCACCAATAGTGCCAGTGAGCCTGCAGCCACTCTTCTACCATGAGGTCAACCAGGTCTTCTCTTCAGCCACCACTGAATTCAATAGGGCTCACTTCATGGTTCTCAAAGGATTTCACTGTTTTGTTAATTAAGACTCTACTCTAGTGTTTCTCAACCTTGTCCATTTGATCCACGCATCATAAAAAGGGCAAGGTTGAGAAACACTGCTCTACTCATCTTCCTGTGTTGGGTCACCATGAATATTTTATTGTCAGCTTTTAGTGTTTCTAGCTCCCTTAGTTATTTTAGCTAGAACAAGATGGGAGATACATTGCTTTTCTTTTAGTGTAATGGCAGAAGCATGTTATTCTGGTATTGCCAAATGACCTTACAATGGTCTATTTTATTTCTGTGTTTCTTGTTAGCAAAGTGATTTGCATTAATTACTAAATAAAGCTTTGGAGGGCACAGATGCAAACATGAATACTTGTGAGTTATTACAAAGCAAATCACGGTTTAAAAAAAGGTGGGCTAAACTAGCAAACTTCCTTGATAGATTCTTTCACTTCCTATTTAAATTTTGATAGTCCCCTTTTACAGAAACAAATTTTTATTCTGCTGTGTGCTGAGGTCTCCAGTTCGTAACTCCTCACAGCTACAAATGTATGAATTGACACAAAGCAAGCTATCCTTATCCCAGTGGTGGGTTTCAAAAATGTTTACTACCGGTTCTGTGGGCGTGGCTGGCTTGGTGGGCGCGGCTTGTTGGTCATATGACTGAGTGGGCATGGCCAACTTGACATCACTCACAGCCATGGCCACTCAATCACATGACCATCCCACCTAGCCACGCCCAAAGAAAAAGGTAGGAATTTTTTTTGAATTTCTACCTATCTACTTATTTTCTGCCCAGGCCTGGCCTAATCTATCAAAGGCCTCTTCCTGCATGCCGCCCCGCCCTCCCTTTGTCAGTCACACGTGTCGCCCTGTTTCCCGCTTCCTCACCCACCACTGCCTCTTTCTTCGGGCTGCTTACTTTCCTCCCATGGCAGCTGGTCCGGAGTCTGAAAGGCAAGCTGACCTCTGGTACTTTTTGACAGCCTTCAGCCAGCTGCGGCTGCCAGGTAGCAGCTCTCAAAGAGGCAGCGGCTGGGAGTTTTCTCGCAGTCTCATCAAAAAAGAAAAAGCCTCCCAGCTGCCCCCTCTTTGAGAGCTGTTAAACAGCTGCGGCAGCTGGCCGCAGGCTGCCAAAAACTACCGGAGGTCACTGAAAAAACCACTGCCATTGCCACCCTGTTCTTCGTGCCGGCCGTGCATGCACATCCCATTGCCTGCTGCGTTGCGTTCAGACTGACACAGCAGGCAATGGGATGCGACGTCAGCGGCTTTTTCGGCAACCTCCAGTAGTTTCTGGCGGCTGGCAGCCAACCTCCGCAACCACTTAGCAGCTCTCAAAGAGGCGGCAGCTGGGAGGCTTTTTCTTTTTCGGTGCAACTGCAAGAAGCCTCTCAGTTGCTGCCTCTTTGAGAGCCGCATCCTGGCGGGTGGGCAGGCAGCCAGAGCAAGCGAGCGGTGACCAGGCTACCAATTCAGCGGCGCAGCCAGCCAGTGGTTGCTAACGGTTCGGTGACCCAGGCCAAATTACCACTGCCTTATCCCCAACTCAGCTTCATAATTGCAAACTAGACTGATACAGCTGAAGATAAGATGTTAGAGGTCCAGATCATAGTAAATGTTCTGGGGTAATGTGAAACAGTGTAGGGTGCTATGCAACACCTACAGCATACAAATAATCTAATATAATCTAGATGGCACAACATTAGTGCAGGGAAGAATATGTTTAAAAGATTAATATGAGTCAGGAGAATTTTGATGACTACTTTATAGCTATGGAACATGCTTATTTGGAGAGTACCATTATCAGCTTGGCTTTTAATACCGTTTCCCAGAAAACAAGCCCTATCCTGAAAATAAGCCCTAGCATGTTTTTACACATGCACCTAATATAAGCTTTACCCCCAAAATAAGCCCTACATAAGAGCCTGCGCAGCCATCTGCCAATTCCGTCTGGTTACTCGCAGTGCCGCAGCCACAAGGTCTGGCAATGGCATGGAGCTGCCCCATGCCTCATGTGTTTACCTCAGGGCCCCCGCAGCCAGGCTGTCTACACCCCAACACTTGCCTCATGGTGACAGCAACAGCAGCCATGTGCAACAGGAATCCACATGGCCGGCGGCCCACTTCTGCTTGCTCACGGCTGCAATGGAGCAGGAGGCTGAGTGGTGTGGTGGTGCTGTGGCCGCAAGGCAAGGGTGCCGGGCCATGGATGGCCTGGCTACGACGTCCCTGAGATAAGCCAGTGCAGGGTGCATGGGGGAGCTCTATCCCCCTGCCTCGCCTCATGGCCACGGCACTGGCGTGTCGCTCGGCCTCCTGCTCCATTGTAGCTGTGAGCAAACAGAAGTGAGTCAGCGGCCACGCAGGGTTCTGCTGGACGGGGCTGCCAGAGCCACCGCTGCAAGGCAAGTGTCAAGGTGTGGGTGGCCTGGCTGTGGGGGCCCTGAAGTAAGCAGGTGTGGGGCACATAAGGCAGCTCCATTCCCTGCCTTGCATCAGTGGCATTGGTGTACCACATGGCCTCCTGCCCCACCATGAGCAAGCAGAAGTGGGCTTCCCATACAGCGGCTTTTTCGGCAACCTCCAGCAGTTTCTGGCGGCTGGCAGCCAACCTCCGCAACCACTTAGCAGCTCTCAAAGAGGCGGCAGCTGGGAGGCTTTTTCTTTTTCGGTGCAACTGCAAGAAGCCTCTCAGTTGCTGCCTCTTTGAGAGCCGCATCCTGGCGGGTGGGCAGGCAGCCAGAGCAAGCGAGCGGTGACCAGGCTACCAATTCAGCGGCGCAGCCAGCCAGTGGTTGCTAACGGTTCGGTGACCCAGGCCAAATTACCACTGCCTTATCCCCAACTCAGCTTCATAATTGCAAACTAGACTGATACAGCTGAAGATAAGATGTTAGAGGTCCAGATCATAGTAAATGTTCTGGGGTAATGTGAAACAGTGTAGGGTGCTATGCAACACCTACAGCATACAAATAATCTAATATAACCTAGATGGCACAACATTAGTGCAGGGAAGAATATGTTTAAAAGATTAATATGAGTCAGGAGAATTTTGATGACTACTTTATAGCTATGGAACATGCTTATTTGGAGAGTACCATTATCAGCTTGGCTTTTAATACCGTTTCCCAGAAAACAAGCCCTATCCTGAAAATAAGCCCTAGCATGTTTTTACACATGCACCTAATATAAGCTTTACCCCCAAAATAAGCCCTACATAAGAGCCTGCGCAGCCATCTGCCAATTCCGTCTGGTTACTCGCAGTGCCGCAGCCACAAGGTCTGGCAATGGCATGGAGCTGCCCCATGCCTCATGTGTTTACCTCAGGGCCCCCGCAGCCAGGCTGTCTACACCCCAACACTTGCCTCATGGTGACAGCAACAGCAGCCATGTGCAACAGGAATCCACATGGCCGGCGGCCCACTTCTGCTTGCTCACGGCTGCAATGGAGCAGGAGGCTGAGTGGTGTGGTGGTGCTGTGGCCGCAAGGCAAGGGTGCCGGGCCATGGATGGCCTGGCTACGACGTCCCTGAGATAAGCCAGTGCAGGGTGCATGGGGGAGCTCTATCCCCCTGCCTCGCCTCATGGCCACGGCACTGGCGTGTCGCTCGGCCTCCTGCTCCATTGTAGCTGTGAGCAAACAGAAGTGAGTCAGCGGCCACGCAGGGTTCTGCTGGACGGGGCTGCCAGAGCCACCGCTGCAAGGCAAGTGTCAAGGTGTGGGTGGCCTGGCTGTGGGGGCCCTGAAGTAAGCAGGTGTGGGGCACATAAGGCAGCTCCATTCCCTGCCTTGCATCAGTGGCATTGGTGTACCACATGGCCTCCTGCCCCACCATGAGCAAGCAGAAGTGGGCTTCCCATACAGCGGCTTTTTCGGCAACCTCCAGCAGTTTCTGGCGGCTGGCAGCCAACCTCCGCAACCACTTAGCAGCTCTCAAAGAGGCGGCAGCTGGGAGGCTTTTTCTTTTTCGGTGCAACTGCAAGAAGCCTCTCAGTTGCTGCCTCTTTGAGAGCCGCATCCTGGCGGGTGGGCAGGCAGCCAGAGCAAGCGAGCGGTGACCAGGCTACCAATTCAGCGGCGCAGCCAGCCAGTGGTTGCTAACGGTTCGGTGACCCAGGCCAAATTACCACTGCCTTATCCCCAACTCAGCTTCATAATTGCAAACTAGACTGATACAGCTGAAGATAAGATGTTAGAGGTCCAGATCATAGTAAATGTTCTGGGGTAATGTGAAACAGTGTAGGGTGCTATGCAACACCTACAGCATACAAATAATCTAATATAACCTAGATGGCACAACATTAGTGCAGGGAAGAATATGTTTAAAAGATTAATATGAGTCAGGAGAATTTTGATGACTACTTTATAGCTATGGAACATGCTTATTTGGAGAGTACCATTATCAGCTTGGCTTTTAATACCGTTTCCCAGAAAACAAGCCCTATCCTGAAAATAAGCCCTAGCATGTTTTTACACATGCACCTAATATAAGCTTTACCCCCAAAATAAGCCCTACATAAGAGCCTGCGCAGCCATCTGCCAATTCCGTCTGGTTACTCGCAGTGCCGCAGCCACAAGGTCTGGCAATGGCATGGAGCTGCCCCATGCCTCATGTGTTTACCTCAGGGCCCCCGCAGCCAGGCTGTCTACACCCCAACACTTGCCTCATGGTGACAGCAACAGCAGCCATGTGCAACAGGAATCCACATGGCCGGCGGCCCACTTCTGCTTGCTCACGGCTGCAATGGAGCAGGAGGCTGAGTGGTGTGGTGGTGCTGTGGCCGCAAGGCAAGGGTGCCGGGCCATGGATGGCCTGGCTACGACGTCCCTGAGATAAGCCAGTGCAGGGTGCATGGGGGAGCTCTATCCCCCTGCCTCGCCTCATGGCCACGGCACTGGCGTGTCGCTCGGCCTCCTGCTCCATTGTAGCTGTGAGCAAACAGAAGTGAGTCAGCGGCCACGCAGGGTTCTGCTGGACGGGGCTGCCAGAGCCACCGCTGCAAGGCAAGTGTCAAGGTGTGGGTGGCCTGGCTGTGGGGGCCCTGAAGTAAGCAGGTGTGGGGCACATAAGGCAGCTCCATTCCCTGCCTTGCGTCAGTGGCATTGGTGTACCACATGGCCTCCTGCCCCACCATGAGCAAGCAGAAGTGGGCTTCCCATACATAGAAAAAAAGTAAGACACCCTCCCAAAAATAAGCCCTAGTGCTTATTTTGGAGCTGAAAAGAAAATTTTCAGGGAAACATGGGTAAAAGCCATTAAACAAATAGTTTCACAATGTTCATTATCTTCATGTATTGTTTTCTATAGTGTCCATTATTCTTAGACCAAGCCAAATCACAAAATGCTATGGAATTTCTGTAAGCTTGGAATTCATTAAATCAGCCATTCATTAGACATATAAACCATACTAATAAATTAATAACCCACATTTACACACCATTCGAAAGAAACAAAACTTCTAGGAAGGAAACCAAAAGACTACAACACATCCCCTCCAGCAGTCCATATTTAGATAAGCACCAGATTAAATAATTAGGCAGAAAACAATACTCTGATCAAGAAACCATCAAAGGGAAAACTATACCCCCACCAAAACTGGCAAGTAAATTGTATATTAATAGGCAGTAAAACCCCATTCATTTACACTGATGATGTTAATTGGTTGGGTAATGAAATTTCTACAAGTAAACAACCAAGCTCAGGGTACACCAAGAACTCCATTGTTCATCTATCAGTTTAATTTATACTTCTTTTTTCCACTAAAAAAACAAGTGTTCCAGACAGTTAATGATAAAAGCAAACAATTACAAATAATTATGCCACTACTTGCATCCCAAAATAAGCGAAGAGAACACAGCAGTTTATAAACATGAGTGGAACTTGTAAACTTTGTTGATATGCAATATACTCATCACCTATGACACTTTAATACTAATGAAGTTCAGATGTACAAAAGTTGATATTGTATTATCTGGGTTATTTATGGCACATTAAAAATTAATTGATATTGCAGCCACTGAAATACTTAGAGCTTTATCTATATATGTTTACAAAGACATCCCTACACGTTCATTGGATTTAATGCTATTCTTATTTCTTAAACACAACATAATGGGGTAGGAAGCTTAAGACCTTTCAGCAGTTTGATCAGCCAGACAGAACTGCTTTCTGAACAACTCACCGAATATAAGATTCTTTTTTGCCACACACAACACAGAGATTTTCTTTGACTGTCAAGTAATAATCCACAGTTGATTCAGGGCGTCCAGAGGGCTCAAACTTTAATCTCACAGTAAATGGTTCCGCGTTTACTAATTCTGAAATAACAATAACACACAAAAAAAAAAAACCAGAGAATATTAATGCCTGTTCTCTGATGCTCTCAAGGACTGTGACCTTCCAGATGTCGCTGATCTGCAATATCAAAGTCTTTCCCCCATTAGCCTGCAGGCTAGTGCGCTAAGAATTCTAGTTCAGCAACATGGGGGGAGGGGGGCTCCCCACTCCAGCTCTAAATAATGGATAAATAAAAATTAATACATATAATTGAACTTCAACATAAAAGGCTTTGAGATACAATATGATGTGTAAAATTTGCTAATTTTCCATGGTAGCTTCCAAATTTGTAGCCCTATCTCTTTTGTTTAACCTTAGGTCTATGGATGATTCAGCTGCCCATGTTTCTACTCTCTTTTTTTCAAACGGAACTGAGATAAGAAATCCCATTATAGGCAATGGAAAGAAAAAGGTAGAAGAACATAGGGGTCCCGTGGCTAGAAGGCAGGTATTAACAGTAGAAAGAGCCTCCGTCTCCGTGAAACAAATGAAATGAGCATCCCGATTCCATCAAACAGGTATACTCAAATGTGCTCCTAATATAATATGGCAATAGCACTTGGACCTATATACCGCCCCATAGTGCTTTACAGCACTCTCTGAATGGTTTATAACATCAACATATTGCCCCCAACAATCTGGGTTCTCATTTCACCAACCTCAGAAAGATGGAAGGCTGAATCAATCTTTTTAAAGTTTTTTTTTTTTTAAATCAGCCAGGCCAGGAGCCTACGTGCTTTGCCCTTGCCATCGTAGAATGGGGATGAAGAACCAACATTTCTGTGTTCCAGAAAGCACGGTATGTGTTAATATTTGCAATCATCAGCTTGAAGTCACATACACAGCCTGTTTTTACATCTCGAGACTTATTTTAAGCTGCAAATGATGTAGCTAGACCACCTAGCTTAATTTCTGGACTTCTTGTTTCCTCATCCTCTAATTTTTCTATTATCTTGCTTCACGAAGAGTCCTGAAGTGCCTGAAGCATATTTTTGATGTCATTTAGTTAGTATTAATAAAGGCATTATCCAATTATGGATTTTGGATTACAACATGGCTTTTTAGGACACCTTGATAACAAAAGCAAGCTCACTTCTTTCCAAGCTTGTATTTAGGCCTTTTTGACTCTAAAAGAACAGATTCACAAACCTCCAATGCCTTTGTCAAGATACCACTGGGCTTTCTTGCGATCACATGTACATAAAGGCTGCCCATCTGGAGCATGCAAGAAACAATTATCATACAAGGGAGATTTCCTGTGTAAACAAAAGAATCACTATCAGATAAGAATCTCAGATTTTTAGTGGCCATAATAAATGCTTCTTTTTACTGAGGACAGGTAGTTGTCCACTTACAAACACAACTGAGCCCAAAATTTCCATTGCTGAGCAAAACATTTATTAAGTGAATTTTGCCCCTTTTTACAATCTTTCCTGCCATACTTGTTAAGCGAATCACTGCAGTTGTTAAAATTATTAACATGAATGTTAACTGATACTGGCTTCCCCATTGACTTGGCTTTGCAAAAGGCGATCACATCACCTTGGGACACTGCAATGGATCATAAATAGGAGTCAGTTGCCAGGCATCTGAATTCTGATCATGTGACCACGGGATGCTGCAAAGGCCATAAATGTGAACAATGGTCATAAGTCATTTTTTTCAGTGCCACTGTAACTTTGAGTGGTCACTAAACAAACCGCTGTAAGTCGAGGACTACCTGTACATCTGTTAAAAACGTTAAATAACTACCTCCTCAATGTTATTCCATTGCATTTACCATTGATTTTAACTCAACATACTCCCAAGTAAAGTCTTAAAACTATGCACATTTTATAGGGAGTAAGATCCACAAAATTTTTAAATAAAGGCATATAATTCAGTGAAAGCCAGTGCTGCGCAATGGTTAAGGTTAAGGTTAAGGACTAGGAGCTGGGGTACCCGCTTGTAGTCCTTAAGCATGAAAGCCAGCTGGGCGACTTTGGGCGTCACTCTCTATTAGCCCTGGTCTGAGGGAAAAGAAGTATATATATATATATATATATTAACTCCCACAGAACCAATGCAGTAGATTAGATGAACATTTCACACTTGATAAGAGACTGAACAATAAGAGCAAATGTCTGCCTAATCATTTAGAGTAAACAAATTAACTCCCATTAGAGTTCACTATCACATCCACACTCAAGGAACCCTAATCACGATCCTCTGATGTCCCACAGAGCAGAAAACCAACTCTAAATTCATGTAGCATTTGGCCAAGAAGAGGGAAATAGTCTCTAAAGCACTATATGCATAATCTCTGAGTTTAGGCATGCATTTTCAATGGGGAATCTTCACAAAATATTTAATCTATGTAATAAAATGTTAAAGATTGGGGGTGGAAGAGATTTAATCTATTCTAATCTAATTTTTATTAAAGTCAAAGACCAGCATAAAGAGGATAAGGTGCAAGAAATTAAAAGGCATAAAATACTACAAAATAAAATTAGATATAAAAAGTTAAAAAGCATAAAAACAAAAAAGATTGGCCAGCAATCAAAACTATACTGAAAGGAGGGAGGAAAATCTTGGACATTTTGATAAAAAAGTTACACAAGGAACATTTACCTGGCAGAATATCCTACACCCAGAGGCTTCCTTTTGTGCTTCCGAGGATCCTTCCCCTGCTGGTTGATTGGGGAAGATGGAAGTTTCTGATACTGTGGGCTTTGCTCCACATTTCCCAGGTTTTCATCATCACCAAAGCTATTGTTTTTTCCCCTGAAGGGTACATCCACCAAACCCTGACATTTCCTCAGAACCTTTTCCCAAGCAGGAGGAACATGTCTGTCACCTGATACCCAAGGGGGGTAAGGAAGATTCACCAGGTAGAGGAACAAAGCCACTGACACCTGTGCATCTCGGGCAGCATAATCAATCTGAGGAAGAAAACCAAGAGGCATGCCTTAACATCAGCATCTCAAATACCCAAGGTGAATTCTCCCCAACAACAAACGGAATGAAGAATAGTTGGTAAAATAAAAAAGTTCTTCCTTATGCTGCTCACCATAGACCAAAATGACCTCACTATCCATCTTTTTAGGCCAAGCCCTCCTGATGTTTATTTATTTATTTGTCACATTTCTAGATCGCTCATCTCCTTCAAGAGGGATTCCGGGTAATGTTACTTTTATTCCATTCCCAGACTACTGGAGGTACAGTGTACATCTGAATTTAGCTGCTGCAGTTTAGAAGCAATGTTCTACTCTTTTCCTGGCACAAAACTCACCACAAAAATATATAGATTGCCTGATTTTCCAGATAGAACCAGGGGTGAAATGCTCCCGGTTCGGACCGGATTGCCCGATCCAGTAGCAATGGAGATGGGTGGTTCGGAGAACCGGTATGCCTGCAGATGCCTGCAATTACTGCAGGTTCGAATCTCGCCAGGCTCAAGGTTGACTCAGCCTTCCATCCTTTCTAAGGTAGGTAAATTGAGGACCCAGTTGTGGGGGCAATAAGCTGACTTTGTATAAATATACAAAAGGATGAAGGTTATTGCTTAGCACATTGTAAGCCACCCTGAGTCTCCGGAGAAGGGCGGCATATAAATCAAATTTAAAAAAAAAAAAAGGTAGCAAAAATCCCTGCCCTCCCCCCGCCATGCCCAGCTGAGCCACGCGATCATCAGAGGCTTTTTTTCTTTTAAATGCCTCTGACGATCCAAGCTGAGTTGCCTGATCGGCAGAGGCTTTTTTTCTTTTAAAAGCCTTTGATGATCCAAGCTGAGTTGCCTGATCGGCAGAGGCATTTAAAAGAAAGGAAGTCTCTGACGATCAGGCAACTCAGCTGGGATCATCAGAGCCTTTTGAAAGCACTTTTTTACATGGTTTTAAAAGTTTTTTTTTAAAATTGGCCACACCCACCCAGTCACACTATCCCCCCACCAAGCCACGCCCACAGAACCGGTAGTAACAAATTTTAGATTTCACCACTGGATAGAACCATATGCACATGCCTGTCTACAGATTAGTGAGTTTCTGGCAGATGATCTAGCCATCTATCAAAATCTGTCTTTTTCCTGTTTCCTGTCTTGTCTACTTGAGAAGCTGACAGTCTTCTTCCTAAGGAAGGGAGATTGGTGATTGTTTTTCTCAATAGCAACTGATGTCGGAGAATCTATCAAGCACTTCTCCTAAGTTGCCCCATACTAATCATGTGAGGAAAATCTCAGTTTCTTGCCTTGTTATTGTGACAGAACAGAGCTAAGCCATAACAGCATCAAAAAATCCACCAGAAGACTTTTGTGCTGCCTCACAGAAGGCACATCATGAGGAAAAGCCTTTTTATTCTACTTAGAAGAATCCCAAAAAGATGTCAATGCCCATGTTCAATGAGACCAGAATATATGCATGACAATCCACATTTGCTCTTCAAGATCTCTTCATAGGAATCTGGCAGCAACATGGGTACAGCAGTAGTTGTTGCCCCCCAACCACCACCAAAATTGGGAGTAGGAGCCCAATTTCAGCCCATGTTTTGTTTTGGGGGGAGGAATTAAGGACAAGAATGGAAGTGGAAGAGCACTTTTAAAACCTGAAATAAACCAAAAGCAATTGATTAAGCTTTCAGTAAAGTCGCCATGTCATCGAATTAATTCTTGGTCCACCCAACCCTAAAACAGAAAAGGGCTATAATAATTTTAACTAAGGATTTCAAGTCATTTCCTATGTTCAAAGGTTCCCCATTTTTGAAAACCTGTCTTCCTACCGCTCCTTCCTTTGGGAGAAAAGAGGGGTCTGACTGCCAAAATGAAGGACCAGATAACAATCATGTATTACCGTCACTGAAAGCTGCTACTATAATGCTTACAAAGAAAACAAACCTGTTCTTGAGTTAATTGTTCCGCTTCCCAATTGCTGCAGCACAAGTGTAGAGATTTGTCAAGTGAATATTGGAGAAGCTTTTCAGCAAGAGATTTCAGGCTGAGACCATTTGTGGAGAAGGTCTTACTTCAGGGTTGTACATAGGAGGAAAAAAATGTCCTTTATCCCATCAAACAAATGCTTAGGAACCAAATCATCATTATTTGTGTCTGTCTGTCTGTCTGTTAATTGGGGGGTTTGATGTTTAAATTAGCAGCAGCAGGTTAACTTTTTCTTGAGTTCTTTTCATAATTGCAACCATTTACCTAACAATGGGAGAAAATTTTATGTTTGTACAGCATGCTTAACAGGGGCACAAGTGGGATCAAGTGGGCTTTTGAGGTGGGCAATTAGGGGGCCAGGAAAGCAGGGGGCCAGCAAAGAAAGGTAGCTAGAATGAGTGAGAGCTGTAAATTCATGTGAATTTCTAGTTTTCAGCACAGCTGCTTTTCTTTCCCATTTCTAATCAATGTGGAAAGGGCTGGTAACATAATGAAGACTTGCTAATATCGTTTTGGGAAAAGGGACCCTTGTGACACCAAGGACTCCTGGAGAAAATCAACAGGTATACTGTATTCCTCAAAACGAAGATTTTTGACATATGAGTATAATTGTGTGCTGACAAACTAGCAACAGATAGACATGACTAGGTGAATAACTGATTGGGTAAAACATATTGTATAAACAGGGCCTACATGTATCTCAAAATTTAAAATAAATAAGGAACAGTTAACAATGAAACATTGCAAACACTCCATACTTACTGCATTTAATATTCTAGAGAATGAAAAGCCCTAAAATTATGTTAAATTATAACCTCAGATAACAAAATGTTAGGAACATAAGAAAACACAATTATGGAGAAATCTCAATTCAACAGATTTTTGGATTTGATGGACAAAATTTTCATCTGAACACCCTACCATAAGAGACATATCCATTGTGTCTGTGGATGAGGGATTTTTAAAATACCAAACCAAAAAATTCAATTGTATTTCCCTCATTCACTGTTATTTACATAATTTACATGATAATACTCTATGTAGATTAAGTCATTCTCATGAAATTATATTGTTTGAGCAAATGTTAAGTGATATAAATGATATAATTCATTACATAATCTGCATAATAATGACGCTATGCCTCAATGATTGCAGTATTATTGTCATTCAGAAACAGCCCACACTTCCACCACAAATGGTCTATTAAATCAAGGTTACGTACGCAGTACCTGCCCTCTCAAAGATACATACCTATGTCTTAGGGCCAGATAGCGGAGGTCCACAGTCCCTTTGACAGTTACACTATAGCCATGAAATAACTTACTGGCATCTTCCCAACATCCTACCCCAACTTTTAGGATTTTTCCATCTGCCAGAACTTCAAGCAAAGTCTTTGGAAGAACTTGTCCCCCACTGGTCAGCTGGGGCAAACGAAGAAGGAGGCAAAGTCCATTACAAGCAGCCAATTGTAAGAGAGAAACAGGCTTGGTCTTTTTTCCTTCCACTGAGACCTACAAGTAATTCAGAAGAAAAGAGTGATGGCAAGAAAAGCAACTGGGCAACTTAGACTCTATGTATTTTTAGTAATACCAAGTATACAGGCTGATCCTGACGGCCAAATCTGTTGAACATTCACTATGTAAAATAAGTTTTTCAGTTGATAAATTATATCAGATTTATCTAATAGATGGTGAGTTTTCCCACCAAAATAGCAAGTAGGAGAGAAATCATCTTACATCAGTAATAGATAATAGATTAGAAAAGCAGCAAGTAGGCAGAAGGACAGTGTGCATGCCTGTGAAGTTTAGCCTATGGCCAGTAACTGGGAAAGAAGTGATCACTTGATGCCTTTTAACCTTTTGTGTAGCCTATTCAGAGCTTCTTTCTTTTCTGTCTCTCTTTCCATCTCCAATTATTTTCTCCCTTTGCCTCATTTCCATCCAGTTGGTAACCCCTTTTTCTTTTCTTACCCATTTCAATTACCTGTTTAACTTACTCTACCTCCATCCTTTCAGAAAGGGAGGGAGGGAGGGAGGGAGGGAGGGAGGAAGGAAGGAAGGAAGGAAGGAAGGAAGGAAGGCTTGTGAGAATAGCCTATGTATCAGAGGAATAAGTAGTATATTATACAGGCGCTCTGAACAAGAGGTAAGTAGCACATATAAACCTCTTGAACTGTATGGGAAGAAGATATAAAAACTACTAGCATATTAAAAATAAATCATTAGGACAAGACTAAAAGCAATATGTAAAAGCTGTTCAAATAGACTATGGTATCCAAATCAGCTCTCAGTCTTAGCTTATAAAGCCTGTGTAAAGAAATGCATTAATAACCTCTCTCTTTAGCTTATGAAAGAAATTTTTCAATAGACTCTAAGACTTACCCACTCACAGTCAATTCCAAGGACTGGGCAACATTCCAACTCTTTCCTTAATATGGGTTCCACTTCATTCCACTTCTCTACCTCAGAAACGATTATTACTTTTGCCTCAAGGATCTCCTCCAGCCAACAAATTGTGGAAGAAGGTAAAAATGAACGAAAGATGTCTTCTGAGATATCTTTCTTTTCCCATTCCTTAATATTTCCTCCTTGGTTTGGTGTAATGCAAGTTTTATGTTTTCGATGTTGGATGACCCTCCACACAGCGAGACCTCCTGCTGCAATGCCAAATAGGGTAGCCACAGTAACAGTGACTGCTGTTGGTCTGGGCATCTTTTCATCTTCCTTTCTACTTCATATTTGCAAAAATGGTAATGTGCAGTGATCTAGCAACATGGAATAACACTGATTAAAATATAAAGCACAATTGTGAGGAAAAATTAGTAAGCCTGACGAACCCACTCACCAAGTTCTCCTACGTTTTTGTCTATGTTATGCTAAACTATGTTTTATTCAATAAATTAAACCAAACTAAACAAGCAACATTAATAAATTATCAGGTGTGGGTTCAAACATTGGGACATTTCTGAATACGTACATTATGTATGTTAATGTATGTATTCAGAAATACATTAATGAAAGATTAATTTATAAATTGATCTCCATCAGATACGGCTTCAAATGCCACACAGAATTTGAAGAAATGCATGTTCAGATGATATCAAAGTGGTAATTTAAATGTGTCTTAGAAATGTTGGTGAAGGAAGTGAACAGAGCGAAGCCACTTAGGCCCTAATTATCAATGCTACTCAGGATCTAATGTAAAATAGGAATGTTACCAAATTGACCGGAAATAGTAGTAGTAAAAGTATTCAATCTAATGTATATGAAGATGTAAAATTGCCAAAGTAGTCTAACAGAATCCCCATTTAACTTCACAGGAAGTTTTGTTTTGTTTTTCCAAAAATGGTTTAGAAGGAATCTGAAACAGAAGTCACTTCACTCCAGAATGAAACCATATGCTGTAAATTGCTCGTTAATTAAGCCCGTCATAGTTACTATGCAATGTCAAAAAGCTCACAGAGGAAAGATTTCTTTGAGAAAACAAATATCTTGCCCAAATGAGGGGGAAAGTCGGGGGATTCAAGCATTCAGAAGAAAAATACAACCACTTAAGGAAAGGACTGTCAGATCCAGGACTTGCACTTCCTACCATCTTCCTGTCAGCCTTACCAGGTAGACCAGACACAAAACACAACCAGATGAGCTAATTCTACTTTATTGTAAGGTTACATTAAAAGAAACTTGCAAGTCTGAAAGTACAAGCTTCCCACTGTCTCCTTTATAGCTCAAGAAACTTGAAAAGGTCACTGGTGAGCCTCTTGCCCCATTAACCAGCTGCAAACCTTCTCTTATTTGACCATTCCCTAAGCGGCATCTCTTCTCCCTGACTCCCAAGGTTCCCCCCCCCCAAAGTACACTTCCCCACTGACTTTGTTGGAAGCAGCAGGAAGTCGCAAGTCAAGGTCACATGAAGTCCTCAGTTAATGACCTACAATCCTCATTTAATGACAGCAACAGGAACTGCTGGGATTGCCATCACGAAATGATGTGGTCACATGGCACTGCATTTTACCACTGCATCATTTAGTAACAAAATTCTGGTCCCAATTGCCATTCTGTCCCAAAATCTATCTGTAACAACCGTTTCAACAACAGAGAGGTTGGGAATTGGACACAAATTGTCCAAATCTGTTGCATCTATAATGGCTTCTTAAGAGGGGCCTGATCACTGCTTCTTTCAGAGGTGGCAAAACCACCCTGTCCCTCAAGAAAACATTTATCCCCACAGAGATACAATCACATATAATCTCCTTGGGAGGCTTTCACCAATCAGAAGGACAGACCTATGGACTAGCATACACTGGTAGTCCACAGACACAACACAGCTAGAATAGTTGTTTTATTACGGACAAAAAAAAACCCATATATACAAGGTTCTACTTCCTTCAGTCTAGGCCAATATTCAGAGATTTAAATTGGAGACTTTTTCTTCCCACCTTTCTAAGTCAAAGGATATTTGCTTGGTCTTTTTAAACTTTTGAAAGCATTTTCTATGCTTCCTCTCATCAGCTTTAATCCTTATAATACTAAAGAAAGATAAGGAGATTTTAAAGAAGATGAAGTTCAGGGTGTCAAACTTGATTTCATTGAGGGCCACATCAGAGTTGTGTTTGACCTTGAAGGGCTGGGGGTGCATGGCCAGCTCGACATCACTCGTATTGGGGTGACTGTGGTGGCCCAAGCATTTTACCAGAGAAAATGCGCTCCCGAGCTCCATTTTCGGTTGCAATGGCCTCCTGTAACCCCCTGCCAGAGAAAATGGAGCTCCGGCAGGCCGCACACTGCCCTCCTGAGCTCCGTTTTCACTGGCAAAGGCAGTATAGGCCGATCCTTTGTTGTTTCCAGGGCGGCCTCACGGGCCAAATCTAAGCACTCCATGACCTGGATCAGGCCCCTGGGCCTTGAGTTTGACACCCCTGATGAAGATGAGTGTTATTGTGGGGAAAATAGGAGGAGGAAGGAGCACTGTGTGTTTGCCACCTTGTGTTATTTATAAAAATAATAAAGGCAGGATAAAAATAAATAGTAATAAATAAAAAAAATAAACAGTCTTAATGAATTCTTTGCACTTCAGAAATTGTATGGTAGATAAGCAGTGTGTGATTAACATTTTCAGGCAGAGAATATGAGTAAGTGAATTAAAAAATAACTAGTGTTCACCAAGAATATAGAAATGTGAAATCTTAAACAATGCTTTGTAAGTTTTCTTTAAGATTCACTCCAGCCCCAGGGAAGGAGAACAAGGCCAATGTAGTTATCCTTCTTAAAATAAAATCCTGCTGGGATTCAGGAAATTATATCTAATTAATTTCAGTTCTGTACAAATTATACAAAGTATGATTAATATAACATTTTCCAGTGCTTAGATATCAGCCCTTTGAGGTAGGCCAGGTCAGGAAATGGACTCCAAAAGAATGACAGGAACTCTATTTTAGTAATATAGGCTGTAGTAATTTTTTTTTTTTTTTGCTTTAATTTATATGCCGCCCTTCTCCAGACACTCAGGGCGGCTTACAATGCGTTAAGCAATAGCCTTCATACTTTTGTATATTTATACAAAGTCAGCTTATTGCCCCCACAATCTGGGTCCTCATTTTACCTACCTTTGAAAGAATGGAAGGCTGAGTCAACCTTGAGCCTGGTGAGATTTGAACTTGCAGTAATTGCAAGCAGCAGATGTTAATAACAGTGCTTTAGTCCACTGTACTACAGGCTCTGTCTTGTAGTACAGGCTCAAGACAGATCTTGAAAGCCTGACTATATTTTCCCTTCCTTTCCTCTTACACCACAGCAAATTAAAGCAAAGTCAGTCTGGATTTCTTTCTAATATTTTTTCCCATTTCCTGGTCTTAACATATGTTTTTGTAATGGTTTCCGCAGTTTTTCCAAGTTCATCTTTGTTCTCTGTACTAGGACCAGTTTTGTTGAAGAGTCAATATTGAAAGTTTCCAAGTATAAGACTAAATTTCATAATCTCCAAAAGTGTCAATGCACATAAATGGTAAAATGAATCCATTTAATATCAACGAGTAGTTGTATCTTATAAATCCATGGGAGAAAAACTAATACCTATTATAAAATCCTAATTGGTAATACTTTTATTATAAAATATCAGAGGGTGTGCAAACTCTCAATTCTTCAGAACTGTTTTGATTTATGAAGAACAAGAAGTATAGAAGAAAGAAGAAATTCATAAAATTAGACTATTTCTAATAGTCTAGTGTAGTCTGTCATCTCAACTCCAATATGACTGGACTTTCAGAATACTTTTGACAAAACTCATTAAAAATTCCTAAGCAAATTTAGAAGTTATAAAATAAGAGAAAAAGATTCTCATCTAGATTGTTTGCCAAATAAAATACAGAAAAGAAAGAACAAAAATAAAGCAACAGTTCTCACACTGGGAGGAAACAAGACATTATATTGTCAGTCATGTTCATGGACACCAGTGCTTTATATTTTTTTTTCTATATTGTGATTTTTAATTGGGAGCAGGATGGCCAAGCATACTCATGGAGGGATCTCTCTAAATTATTGAACATGTAATTCAATATAAGATGTGAAATATTAGATTGGAGCAAAACTCTCAAAAAGAACAGTCTTGTTAAGGGATAGGATAGGCAGTAATATTTTCTTGCTGGTCACATTTTCTGTTTCAGTGGATGTATTCCTCAACTGTACTAACATATAAACAGAATAACTTAAAATTTATAGTAGTACTACAGTAAAATATACAGACTGTTCCCTAAAATATTGCTTTTCTTCATACCAGGAAAATGGCATATGATTTATTACAGAGGAAATGAAACGTTCATCAAGCTTTCTGCCACACCTAACTGCTTTCTCAAAACTCTATAAATAAAAAAATAAAGAAGAAAACTGGCATACTGCAAACAACCCCAGCTTCTGACATTATTTACAGCACTACCTTTCAATCCATGCTGGTAAGAATTCTAGGAATTACAAGCCCAACACAAATATAGGCTGACATAGGACTTGATGCAATTGTGACACATAGTCAAAGGTGTCAGTAAATCTTGTTTTAAATTCATATCTTGGACTGAAATGTGCAACAAAATTTACATGTACCTTTTTATGGTCTCACAGGAAAGGCAAGTGTAATAAACACACTTTGCAGACTTTTTTTTCAGCTCCCATTTGTGTGCAGTTTCAATGAGCAAAAAATGAATAGTCTCCCTCCCCTTCCCATCATTGAATGCAGCAGATTACAACAATAAAGACATGCTTTTTTATATTTCTAAATATTTATTTATTCTTAGAAATTTGCTCCACATTTGATCAATATGCTTCATCATTAAGATTTTTTGATCTTCAACAATATTATTGAGGCATGAGATGACCCATTTAAATGTCAAACATTAAAAATGTACAAGTAAAACAAAGCACAGTAATCTTTGCAACCACTTTTCAGCCTTGATATATAAGTTATTTAGAACTTTAAAATTTATATAAAAGGCAGAATTTTACTTTTATGCATTCAGTTCTTGCTACACTCTCCCTTACAAAAGTGATCAAATACATTTACCCAGTAGATTGACAGTAATAATGAAGATTTTTTTCACTGGGAGTGACTACAATCCTCGCCCAACTACTACTGCCTCCAAAATACTGAACAATTTTCATTATCCCCAGCTAGCATTGTTGAGGAGTGAGCCACCTTAGGGAAACAAAGCAAAGAGGACTGCTAGTAATAACATATTTGGATGACAAAATGTTCCTGTTTTCAGCAACAGGGAAACACCGCGAAAGATTCTACAAAAAAGCAGTTTATCCATCTTGTAAACTTCACTAGACTAAAGTCCATTATGAATCTGGAAGCTTTATATTATTAGCACCTTTAGAAAAAGGCTTCAAGCAGAAAGCAAAAAGATCCAATAATTGTAAACAGTACTGCATTATAATCACAATCCCGGAAGTGGGGAGACTACCCATACATAAAGAAAAAGAAATCATACATCCAGCATATCTTGCCTACAGTCCTCAAACTAATAATTATTCCCATCCTCCTCCGACAGCGCCTTTATCAATAAAAAGCGCTCACGTGTACATTACCTGTTTCAGTAGCAAAAGGCAAAAAAAACCTCTTCGTTGACACAACAAGACTTCCGGGCTCCCCTTCAGAGCGGAACGTACAAGTGTATTGTCATACAAGCGCTTCAGGGCGCTGCCATGTTGTACGGCAATTGTGGCTTAGTTCGATTTGTTTGGGCTTCTGTTTTCTGAAACTGTGGCCTCTAACGTTAATTAAAATAATCACTCCTGTTACACTAAAGCTTAAAAAAAAAAAATAGCCGGTACTGTGTGGCATGTACCTTTTGGTTTTCTTGCGAGGTACCCAAATTGTTTGACATAGGTCTTGAACTGTTAATTGAAGCAATTAATTAATCTGCACGTTAGCATCCCTTAATTTACCGGAAACTTGGGAATTTGCTGCGAAAAGGGAAGCTCTTTTTAGTGCTGCTTGATTCTATACATATTTACTCGGAAACAACACCGAGTTCAAAGCAAAGATTTCAGTGCTATAATTATGCCTGGAGCTGAAGACTCGGCTGCCTCTGAGAGCAAGTATTGCTTTAGCTTGACCACAAAATTACGGAGCAAGTTATTAATTTTTTTCCATATTTTCTTGAACGCGGATCTGATTCCTGGACTAATTAGACAGCATTATTGCTGAGGATTTCATTACAGAATCCCCTCAACATCTGGTGCCTTATGAATATCTTTAACTACAATTTCCATAATTCCCAACCAGCATGGCAAGAGCATGCTCCTCTGTAAATTATCAGATTAAATAACTTCTAAAACTTCTACTGAACACTTTAAGAATGAATGCATTACTGTATTTGGTAAGAGTTAAGTGTTCAATTAGCTTTACCTGCTGTTGTCCCAGAATATCATTATAAAGACTGTTCACATGTCCCTTCACTTGGTTACACTTGTTCTGAAAAGGGGAGAATGCAGTAAAGGGAGTCCTCAACATACAACAGTTCATTTAGTGACCGTTCAAAGTTACAATAGCACTGAAAAAAGTGATTTATGGCTGTCTTTTTTACACTTATGAGTGTTGCAGAATCCCCATGATCATGTGATCAAATTCAGATCTTGGCAACTTCATATTTATGACAGTTGCAGAGTCCCAAAATCATGTGATCTCCTTTGGGATCATCTGACAAGCAAAAGTCAATTAACCGGGTTACTAACATCAACTTCAGTGATTCATTTAACAACTGAGGCAGGAAAAGTTATAAAATGGGACAAAACTCACTTAACAAATGTCTCACTTAGTAACAGAAATTTTGGGCTCAATTGTGGTTGTAAATCAACTACCTGTATGTGACAATTAGGCAAATAATGCATTAGAACTAAATTTAGAAATCTTGTACACTAAGGAATAACACATTTATCTCAAAGACAATTATAGACTCCATTTATGAAATTCACAAAGCATTGTCCAGATTCAGTTGCTACTTGGAGGTGGAGGAAGGAGAAAATTAACAATAAAAATGTGTATGGCAGTCATATGAGAAAGGGATGCGGAGGGAGGGAGAGAGAGAGAGAGACTCCTCACAATATTAATAGCAATCCTGGCTTTGTCAGGGGCCATAAACCAACATGAAAGTTGCTGTGATCATAGCAGAAGGCAAACACTGTTAAATGGGGAAAATATTCTTCATGATATAACTATTGGAAACATATTCAGCAAATTTTAGCAACTTACAATGCCACCTAGGTAATAGTTGGCATGAGTTCATTTTAGTAAAGTTAATTTTAACCAAATCTCATTACCACATAGGAAAAGAATAAACAAATGTTAGATGGGGAGATTTTTACTTTACATAATAATCCTTTCAATTAAGTAAATAAGTTTGTTGGATATCTTTTAATATTTGATTAATATTTATGTACAATTATATAAATTAATAACATCCCAAACTATAATAGCTTTGATTCAATTCTGCATTTTGTACATTGGTAACTCTTTAGATCTAAAACTCAAAAGTGCTTTTTACATAGTTCAGAACCTAGTTTCCTAACCTAAGATATTGGATGAACTGTCATGAGTTATGTTTGCATAATAAACTAGGCTATAATACAGTTGGCAAATTAATTATATGATGTATTAATGTGCACACATATTTCAATATTTTGGTATGGTTTGTTTTTGGCTGACTGAATATAATTGTGATTTGTCTGAACATACATGATTGGATTAATTCAATAAACTATAGTTTAGGCAAATTATGGAATCATTTGTCTAGTATAACCAAATACAGCATGGCTCTGTAACTCACTAACCCTCTTTCTGGCTTTCCAAAAATAGGCAATATTACTTTAAATTGGCAGACACATTTTTTAAAAATAGTCTTTGAGGATCCCTGATGATGTGAGATGATATTGTCATATCAGCACAATTGTTGGTACTGGGTTTTTATTTTTGGCTGTAGGAGAACCTTTTTAAGTAACATGCTCTATTGAAGAGTTAACATGTTTCTTATTTTCTTTCTTTAAAAAACCTAATTAAGTGACTAAATGTTGGTGGTTTGTCATTGAACTTTTGGCAGTGCAATCTGGGTTAACTGTAAGAGTCATTTAAAAAGATTTTAAGGCAACAGATCTATTGAAGACTGTATCTATAGAGATTTTCAATGATCCAGGTCATGGTTGTCCCAAAAGTGCTTTTTTAAAGAGGCAACTTGTTTTTCCTTGAAGATGTTTCACTTTTCATCCAAGAAGCTTCTTCAGTTCTTCAGAAACTTCTTTGAATGAGAAGCAAAACATCTTAAAGTAAAAACAAAGAAAGCTCTGTTGCTTCTTGAAAAAAGCACCTTTGGGATATTGAAACTTCTGGATATTCTGGGCAGAGTGGAGTTTATCAGTATTAGCTTATTCATTCCATTAACATATTACTATCCTCTTTTTCTATTCAAAAGCACTCAAAATATACTTCCTGGAAAGGGAGTTCCAGAAAGACATGCTGAGGGGTGTTTGATACTTTGATTCCTCAGGCATTAGTTTATTGTCTTCTACAAAGTTTTATTTTGTATTGAAGAATCTAGCTAATCTAGGTTGATCTCAAAAAACAATAGTAAGAACAGCTAAGCAGGACTGTAATCTTGCAAATAAAAAGTACATCCTCCAAATTCAAGCAAGAATAAATTTCTCATTTATCATATATTACACAACAGGCAAACTTAGATCATTAAATAATGTTTTTTTAAGAGTTATACAGTAATGTTGGCAAACAGATCTATTATTATCATCAGCCAGGGTCCAATGTGAAGGTAACAGTATAACTTCCAAGTAAGTAATCCCTAACTATATTTTTTTACCGTTTTTCCATTTGTTTTTGTTTGGTTCTTTTTTCTTTATTATTTCATAACTTGCGTTTTTATATTTTTGTTTTGTTTTTGTATTTAAATAACAGGCTAAAAAACATTCTAAAAGAAACATATTTTGACATTTCAGATTGCTTGATTGGAGCTGGAAACCAGGCTCCATATTGAAACATCTTACTTCAATGTCTTTTTGATTCAGTTCAGCGTTGATTGTGCCTTTTCAAGCATCTGAAGAGCCTCACATTCCTTGTTTTCTGAGTTAATAAATGGCATATCTCACTGATATTTGAGGAAGGGGAGAGAGGCTCTTTTTTATTGCTGCCTTTGTAATGAGATCACTTGTGCAGCCGAACAAAGCATCATGGGTCAATATAGTGAAAATATAAGAAATATTTTAATTGATATTCATATAGTGATTATTAATACTATACAAAGGCTGGATTCATATAATAACTTCACTTGGTTGCTGAATTAAGTCATATTCTGAATTCACATAATACAGTGAATTATAATATCAAACTGAGGTTGCACAACTCTGCCCAAAAAATCTGTCAAAGTAAAAAATAACCCATGTAACATGTTGTATGAAAGATTAAACACTGCAAATGATCTATCACAGTATACCCCGTGCTAGATCACATTCTGTTTTTTTTCTCTTGGATAAAGTTGAGGTTTAGATGTCAGGTGTTTTAAGCTTATAAATTTCTGCCGAGGAACATTTTTCAAAGAGCTGCTGTGTTATCTGAATATATCTGATGCCATTAGTGGGTTCTAGGAACATTGCAGTAGTCTTATATGAACTGCTGTTTGTCAGTGGCTAGTAGGACAGATGGGCTCACCCACATACTTCCAAGTCCGGTTGTGGTAATGGAAGAGAATCAGGTGCCATCTCTAGGTTTACCCCCTCCTATTTCATATTAGATAATGGCATCCACATAGGATCACCTTTTCATCTGTTATTAATACATCCCACAGTGAACCAACATGAAAACCCATAAATTTTACTATTATAAACTCACCTATTGGGGAGCTTTAAAAAGCAGATTTGGTATGTTTCCTTTAAAGACAAACTAAAGACATATATTCCATGAAGTAATGTACACTTTGATGACGCAGTGTTATGTACATTTTATGTAAGTTTCACTAAGATTGTCTTATGCAAGTATTATTTTCATCATTTCTCATGTACAGTATATCTTTCCCCAGAATTCCTTTTCAAAATATTTGATTGGTATGGAATTTCCTAAAATGTTTTTTTTTAAAGAAATGTTAACATTTCAGAAAAAAAATAGCCTTCCGTTGACCAAAATGATTAAGTTTCCATGATACCATGAGGAATATTTAAAATGCCAGCAACAGCCGCCAGAGAAAGATTAAAAAACCAATTCGGAAATCTCATCTTCCGGCCAAGAAGTTTTATTGTCCTAGAAAGAATTTTGATGAAAACTCCACCGAAGCTCCTGAAAAGTGGTTATGTCTTATTACGCCTGCTCAACTTCATAAGTTACTTTAATGGAGATTGTGAAGAAGGTAGGGCAAACGGCATCTGGCGGTTCGCCGCTCTTTATCGTATCTACCCGTTCTCGTCCCGCCCGAGCGAGATCTACTGGCTTTCCGCTCTTGCAACTCCGTAACATAAAAGTGATGGTGGATTCAACGTCTTTTCGGTCTCCGGCGAAAGCCAAATATACTTCCGCCGATCTTGGATTTTATAGGGAAGGAGTGGTGGTGATGATGATAGTGATGATGGTGGTGGTAGTAAGGAACCACTTAGTCAAGAGCACATCCTCCAAAACCACTGGCCCCTCGAGCAACGTTCAGTCCAAGGAAGCAGCCGGCAGAAGAATCGCATCAAGGAAAAGGCTGCAGCTGTGAATCAGCTGCTGTTGCCGCCGCCGCCGCCGCTGCTGTAAGGCAGGGGAGGAGTTTAAAGTGGATCAGGAAGCAACGGAGTGTCTAATACCTCTCCCCTGCTATGGCCGGCTAAAGAAAATCATCATAACCATAACAAGGGAGGGCGGGGAGAAAGCGGAGGGAGGGAGCGAGCGAGCGAGCGAGGGGGGCAAGTGGGGGACCAGCACCAGCACCATGAGACGGCGAGCTGGCCTAGGGGGCAACATGAGGTCAGTCGTGGGCTTCTTGTCCCAGAGGGGCTTGCAGGGAGACCCTCTGCTCACCCAGGACTTTCAGCGGAGGCGCCTGCGAGGCTGTAGAAACCTCTACAAGAAGGATCTGCTGGGCCACTTCGGTTGTGTCAATGCCATTGAATTCTCCAACAATGGAGGCCAATGGCTGGTCTCAGGTAATGCAAGCCCTCCTCTTCCCCCCCTTCCCATCCTTTCCTCCCCCCCTCCGCCCCCCAATTTTCTTCTTCTCCGCTCCCCTCGCCCCGCATCGCCGAGCCCGCCTGGAGAAACAGATGCCCTCCCTCTCCCTCCCCCCCCCAAACACACCCTAAGGTTTCCCAAATATAGATCTAAAATGGTTGACAGTTTGGGGGGGAGGGGGATGGTCCTATCCCCTGTTCCCAATCCTGTTTATTGCGCTCCGGCTTGCAGGAGGGAGATGGGTGGCGTGGGGGGGGGGGGAGTTGGGCTTCCCCATCCGGACGCAGTGGCTCCTCCGGAAGGTTTTTAGGAGTTTTGTTTTTGCTCTGGGTGTCTTGTGTATTAATTAATAACAGGATGTTATTAATGCTGGAGGTGTCGGAGTAACTGGAAACAAAATGGATAAAAGAGGCGTAGAAATTCCCAGTGACATCCGATGAAGTCCGTAACTGAGACGCAAGGCGTCGTAAATGGAGTCCGAGATAGGGGGGTTGGGTCCGGATTTGAAAAGGGGGGAGGGGGGGTCCGGGTCAGATTTTTTTTTTCCCCTTTGACTCCGTTTAGGGGGACGGGGTGGTTTTTGAAAACGGGATGGAAACGAAGGAAGCCCCTATTGCGAGAAGTCATTGTAATTTGCTAGCTTTTCTCTCTCTTTCCCCCCCCCCTCTCCCCGAAAAGGGGTGGGGGGGCAACCTATGCTTATTTTACTGGCCAGTTTTAATTGCAGCTGGCGGGAGTGGAGCCGAGTGAACGAGGCGGGGAGGGGAGGGAGGCTGCTGTCAGGTGTCGGGGAGCCTCGGAGTTGGCGTGAGCTGCGGCGACGGGGTGGTGGGCGAGAAGGAGGGAGGAGCCCCTTCGGGCTTCGCCGCTTCCTTCCGCGCCTTTCACCGGAGAAGGAGTCCGAGGGCAGCTCTCCCTTCTTGCCAGCTCTCCCCGCCCCCGCTGCCGCTTTAGGCGGAGTTTCCCCCCCACACCCCTCTCCGAGGGGAAATGCAAACTCCAGGCCGGGGCTTGAGTGGGAACCGCAGGCCTTGCTCTCCTTGAGCTCCTCATAGCGACAGGCCGGGGAATCGATGGCCTATGCCGAAGGTGGCATCTCCCTCCGCTCGCCTTGGCTTCCCACTAGCCGGGGAAGGTGCGGGTGCCTCTTCTACGCAGCCCAGGCTTTCCTCCGCGTAACCAACCGGGGAGTATTTTGACAAGGAGCAAGTCAGACAGCGGCCCTGGCATTTTTCTTTCTCTTCAACCACGGTTAAGAGAGCACGTTATCAAGACACCTCCCCCAACACAGTTTATAAGGAATAATAAGCACCATTACTTGGTTTTCTACACTGTTTGTAGTTTTGGTCTTCGGATTTGAGTCTCCCATTAAGGCATATATAAATCCTTTTTATAGGCCTGACTGGATAGCTAATTCCTTGGTAATACGGTAATATTTTTCCAACTTAAGGACTGTCCCACAGCATCTCTGTCTTCAAGAGAGAAAAAAAGTTGGAAATCTGAAACTAAGGAGAGCTTTGGGTTCATTTCAAGAGAATAAGGAAAGAGATCAACAGTCACACATTTCCCACATAACCTAGTCCTTGAATGAGCTCAGTCTTTAAAACAAAGCAATTTTATTACACCACAATATTACATTATTGATTAGTATTGATAATACAATGCTATTGTACTAGTGATACCACATAATCACTTCTATAACACCTTAAGTATATAAGGTATTTTAATGTTTTCTATTTTAGCCTGAAAACAACTACATAAGATGGCCTGAGGTCGTCATCTCTGTTCATGCTTAGCCAATTAGTCAAACCAATTCTATCCATCATACCACACTGCCTTCCAGAGCAATGAAAACAATTTCCTTATTGGCAGTTGTGTGACAGATCATTTGGCTTAATATCAAATAGTATTTCAGTTATACCAGCATTTTATTTCCAGTATTTTTATATGTCACTTTTTTTTACATGTCTAGGCAGTTCATCCACAAAAAGCATTTTAAAAACATAAACAACAATTTTCATAAAGCAACAAAACATTTTAAAGCCTGCTGGTGATCAGATAAGAAACAAAGCATAGGTGTTCATCTCAAGGCTTGTTGGAAAAGCTACATTTTAACCACTTATCTCCAGATGGTAACTGAAGTGCAAAAATATTCATTTTACAAACCTTATAAGCCACTTAAATTGAAGCTGACTCTTAAGTGACATGTATATATTGCCAAATATGATGTTAGCAATAATCAGATACTGTTTAATAGGGCTTTAAATGGTTAATATTATGTTTATCTGACTTTCATTACATTTAAGTATATTTACATATAGTGACAGACTAAGCAGTATAGTGAACAAAGGGAAGAACTTCTGTGAAGTGGCAGAGATTTTGAATCAAATAAATGCAAACTTCCACTGTTTTGAAACAAAAGTTTTTCAATATGTATCCTCCTTCATTAGATCTGAACATATTCCATATATCATTAACATGCAAGAACAATGATATGTCTTAAAGAATATGATACAGATTTAAGTAAATACGTCTGCAGTTTCTTTAAAGAAACAATAAGGAAATATTAATAACTTAATAACCATCTACTGTCCTACAGTAGATAAACTACAGTATGATGAGCCTATTAGAATTTTTTGTCCTTCGAAGGAAGAAAATTTAATCACAAGTTAAACTACTAATAAACCGATAATTCTAAATTATTGTTTATTTTCTATATTATTTGATGATTATTTTACTGCAGAAACCTCCTACACTGGAATCACATTTAAGTAATTATTTTCATCTAAAGAAATTTGCAAACTAGAAAAGGATGGATTACTTAATGGAGAGTGAGAAGAGAAAGTAATTATTTGACCAAGATAAGCTACAGTACTGCAAAAGTTGCCTGTGATTAATAGAAGATAATAAAATCATGTCTTTTTCATTGATTAACAAAGAGCTTTTAAATATGATAGAGACTGTAAATTGCATGTAAAGTGTAAAGATGTAAAATGCATATAGTAATATAACATATTTTACTATTATTATTATTAGTAATAGTATATTACTATTGCCAGTAATATATTACTACCAATACCAGTAATAATACTTTATTTATATTACTGTATGCATTTTACATCTTTACACTTTACATGCATTTTACAAGCTCTACCATATCATGGTTTAGGACAAATTGATGTAACTTTAAAAATCCTTTATAGCTCTTTTCTTGCAGAATGATGATTAAAATATAAAGATGTAGAATACATATAATAATATAGCGCATATTACTATATATTACTGTTATTATTAGTAATAGTATATTACTATTACTAGCAATATATGTTATATTACTAGTAATATTTTATTTATATTACTATGTGCATTTTACATCTTTACACTTTAGTTGCCATTCTGCAATAAAAAAGCTATAAAGGATTTTAAAAAGTTATGTCAACTTGTCTAAAACTTTGCTGATTACCTTGAGTAGTTCAATGGCTTATTTCTTTCCAAAATAAGGAATCGGAAAACTTTTTATGAATACTTCAGGAACAAATAAACATATCGGATCTCTACTGAAATAGCCTATGTATTTGGATATCATCCAAAAGTGTGACTAACTTCAGGAGTATTTCATTTGGAATTGATATGCACAGGATTACTGTTTCTTGAATATGAATTTGAATATTGAAATTCATTCTGTCAAGTCATTTAGTAAAGCCTGCTTTTGAAGAATATGGGGGATGGGGGGAGAGACATAGATCAAAACGTGGGCTTTATTTGTGATAGCCCCAACCTTACCTCCAAGATGCATCTGATTCCCTTTTATAAGACTTTAAGAATGTTTTTCAGGCTGGCTTTCAAAGCTTATTGATGACTGCAGCTGTTTCTTTTTTGTTTTTAAATGTCTGGAGCAGATTTTATGGTGTTGGGGGATGTATGATGTTTTACTGTACATGTTGCTTTTATAGTTTTGTATACCTGGAATCTGGTGATATGAGAGTATACAAAACAGTAAATGATAACTACTGGGCAGAAGAAGCAGCCTGACACAATAGCACTTTCATTCTTGTACTACTACTACTTGTACTACTATGCCATAAATCGCATTTGTTGTATGTCTACATTATATGAGTATTAAACGAATTCCAAACTCACATTTGTCAGATACTATGATAATCCTTGTAAAGTCCTATATGAATTCTCCATGTAGCACAAATATTTTCTTAAACTTTAAAATATTTATGACTCTGCATAAGCTTCTCCCTCTCTTAATCCTTTCTTTCAGATAATAACTCTGTGGATGATCTTTGTTCTTCAGTTTTTATCTCCCTACAATACTGTCAGATGAAAGCTTTGTGGTAACCCTCCAAGAGACTTTCCATTTTTTCCAAGCTGTCTTCTCATAGGTGTTTTAGGAAGGTGTTCTATTTCTCCTATACTGTATACTCTTCTGATTGTCTTAAGATCCTTCTCAAATCAAACTTTTTCTCTATTTTTGACCAAATATTAACATTCAATAACTTTGCCTCATCATTTGTTCCCTCTCTCTCCCTCATTTCACTTTGCTCTGACCCTTGTTGGTATTTGTATTGTTAAAGTTAAATGTATTGTTTCCTCCAAGGAACTCAGACTCAGAATCTGGGATAGGATGAAAACAACTCATCTTCCTTTTGTAAATTGTCATTTCAAATATGAATCAATGTTTACCTGTTTAGGAAATTTATACACTGTCTCAATCCAATTGAATTTTACAATTGGAAGTTTACAAGATATATAAGAAAATATAATAACAATGATATAATATAATATGAATATACAAAAGTAATCAGAATCAGTTCTAAAGGTTTGTTTTGTCTGTTGTTTGTAAACTTGCTGATATCAGTGGTACTTGCTTTTTCAGGCCAAAGGCTAAACTTGGTATTTGAGTAGTGTGGAGAAAACAGCCTTCCCGAACATTGGAAGCCTTGAAATGTGTGGACAACTTTCAGTTTTCTCAGCAATGGTCATGTAGCTGGGAAATTCTGGGAGTGTGCATATCTGGAGGACAGCATTGCTAGGGAAAGATCTCTTAAGAATGGGCAAAATCAGAACACAGAAATAATGAGGTCCATATAAAAAATACATTTGAGTTAATGTGAGATTTAAATTATAGATTATACCTCTTTTATTTTCCCTTTTTACAAAAAACATTGGGAGAGTGACCATGTCATAGTAGAATTCAGCATAATGCAGGCACAGACAACTGAACAAAGTCAGGCCAGTGTTTTAGATTTTAAGAGAGCTGATTTTAACAAACTAAAAGAAATTAGGAAGGATTTCATGGATGGAAATCTTAGAAGGAGAAACAGTTCAGGATGCATGGGAAATTCTGAAAAACAAAATACTAAAGGCTGAAATAAAAAACAATACCATAGAGAAAGAAAAACAAAAGAAAACAGATAAGACCAACATGGTTGCACAAAGAGCTCCCTAACAAACTGATGAACAAGAACGACAAGTATAAAAAAATGAAAAAGGGCACATAGCTAGAACAGAATACCAGAGCAACAAAGATGATATGGGGTCTGGAGGCTAAACCGTATGATGAACTGCTAAGGATACTAGATATGTCTAACAAAAAATTTAAAGGATTAGACATGATAGCTATGCACCAATGCTTGAGGGGCTGTCACAGAGAAGAGGGGGTTGATTTATCATATACAATTACTCTATTTCACATTCTTTTTTAAAAAAAATATTTTTGGAAGCTAAGTTGATAATTTTACTTGACAAAAAGAAAACTGGTGTGCTAATTCAGATAGTGGTTGCAGAGGTTTTGATTCCAAAACCAAACTGCATGGTCACCTCAGTTTATTTAATGTTCAGCAAAGTTATATTCACCACAGGAGTAGGTGAATATAAATTCAAGAATGAGATGGAGAGCAAGTATCACAATGAGGCAACAGCTATTCCTTGCATTTAGGGTTTCCCCATTGTCTAGACAGAAGAGGGAGTAGCTATAACACATATTTTATGTGGAAATACCGTAGTAATTGGGGATTTTCATTCATGATGAAAATGATGGTTATGGCTAGGAGAGATATGACCTAGAAGGCCTATGTATCCCCCCCAAAGTGGCTAGCACTGAATGTTGTGACAAAGTTACTCAAAGTGTCTCACTGGGTACAATCTTACAGTACTATGTAGAAACCTCCACCTTGGCTGCCAATCAGCTTGTAAACCTTTTTGAAGATGGCGGTGTTTGTTTTATAAGACCTAATCAGTCTGGGACCAAGCTATTTGCAGAATTATCTGTTTACTCACAGACATACTCAAACAAGAAGTGTCTGTAGTGTCATCTATCGTTGGAGCAAACTTCTAATTAAAATTATGTGCATCCCCAGTGTGGAGTCTTTTTCTCAAAACTTAATATCTACCTCTTTGACCAGGACTTGTTGTCTATTTAATCAGCTGCCATAATTTCTGGCATTTGTTCATTGTTGGTTTTAGGGGTTTAAAAACTTTTTTTTACTTTACTTTTTATTGTAATTATTATATGGTACTTTTTTTCCTTTGAACCACTTTGATGTTTAAATGAAAAGCACTGTAGAACTACTGTAAATATTCAGAGTTCTGAAATAGGCCAGGGCTTGCTGCACTGTAAACAGACGTCTTTGGGATTTGATAGTTAACTTGCTTTAACTCAAGTTAAATGACTGTCACTCATAATTATGAACAAAATGAGATCACTCAGTTGAGGGAGAGCATGATATCTATTTAGTACAGTACATACTGTTTGCTCTAGATAATTTACTGCAGTTCCAGGGCTTCTAGTATGATTGAGAAGTCAGTATTAATGGATACCAGATTCTTAAACTATTAATAGAAGATGGACAAAGATAAAATAGAAGGCAATTCAAAATAAACCAAGAACAATTACTGTATGTCTGACCTAAAATGGAGAAATAGTATTGTCCAAATGCAGTATAAAATATTGAAGAGGTGCTTATGATCTTTGCCGCTTCATTTTTTGCTGCACTATCAGACAGCTCTACAGCAATAATATTGTGCTTTATACCTGTCCAGAAAAGGCACTCATAACAAATTTGGAGTTGCAGCAATAGAGATGTTGAGGTGGAATTTGGATCAATGCATAAAAATTGAAATGTTGCGTGTATTGGCTGGATGCATGTAAATTTGATTTTATGTTGGCTCCATTGACTGCTTATTTGATTGTAGGTCCAATTCAAAATTCTGGTTCTAGCTTTTAAATCTCTACACAGCGTAGGGTCTTTTAAAAACCACATGATTTCATTTAAGTATGCCTGGGATTCAAAATCTTTAAAAAATCTATTTTGGGGCCAGTTGTCATTGGTGTAATTTCAGTATGTCTGATGAGTACTAGAATACAGGAATACCTTCCAGTAGAAATTAAACCTGTCTAGTGGTCTCTTTTGCTAGGAATCAGATAATTTGCACACTATACTATGGATTACTGGAGCCTTCTCCATATTTTGCCTCACTTTCTCTACACTGAAACAGGCTATGAAAAAAAGACAGGAAACATTCTTTAAGTGTTCAAATGTGGTTACTTGCTATATCTGAAACCAGATAAAGTATAAATTTTAACTATGTTTTAGGGAAACCTCCTGTGAATGATACTTCTTGGCTTAAAAAGACATAGTTCATACTAATTACAGTTACAGTTTCAGTATACGGCATAATGATGGTTAGTTGAAAATGTAAATTAAAATTTATAATCTATTTCTCACAGCCACATTGGGAGAGGGCATAATTTATACACCCAAGACTCATTAATGTATCTCTGAATAATCTTTTAATGCTGGATTAAGTAGAATTTAGAAATTCAACCCCTATCCCAAAGATGCATTCTTATAGAGAGGCGTTAAGGCCACTTGGAGGTTTACCTGTGTCCTCAGGGTCACCTGAGTAGTGCAAATGTTTATGGAAACTTCTTGGCTGCAAAATGTTTTCTGTCCTGTGTTCTGTTACTGTTGAAGAGAGGCACACACTGTTGGGGATAAGTCTTTCCACTTTTAGCAGCCAGGCATAATAAAATTCTGATTATTGGAAATTGAGATACAAATAAAAGCACTTCTGAATGTGGAGGTTTTCTTTGTTTTTTAGTTCTATTAGCTTTCATGTATTCTTGAAGGATAGAGATTATCATGCTCCATTCTAGGCAGTTACCAGACTTGGTTTTGACAGTGAAATGACCTTTGTTGCAATGACACAATGCTCTGGGCAGATGTCACTGCTATGGTAATGTCATCCATTCTCCTACCATCAGAATTAAATAAGATGATGTAGCTGTTGGACCAGTATTTGTGATCCTTTATGAAAAAGGATAGTCTCAATACTTTATGTTCTGGTAATCTCCCAGATAGACACCTCAATCTGTATTTAGTGAGGTTTTTTTCAGTTAAGAGGAATATCTAAACATGCTGTTGGCAGTAATAAATAGTTAGATCCTTGTTAGGCAAATCTCAAACAACACAATAAAACATTCATTTAATTTATATTTCAATTCTAAGACATATCCTAATTCATCTGTTTAATTATTTTAGCTATTCACTATGTTGCATATTTAAATATACACATTTCTCCTATTTTATAAAGTTTGTTACCACACCAAAGGCTCAAATTGAGCAAATATATGTTAATATGTTAGAAAAACTATATTGTAACTAACAGAAAGTCAAAAGATTTATGATGCTTTTCTCTGATGAAGACTTTTTTTCATATGACAATGTTGGGTGTAGGAGCTACCATCATACCTATAAACCTAGATTGATTATATGACTGATAATTTTGACAGATATTTGTAAAAAGCCAAAGATGTATGGGTCTTAATATTCAAGTTTGTTCTCTCATGTTAAGATTTTGAATTCAAGTAAATTTGAATTATTTTTAATGCTCTTCCTGTGATTCTGAAAGAATGTTGGAAAAGATACGGCAGCCAGGAAAATTCATTGCAGGGATAAATTGTATTAAACCCCTTACTTAAACATGGTATGAATAGTAGATCTATTAGAAATATGTTAGCCAATACCACAGTATTGGACTAGAACTGTAAATATCCTAAGTCAAATCCCAATTCTACATTGAAACTCTCACTAGATACCCTTAGGTAAGTCATGCTTTCAGCCTTCGTGGCATTATCTGGAAGATAAATATAAAAAGGGAAAGCTACACGTGTCATTTTGAGTATCTTGAAGGAAAGGTAGCTTTTACATGCAATAAATACATTAAATACATGTTGACTTATTCCTACCTGAGATTTGAATCTATTTTTCAAAAAGTCTTTGGTCTGAGATTGGGTGATGTGACACAAACAGTCCTAGCTCAGAGGTATATGACATCTGTAAGCTACCTTGACTGATGGTGCCACCTCCTACAGATGATGCCACCTCCTTCCTGGATTTGTAAAATAGATTTTGTTTTTGGAAGGAAGATAGCATTGGTGCCCTTTAAGTTTTGATACCCTAGGCCAAAAATCCTGGATTCAAGCATAATACATATTATTTCACTGTTGTATTGGGTATTTGTATTTAATCTTCTGTATTTCAAAAAGTGTCTATCAAGAAGAGATCTATAATATAAAATACTTTCATTCAAAGAAGCAAGATTTCTGGTCATTGTTTTGCAGTCTAGAGTTCTCAATAAAAAATTATCCAAACTACATAGGAGAATGAATGCAAATGCCCAAAACAAAAGCTGGTCTGGTTATATTTTTATAGCTTTTAGAGTTTTCCCCCTTCTTTCCCATCTCAATTCATTATTATATAATAGCCTCTGTTTAGAAAAAAGAACGAGCAACAATGGAGTAATTCATCCTAACTTGTAGTGGCTCTTCATATGATCCAGCAATGCAGGCTTAAAATATTAAGGATTTGATATCACAAGGTATATAGATGCTTGTAGTGTTTTTCTTGAATATTGTGCTCTATACCATCTAGGTGGAGATGACCGTCGAGTTCTGCTCTGGCATATGGAACAAGCAATCCACTCCAGGGTCAAGCCTGTTCAACTGAAAGGAGAACATCACTCTAATATCTTCTGCCTGGCTTTTAATAGTGGTAACACCAGAATCTTTTCTGGAGGTAAACAATAAAGTTTTTAAAACAAAGCAAGAATGCTTTCATTGATTGGTTGATTGGTTTCCATTCACATGTTGCTTCAATCTGAACAGAATTTTTAAGTAGTTCCAATATATATCTCCAAACTTTTTTTTTTTTTTTTGCAATATTATTGAGGCTGCACAATTGAAAAGAAATTTCCTGTTACTGGAGAGAGACAGATCAACCAACCACCTTCTGAGCACATTGTCATTGACAATGATTTTTTTCCCATTCACTGCTGTTGGCAGCTGTATTGGATATGATGGCAGAGTGCCTCACAGGACAGCCCCCTATTTTAATAAAGAAAGTTATATAATGCCCCTTTTTTGGTCCCCTGATTGTTCTATAATCTTGAAATGCACAGAAAAATGATGTACCAAAATATTTTTTAAAATAAGCATATTATCCTCTTCCTAACCTGAGCTATCTTTAGAGTATAGTAGGAAAAAAAATAGAGGTAGTCCTCTATTTACAACCATTTCTTTAGTGACCATTTGAAGTTACAACAGCACTGAAAAAAGTGATTTATGACCATTTTTCACACAATCATTGCAGCATCCCAATGGCCATGTGATAAAAATTTGGACACTTGGCAACTGGCTCATATTTATGATGATTGCAGTGTCCCGGGTCAAGTGATCACCTCTTGTGACATTCTGACAAGCAAAGTCAATGAAGAAGCCAGGTCCACTTAACCATCTTACTAACTTAACAACTGCAGTGATTTGTTTAACAACTGTGGCAAGAAAGGTCATAAAATGGGAGAAACTCACTTAACAACTGTCTTGCTTAGCAACAGAAATTTTGGGCTCAATTGTGGTCTCATGTCGAGGACCACCTGTACTTTTTTCTGATTAGATGGAAAAGCATTCTGTGTTCTGCACTATTGCTGTTGTTCCTGGAGGATCCCAGAACTTGAACATTACTTCAGTGATGCACAGAAGTCTAATTTCACACCATTTTGCGGGGAAAAACATTATGGAAACTGTAACGTAAAGCTAAAATAGGCTTGGCATCATTTAAAACAAAAGACCATGAATTCCTCAAAACTCCACTCATGTATCATGTTCCACACATTTTGAAATATCATTCCACCCACTGTAGTTACTGATCCCTGCCATACCTCTCTATATAAGGCCATTCAAATTGTTTCCCAATTGGCAAAGGTTTGCCCTTCTTGAGTGAGTTAATTGAGAGATACAGATAATCAGTAATCAAAAGGATTCCAAATCCTGTGTATTCCTGTGATTGTACATTGTGATAAAGGGTAGTGGGCTTTTTTCTGTAGAACTTCTCCATACTTAACTACCCTAGTGCCTTTAAAGATAGAATGGACATGTAGTACACAACTTATCTTATGATCCCAAAGGTACTTTTCAAAAGGCAACTGGACTTTCTCTGTAAGAAGTTGCCTTTTGAAGACTACCTCTCAGACAGCCATGACCAGAATGATTGAGAATTTCCAGAGACAACTTCTTTTACTGCTGTTCCACAGCAAGTTGCTATTGCTTTGGACTTCAAAAGCAACCCAATAAGTAGGAATCATTGTCATAAATATTCGGCCCACAATAAAAGTAAAAAGCTCATTTCTTTCTTGTGTTCCCAGACCATTTTTCTTTTTCTAAATGAAAACTGCAGGACCATTATCCTCCTCATTTACATTCATGTTACTAAATTCCAAATTCTGTCTCTGTTTATAGGTAATGATGAACAGGTTTTGCTTCATGATGTCCAAAGGTAAATGCATTTTTTCCAATGTCTAAATACTCTTTACCCCAGAGTAATGATGGAGAGAAGGAGAAACACTGAAATATCAGTGGGCCTAAGTTGTAGGATATTTTATTCATATCTGATGATCTAAAATATTTACATGATTAAATGTGTGGGAATATTCCATTTATCCCATAGTTTTCACTGCAATAATCTATTCAGAAATAACCCCCATCTTCAGTAAGATTAACTTTCAAAAAGTGGCATGTAGAATTGCATTGTTACTTAATGTAACATTCTCAAGGTCACCCTTACAAGCATGTTAATCCATGTGCTTCAAGCATATATGCTACTCTCTACTGAGAGGACAACTGTGCAAGCAGTTTGAAACTTCTTTGAATTTAAAGATGAGTGATATAAGGGATAACGGGGAAGACAGAATCTTATCTGTCTTTCTGTCTACTTTGCATTAAGATCAAGATGCTTATTCCATTGCATACTTTCTAATGAGAGACTTCTACTGAATTGAATAAGGCATTTCTGGGTAGCCTATTTGGGTGGTGCAGTGGCATAGAGGTGGAGCTCTTGCCTCACAATCAGGAGGCTGTAAGTTTGATCCTAGGTAGTGATAGATATTTCTCTCTCTGGGCATAATGTGAAATTATCTGCTGGGAACTCTGCATTGGCGACAGGAAGGGCATCCATCCAATAAACACTCAGCTCCATTCAGTTGCCCTGTTCCATCCCTAGGATTACAGGGTCATTAAAAGACCAACCCCCGCCCCCACCATTCTGGGTAGCCTATATCTGGCTTGCAAAAACCTGGAAAGCCATTTGATGGCAGCAATAGATACAGAAAATTCTATTAGTGTTTTAGAATTTTTCAGTCCAAATATGATAGTCGTCGTTTATATAGAATTGCATTGTATTAACATATTTGTAGATATGTTTTCTATATACCCTTGCTTCTACGGATATGTATGGGATAATGGACTATAAATGTCTGGAAATAAATTTTCTAGCACGTCACTGTAAAAGATAAGAAGCTGATGATGCTGGTGTATGTTTCAGTGGTGAAACTCTGGATGTGTTTGCCCATGAAGATGCAGTCTATGGACTGTCCGTGAGTCCAGTTGATGATAATGTTTTTGCAAGCTCATCTGATGATGGTCGAGTTCTCATTTGGGATATCAGAGAGTCTTCTCAGGGAGGTGAGAATTGCATCTGCATGAGTTTGAGCATTGATTTACTTCATTGGTGACAGATGGCACTGAACAAATATGTGAATATACTGTATCAGGGGGACGGACGGATGGACGAAAATACCAGGGAAGACGAGACATGGCATCTCTTTCTATGATCTTTCTAAATTTTCCAAACAAAGGAAAATTTAGGCAAAACTGAAAAAAAATACTATGAAATGTTTTCTCCTTTGAAATGAACAAAATTATTTTAGGATAATTATTTAGGAGACTTTTATTTACTCCAAATATGCAATATGAAGAAGTGAGAAAAAGTAAAGCAATTCTTTCCAATATAATTTTTGGTTTGCTTCAGATAAGACTGAAAATAAATTAGGGTGGAATGGGGCGGGGTAGGCATGCCTTTCAGAACGTGTTGGAAGAGTGACTATGTCAGAGGAATTCTGCACTCATATGATCTTGATAATGATGTTCCTTCCACCATGATGAATCATGTCAGGAATAGCAAATACAGTTTCTGCCATTGCTACAAAGAGGCAATGAGACACTGAGATATATATGGTATCTCAGTGTTGGGAACAACATTTTTTTCTGTTAAAACAGAAAACCTAAGTTTAGTTTGATAAGGGAAGAATTGCATGTATTTGAATTTTCTTTAAAATGTTTGTTCCCCTGGAAGGGGCAGTGTTTTCCTCCTGTGGCTTCAAAAACTTGGTATCTCTAACTTTAAATAGTAATGAAATGAGATGTGCCATCTCATGTTTTGTAGAACTTAATTAATTTTTATGCTGTTCTTCAATTTCAAATATTTACATAGTAGAACAAATTTGGTCTAATGGTTGACTCTGGACTAGAAACCTGGGAACCAGAGTTCTAGTCCTGCCTAGATAGGAAAACCAGCTAGTGACCTTGGGCCAGTTACATAATCTTAGCATTAGGAAGAAGGCAATGGCAAGTGCTGCCTAGAAAACTACATACACTTGTAGTCATCAGGAGTAATAAAAGCAAATCCTGACAGAGGAAGAGAAGGAGGAAGAAAAAAGAGCACAGCTCTTTATAGCATAAAATGTATTTCAGTTGAAAATGTAAACATTTGGGAAATAAAATGTTACCAAGCAATAAGAATGGGTGCCAAAAAGCTTAGACATATAAGGCAAAGTTCAGTGTGGCACTATGATAAAATCTGTATTTCTTATCAGATTAGCTTTTTGTGGGAACCTAGTCAAATTGATTTAGGAACCACATTGGGGTTTCCAGCTTGCTAACTATTACATTAAGTGTTTAGCTTTTAGCAAATTTAAAAACAAGCTTAAACTGTAATGTTTAATTACTGAAGTTATTATAGACTTGTCTTTGTCATCTGGATATTAGTATGTGGCCTAGTTCCCATATAATTCTGATTCTCAAGAATTTTTAATAATAAGCCATAATGATCTGACTCACATTAATGTTAAACTGTAAGGGAATAGAATGCAAGCCACAGTAGACTGTAAGTACATAAAGCTTATATTCACAGTAAAAGCAAATGTAAAAGACTTTAATAGTTAATACAAGCATTCTAGAGTTAACATCCATTAGAGATACTTGGGAGAAAAGACTTTAATAGTGAGAAGAATTGAAGGAATGCAATGAAATAATGAAATACAATGAAAAATATAAATATTTCCACAGAATATGAGCTCTTGATATCTGCCAATAGCAAGCATATTTTAAGATGTTGAAAGGGCAACCATTATCATTGTGAATAGCAGTTTATAAACTTATTAAAGTTATAATAGAAAACATTGAAAATCCAATTAAACTCATTTCAGTGCCATATTTTGATAAAATAATTCAATTTTAATTAGATGGTTAAGTGAGCTCTTGTAGAGTCCTTGATGCTCTCCGAGCTTGATCGCATGCTTACAGATGTTTCATTTCCCAACTAATAATATCATCAGTGAAGCTCCTTTAACAACTTTGCAAAATACCTTGCAGACTGGAGCATTGCTTTGTATATGCAAGTGAACACATACTTTGCAGAATTTAGGTACAATAACTTGAAAATGCCATTGCATAGTCAAATCTAAATTATTTGTTGCTATTGATCATGTTCAAGATTAAGACTAAAGAGCCTATTTGTATTAATGCATATTTCTGTAGAGAGTACTGTTTTATCATTTTTGTGGGAGTTATGGGAAGGTAATTTAAACTCTGATATGACACCTCTGCCAGAACAACTTGAAATTAATTCTAAGAATTATTGGCAAATATTGAAAATGTATCACCTTTAAAGCTGTATTTTTTTTTAACAGAGCCCTTTTGCTTGGCAAATTATCCTTCTGCCTTTCATAGTGTGATGTTCAATCCAGTGGAGCCTAGATTACTGGCCACTGCCAACTCAAAAGAAGGTGTTGGGCTCTGGGATATTCGAAAACCTCAAAGGTAAAGAATAACATGCTTTGTTAGGTATTGTTTAATGAAATTGGAAAGAGTGGAATTTATAATCTGATAAGAATTTGATTTATCCTTAAAATTTCCTTGGTAAAAGTTTCTCTATATATCATATAATATATAGAAAAATGTTGTAGTGAGCATTCTTTCAATACTGATAAATTGGAACTTTTTATCCAGATTATTTAAACAAACTTTTCAGTTTGAAGTAAAAATACCTGGCTTTTAGATGGGGAACTATCTGCTCAATCTATATTGGGTTCTCAGAGTTGCAAGAATGGATTATTACTTGATTATTTAATTCCCTTTTAATGCACTTCTAATCTCTACCAATATGGATACAATAGACCATTTATATTATTTCCTATATATCATATTTACATTGTGTATAAAAATGCTGTTACATGATTGGTTGTTCCTGCTTCAATTATTACTTCACATGAAGCTTAATTGACTTAATGTGTATTTCATATATTTTTCAATTCATTTGATATCAGAACAGAAGGACCTACAGATTATCTAGCAGAATTGCCTACAATACCTGGAGCTTGCTAGAAGTACATCCTACCTTAGTTTTGAATGTTGCAAATGAAGAAGGTATCACTAGGCATTCTGTCATTTCATATTGGTGAAACATGTTATTTAAAACAAGTGTTTCACAATGCAGAGTAACATGAATAGATCATATCTCTTCAAATTGCCTTGCATTTGTATCATTGAAATGGTTTGTGCAGCTGCATTGAAGACAGTGTCTTAGCATATGTGTGCATGCATAACCGCATTCCTTTCTTTCTGGTACCTCCTTTGCCTTGCAATATAGTAAAAGTGGGGTGATGATAGTGACTGTAACTTTAGATACGTTTTTCTTACCTTATCCTGGATTTGCAATGCTATTGGATATATATGTCAAATAAAATTGTTAAGTCTTGCATCAAGGGTATATATGGTTGCAGTTAAATTGGGCCTCTGAATGCCTCTTCTCTATTATGTCAATTGAGAATGGCCAAAATGATTAGTTTTAACTAAAAACACATGGACTCATTTCCTCCTTCTCCACTTATATTCGTAAACTGTCAGGATAGTATTGGCCATAATAGTATTGAAAGAATGCCGAGTAATTGTTCATTCAGTTCTAGAAATCCAGATGACAACACTACACACAATTACATTCTTGTCTGTCTGTCTATCTATCTTATATGCCCCCACATCTCAACTAGACTTTAAAATGCATTAAAGTCACTTAAAATCTCTGTAATTGTAAGTCGTTAATTGTGTGGAACCATACAATTTAGTAGCATATTTATGCATGTTTTTACTGCAGGTCAGTATTGGGCAGCTTGCATTTGCATTCACTGTTGTAAGTACTATAGCATAAAATTGTATCTTCTGGGCAAAGTCTGTCGTGAATGAGGCAATATCTTGCCATGTTATCTGGAATTCTTTTTTGGCCTGCAGATTCTGAAGAAATGAATAAAGTGTTCTCCAAGCTGTCCCAAATAGTATGTGAACTCAAATCATGCTCATTCTTGGCTCTTTAATTCTTAATTCTCTTAGATTTGGGAGGTAGTTAACACTTCTCTCTTGGAGGGATTGATGCCCACAGTTTTGAAAGAGGGTCTTGCTAGGTCTATTTTTGACAACTATTGCCCTATATCTTACAGCAGAAGTGTCAAACTCGCGGCCTGTGGGCTGGACGCATCATACACTGGCCACACCCACCCCCGTTTTAGCAAAGGAGGGGGAGTTGCAATACGTCATGTGATGATGTGTCACCGCAAGTTTAACACTCCTGTCTTAGAGAAAGTTATTGAGACTGTGGATAGAACTGTGAAGCATGCTAGAGGAAGTAGATTGTCTACACCCTTTCCAGTGAGGGTTTAGAACTGGCCATGGGATTTTTATAAATCACCAGTTCTCCCATGTGAAATCTGACTGGGGATGGTATGTACCTCCTAATCCAAATCTCTTCTGGACACCTGCAAGGAGGGGGGATTCAAGGCACTGTTCTGCAGTGGTTCAACTCCTTGCCCAGTAAGCACTTAAAGTTAGGACGGTGGGGGGGATGGGGAGTTAAGAGATAAAATGAATATTTTCATTAAGATATTCAGTTTATTCTTTAAAACCTTGACACATATAAATACATTTGGGTTCTGGCCTCTCTACCTTTGAAATACAAATGTAACATGATGCTCTTTCCTGAGAATATAGGAAACTATTATCATAACTGACCATATCCCAGCTTCTGCATGATTTGTCTCAGAAGGTTTAGACAAAGCAATTATGGAGCCAAAAAAAAAAAGTTGTCTGAATATCCTATGGTTATATGATAAGGTAGTCTTTAAATGAATCTATGAATCTTGTTTGCTAGAAGATACTGGCTGTTACCCTTCAGAATTGTTAGAGTGTTTACATCACCTTATGACTTTTTGTCTGTTTCAGCTATCTTGGCAATGGTTTGAGATAAGATTGGATTCCAGCCATCATGTGACTTTTTGAAAGACTCCAGGAAATCATGCCATAAAGACCCCTTCTTTATAATTACTAATCGTTGGGGAACATGTGTTCACAGACGACATAGCTTTAAACATTTCATTTTGCATTTAAAAAGAGAAAATAATTCATTTCATTAGGAATCGAAAATAAATACTCTAGAGTATATATACTTATTCATGCAGAAGACCTATGTCGTCACTCAGTCAACATCAACTTGATGGCACATCCAGTAATCAAACAATAAAGAACAACATTATACCATTGCACTGTAACTTTCCATAAAGTTGTTTCTGTTCTTAACACTGTTTATCAAATTACCTTGCACTATCCATCTCCCTTTTCTCACTTTTATTTTACATTAAAGCTTGGTGTTTGGAGAAATTGTTTAGTTGGACTTAATGGAGATACTACTATACAATAGGATACGATACTATAATTTTTATATTTTCTCTGCTTGGCCAAGAACTACTTTTTTGCTCATTAGTTGCATTGCTATATGCATTCTTAGTGCAGTAATAAAAATACTACAATTTGTAATGATGGCAGGTTTTTTTCATTATGTGTGATGACTTTTATGACTTTAGAACTAGATATTCTTTGTCCTCTTTTCCACCCAAAGGTTATTATGATTTCCTATATCCATAGACTAACATGTAACTAATTTAGCTACAACTCTGACTTACCAAGCTATCCAGACTGAATAACATAATGAAAGCAACTGAAGACATTTCATGTCCCAATCTCTTTTCCCTTTGTTAGTGGTGTTTTGTTTTAGTGAGCTTCAAAAAACAATCCAGATGATGCCACTTGCCAAAAGAAGATAACTTTTTATCTTTTTTCTTGGAAATGAAGCAATTGATTCTTGAACACAAAGAGTTGTCATTTGTTCCCACAAGCTATTGGTAAAAACTATTTTGACATCATAAAGCTATTCTTGCATTTCAAATTATATTGTTTCATTTTTTTAAATTTACTGCCCGAATGCCCAATGACTTTTTAAGGCCTATCCTTTCGGCTCTCCAAAAGACTTTAAAGGGCTTAAATTTGTATATATATATCAATCAGAATAGAGCTGGAAGGGATGGTCTTCTATGTAATAATAGCAACACAATTGTATCTTCCTCCAGTTTTTGTATAGCAATAATCCAAGTGTATCTTCTTTATACCTGTGTAGCAGGTCACACTATAAATGTGTTTGTGTGTGTTTCCTGTTTCTACAAAGAAATTATTTTCTGCCCAGAGACAAGTTTCATACATGAAGCAGCTCAGTAGTGAAAACAACAAGAAGAATCAAATAGTGGTGATTCATGTTTTTAATTGAGAATAGCGCAAGGCTATTGGATTTGAGCTTTTTTTATTCTGCTGTGACCCTCAGCCACAGTGCATTTTAATATGAAGAACTTCATGACATAAACATCTTAGAAGGTTCCAGATACTGTATTCATGCAGCATTTGGTCCAAAACTAGATTTTTTTTCCCCAGTTAAACTGAATGTGATAAATATGATAAGCACCAAAACAAAAGGCATTATATAAACTTAACAAACAAATTATCTTATTCCTAAAGATTTACTTTTTCTGTCTAAAATTTTAAGATTTTAAAATGTTATTACATGTAAGGCAAAAATCTTCAATTTACTTCTTTGGGAGAGAGTCTTATTCAACACTGATTATCTTTGAAGAAACATGAATGCATGCATTCATTTTTTACTAGAAGGAAACCCAGGTTAAATCAGTGCTTATTTTAAGCGGATTGTGCACTGCAGCCAGAATTCCCAACCCCAGCTTTGCAGTCAGTAGAATAAATTAGTTAAAATCACCCTCCTCTCTTTGATTTCATGGGGATTTCTATACTGTTAGATTTGCCTGAAATAAAGTTGTAAAATATATACCACTCACTTGAAATTTGTTCCAAATTTTGCTAAAGTAATCCTTACTCAAATATCATATTGAACAGGATATCTAGCTATAGTATCCAAATTATGATGATGTTACAAAACAGCACATTCAGACACTCTGCCATCCTTGAACACCAATGCTAATGATAGAGACTACCTTAGCGACAGCTGACTTGTGGCAGCTCATTTTAATTCATTTTTGTTTCCTGTTTCCTAGTTCCTTGCTCCGGTATGGTGGGAATCTGTCACTTCAGAGTGCCATGAGTGTGAGATTTAACAGCAACGGAACGCAGCTGCTTGCTCTCAGGCGTCGGTTGCCACCAGTCCTCTATGACATCCATTCCCGTCTGCCTGTCTTCCAGTTTGACAACCAGGGTTATTTTAACTCTTGTACCATGAAAAGCTGCTGTTTTGCAGGAGATCGTGATCAGGTAAGGGGCATTAATTCCTAAAATCCAAGAGTTATATAGAGAGGCATTTTAAGATATTTTAAGACTGCTTGAGAATATAGTGTAGAATACTGTAAGATTTCTTTGTGTGTAAAACAGTAAATCTAGATCAATAAAGATAATATTTAGTGGCATAGTTCTCACAATATGTTAAGTCATATTGTGGTTAGTCATCCAAATAAATTAAATAGTAGTTAATGATGAACATCTCAGTTACTATTTATAACTGACTTGCTGAGTCTCTGCTTTAAAGCTGCTGCAGATGCAGTGTTTTTCCTGTTTTTATCTCTTTTCTTTCCATAGTGGGTTGGGAAGTGAAAAGAGCTGCTGAAGAAATACATATACATAGATAATATACTGTATTTTTTGGTCTATAAGATGTCCTCCCCCTCCAAAAAAGTGGGTGGAAATGTCTGTGCATCTTATAGAGTGAATGTTGCCAAAGACTCACCCACCCGCTGGCCCCACCCTTTGGCCTCTGTCTCCGAGGAATTTGCCTCCTTGCAGCAAACAGCAAACAGCCTGGTCAGCTTCAGCACAACCTGATTTAGCACAAGCAGCTGATTGGTGGTTGGATCGGCCTCCCAGAATACCGTCGATCAGCTGTTCCAGGCTGCGGGGATCACTGCCACTGATTGCTATTGCCGCTGATTACTATCACTGATCCGTGCGCCCATTTTCGGCCTCATGCCCAATTTTTGGCCTCCACACGTCCCGTTTTCGGCATCCGCATGTCCCGTTTTTGGCCCGTTCCAGACGGGAGGGATAGGCAGCAAGAATTTCTTGGCAAGGTTTTTCAGAAGTGATTTGTCAGTCACCTTCTTTCTCCTGAGAGAAGGTGACTGGCCCAAGGTCACCTCCTGGCTTTTTGGCTGTTTTCTTGCCATATGCAAATCAATTTAAAAAATAATAATAATTATTATTAAATATTAAATATCATGGAGTATCTCGTAGATGAAAGAGAACCATAGAGCCATTGCCTTATCATGTAATATGTGCATTCATAAAATTGTGAGAACAATTTTTGTATTTTTCATTAGATGGTCAAAAAATCCTAATGTTATTATTATTTAATTAGTAACATAAGGGAATAGTGCTGTTTGCCTGGAAATTATATTGTAGGGAAAAGGTTTTACATGCATTATTCCTTATATAATATTATAATAGATGTAGCTGTAGCTGTAGTGATGCTAGATGGATGCAGGAGTGAAATGCTACCAGTGCGCTATGGGTTGGGTGAACCGGTAGTGATAAAAACTACCGTTCGGATGAACCAGTAGTAAAAAAATGCTTTAAAAAGTAAAAAAAAAGGTTCCGACGATCACAGCTACTGTATGTCATGCGATCGTTGGAAACTTTTTTTTTTTTACTTTTTTAAAGCATTTTTTTACTACCGGTTCGGGCGAATAGGTAATAAAAAAATGCTTTAAAAGGTTTTTTAAAAAAGTTGGCCACACCCACCCAGTCACATGACACCCCACACACCAAGCCATGCCCACAACACTGGTAGCAAAAAAATTTGCATTTCACTGATGGATGGATGGATGGATGGATGGATGGATAGATAGATATTATAAAATATTTTTAAAGGATGATAAACTTGGTACCTCTAAAAATATATAGTGAAAGATAGAAGGATAAAATTATAGGCATTTGTCAGACATAGACACAAAACCTCACAGGATTGTTGTTGTGGGGAAATTAAGAAAAGGAAGGTGTGTTGGATGTGTTCCATGACTTATTTCTAAAAATAATAAAGGTAAGAAAAAAATAATAATATGGAAAGTAAGTTTCAGTTCTGCTTGAATTATGCTGCAAAAAATAGTGACATTCAGGAGTGCCACACCCTATCTACCGTATCTGTAATTTCCTGGTCACAAAATTCTCTGGTGGGTGACTTTTTCAAGCAAGGGTTAATATATGCTGTGTATGACTGGATATTTTCGTTTTGTTTTGCTTTGCTTTGCTTTATCAGACTTGGGGCATATCTCAGACATTACATCAACACCCAATCCCCTTTGTTGACTTTATTCTTGTACAGGGGAATTTCAGGAATGCAGCAGTCATTGGGAGCATTCCCGGTAGAAATTCCTGAATTTCTGATGCATGCTACATCTTGAAAAGCCATTTAAGATGGATGCCTCTTTCTACATTCCTTTTCCACAGAGGCCCTGGAAATAGTTGTGTCTAAAAGAACATGTCTTACCATTTTGATACTCAAAAACAATCTATGTTGTGCCTAATTAAGATTTAGTCAGCATGTGTATATGTGGTTTCTCTATTTCCTGCCATGTTAATATTTTATTGAAAAATGCTGAAATTTCTCTGTGTTGACAGTGGAGGGCAGCAATGGACTATTAGTACACATTGGATAGAGATTAGGAATCTACAATTAATATTTTATTCAATGGAAAAATGTAGTGCCTATGTATAATAATGTATGGATTTGGATGTGTTATTATTTCTAATATTCATGAACTTTATAAGATTGAAATAGTGTCCTAAGGGTCCTAGGACTTATTACTTAATTTTTTATTTTATTTATTTAGAAATTGTTAAGTACAAATATTGTTAGCCCTGATTCTTTAGAGTGAAGAAAAATAATGAAAAGATTATTTCTTATCATTTAGGTATATCACTAAATACATGAATTAAAACTGAGAAGCTAATTAAAGGGAAAATTGGCTGTTGCAAGGTTACTGAAAGTCCATGCAAATGACCATATTGAGGACACTTTGTTCATTATTGTGTTGGTTGAGTTAGAAATTGCAAAGATTTAAGGGTACTTAATAATAGAGATGACAGCCTGTACTTCAGTGGTTAAAGAACTACTAAAAACTTCAGTGGTTATAAAGCTATTGTACACTAGGAAATTTAATCAGAGGTCTGGACAGAATCGATAACTTGACTTAAGCCACTGTTTTACTTTGGTTTTAGCTTTCATTTAGCTTAGCTGTCAGTCTTGGATGCACTGTAGCTCTGATACACACATTCTTCAAGCAGAGGTCCCATATTTTAAAGGTGCCATGTGTTCATTTGTTGCCTTCATTAATCTATCCTTTGCTGTCCAGCTGACAAGGACACAGGATCTGAACTGTCTCTTTTCTTGTAAACTGGCCATCAGGAACTCTTAAATAGGAAGTGCTAAAAATGGTTCCTGTTTTGAATGCAGATTTACCTAATTCCTGACTTCCTTAATCTGTTGCTTCTGTTATTTTCCGGTATAACTTCTGGATGCAGAGAGTCTAAATCTGTTAGTTACCACATTCAGGCCAGCGAGTCAGCTTTGTGCATAGTTGGCCTTTTTAACGTTTGTAATATCTGTTCTCCTCCCTGCCTATCAAAGCTCAGGAGAAGAAAAGGCTTCTAAATCAGCTCTAGTGTCCTAAAAATATTCTACTTTTCTTTTTGACATAGCTCAGATTTTTATATACATTGACTTTCTTTCTGGTGAATGGAAGATCTATCTCTGCAGGTTGGAGCTCAGGGTTAATATACTGGAACTTCCTTTGAATTTGGCACTGAAATGGTTTAATTGTATTATCTTTAATCTAGTGATATACAAATACCTTTTGTCCTAAGAAAATGGAGAAATTGATCACACAAGAATGTATTGCTGAAGGTACATGCTTTGCCTCCCAATGTAGAAGGGCTTACCTCTGAACAAATATCAAATGTAGTCTAGGACTTTGGTAAATCCTGAATTCTTATAAGGTACATGTCAGTGTTATAGCGTTCATCCCCATAACGTTAGCAGCTATATTGGACAGAAGTTAGAATTAGAATTGTTGTCCTTATTTTACTAGCCAGAATGATATGATTGAGCTTGTTATAACTCCTGATTTGCCTATGGGAAACTAATACATTCCTGATGTTTTATGTGTCACAGCAAACTTGATTTTTAGTTTAGCTGCTGGTGTTGCTAGGATGAATGAAGATGGCTAAAAATAGACTAAATGCAAAAGCTCATAGCAAATTACAGATTGCTATAATTCTGGTTTAGCATGACATGTGCAGTGCAATCAATATATATATATATATATATATATATATATATATATATATATATATATATATATATATATATATATATACACATACATACATACATACAAACAAACATACCGTATGTGTGTGTTTCAGTTTTGGAGGAGAGGATTTTTTGGGGGGGACTCAAAAAGGTAGTGGTCCATAGAATTTTAAATTAACTTTTATAATTAAATATATTTTAACATTTTTACTTTTTGCCTTTCATCCCAAGAACTCTGTTAAGAAACTTAACTTTAGTATGGCAGCCTTTGATTACCTTTGAGTCTTACAGAAAATCCCCCATTCTGGCCTAATTTTCACAGAAAAAGAAATCAGAAAAATTGTGGCCACAGAAAAAAGGAATTTTCTTTTTTGTTGCTTGTGGTGAGGATTATGGTTCTATTCTGCATTCCATAAAAATGAAGGAAATGGAAAAATGACAGAAGGCTGAATTTTTCCTCAAGAAGATAAAATGTAGAAAAACACTGTTATAAGATCATACTATTGTAGCTATTTCTCCCCATATTCTAGTTTGCATAAGATGCTAGTATAAAGTTGCTCTGGGGACAGAGGTGGGAGGGAGCTACAAGGTATCCCATGCAATTGCCGTAGGATGGCTCATTCTAAACATTTGAGACATTGTTTATTGTTCCAGGATTGATGTTTCATGCCGCAGTTATTAACCACGCCTGGGAATTTCTTCCATCTAAGGCAAATTTCTGAATCAGCAGCTGGTTGTCTGGAAGCCAATTCTACCCTGGCTTGCTTTTTTTTTTAAGATAATCATTGATGAAGAATGATTGGCTAAGAATTTTGCTCAGAAACAAGTTTGGGGTATTTTTGTCCAATGTTTGAATTCACAACTTTACACATATGCTAAATGTAACAGAAAAGAGATTACTTATCTCACATTGCTAAAATGGGCATACTTTTGAACTTTGGTTGTTCCAAAAAGGTACAACTGGAATAGTGACTATTAATTGTAGATAACGTGTGATCTGTTTGTTTGTTTTATCAGCTTCTCTTGCTACTCATTTTTCTTCAGGCACAATTCCAAATGCTATTGGTGCTACTGCTATTCTCCAGGGAGAATTTGCCTGGATTTTAATATCTTTGGGAGACATTAATTTCTGTTACACTGCAATTAGTGGCAGTGTACAAACTTTATGTTTGTAAAACTTTGGGAAAGAGTCTTTGTCTAAGATAAGATAAGATAGATGTCTAAGATAAGATAAGATAGATGTCTTATACTTTGTCAGTCTAAGTCAGTATTTCTCAACATTAGCAACTTCTGACTATGTGGACTTCAACTCTCAAAATTCCTTAGCTAGCAGGGATGTCAAATTCGTGTTGTCACTTTTTCCCCCTCCGCTAAACTGGGGATAGGCATGCCCAGTATGTGACCATCCGGCCCATTGGCTGCGTGTTTGACACCCCTGCTAGCTAGCATGCTGGCTGGGGAATTCTGGGAGCTGAAGTCCACATGTCTTAAATTACTGAAAGACTCTGGTCTAGCTATAGCTCACTCTCTACTACCAGATTCTGTGCATTATTGCAAAAAGATGTTATCTTGGCGGCATTTATCCAAAGTTTCTTTAATGCTATTTATCCAATATATCTTTTACATAGTAGTTCTAATACTTCTAAAAATGTTTCTCTTACAAGAAAATCCAAAATTCTACTTGAAAGAGAATAATCAGTTTAATAAATCTAATAAAAGTGGTGACAGCCTTGGCTTTAAATTTTGACAAGGTCTGGGGTAGAAATTATTTTTTCCAGAGAGGAATAGCATATGGAAAGTAACTTTATGTTAAACTAATGTTTAATATTGTTTAATCTTCCGTTGAAGGAGTAAATATCTAATACATTAGCAGTTTCACAGTTCTGCAATGTTTGCAAATTCTTCATCTGTAAGTGCAATTGTGCATTTCTTTCCTTTTTTTCCTATTAAGTAGATCAGTAATTTAGTTTAAAGAAATTATAATTATCAAGGACCTGATAACTTTTTATTCAGAAAATGTACTGAATGAGATAATTTGGGGGAAACCTCTGTATAGAATTTAAAAACATCCTAATTTTTTTAAACAACAGAGTGCATTGGTATTACGACACCAGTACTATTTTTATATTTTGTAAGATTTACAAGTTATTCAAAAATATGTAAAAATTTGTTTGCACTAATTATAGCTTGCAAACACTAGATATTTCAAAATGTTGCAAACAGAAGAAATCGGTCTCCAATGTTGCTGAGCAGACATGCCATCAAAAGAATTGCTTAGAATTGCTTACATTTTAAGTAAGATTTCACCATTGCAGAGACAATCATTGCTTTTGTTTTGTTTTATTGACTTGGGCCAGTAATAATTTTACCAATATGGATGAAAACATGAAGGATATGTCAAGTCCACCACTAAGCATCATACAGCATTATTGACTATAATACTAATATCCCATGAGAAATGTGCCTTGGGCTGTTAGCAGCACAGCATGAAATTCTGAAATATATCCCTTAACATTTTATAATATAGTCATGATGGGTTGTAAAATACATTGTGATAACCCTATTTTGGTAAAAAAAAATGATTACAGCAATTGGGAAATTATATATATCATTATGTAATTTGGATGTGATACAAGAAACAATAGGAAGTTGTTTTTCAGAGACTTCATAGCCTGTCAAATCATTAGACCACCTAACCCAGGAATCAGTTTAAAACTAACTGTAGTTGAAAATTATAAGTACTGTTCTTAACCTTGCCCTCAAACATGGAATCTTCTTAAGACAAAATATTTACTCTGCAACTGAGCTATAGATCTTCCTGGGAATTCCTTTATAAATGGAGTAATATAATTTTATAAATGTAACCTATAGCATATGAAAAGCTCTTGTACAAGTAAAGTATGGTAAACAGTACCCAAAATAGAATAAATACATTTAGGGAGACATTCTCATAATTTCAATGGCACTTCTAAATCAATGTGTATATGTAGAATTGTAATATTTTTCTAGGTAACTAGTTTTTATATTTTCAGCATTTAATCTGTTATAATCCTAATAATATTCATTGAACAAAGCACAGAACATGCATTAGCCATGTTATGTAATTAAATTATATTATTCTTCTGCATGTATTTTAATAGTCTTTTTCTTGTAACTTATAATATTTTGATTTCTAATAGTACATTCTCTCGGGGTCTGATGACTTCAATTTATACATGTGGAGAATTCCTCCAGATCCTGAAGCTGGTGAGTGTATGGAATCTACTGAATTTATTCCCAATAAAAATGTAAGGAATGATGTATTTTGGAATTTATGTATAACATGGAAGATTGATAAGAAAATATCTATTGAGACGGTCATGGGAATAATTTCTTATTCTAAAATTCAATAACAGGGAAGGAGTTCCTTTAAAAGTCATATGGAGCATTTTACTTTCCTTGTTAAACCTTAATAAATACCTTTTCACTTCCGCAGTCAAAATAGCATATCTACAATCTGCAATTTGTTTGGACTTGTTTTCATTCTAACAAGTTCTTAATCTACAGTTAAACATCAGTTAAGCCAAATGGGTTGTACCGTTTGATATTCTTTTTGTACTCTGAGGAAGCAACATGAATAATAATATCCAGGATAGTTTTGAGATAAAAATCCAGCACTCCCCCGGGGCATTGAAGCGTTATATTTTCCTTTTATCAGACTGATCAAATAATATTATGTCATACTTAAACACAAATGATCTGGATTTGTGGCAGCAACATTTTTTTAAAAAAACACCTTGAAATTAGTAATTGTTTTATGGTCAAGAACTTCTACTGACATTTTCTTTTGTTAACTAATTGCATAAATACAGATTTAGGAGGATATACAGTATCTCTCATACTGAAGATTTTGATCAGGTGACCTATATGTTCTGATGCAGACCATTGCTGGAATCCTTCAGGACCTTTGTTTTCCCTTCTAGTTCTTCTTTTATTCAAAGAAGATTAATATGATTCTTCAGAACCGCAGAGGATGTTTCCATATAGAGTATTGTTCTGTGTAATGCAGGATGTCTTGTTACCTTAATACCTACTTGCTGCATTTGTATCTCTCTGCATTTTCTTTTGTGCTCCTGTTTCCATACCTTTTCCATACATATCTTTTATTTTATGTACACTGAGAGCATATGCACCAAGACAAATTCCTTGTGTGTCCAATCACACTTGGCCAATAAAAATTCTATTCTATTCTATTTTGGTTGCTGATGTTCCATACTTATAAATAATCCAAGACATTTTGAAGTCTGCCTTGTACATTTAAGTTTCAAACTATGTTCAAACTGTCTTCTCAGTTTCAACTTCTTAATTTGAACTACTGGCAGAAATATGCTATGCCCTGTTGTGGCCTCATTATTAAACCAACCAACATTCTGGAACTTATTTTAATTTTCTTTCTGCAGTATTTTTTTTTCTTCTCTTAGCCCTACTCATTTTTGGCAGAAACAGCAAAGGTTAAAGTTTGGGTTTTCACATGATTCCAAAGTGACTGTTATGTGCGTCAAACAATTTATTATGATGGCTCTCAGGGTCCTAAATTGTTAGACTGTTGTTTGCTTTTAATGCATAGTACTAAAATGCAGTATTTTGGTGTTCAGAACTTTTCTAATTGCTTATCTTGTTAGTGTTAAAACCATGCTGTGAACTAGGAAGACATTCATTCTTTCTATAATTACAGGTAGTCCATGACTTACAACAGTTCATTTAGTGACCGTTCAAAGTTACAGCATCTTCATGATCATGTGATCAAAATTCATATGTGTGGAAACTGGTTCATATTTATGACAGTTGCTGTGTCCCAAGGTCATGTGATCACCTTTTGTGACCTTCTGACAAGCAAAGACAATGGGGAAGCCAGATTCACTTAACAACCGAGTTACTAACTTATCAACTGCAGTGATTCCCTTAACAGCTGAGGCAAGAAAGGCCGTAAAATGGGGGAAAACTCACTTAAATGTCTTACTTAACAACAGAAATTTTGGGCTCAATTGTCATAAGTCGAGGACTACATATAGTAAGTTGAAAATGAGTTGTTCATTCTTGGCTGAACTTTGCATCATGTTCTTTACAAAAAAAGCCTATTTTTCACTTATAAAGGCAATATACATAATTATAGAATGTATTTATAGATGTAGGTCAAGAAATCACAAAATTGTATTAAAAGCAAAAGTCTTGTTTCTTTAGACTAAAAATGACATATACATGGAGGCTGAGTTTCCCTAATAGAAAATGTATCCGTTACAATTCTCCACTTACTTATTATTCCTTAATAGAGGCTCTCCACTGTTGATACTCACCTGTTAAACATGGAAGACAAAAAACAAAGATAGGATTTGCACAATCACTATCAATAATAATAAATATAATAAAGGAATGACAGCTGAATAGTTGGAGGGAATATTATGTACTGTACGTTCACCACTTGAAAAATAATAAAGGCAGGATAAAAAATATTTTAAAAATTTAGAATATACAGAAGTACAAAGTAGTCTCATTAAAACCTGGGGAGCACTAACTTTTAAGGGAATAATGGAATACCAGACAAGTAACTACTTTACAATAAAAAGAATAGATACATTAGATCCTATAAAACCCACTAATTAATTAAATCATTTAAGATTTAAGTAATGTAAAAACCAGGGAGTGTCAAGAGCCAGGGAAGTCAGGATATTCAGGCAGTTCAAATGAGACTAAAGATTTATTGCAAGTTTAAGCTCTCTGTAAGGATCTGAACTACTACCGTAACGGTCAAAGGAAAGGGAATTAAGAAAGGAGAGGGAGTTAAGAATAGAAAGGAATTGAAGGTGGGCTGGACTTAGATCTCTTGTGGGTACGCAGGGACTCATGACTGGTGACGCATTTGACCCAGTGGTGAAATGCACTTACCTTCGCTACCGGTTTGGGAATGTGAGCGTGTGTGACTCTTCTGCACATGCGCAGAGCCTTCTGCACATGTGCAGAGGGTCAAAAACGGGACGTAATGATGTCCTGGTGGGTGGGCAGAGCCGCGCTACCGGTTCGTGCAAGCCAGATAGATCCTGCCGGATTGCACCACTGATTTGACTCCTCCCCTCAGGCTCAGCCTGGTCATCTCCTACAAAGAGACCTGTCAACATAATTGGGAAGCAACAAGTCCCCAGTCAAGGAGTAGTCCTATTCCTTATTATCAAATTCTCATTCACCCATTATTTGCACCTCCTGCTTTCAACAGTATCTTTTTCCAGAACCATGTTCTCAACAACAAGAGGCGAGGGCTAGCATGCTTAACTCCCTCCCCCCCATCCCTCTTCCTATGACAACAGCATGTACTTCTAGTACTCTGTTCTCAGCATCAAAAGCAGGGCAGGGATCTTTGGCCCTCCTTCCCTATCAGTGATTTCTGTGTGTTTGTCTGCCTCTCTCTCTCTCTTGATACCAAATCTAAAACAATCTTTGCATGTTACACAGTGTTAGCTTAGATTATAACAGCTTTTATTTTACATATAGAATAAAATGATCTGTTCAAGTAAGTAAATGTGATCCTTGTCAAAGGTTGTTGTATGCTGTCATTATGCATTTACAAATTACACATATCTCATTTCTCTTGACTAAACTGCTGAAACAAATGTGGTGTTGGTTCTGAATATTTTCAAAGAATAATATGGGGAAACTGAGGCAGAATGTGGCTTGAAAAAATGTAAATCTTGTCATTTGCCATGGCATTCCATTGGGAAAGGAATTAAACTCATGATGCTGTTATGGCACCAGTCACTTTCAAGACTATCACATGTTGTAGTGCCTGCTTATATTAAGAGGGAGTATTCCACTGGCAATACAGTCAAGCCTATTTATAAAAAGTCACCCAATTCTACCTTTTTTTGCTTTACAGGTGGAATTGGCAGAGTGGTTAATGGGGCCTTTATGGTGCTGAAAGGTCACCGTTCAATTGTAAACCAAGTTCGATTTAATCCTCACACGTATATGATCTGCTCTTCTGGTGTGGAAAAAATTATAAAGGTGAGTTTGTGGTGGTTTTCTTTTTCTCCATGGTCATGATCTTTTGTTTTTTTATTATTATTGGTTAAGCTTTAAGTAGCAGGAGAGACGTGTTATGGGACCTGTCTACAGAAAGTGTTATCTGGTGGATCCCAGAAAAAGAGACTTTTCTTCCATGGCATCCATCTTGTTGAATATCATCCCCCTGGACCTTACATTGAGCCTGACCCTCCCAGCCTTTAGAAAGGCTCTGAAGACAGAGCTCTGCTGCCATGCCTGGGGATTCAACAATGGTGGACAACTCTGTGTTGAGCTGATGTAAGGTGAATTCTGCCACAGATTCTAATTTTCTGTTGTTGTTTTTAAATTGATTGTGGGTAGTTTTTATATGTTTCAATATTGGTTTTTAATTTGTTTTTATCCAATAGTTTTAGATGTAAACTGCCCAAAGTTGCTTAGGTAAGATAGAGGCCATACAAATGATGGTAATTATTTTGTTTTTATAATTGGTGGGTTTTTAGTATTTCTATACATTGATTTAGCTTTTAAAAAGAGGCATAAATATTCTAAACAAATAAACACATTTTGATCTTTTCAAATATACTGTAAGCAATCCATAATGGGTGAAACTGCTCGTGATGTCTCTAAGTGTTTATTGCTCAACTGTAAGTTATTATTTCTTCCTATATTTAGTAAAAAGCTATTTAAAAAGTTGATATATGAAATGTTAATAATTCAGAAGTGTTTGAAAAGGTTGCTTATGCAAAAAGGTGACCTTATCTCTAGCCATAAGGAGCATTTAACGTCTTAAGAGAGAATAAGCTATAAATAAATCCAGACAAGATAGAGGTGCTCTTGGTAAGGGAAAAAATGGATTGGTGACTTGTGGTTTGGATAGCTTTGCACTCCCCCTGAAAGAGCAGATCCTCCTGGATTCTTAATGGTCACTAGACCCACAACTAGCAGCTGTGATCTATAATACGTTTTGCACAATTATCTAACTACAGCATATCAATGTCTATAGAGATTCTTAGTCATCCAGGTCATGGTTGTCCCAAAGGTGCTTTTTCAAGAGGCAACTGAAAGGAAAACCAGAAAGTCTAGTTGCCTCTTGCAAAATTTCCTTGGTATAGTATATCAACATTAATCTAATGATGGTTATCCAAATGTTAGCACATCCTATCCTATATTTTTCATGTGACTATTCTTGAAAACTGTCAAGAATTTGTAATTATTGAAAAATGTGCAATCATCACAAATGTTAGTGCTATACTGATGTGAAATGCAGGGATCAAATAATGCCTGTACCCAAAGATCTGGGCTGTTGGCAGATTTCTGCTCAGCACAGTTTCAAAATTTTATGTTGATCTTTTAAATAGCTTAGGAGCTGACTTTCTAAAGGACTGTCTCACTCTCCTTCTATGAACCAGCCCCATTATTTACTTCAGCAGGAGAGGCCCTTTTGTAGATAAAGCCATTGCCAGAGGCTCATCTGCAGGTACAGAGAAGAACAGCTTCTCCTAATGAGCCTCTCAGGCTATGGAATGTGCTCCTCAGAGAGGTGTAGTTGGCTATCGTTCTCCAAGTATTTTTAAAAAATGGAAAATGCATTTCTTTCACTAAGATTGTAACCACTGATTTATTTTTAATTTTACTGGTTTTATCATAACCATTCCAGATGTATTCTAACTGTAGGCTGCCTTGCATGTTTATATGAGTAAAACATGGATTATAAAGCAAATATTGCAAACTATCTGAACTAATAGTCTAGAATAGAATAACTTTATTGTCACTTTGAATGTACACTAATCCGCATACATTAAAATGAATTTTTGTTGCATCCAGCTCTCAAAAGGTCACTAAACTAAATTCACTCTGTCGTATTTTCTGTGTTTGGACAAGTCAGTACTGTACGGCATTGGTTCTACAGCCTTATCTTTAGCTTCTTCCAGGATGTTTAGAATCAGTCTCATTTTGACAAATCTGAGTCATATGTCACAGGCATTTTGAGAATGAGTCATCCAGTGAGCTTCAGGGTAGGTAGGACTTGATTCTTACTCTTACCTATCTACATCCAGTATTCAAACTGTCATGATAAATTTATGCTGAGTTGAGGAAAGACAGCCTTGTATTCCTGTCTGAATTCTGCCAAGCAAGTTTTCTGACTAAGATCCACATGAATTAATTTCAATTAATTTGTTTCCTAATTTTCAGACAAGTTTCAAAACTCTATTTAGAGCCTTTATTTACTTATTTACTGAGGTCATTTTGGCTTAAACTGTAGTCAATTACAAACTCTAGTTTGTCTGACTGGTTTCTTCTAGCTTATCACTCATAAGTTTATAATAAAAACTTTTTGGTGGAGTGTGGATTCTTGAAGAAAGTATATTGTATAGCATTTCATTTTCCAGAATTATTATGTTTCGATCAATTTTTATTAAAGGGAAAATGTGACCTTAGAGCCTTTTGAATACTGGATACTGTCCATTGGGATGATTCATTTCGGAATCTTTTGTGCATGAATGTACTTGGTATAATCTGTATTATAGAGATACAGATTATACCAATAATAGAGTTATACTCTATTATACCAATAATAGAGATATATAGAGTTCTAACGTGAGGTCCATGGATAGGTTTCATGGGATCCATGATCTTAGATGGGGAAAAAATTGCAACTTTGTTTTCACTAACCTCTGACTAAAATTTAGCTTTTCATTCAATAACACATACTAGCCAGAAAGTAATTTATGGATTCTAGACTCCAAAAATGTTTGTGGGTTTCAACTAATCACACTGCTTAAATTATTATACCTTAAAAAGTTTATTATCTTGTTATTGATTTAATTGACTAATAAAAAAGCACAAATTACTATATTACATATTAGTTAGGGTAGGGTAGGGTAGGGTAGGGTAGGGTAGGATAGGTTAGGATGGAAGAGGATAGGATAGAAGAGGATAGGATAAAAGAGGATAGAAAACTTTATTTGGCCAAGTGTGATTAGACACAGAAGGAATTTGTCTCTGGTGCAGACGTTCTCAGTGTACATGCAGGGCAACAGAATAATCATCATCATCATCAGAATAATGCCAATAAGAGGGGGGAATTAAAGAAGATAATTAGGATAAATGATAATACTATAGCCATACTACATGGGTAAATAGACATAGATTAGACAGTACTGTGAGAATTATGGTAGGTGTTTAGCAGATTGATGGTGGAGGGGAAAAACTCTCCCTGTAGTTTGGCAAACTAACTGTCTAGTTAGTTGGGCACGCAGTGCCCTATAATGTCATTCCAAGAGGAGGATTTGAAACAGTTTATGTCCATGATGTGAGGAGTCTGTAGCTATCTTCTCAGCCCTCCTTCTGACCCACTCAATAAACAGCTCTTCTATGGAAGGCAGGCTGTTGCAACTGTTCTTTCTGCAGTCTTAGCTATCTGTTGGAGCCTGTACATGTCCTGTTTGGTTGCTGTACCAAACCAGGTAGTTATAGAAGTACAAATGACAGACTCAATAATTTCTCTGTATAACTATCAACATCTCATGGGGCAGTATGAACTTCCTGAGTTGACGCAGGAAGAATATTCTTTGTTTTGCCTTTTTAATGATGGTTCTAATATTAAGTGTTCCTTTCAAGTCCTGGGAATTATAGAACTCAAAAACTTGAAGGATTCTACTGCTATTTTGTATCTGAGCATAATTGGTTTCTGGGTAAAACTATATATAATTTATTTTATGTGTTTAAATCCATTTTTCTCAGAAGGAGTCAATAGGTTTCACCAGACCCTTACCCTTTTGTCCATGTTACAAAAAGGTTAAAAACTAATGCACAAAAAACATCTTCTAATGCTTTTGTTGCAGCCTATCACTATTTGGGGGCTATTCTCAATCTGATAATTACTTTGAAAAGGGAATTTCTTTAGGTTCCCAGCATGTATCTGATGAAACATAACTATGTTTCTGATTTATAAACCAATTAACTGTGTGAAAGAAACACTATAATAATAGAAATTTTATTATCATCACTTTTCAGACAAAATAGCTAAACTATTAGCGCCTCTCAAATTATTATACCAATCTAGTCTAACACAGGAAAGTGTGGCCTATTCTTTTATAACTTCTCCATCTCCTAAGGGCCAAAGAAGAGGCCTTTCTACAACCTTTTGGGTTTTTTTTAAATGTTACATATTTATCCCACTCCTTATCTTTTACTTTTCCAGTGAGCATTATAATATTATGTACATCACAGAAAAGGAGTAAGAGACATTAAAGCAAATAAATTAAAGACCTGAGATAAGGGGAGAAAAGAAATATAGCTAAATCTAATTTACACCAGGACTTTTCACAATTGTAATAATTTCTTCCTAAGCAAATCTATCTAGAGCTTATGTTTCATTTTAGACAGCATATTAATGTAGGTTTGTTTCAATCTAATGTGAAAGAAAACAAAGTTAAGTTCTTGCCCTGTTTGACTTTGAATAATACATTTGGTTTATTATTGATGGAAGGGTTTTTCTAAAACAAAAAATGTTAGTGAAAGGCAATATTTTCAGAAGAGCTTTGAAACAAAATGGAGTGTGCAGCAAACAGCAAAGAAGACCATAGAGAACTTTTCTTGCAGACCAATATTGCTGAAGAATTTAATATATTAAGGAAAACTGGTTTTAAGTTGGAAAAGGTTGACAGCAGGAGGGCAGTATTGAACTGAATATTAATGCCAATGGTAACTTGTCAATTGCATATAAGGAAAAAGACTGAAGTATTGCTAATGTATATTTTAATGAGAATCAAAATACTCATAGACCTTTGTTTCTATGGAGATAACTATAGAGATAAGCTATCTATTTCTGCTTTAGAGTAGGGGATTATCTAATGTGTACCACATTAGTTCTAACTATAAATACTTGCAGCAATTTTACTGCTTCTAGCATGTAAAAGTAGTTTGAGGATTTCATTCATTATGGAGATGCTATGTTAGACTTTATTTCTGATTAACAATCTCAAAATCTAAGTTCTACACCAAATCTAACTTATTAATTCTAAGTAATACATTTATTGTACAAAATTCTACTTCCTGAGTTAAGATTTTTAAAGAGAGTTTTGTGAGTTAGAATTAAATTACTGTGACAAAATAAAACGTAAGAAAGAAACGATATAAAGTGATAAAATGAAGGTTTTATTTTATAATAGCCATGAAAGTAATAGTTGCACAGTTACCATAGTAAATTTTCTCCTCCTTGAACCTGAAGAAGTGCCCAATACATTTCTCAACTAATAATATTTTTTTTCATTTTTCATCTTGTAGTATAGGAATGTCTACAATTGCTAAACGAAGTATTATATGTAATCTCATAAAGCATAGTGGCATATTTCTTCATCCAAGTAATGCTAGTTTCCTGGGAAACCAATATCTTGGTTTGTGCCTAAATTTTTACACAGAACACAGCTAGGCATTTTTAGCCATCCCTTCTGCACTCTTCCTTTCCCCACTCCCACCCCATCCCACCAGTAGACACTTATTGCATAAAAATAGAGCACTGCAGTCTGGTGTTTCTTTTCTAGTTTAGGGCATTTTTATGAGTTGTGAATCCTCCAGTTCAGTGGGGAAAAATCTTTGATCTGAATGCCCTTATAGAATGGAATTAAAGTAAATGTTCTTCTAAGGCTCCCATCAGTACATGTCTCTAAAATTGTTATAATATAATATATAATATAAATATACAAGTTGCTTATTTATTTTTTTAATGTCTTGACATTATGTGTGGTAAGGGTATAAAGTGACTTTTTCTATTTGTTTATAGATTTGGAGCCCTTATCGACAACCTGGTGGTACGGGAGATCTTGATGGTAAAATTGAAGATGATTCACGTTGTCTCTATACACATGAGGAGTACATTAATCTTGTATTGAACAGTGGCAGTGGCCTGTCTCATGATTATGCCAATCAGTCAGTCCAAGAGGACCCACGAATGATGGCCTTCTTTGACTCCTTGGTTCGCCGAGAAATTGAGGGGTGGAGTTCTGACTCTGACAGTGACCTCAGTGAAAGTACTATCCTGCAGCTCCATGCTGGAGTAAGTGAACGCTCTGGCTATAGTGAATCTGAGTCCTCTACTTCTCTGCATCACTCCCCACCTCATATGATAGAAGAATCTGATGAACCTGCCTATAACTTGGGAACTTTGAGATCCACTGAATCTCCATCACCCAGAGAAGCTGCAGCTTCTCGTCAGCAACGGTTATCTGCACTTAGGAGATATCAAGACAAACGCCTCCTAGCCCTTTCCAATGAATCTGATTCTGATGAAAACACCTGCGAGACCGAGCTGGATGCTGATCTTTTCCCAAGACCAAGGTCGCCTAGTCCTGAAGAGAATGATTCAAGCAGCTCCAGCAGTAGCAGCAGCACAGAAGATGATGACGAATTGAATGAGAGACGTGCTTTAACCAGGCAGCGCAATGCTCAGAGACGTAGACAAAGACAAAAGCCACAAAAGGAAGAAAGGACTAGTGCAAATGCAGGAAACACAAGTACCTATATAGGTGAAGACCTTTATGATTATCCCCAAATCAAAGTGGATGATCTCTCTGCTTCTCCAGCTTCATCACCTGAAAGAAGTGCTGGAAATACAGAGGTTCGTAAAGAAAAGATTTTTCCTTGCTCTGAGAGTGAATCAGTAGATAGGAAGCTCTATAAAGCTTTTCGTTGGCTTCACTACATGTCTTATGCAGCTAATAAAGATGGTGAATCTTCATGTGGAGGTGGAGAAAGTGAAGGAAGACCAGGAACTAGTAGAAAAGCTCTTAGCAGTCAAGATTCTTCTGCTGCTGAAAGCTATAACAAAGACATTTTCAAGGATTGTAATCCAGCAGAAACTTCTAGAAATGTTCAAGAACATGAATGTGATAATCAACGACAGGTGGAAAACCAGGAAACCCTAGCCCAGGATACTGGGAGTAGTGGATCTATAGAGCATTCTTTTGAAGCTAAGAAGCTCAACGGAAAAGCCATTTGCAAAGAAAGAGTTAGTTGCACTGAGGAGTCATGCAATCAACCTTCAGGATTTGTGGAACAGAAAAATAGTCAGAATTGTCAAACAACATCCAGCCACAACCCACTGGCTGTTTCTAAGGATTCATTTTCTACTCCTGCCAATGGTAACACATCTGGAAATTTATCTAGAAACCAAACAGAAGACAATGAGGATAGGAACACTGACAATTCCTGTACAAACTACAGTAATGGCCATATACACTCTTGTTCTCCTTACCTTAATAATGGACAGAATTTTGGAGAGCAGGAGGTTCTGGGTCAAGGAAGACAATTACACTTAAATGTTGATAAAGGCAGCGGCTTTGTGCAGACGTGCACATCATTGCACAAGGAATGCTGCCTGTCCGCAACAGACTCTTCCAGTCACAGCACGAGCATGAAAGAGGAGGTTGCTGAATTGCATCCCGCAGACAGTGATGGCTCACAAAACCATGGACGACAGAAAAGGCACAGAGCAGAGTTTGAAGACACAGATTCTGAGAGGTCTTCCTCAGAAAAGAAGTTGAAAACACACACAGTCTGGTTCTGAAATGTTGCATTTCCAACTCTTCATTCCATTCTTCAGTGGGTCTGTTTTAAATTGACAGGGGCTATGTTGTATAAAAATCTAATCAACTTCTTTAAAATAAGACTGAGTATAGTGTACCCTTACAAGGTTTTGCTCAAGTAAACACTGATTCAGACAGTTGACTTTTTCTTGTGTGATGTGTGGTGTTTGTTCAGCCAGCTACTTAAAGTAGCTATTGTACATTTTATTCTAAAAATATAATTCTTAGAGTGTTAATACTGGGGCGGGGGGTGTTTCAGTCTGAGTTGAATGATAGGCAAATGACATCCTACAAATGATGCTTTTTGGAGCATGGTTTCTGTTTAAGAAAACAGACAAATTTGGATGCAGCCTTTAAAACCTCTCATGCTTCTGAAATCTTAAAGGAGTTTAATTTGGAAGCAACCTCATGGTTTATGTATGTGAAGTAACATCAACAGCTGTTATGAACTTGTAATCCATTACTCATATATGAAGTTTTGTTGGAACTAAAGACTGTAAGGTAGCATCCATAATGATCTTTCTTTTTTTTTCTCTCAAACTAACTTTTTCCCATTATATAATAACAACAGTAACCATGTTGAATGGATTGGGAAGTAGATTCACTTCCAGTCGAAATTTGTTGCAGTATGATCCAGAAGGAGCCATTGCAATTCTTGACTTCCCCAGACTATGATCTAATTACAAAATAGCTTTTATCTCTGTGACATTAACAGCAGAGCCTAGAGAAGGTGGTTAGTCATTTCAGAGGAGGAGAAAGATACATAATGGTGTACCTAACAGAGTTTGAACTGATTCTTGAGATTTGATTTTTTTTTCCCTTCATTTTTTTTTTTAAAGACGAACTGGTCTTATTCAGAACAGTTGCCTAACTTGAGGCATCCTTGTTTTACAGTCTTGCACTATATTACACATAGTGCAGATTGATGTATGGTTTCAAATTAAACAAATATTTTTGTCTGTATGGGCTATCTTTGTGTTTTATAGTAAACTTAGAGTGGATATATTTTTATAATAGTTGTATTTTGAAGGGAAGAGGTCTACTAAATTCTTCTGGGACACCAATTGAATCATTTTCTTTGTCAGTCGGCTTTTACATGTTACTTGCCTACTTAATTATGCCAGCTGATACAATCATAATCAGATGAGTGGAACGCAGGTGTGTATTTCCCAAGTTACTGTTGGAATGTGCAGTTCACTAATGGAAGTGAACCAGCTTCTTCAGTCTGAAATTTGCTCCTTCCAAAATAGATATTCACCCTGTTACACACTGCTGTTTGCAGAAGATAGAAAGGTGGGAATAATTTCAGTATGAATCCTATTTCCACTTGCCCTATAGTTATGTATCTATTGCATTTATCTTTTGTTCATATCTTTGAATATATTCAACCATTTTGGAAAAGATACCTATGTCATTTTTAAGGCACCCGTGAGCCCATCAACTGATTCAGAGCTATTAGTCATGTCTTTATTCCCACCCCCCAAAGCAAAACCATCACCCACTCTTACTCATCTTTACTTCTTCCAAGTCCTACCGAGTTCACCTCAATTTACTTGCATGGAAGCCTGTATAGAACTGCAAGGCCCAGTATGATATACAGGAAATATAGTGTTCTGCTAGATTATGTTAGACTAAGACAACCACTGAAGTGAAAATAACAACTAACTAATGTTCTTATTCACAAAGATCAGGGGTAGCCAACTTTTGGAAACACAAGCATATGTTGAATTTGGAAAGCATTTTGTGAAGGCTCTCCCAAAATGACTAGCATGACAGAACTATACACCACAGCTCTTCCTTGTGATGAACATAGCAGCCATAATACCTTTATTTGCTTATGAGAAAACAACAGATTAGACTGATCCCAGTCACCCTATCTAAAAGCCGCTCTACTAATTCAGCTTGGATTTTTTCTTTTGGTACAGCAGTCATACTTACAAATTAAATATGGCATCCAGGCATTCATCATTTTCACCTTTTCAAAGCCTGCCTATAGGGCCTATGGAGTAGGGGTGGGGAGGAGGAACAGAAGCATTCTTGGAAATAAAGCTGATGTGTTCTCTGGCTAACACTTTGAATTACAACATGCTCTTTTCAATTTAAAATACTTTTAAAATTAGGAGAAATGGGGAGCCTAGTGATCAGAAGGGAAGTTTCCATTAGTAGTTTGGTGCTATAAGCTTTATTCTACTTTACCCACCCACCTCTGGGAACTTTCTAAATTGCTGGATCATTGCTATGGACCTAAGCCAAGGGATGTTACCAGAATAAAATGAGATGCCAAATGTTTCATGTATGTATTGAAGTTACTGTGCTAAAAATGAGAATAAAAATGCTATAAATGTTGGGCCTTTGAAAATCAATTAAAAAGGAAATGCTTCTGCAAACCTATGAACTGATGTTTAACATTTCGTGCAATGTACCTCTTTCCAAGGGTAATGAGAACTTGGTCTGCTTAGGTACTCCTGCAATGACAGCTGAAGTACAAAAGGTATCGAGAATATACTCTAGTTCAAGTATCTATATTTATTAATAAAACAATAATTTTATTTAAGGATGTATAAATAGGGAATTTCTCCTCCTTTTAGAAATGCAAGAATTGTGAAATTTGATACTTCATTTGGAAAAGTAACTGTTCACCCTGTTATTTGATAGCATTAGTAAATAGTTTGATACTAAATTTCTAATCAATAAAATTACAAACTAGGTCCGTGATGGCGAAGTTATGGCAAGTGTGCCACAGGTGGCACGCGGAGTCATATCTGTGGGCACAAGAGTGTTGCCCTAGCTCAGCTCCAGCGCACATGAACATGCCAGCCAACTGATTTTTGGGCCTTCCGGGCCCACCAAAAGTCGGGAAATGGGCCATTTCTAGCCTCCAGAGGGCCTCCGGGGGGGGATGAGGAAGGCCGTTTTCGCCCTCCCCTGGTTCCTAGAAAGCCTCTGGAGCCTGGGGAGGGTGAAAAACAGGCCTTCCGGTCCCACCGGAAGTCGGGAAATGGGCCATTTCCAACCTCTGGAGGGGTGGGGAAGGCCGTTTTCGCCCTTCCCAGGCTCCAAGAAAGCCTCTGGAGCCTGGGGAGGGCGAAAAAACGGGCCTACTGGTCCCAACGGGCCATTGCATGCCAAAAGCAGGGGTTGCACGGGGGGAGATCACGCGCATTTGCGGGGCGCATTGAATTATGGGTGTGTGCCCACGTGCATGCAACCCCCCCCGCGCGACCCCCGTTTTTGGCACGCGATGGCAAAAAGGTTAGCCACCACTGAAATAGGTTATCCTCTTGGTAGCACAAATTACATGATACAAACTGCCACATTCTGAGAATTTGGGCTTATTTGATCTTTGTCTTGAAGCATAATTCCTCCACTTCTCATTTTGACATTCATCGAATAGTAATTCTCTAGGAGAGCAGAGATTAACAAACCATCAGTATGACCAAGATTTGTGACTTTTTTGCTGTTTCCCTGCAGAAAATAGGAAAAAAACACCCATTGGATACACTGGATTCATTTAATGACCACTTGATTAGTTTAATGATCACAGTGATTCACTTTACGATTGTAGTAAAAACAGTCATAAACTTGAATCAGAGCACATGGTAACCTGCTTAAGGTTAAAGAAAAGTACATATAAACTGCCAAATTCCTGTAGGAACAAACAACATTGTGTGTTTAATCTGGAACCCATTTCATGATCCAGGCAGAAGAAAATACTTTTGATAGCCAACTATATATATTGCAGATATATGATGTGAAAGACTAATGTAAAAATCCAAACTGCTGATGAGATTTAATTGACTTTTGCAGTGCGCATCAAAAGGTCTTTGAGTGTACCAACCTAAATAAACTTTAAACTGGTAGACAAAAACAAGCTTTAATTCCATGCAGTTTTAAACAAGCCACATGAACTCGGTTTTTGAATTGATATTGATGCAGCAACATTTGTAACATTAAACAATGTCCCTGTTACTGATTTAAACCAGTTTAGATCCACTTAAATGATCATTTTCTTTTTACACCATTTCTGCTGCCAAGACACCAAATTGTGGCTTTGGACATTTAAAGTTATATTGACTCCAAGAAATCAGGGATTGTTTGATTTATATTTTTCTGCTCCTAAAGGGAGAATTTGGGTGCCACTGACTTTAGCTGAAAAGTATTTAAGTTTCTTGTTACAAGGGGATTCTTGTTATTTTATGCTCCTGGATCACAAAATATTGATTAAATAGATCTTTTCGTAAATACAGCATTTTTCATAAATTGTAGCCTTGAAAGAAAGAAGATTGCTCAGGTGACATGGAGAAGGTATATATGCATTTGTTCTAAAATAATAATAATAATAATAATAATAGGATTAGCTATACATTTGACAACTTCATCTGAAGTTTACTTTTTAGCAGATTCTAAAATAATATTATAGCAAAATCTAAAATATTATAGCAAAGTCATTCAGAATATGCCTGACTGTATAGTCAAATGCAACTGTAATCATATTTTAAAAGTGGAAATCATTCAGTTTTATGACAACAGGCATTTAGGTCTTGTCCTTCTAAATAAAATGTCATCATGTGCCTCTGAAAGCTTGCCTTGATCTTCTGACTATATGATGGTCTTTAAAAACAAATCATCATGCCCCATGAAATCTCAGCAGGAGAAACTATGAAGTGTATTTTATCTGTTAAGAAAAGACAGATATGGATCATACAAGTTCAGCCGAAGAAATGTGATTTAGGAACACATTCATAATGAACAGTAGGTTTGGATAACGATTCAGGTTTAATTGCGAAGAGGCACTTCACAGTAAGCAAGGACACAAGTTAATGAGTTGTCTGCAGCTCCTTAAAGCAACTTTGCTTTTCCCCAAGGATTCCATGGCAGCTATGAACTGAACCTGAACTGCAACACAGTCCTAATTTAAAAACAACAACATGGAGCCAATCATGACATTTCTTGTGCCAGTCACAGAGGATGCAATATATCCAGATGTAGTTTTAATTGGCCAACAGCTGGGAAAGAGATTTGTTTAGACATCTTATAACTCTGAACTTAAGACAGAATAATTGAAAGTCAGTATCTTATCATTTTTTAAGAGCTGCAGATAAATTCTTCTCCTCTCTGCCCTAGACATGTTGGCACATCTATGCCAGACTGACAGCTGATAATGTTTGTCCATTGCAGAACTCAAGGGTTGTCTTACCAATTATTAGCTTTTCGAAAGGGAGAGATGTGAAAGGCTTCCTAAGAAACTACTCAAAATTTTGAAAATACATCTTTACTGGATTCTTTGGCTGGGATTATGTCCCAGATTTGTCAAAGAGATGGTGCGTGAAATCCTGACCTGATGCTCTTGCAAAGAATGTCAGCATAAGTAGTAAGTGTATTTGTGGGATGAACTGACGCATATGGAAGAGCTTATTGCTATTTAAAACACTTTTCAGAGTTCAAGAATGCTGCACCCTTTTATATTACTGACTGTATAGGCAGATCTTCTGTTTTTGGAAAGCTGGCCTATTAATATCACATAGGCAGGCTATCAGATTTCAGTATAATTCCCAAAGCATTTTGAATAATAACTTTCATAATAGCTTGTTTTAAACCAATAGAAGGAATAAAGCATTCACAAGAATTTATATCTCTAGCACATAAGCCAACCACCAGAATCCTTGACATCTGAGCTGGCGGAAATTTAGATACAGTTCACTAAGTGATGCTCCGTGTGAGACACCCAAAAGTTGGAACTGATCTTCATAAGATGTATAGCATACAGAAATATTTCTAAAAAATTAAATATGAAATGAAGGCCTTCTTTGAAACCGGCAACTCAAGCATCAAAATATTAATTTCCAATTATAATGTATCATTATTGGTTGCATTAGAGGTGTGTAAAAAGGAAGCAAGAACTTGAAATATCTGATTTTTCATACCATGAATCATTGTTGTTCATTGAATTTAATCTAAATTAAATTCACAATTTTCTTAATTACCAGCTTGTTTTTCTCTACTTAAAGCTGGTGAACACATTGTATCCTTTTCCCCTACCCCAGGGCTGTCAAACTCACAGCACATGGACCAGATGCGTCATGCACTGGCCATGCCTACACCCGGTTTAATGAAGGGGGGAAGTCACAATACGTTATGTGACGACACCGTGATAACACAAGTTTGACACCCCTGCCCTACCCCAAGTAAAGTATATTTTCAGTTTATAAAAATGGCTGAAACTGAGTAGAAACCAAGAAGATACTTTTCATTAGGACACAATTTCTGAACCTGATGCCAACAGCCATATCAATTATGAATTTTGGGACTAAAAATCCCAACATGTTTGAAATATACACAATTGAGAAAATCTGTACTACATCTTAGTTCTTAATAAAACATACATTTACTACCTTCTGAGAGACATTCACCTCTTGTTTCAATTGTTCAATCACTTTGAAATAACTCAGTAGTGCCTAAGTAGATCATATTTGTCCAGAGGCTCCTGTTGCTAAAATTCATCTTAAGTATACAGTAAATACTGGAGAAACTTCTAATGAAAATTCCATAGTAGTGCACAAAGGGAGTCATGGAATATGCAAGAAAGAGGATGCCTATTAAACATACTTGGATTGCATTTGCTTTTTTAAAATATTTGGGAGGTAGCCATTGTTCTGGCCTTTTGCAATATTGCCATGGTTACTCAGAATAGGTCCTACTGAGTTTATGGGACCTTAACAGTAAGTAAGTGTAGGTAGCATTGCAGTTCCTTGGGATTGTTCCATGCCAGAATCAGTTGCAGCCTTTTTTACAAACATTTATTTAAAGTAAAGCAGACATTATTTCTTAATAGCAACTCAAGAACAGTCAGAATATCTCACCAACTGTAGTCATTCAAGGTAAACGGTAGCATAAGAGAAAATTATATATGGTTAACTGGATAAATACTTGCATAAAATTTCGGGCATACTAGATCCCTTAGCAGCTACCTTTTAAGATGTAGCTCATTATTTTTGTAGTGAACCAAATCAGACTCCAGTTAACTAGAAAATCCATCACTATACTAACAAAAGAAATAGGCAGAATTGGCATCCATATGGGATTTGTAAACTTTCACTGTGAAGTTCAATTACATTAACAAGGAAAGCAAAGTTGCCAGGGTTGTAATTTTTACATCAATCTAATTTATCCCTCTAGGCCCTTTCCTAGATACACTAATAAATCTTCCTTTAATCAAATCTATTTCAGAATGGGAAACTGCTGAAAAGAAATACTTTGCTGTCTCTTGCCACAGTTTACTTATTATTATAAACAACAAAAAATAATCTAGGAGGAAACAATTATATAGAACTTTGCTTTAGAAAATAACACCAAAAGATCTAGTTTAATGTTTTTTTTCTTGATAACTAATAATAGTCAGGAGCCTCCCACAAAACTGCAAAAGGAGTATCTCCTACTATAGGCACACTTATCAGCTGTAGTTCTCATCTCCAATAGCTTCTTGTACATTAAAACAGCCTTGCCTGGTTAAGATTTGGGACAATGAAAGATATCTCTTTGAAAGTTTAGCAAAGCAGTCATATAGCCGAATAATACAGTAAGTGAATGAAAAATAATTGTCATTTCCTAAGTGTTCTCCAGCAGACATGTTTTAAATTAGAAAGGGTATAATTTCTGCAGGGTTTTGTTGTTGTTGCTTTTCACAGTTAAATGCTGGTTATTTAAGCTCAACGGCTGCTCTTTATCTTGACAAGGCAACTGCTATGGATTGATTCTACACAGAGAGTTTGCTTCTGTGCAGACTTGATGGAAAGTTGACAATGTACAAAACCATGACTACAAAGGAGAAACATTTGCTCTTCGTTAAAGAAGGCCATAAAAATATTGTGTGTAAGGTTGAAGCCAGCAATTCAGCTTTCTTTGTTATGTACAGGGGAAAGGAGCAGCTTGGCTTAAGCGGGAAGACCTCTTCTGGACAGATGATGCTTCTGGACCTTCTCCAGTTGTATGCATCCAAATCAAAGTAATAAATCACCAGAGAGTGTCAGGAAACTTCTCAGCAGGAATAAAATTCTAGACTCTAAAAATAATACCTAGAGGCATAGGTGAGGAGAAATGAGGAGAAAGGTAAAGACATGTTATATCACATAAGAAAGGATCTAATTCAGTGGTGGGTTGCCCCCGGTTCGCACCGGTTCTATAGAATCAGTAGTAAAACTGGCGGGAGGCTCCGCCCACCAACCCCGACATCATCAAAACGTTTCTGTGCATGCGCAGAAGAGCGGGCGTGGCCCCACTGCGAACCGGTAGTAAAGGTAAGTAGAACCCACCCCTGATCTAATTCATCAGGGACTGGCCATATTGACAATATGGCCAGTCTGTAGGACAAAAACTGGGGAAAATCTCCTTTTCCCAACAGGCAGAAGGAATTTCTATCTGTACAGATTTCACACATATCAACAAACAATTATTCACTCCATTTAATGCATATATCTGTATATAAAACTATTTAAGGACTATTATTCTGGTTTAAGAGACATTGTTTCAGTGTTCTACTGCTAGTTATAGAGTTCCAAATTATTACCTCATTTCAGCTACTGGAAATAAATCTTATCCTGATATGATAACTGGTATCATTAACCCTGTGGTAATGTTCTTAGCTCTCCTGAGCTAAGAACAAGCCTCACATGTGTGGGATACTCACATTAAGGGGTGATAAAATAATCCAGGATAAATCAAGTATGGAAAATATGGATAGGTCACCGTAATCCATAATATAATAAGTTTTTTTGTTTACTGCAATTTGTAACCCATGGTTTAAGGAATAAGATGTGTGAATACAGGAAATAAGAATTACTCAACAACCCATAGTCCAAAGATTCAAGTTTAGCATGATGTGTGAATGAAGCTTTAGTTTTAAACAGTGTTTCCATTTCTCTGACCCCAATCTAAACATCCCTGGGAAGTGAAATTGCCAACATGAATAAATTCACCATGTACTATGTGCCTAAAGTGTAAAAATTCTTAAGCAAACATTGTGTAAATGATTACCACGGCTGTGGCAAGCTGCTGATATGGCTTTATCCCCAAGGAATTAAAATATCGCCAACAAGAAAAGAATAACCTCTTTACAGCAGCCTGAGCTATAATTGTTGTTGCTCTTTTATCCTTTAAAGAGAGAATTGAACATTTAATTCAAATTTGAGAATGTTGTTATAATGGGCATTTAGAAAATCCTGATCTAAAGGATGTCCACCAGGGGTGGGTTCTAAATTTTTTTACTACCGGTTCTGTGGGCGTGGCTTATTCTGTGGGTGTGGCTTGGAGGTCATGTGACTAGGTGGGCGTGGCTAGCTGGTCAGAGTCATTTCTGGAAGGTCCTCACACTTACGACCAGTCCTCGCACTTACGACCCGACTCATTTGCTTTTAACACTGATCAGCTGTAGGACGGCTCTTTGAAGCCCCACGGCAAGAATTTAAACAGTTTTTTCCCCTCTAGTCATCAGCTGGGACTCAGGAGGCAGCAATAGATTGCGGGTGGGACCAAATAAAAGGTAAGAATAACGTGGGGGGGGAGGGCGGGGGGGAGAACTGGTTCGGTGACGTCATATCGTCACCGCTACCGGCTCGGCCGAACCAGACCGAACCGGGAGGAACCCACCACTGATGTCCACATACACATACATATCTCTCTACTGTATAGTGAAATGGGGACAAGGTAGAATGAGTCTAGAATAGTAGCGATGAATCTGGAAATAGTAAGAAGAAATAGAATAATAACTAGAAATAGAAGACTTCCATCAGAAGTGCAGGTCCTTTAGACAAGAGCGGATATGGGCTTGTCGTGTAGAATATCCAAGTTTGGACTTTTGATACCCCACAGTAAGACTAAGAAACTCTTTCCCCGATATCTGGAAAGCCACAGCTAGGCCATTTTTGCACAAACAGAACTTGCTACTTTATGTGTTTCCTGTCAGGCATAGGAAAAATATAAATGACAGCTGATTTTCCATGGGTAAAAACTTCATTTTGTTATAGGTAGAATAATTAACATTAGTTAATTACAGTTATCTTTAAGCTGCAACTTTAAGCAGTCTTAAAATCTCATTTCTAAACACATCAAATCAGCTAAATTGAACTGAATTACCCTGCCTCTAAATAAACATGCTGACATTTGGATATGCAACTGGTATCCCAGTAGTTTCTGGTTAAGGCTCAAAAAATCCACTTAATGCAAGATTGAAAACCAACTTTAGTGGTGAGGTATTGACTTCTTGAGTATCAGTTTTCTCTTTGATCAAGGCTGTACTGTACTTCATTTCTCTTTCAAGTTCAGAGAATTAAGGGAAGGGGGGAGAGAGAGAGAGACAGAGGATGAAATTAGCTGTCTTTTATCTTTCTTCTGCAACATCTGGCTCTGACTGTGGGACTCCCCACTCCACTTCACTCATTGTCCTTTATTCTTTCATTTGCTGAACCTAAACAATAGTTGGAGACTTTGTCTAGGTACATACATTACGTTAAGGCATGATTTGTTTTAACCATAGTTAGTTGAATAAACAGAATAACTGAGTTGGAAGGGAACTTGGAGGTCTTCTAGTCCAACCCTAAGACTAGGCTGCATTAACAGAGGGATAGAATCAAGATCACGTGGTAAGACCTCACTTGGAATACTGCATCCAGTTTTGGTCACGATGTAAAAAATATGTTGAGACTGTAGAACTGCCAACCAGGATAGCAATGAAAGGAATGGGCTAGAGAGGGATTCTTTGGAAGTGATCCATATTGCATATGGTAAAGCAAAAAGGCACTTGTCAAAACTCACCAGTGTTACCCAGGAAGTTCCTTTTATCCTGTGTGCAGTACAGGACTGGGAGAGCACCCGTCTTTCCTGCCTTTTGCTGCAGTTCCAGCAGCAGCTCACAAAATGGGACATTCGCCAACAGCTCCTCCCCATAACAGCCTCCCATGGGCTTGTTTTGACCATTGATTTAGAACTGTTACACATTCAACCACCTCACAAACCCACCAGGTTGCAGAGATTAAAAGAGCAGTCAAAACTCAGCAGCTCCCCAGAACACAGTCAATTGCTAGGCTAAGAAAGGCCATAATAAATGAAGGCATTTTCATAGCCACTTTCATAGTCTTCAATTCTGTAAGTCAGCTGATCCATGGGATGGGACAGCTGATGACAAAGTCATCATGACTTTCCTCCTTCATCTGGCATGTCTCCCAGCCAGCTCTCCAATCCTACAAATCAATTAATCTCTAGAATTTGAGATTGGAGAGATCTAGTACTAGACACATACAATGATCAAGCCAGAGGACAGTATCCAAGGACCAGAGGGAGGTCTATTCATACCTGGCTATAGCAACCAATAGAGCCAGGTGGATTCCACCTTATGGGGTCACTTGACTTCCTCAATGGCAGGCTGCTGAAGCATGTTGTACCCATCTGAAAGTTATCTTGGATTGCTGTCAGCATAATAGAAAAATAATTACCACAGAATAGCTAAGAATAATTTAATAATTCGCCTCAGGTTGGGTTGGAGAGGAGATAAAAGACAATGTCATGGGGAACTGGCAGGAAAAAAAATAAGCTGCAGGGCATGTTCATCTCATGGTTAGATGCAACCCACTAGTGAAAGTGATTATCACTCATCAGAAACTGAAGTCAAATTATAGCTGTTTTTCTCCTTTTTTGGCTGGCTCATTTTTCATCTTTAGCGTAGACCCCAGAAATTGATACACTCCCTCTTTTGTTCCCAGAATTGCATTGGTTTCTTAAATATGGGACAAATTGCCCCACAGTGCTTTTTACTATAGTTTCTTGATCTTTCAAGTAAAAAGTATGGCAAAAGTAATTGTTCAGAACATAATCAAATGGAAGTTTCCACAAATGCTCATTAGCCTACAGTATCTTTCTATCTCCTGAGCACAGTTCACTGTTGCCATAGCAATGGTGTAATATTTTAAATAGGTCTCATTCCAAAATAATATTGTGGCTCTTCATCTACTGTGGTTTAATTAAAAATAACTTTTCCTTCTGAGACTCCTTGGCATTAGACTTTGTTATGTCCATTGAAGGAGAGGCTAGAAATGACCTTCCTAATTAACTGATTCCTCTATCCTAGGACTAGGATTACATATTTGATGTTTTAACCTGAGGTTTAAACATAGACTGGATGTATTTTACAGCTACAGCTAGCAGAGCAAAATTTATTTTTTTCTTATTCCTGGAAACTGTACTAAATGCGGGAATTGTTCAGAAGCTCCACAGCAGGGTTTTAATATCATTCATTAACGTGTCACTAAGAGAAAAGTGCTTCCAATGGGAAAAGTAGAATCAGAAATCAAATTCTTTTAGGTTTGGGGAGGGAGGAGAGCCAATACTTTGGGAGTGTATCTGGTTTCCTTCTGCTGATGTGAATCCCTGAAGGATCTTTTTAGCACAAAACACACGTGTAGGCATGCATACCATACGTGTATCAGCATACTGCACAATGTCCTGAACTGAAAGCACCTTAGCTGTGAGCTGATTGATTGCAAGGAGCGTTACAGTCAATTAAGTATTTGTAAGCTGCTACAGAAAATCTAGGAACTCCCTTTTATGCACACCAAGAGCATGCTCAATTCTCCAAGCATAAGGTCTTGTGCAGCTGACCCAGCAGCATCTTTTTACAGTAGGAGAGAGAGGTGGTGGCACGTTTGAAGGAATTGCAAGGCTTGTATGGATACAAATCTCAGGGGAAACAAACCTGAAACATAATGCAGTTAGGATTAAGCATGAAAATCCAATTACAAATCATCCTCAACCATGGATGCTTAAGGGTGACTTTGGACCAATTGCTATCTGCCCACCTAATGGGAAAATTATACCGTGCATACTCTGAGATCTAAAAAGAAGGATACAAAATCAACCAAGCAAATAAAGAAATGAGCAAGCATGCTCACTAGTAAAAAATGTACCAACTAAGGTTAGCAGAAAGGAATATAGTAGAATATGTTCAAGGAGTGTGGCAGGTCCAAAGTCATGCAATCAGTTGCCATGGCCAATCAGATTTTGCATTTTGTCTACTTGGTCCAACATTTTTTGCCACAGTACTGAAATAGTAATATCTCAGCTGTTGAATGATGAAGCCAATGCAGCAAATTAGAGCTTCTTAGAAACCAAAGAGGGATACTGGCAGTTCTGAGAATAAAATTATAAAGTAGAAAAACAAGAAAATCCCTCTAAACTTCTCCACTACTGCCTTGCAATCCATCCTGAGTCCAATATAATGCCCAATGCCCCCCGAATGTTGTGTATCTGGGGAAGAGGAAATGTGTATAGAATCTTTCAGAAAGAATCCCTGGCTGGCTGGAACGGGGAATCAAGTTCTGCATCATTCTGCTTGTGAGTTCTGCCTGAAATGACTGACACATTGCTAACTGTACAAAAGCTTTATTCTTTCCCCCTTTTCTATCAAAATTCAAGGTCAGAATTTATTATAGCTCAGCAGAGAACAAGTAGGTTTTATCAGTCTATTATAGCAGGCATACATAAAGGAAAAAGGCAACAGAGAAAATTTCATTGTGCTCATATAACAGGCTTCTTTTTGAGGTTATGTTAAATTCTTTTTCGTTCTTTTGAAGACAGATGTAAGTGGGATGTACAAAGATTCTCTGATAAAGCACAGTAAGGATCAAAGGGAAAAAAACAACTCTCCTATTCTTCTTTACCGTCTTTATCCTGGGAGCCTGCCTATTCAGAAATGACCACATCCATTTTAGACTGTCATGGATATCCAAATTTTCCTTTCCTTTCCTTTCCTTTCCTTTCCTTTCCTTTCCTTTCCTTTCCTTTCCTTTCCTTTCCTTTCCTTTCCTTTCCTTTCCTTTCCTTTCCTTTCCTTTCCTTTCCCCTTTCCTCTTTCCCCTCTTTCAGACAGCTTCCCATTTTAAACATAGGTTGGTATGCCTGTGTAAGAAGCAGATACTAAACTGTTGGCCTATGACTTGGAGATAATTTGGTGACTCTTTGGCTAACAACACGAACCTTTTTCAGATGTTCTAACAGATGCATTGTTTGTATGCATCAATTGCAAATGAGACATGGCATGTGAGATTTACTATCCTATTTCCCCAGTCTTGTCATTTTCCAAATATGAAGTGCTTGCATTGATGTAGCATCTCCTCTGTCTACAGAGAGATTCTACTCCCAATTTTAAAATGTGAAGATTCAAAATAAATCTCAGAGGCGGAGCAAAGTCTTTGTGGCAGCTGTACTTCTCTGTGAGAGAGGTGATGAGAAGGCCGAGAGAGAGAAGCAAGGTTAATTTTCTTGTTTCTCCTATCATGCCTAGACCTTTCACACATTCCAACTGTCAGCATGCATAGGGTTGTTATTTTCTTCCGCTTTCTGTCATGTTCAAACATTTCAAACATCATGGTAGCAATTAGCCGTACAAGGCTAACAGGCCACATGCTTGTAAAGCTGGTGATATCCCTTAACAGGCTTTACAATGCATGAGACAGTTAACTATTTCATGATACATGTTTTCCACAGTTCATCCAAAGGCGAGACTAGAACTGCATGCCGTGAAAAAGGTATAGTGTCTTTATTATGTAAGTCTTTAATTTTACAAGTCATTATTCTGAAAGCTGCTCTTATCTTCCACTCTGGCCAAATTCCCATATAGCTGTGATGGTGAACCTATGGCACATGTGCCAGAGGTGGCACACAGCACCCTCTCTCTGGGCATGTGAGCCATCACCCCAGCTCAGCTCCACTGTGCATGCACGTGTGCCTCCCACCGGCCAGATGGTCTTCAGGTATCTGCCACGCACACAGGGGGGAGGGAGGGACCACACATGCACAGGGAGGCACATGCAGGGGGTGGGGCACATGCGGGGGCGGAGCACATGCAGGGGGTGCATGCATGCACAGGGTGCATGCAGGGGCAGAACGTGCATGCACAGGGGCAGAGCACACACATTGCATTTTTGGGGTTCTAAAGTGTAAGATAAAACTGTGATATTTATTTATTTTATTTATTTATTATTTACATTTTTATACCGCCCTTCTCCCGAGGAACTCAGGGCAGTGCACAGCCATACTAAAACATGTGTATCTATAAAATTTTAAAAAGTTTAAAACATATTAAATGATTTGGCCCTATATTAAAAACTAAAACACCCATTAAAATCCATTCTTAAGCCAGCCCAGCCTGTTGAAACAATAGAGTCTTAAGGGCACGGTGAAAGGTATCAGGGATCATACGAATCTCCGGTGGCAGTTCATTCCAGAGGGCAGGTGCCCCCACAGAGAAGGCTCTCCCCCTGGGGGTCGCCAGTCAACATTGTTTGACTGACGGCACTCTGAGGAGTCTCTCTCTGTGGGAGTGTATTGGTCGGTGAGAGGCTATCAGTGGCAGAAGGCGATCTCGTAAGTACCCAAGTCCTAAGCCATGGAGCGCTTTAAAGATGGTGACAAGCACCTTGAATCGTACCCGGAAGACCACCGGGAGCCAGTGCAGCTCGCGCAGGAGCGGTGTTACATGCGTGCGCCATGTTGCTCCCATAATCACCCGCGCGGCCGCATTCTGGACCAGTTGGAGCCTCCAAGTGCTCTTCAAGGGGAGCCCCATGTAGAGAGCATTTAAGGATGAGTAGAATACCACAAACCCATCACAATGCGCATGACTGGACTCTGATGCATGTAAAAAAAAAGGAAAGATGCCAGATTCTTCACTGGTCTCTTCCTCACAAAGTTCCTCCCTCCTAGAGGAACTAAAACTAAAAGGAATGCCTGCAGAGGTTGCTGTTTCTAGGTCCAAATTCACAGAACAGAACATAGAACATCTTTTCCTGACTTTGCATCCATGATCTTTCAAGAACGCAATGTGTTGTAGCTTCATGGAGAAAAACCAGGGGAGAAAGACTATCTAGAACCTGCCTCTCCAATTCCTTTGTGTTAGGGTGGTGGTGAATATTTTGACTTCAAGAGGTCACTAAACAACTGTTATACTTCACTGTTCTCAAGAAGGACATCAAACATCAGAAAATAAGATAGTGGTTCAAATAACACATATCTTTTTGACCAAGGATTGGTTAAATTAGTTGTTTTCTTGAAGTTATAGTTGGTGCATTGACAGAATTGACCTTGATGCAGAAGGACCTGTTCTGTTCTGTTTATATATTCTAAGAAAAGCAGATTTTTTACAGCAATTTCTATTATGATGATGCTCAGAAGTGGGCCTCTCATTACCTGTTTATGAGCTTCCTGAATACACACCAACTGTGTCAAACATAATGCTGAACCAGAAAGTCCAATAGTCTAAGTCAATCTCCTAATTTTCCTTTATCTGTATTTTCATCTAGCACCTACTTTGGTTGCAAGTTTTTCTCCACTCCAATGCAAGTGGGGAAAGAACTTGATCTTTATAAGGCAGGAAGCCCTAATACTCCTCTTTTAGAAAGACAACAACACTGACACAGGAAACATTGGCATTTTCTCTAAATATCTGATGATCCTGAAAAATTCTCTGTTATAAACAGAAAGCATTTCTTATCTGAAAGAAAACCAGAGAGATGCATAACGTGGCCAGAGGGGATCTAGAGGAACATATTTTAAGAATAATCATGATTCTCCAAATTTGGTCCTACAGAGAGATGTCCTCAAAGTAGAGTTGTGTTGTTACAATTTCAGAAGGCAATGGTACTGTTAACATAGCAGTATCTCTCTTCATAACATGAAGCTTTAAGCAGATTTTAAAATAAAGGATAATAAGCTTCTCAAGATAAAATAATCAACCCCCTTAAATTTTAAAATGCAAAATTGATTAGCATATTTTTGAGATACAAAAAGTCATCATGACTCACACAGCTCCTGCAAAATCAATGAGGATGCTCAAAAGTCTTAAAACCCTTGGGACAGCATTGCCAGAACTGTATAACAGATTCTCTTTTTACCTTTAAGGTTGGAGAGAGAACTCAAACAAGAGACTGGAAAAAAATATTGGAACATCTATTCCTCACTGCAACTCTATCCACCCTCTAATTGTACAATATTCCTTTTATAGACATGGATGAGCATATTGAAAATCTTAGAGCTGTGTTCACACTTGCTCCTAATTATGGCACAAACATACCCTAGCATCATCTTTTCTGGGAAGATTGTGTTTGCTTGTCATTACTTTCATGTTATGAGTGAAATAAGTTTAAAATCTCTCTGACACCATGCAAGGGTAATTTTGTGGTAGGTATAATTACCCTTTGGTATCCATTACAGTAGCAGGACATCAAATGATTGAAGTGATCTAAAACAGAGATTATAGACAAATGAGTTCAGCAACAACAGGGAGAGCAAATTTAATGTTGGTATATATATTTTTTCTGAGTTCAGGATGGATGCTCAATTCAGCAGTGAAGAAACAACCTCAGTTATTTGCCAGGTCCGGACTGAGTACAGTCCTGGATTCTGACATGTAAATTTCACTTGTGAATTTTCCATTTTAGGAAGAGTTGTCATTTTGGTCACAGAAAACATACACGGGACAAGAATGAGGAACCTTTTGTCCACCATATTCTCCTGATTTACAATTCATAGCATTCCTCACCATCACCCATTAGTCTTGCTAATTGGGTTTTCAGGGAGTTGTAGTTCAGCAATATTTGAAAGTCCCCCTCCCCATTCCGATTTAGAACAATAAAATATTTGAGAATGAAATTAAGATTTTAAGAACATGTACCTATCTAGCTTTCTCTTACAGTCATGGGACAAAAGATGCACCGATGGAGACTAAATTTCCATGAGTCTTCCTTGTTATTTTTATAGAGAGAGATGATCCACAATCTGCTATTGTTCCATATTAGATTCCTCCACGAATGGTACAGTCAGATTTGAGTCAAGATCTCAGGCCTTACTTTGTTATGTAAAATTGGGTGCAAATCAGAGATTAACCCCTTTATCTAACTGAAATCACCTTTTGGGGAACATTTACTCCAATTTACTTCCAGGTTAGAAGTAATAATAGGGATCTACATGACAAAATAGGATTGCAGCCTACTTTTCAGAACCAGAGTGCTGATCCAACTGGGATTCTACTCCTCTCCAGCAGTAGCTTTTCAAGCAGACATTATAAATTTGTCTCACTATTTGTCAATTAGCTTGAAGATTGGAATTCTCTCCATGCTTTCCCTGGAGTGTCAATGGACTCTATGGAATGACATTCTGAACAAATATGCATAGAATTTACAAAAGTCACATTCTTTTATTTTTTTTAAATCACTGTTTGGTCCTTGTGAATAAGGTGAAATGCAAGTATTCACATATGTTGCTTTGTAAACAATGGGATTTATTGCTATTAAGGACAATGACACTTGGGGCAGCCTATTTCTAAACATCTGAAGATAGCAAGATGGTAGAAGGAATATAGTGGTATTTTCACTCTGTCTTCTAACATCAGAGCCTCACTTTCCAAAATGGTAGAGCTGACCTTATGGACTTGAGAGCTGCTCCCTATCTTATCTCTTTGATTTACAGTAAAGAAACAACCCCATGTCATGGAAGGAATGTGTATCTGTTTTGACTTATGAAACAGAAATATGCATACCAAACTGTTGTTTTGACTTGCAACTGCATTCCCCTATGGGTTCTTACAGTTTGCTTTTTATAACTGGATACAAAACTACCAGCATTGAAAAAAGCATACTGTTTAAAGATTAAACTGTTTAAAGATTAAACTGTTGTATTATGAGATTTTGAAAAATCATCAATTTTTCTGAATGCTGAAGCTTTGAAAAATACCATTTTTTTTCAACAGAACTATGTAATGTTAATTATTCATAGCACAGTTTTGTAGCTAAAACACTAATAAAATAGTTTGTCCTTCACTAATAATGCAAGTTCATTTAGACTTCAAAGAGGATATGTCTTTTATGCTACAGATGTCTGATTTTGCTTTTAACAGTCACGTTAAGACTAGATGAATTTTCCCCATTCTAGTATTTTGAACTGAATTAAGTACATCAACAAAGCAAGCTTTGCAAAAACCTTTTTCCTGCCCTCTGCTTGAACATGGAAACCTGGTGGACATTACTATGCACTTTCTGTAAAATATGTATCTATGGAAGAAAGATCAGATGTAGAAGGCTTAAGCACGGTACCTTTGTTACTGTAGAGAGAGAAAAAATTAGATGGCTAACTAAGGACGTCAGCTGAAAAATCCTTTTCCAAATTCCGCAGTCCACATGCAATTGTGTTCTAGGTATATTTATATGGACAAAAAGAAAAGCTGAGTCTTTTTTTACTAGCCATTTTAGACATTGTTTTTTAGTAAGTATTCTAACTGAATTGAAATTATCTTATTTCTAAACCTTTGCATTTCGCTAAAAATGTTTATTGGAAAAAAACCCCAAAGCAAAACAAATAGGTATGGATTGAAGAATATAGTAAATATATTGGCCAAATCTCCTGGCCAATTCTTTGGAAGGATTGTTGATAGATTACCAATTGAAACTGACAAAGAAATTACAATCGAGACACAACTTTCTGGAAGAATTTAAGATCTTTGCTTTAATTAGCCAAATCCCTGTATTTGTTGCTATTATGGAAGAATCAGTATTGCCTAACATTTAAACAACTATATATATTTGCTGGGAATTTATTCTGTGAAGAAGTATTATTTAATACAATTTATTGAAGAAATGAAACCTGTGCTGTGGTCTTCAGCATCTGTGGATAACACATTTATCTCTAAGTTGTCTCTCTTCCATAACCATTTATGCCATGAATTCTTATGAGACAAATATGCATCCAAGACAAAAATTCTAGAACTACCAAATATAAAAATCCTACCAATTGCTCAGAGAGGACTAAGCATGCTTAGCCAACTCAGAACAACATTTTGATAACAAAATTAAAGATGCTACAAAGGGGTAATAACTAAGCACTGAATCCATCCCACATTACAAGCCCCACTGGGAAATTCTTACTCCTCAGGAAATGTGGTTCCTTCTAATTTAGTGCTGATACACATGACTGCAGCATCTTTAAAAACATAAATTGGTCAGGTTGTGTAAGGCCAGATGGTGGCAGCAGGGCTAACCTCTTGTCTTCCTTCATTCATTTGGAGAAAAAAATATATTTCTGTCATTGGCTCAATTGAGTGAAATGGGTGCCACTGAAAGGAGTAATTGCCTGAGTCAACACCTTACATGTGGAAATGGCTTTTTATTGTAATTAATTCCCTTAACAGGTGCTCATGTACTGCCTGGAGGAAGTATCTTTGAAACTCATAAAAATCAAAGCCTATTAAACTGTTCTTTAATAATACATTGGAGGGAGAGTTTTCCGTCTTACACACAATTGCCCTTGAACTCAGAAGAGTGGCTGACTGCACTGTTGTAGTAGGGGAGTGCCTTTTGCAGTGTGTTTTTTTTACCCTTTATCATTTAATTTTAATTATGTTATTTGGTTACACTGTCTAATTGCTATAGTTACCTAACATTAAGAAACAACTTCACCTTAAGCACAGTCTTTTAGAAACGTTTTAAATATGCAAAAAAAAAAAAAAATAACAACCAAGTTTAAGTGTCATTGTAGAGCACAGCTACCAAAAGCGAAAATTCTTCATCTGCCTACCTCTCAAGCAGGGGTTGTCTAACCTTGGCAACTTGAAGACTTGTGGACTTTAACTCTCAGAATTCCCCACGCTGGCGGGGGAATTCTGGGAGTTGAAGTCCACAAGTCTTCAAGATTGGATACCTCTGCTCTAAAGCGACGTCCCATCAACTTGGCTAGTTTTTATTTTAAGGCCATTTTCCAGGATTCGTAAGACATTTGTCAAAGTCGCCTCGAGCCTCCGGAAGCGCGAGGCGCGCACGGGCCCGTCCTCTCGAGAAGCAGCGAGGGCAGAGTTACTGCCAGTCTGGAGCCTGGCTCCAGTTCCCTCCCCCAGGTGTGTCTCCAGCCGAGAAACCTCGGGCGTGTCACAGGAAACAGGCTCGCCTCCGAAAGGCGGAGCGTCCAGCGTGCCCCAAACGCCACTTTTATCCGGGGCTAGACCTCCAAGCCCCCTCCTTTTCCCTCCGCCCCCCCCATTTCTCCCAGCCCCGTGACGCGAATTTCTCACGTCGCTCGAGTATGCAAGCATAGCCATATAAGGCAGGCAGACTTTTTCACCTTTCCTCTGTCGCTCGCCGAGCTGTGGGGAGTTAGGCTGGAAAGAGCCAGCCTTACCTTAGAAGGCTATGGCTGTCTGGGCCTCTTTGCAGAGCCCCCAAGCTATGCCACCCCGCCATCGGCAACAATATAGGAATAGCAATCCTTAAACTCCTCCCGAGGTGGACAAGCAGCAATTTCCGGAACGCGGGGCAGCCCTGTTGGCTCAAAAGGAAGCGGGCAGGAGGGTTCAGGACAAGAAACAATGGGTGGAAACTAATCAAGGAGAGAAGCAACCTGGAATTGAGGAGAAACTTTCTAACACAGTGGTTCCCAACTTTCCTAATGCTGCGACCCTTTAATACAGTTCCTCATGTTGTGGTGACCCCCAACAATAAAATTATTCCTAAAACCAGGGTGGATAAAAATCAATGATTTTTTTAAAAAAATAAAAAAAATCAGATTTTTTTGATTTAAATCGGATTTTTTGGATTTTTATCAAATTTATTTTAATAAAAAACTTTTGGGGTAAAAATCTATCGTAAGATAGTTTTCTATTTAAGATACATAAATAATTTCGTTTATTTAGCATGTAATGGAGCTAGTTATGTAGCAGGAGGCTGTATATTCTGCAACACTGGGACTATCGGTGAGTCAACAGTGGGTCAAAGGAGTAGCAGAGATGACAGTTGCTCTTTAAAAATTATGATTTAAATCGAGTTGATTTAAATCAAGCCTTTTTACTAGTGCTTTAAATCATGATTTAAATTGTGATTTAAATCAACTCGATTTAAATCAAATCCACCCTGCCTAAAACCATTGAAAATATGTGTTTTCCGATGGTCTTAGGCGACCCCTGTGAAAGGGTCATTCAACCCCCAAAGGGGTCCCGACCCACAGGTTGAGAACCACTGTTCTAACAGGAAAGCCGTGGGTGCTTCATCACTGGAGGTTTTTAAGAAGAGACTCTACAGTCACTTGTCTGAAATGGTATAGGGTCTCCTGCTTGAGCAGGACCAGAAGACCTCCAAAGTCCCGTCCAGCTCTATTCTAATTCAGATTTCCTTGCTCTGAAAGCCAGCAGTTCTCCAAGGACAAGGCTTGGCGCATACGGAGACACTGAGGAGCAGAGATGGGTTTTGTAGGTGCTTTCCTGTCCAGACAAGGATTTTGCTGCATAATCAGCTTCCTTATTCATATGTGAGTGGAGATAAGTTAGGTTAAGATGCTTCCTCCTCCACCACTACTGTTTCTTCTCTGGAAACAAATCCGGTTTATGTCACATCAAATGTTTTCCCTGCTTCAAGAAAGGTGAACTTTGGGGACCCAGACTCTCCACCGTTCTCCTTCAAAATCTATAATACTGTACTGCAAGAAATATAACCATTTTAATTTCTAAAGCAACGGCCCTGCAACTTTTTAACGGCCTTAACAATTACTTGAACAGCTTGCTAAAAATGTTAAATTAGAGCCAGGCCAATGATTATCTAAAGGGCAAAGTCCAACAAGAATATTTTCCAACAAAAGTCTCACTGCTTTCAAGTTCATAGCAACCTTCCATTAAGTCCTACTTTTCCCCCAAGGACGTATTTTTTAACACCTTTCATCAGTCAGAATAGTTTCAAACTTTTAAGCAATTTGTCCATATATTCATGGATTAATGTACTTACTTAATGAAGTACTTCAAGAATAAACAGATGCTATCAGCACAACTCTTGGCTTTATTCTCAGTTAAAATTGGAACAGAGACAACTTTTATCATTTTTTTTACAGATTGGTTATAGCAGTGGTCTTATATGTGAGTGGACTTATTTATGCTTAGTTATTTCAATGGCAGGAACACAGTGACCTAGCAGTTAAGGCACAGGACTTTAACCAGAAGATTGACAGTTCAAAACCTGGTTCCAGTTCTTGCCCCATGTCCTGCCAGCCTAGCAGTTCTGAAGACATGCAAATACGAGTGGACAAATAGGTAACACTTCATTGGGAAGCGTTTCATGCACCTCGGCATGCCAGGGAGATGCTAGATATTTGAGCTGGTTTCAGAAAGAGCTGAGTAAATGAGAAATTTTTGCTGATGTATGCTGGATAATTGAGAAAGCTAAAAAAAATCTCTAAAAGAAGTCAGCATGTGCTTCACTGATTAGAGAAACACTTTCAATTGTGTCAACCCATGTCAAGCTGTAGAATGTACTTAAAAAAATAACTTCCAGAGCAACTCTTTATCTTTATGTGAAAGGTATACAGGTAATTCTCACTTAACAATGGTAACTTGGACTAGAATTATCACTGCTAATCAATGCGTTGTAAAATGTAATGCCATGTGACTGCATGGTTTAGCAACAGCATTCTGGCAATCCCTGGTTACCATTGTTAAATGAGGACCTCAAGTGACTGTGATTTCTGCTAGCTGTCTGCTGGTTTCCACAATGACTTTGCTTGTGGGAAGCCAGCATGCATTGTGACCATGGGGACACTGGCAGTTGGAAATCCAGGCCAGTTGCTGAGCACCTGGATTGCTATCATGATTGCAGGGGTACCACAACAGCCAGATCTCTGAGGACTGGTTGTAACTACCACTCATTCAGCCCTGTCACAAGTTTGAATGGTTGTTGAACAAGTGGTTGTTAATCAAGGACCACCTATACATATGTCAGGAAACTACAGACAGAAAATGGCAAATAGGACAGCCTCCAAGTTGGGAAAGGAGCAAGACAAGACTACGTTCTCCCCTTACTTTGTCAATTATATGTGGAATAAATATTGAAAAAAGCTGTGTTGGAAGATGATTGTTTTTTAAACTGGAAGAAGAAACATCAACTTGCACTATGCTGATGACACCAACTGCTGACAATGTAAGTGATCTGCAAGTTCTGCTAACAAAAATCAAAGTTCAGAGTGAAAAAATGGGACTAAGACTAAAGTAGACTGAACTAATAACGAATACAGCAACTAGCCTTACAACAACAAAAATACTGAAGTAATGTCACCAGTGTAATAGTGGCATCCCTTTTTAAAAGGGATTTTATTAAGTGGTTACAGTAATGTGATATACTGAATAAACTATCAGATAACATAGAAAATAACCCCACCAAAACTTCCACAGATATCCTGCACAGATTTTAGTAATGTGATCCTGAGAGCGTCTGAAATCTGTAAAAATGGGAGGGTGTCCCACTGCCCAGAGGGAATAAATTCACCATGTCTGAACTGTAGGAACCCATTAAAAGCTGGTAGAATGTATTAAAAAATAGCTTTGTGTATTTCAAATCCTCATTACAATCCTACAATGATGCATTTTCAGGAGATAAACCTATCTCTGGTTCCTTCAGCATTAAGAGATACTTTTCCTTCCCACTTTGTCCTAAAAACTATATTATTTTTAAGGTTTTTTATGCAACAACAGCAAGCAACAGTGTCATACTGATTAGCTGGCTTTCTCAGCCTTGGTGGTTTAATGACAGACTTCCTTTGATTGAGTTCAATTGTCACTTATTCTTTCATCTGCTTCCAAAATTACATTTCACCCACTCCCACAACAACTTTCTTTTTAAAGGGAAAAACAGTATAAAATTGCAAAACTGCTCTGGATATGGGTTACGATGTTCCAGGCTACTAACAATCCAGTCATTCAAGGTGGGCGATTGTGGAGTTCTGCAAACCAGTAAAAGTGGTTTTTCTCTGTTCTCATCCCTGGAAAGAAATAGATACTTCCCAGCCAATATATCTTTGAGGGCAGCGGAGAGACACTAATTATTCCAATTTCATAGCTAAATGCAGTTTAGAATCCATTATTTTGCTCTCTGCATTAGTGCAATCTTTTGCTTTCTTACTGTTCCTACAGGTAGCAGCTTAGAGAGGGCTATAAAAGCACTGTGAAGCGGTATATAAGTCTAAGTGCTATTGCTATTATTCATTTGACTTTATTGTAAAATGCCAGGAGTCCATTTGATTTGACAGCATGGAGATGTAATAAATGAATATTTTGATCATAAATATACTCAAGTTGTAGTTTTATAAAACTTAGGGATATTCCATTAAATCTAACGATTAATATTTCACTGCCCACATGTGTAGGATCTGCTTGCATATATAAAAAAGTGTCATTGCTCAATTACATTTGCTTAAATGCTCATAAGAACAGAATAGAAAAATGCATATGGCAGGACAGCATTCTTCTGAAAAGCTAACAGCTAAAAGTAAAAATTATTGTTAATTACCACTCTAACAGTTTATTAAGATTTCATCCAGCTAACTCTAACAAGATTATTATGCTGAGAGATTATTCCCTGCCAATGGAGCTTCATCTAAACTTGAAGGCCATAATGAATGAACATCTGTGTGGCCAGATTATTAATGAGGAAAATATCTTACAGCAGGGGTGTCAAACTTATGTTACAGCGGCGTCATGTGACGTATCGACTTTTTTCACCTTCGCTAAACTGGGCATGGGTGTGGCCAGCGCATGATGCATCCGGCCCGTGGGCCAGGAGTTTGACAGCCCTATCTAACAGCCTAAAAAACTTCAATTTTGCCCTCAGCTGTTTCAGCAATAGTACAGATCACATTTTCTTTTTCTCCCACATAAATTTCTTTCTCTTCTATATATAGTAGTTCTCAACTCTCAACCGTAATTAAGTCCAAAATTTCTATTGCTAAACAAGGCAGTTGTTAACTGAGTTCTGCCTTGTTTTGTGATTTTTTTTGCCACAGTTGTTAAGCAAATCACTGCACTTGTTAAGTGAATCATATGATCATTGAGTGAATCTGGTTTCCCACATTGACTTTGCTTATCTGAAGCCAGCTGGGAAGGTTACAAACGGTGATCACATGGCCCGGGACCAGTGGTGAAATGTAAAATTTGTTACTACCGGTTCTGTGGGTGTGGTTTGGTGGGGGGTAATATGATTGAGTGGGCGTGGCCATTTTTTTTTTTTTTACTTTTAAAATCATTTTTTCTACAACCTCTTCAGCTGAAGAGGTTGTAAAAAAATGCTTTTAAATCCTCTGATGATCCCAGCTGACTTGCCTGATCGGCAGAGGATTTTTTTCCTTTTAAAAATATTTTTTCTATAACCTGTTCGGCGAATAGGTTGTAGAAAAAATGCTTTTAAAAGCCTCTGATGATCCCAACTGAGCCACGTGATCATCAGAGCCTTTTTTTTACTTTTAAAAGCATTTTTTGGCCAAAGAGGTTGTAGAAAATATGCTTTTAAAAATAAAAAAAAAAGCCTCTGATGATTGCGCGGCTCAGCTGAGCAATGGGGGGGGCGGCAGGGATTTTTGCTACTGGTTCTCCAAACCACCCGCCTCCATCACTACCTGATCGAGCGATCTGGTCCAAACCGGGAGCATTTCACCCCTGCCCGGGACAGTGCAACCATCATAAATAGATGCTAACTGCCACACACACAAATTTTGATCATATGACCATGGGGATGCTGCAATTGTCAGAAGTGTAAAAATGGTCAAAAGTTACTTTTTTCAGTGCTGTTGTAATGTCAAACTGTCACTAAAATGGTTGTAAGTCAAGGACTACCTGTATGTATGTAGGTATACTATTGGTGATTTTATTTCATAAAACTCTGAAAAACTATTTTTTAATTATCAAGATCAATAAAACATTGCCATTTTAATTTATTTCTCAGATGCATACCTTACTTTTACCCAGGAACTTTGGTGGCTTACCCAAGAAACTGTGACATAGGTTAGGTCAAGGTCAATCCACAAGTTTCCTTAGCTGAGGGTAAAGTTGAATCTGTTGCTTCACAGACTACAGATGAACACTTACATCCCTATATTATTAAAATATTAGTTTCCTTAACTTTTAACTGGACAAAAAAATTTTTTGCACCAAAGTACTTCAAATGGGCTAACATACAGAACATATCCAAAATCTATGAGTCCCGTGGAATTGAAATTTGGCAATTGTTATATTTTATGACATAAACTTACCATAAAACAGTTTTTGGCATAACAAAAATATCATAAAACATTTCCTGTGGTAACATTTGATGCTACATAGTTCAACCTGGGCTATTTCAAGGCAGATGCATCTCTGAATGCATCCCAACTTTTCCACTGAAAACAGTGCATTAGAAGTTCTGTCATAGTTGAAGGCATTGGTAAGGAAATATCTCTGAAAGGATGACCAACGGGTCATAGGATGTCTAGTTACTATATAATATTGATTGCTATTAATATTTGTAGTACACTGAGAAAATATATATCCCCCTATATCAGTACACAGTACATTTGTGGGTGTGAGTACAGAATACCACCTAAAATGCAGAATATTTGTTCAAGACTTCTCACATTTCTGGAAACACCAACAGAAAATCATTCAGATGATGCTGGGGGAAGAGACAAAATGCAGAATAAAATTACAAATGTTGAGTTTATAAATACTGAGTTAGAAAAAATCCATGGAAGATTGATTGTGTACATGGTAATGGCTGCAAGATTATTATACTCATAAAGATTGGAGAGCACTGAAATGCCCACAATGGATAAATGTGAGAAATGGCAAAACTGACCTATTTGGTTAGGGAGAAAACAATAAGTGTTTTCTTAAAAAAAAAACTGGAAACCTTTTATGGACTTTTTACTAGAAGAAGAAAAAAGTGAAATTATGATTTACGGATTTAATGATTTTAAAAGATGAGAATTAAGGGGTTGAAGGAAGTTGGAATAGTTAAGACGGAGGGGAGATTATGGGTTTAATATCTGTTGAAAAGATGGTTGGAATCCTCTATTTCTTTAGTTGTTTTTCTCTTGTTTTCTATAGTTTCTTTACATTTCATATTTTTTCTTTCTTGTTTCTTTCTTCTCTTTTTTCTTTATTAGATTTGTTTTTTATGAAAAAAATCTTTAATAAACTATTAAAAAACTACAAAAATTCAGGAAAAAATCATGCAATTTAGCAGCATACTAATAAAGTCAATACTGCATATAAATAAACCACAATTAAAGCACTGTAAAGTATTGTATTTTAGTTTGAAAACTGAGCGGATATAATCAATGTGAGAAAGATGGAGGAAGACACAGGAGGAGTGGGTGTTATACATTATGCTTCCCTTTTGTATGCAACAGGAATGAGGAGAGGTCATAATTTGGGAACAAGACAATCACTGACTTACACTCTCTATAAATCTTCCTGCTTGTCAACTGGAGAGAAAGAAAATTAGCCTTGATGACCTTCTCATCTTTTGTGTGTGTTCACTGGACTTTAGGGCTAGCATTAAGTGAAGATGATCATGGTTCTTGACTTCAAACTATTTTGTAGACAACTGGGTTATGAAACCACAAAGATGTAGACGAGTGCCTTAATAATTGCAGTCTTCCTGATATCATTTAGATTGAATTAATTGACTTTGTACTTCACAGGGACATTCCTGCAAATTACCTAAACCCATAAAAAATGTGAACACCCTGTAATTTTCTAAATATGAGTTCTCCTATTAATCATTTTTAGGTTTTGACAGCTTTCCAAGTCAAATCATAGGATATGTATCCATGCTCTAAATCCCAACTCCTTATTTTCCTCAATTATCTCACCCAAACCAAAACAAAACCAGTGTACCTGCTTGCTTTAATCAAGTTACAGCTCTATGTAGGAGATCTCTGACCACTACTCCTTTTTTAGTTATTAAAATCCAATAGTAAAGTGAGCAATGCAGATTGTATGGATGCTGTTTCTCAAGTTGGGGTAAAGAAGTGGTATTGTGAGAAACAATGATATGGAGAGATAGAAACAAGGACACTTTAGCAACAACAGAACTGATTGGGGGTCACTTAAAAAGCTGGACAAACAAACTGAAAGATAGGTCCAAAGGAAATCCTTGTGGAATTTAGTTCTTAGATGATGTTATCAATTTGTTTAAAGTACTCATTTGAATGGGCCACAGATCCTTTAGTCAGCGTTAGTTATGGTAAATAATAAGAATGTCCAGCAGCCCCATTTGCACAATATACTTTACTGAGTCATATCTGCTCCCCTAGTCAGCCTAGCCACACAAACAACTGTCCCAGGAGAGTTAGCTAACCTTTATCTATTCCACGATTAGCATGAAGAGCATCTATATTTTCTCTATCCTCATTCTGCCTCCTGCCAACCATGATTGGGGAGGCAGGAATGGCAGAAAAAGTGAGAGTAGAAGTGGAATGATGTCGGTCATGACATTTTTTTAAAAAAAAAAATCATTCTAACATCCCTTGTGCTATTTGGTAGGATTGTAAGAATGTTGTGTGTTGCTGATGCATGACAATTAGTCTGTGGTATGGGAGAGGTGATGACTGAAATGTCCATGTCACATAAAGCCAGCCAACAGATGTCCAAGATCCAGATGTTGGAAATAAAGAACAAAGCAATCTTCAGGACTTGGTTGTAGCTGATTGGAGGTAGAAAATCTACACTCTGTCAAATGTTACTGGACTAATTTATCCACTTCAATCAGCCTGACCAGTAGCCAAGAATGAAAATGAAAGCTAAAACCTAACTTTTGGAGAGCAAGAGGTTCTCTGCCTCTGGGCCAGAGATTGAGTCTGATTCAACAAGGTGCTTGCTTTATCAATACTGACATGTCATCTTGATGTAAAACAATCAGGAACTCGTCACAAAATATTAGGTCATCTTTAGAAAAATTTGACTTCCTTTAAAGGAAGAAAAAGTATTTTGAAAATGTTGATACAATCTTTTTTTAAAAAAACTGTTTTGTTTTACAGCATGGTTGCACAATTTTCTCTGCCCTTGTAGTTGGGTTGCTCTTCAAAAGTGTATATGACCAAACAAGTAAACTAAAACTAAAATTAATTAAATACAGATGAAATTATTCTTTTTCCCTTCTGCATTTAACACTTTTCCCCTTCAGTCACATACAAAGTTACAACTCGGTCAATAACTTTTGGATTTGCTTAAGGAGTGGTTGGATTGCCCAATTTATAAGGTTTACTCTTTGGTGGAACACCACTTAAACATTTACTCTGCTCGTTTTTGCTACAGTACTTCAGTGCAAATGTCATCAAAGGCTCTAATCGGCTCTCCTCCCTTAATTCACGGGTTTCTTTATTTATATTTCTAGAACTCTCCTTAGAAATGGCAGAAGGAACCAGATTCAAATCTCTGTCTTTCAACCAAATGCACGCAGAAATAGGGCTGAATCCTTGAACCGAAGGAGAAGAACCTCGGGTTTTTTTTTTACTTGCATCTTGGACATTAAACTTTCGGGATGTCTTGAGCGTCGATCCTCTCTGCTTAGTGCAAGAGTAAGGAAGAGAGAAATAATCCCACCGCTTTCCTACAAATCCCTTGCGTTCGTCACCACGGATCTCACTCAAAAGCAGCCAGCCAGCCAGCCGACCTACAACTCCGAGGAACATAGACAGCCCAGAAGGAAAACTCGCCCTCCCTTCTCGCTGAACAGATGAAATACTTCAGATGTCACATGTCTTATAAGGGGAAGGCCACGGGGGGCGCGCTCTCAAAACAACCTATAGGAGCTGCCGCAAGTTGCGATTGACACTCGAGAGATGCAATGGGGGGTCCCGGTGGCCCTGGAAAGTGAACTTTGGGCAACTCTGTTTAGCCAATGAGGTCACTCAGGAGGCAGAGCCGAGTACTGTCTCCTGCTCCCCTCCCTCCTCAGGCTGTGCAAAGCTTAGATTGCGGTCTGGCTGAGGGATCTGCCTTCTTCGCTCTCGGTCTGTGCCGCTGCTGTGCCTGTGGGTAGCTGTGCCTCGGCAGGGAGCTTTCGAGCCCAGCAGCGCCGAAGAAGAAGAGGTGGGAAGGGCGGGAGAAGAAGCCGCGTCGGCGACAGCAGCTTCAGAAGCAAGCGCGAAGCCAGGACAGCAGCCACGCAGGGATGGATCACTATGACTCCCAGCAGACCAATGACTATATGCAGCCGGAGGAAGACTGGGACAGGGATCTCCTCTTGGATCCAGCCTGGGAGAAGCAGCAGAGAAAGGTAAATTAGCATTTGAATTTTATTTTATTTTTGCTTTCGGCCCGGGCGGGGCGGGGAAGACACCTTGCCAGAGGCTGCTGGAGAACTCTTTCCGAAGAGCGTGGTTTGGGAACCGAGCGAGCGAGCGAGCGCACATGCCTCCCGGCCGTCTCTTTCCCAATGCCCGCCTTTTCCCACGGAGCCTGTGGATTCGGCTGCTGGTTGTGCAGGTTGTTTGGAGGAAGCCCCGAACCTCCTGGCGTGGACCTGGCGTTGGAAATCCGCGTTTCCACCGCGTAGCTAGCGTTATTTTACCTCTCTCCCGTTTTCTAGTGGTGGGGAACGAGAAGCGGGTGGTGGCCACTTGGGGAAATATTTGTATCCCCGGGAGATCTGCTCTTCCCCACCCCTTACCTCCGAAGGTGAGGCCAGGCGTGGGAAAGAGCGCTAACGATAACGACCGATTCCCCCCCCCCCCCCCCCGTTTCTGCGGGCTGGAGAGAAAGGTAAATCCCAGAGCCTGGACTGAAGTTAGGAGGCTGACTCGCTACAATATAAGCGTTATTATTGACGTTATTTTGAGGAATAAAGCAAGGCTGTGCGATCGAGATTGGCTATTGCAAAACCTGCATCATCTTTTTTTTTTCCAAATTCAAAGAAAAAAAAAAGCCTTTTAAACATTCTTATTCCTAAAGGCAAAAAAAAAAAAAGCATGAGGCTTGCTGGAGAACGGAGCGGAGGTGACGTGCGAGGGGGAGGCGGAGTGCCGTGCGGGGAGATGTTGCTGAAATAATTCGATCTATCAGGAAATCGGAGTGGGGGTGGGTGGGGGGAAGGTCAGTGGAAGCCTTTGCCGGCCCGACGCCAGCGGTAGCTCTGAAGTTGCTTTCCTTTCTACTGAAGCAACAGATGTTTCCCTTGCTTAACGTCGGGAGACTTGACTGGCAGGCTCTGCTGGCCCCTCCGGCGTTTCGCAAGGCAACCGACAAAAGCCACTTTCCCGGAGGGGGCTGTTGGAAGAGGGAAGTGGCTGCCGTTCACGCTGCAGCTCTCCGGAGTCTTTTTGAGGCTGGGCTCTTTGCATACAGAAGCCAGGAAAAGGGCGCAACTAACGCTTGTCCTTGCCACAAAGTGTCATTGAAACGGCAATACTTTCCCCCCATCCCACCCCCTCCAATACATTGGGCGATTTAAAGAGATCAATGTAAAAAGCAGGCAGAAGGAGATAAAGAAAAAGTAGAGTTGGTTAGCGAGTCACTTCTCCCCCTCCTCCGCCTTCCTCCTTAAAACCCCTGGGAATACAGCTCTTCTCCCGGTCCCCCCTTAGGAATTTGATCTCTAAGGTCCCGCCTGGGTACATCCCTGTGAGCAAGGATGCCCAGGGCTGATGGATGGATGGGCCCCGGTTTGGCGAAGTGAGGTCGGAGGAGCACCCATGCTCGCCCTGCCCTAGAGATAGCCCTTCACCAGCGGGATCAGTTTTGAATGGTGCGGTTTAGGGCTGGGCTTGTGCAAAACTCATGTCCAAAAATGGTAACATTCGTCCCATTTTTAAATTTAAGGAGGCGGAGGAGGGAGGGAGGGAGGTTAGGAGGCTGCTTTCTTCTTTTTCCTCCCCCTCCCCCCCCATCCCCAATAACCAAAGACATCCTGTATTAGCTCACTCTGGAATCCTAAGCTCTTAAACACTTCCCTTTAGTCATTTGTCAGTGAAGTGCAATTAGAAGAGGGGGAGGGGGAGGGGGGAGAAATTTGACAAAGTTGCCTCCTAGCCATGTGGCACATCGAGGTCAGCCTTTTTCTGTCAGACTTGAGTTTTGTACCCCTTTTTGTAATATAAGAGAAGTTAGGTGGGGAGAGTGGGGGCGGCCTGGGAATGAAAGGAATACCTTATACCACTATTTTAAAAGAAAGCTTTCATTACAAGGAGCTCTGAATGGAGGTGGAAAAGTCCTGCTTGAAAAATATAGTAATTAAAGAATAGTCTGTTATTCCCCTTGTCTAATGATAAAAGGGAGGAGAGGTAATTTTAAATGATGTGTTTTCAGTGGAAGCCAAGATAAGTAAAAACTCTCCTCAGCTGGATCTGCCTCCTAGCTTGACAAAGCTCCACAGAGACAAATGAAAGCAGAGGAATAAATCCTAAGAACACAGTATTTATGATGAAAAAGGTTTGAAATGTAGGAGTTTAAAAGGACAACGAAGAGAAGATTGGAAATTTAATTTCTTATTCATGCGGCAAGAATGTTAAACTGCAGATCCAGACAGTTATCTAGCAATCATAAAGAGCTATTTTTGTGTGCCAATTAGTAAACTATAAGTAAAATGAGAAATTCTGTAGGTCATGTTCCCATAAGAAAAAGAATTTGTCTTTCATTTCACATATATAATTTTATTTTGTTTAATAGATAACAACACTTATCTTCCAAATGGAATTTTGAAAAAAACTCCCAGTATTTAATAATAAACTTTCAAAGATAATTTTAAAAATACTCTTTAAAAATATGAGATTGAAGATTAAAACAGTTTCTAAGGTGACAGAGCTTCATTCATCACTCTTAATGGGGAGATAAGCTTATATATTGAAAAATATTGCACAAATAACCAGAAGAGGTCTGTAGTCCTACATCTAAAAATAAATGCTTATCTTGTTCAGCAAAGATTTTGGGATTATTTTGGAAAACACATGATAGAAAGTTACTTAAATTTGTTTCTGTCTTTCTTTCCCTAACATTTGAGGTAGGTATTTCCCTAAATGTTTCAAATAATTTGCATACACTTCTAATGTCTAGAATTATACTATACAATACTATCAATAAAGGAGAATATTTGTATTTTAGGGTTGATATGAGGGGTTCTTGGTGCTCCCTGAGCTTGCTTGTTTTCTTACAGATGTTTCATTACCCTAACTAGGTAACATCATCAGTGCTAGTCTATCAGCACTAATAATGTTACCTAGTTTGGGTAATGTAAGGTCTGCAAGAAAATCAGCAAACTTGGATAACATTAAGGACCTCCTATGCTATGCTAATCTATATTAATCTATACTAATCTAAGATATACTTATACCATACTATATTGTTGGGGACAATTCTAATATCTGTAAACTGCTCGGAATGCTGTAAAGCACTTTGGGGCAGTATATAAGTCAAAGTGCTATTGCTGTTGCTATGCTGATATTCTCTGTAAATCTCACCCTCCTCTCAAAACTTCAGCCATACATTGGAAATCTCCTAACCATTTTTGTGGGGAGGGGAGAGGAGCAGCTCCTTATGGTCTCATACTGATGTTTGTATGGTGACTTTGAGATAGCAGCTGATTAACATAGAATAGAAATAGTGGAGAGAGATGTAAGAAGAGAGTGAACAGCCCAAGCTAGGTAGGTACTCAAGGAAGAAATGAGAGGAATGGTGCGACTGGGAAGGAGTCAAAGGAGATAAATGTTTGGGAGCAGAGTTGATTTTTGTGCATTTGAGCCCCTGCACTAATTTCAAAGGTCTAGGTATAGCAATAAGTGATTGTATTCATGTCCTAGGTGATCTTTATTTTTCTTTAGTAAAATATAGATTTTCTTTTATCTACTTTCAGCTAATATATCCTTTGGCTCTATTTGTACAATCCAGTCAGCCATTAACTCAATCAAACCTCCATATTGGTCATTCTAAGAGCATAAACTCATGCTAAAAGGAACACAGGTCACCCTTTACCCAATTTCTTCAGGACATATATAACATCCTTGCAAATCTTTCTGATGTGATTGGCCCCTTTCTAGTTGATCAGGCAGGTAGCAGAGTTGCAGAAAGAAAGGGAGGTGGGGGGGAAGCAGAAGGAAAAACTGGCTGTGTTCCAAGCCCAATTTACACTTTCAACATCATCTCAGTCTGGCTGCTGTTCTTGATGTCATGCTTGCTTCCAGCAACATCTGTTTCCTCAATCTCTACCAACATCAATTCTCTCCCTCAACACGGCCACTGAAGACAAGCTACAAGCATGGTAAAGCTTCTCAGCTCCCATCTGCTTTGGTCCTAACCCAAATCATCCCTTATTAGTCCCACCCCACAAGGAAAACAAGCTCTTGAAAGAGTCAGTCTCCAAATATATTTTGGAGCCAAGTACCAAGGGGGAAGACATAGTTACTTTGAAATATTGCAGACAAGTAGATTCCCACACACTCAGAAACCTCTTAAAAGCTTAGGTAAGAAAGCTTTTGATTACTAGAAAGGAAGTCAGCATTCCCAAACTTCAATCCCCATTGAGAGCAGAAGATATTTTTGGTGAGAGAAGGAAAGGGAACAAGAGAAACACATAAGTTGTCTATCATCCATGATGCCCAGGAAAATTTGATAGGCCTTGTAAAATACATGGGAGTAAATATCACACAAATACTTTTACAACATAGCATTGTTCACAGCATAGTTTATAGAGAGCTCATAGTATGTGGGCAAAGAGAACAGCGGTGGGTTTCAATTTTTTTTACTACCGGTTCTGTGGGTGTGGCTTGGTGGGCGTGGCATGGCTTGGTGGGCATGGCAGGGGAAGGACACTGTAAAATCTCCATTCCCTCCCCAATCCAGAGGAAGGTTACTGCAAAATTCCCATTTCCTCCCCATCAGCTTGGACTTGGGAGGCGGAGAATAGATGGGGCGGGGCCAGCCAGAATTTTTACTACCAGTTCTCCAGAACTGGTCAGAACCTGCTGAAACCCACCTCTGAAACAGAAGTACAATTTCTCATTTGGAATCATCACAGCAGGAAGAGTGTCTATAAGCAACTTGACAACAACTTGCACATGCACATGTGTGCATACATATAAGATGTGAATTAGTCATCCGATCAGTTTTAGGCATACTCAGTCAATCGCTGCCAGAATTTGAGCAGTGAATTGTATAATAGTACATCTGGATTTTCCAGCCCCTTTATAAACTCAACTCTTTTTCTTAAGATTAAGTAGGTCTATGTAGGCACAGCTCATAATGGGAGAACATAACCAAAGCACAACTCTGCTTAGCTTCATAACTAACCACCCTGATGGTCAACTGTATAATGTGAACATAGTCTTTGCATATTGAATGCCTTCAATTAGAAATTAGGACTATTCTAGTTTACTCCTTGGATCTGTATTGCACTATTTCTTTGAAAGCTCAAGGTGATGTACATAAGACCTCTCCTAATTTTATCCCAGCCACAGACTTGTGAGGTAGGTGAGATAGGCAGCGATTGGCCCAAAGTCACTTTGTGAATTCTTCTTGAGTAGAGAGATTTGAAACGTTGTGCTGTTCTGTATTGCTGTTCCCCATAAAATTAAGGCAGAATGAAACAAGATGATCTGTAGTATTGGTAGTCTTGAGCTTAGGACCACAATTGATCCTAATATTTCTATTGCTAAGCAAGGCAGTTCCTGAGTTGCGCCTCATTTTATTTTTTCGCCACAGTTGTTAAATGAATCACTGCAGTTGTTAAATGAGTCATGCGGATGTTAAGTGAATCTTATTTCCTCCATTGACTTTGCTTGTTGGAAGCCAGCTGGGAAGTTTACAAATGATGATAACATAATCCCAGGACAGTGCCGCTGTCATAAATACATGTCAGTTGCCAAGCACCCAAATTTTGATCAAGTGACCATGAAGATGCAGCAATGGTGATAAGTATGAAAAACGGTCATAAGTTACTTTTTTCAGTGCTGCTGTAACTTTGAATGGTCACTAAATGAATGGCTGTTAAATCAAGGACTATCAATATTACATTTTCAAGTGCATTTCTCATCTCAACCTTTATTTTTAAATGGCTTTATATGTTTCAGTAGATGATTCTAAAGGCAGCTAACAAAAGAGAAGAAAATTAATATTTTGCATTGTAATATAATGCAAATAGTATAATAAAAGCAGCAAAACCAAAGTATGTATTGAAGTAAATTATTGGTTAAAGTTCAGCAAGTAAATTCATACCTGGTACTGAATAGGTATGCATAGGAATAATAAGCATGAGCATCAGCAGAATATGGAAAGACTCCGACCTAACTTTGGTCACACCTGCCTTCTTTCTAAAGCATTTACAGTGAGATCTCCCTTACAGACTGAGCAGGATAAAATAAACACAAGGACTCTTTTTATTGTTATTATGCAGTTGTAAGTTATAACTGAAAATGTCACTCCTTCACATCTGAAGAAGATTATTTTATAGCAAGCAAACTTGTTGCCTCTCACTATACTGGGTGGAATCAATTAAGCCCTTCTGTTGATGAAACTGCATGGCTTGGCAGAATTAGGAATGAGCTTTGTCTTTTCCATACCACAGGTCTGCTTTACTCTGCATCTCCTTTACTCTACATATTGGGGATTCAGAAAGCCAAATGAGAAGATTAAAATGGTGGACACCTAACTTCACATGTTTCCGCTTGGATCATCTTTAGGGGCTGGTCTTTCTCTTTCAACCTAAGCTACCTGCATCACATAGTTGTAGAAGGGAGAACATGCATGGCAACTTGTGCTTCTGGATGAGACAGAAGATAGGCATGTACTAAGTGTTAATCAGTTTGAGGAGGAGAGGCAAGAACCCTGCCCCATGAATAGAGTCTGCCTTTCAGCATCACATTCAATTAACTATTTGTTCAGCACTTTTATCCCCAGAGATTTAATTTATCAGTATGTCCTGAGACATCCCATAGCTTTGCATTTCAACAGGTTGGGACATAATTTTGGAATCCTTGGTTTTTCAGCATGCAAACAATCCTACATTTATGGCTTCCCACCTATTATTGAGTTAATTGTTTGCTTCCTGTTCCCAGAATATGCAGACAGAAGGTAACCAAATTTTATTGTCTGTTGAAAGTCCTTTGCAGGACAAGTAGTGAAAATAATGAACTTTAGAGATGTAATTGTTTTTCTCTGAAAAACAATCCCTGCTCTCTCTCCCCCCCTCTCCCCCCCCCTCTCTATTCCCCCCATAGTTACATTGAAAATGGCTGCCTAGCATTATGTAGGATACTGGATATGGGGGATCTGTAACATTTTCAAGGAGTTGGTCAAGTTGAGTTCCTGGAAAAGTATTATTTTTTTTCACGTCAGCAATATTTGCATGAGGAACTATGTATATTAAATCTTTAAAAAGCTTCTCTTGTTAAGATTTAAGGGAAAGAAGAGGAAATGATAAGGCCTGGTTTTGACTTTTGTACAATCTTCTGTTTCTTACAGGAGGCTTGTTTTATGGGATTAATGTGCTTTCTTTTTAAATTCCAAAATATTTTGCATGTTTCTGAGCTGAGCTGCTTGATCTTATTAGGTTAAACAGCAAAGTTTCCTTCCCAGTGTGCTGGAATATTACAATTCTCATATTTCCCACAGGCAGATTGTGCTGGGCAGGAATTCTGAGAGTTGTTGTTCAACATATTAGACACTGCCACGATGCTAAAATACCCCTTGCAGGGTTTTAATAGGGTAATTGCTGTCTGTTGTGCTGTGAGGTTCGGAAGAAGATAAACTCATTTATGGTTTGGCTAAACATGGGTAATGTAATCCATACAACAAAAATAATTAGCCCTTTTCATTAAAATAATATATGCAACCTCCCAAGTTGTCCTCTACACCAGCTTGCATATTCTTGACTGTGGGTCCCTTGAGAAATCATTTGTTTGAAGTGGTTACATTAGTCTGAGCAGAAATAAATCCATTAGTTCAAAACTGTTAATGCTAATTCTGTGCTCCTGCAATCCTTATGGATCTGTTTATGCATAAATATTGTACCCACCAGTTTTTATATTAATCAATAATTTTAAAGAAAAACACTCCTACTCTCACAGGCCAGCTTAATTACAGGTAGTCCTTGACTTATGGCCACAATTGAGCCCAAACTTTATGCTGCTAAGTAAGACATTTGTTAAGTGAGTTTTGCCCCATTTTACGACTTTTCTTGCCATCTTTATTAACTGAATCACTGCAGTTGTTAAATTAGTCACACTGTTGTTAAGTAAATTTGGCTTCCCCATTGATTTTGCTTGTCAGAAGGTCGTAAAAGGGGATCACGTAACCATGAGACACTGCAGCCGTCATAAATATGAACCAGTTGCCAAGTGACTGAATTTTGATCACATGACCATGGGGATGCTGCAATGGTCATAAATGTGAAAAATGGTCATGTCACCTTTTTCAGTGCCATTGTAACTTTGAACCATCACTAAATGAACTGCTGTAAGCCGAGGACTACCTGTAATGTTTTTTTTTAAAGGAAGGAGTAGAAGGAATGCATACACGACACATACATTGTAAAGAGGAGGCAAAGAATATAGGGTTTTATAATTGATAGTTTCCTGCCTATTTGCCTTAAAAGAAGGATGTTGTATTTCACTTGTTCCTGCAGTTTGGAAAGTCAGATAGGAGAAGAGACTTCTACACCTCTGTGACCTTCCCATAAAACAGGGGTCTCCAACCTATATATGAGTGGGTGAAGGGAAACTTTTTCAAGGTTTCAAGTTTCTGTTATTACAAGCTATAACACCAGAGTTCCAATAGTCCTTTTAGAATGTTTCCTGACCTGGTCTATCTTGAAGGGTTGATATAAGTAGACGAAATAATTTACTTGGACAATGACATAGGTTAGTTAAAGCAGATATAGCGTAATTGTTCATTATAATATACCATCTATTATTGTTAATAATAGAACATCTAGTATGACCCAGTATGGTTTTGTAGCAAAATCAAGTGGCATTCTCTGTCATTAATTCTATAAATTTCTTCATTCAGATATTTCAGATATAAATCTAATTACTTGACAAATACCTTTAGTGTATGATTCAAATGATGTCTACTGGGATTTCTTATATCATTATATAACATGACTTTTTCTAATTGGATCACTTTATTAATCACTTTATTAATTGTTTGTAATGCCACAATTATCAGTCCCTTGGCAGTGTTGTATATTATGGTTTTCCTGTGCGCTGTTCCCACTATCCATGAATGGGTTAAATCCTTCAGCCTTTGGCAATAACTGAGTGAGAACTGAATTTCCCTTTCCTGCTACCATGCCACGCCCCCAATCCCATGATTCCCAGTCTTCACTCAGTTATTGGCAAACGCTATAGTGTTTTTCAGAGCTCTTGTATTTCTTTTCATTTTTTCCCTTTCTTGGGGTTCTCTAGGCTTTTGTTTATTTTTGATTAATTTTTTGCTACCGGGATTGCCGTTTTTGAAGCAAGCGGCAGCTACAGAGTGCGGAGGACCGCCCGTCAGCTGAGAGGCGGTCTTGAAGCCTCCAGCGCATCAGCGCTCGGCAGCTGTTTTTTCCTCCTGTGCTGTGCCAGCTTTTCACTCGGGGTGAGCCCAGCTCCTTTTACAGAGCAGCGGCGGCCAGCTGGACTCCGTGCCATCTCCCCCATTGCAGCGGCGTGCCAGATCGTTGGGGAGTAGCAGAGAGTGGGAGAGAACAAGGAGCGCCGATTTCAATCAGCGGAGTGGCAGTGAGGCAATCTGCCCCCCCTCGCAGCGCATCCGCGATTTGCTGTTTCGGGCTGAGTGCGGCAGGTGTAGGACCTTCAGGCCACCACTGTGAGACCACAGCTTCCCCAGCCATCAGAACAACGCGCCATGTGCGTCCACCATCTTGGTGGACCCTCGGGCTGCCATTTTGCTTTCAGCAGCGTGGCTGGCTCCTGCCCATTCCTCAGTCGGCGACCAGCTGTTTTCCGGATCCGGCAAGGGAATCAGATGTTTCCATGGCTGGGACATCGCGCTCACATCATCATGTGGCGGAAGCGACCTTCACACCAATGGCAGCAGGCCTCCGGGTGCCAGAGGGGCTTTTACTGGCAGCTCATCTGGACTTCCAGTCTATGTTTTCTTCTGCTTTATCATCCCTCCTGGCTGCAGGTTTGCAGCAGGCAGCACAGGTGCCTTTACAGTCGTCAGCGGCCCAGGGGACACATCAGCGACAGCAGCCCCAACCTCAGCCATCACAAGCACTTGCATCTTCATCAGACGACTCAGATCAAGCAGAGAAGGGACCCAAGGACATCGAGTTTTCAGAGGACGAGGGCTTGAGGCCCGATGCTCCACCATTCTCTGGTTTGTTCCGCCCGGCTTATTCAAGTCCCTCCTCCATAAGGCTCGCCTTACGACTAATTTGGGAGTACCTGGGGAGGTCACACCACCCACTCAGTCGATCGTGGGGCCCCACGACGCACTCTTCAAATCTTCTAAACCGGAAAAGGACCGTATTCCCTGTCCTCAACTGTTTTCGGACGTAATCCAGAATCCTTGGGGGCAGCTTGGATCCCTAACAACTCCAAGCAGTTTAAACAAGAAACTGTACTGTTCTGCCCCAGAACTGGAAGATATATTATCACTACCATTGGTAGACCAACCGGTAACGACCCTGTCATCCGCCTCGATGGTTTCCACAGATGCATTGGATAGCCTCAAAGCTGAGGACAAAAGGATGGAGTGGGCCTTTCGCAAGTCACCCCAGGCGATGGCCTGGGCGATTAGATCAGCAACAGCAACGTCCTTTTTCAACAGGGCATCCCTCATTTGGCTACAGCAGTTACAGGAAAAGCTTCCTCCTAAGGACGCCAGACTACATCAAGACATAAACAAGATCGTAGCGGCCACAGAATATGTTGCGGATGCGTCTCTAAATTCTGCGAAATTTGCCTCTAGGGCTCTTGCCTCAACCGACACGGCGAGAAAGCTGTTTTGGCTGCGTCCCTGGAAAGCCGACCTTAAGGTAAAATGGAAGCTGGCCGCAGCCCCGTATAAAGCACCAGACCTTTTCGGGGCGGCCTTAGATCCAGTCCTGATCGAGGACAAGGACAAGAGGAAGGTACTCCCGTCGGTTTACCGTTGCCAGGAGCGCAGGTATACACCTTATCCTCACCAGCAGCCCTTTCGTCCCATCTCGGGGTCTAGAGCACCCCCATCTCAGCGCTCCCATTTTCAGAGCTGTGATCGACAACAGGACAGATGCCAGTTTCAAGACCGCGGTCGGAACCAGCAGTCCAAGCGACCCTTTTGTGGGACTGGTTTCAAAACCACCAGGAGGGGGAAGTGATGCCAGAACCACAGGCCCCATCGGTGGGAGACTCCACCTTTTCCACCTGCAATGGGCCCAGTCAACATCGGACTTATGGGTAACCTTATGGCACAATCTCATCAGGTCTCTCCATCGAATTCTCAGGACTTCCCCCCCCCCCATCGTTTCTTGCACTGCCCGGTCCCGCACTCCAAGGAGATCAGCCTCCTGATGTCACAAGAGATTGTACATCTCCTGGAAATCAGGGCCATAGAACTGGTACCACCAGGTCAACAGGGGTCTGGTTTCTACTCAATCCTCTTCCTTGTACCCAAGAACTCCGGAGGTTGGAGGGGCATATTAAACCTAAAACAACTGAATCGGGCAGTCCAATACTGCAGCTTCAAAATGCACTCCCTCCTGGAGCTCAGGGTGATCAGACTGGCATTAATCCAGTTTCAAGCCGAGGTACAAGGCCAGCACGTATTGATCCTGATGGACAACATCTCGGCCAAGGCACATGTGAACAGAGAGGGGGGCACCAGATATCATGCACTGATGTTCGAGTCCAAGACCCTGTTCACTTAGGCGGAGAGACACCTACTCTCGATCAGGGCAGATCACATCTTGGGTTTGACCAACGTCAGGGCGGACTGGCTCAGTCGAGAACTGATAGATCCAACTCCACTCCCGCCTATTTCGGAAACTCTGCGCTTGGTTCGGGACTCCGGAGGTAGATCTGTTCATGACTCCAACCAATGCCCAGCTACCGCGCTTCATGTCTTGCTACCCAACACCACAGGCAGAGGACCACGATGCCCTACGATGCAGGTGGCCCAGCGGCCTGTTATACGCTTTTCCACCAATTCCACTCCTACCACGTTTCATTCGGAAGTTACTGGCCGAGAATGCCGACTTACTGCTAGTGGCTCCCAACTGGCCACGAAGAACGTGTTATGCCGACCTTGTAGCTCTATCCGTAAACCAACCATGGCTGATTCCATCACACCAGGTAGTATTACGCCAGGGGGCGGTCAGTCATCCAGAGCCGCAGTGGCTTCAATTGGCCGTCTGGCATTTGAGAGGGTCATCTTAAAAAAGGGCAGGTTGTCGGATGGGGTTGTCAGCACCATCCACGCGGCCAGACGACCTTCTACAGCTCGCATATATGAGATCTCATGGCAGGCATTCTGTCGCTGGTGCTCCCGAAATCATGTGGATCCTACGGCAGCGGAGGTTGAAGACATCCTCGAATTCCTACAGACTGGACTGGACAACGGACTGGCCCCCGCTATCCTGAGATGTCAGACAGCAGCCTTATTTACAGTCATATCGTGTGCACCTTACCAGTCACTGTCTCAGCACCCACTTATCAAGGGGTTTCTGCATGGGGCTACAAACCTACGCCCACCCACAGTACACCGTTATCCGTCATGGGATCTTCCGCTTGTGTTGCGAGCTTTGATGTCCCCTCCATTTGAATCTTTAGGATCAGTCACTTTCAAGTTCTTATCCTTTAAAGTAACATTTCTCCTGGCCATTACCTTAGCTAGGAGAGTCTCAGAACTGGCGGCTCCCTCTGTGCGAAAGGATCAGTGCATCTTCAGAGACACCACGGTAATCCTGTGCTTGGACCCATCCTTCATTCCCAAGGTGAATTCCTGGTTTCACTGGGCCCAGGAGCTCATCTTGCCAGATTTCTGCCCGTCTCCACACAACCACAGGGAGAAGCAATGGCACACTCTCGATGTTCGTTGCGCTCTTCACCATTATATTCGTAGAACTGTGTCTTTCCGCCGTTCGGAAGCACTCCTAATATCGTTCAACCCAGCCTCCATGGGCCTGAAGATTTCGGCTTCCACAGTTAGCAGATGGATTAAGGCCTGTATCGCCTTGGCGTATGACTTGAACTCTAGACCATTGACCGGCAGGATTCTACCACATTCTACCCGTAGTGCAGCCAATATGGCGGCCTGGGCAACACAGGCGTCAGCGGCTGATATTTGCAGAGCGGCGACTTGGTCATCGTTGTCATCGTTCTTTCGCCACTACAAAATTGATTCTTATCATTCAGCGGAAGCGTCCTTTGGCCACAGGTCCTCCAAAGGGTCCTGACTGAGGAGGACACCGGAGGCAGTCAGCTTCCCGCCCATGGGGTTTGAGCTTGGGTATATCCCATTCATGGATAGTGGGAGCAGGGCACAGGAAAATGGATGTTGTCTTACCTGAACGTCCTTTTTCTGGGTGCTGCGTATACTATCCATATCCTCCCCTGTTTGTTCTTTCTTGGCTTCCTGCCTGGTTATTATGCTTAGTTTTGACATTGGTTCTTAATAAAGTTATTGTTCTTTACCTGGTAATTGTGATTTGATACGCCTTCGTTTCAGATAGGAGATCATGGGATTGGGGGCGTGGCATGGTAGCAGGAAAGGGAAATTCAGCTCTCACTCAGTTATTGCCAAAGGCTGAAGGATTTAACCCATTCATGGATAGTGTACGCAGCGCCCAGAAAAGGGACGTTCAGGTAAGACAACGTCCATTTTAATATCTACCACAAAACATTAAAAATTACCACTAATCTTGAAAAACAATAAACCAATAAACTTTAAATGGCAGCAGTTCATACAACAGTTACATTTAAAGTGGTGCTTTCTCATTCAATGTTAAAATTCTCTGAAAAATCTCCATTTTAACTCATTTCTGGAAGGTCAACAAAGTTGGGGCTAATCTAATTTCCAAGGAGAGTCTATTCCATAACATTGGGGTAGTATGGAGAAATGTCTTCTCTTGACCTGCACCCCCTAATCTCACTTACCTTATTGTCGTTATTCATGCATTATCTTCAACCGGGGCTCCCTAGCTTTTTTGGACTGGTAGGTACTTTAGACATTTTGACATTGAAAGATGTTGGAAGTGTATTTATAAGATAGTAACTATGCCTGCACTGCCTACACCACTGTGCTAGCCAATTCAGATGGCTTTCTAACACCAGTTTATCTTCACTTTTTTTTAAGCATTTCCAAACAGTACTCAGCAAACACCACCCATCATTTTTCTTTTAATTGTTAAGAGTTAGTTAATTAAAAATCTGTAGAGGCCTGTATGAAATTCCTAGAACTAAAGAATGGAACTTGCAGCATGGCCTGTTTAATTTTATTTATGCTTGGAATGATACTTTACAAGATGGGTGGGGCAGGCAAATGCTGAGAGTGGCAGTATACTGGAGATCCAAAGCTAAACCATAATTCATGTTTGCTGGTCAAAAAGATTGCATTCACATATCACAGTAAGCCTGAAGCAACCAATCCATGAAGTGTATGTTAATGCCCAACCCAATTTTCCATTTGCAACATTCAGAGAACCCCTAAAGTGTATCGAATCAAATTCTGGGTTCTTAAAACAGTATTTGCAATTTGTGGGGATGAAATACTAGATGGGAAACTTTTGCTTTAGGAGATGAACAATTTAAGTCATTAATTTTTCCTTTAAAAACACAAATAAATTTAGCTACCTGCTTGGGTATGTTATTGGTCACATTTCTTATATCCCTTAAAGTCCAAAAAGAAAAAAATGCAATCTTCTACTGCATACAAACTTTACACCCTTGCACTGAGCCAAAACCGAGCAGAAATGTTGTTTGTATATAAAATCTAACTTGTATGGAGATGGAATGCATGACTCGAGCAAGTCTTGAGTCATTGTAACTTATGATACAATGCCTCAGGTAGTATACTATGGAGAAACTCTGAATATTACAACTGCCAAGCAAATAATTGCCATTTAATTTTTGTTTGCAGTCAGAACATTGTTTTGCTCAATTTGTGTAAACTTATGCTTGTGAGATGGGGGGCAGAGTGGAAAATGGATGGGATGAGGTCCTTCAAACAGCATCCAAATGCCTTTTACCCCTTGGAACAACTCCCCAGTGTGTAAATAGATCTATATTGCCAGTACACTTTTAAAATAACCTCTAACTGTTGACTCACTCAAGATGTTTTCATGAGCTCCCTTTCAACACATCTGCATCCTTGGTGTTCAGTACAAGTTACTCTCTATTTCCTCCCCTCTCTTTTTTTTCAGAGAAGTAGATAAACGGGTAAACAAATTGCTACAGAAACCATAAATCTTCACTAAGATACCATATGGTTCTTATTTAAAATATAAATGCCTGAGCAGCTTCCCAGCTGCTACCTTGCAAACAAGTCCTAAAAAGCCACAGCGGTTAAAGAATGGTGAGATGCCTCCTTTGGTATCCAGTCACTTCTGCAAATGCTGATAAACTGACTCTTTTCTCAGGGAGGTGTGAAACGATGTTCAAAAAGACAAGTGGTGGAAGTCAAGTGTGTTCATTTTGTAGTTTTTTATTTCTAGAACAAGCTGCTTGTTAAGTGATTGTTATGTATTTTAACCAGTTTCTTGCTTGCTGACACACTAGATAGTTTTTTTCATAAGTAGGAAGCATATTTCCAAACCATTCTCTGTATTCCCCATATATATTTTGCATTTTGTAATAATATCTCTTGGGAGGCAGAATCAATTTCTCTTCGATTGACAGTCTCTGCACATCCTGGTTGCTAAAGACATCATGAAATTGACTGAATGTGAAAATTAGTTTCAGTGATGGGGAGAGTGGGAGTTTTAGTTGGGTTCTATTTCTAAACAACTTCCCTCACTTGTCACGCACCACCTAGCAAGCTGCTCTTGAAATGTCCTGCTTCTGATTTTCTCAGAGGCACCTGAGACAGGTGTGGGATACACAGTAGTAGACAAGTTGGAGCCTGGAGCTTAGAGACAAGTTAGCACCTGGCTTAAGCAGCAACTAAACCCAGTTATCACTTCTTTATCATGTGATAAAATTCTTTACATTGCACCAGATATTTCTTTACAGAGCTTTCCCATCCTAGGTAGTAATAATTTCCCAATTTCCTTCCCCAATTCAGCTGCAGATATTGCCCAAAAAAAGCTACTTCCCACCCCCCAATCAGCCCCATTTTTCATATGCTGTTTCAGATTTTTCTTCATTGGTAGTATCTCAGTATAAAACACAATGTTCTGCAACAAAATTTACAAAATAATAGGAGGCAGTAGTAGATACTTTCAGAAGTGTCAACACCAAGCATTTTTGATGTATCAGCCTGCCTCCACTCTGCTCTTCATACTAATGCAATAAGTATGCTGGTGTGCTAACAGTATTCAGATTTAGTTGATACTGGCACTTGGAGAGTGAAAATTTATAATCTCTTTTGATGTACTGGCAGGTACTGTAATATGTAATATGACCCTTTTAAGGAGCAGCTAATATCTTGGACCAGCTTTCTTTTTCCAGTCCTAGTTTAAAATTTAGACAAAACTTCTAGCATTCCCTGTCTTATTGGCAAAAAGCCTTTTTGATTAGGAATTCTGATACTGTTGTCCAGATTGTTTGGAAAATGTCAGGAGAAGAAATCCATCGGGCTATGGTTTCTTTTTTACTTAATCTTGAACTTTCTCAGCATGGTGATGCTGTGAGTTGTGTGATTGGCATATACAGGCATTCCTCAACTTATGACCACAATTGTGCCCCAAATTTCTTTTGCTTAGCGAGACAGTTCTTAAGTGAGTTTTGCTCCATTTTATGACTTTTCTTGCCATAGAAAGTGAGTCACTTTGTTAAGTGAATCACTGAAGTTATTCAATTAGTAACATAGTTAAGTGAATCTGGCTTGCCCACTGACTTGGCTTGTCAGAAAGTTGAAAAAGGTGATTATATGACCCTGGAGCACTGAAATTGTAATAAATACATGTCAGTTGCCAAGCGCCTGTATTTTGATCACATGACCCTGGGAATACTGCAACAATTGTATGTGTGAATGATGGACATAAGTCCCGGTGGTCTTCCGAGTGCGCTTCAAGGTTTTGGTCATCACCTTCAGAGCGCTCCATGGCTTAGGACCTGGCTATTTACGGGACCGCCTGCTGCCACCAATAGCCTCCCACCGACCAGTACGCTCCCATAGAGAGGGGCTCCTCCGGGTGCCGTCGGCCAAACAATGTCGACTGGCGGCCCCCAGGGGGAGAGCCTTCTCTGTGGGGGCACCTACGATCTGGAACGAGCTCCCCCCGGAGATACGGAGGATTCCGGATCTGCGTACCTTCCGTCGCAGGTTTTAATTTATTGGGGTTTTAAAATGGTTCAGCCAAATTTATTTAATTAGTTTTATCTCTATTTTAAATTTTGTATCTATATGTTTTATTATATGGCTGTTCACCGCCCTGAGTCCTTCGGGAGTAGGGCGGTATACAAATTTAATAAAATGAAAATGAAATGAAATAAATCAATTTTTTCAGTGCCATTGTAACTTTGAATGCTCACTAAATGTATGGCTGTACATTGAGGACTACCTTTAGAGCCTCAAGGGGGTAGTAGATTGATCAGTGAAAATGGTATAGGAAATTGCATATGTTAGCTGAGATTTCATTTGTTTATATCTGTATGATGATCAGAAGGATGATTAGAATTCTGAATGAGGTTCTCTTCCCTGCCTCAAAAAGTTTGGCAGGCGTGTAGCAGCTATTGAAAATGAACTACAGGTAGCTCAACTTACAAGCACATTTGAGCCCAGAATTTATATTGCTAAGTGAGAAACTTGTTAAGTGAGTTTTGCCCCATTTTACGACTTTTGTTGCCACATTTGTTAAGTGAATCTGATTTTCCCATTGACTTTGCTTGTCAGAAGGTTGCAAAAAGTGTTCACATGACCCAGGGACACTGCAACCATCATAAATATGAACCAGCTGTCAAGCATCCAAATGTAAATCATGTGACCATGGGGATTCTGCAACAGTCATAAGTGTGAAAAACAGTCACTTTTTTCAGTGCCGTTGTAATTTTGAATGGTCACTAAATGGACTGTTGTAAGTCGAGGACTACCTGTATTGAAAAGGAACTACACAAGTTATTGACACAGGAATATAGATTTATATTAAAGGTAAAGCAAGATTCAACATTCATTGCTATTGCATATTCATTTGCAGTCCAGCACAGTATTTTGCCATAGCATTATCTGAAGGGCATTTTTGATACAATAAAACATTTTTGTGACTCTAATCTTAATCTTTATCCTTGCCTTTTCTTTTTTAAATCCAAATTAATGATTTTTGGGATATGCCCAAAATCCATATCCATGGATTTCTGTCTATTAAGTTACCTTGACATATTGTCCTAGTTTGTTCCATTTCATTTAGAGCAATTCATTCATGTTACCTGGAAAATTTGAATAGTTGCTTCCAATCACAATGGTAAATTTCCTGATAAGGAATTCAATGTGGTACAAGATAATCTAGAACTTAAACCCTGTTGTTACCTGAAAGTTTTTCATACAGGAGATCAATTTAAATGTGACATTTACTTCCCAGTTGCTAATTTGCATAAGCATTATTGTGGTGCAGTTCTTCTCAGTTGCTCCCTTGCTGAAAACATCTTTGCTTAGAGATATGCACTTGATAAATTGGTCCTGTCTTTGAGTCTCCCTAAGGTAAAGTGACACCATTTAGATAATGTGCATAAAATAGGAAGGAGGTTAATCTATTTCTGCAGAATAAATTAAACTATAAATTTACCCAACAAGCTAGATCCACAAAACATACTAAAACTTAACCACTAAATAAATTTACACCTTGTACAAATGGTGCTACTGCTAAATCTTTAGTTGATCAAGATAAGTGTGCGGTGTAAATAAGACCTCTTATCAACACAGCACATTGATGTAGGCAGTCCTCTGTTTTTATACCACAGATAGATGGGCTTTTTATTTGGTTAATGAGTGTCTCTTGGAGATGATCTTTTAGAAATTTTTAACTCACTGATTAAGAAATTAATGATTTCCCCTCTAAGCTCGAAGATACTGTTTTGTAATAAAATTCTGTGTAATGAACCACTAAAACTGCTTTCAGGGATTTAATCAAACCTGGAGAATCTGGTTTGATTCAAACAATCTGTAAATCTGAGGTACGCCACAGAACTTTGATATGAAAACGTGGGTTAGAAAGGATGAGGGGTTATATGAGCTGAGAAGTATTCAAGTATATTGGCTGGACTTCCTGGGAACTATAGTCCCAGCAAATCTGGAGGGCACTAGGTTGGAAAAGTCTGGGCTAAAATGGGAAGTTGTGAAAAGCGGGGAGGGAAATCCGAAATTTGGGTGTTGAAGCAACAAAAGTTTGCCAACTGAATGATGCTGAAACTGCAAATATGAAGACTGTTAGCAAAGAGAGGATACTGTATTCTTGTTTGTAGTTCCTTTTTTGTATATTTTAATTGAGCAAGGGGAAAGCTAATAAGCAAGGGGTAATAAGCCTTGCTTATTAGCCAATGATGTCACCAGAAAGTAACTAGAAAATATTCAACTAGGTTTTAAGACCCTGCAGCAGTTTATTTTGGGGGAACTAATTAGTTCTTTGATTATTTTTTAAGACCATACAAAAAGGTTTCATGTTTGAAAACTTCATGTAAGAAGTTTTCTGACAAATCACCTAGATCAGTGATGGCTAACCTTTTTGCCATTGTGTGCCAAAAGCAGGGAGAGCGGGGGCTGTCTCACGCATGCGTGCCCACACCCATAATTCAATGCCCCCCCACATTCCCCCCCCCACATGCACGTGCAACCCCCCCATGCTCCTCCCTCTTTTGCCACGCGACGGCAAAAAGGTTACCAGTAGGCCCGTTTTTTCGCCCTCCCTAGACTCCAGAGGCTTTCTTGGAGCCTGGGCAGCGTGAAAACAGCCTTCCCTACCCCCCTGGAGGCCCTCCGGAGGCTGGAAACAGCCCATTTCCTGACTTCCGGTGGGCCCAGAAGGCCCGAAAATTAGCTGGCCGGTGCACAGATGCACGCTGGAGCTGAGCTACAGGAACACTCACGTGCCCACAGATATGGTTCCGCATGCCATAGGTTTGCCATCACGGACCTAGATACTGCAACAATGAGATGTTACAGTTTTGCATTATATTTCTATAATATGCAGGAGACTTGACATAGATGGCACCCATTGCAATTTGGTATGTCATTAACACCTGGCAGCACCTTAGTCCGTCGTGGATGATTTCAAAGAAAGCTAAACAAGGTTTGACCTTGTTAACGTATAGATGGAAAACCCCAGGAATCCCCAGGTCTGTAAGGGAGTTAGGAAAGTTAAAAAAAATGCTGGGAGAAGCAATAATCAGTTCTGTATTTCTACCAAGAAAATATATGGATAGGTAGTAATTGGAAATCAAGGTCAAGTTTACTTTGGATGCAACAGTTGACAATGAAAGTTCTACATTCTAATTTTTTTTTTAATTTTAAAAACAAACTTTATTCAATATAAAAAGATAACAATTGTACAAAACATTCTTAACTCTAAAAAAATACAATTCTAAATTACATACATACTGAAACTAACAAACAGGATTATCTATCTATAATATTTAAGCATGTGAATATATATATACATTAACCTTAATTTCTTAATGACGGTGTATATTTGTTACCTTTAGTTTCTTACTATATTTGACTTTAGAAAAGTTCTACATTCTAATGCTTCTGTCATTGGGAGAATGTCGCCTTATTGGTTGTTTATTGATTATTCAGCATGACAATTGCTTCAGCTATGTTTTATGTATAGTTAACACAGGATTCTTGCTGAACGGATAAAGGAGGATAATTTCAAATCAGTTAAAAGTTGATTGGCTGGTTGTAGTTTAACATGGAAGTGAAGATTTACAGCTGCCAAAACAGAACATCTTTTTTTTTCTTTCTCTTCTCTTCTCCCCGCACCTCTTCTCTTGTTTTATTCATGTTCTGGTGCGGTCTCCACAGTTCAGCCCTTCTTAATCAAGGTCTTTAAGAGATGCTAGTGAGCCCTGAATAACCACCGATTACACGGTTTGGGAATGCTTGGAGTTGCATCCTGAGCTCATCTGGATAGCATCTACTCAATCTCCCTATCTCACCATCAATTCCCAGCAAGTTTTCCTTCTTTCTTAGCCTTTCCTCATTAGCTTTATTGTTAAAAAAACCCCAAAACTGTCCTGGCTGCTATATGTGATGGAAGATGGAACTGTTTCCTAGGGAATAAATTTATTAGGAGACTGCTGATTGCAGAGGGTATAGCCTTATACCGTACGCACAAAAAATGTCAGAAATGTACTTAATTGGCTATAAAGCAGGTTAACAGCACAGGAAACTGGCTATGTTTCTTCCTTTGCGCCTACTTGGATGCAGCCTATCATGAGGATGTGGCTGGGCTGTCTGTTTCCTGTTCTTCAACTGCTGAAGGGTGGCACAGAGCCAATCATACTCAAGCATGGTATGAAGCCAGCGCTGACATCACACTGCTGGCAAAGTTGAGGGTGACTCCTTCTCCTTTTCCTTCCCTTGCCGTTTTCTAGAAATAGGATTTCAACAACTGCGCTTCAGTACAGCAGTAAGAGAAAATTCTCAGTATTGCTGAAGTAAAGCCTTCCACAAATGTTACAGAATCAGGATTAATACCTAATATGCCCTGTTTGTTGGAGACCTTACTCAAATGATGTTAGTCTCCTACAGATACCCAAGGAAAACTTTTGCACACATGTTGGCTTTTATAGGAACCAAGATCCCGAGGAGCCAGGAGAGCTTTTGTCTTGCAGGTATCCTCTTTGAATGCCTGCCCATCTGCACAGGTGGATCATTCGAGTAATATTGGCATGTGGCGAATCTTCCTGATACAGCTGGTCCTCGACTTACAACCACAATTTGACCCCAAAATTTATGTCGCGAAGTGAAACATTTGTTAAGTGAATTTTGTCCCATTTTACGACCTTTCTTGCCACAGTTGTTCCGTGAATCACTGCAGTTGTTAAGTTAGTAACACAATTGTTAAGTGAATCTGGCTTGCCCATTGACTTTGCTTGTCAGAAGGTCACAAAAGGTGGTGACCCTGGGACACAGCAACCAACATAAACTTGAATCAGTTGCCAAGTGTCCAAATTTTGATCACATGACAGAGATTGTAAAAGTATGAAAAATGCCCATAAATCACTTTTTTCACTGCCATTGTAACTTCAAACAGTCACTAAATGAACTATTGTAAATTGAGGACTATCCTGGGCCTTCGGCTGATGCTGTGCAACGCCCAGTCCGTGGTAAATAAAGCCCCCCTCATTTGTGATCTTGTTCAGGAGGGGGGAGCGGACCTGGCGGGTATTACGGAGACCTGGTTGGGCCAGGAGGGGGGGGTCCCCCTCGTTGAGATGTGCCCACCTGGTTTCCGCGCATTCCATCAGCCGAGGACACAGGGGAGGGGCGGGGGGGGTGGCGGTTGTCATTAGAGAAGGTCTTGGTCCGAGGGAGGTCACTGTTCCTCAGATGGCTGGTTGTGAGTCCCTCCTTGTGAAGTGGGGTCATGGGGTGCAGATGGGTGTGCTGGTTACGTACCTGGCTCCCTGCCACTTGATGGCAGCCCTGCCTGAGCTGCTCAACGTTATAGCCGCGGTGGCGGTTGACACCCCCAGGCTTATGGTCATGGGGGATTTTAACCTGCCATCCGTCGGTGAGGCATCTGAGGTGGCTCGGGAGTTCATGGCTTCCATGACGGCCATGGACCTGACCCAGTTAGTTCATGGCCCTACTCACATGGGGGGAAACACGCTAGACCTGGTTTTTGTCTCTGGTCAGTGGTTGAGTGATCTTGAGATAGGGGATATAGTGATCGAGCCCTTGTCATGGTCAGATCACTCCCTCCTTTGCTTTGACCTTCAAACCGCCGCACCCTGCTGCAGGGAGGCGGAACCATTGAGGTGGTACTGCCCCAGGCGCCTGATGGATCCTGATAGGTTCCAGACGGAGCTTGGGCCATTTCCTGAGGCTCTGGCACACGGCTCGACTGAGGAGCTGGTGGCCGCCTGGGATAGGGCGGCCGCTGGAGCTTTGGATCAGGTCGTGCCTTTGCGGCCTCTGACCCGGCGTCGATCTCGCCTGGCTCCTTGGTTCACCGAGGAGCTGAGGGAGATGAAGCGCCGGAAAAGACGCCTGGAGAGTGGTTGGAGGGCCAGCCATTCTGAATCTGACCGAACACTGGTAAGGTCTCATATTAAGACCTACCTGGTGGCGATAAAAGTGGCAAAGTATAACTATTTTGCCACTCTTATTGCATCATCAGATAATCGCCCGGCCGCCCTGTTTAGGGTGACCCGCTCCCTGCTCCACTAGGAAGCACGGGAGGACCCCTTGGAGGGTAGAGCCGAGGATTTTGTACAGTATCTGTATGATAAAATCGCTCAGATTCGGGAACACCTGGACTCTGACTGGGTAGATTCAGCGGGGAGGACAGAGGCAAGTCTTGTGAGTATTATCTGGGAAGAGTTTGATTCTGTGATGCCCGAAGACGTGGACAGGATACTGGGCAGACTGAGCGCAGCCACATGTTTATTGGACCCGTGTCCCTCCTGGTTGGTACTGGCCTCTCGGGAGGTTACACGAGGCTGGCTCCAGGGGATTATAAATGCTTCCTTGAGTGAGGGTGTCTTCTCTGCCGCCTTGAAAGAGGCGGTGGTGAGGCCTCTTCTCAAGAAGCCTTCCCTGGACCCGGCAGTGTTGGCAAATTATCGTCCAGTCTCCAACCTTCGCTGCGTTGCGAAGGTTGTTGAGAGTGTGGTAGCGCGACAGCTCCCCCAGTACCTGGATGAATCGTCGTATCTGGATCCGTTCCAGTCGGGCTTCAGGCCTGGGTACAGCACGGAAACGGCATTGGTCGCGTTGGTTGATGATCTCTGGAGGGCTCGGGACAGGGGTTGCTCCTCTGTCCTGGTCCTATTAGACCTCTCAGCGGCTTTTGATACCATCGACCATGGTACCATGCTGCACCGGCTAGAGGAGTTGGGGGTGGGGGGCACTGTTCTACGGTGGTTCTCCTCCTTTCTCTCTGACCAGTCGCAGTCTGTGTTGACAGGGGGGCAGAGGTCGACCCCGAGGCCCCTTGTATGTGGGGTGCCACAGGGGTCGGTCCTCTCGCCCCTTCTGTTCAACATTTATGTGAAGCCGCTGGGTGAGATCATCCGTGGTTTCGGGGTGAAGTACCACCAGTACGCTGATGATACTCAGCTGTACATCTCCACCCCGGACCACCCCAGTGATGCCCTTGAAGTGATGTCCCGGTGCCTGGAGGCCGTGCGGATCTGGATGGGGAGAAACAGACTCAGGCTCAACCCATCCAAGACCGAGTGGCTGTGGTTTCCGACATCCCGATATAGTCAGTTAGTGCCATCACTGACTATTGGGGGCGAGTCATTGGCCCCCACGGAGAGGGTTCGCAACTTGGGTGTCCTCCTGGACTCACGGCTGTCTTTAGAAGAGCACATGACGGCCGTGGCCAGGGGGACTTTTTATCAGGTCCGCCTGATTCGCCAGTTGCGTCCCTTTCTGGATCGGGACTCGTTAAACACGGTCACTCATGCTCTCGTTACTTCCCGCTTGGACTACTGCAATGCTCTCTACATGGGGCTCCCCTTGAGGAGCACCCGGAGGCTCCAGCTGGTCCAGAATGCGGCCGCGCGGGTGGTTATGGGAGCGACGTGGCGCTCCCATGTGACCCCCCTCCTGCACGAGCTGCACTGGCTCCCGGTGGTCTTCCAGGTGCGCTTCAAGGTTTTGGTTACCACCTTTAGAGCGCTCCATGGCCGGGGTATCTACGAGACCGCCTTCTGCTACCAACAGCCTCTCACCGACCAGTACGCTCCCATAGAGAGGGGCTCCTCAGGGTGCCGTCGGCCAAACACTGTCGACTGGCGGCCCCCAGGGGGAGAGCCTTCTCTGTGGGGGCACCTACCATCTGGAACGAGCTCCCCCCAGAGATACGGAGGATCCCGGACCTGCGCACGTTTTGCCGTGCTCTCAAAACTTTTCTATTTCAGCAAGCTGGCCTGGCCTAACTCCCCTCTTTTAAATTTTTTAATTTTTTAATTCGTGATTTTATAAATTGGGTGTTTTAATCTGTGTTTCGGCCAAAATATTTAATAATTTTAAGGGATTTTTAATATTTGTATTATCTGTATTTTATCTTGGCTGTTCACCGCCCTGAGTCCTTCGGGAGTAGGGCGGTATAGAAATTTGATTAATAAATAAATAATAATAAATAATATTTATACTACCTTAACAAAGCATATACTTATTATATTGCAATGTAGATAATTATAGCTTTTTATTGTATATAATGTTTAAAATGTTTCAATATAAAGCTATCTACTATGACATCTAAATTTGGGCAGTTTAGACATTATTGACTTTACTTGAAAGTTCTTGCATATTATAAGCAAACTTTCTCCTAAGAGTCTTACTTATTTTTATATGACCCTCTAATATTGACTGCTGTCTAGGAAAGACTAGCATCTGCCTGAGTACAATATAGCTACCAAACTGGTACCAGACTGACAACTTGGGGTTCTAACCTAGACAGCAACAAAGTCCACAAATGTTGAGCAGCTGCTTCCGTGCAGGGATTTATCCTCACATTGCCTCTCATGAATTTGAGAGTGCTGCTGTGGTTTTCCCATCTCTTTGAAAAAGATTTCAAAACTACTCCAAAATCAAGATAGTTGTCATAGCAGCGTGATCAGAACACGGCCTCGCTTTTTTGACCGTTTCCAGCAAACACCACTGAAAAGGCAAACAAGGAAGATTAAGCCAGGAATCCATACTTACACAAGCCAAACTATCATTTTAATATTTCTTGAAAGTATTATTTGAAAAAGGGGAGAAAATCATAATTGCATACAAATGCGGAAACTGCTGTGCCTTTCTGAAAAGTTGCAGCGTTGATGTTTGAATGGTTGTATTAAAGCTGTCAGTCTTGGATGTCGGACTGCATTTCACTGCACAATTTAATGTGTACGCTCTTTTAATGTGTACTTTTTGCCCACTAAAAACTATGAAAATTTACACATACATATATAAAAAGTGCTTTTTTCCCCTTTTCCATTCAGTTGGAGTCTGCCTGGACAAGTCCCTGCAGTTTGCTTGGCAAAGTTTTTCCGGAGAGGTTTGCCATTGTCTGCTTCCTAGGGCTAAGAGAAAGTGATTAGCTCAAGGTTACCCAGCTGGCTTTGTGCCTTAGGCAGATCTAAAATTCATAGTCTCCCAATTTCTAGCCTAATGCCTTAACCACGACATCAAACTGGATCTCTGTAAAGTGCTTATCCCCTTTCAAAATATGGGAAATTAATTTACAGCTTGCTGTATAAATTGGGAGCACATTTCCCTGTTTCTCACAGAGTTAGAGGAGAGAAAACTTACTCAACATGTGATGAGTAATCATATTATCAACATTGCATTAACTTAATTTTAATTAAATATGAAAATTAAATCAAAATTTAGTTTTGCTTTAAGCAGTCACTTCTGCTCTCTACCCTACTTATCTTTTAAGTGCCATTTCCAATACACCATTCAAAGTGTAGCACAGCCCTTGGCACAAGCTAATTCTACACTCTGCCTTAGTTTGTGAAACACTCTCATGATCTATGGCCAATAGTAGCACCATATCCACTTTACAGTTTGGCAAAAGATAGAAGTGGTTTATTGCTGGGTTAGCTCACATTCAGTATTTAATCCAGGTTAAGATTAATATTCCCCTAAGAACCAGTCTGATGTAGTGATTAAGACCTCAGGCTAGAAACCAGGAGACTGTGAGTTCTAGTCCTGCCCTGGGCACAAAGCCAGCTGATGACCTTGGGCCAGTCACTTTCTCTCAGCCCTAAAAAACAGGCAATGGCATACTGTTTCTGAGAAACCATGCCAAGAAAACTGCAGGGATTTATCCAGGCAGTTGCCAGGAGTCAACAGTGATCCAAAGGCACCAAAGAACCTCACTATTCTACGTTGCCATCATTGTATACAACCATCGATTAGACAGTGCTTTCAAACAAGTATTTTCAAAACTGACACTTCACAAGCTAATTACCAATATAGATGGTGTTCAGTGGAATCCAGAATAAGACATTTGGGCAGCTACATTTAATTTGGCTAGAAACCATTGCAATGTTTTGCCCGAGAGTGACAATTATGACTATCACTTCTGCACATTATAGAATTATATTCTTGATAACCTGATATTAGTAAAATTTTCATTTATCTTGGTAATCAAAAGATATTCTGAAGTCATACAAATGCTGAAACCAACTTTGAGTTGTTGAACTTTTAAAAAGAAGATAAGAATGTTTATTTTCCTAGGTGTTGTTATTGGATTATGCTCTATACAAATATGTATTTCCATTAATTAGATATACAGTATATTATCAATCCACCACCGCCCAGTTTTGCTCTAGAGAATTTGGGCATGCTATGGCACAAGTGAGATGGTTGTGGAGAAGGCAGGCTAAGAGTGCAAAAAGATCAGAATTGAAATGCTGGTTTGTTGTGCTACCAAAACTATGTCATATTTCAAACTGTATGTTTTGTGAAGTACATTATTGGTTCATATAAGTGTTGGCCTGTGGCCTGAGTAAAAAAGCAGTAATTGAGTTGTTTCAAAATGAGATTGGTAGCAAATAAATCTAACAAACAAACATAAAATTAAAGGCAATGAAAAAATCTTTCTCCTATAGAGTCCATTTTTTCTTCCTGTCTTTTAGGAATCAAATATTATTTAAACTTCCTTGGGAACCAAACAAACATTTCCCTCAATGTAATTTGGCTAAAGCAGAAAAGCATGCAAATTAGTTCATTTTGCATACTCGTAGTTTACACATTTGGTTGCTACATTTTAAAGGTATATTTTATGCAGAAACTAGACTTAGAGAGATACTGTGATGCTTGGAGATATAGAAGGACATGGTTGAGAAAAGAGAGTATTGCAGACATGAAAGACTAAGATTGGCCCCTTTGACAACACTACACTAACATATTTCAGATTATCTGAAATTCCAGGTTTTGGTCCAGAAGTTAAACTCTGTCTCATATGTTCCAATTAATGGAAAGTGACAGATCTCTTTGCCAAGAATTAAAACCTGCGTGGGAAGGGCAGATTAATAATGAAGCAAATCAGATTTGATCAAGACAGTCTGGTTGAATCAGTCAGGTCACTGAAGTCAGTTCCAGCCTAGCTCAGGTCAATCAGATTAAAGTCACATCTTAGTAAAAATGCACAGATCAAGACAAGCTAAGTCGCTATTTTGGCTTTGAATGTCATGTGAGCAGCTAATCAGAACTGTAAGGTGTTCCAAGAGTGTCCAGTTATCTCAACTGGAAAAAGATGTAAGCTTGGTTCACAGATACCCTGAAACCTGGACAGCTTTGCACGTTGAGCTAAAGTCAAAAGCATACATTATGGATTAGTGTTATGCGGAGATTATAATCTCCATATAAAGAACAAAAAAAATAAATTGAAGTATTAAAAGATTGGCCAGAGTTTGGTTTTCCAGTGGGTTTATCTGTGGTGGATGCCATTCTTAAAGGGTCTAAGGATCTTCAGGCAGTCTCAGTCTGTATGGCTGAAGAATAGAAGAAAATTGTGTAACGTAAGTGACTCTTTTTGTATTGTTTTCTATACTACAGCATCACAAATTAATTGGTTTTCTGGAATGCATTTGTGGAGTGATGTTTTATGCTTACCATAACTTATACAACCTTATCCCCTGGTCCCACATAAAACCCTTTAAAATGTTGCATGATTCTTCCATCAGTAATGTGATGTGCTTGGATCCTCTGTGTTCTTGTCCAATGTTCTGTCATACTTTTTCTCTAATGCTTTGAGAAGCTGACTTCTAAAACTTTTGCATTCATGAATAGAAGCAGCCATGGAAGGAAATACTGGATGTTATAGTAAATGAACAATGAACTGTTACCGCCAGTTTCTGCTTTTTGTATGGTATCCTAATAGGGTAATTATTGGAAAAATAAAGAAAATACACTTGTCCCTCTCATTGGTGACCAATACTTGTTATCTATACTACTTATACATTTTCTCATAAAGATTAAGAGAAGGTAACTTAAGTGCATTTATGAACAATTTCTTATAGGGCATACTGCACTTCTTCATCTAGAATTATGTGTACTATGCAGAATCCAAGACATGTTGTACACAAACATACTTAAATATATAATGGAAGAATTGCAGCTAGAACAAATGGGGATTCTGAAGTCTCTGAACTTTAGAATTATTTATGTAAATATTTTTCCAGTCGCCTTGCCAATTAGTTTCATCAAACCAGCTTGTTCAATAATCAACATAGTACAGTTCTGTGTGGCATAAAGTATAAGCATCAAAATAGCAGCCCACTTTTAAAGAGAAAAAAATGAAAATGTTGTAAAAAACAGAATTGTAGCCTTTATGGTATATGAATATTTGTAGGGTCTTCTGTAGTTGTATTTTTGGTTTACAATGCAATCTATGCATTTCTAGTTTTAGCTTAACTTTAAAAGTCACTGCATTTAGGATGGCAGTCTTACAGAAAAGAAAAAAATCATCTTTACCCTGAATGATCTTAACTCTATAAAAAACAAGTTTGAAGGAATAAAGACATTTTTGCTTTTAATTCCACCCTAGCTTTTTTAGGCAAGCTGTTGAAAAACTGCTTACAGTAAGAAAGTTAAAAATAATACTATAATAGGATGAGCAACCAAAAAAGCATTAGCTAAAATTGGATATAGCTGCTGGCAATATATTAAATGAAAAGCTTACAGATAATTGTCTATAGGCCTCTTTAAGAGCCCCCATGCAAATGGCTAAGCAGTCCTGAGAATGGCAAATATGAACCAGACCCTTTTCTCCCAGCATTCTTGCATAAAGTGGAGCAGCTAGAGGGGCTAATAAACCAATTATAAAGCCAGGGCAAGTTCATATAAGATTAGTAGATCCTTAGAGAAGCTGGTTCATTATTTAGAAAATTGGAATGTAGTGAAGCTGTTGCTAAACTATCTTTCCACCACAAGCACATTCAAATGGCTGCATAAAGACTAACAAAATAAAATAGTCTATTCTCATAACAGAGCCGGTTTGGTGTAGTGCTTTAAAACAGTAGTCTAGACCCTGGTAGGCTGGTGAACTCTAGTGTTGCCTTAGATACAAAGCCAGCTGTGTGACCTTGGGTGGTTCCAGCACTAGGAAGAAGACAATGGCATGCCACTTCAGAGAAAAATCTTGCCAAGTAAACTGCAAGGACTTGTCCAGGCACTTCCAGGAGTCGAAAACTGACCTAGAGACACATAGACACAGGGGGAAAAAATCTCACAGCAGCCTACCTGCCTGTAAGTAAGCAAAATGAGTATTTTTTACTTTAATACCCTGTTTCTCCCAAAATAAGACATCCCCTGATAATAAGCTCAATCGGCTTTTGAGTGCATGGCAATAAGGCCAAGCGCTTATTTCAGGGTTCAAAAAAATATAAGACAGGGTCTTATTTTGGGGGAAACACGGTAATTATCCTAATTTACTTAGGTCATTAGTGGTTGTATTTTATATCTAAAATATATTGTTAATACAGATCTTAAAATAGGTTTGACTTCTTCCATCTGTGTGACCTTGGGCAGTTCCTTTTAAGTTTGTCCTTAATGTTTGGGTATTTCCAAGAACTCACAGAATTAAATTTAGGATTAAGTCAAGTATACTTAATGTTATTTACTCTTACAAAGAAAGCTAGGGATCTTATTGGGATAATTTGAAGAGAGCATTGAAAAAAATCTTTCTCTTGCACAGAGAAAGCAACTTGAACTGGAAAACCTTTCATGCTAAAATTGCCCAATATAGTTATTTATATTACAAAGGAAGCTTCCATTGGTGCTAAATATCATCATTAAAATATCATTATCACCATCATCATCATTTTAGTCATTGTCTATCCACTGCAGAATGAAGGCCTCTTTTGCATCTTTCCAACAAATATGGTCCTGAGCTTTCTTTTGCCAATTGGGCTCCCAATATTTGCTGATGTCATCAATCCATCTTGTTTTAAGTCTCTTTCGTGGATGCTTTTTATCAAGTGGGATCCATTTTATGACTGCCTTCAGTTCTTCTTGCTATGTGACTAGCCCATTTCCATTTCAATTCTTTTCCCACTTGATGATATCATATACTGTATTAGATGCACCGGAGTATAAGATGCACCAAGATTTCGAAGAGGTAAACAAGAAAAAAAATAGTTTTTGCCCTCCCCGGTCCCCAGGAGCACTCTGCAGGCCTCCCAAACCCTCTGTGCATCCTGTTTTTGCGAAAAATGGGCCTCTTTTTCACAAAAACAGGGCCTGCAGATGGTTTGGGAGGCCTGCAGAGTGTTCCTGGGGGCTGGGGAAGGCAAAAACATGACTCATGTTGGGTTTGGAAGGGCAAAAATGTGGCTTGCAGAGGTTTGGGAGGCCTGCAGAGGTTTGGGAGGCCTGCAGATTGCTCCTGGGGGCTGGGGAGGGCAAAAACACCCCCATTTTTGCAAAAAATAGGCCCGTTTTTGGCCTCCGAAACCCCCCACACATCACATTTTTGCCCTCCCCAGCCCCCAGGAACACTCTGCAGGCCTCCCAAACCCTCTGCGCATCCCGTTTTTGTATCGGTTGTGAAGTTAGTGTCAATCTTTCACCAGCATATGTTAGAGCAGGTAGCACACACTGATCAAAGATTTTTCTTTTCAGGCATACAGTATATATGCCTTAATTTACTTGGGTGAACTAACATTAAGTCCATAGGAAAGGAAAACTGCAATTATTTTAGGTTCCTTTTAGGAACAGTCTTCAGTGTCTAAGAGTCAGTTGGAGCTGAGCGGCACCGAAATTGAATTTAATAATAATCAAAATAATTAATTTCAAGTGAATATGTTAAGCAAGAAATGAAAAATCCTCTCAGATGAGGGCCTTAAAGTTGGGCAGGTGACATACGCTTTAATTTGCAAATAGCATCAAGGCCCTGATGTAGGTTGGCAAGAGGATATTACAGTCCTTGTACACAGACTTAATTTTCTTCTTTAGAGGTATACTGTGAACAGGAGTTGGCCAACATATTCCAGCTCCTTCTGTTGCCTGCAAGTGCTCTGCCAGTATAGAGTTAACTGCGATTTAACAAAGCTGGAATCTCTTTTCTTTCACCAATTCTTAAAAGAATAGTGATTTAAATCTTTAAGACTGCTGTTCAACTCTGGTGTCTGAAACAGTAGATGGTTTTCAGGTTCTAATGCTGGTTAATCCATAAAGTCAGCCAATCATCAGCTTCTTGCTTCCATCTGTTTATGGGGTACTGCCAATGTGGGTGGAACATGAATTTCCTTATGTTTTATTTAGAATGTCTCCTTATTCTGGACTAATTTAGTTTATGAAGATACCTTATTGGAAACATGTATCTAAAAATGAAGCTAGAAATGTATTTTCATACCTATCTGCTAAGGTATTTCATTTTCAGCCTAAAGAAAGTTATTCATTCAGTCATTGGTGACCTTCCACGAGAGACAACTATCTCTATAATGTGGCTTACTGGTGTCTGTGATGCACCAAATATATATATAATTTCTGGAATTTGTATCAATAATTGAAGATTATGATCACTTCAGAGATTATGAAATCATAGAAGATTTCTCTGTTTTCACTAATAAAATATCATAAATATTTGCATTAGTTATGCTGATAAGAGGGGGCCACAATTCTCTTTCTTGTAGCAATGTTTCCAAATCTCAGAGAATTTAAAAACAATTGCCAACACTTTGCAGAACATAACTTCAACAGAACGTGGAGAGTGGATGTCTTCTGGCATCACAAGACGTTTTCTCTTTCCTAGATTTTCCCACAACATCCAAAATATGCTTCTGAACCAATTTTAAGGGCATCTGGGAAGGGGGAAAGAAGATGCCCATTTCTCAAACTACTCATAGGAGCACTTCTGTCAGTAGAGGATTAGATTCCATTCAGCTTCTGTTTTCTGCCTGGCTTGGGAAAAAAAATCAAATCCCAGCTTCACTCAGAAAATATTACCTTAGCTTGGATTTCATCACGTAGCTTTTCCAAGGATTCCCTTCATTCTTGGTCAATTGATTTCACATTTTGCCACTGATTCTTTGCATTTCAGAAAGTAAAAAAGAAGTACAGGGGGAAGAGCTGCTTATGAATTAGCCTAGATGATTTAAAATTCTTTGCACAAAAGAACACAATTGTTGGATATGTGTCAGAAGACATTGAAGGAGTCATAAATAAGATCCTTTTTAAAACCATTTGTCTTTGGTTTTCTTGCAGTCCATAAACTAGAGTTGTAAGTGGTTGTAAATCCCATAATTTGCAGTTCTCAAAAACTCTGCAGTTGTTTAGAATTCAGACCCAAAAGATTCCCCCAGGCATAGGTGGAAGCAACAGGAATCAATAACTGAATCTGAGATTTGATGAGAAAAATGATATGTACAGATTATGTGACTTATTAAAAGCGTATTTGCAAACTGCACTTTTAAAGAAGAGATGAATATTTTAATAATTTTTAATGATTAACCGTGCCTGTTACATTGTGTTTTTATTTTTGTCACTGTTAATTTGAATTTGTAACCCTACATTTCTATCCTGAGTTTTAATTCTGTTTATGAAAAAACTCACTAATCTAATATTCCAACTGGCTTGGAGCCCTGCATCAATTATGATAAAGATCGCTTCAGTGTTTCACTCCATTTCTGTTGTCAAGGCAAACTGTATGCTAGAATCACAAATGGATCTCATTGAATTTTCACATTTTTATTTTGTGATCAGGAGGTGCTATGTCTGAAGGATGTTGCAAACGTTACCATAAAATGCACTGAGTGAGAATGGAAGAATATATTTCATTCAGGCATTAGTTGAAGATTAATTCAGTAACCCTTGTCTGAGTATCTTTTAGCTGTCTTCTGGACCTCAAGCTCTGAGAAAGGAGCCTCTGGGTTGGCAGAAATTTGAATAAAAAGAATCTCAGAAAAACAAAACAAAAGGTTTTCCTAAAGTCCATTGCTTGAAGTAAAAAGCTTGGGAGGAGGGAAGACATTTACAGTACATGCCTGATTATTCTAGGATACAGAAAACCTGCAAGCAAACATTTATATGCATCAAATGCTTTTTTTTAAAGAAAGAAAATAAGCATAAAAACCCTTCTTTCCATTCTCAAGTTGTTTTCATCCAGGAAATATGTAAGCTCTTGGTTGTACTAGTTTAGATAAAAGAGGAGGGTCAAAGATTTTATCCGGGCCAGTGGATTACACATACATTTAAAATTATGCATAATTATTTATTTGATGTTAAAAACTCATGGAGCAGCAGTTGAAATGCCTGCGTTATTATTCTGAAGAGCACAGGAATTATGGGCCTGTCATCCATGACTGGATGAATTCTGAAATCTTCCCTGAAATCTTTGCTGTATGCTATATATTATATAAATAGATAGTCCTCTTTTAATGACCATTCGTTCAGTGACTATTTGAAGTTATGATGATGCTGAATAAATGATAGCTACATTGGCAATGGCCTCTCAGTCATAAGATCAAAATTTGGGCATCCACATTTATGACTGCAGCCTACAGCTCCATCTATCTCCTCCCATCTCTGCACTTTTGACCGCTCTTCATTCTGCCACCCCTGTCACCCTGCACTCTGCATTGCACCTTTTAGCTATCCATCACAAGGCCTTCAGTGAGGCCTTACAGAAGCACAGCGATGCCATGCAGAAGTTGTAGTGAGTGTTGCAAAAGGTGTGCCTTGTGAACAGCAAAGACAGCTGGAGCCAGCAAGGCGGTGTCAGGATAGTAGGTGGCATCAGCAGCAGAGTGCAGGGTGTCCAAAAGGGCTGGAATGGAGGGGGGGGAAGATAGGTGAGTGGGAGGAGTTATAGCAGAGGTGAGTGCAGGAGGGCAGCAGAGTCTCATCTTCTGAAGGGAGTTTACTGCCCTGGCTGGGGAGGACGGAAAAAGTATGAGTTCCTTGCTTAACAACAGCTTGGTTCTTGTCAAACGACCACAACTGGGATTACCAAAAGTGCCATTGCTAAATGGTAGGGTATCTGATCTGATACTTTTGCAATAGGAATTCCTATCCCAATTTAGATCTTCCAGTACTTTACTTTAAACAGCTATTTTTGTATTAGTTTTTTTTTTACTTTAAAGTTGATGCTGGCAATAGATAGTGGCTTCCTGATAACTACTGCAAAGGGATAAAGTGAATTTGAGCAGTTTTGATTTTTTTCTGAAACAGCAGAATTGAAAGTGGGCTTGGCACATATTTTATTGCAGATAAATTCAGGAAACAGGTTGAGTGTTCATGCAAGTATATCAGCTGAAGCACCAGAGGAAATAGTGCAACATAGCCTTCCTTAGGCTAGATTAGAAGCCCTATAGCCCTTAATTTGCATAAACAATAGTTGTGCTGGTTGTGCATGATAAGATTTGTAGTCTGTACATATTTGGAAGGTGCCAAACTCCTCTAAATATGGTGTTAATCAGTAAATTCTTCTCAGAAGTATGTCCTCTTTCACTGTTTGCCACTAGTTTTGCTGCCAGAAAAGTGTCTGGAAGTACCGTACTATAAAAAAATTGGTTTCCTTTAGTAATTTTTAACAAAGTTTTAAAAAATATATTTGTTGTTCTACCAAAAAAAAAAAAGTGGGGGGGGGGGTTCTTCATATGAGCAAATCTGGTATTTGTTTTCAAAATGTTTCCAAATATTACTCTGTCTGAGCTATTTGTTTTTTTCTTTCTTTAATTGAAATATGCATTTATGAATGATAAATGAATTTTAATTGGATGCATATGAAAGAATTTATAGTGATGGTTTCCATTTATTTCTATTGTTCCCTCACTGGGGTTTTTCATAATTTAAATATTAATACATTTATTCTTGCTTATATTGGGAAATAAATAAGGAGGAATAAGGTCAGTTCAAAGATAATGGTTTAAGGCACAGGTGTCAAACTTGCCACGTCTCATTGCCGTCACATGACATTTTGCAACGTTTCCCCCATTTGCGGAGCTGGGGTGGGCGTGGCCTGTGCATGATGCATCTGGCCCATAGGCTTCCAGTTTGACACCCCTGATTTAAGGCTTCCTATTGGTGCTGAAGGAAACCTCACCAATGCTTGCACGCTGAGTGATACTGAAATGGATGGACCATCTCTCTTACTCAGAGTTAATTTCATAAACAACAACATGGAGATTCCAGTGGCTCCAGTTGCTAGAACATCTGAGAAAAGATACTCAACACTCGCTACTTTCTGACAAGTTTAATGTGGATCAAAGAATGGATAATATTAAGAAATACTAGATTACTGAATCTAGAAGGTCATGATTTGTTGATGGGGTGGCATGCTTTTTTATGGTATAAAGGAACAAAAATACAGGGGTATTTTAGAAGACATCATATATGTGAGGCTTTGTTATTAAATTGGGAGAAGATTAAAAAACAACATTATTTGAAAATTTCAGTCTGTGTATCAACGATTGAAGCATTTTCATATTCAGTAATATTTAGAAAAGAACAAATTGTTAGATATAGTGAATTAATGGATGAAAAGGGTGAACTTAAATTGAAGCAAGAATTGGAAGAACAAGGATTTAAGATGAATTGGTTTTCTTATTTGCAAATACGTTCTAGATATGAAGAAGATTTTAAACAAAGCTTTTATGATGTTATGACTAATTTAGGTAAGATTTTAATGGGTTCTGTTGACTATGTAATTAAAAAGTTATACGGTTATTTATTAGAGATAAAACTGGAAGAAGAACAAGTTAAAGAAACAATGATAGCATGGGGGAAAAATTTTGGTCATGGGATTGATTTAAAGAAATGGCAAAAATTGTGGTTGCAAAATTATAAAATGACAATGTCTACAGCATATAAGGAGAATTTGTATAAGATGTTTTACAGGTGGCATCTATCCCCGGCGAGAATAGCCAGAATGTTCAAGAATAAATTGGAGAAATGTTGGAAATGTCATCAGACTCCAGGATCATATTACCATATGTGGTCGACATGTGCAGAAGCTAAAAGATATTGGACTAAAATCCACACATGGTTAGAAAAAATGACAAAGAAACACATTGATTTTAAACCAGAGATATTTTTATTAGGGATTTTACCAGAAATGTATAATAAAGAATTGAGATATTTAACCGTGAATGTTTTAACAGCGGCTAGAATTGTATTTGCTAAAAATTGGAAAAAAGAGAAAATACCTACTGATGATGAAATTATTAAAAAAAGTATGGAATATGGTGAAATGAGTAAATTGACATTTGAAATTAGAGAACAGGAAGATAAACAATACTATTTGATATGGGATGTGTTTTATCAATGGCTAGATAATAAAGCATGGAGATGAAGTACGAAATATGAAATTAAGGTAATGATAAGATATATGAAGTTTTTTTTTCTCTTATGGGAGATAAGCCTTTGTTAAATAACTGCTAGATGAGAATAATAATATAAAGGGATATATAAAATTGTTAAATAAGAGAAATTAAATGATTTGTAATTTGAGATTAAGCACAAAAGAATTTTAACCAATTGATACACTTTCTATGATTGTTTTGAATGATGATTGTTTTTAAGTTTTGTTATGTCTAGAAATAAAAAAAAATAAAAAAAACATTCGCTACTTTCTGTTGCAATGTATAAGCAAACATAAGGGCCACTTCAATGTAAAATAAGTATCCAATGTTGCACAATTTTGAAATACAAATTTAATCCACTTTAAAGAGGTTTTTCTCAGTGTCAGATTTTTAAGCTGTTTTCCTTTAGATGTGTAATAGGTACCTTATTTTTTTTACTGCCATCACTTCCTTAGATCCTACATTAGCACCACCCCCTCAAGTAATCTGGTTACCAGCCAAAAACAAAAGCATCACCTCATATACTTGGGCTGGCATTTTCAGATAGAAATCAGCAAAAGAGAAGGAAGGGTAGTTACCCCCATAATTCCTGGCATGAACTGAATCCCCCACCCCGAAGGGTCTGGTTGTACTATGGGAGTCCAGAGGTTTACTAGGGGCATATAGAGGATGCAAGCGATCCAAAACGGTCCGTAAACGCTGGCCCATAAGTAACTCTGCAGGGCTCCGGTTCATGACCAGGCAGGGTGTCCTGTGCTGCACTATCATATACTCAACCAAACGCTCCGGCCACGCACCCGGGCCCATACGGCCAAGCGCATCCTTTGCTGAGCGAACAGCCCTTTCCGCAAGGCCGTTAGCCGCTGGGTGGTAAGGCGAGATGAAGCAATGCCGAATGCCCAGCCTTGCCGGGAACAGCTCAAACACTGATGCCGTCAGTTGAGGACCATTATCCGACACCAGAAGGTCAGGCAACCCATGTGTGGCAAAAGTGCGCGCAAAACCCTTATGACAGCGTCGGATGTGGTGGCGTGCATTAGCACCAATTCCACCCATTTCGATTACGCATCTACGAACACTAAGAACATCTGCCCATGGAAAGGGCCAGCAAAATCTAAATGTATGCGGGACCACGGACCCATAGGTTCCTCCCACTCACGGGCTTTTTCTTTAGGGGGCAGTGGTTGTGACTCCTCCTTTGGACGCAACGCCAAGGGAACACGGCGTGGTTTTAGTCTTCGCGGTTGGATCTGGGGATCCAAACTAAAAGAAACAGGGGTGCCTGTATATTTTCCCAACTGGTCATCAAATACCCCTGGGAATTCCTTACATAATTCATCAAGTTCAGTAGACCTAATGGCATTTACGCCCTGAACGGTGAGACCTAAGGCATCGAACCAATTAAGCCCTAGGAGGCTTGGTAGGGGACCATCCACAACCACCAATGATAAATATCCAGCAAATCCCTTAAAACGAACCCTGAAAGAACCAGAGCCCACCACGGGAATTGCCCCCCCTTGGTAATCTCGCAGAATCACATTGCAAGACGTTTTATGGTGGCCCAGGATATGATGGAGGTGGCTGATTCTGTGTCCACCTCCATGCGGCACGGACTTCCCTCGATGTACACAGTGAGGTGGATTTTATTTTTAATGAGCCTTTCATCTGGAACGACCATATGGACTGTGGAGAAGCTCCGGGCATTGCGGCTGCGCTCTGTCGTCGGGCGGAATCGCCATTGTCCTTCCTGGTTACTAGGAACCCTTGCTCTAGACTGCGGCTGCGCGGACCAGCAGGCTCTTGCTATGTGGCCTTGCCGGCCACAGCGGTGGCAGATGGCGTCTTTAAACCTGCACGGGGCACGTAGATGGTCCCCTCCGCAACTATAACACTCAGTGACTGCTCCTCTCGGTGACTTAGCCATGAACGTTTTAGCTCTCGCCTCATGTACTCTGCAGACATCCAGCTTGCCATCTGAGTTGGATAGGCCGCCCTCACCTGTCTCATTCACTAATAAAGCTTCCCTATTCGGCTTGGGTGGGCTTTGTCCCCGGGGCAGCTCCGCAATTGATAGATTAGCCAATTCTGCTGCGCAGGCCTCATCAAATGCCATTTGGAACGTCAGTTCATGTTTCACAATTAAACGCCTTTTAAGGTTCTGATCTCTCACTCCGCTCACTAGCCTGTCTAAGAGATAGTCATTCAGGTTCACGAACTCGCAATGGCGCGCCAGGTTCCTTAACGCGGCGACATATTGGTTTATTGTCTCCCCAGGGGCTTGATCCCTATGGTAGAATTGCTGTCTGCGAGCAATCCTAGAAGGCGCAGGGGCGTAATGGCGTTTCAATTTATTCATAAAAGTCTCCCACGTTCCAGCATGTATGGATTGAGGGGCCATCAACGTCATAGCGGTATCGAACATTTCAGGCCCACAGAAACTGAGGAAATATGCACGTTTGCGCTCAGTAGACAAGTTCGTGTAGTCATTTGCGATTAAAAAACAGTCAAAACGGGCCACATATGCCTCCCAAGTCTCAGTAGCCGGATTGAATGGAGGAAATGTCTGTGAGGACGCCATTACGTTGTGTCTTAAACTCACGCCTCTCCTCACCTCAGGCTGTCAGTTCACCTCAGGCTCAACTCGCACCTACTATTGTTAATTTGGCAATTCAATATCCCATCCTCGTCGCCAGTGGTGTGTTCTCGAGCAGATGATGAATTACAGAGGTGGATTATAACAGTAAGTATTTATTTACCTCATAGCTACAGCTCTAACACAATTCAGAAGAAGTACAATACGAAGAACCTCAAACTCAGCCTGATAGCTCTTTTATACCAACTGTCAGACGGCTTAACCAATAGGAACATTCCACATTACAAAGGATCCCAACAGGGGCCAATTCTCTTGAGCATGCTCAGAACACAACATTGGACAAAATAGACTCTTCAACCCTCAGCAGCATGTAGTTATACTGTGTAATTGTGTTGATCTACAGCCAGCAAGGAGTACCGTTGTGTGAATACTATTATCAAATAGCACATATACAGCTTTAACAAAGAGACATGGAATCATCATCTATACCAGTGTTTTTCAAACTTGCAGCTTATAAGATATGTGGACTTCAACTCCCAGAATTCCTGAGCCAGATGCTGGCTGTGGAATTCTGGCAGTTGAAGTTCACACACTTTAAAGCTGATAAGTTTGAAAAACATTACAATATATAAAATTGGGTGTGGCACATGTAGTCTTTTCCTTTTAGTTTCATATGTTTAGGTGCAAAGCAATTAGAACTCATGTTTACTTATTTGGATTCACCTTACTCTGCTCCAAATTGGGACAATCTGGAGGAGTTACCATGTTACGTTGTTACCATAGCAGCCAACCTCAGCTTTATGTGCTTCACTTCAAATAAGAGTTGACTATTTTTTTCCAGCTCGAATTGATATTTCCTGCTATATATATTAAGGTGAGAAGACAAGGTTTTAAAGATGTCGATGTCTAATTCCTATCAATAAATATTGTAAAAAGAGACCCATGTTAGTCCATGGTAACCAAAAATAGGAGGAGTCTGGTAATATCGTCTTTTTTTTTTAAACTAAGAACTTGTAGTAAAGTATATTGGCTTTCATAAGCTGCAGCTCAGGAGATCTTACCAATAAATGCAACATTTTTAAGAACAAAACTCTTAAATATCTAGGTTTAGTTTGATAGATGAAAATCTATTTGGTTTGACCTCACTCGATCAGTAAATATTAGCAGTCCCTTTTTCTATATCAGTATCCCTCTCCACCATAAATAGTAGCAGCCTGAGGCTGATATAGACATATATACAAACAAATGAATATAGTTCATTTTTTGACACAAAACATAAAATAATCCTGTCCTGAATCTGTGACCCCTGGAATAGGTACGTTCTCTTTACAATTTTGTTTAATTATAGGGAGTCCTTGATGTATAACCACAATTGAGGCAAAGTTTTGTTGCTAAGTGATTCAGTTGTTTTAAATGAGTTTTGCCCAATTGTGTGACCTTTTTTGCTACAGTTGTTAAGTGAATCACTGCAGTTGTTAAGTTAGTAACACGGTTGTTAAGTGAATCTGGCTTCCCCATTGACTTTGCTTGTCAGAAGGTCGCAAAAGGGGATCACATGACCATGGAACACTGCAGCCGTCATAAATATGAACCAGTTGCCAAGTGACTGAAGTTTGATCACATGACCATGGGGATGCTGCAACAGTTGTAAGTGTGAAAAACAATCATAAGTCACTTTTTTCAGTATTGTAACTTTGAATGGTTACTAAACAAACTGTTCTGCAGACTACCTAAATACAGTTCTTCAATATTGCTTTACGCATATCTCTTAAGTTATTTCCACTGGGTTCTCTTTGCTCCCTATTCCTTGCACCTTTCATGTCCATTTAAATGTTAAATTGCTAGTTTTTCTTCATGAGAAGCACAAGCACTTTCAGCCAAAGCATAGCTAGGGAAGCATTTCCCCATTTACAGCTGCAACAATATTGAACTAGTTTGAGATGGGCATAGTGACTTTTGAGTGATGGGGATCTGATTATGCCACACCGTTAAATTCTCTTCCAAAAGCATAAATCTTTTAGGCCCTCATCCAAGTGGTATTTCTGTTTCTTGAGCTTGAATAGTTGTGGCAGATAAAGACAAAGAAGAGTGGTTTATGCTGGACATTTGCGAAAGGGCAATTCTTCTGGCTGTTCGAGTTTCGGCATATTTCAGTTGTCCTTAAATAAAAATTGCATGGTGCAAATCAGGATGAGTTTGTGACTTCTGTGGAATACCAGAATGCTGTGACTATACCTAGTCTTCAGTTTTTAATCAGACTGTAAGGAATAGGAATATGAAGAAATAGAGGTCATATATGAAGGTCTTCCCTGTGTTGATAAGGCCATCATCCGGCTGGTGTGATATCTGGTTGTCAAGGTGCTGCAAATGTTTATAGGCTGTCGCCTGGATACAGGACCAATTGTGTTAGCTTTGTGTTTGTGCTCATGCCTTCTGCTTAATCACCTTAATAGTTCGATTTTAGGAACCAGCTAGTCTTGGGCCTATCCATACAATAATTATCCCAGGTCGTCATATCACCATTTTGTATTCCAAGGTTTGAACTCGTCATAAAGAGGGCTTGAGAACTGTATTGCACTGAAATAAATAAAGACTCTGATGAGTCTTAATAATAACCTTTTAGGGGAATGATAACGCAGTTGGGGATTTGTCCCTTATCCCCAAATCTGTTACACATATACATAGTGTGAGTGTGACAAAGGAACTCATCTTGAAATTAGGTTCATAGTTTCTTCTGTTCTAAAAATCAGTTGGTAGTCTTCCTCTACCCACTAGTTACTTTGGCCATTAATTGTATTTTTTGTCTACTGTTTTGTGAACCGGACAGCGATACTATCACAACAAGTGACTGATCATCATGCTGAGGAGATTGTGCCTATAGAAAACATCACATTGATAACTTCAGTTTAGGATAAAATGTCAATCCAACCTATCTGCATTGATTGTCAAAAACTCTTTGAATACTTGCCACCAATAAATGTATTCAAACCTATTGATAGTGGTATCTTCACTCTCTCATCTGCCATCTTTGCATAGCCATATTTTGTATGCCATGGAGTGATTGATTTATTTGTGATGTCTAATCCTCCTAACATTTCTATGAATCCAGACATTCATTGGTTGTCCACATGGATCCATGTTCCAGTTCCTGAAAAAAAAACCAAGTATAAGATCTAAAAGTATGAAAATAAATATGATAAATTCTTCTAAATGTCAGTTGTACAAAAGATGTCGGTTCCCAGTGTAGACCACTTTGGTATCATTGCTGGTAGGTGCTCAGGTCTTCTTTGTTAGCTTCCATAGTAATTGCAACTGGCCAGTAACTGTCTTCTTTTTCCATTTCTCACCCGTCTTCATCTTTATGCAACAAGTCAGCAAACCCACATCATAAATCTTTCACACAATTTGGTGTTCTGTTCTAAATTAGTAACATTGCCAGAATAGATCTCTAACATGCTTGTGAATTCTCTGTCTCCCACCCAAATTGGCAGCCAGTTCTTCTGCCAGTCTTTGTCAATTATTTTCCTGCCAATCTTTGGGAATAAAAACCGGCATGAAACCTACAAAGTTTTGAACATCCTTCAAGAGCAACACATGTGTTGGTTTGATTAGTTTTTCCTATTTTCAATATATATAGTCAAATAAATAACCCTCAGCAATTACCAGATCTATTTAGATGTCTATATTTTAGATATATCTATTGTTTGCTAGTGGCAGGACTGACATGTACTTTTTGCATACAATTTCCAATCTTCATTGTGTCTCTTCATTGAATGGTACCAGATAAGGTGGCCTGTTCTTCTTTACTCATTTATTAGACAGAGAGATTTGGAAAGCAGCTGTAAATTAAAGCTTATATGTGAATAAAAGCCTTTTAAACCTAGAACTTTCATTGAGGTAAGTCATAAAAGTTTTAAAAAATAGATAATTCACAGTCAGACACAATTCTAGAAGAAGAGTTTGAATAGAATGAGCCAATTTGCAATTGTTGTAGACTAAATGATGATAATACCAGTAGTGGGTTCCTTTTACCTTCGCTACCGGTTTGTAACCGGGAGCACACAAGGATGCGCTTCTGCACATGCTCAGAACCTTTGCGCATGCGCAGAGTGTCCATGATGACATCTGGGCGGGTGGGCGGAGCTTCCTGCCACCGCCACTACCGGTTTGCCCAAACTGGGGCTAACCAGTAGAAACCCACCACTGGATAATACCCATGTTCCATGCTAAAAAAAGTAAAAAGATGACTTTGTGGAAGGTGTTTAAATAGGCTTTGTTTTCATCTCCCAAGATGGAGGCATAGATAGATGAATTTTCTCATTACATGCTCAGGATTACACATAAAAAATTATATTGTTATGGCCACACATGAATAATAAGAGTTAAAGTTAGCACATACTGTGTTTCATTTTTTTAAATTTATTTTTGAAAACTCTTGGATGCTATTTCTGTGTTAGAAGTGCTTCTAAATGGAAAGCCTTATTTAAAGTGAATATTTATATAACATTCTAAAATTCATTAGGGCCTAAATTCTCAGAAATTTTCCTTTGGAAAATGGCAGACAGCTCTGTTCATGCTTGTGTTTTAAAGAGGCTTCAGATAGGAATCTTTTATGTCCTGTATGGGAATACCAGGAAATTAACATGTATCTTCTTGCACAAAAAGCATGTACAGTATTCAGCTGTGGAGATTTTTCCCCTGCCCCTCCTCAGCCCCCACTTTGCTCTAAAAAGTACCCTTCCTGCTATTTTAATTGCATATAAAGTAGAGAAATTACGTTATGTAACTGCCCCTCTCACTTCTGAATTCCTCTTCATGCTATTCGGCTGAATTTGAACTTTTTGTAAATCTACTTGAGAAATATCAGACATACATTATATCATAAAAGAAATGGCCAAATAAATTGCCTAATGCAGAGGCCTCAGGATTATTTATTTATTTTTTGGATTACTGTCACAAAAGTGTTCAATAATTACAATTATGTTATAGCTATGCTGTAACCCGAATCCAGAAGGCAAACAGCGAATGGCTATGTTGTGTCTGCAGGAATACCATAAAGCAGCTGTGTCTTTTCCTGGGTTTGCACAGCTAATAGAGCTGTGCAAAAGACATGGTTGGATTAAAACGTTCCTGACACGGATCTCTTAACCTGCACAGATCCTTTAACCTGCTCAGGATTATATCTGCTTCTCAAATCTAATCTATATTATTCTTCCTGTTCTAAATCCATCATTTTAAGACTCATTTTAAGACCCAAAGTTAGCTGAAGAGGCAATTTCACATACATTCCTGAGAATATTTACTATGACTAAAGCTCTCCTTAAAAAGCCAAGTGGTAAAGCAAGGCTGAAACCATTGGATATATTCAGTTTGCAATTGCCCATATTTAAATGTGGTTATAGATGTGTTAACTATACCAGTGTTTAACCATTAAAGCATTTTGTATCAGTCTCAGGCACTGCTGGCAGATTCCATAGATTATTCAATATAATCCATATGTGAAAGCATTGTTCTGTTACAACTTCACAGTTTTAGAGACAAGGATTGATTTTCCTCTGATAGTTAACTGGGACATTTTCCCCTTGTTTTCATTCTTTTAATTCTTGGGATTCCTAATTAGCTTGAGTGTCACCTCTTGGGAGATTTTATACTCCTTAAGCATGTTATTCTGGTCTCAGCACCCAGCAGCTTTTTTTAAAAAACCCTAACACTATAAAGTCAAGATTATTTTGTACTTTACCCATTTACTGTTTGGAATTTACTATAATGAAGAGTTGATGAATGCTGTAACTATAGTGAGGCATTTTAAGGAGAAGTAACATATAACTTAATTAAACTAAAATGAAAGTATGAAAAACATTGTTTTCAAAATAATAGCATATTGTTTTGTTGGTGGAGTTTTTTTAAAAACTACAATTGTCATTACTGTTGTGGCACAGAGTGGAGCAAACAACCTTAAATAAGGCAATTTAAAGCCCCCACTTTATGAATAAGGAGAGAATCTTGCATAGTTTATTGTTCTTCATGCCACAAAAATTATATAAATAGAATCTAGTACCGATCAGTGCTATTGATGAAGGTGTCCCATTTTGCCAGGGACATAACATTCCTGGGGTACTGAGATAAATTATAGGAAATATATCAGTGGTGAAATCCCATTTTGTTTTACTACCGATTCTGTGGGTGTGGCTTGGTGGGGGTGGTGTGACTTAGTGGGCGTGGCTTGGTGGGCGTGGCAGGGGAAGGATACTGCAAAATCTCCATTTCCACCCCACTCCAGGGGAAGGATATTGCAAATCTCCATTCCCACCCCACTCTGGGGCCGGCCAGAGGTGGTATTTGTTGGTTCTCTGAACTACTCAAAATTTCTGCTACCGGTTCTCCAGAACCTGTCAGAACCTACTGGATTTCACCCCTGAAATTTATCCTGCAGTCAGATTCACTTGATTGCAAGCACCCTGGTGACTAAGCCTTGTTTTCATGCATGGTAAATAGGAGGGAGGTAAGCAGAAGTGATTCACAAAGGTGAAGGAGATGTGGACTATTCAGACTGAAATTATTTGAGCCCCGGTTTGGGTGAACGGTAGCTGTAGCAGCAGCAGCAGGAGACTTCCCACCCACCCAGACGTCTTCAAAAACACTCTGCGCACGTGCAAAACCTTCTGCGCATGCATAGAAGTGCCACGCGCAAAGCACACAAATACTCCCACACGCTCCTGGTAGTGAACCGGCAGCACCAGGAATTGAAACTTACTACTGATTTGAGCAGTACAAATATGTCTTTGCATTTTATGGCCTAAAATGTTTCTGAGATGAAATCTTTTTTCTTCCTTATGCTGTTCCTCTGGAGCAGGGGTGTCAAACTGGTGGCCCGCGGGCTGGATGAATCACACACAGGCCATGCCCACCCCAGTTCTGCAAAGGGAAAAACAGCATGAAACATCATGTGACTCCAACATGACACCACAAGTTTGACACCCATGCTCTGGAGACTTTCTTCAGAGGGAGTAAGGCTATTTTATCCTTTGGACTGCAACTTTTCCCAGAATTTGGGGAGCGGGAGCAATATCAATAACTCTGGCGGTCACTTGCATGAGGAAGAGTGGATCAGCTGAACTGCAAGCTGTACAGAACCCATTTGATAACTTTCCTTTGCCAAGCATTCATCTCACAAAAACATTGATTGTTAAAATATTGTTGAACTTTCCTCCTACTTATTAATTTATTTGTGGTATTTCTGCCCTCTACCTTTCCTTCATAGTGCTCCAGGCAGGATGTGTCATTCTCTCCCAATCACTCTCTGCCTACCTTCTGCCTTGGCGGGAGGGGGAATATGAGAAGCAAAAGGGAATTCTTTGCAAAATGCAGGATTAACCTGAAGGGGCCCGAGTATCTTTGGGTTTGGAGACAATACTGCTCTTGCTTTGAAGAGCAGTAGTATTCACTTAACACCTGTTCCTAGTTGTGTCTGTGTCCATGCATTTGCACTATTGTCTTCTGCAGCTGTATCACTCTTGGTTTAAGAAGTTACAGACAGGATACACACAGATCTCTGCATGCTCTTTTTGGCTTCTACCCCAAAGCTTTGCAGAGCCCTGGTTTATATATAGAATCTGTAATCCCTGACATGTGATGTTGGCCACTGGTTTTTAAAAGATGAAGTAAACCCATTGAAAATTGATTCATTGGCTAATACCTGTTGCATTAAATCAAATGCTCCATGGACAAGAGCAATGCTCCTCTGCTAGACAATGCAGAAAGTCTCATTGTGGAGACAGCATGTTGGATTATTTGAATTTTTCACCTGTCAACAAGTTGCTTCTTTTAAAAAAAAAGTGCTAATATAGACACTACTCTCTGCTCATTGTATATTCTTGTAAATTCAGACTCGTGGTTTTGCTTGAGAAAGCCAGAACAGTTGTTACCTTGACCCAGGTCAGTCATTATGAAAACCTGGTTGAACTGTATCAATCTCTGATTTATGATAGATACTAAATGTTCCATATACTTATTTTCAGGATTCATAGCAAAAATATGGAAAGTCTCCTGACTTACGCTTTTGGAACCTACCCGTATTTTTCGGAGTATAAGACACACTTTTTTCCCCTCCTAAAAGAGGCTGAAAATTTAGATGCGTCTTATACTCCGAATGTAGCTTTTTCGAAGCTTTTTTTCCAGCCCTAACGAGGCGCTAGGAGTGAGGCATCTATCTCCAACTCTCAGCTGTGCTTTAGAAGCTTTTTTTCAGTGAAGCGATCTTCCCTGCTTTGCTTCCTCCCTCCGATTCTCAGCTGTGAAGTTTTTTTTCAGCCCTAAGGAGGCGCTAGCGAGTGAAGCGATCTCCGTGGTTTGCCTGCTTTTCTCATTGCTTCTCTTCCAAAGATCAGTTGTGCTTTAGAAGCTGTTTTAAATGCTAGCCAGATGAATACCTGGTAGGTAGATTTTCCCCCCTATTTTCCTCCCCTAAAACTAAGCTGCATCTTATACTCCGGTGTATCTTATACTCTGAAAAATATGGTATGTTAAAACAATGGTGAAATTGGCAAGGTTGATAAATTTAAAAAAGAAATCCTAGAAAATTTTGAAGAGGATTGGACAAAATTTTAAACTTGAGAAATATCTCCACATTAAGTCTCTTTTCAGAATGTTAAAAGGCAAAACATTGTCAGGAATACAAACTTTGCAAATTCTTTGATTCCAAATCTAACTGTGGTAAGAGAACCTTTGATTTTAAATAGAGTACAGACTATAGTTGAAAAACAATTTGTCAGAATCTGATTTTGATTAGAAATGCCTGTTTCAGCATAGTGTTTTTATTCCACTGTAAATGGAAGCCTGATGCCCTTAGAATTTAGGACACCACAAAACTAATCTGAATTTCCATTTCAGTCTGAAAAGCATGTTTGTAGATGAATTTTGGTGAGATTGGTATCAGAATGATGTAACTGTCTTGGTTTTCATTCTCAGTGAAATCCTTTACCATTGATTATAATGTCTTTCTGGATTGGCTCTGGGGGATGCAAAAGGGAACACAGTGCTGTGGTAATTCCCTTCATTTCTCTAGGGTTGGTCCCAGTAATGAAAGGTCCCTGCACTTGGGTTCCTCAGAGCTCAGTGCTCTCACTTCTCCTGTTTAATATCTACATGAAACTGCTGGATGTTATCTGATTGACAGCACAAGGTCAGACATCATCAATAGGTCAGTGATACCAAGTTGTGTGTCTCAACCCCAGGCTGGTCAAGTAGTAGCATTAGAGTTGTAGTGCCTAGAAACTATTGAGGTCTGGATAGGATGGAACATGTTTAAGCTCAACCATAGCAAGACTGAATGGCTCTGAGTTCAGGGAGCATCCATTTCCTGGAACCTTTCAACTTTAATTTTATACAGGCTTGCCGTTACCCAGACAGAACTACTGTGCAATTTTTAGGGGGGCAGCTGTTCTTGGACTCATAGCTACTTTTTAAAGAACAAGTAGCTGTGAGTAGAACTAGGGACTTTAATTCCAGATTCATTTTATTGCCAGTTGCACACAATCCTGGATTGGTGGGGGGCTTTCTCACAGTTACTCAGTGTTTTAATTACATCAGTGTCTTAGTCACATGACATTTGGCATACTGCAATTCACTCTACCTGGTGTTGTCCATTCAGACTACTCCGAAGCTACAGCTGCTCAAAATGTAATACTGCACATAGTTATGGGTACATTTCATTATGAGTCTTCTTTGTGCACTGTACTGGTTATTACTGGTCTTGTAGGTACAGTTTAAGCTACTGGTGGTCATCTTTAAAACCTTTCATGAGTAGGACAGGGGTGCCAAACTGGCAGCCTGTGGGCCAGGTGCATCACGCACAGGCCATGCCTACCCCAGATCCACAAAGGCAAAAAATATTGCGATACATCACTTGACGTGATCAATTTTGATACCTGTGATATAGGACCTGAATATTAGTGGACCCATCCTATTTTGTTCTGCCCATCTTGTAAGATTCATTTGACAATCTCCAGGCCTTCCCATTTCCCACAATCTATAAATTGGTGATGGCACTTGAACCCAATAATAATGGTATAGGGGAATTTATCTTTCCTTGAGCTTTGGGTTTTTATTGGGTTTTTTAAATTGTTCTTATCTATAAGCTGTCCAGAGGCATTGGTGAGTAGTTGGCTTTATAAATTTATCAAATAAATAAACAGTATTCAGAACTATAGCTTTTGGCCAACTTAGATTATGGCTTGTGCAACACTGCCTATTCAGTCTTGTTTTTATTAGTTAAGTAGGTAAGTAATTAAATTTATATCCCGCCCTTTCCCCAGGACTCGGATAGCGTACACAGCACTCTCTCCTCCAGTTTTTCCCACAGCTACAATACTGTTAAATCAGTTCAGATGGGTTGTGAGAGAATGACTAATCCAATAAGCTTCCCTGGAGGGGGATGGGCTTTATCCTAGACCAACAGCAAGACCATCACTTTGTCCAAAGACAGACTAAGAGTGTAATTGACTATATAGCATTTGACAATTGCCTTGCATATTTCAGCTTTTATCTTATAAAAATTATGACTCTGATTTTAGATCCTGCAACTCAAGTTCCTTTCTTCTATTTGTAAATTTCTTTTACTGTGCCTTATGTTAAATTAATCTTTTAGGTAAATGCAATGCTGCAGTATTGCCCAAAGGTTATACCTAGAAGATCTGGAGGTATTCATGATGGAAGTGTGTGTGTGTTTCTGTGTGAATGTATGTGTATACACACACATGCGCGCACACATACACAACACACACACACGTATAAATATACATAGTTGGAAAATTGAAAATCCTTTCAACCAAAGTTGGGTGCAGCCTCACTAATTTCTTTAAAACATGTACTCTGAAATTACGTTTTTTCCTATAAAATATTGGCTTTATTTATAAAACGAGGATGGATTTGATTTTTTCCTTCCAGAAAAGACCTGTATGATACTTTTTCTTTCCACTGAACCCTGGCAAATATCTTAATTTAGAAGGTGGAAAATAATAAATATAGTGCTACCAATAGCTTTGGAATTCTGCAATTTAATTGTTTTCAGAACATGTGTTTAGCAACCTAGTATTACTCTACAAAAAGAATATATCCTAATCTATCTACGCAAAAATCTTGTTAAGAAATTCCATCCAAGTTCTAAATTATGACAAAAATTTGTAGATCAAAGAAAAGAAAGTCATATTTAGTATTAGCTGACATTTAAGATTATGAAATCAATTAATAAAAGAAAGTTTCTAAATCATTAATTAGTCATGCAGCATATTTAAGACTCCCCAATGATTAGATAAGTGATTTACAGCCACGGTTGTTAATCTATGTTCAATGGAGCATCAGTGTTACCTAAGCAACTTGAAGGCATATATTGGGAGGGGAGGGGAGGGTCCTACCCACTACCCATAATCTCGTATGCTGGGGAATCTATTATTATTGTTAGGTTATGGTAAGTGCCAAGAAGACGGCAATGCCAGAAAAGTCTGTCCTAGTTTGGCAGGCTTGAGGGAAAGGAAGAGATCCAGTGAGAGTGGTGAGCCTTTTTAAAAGTTATGAATTAATTGTATTTACCTATTGAATGTGATTATATTTTGTATTTAACTGACTTTTTAACGATGTGTCTGGTTGTATAGTTTTTATTTTTATTTTCTACTACTTTTGCTATTGTTTTTAATTGTTGTGAGCTACCCAGAGTTACACATATGAGATGGGTGGCTGTACAAATCGAATGAAACAAACAAACAAACAAACAAACAAATAATAAATAAGAGGCTTGGCTGAGTTTTTCTTGCATGTTGCGCCAAATCTAAGACACTGTTTCACTCATAAAATATGCCATCATATTCAAGCTCATGCATTCCATGAAGATTGACAATCAATGCATTAATTGCAAGGGAAAATAAACACTATTATTGACACCTATTTTATTTCAATATTCCTTTTATTCCAACTCCTTTAAAAATAATAAATAATGATATATGGTCAGTGGTGTTCTGTGGTCTTGAAAACACTGATTTATAACATACAATTTAGTGCTGGCCTCAGCAGGATCAAATTAGCTGTAGTTTGTAGTTTGTGTTCAAATTCTAAATCCACTTTCTGTTCAGTCCTGCAGCTTCTCCTATAAAAACACTCAAATGTGTTCCCCAAATCTCTAGATTCAATTTTGCAGAAGATTGCAAAAGAATAAGGAATTCATTCTACTAAGCAATACCATTCTGCGGCAGTCTGATGCAACTGACATTCCTGTATGATTACTATTTCTTTTCATGCCATAGCAAAGTGTTACGGGTTCATTGGAAGGCAGTAGCCCAACTCTTGTTATTCTTTATTATTTTGTTGTTGAAAATTTCTCCATTCATACATCTGTACTTAAAAGGTAATGGAGATGTTCATTTCTCTCTTTTTGAAATGTTCAGGGCATAACTATTTTACACATGCGAAAAAAAATATTTCCAATTGGCCAGTCAATATGTGCTGTTTTATTATTTATTAGATTTTTTAAAAAAGTTCTGCTTCTATTACTTTTATTCAACACAGCAAGCAAATATGGGTATTTTTTAGCTTTATCTACTATTCATCTACTGTGAAGATGTAAGTTGGTTTATAGTGACATTCTCCAACTTGATATCAACTGGCTATTCAGTATAGCAGCTCCTAAAATTCTCAGGCAGCTCTTAGCTATGAACATGGCAATTTGGCAAGTGTAGACCAGCAAAATTGAGCTACAGTGTTTTTTTCAACCTGCCACGAAAACATTGAAGAAATGACCCAACACCCATCTTGACATCACAGTGCATATGCCATGATTTAATGTACTTGTGCCAATTATGTACAAATAATGTATGTTTGTACTTGTGACTCAGTTACAAAAAGTTTGCATTGAAACTTTATGAATCATATGACATGATTTTTTCATAGGTGTTATAGGTTATGAAAATAAGCAAATAAGAATTCAAAAAACTTATTTTTACAAAATGTGTCCTTTCTCCATCGTATTGATAGTTATACAGTAATATCTGTCTGTTAATTTTTTTAAAAACTGTGTAATTTGAAAAAGAAATGGCCTTTGCCCTGCATATAATATCTATCTGAAAAATATGCTTTCAGAATTGACTGCAAAAACAAATGAATATCAAAGTAGCCAAGCGTTGTAGAAGAGATAATTAACAACCCCATTCCTGACCTCATCACCTTCCAGATGGATGGGATGTGAATTCCAGTCCTGATAGTTTGGCAAACACTATAGTAGATCAATGTTCTATGTATCCCGCCCCCCCTTCCCAATTTAATGAATTTGTACAATTATTAAGTAGGTCATGTTTATTGACTTAAGTGTCCTATGGTTCATTGTTAAATGTTAAAGTGACAATAATGTATAGTTTCCTTGCACTTTTAATATAAAGAGAAAATACTATTCCAGGGATTAGAATACTAGCTCAGCCAGTCTTTAATTATGGCAATATATTAAGTAGCATTTAACTCCAGTTTTGAGGAATGATAGGCAGTGAGTTCCTAGTTTGTTGCTGTAATAGCTCCTGGCTGCTGCTTAGGAGGTACTGTTACCTCCTAAAAGCAGTGTTTGGATCAAAGATTGGACAAAAGGGTCTCTTAGCAACTACACAAAAGCAGTACTCTGCTGTGGCTGGCCTTAAAATTAGATATCTATGTGGAACAGTGTATTGCAGGGGGCAATATATGCCACATTTATCACAGGCTGTGTTTGGATGTTATGCCCAAGCTGTAAAACAATTTGACTTACACCATGACTTATTAGCATTGGTGTTAAATGGAAATATGGAACTATACCTTATTTTTTTACTAACAAGCCTGAATTCTTTTTCCCCTTAATCTCTGCTTATTAGGAGAGAACTATGCCAGAGTTACTGGTGTACACACAAAGATAAAGAAGTTGAAGATGCTGTCAAAATATTATGGCTACTAGCAAAGCCAAGCCATAATGACTCATGAATAAATCAGGGTTTGATTTTTTTTACCATTGTGGCTTATCATAATATCTGAATATGACCATTTCTTTATTTCCCAATGCTACTTTTTTCTTTGTTATTAGACTACTTTCATAGAAATCATTCAATGAGAAATCAGAAAAGATTGGTTTTTTGTATTTTCGTCTAATACCATTCCCCGAAAATAAGACCCTGTCTTATATTTTTTTGAACCCCGAAATAAGCGCTTGGTCTTATTCTCGAGGAAGTCTTATTATTTTGGGATGCATGGAGCAAGACGGGGCTTCTCTTGCTGTCTTACCTGATTTCCAGCTCTGTCTCCCTAACCCTAACCAGAGGAAATGATGGGGATCAGCTACGCATGCATTTAAATATTTTCAGGGAGAGCTTATTTTGGGGGACGGTTTATTTTCAGGGGGGCTTATTTCAGCGCATGTGCTCAAAAGCCTGATTGGACTTAGTATCTGGGGAGGTCTTATTTTTGGGGAAACAAGGTAGGGCATATTAGTAAAAACATGTTCTTGGTGCTTTCTGAGTTTTGTTGTTTGATTGTAAACATTTCAGAGGTTTGTCACATTCATTCACATTGATGATGCTACTTAGTTGGATAGTAAAAGATCTGCAAGCAAACAATCTCAGAGAGCTTCTAGTTCAACCCTGAGCTACAGATGCAACTTGAATATCATTGGGCAACTTTAGAATTAAAATAGAAAGATTATTTGGGTGGAAAAAGCTTAGAGGGAGAATAGATACATAGAGTTCAGAGTTAATAAAATATTTTTGAAACAAATATATTTTGAAAGATAAGATAAATAAGTTTCAGATATTTTGAATGCTAAAATAAATTGTACTGTACAGTGGATTAATACCCAAGAAAATATTATTTAATAATGAATGTTAGACTTTAATCTGTCAGAAGATATTTAGAAATGTATAAACATTACATAATTTAAAAAGATAAGATTAACAACTTTCATTTACAAGGTAGTTAACTATTGGTTACAAATCTTTACAGAATAAAGATGAACCACAGGAAACAGTCCTATCTGTCTGTAAATGTTAAATCCCAAATGCTCATATAGTGTCTTTGCTGACTGTGATGAAAATAGTATAAAGTTAGTGCTGACAGATACAGACTGCAAGAATCCAAACAACTAACCAGTGGATGGTAGCAGATTTATTGATTGACTGATTCATTTTCTTAGCTGCTCATTTGTAGTCACCTGCATTTTTCAGCCCAATGAAAAGTTACTCTATAAACGTTATTTTCACAAGTGTCTTCAGTGCAAGTGAAGGACTTGCAAAAATAAAGCAAGACTTGCTCACTCTGAATGGGAAAACGCATTGCTGCTTTGCTGACCAAAGATAGATGTAATTTTCCAAAGAAAAGCTCGTCTTCTGAGAGAGAGAGAGAGAGAGAGAGATTCAGAGCACTGCAGTATTACATATGCAAATTACTTCCCACTCTGATTGGAATAACAGTGATCAAAACAGTGAACAGTTGCAGACAGCCCTCAGTAAAGAAAAAGACAAGCTTCTAGATTTCTGTGTAGAAACAGCAGGAGACAAAAGTTTGACTGCCTTATCTTGCTTTTATATAGGTCCTTGTTTCGAAAGCATAAATAATGTTTCTGTGGAGGTGGTTTGCAGCATCAAGTTTCTGGGTGTGCAGTTAACAAGTAGGCTAGCTTGGTCTCTCAACAGTGAGACACTGGTGAAGCAGGTACAGCAGCGCCTGCATTTTCTGCGTCGCATGAGAAAAATTCATCTTCCTTCTTTGGTCCTTACCACTTTCGTTTTTTAATTATTATTTTTTTTATTAAAAAGTTTTATCAGGTATTACAACAATTTTTTCCCATCCCTCCTCCCCCCCTTCCCTGCTCCACCCCCCCCATCCCTCCAATCCCCCTCCCCCCACCCACCCACCCTGGACTTCCCAGAGCAAATACAGGGTATAACATTTAACAAACATAAACTAAAATATGCTAACTTTCTTTAGGCTCCAAACTCCCTCTTGCTCTTTAACTCCCCTTTCAACTAACAAATCCTTACCACTTTCTATAGAGGGATTATCAAGACCATCCTATTCATGGAGGCAGGGTCAACAAAGTCAAGAGGGCAATTATGACGCATGATTGCAACCCTAGACTCTTTTACACTTATCACAAAATGCATGTAAAATGGACAAGATTTCATTCTTGTGGTCATATACTTTACCTTTCCTGACAACCTCAGTGGATGCCAATTAATGGCTTAATTGTGTGTGTGTGTGTGTGTGTGTGTGTGTGTAGGGGGGGAACTTGTGGTTTGTTTTAGGTTTGAAGATAACTAGTCCAAATCAGCTTCCCAGCTATTAGTGTTTTTCATATAAATTGTGGAATCAACAGTTGTGGAATTGGCCTTTAATCACCATTTTCCCTTGATTGTTAAATTACTTTCTTAAATATGGTATCTTAGATTAAGTAGTTAGGAATCTGGGTTTAATAGGAGAAAGGAGGGATTTTAATGGAGAGAAGGCATTGAGACCATAAAGAGAGACAGAAAGAACAGATGTAAAGGTCAACTTAAAACTGGAATGTCACTTTGAAAGCAGTAAGGAGACCAGAGTGCTTGTTTGGCTTTTTAAACATTCTGGTATTTCTGTGATTGCTGCTTCGACATTTAGATTGCAAGCATCACTTAAGGGCTCAAGTGAATTATAATGTCAATATGTCTCTTTCTGCTGCAGTTAGTGCTTCAGTAATGTTTTCAATTCTAGTACAGGTAGTCTTCAAGTTACGACCACAACTGAGCCCAAAATTTATGTTGCTAAGTGAAACATTTGTTAAGTGCGTTTTGCCCCATTTTACAACTTTTCTCGCCATAGTTGTTAAGCAAACCATTGCATTTGTTAAGTTAGTAATACGGTGGTTAAGCAAATTTGGCTTCCTGATTGACTTTGCTTGTCAGAAGGTCACAGAAGGGGATCACATGACCCCGGGACATTGCGACCATCATAAATATGAACCAGTGGCCAAGCATCTGAATTTTGATCACGTGACCACGGGGATGCTACAACGGTCGTAAGTGTGAAAAACAATCATAAGTCCCTTTTTCAGTGCCATTGTAACTTTGAACAGTCACTAAATGAATTGTTGTAAATTGAGGACTACCTGTACTGGTTGTTATGTTAGTTAGTGAAAATTTATTGCAGTTCTTAGAAAACTATGATAAGACTCCCAACATTTTAATTATATGTCATGCTTTTATAGCTAAACTGTGGATACAATATGAGATTAGGAGTACAGACGTGAAATCTGAAACTGCTAACCTAGAGTGGATTCCTCCTCCTCCTCTCTCTGCGATGTGTAATAGAGGTATGATAGGTTTCATCTTGTAGCAGTAAAGGGACAGGTTTATGAGAAAATCTTACTTCAGTTTAAAGAAATCTGCTGAATATAGATGTAATCTCAACAAAGGAGTTTTTTGAGCAAAGTTGTTTGGAAACCTCTAGTTGTTTACATTCTAGCCATTAAATCAAACCCTGCTTTTTTGTAACGGAAAGCCTGCGGGAAGGAGAAATATGTTCTGAGATGTGGTGTTATAAGTAAAACACATTAAATGCACAAATCATTGCATTGATGGCTGTGAATGACTTACCAGATGCAGGACCTTGGCAAGCTATCACAGGAGATAAGATCAAAGATAATGTAATATGTTTTGATAGAATTATCTACTGACCCTCCCTTCAGCAATACCAACCTAAAGGATATTGGACTAATGTGGAAAAAGAAAATGGGAATTGATTAGGTGCGTATGGCTCAAGGCAGCCTTAAAAGGAGCTGAAGGACTTCTCCAGAATGTTAAGACACTGTGACTTTAGCAATGTCAGAGTGCTATGATGTTGCTTATCTTACAGAGTGGGAGGAAGGTTGATGCCAACATTTTGCTAACTGGGTAAGATTTCTCTAAGATGATTTTCACTGCTGAAATTTCCCTGTTTCAAGCCTGTAGGTGTCTGCTTTCTATGTTAGTTCCTTCACTGTTTCCATACTAGTCATATTAAACAAGTTGTGACAGAATACTTCTCTTCTGATCCTGGAACAGTTGAGATTTCGTCACTTAACTGAGGCATACAACTGCCAATGCTTTTTAGAACATTGTAAGAGGGACGACTTACTTTTTAGAAGTGTGAGCTAAGAATGAATTGGCAATGATTCCAATACAACCTGTGGGGCCTCAAGGAGACACTTACTTTGCCCTTGTAATTCTTGTTGGACTTGCATAGATGAGTGAAATATTAGTGGCCCTTTATACAGATGCAAAACCTCTGCCTTGAATACCCAATTGAGATAAACAGTTGGTTATTGCTTCAGAGCAATAATGTTCCAAGTCAGTGAAATGCAGCGAAAATCAGATGAAAGTAATTGCAGGACTTATGAGACCTGCACTGTTGCCATAGTGAGGGGGTAGCCTTTGTATAGCTATGGAGTTTGGCCAAGTTTTATAGATGTCTTGGGTATCATTTCAAATGGACGAGCTTGGAAATCATGGTGGAAGAAAGGGAAATAGGCTGTACTCTGTACAAAGCAATCTTATCAGATTCTGTTTTATTTCAGTATTTTCTCTGGGAGTTTTAAGAATATGCCAATGATATCTTTCCCTGCAGTATCGTTAGATGCTGAGCTCAGGCATGTTTCTGAATTCAGGATTAAATTTCAGATATATCCCCATGGATTGGGAGCAGAAGATTAAAGCTCCCCCATTTTTTTCTGTGTTCCTAATCCGGATCTGGATTCGTATAAAAAAGCAGTCATGGAGTCCCATAATGCAAATTGTCTTTTAGTAGGTTTCTCTGCAACCTTCGATACTCAGGTACGCTTTATGAGATCCAATAACTGCTGTTTTTATATATGCTTCTACAGAAGTGCTAGTAATGTTCAACCATTTAGAAATAGGATTCAGTATTTATACACTATAAATACTGTAATGAAGGTTAGCATAGGTTCACATGGAGAACTACAGATGAATAATATAACCCTTAGTCTTGCTGGCATGTGCCACAGTGCTCATAGAACTAATTTATAGTGTTTTATTATTGATTGTAAACCACCCAGAGTTTGGTTTAAGATCTAATTTACCTTTGGGAAAATTAATCTGGGCATGAGGGAGAATTGGATGCTTTGTCATAGCTAACAACACTGTTGCTTGGAAACATACAAGCAAGAAAGAGGAGTATACATTATATAATAAATAAAACTTTTGAATCCAGGAATCCAAACCCCCTCAATTTCCTGTGGGAAGGGAAATCTTCATTAGTTTTGGAATGGCCATTTTCAGAATTACCAATCAATATAGAAGGATTTCGGTGAACTTCTTTCTTAGTACATCTAGCACTAGATTCAGTAAAGCTATGGCTGACCATTTGCAGGAGATATTCAAGTGTTCCAGTTTAAATGCCCTATTGGTCTCCTTTTGAGACAGAGCAAGGTTCTGCGTTGCTTCCAACCTGTGTGGTCACCCACTGAGGACACCTTTGGTGGCTGAACTCAGGAGCTTTCCTGCTGCAGACATACCACTGACACATTGGTCTAAGACTGCATGGATAGTGCTGGCCCTCTTGGCTTCCACACAATGTTAAGTGGATAAATGAATGTCTGAAATGGTTTGTTTTGTCATTAAGGAAATGAATGGGAAGATTTTACAGAAACATGTGAACTGTCACCCTATTGAGCCTAGGTGGCACAATGGTTAGAGTGCAGTACTGCAGGCTACTTCAGCTGTCTGCTAGCTGCACTTCAGAACATCGAATCTCACCGGCTCAAGGTTGACTCAGCCGTCCATCTTTCCAAGGTGGGTAAAATGAGGACCCAGATTGTTGGGGGCAATATGCTGACTCTGTAAACCGCTTAGAGAGGGCTGTAAAAGCACTATGAAGCAGTATATAAATCTAAGTGCTATTGCTATTGGGCTTTTCACACCTCCTTAAATCTGTTGATTGGTTTGATGGCCTTAGCAGTAGCACTTACACTTATATACTGCTTCATAGTGCTTTATAGCCATCTCTAAGCTGTTTACAGAGTCAGCATATTGCCCCCCACAATCTGGGTCCGCATTTTACTGACCTCGAAAGGATCAAAGGATGAGCCAGCCTTGAGCCAGTCAGGATCGAACTCCTGGCAGTGGGCAGAGAATGCAGTTAGTTATACTGCATTCCAATCACTGCGCCACCATGGCTAAATAAACCTGCCTTTTGAACTCCATTTCCTGGAAGCCTAACCGCTAATACCGTTTTCTGCAAAGATGCAGAGACAGGTTTATTTAAAAATTTTAAAAAATGGCCACACATGGCTGTTCAATAAAGGAAATGCATATCTTTCAAAATAAAAATTGTGAATCAGGAAAACTGAATAAACATTCTGGATATCACTGCATGTTGGGTTAAAGTCAGAGAGTAATGAATGATGACCCCAAGAAAAACAATCTGTTTTTTCTGTGTTCTCAAGTGATGAAATTCACCAATGTGAAAAACAGAGAAAAACAATGCTTCTGTTGTCTTAAGATACTATTGGATGGTTATATTGGAAGGCAGTTGACTATTCTAAAGTTCTCTGCTTCATGTCTCAATCTGAGTTGTTATTTTTCCTGGAAAACTCCTTAGTGTTTCCAAGAATCTGAGGAAATGCAGGTGATTACATAGCCTTATCAACTTTCTTTGTCCATAATGGTGTTTTTAAAGGATGTAAATTTGGCATCTTTCAGCAGGCTTGCCTGATTTACACATACACAGATAACCTCATTTCCATAGTAACATGGCAAAACTTACTGGTTTCCTACTCTTCCTACTTCAAGTAGTTATGATTTGCAGCTGTTGAAACAAAAATTAAAAGCTATTGACAGCTTGTTGTCTTAAACCAGATTAAAATTGGATTCTGACAGTGAAAAGGAGATTTGCAGACAGTATTTCAGCCAGGCAGAATTTCTTACCCGTTAAACCAAATTTCAGTTTCTCTTTTGAAATGTATGTATGTGTGTTTTGCAGAAGACTGTTTAAATTTATATGGTGGCCTAGACCAGCTCAGTCATCCTTTAGATATGTGGATTTCCAGAATGTCTTTGCTAGTGGTTAATTCTGGGAGATAGTGGGCAAGTTGCAAAATGCTTCTCTATGGCATTATTATTCAAAAGGAAGGGAAAAGAAGAGGGTGTGAATGAAATTTAGTAACTTCAGCAGTTAACTCCTTTGAAAGTGATAGCTTTCTCCTTTCTTCCTATGACCCACAAGGGGTTTAAAAAGAAACATAAGAAATGCTAGCTAGTAATGAATATAAAATAGTGTCTTGCTCTTTAGATGCTATTTATTGGGGCTTTTGTTAAGCAATCACTCTAGCTCATTCTCAACATTTTATGATGGTTCAGCGATCATTGTCTTCAATTTGTAATCATCCTGTGTTTTCCCATAAGTTCTGGATGACAAGATAAAATTGTTGCGTAGAGTTTATGAATTGGTAGCCCCAGGAACTATCATTCTAGAAGTACATTGAACATAGATGGACTGCTGATTGACTCCACTGATAGGAGAAACTTTCTAGTGGGATTAAATTGGCAGAGACATGACTGTCTGGCTGATGACAATGTGTTATAAATGAAAAGCTAAACTTAATGTATTGGCTTGCTGCAATAAATTTTATAATATTGCCTGTAGCCAACTGAATGGTCATATAATGGCAATTCGCCCGTTTCATTTTAGAAACTATTAAGTGCTTTATTGAGTTGGTCATGCATCATTTGGCTGATGCAAGAAGCTTCTACAACTGGCATGATTCTTGTATTTGTAGCAAGAATGGTTTTGTCTGTGCATAGAACAGTTTTATGTGTGTGTGAGAGAGGAGAGAGAATACACTTTTGTTATAGTTTTATGTAATAAAGGTTAGCATCCGCCAACCTACTCAGGTATAAACCTGGAAGCAAGGCAAGACCACCAATGACTTAGCAGGTATGGAATCTGAGGGTGATATTTGTTTTGGGATCTTTTTATAGTCTTTTTATAGTCTTCCTTCTATAGGAAGGAAGGAAGGAAACAAGGAAGGAAGGAAGGAAACTGTGGGAAAAAGCTGAAGCAGGAATTGATAGTGGTAAATGTGAAGTCCATAGCTGAAATTAAACCATAGTTCAAGGTGGTCCACCCTGTTCTAAATTGATCGAATGATCAGTAAATATGACATTTATGTATCCTATTTAGTGTAGAATAATTTATACATTGTGAGAACCTTAATTTAAATTATGCATTAAAATCTAAAATCAATATAATCTATCAAAAGAAAATATATTTGGAAAACTGTTACTAGCCCAATATTCACCCAAGCTTCAGTAACTATGAAAACATTATTTTCCATCCTAACAGTTATTAGGAGGGAATCCTAAAATAAAATTACCAGTATTGTGATTACAAAATAGAAAGCAATCTATATAGGATATACACTTCTGATAGCTGTATTTCAAATATTATAGTGGAAAATATAATAACTAGAATTGTTGGGGAAGAAGAAAAGAAACATCTTTGGTTGGCCAGCCGGCCAGCCGACCTGCCGACCTGCCTGCCTGTCTGCCTATCATCTCTGGGGATAGGGAATCTATGTTCTGGTGAACAATTCTGGAGAACCTCTGTGTGTCTGTGTATGTGTATAAAATTTAGAAACAGCTTATCTGTATAGAATTCAGTGGTGAAATGCTATCAGTTCGCACCAGTTTGGGCGAATAGGTAGTGATAAAAACTATTGGTTTGGGCGAACCAGTAGTAAAAAAAAAAAGCTACCGGTTCCTCCGAACTGGTATTTCCAATGATCAGCTGTGCCGCGCGATTTAAAATCGCTAGAAAGCAGAAAATCCTACTTTCTAGTGAATCTAAATCATGCGGCACAGCTGTTCCCCCACCCGCTGGTCTATTTAACTTCCCAAGTCTCCTTTTTCCATGTGAAGCACACATTTGGCATGTACTGTGCATGCACGCATGCACAGCGTGCATTTGGTGTGCACTGCATGCATGTGCAGCGTGCATTTGGCGCACACCATGTATGCACAGCCAGCGAACCGGTGGCAAACTGGTTCAGATTTCACCACTGATAGAACTGTATGTGCTCTATATAAAGATTCCCTATAAAGTTTTTTTCCATGGTGCTTGTATTAATTTAATTTTATTTAAATGGAAAAAGCATGGTATGGACATAATAATATTAGAGAAATTAGAAGTACCGGTAATTGCTCCAATCTTATGGTCTCTGGGCTTTCAGTGATTTTTAGAAGTGGACCTAGCTGGGTCTTTACTTTAATAGATGCAGTTGATCCTCATTATTTATAAATTTTATATTTTTAAATTTGCTACTGGTATGTGCTAAAATTTCTTGGTCACTCCCAAAATCAATACTTTTGTGGTCATTTGCAGTTTACCAGCTGAGGTTGAACAAGGCAACACTCTGCCTTTTTGTTTCAGCTCTATTCCTGTAAACAAGAGTCCTTTTTGTGGTCTGTTTCACTCTTGTGCTGAAAAATATATTTTAAAGGGCATCTTTAAACTGAAACGCACATAAAGCAAGTTTATGTATTGATTGGTGAACAAAAATGCTGTGACCTGTGGTTCACAGGAACCCAACTCTTATTTTTCTTAGGAGCAATGATTCAGTATTTGCTAATTCAGTGTTTACAGTGACTTTATAGAATATAACTACTGCGAATAATGAGAATTTTTTTCTCACAGTAACACTATAGATTTCCCTGTTAGAATTAAAACTATTGTTACAAAGTTGATGCCAAACCACATACTGTTCAGGGCATAATAGCAAACAAACCTGTTCAAATCTGTCCCCATTTCTGCCATCATTAATTCTGCCATTGTTTTCTTATTTGATATTATACCACTGCCTCTATGATTTTGAATTCAGTATAAAGATCTTGTCTTCTATAGTCAAGCTTTTTTCTTCTTTTGGTTTTGTGAGGAGAAGTCCTAAAATAATCTTGCTCCAAATATTTCAATTCGCTGTTACAAACCCTTAAATTATACTTCTACTCTGTTTATCTTCCTGCTTTTCAAGTGCTGGTTCAGTTCAATTTTAATGTTTAATTTCCCTTCATGATAATTTTTCTTGCTTCAAGCAGACATCTTCATCATCTATATCAGGGTTGTCAAACTCATGGCCCGCAGGCTGGATGCATCACATGCTGGCCATGCCCACCCCTGTTTTAGGAAGGGGGCGAAGTTGTGATACATCACATGACGACAACTTGATGCCGCAAGTTTCACACCCCTGATGTATATCAACCAGTGATGGGTTGCTCTCAGTTCGGCCTGGTTTGGCCGAGCCGGTAGCAGTGACGATGTGACGTCACCGAACCGGTTCTCTGTGACTGGAAGCTAGGCCCCCGCTTTATTCTTACCTTTATTTCTTGGTTTTTAGCCCAGCAATAGGCGCAGCAGAGTGGAGTGCCGCACCTCAGCTGGCCAGAAACCTAACATGCTTGTGCTGAGTGCAAGATTGGCGCGCATGCTCACTTCACTCACACATGCGTGACGATCACGCGCATAGCGCGCGCGCAAAGAGAACCGGTAGTAACACCGATTGGAACCCACCACTGATATCAACCATTCTCTATCATGAACTTTTTTTTTTTGATGATTAACTTCGGATTAATGCCTTTTCTCCAGTGTAGCATTTTTGTCATTTCAGGCTTACATTGGCCATAATTTCTCTCATTTAATTTACTTGGGAACATTGAATCTCATCGCAACTATTATTCTTACTTGTCTGTTGCACATGCCACTGAAATCAGATTGATGACAATTTAATTGTTCATAGTCATATATGTTCTGTATGTTTAAAACTACCTTTTCAATATTTTAAGCATCTCATAGCTTAAAACATGGAAGTTACGATGCAGTTCAGTGGTCCCCAACCTTTTTGGCTCAGTGGTGGGGGCAAGGAGAGAGAGATGGTTTCGCCCTGGTTCCCAATGGGCTGCAGCCTGGAGGTTGGGGACCCCGGATGTAGTTGTTGATTAATACTGCAGCTGAGGTATCTAAGGAAGTATGTTCAAAAGAGATGGCCTCTTTGGTATGTTTTAGGTTTTTGCAGTGAATTACTTTTTCAAATAGCTGATTGTAATGTCATTGGAATTTTTTGAGCAAACTATGTTGTTTGGAGGTCAGTCTGAGAATGTTAATGGGCACAGAAAATGTGGGATAGAAATTTCACAAAAATAGACATATTCTGGAAGTGACACATAAAACAGTTTTAGACTGGACCCCAATAGAAAGTAGTGCAGCAACATTTTGCCCAAATTAGCAGTTATACGAAAAAGTACTGGTTCCCTAAAGTGACTTATATATTAAAAAACTCTTTTAAAAATTGTATCTCCTCTTATCAGTGCCATTAAGCTGTAAAGTCAGAAAACAACGATTGAAAACTCAAATAAAAGCATTTGCTAAAGAACAACTTCATGAGGGAGCTGAACAAATTACCTAGCGGCATTCCATATATTATATTTGACAGCCACTAATGAAGGATTTAGTTGATAATGTGCAAAGATTGGACTAGAGCTTTATGGTGTTGTTTTTTTTAAAAAAAGAGGCAAGGTTGCAAACAGCAGACTGTAGTTTTGAGGTCGATCATCAAGAAAGTTGGAGGGAGGGGAAACTACCTCATGACTAACTTTTCTTATTCAACAGTTGATAGAAATTTGAGTTTAATCTACTAACAGCCCTTTAGGGATTTACAATGAACAGCAAAGGTTTTTGACTCCTACCTCTGAACAGTAGCAACAGTAACACAATTCTCCTTGTCTGCCTCCCCACATTATGCTGCTGAGGTGAAAAATGTTTGGAGGATAGCCAAGGGTTCATTTTAACCTGAAAGAGTACTAAAGTCTACTCAGTTTGTACAATTTATAAAGAATATCAATCAATATCTGGTTTTAGATTTCTTCAGCTCTGCCAGCCTACTCTAGCATCTGGATCTGGCTGGTGGATCTTTGTACAGTATTCTAATTAAAAAAGAAAGTAGTTCCTGCAAAACTGAGATTTACCCATTTTTGGCATTGGAGGCTTTGTTGGACTTGGCCAGCCCAGCTTAAAATAACCCTGGTATAATTCTGGGGAATGAGTGGATTCTGTGATTGAGGTGGAAACTGTAAAGATAGGAATTCTTATGCGAGAATACAGCTTGCTCCAACAACTGGGGGCCCATTCAGAGAAAAAATACCATCCCAGACATGCAAAATTAGCTCCCCACCCCCAGTTTGCGCTATTATTTCCTGGGTGTTAAAGAGATAGAAAATGAAAAACTAATAAATCTAATTAAACTCTGACATTAATTCAGTAAATCACATAGCAGCAGTGTTTTTGCAATACTATGGGTTTTTTTTTTTGACAGCCTTACAGTTTCTCTTAGGAGAAGAATTAATCCCTTTTCTTCTCATTTTATCTCTTTCCAGACATTTACAGCCTGGTGTAACTCTCACCTCCGCAAGGCTGGCACCCAGATTGAGAACATAGAAGAAGATTTCAGAGATGGCCTGAAGCTTATGCTACTCCTGGAAGTTATATCGGGTGAGACCATTATTGTGCAGTAGTTTAATGGGCTGGAGTGGAGCAACCTGTACTTCAAGCTTTCCTTGTGGTGCAAAACAAGAGCCAAGATGGCCATTGTTTGAATCGGTATCCCATGTGCACAAAGTTCATGTTGGGAAATTTATGGAGAGAAGGAACTTCAGAAAGACAAATAAATGGGAATCTATTCCTATCCAGTATTCATTACCACATGAAGCAAAGCACTTGTTTCATCAGCATCTCTCTATTATCAGGACATGAAGCATCCAAATACAACCTGGTGGCTTCTAGACTGGACATGCCAGCCTGGGGTAATAAGAGCCATAATCCAAGACACCTGAACAGTGTCAGCTGGGGAAGGGTGTTTCAGCATTGCTTATCCAATCAGGGTTGGGAACCAAGTCAGCCAAAGCAATAGTATCACTTCACTTCCATATGTTTTTTTTTTAATTTTAATTTTTTAATTGATTTATATGCTGCCCTTCTCCGGAAACTTGGGGCGGCTTACAATGCATTAAGCAATAGCCTTCATACTTTTGTATATTTATACAAAGTCAGCTTATTGCCCCCACAAACTGGGTCCTCAATTTTCCTACCTTAGAAAGGATGGAAGGCTGAGTCAACCTTGAGCCTGCTGAGATTCGAACTTACAGTAATTGCAGACAGCTGGTGTTAATCACAATGCTATCAGTCTGCTGAGCCACTAGGCCCGTTTTGTTGGGACACCTTCCCACTTCAGCTTCACTGTGCTGTCCACTGTAGCTTCTTTTACAAGTAGTCCTCGTTTTATGACCACAATTGATCCCAACATTTATGTTGCTAAGCGAGATAGTTGTTAAGTGATTTTTTTTGCCCTGTTTTATGACTTTTCTTGCCACCGTCGTTAAATTAGTAAAACGGTTGTTAAGTAAATCTGGCTTCCCCATTGACTCAGAAGGTCATAAATGAGGATCACCATAACTAGGACATTGTAACCCATCATAAATAAGAACCAGTTGCTAAAGCATCCAAATTTTGATCATATGACCATGGAGAGGCTGCAACGGTTGTAAGTGTGAAAAGTGATCATAAATCATTTTTTTTTCTGTGCCGTTGTAACTTCTAACAGTCACTAAATGAAAGCTTGTAAGTCGAGGATTACTTGTATAGAACTTTGATTGCTCTTCTACAACCAAAGGCCTCAGAGAAAGCCACAAGTGGTCCTCGTTCCTCTGCAGAATTTAAAAGCAAAATGTTGAATGGTCCATGTCCTGTGGCTTTCTTTGAAGTCTTCCAGAACCAGCTGAATTTGTCTCTCATGTTATTTATTCCTGACTTGTTTATCCTGCTTGTGAAGTGCTCACTCATGCATGGGGAAGGAAAGGAAAGCCAAGAGGAAGCAGTTTACAGACAGTGATAGTCAGAGGGCAAATAACCAAGCCTTGGTGTTTTTATTTACAGAATTCTACCATGGAATATATTTCCTTGATGTTGCATTCTCCTGTCTTCATTTCTTTGCCCTTATTGCTTTTTGTTTTGAACGTTCCCTTTCTCTGCAGTGCTTTCCAGGTTTTGTTTAGGACTCTGGCTTGAACAATTTCTAGACTTTGGCTATCCAGGAATTCTGGCAACTATAGAACCAACAAATCTAGGGGTCACTGGTCATGGAAAAGCTGTTTATACACACTGCACAGCCAAAGTGCTTCAAAATATTTTTTGCTGCGATTGAACATGGTGGTTTGCCACATTATATGTAAGCAGGTTCCATGGCCTCTTAAAATCTCAGTGATTCCCGTTTTCCCCGGTAGAAGCCCTTTTCCTGTCTGGTAAACATGTACAGTTGGCATGTGTCACTGATCTCTTGAAAATGTAGGACAAGCCCTTGCTTTGTTGTGGCATCGTCTGGTAAAGATTACTGTGACTGCCAAAGGAGAGTCAGTTCGTTCTTGTCAGAAGGAAAGGCGGCTGTTCTCCTACCTCTTTGAACTTCAGGTTCAGTTGCTTTTGGCAGCAGTTCAAAGTAAACACAGTTATAACGGCTGGACATGCTGCATTTTGGAAAGAAAGGACACACAACTGAAGAAAAGCAAAGGATTGTAGACTGAATCCTTTGCAAGAAAGGATTTATCTCCCTCCAACTTCATCATCATCATTATTATTATTATTATTATTATTATTATTATTATTATTTTTACTATAAGGTTTGTTGCTGCTGTGTAAGAATGATCTTTTGACATAAGAGAGCCTTTGGGGGAGGGGGGTATGTTAATGTAGAATATTGAAAATATACACATACAAATAATTAGAAATATACCCAAAAAGGGAAAGAACACATTCAAACACATCAGGTCCCAGAGGTTCTGTTTCAGATAAGGACATTTGTTCCTTTTTTTGCCTGCCACTAAGCTTAAAATCTCATGTCTGAAAAGTTTTTGCCCACCTCAGACATAATTCATTGATATGATACATTTGTGATTATGGTGCAGATATATAAATTTGGAGAGGTAACTGTTAACCATCAGCTGATAATCCTAACTCATTTGGAGGAAATGGTACAGTCCAAGTGAGCTGCGATAAGCAGAGTAATCAGTTGGTATGTTGCAGGCTAAAAAAAACCCCCTTTTTGATGGGCAAAAAGAAACTAGAAACCTGATGAGCCGTGGTTTAGTACAACAAAACCCAGAATGTTTTAGTTATTCTAGATTTCACATAAAAAAATCCAGAGGAGTGACTAGAACAAGACTGGTCCATGTTGCCCTACCCTCCTCTGTGGCTCCCAGTGCAGCATATACCACCAGCTTGCCCACCCCTCTTATTTTCCAGAGCCCTCCCTTCCTCATCTCTGCCCTGCTGTCCCTGATGTTGTTGCAGCACAGCATATTCCCTGATCCAGCCTGTCTCCAGATCTTCTTCCCATGTTTTTCTTTGCTGCTTCTCCTTCGCCATCAATGTCCTTGGCTTTTTCCCTGCTCCCGCTGCCTGCAATATCAAACCATTTGTGTCTGGATAAAACAGCTTCATTTTGTTCTCCGCATGGGCCAAAACTCCTGAAGCGTGTATGTTTCCATTCAGGCATAGACCACCCATAATCAGTTGTTCCCTGCACCAAGCATTTTGCACATCTTTAGAAAAAGAAATCCCAATGAAAACTGCTTTGACAGTTTAGTTCTGCTTTTATTTACTTCTGTATACACTTCCAATTCCCCACAATGAAGATAATTGAGCACATTTGTTTAGGAATTTTATTCTGTCTAGGCTAGGCCCTTACAAAAAATATTAGCACTGTATGTGATATTTTACAGAGGAAAAAAAAAGCATTATTGCTTTTGGAACAAAAAAGGGCTATCAATAGATTCAAACTCAATGTAATTCGCTCTAATCTTGATTGTAGGAAATATGACTTCTGCAATAGAGTAGTTAATGTCTGGAACACTCTACCTGATCCTGTTGTTAGTCTCGCTAATCCCCATATCTTTTACCTTAAACTATCTACTGTGGACCTTTCATGTTTCTTAAGAAGTCCCTAAGGGGGCGTGCATAAGCGCACCAGCGTGCCTACCGTCCAGGAGTGAAATCTAAAAATTTTTGCTACCAGTTCTGTGGGCATGGCTTAATTAGTGGGCGTGGCTTGGTGGTCAGGTGACTGGGTGGGCATGGCTTGGTGGTCAGGTGGGCGTGGCCAAATCGACATCACTTCTTTGCCCTTTTTTAACCTACAAAACACAACACAACACAACTGCCTCACCCACAATGTAAAAGCAGCTGTGCTAGACCCAAAATGGCCCCTGCAACAAGCAGGAACTTCACACAGCCACAAAAAGCCCAAAAAAACCAACTTTCACACTTTACACACACACAACACAACACAACACAACACAACTGGCTCACCCACAATGTAAAAGCAGGAGCAAAATGGCCCCTGCAACAAGCAGGAACCTCACACAGTCACAACAAGTCCAAAAAACCAACTTTCACACTTTACACACACAAAATTCCACATACAGCTTTGTGAGATTTTGTGTGTTTGGGTAGTTAGAGTGAAACATTACAGAAACACACAAAACCTCAGCTGCACAAATATTATTTTATTTTGTTTTATTTTTATTTTTATATAAAAGCAGCTAAATTTAAAACTTCCTAAATTTTAAATGGCTAGGTCTAAAAAAAGAACAACTAAAAAAAACCCCAATTAACTATTTTTTTAAAAGCTCCCAAAGGGGAAAAAAACTTACCCAACAAGGCAGGCAGGCAGATAGAGCTGCTCACCGATGAGCTTGATTGCAGGCAGGGAGATTCAGTTGCTTGCTGATGCAATGGATTGCAGGGATTACAGCAAGCAAAACAAGGCAGGCGTGCAAAGGTAAGCAAGCTGGAGGCTGGGGGGGAGGGGGGGAAAGGGATTTTTGCTACCAGTTCTCCAAACTGCCCACTGCCATTGCTACCTACTCGCCTACCTACTGGGAGCATTTCACCCCTGCTGCCGTCTCTGTCCTACTGTCCCCATTTATATGTAATCATTCTCTGTGTTTATGGCTATGTTTTGCCTATTTATATCTTTTTAACGTGCCATTCTTTTTTTCATGTGTCCATGTCCATGTCTATACTGTTACTTGTTTCCTTGTACATGTTGACAAATAAATAAATATGTATGTATGTATGTATGTATGTATGTATGTATGTATGTATGTGGAAATCATGAGGTTAGTCCTTCTGAAACAATACCACTTTGGAATAAGAGGCAATTGCATACTTAAAGTGTTCCTCCTTTTATTTTATTTTTTGTAATTGTTTTCATTACACAGTTATAAAGCTTACACAATACATTATATTGCTACAATATTGACTATAAATATATTGATTAATACAATATTGAGTAAACATTATTACCACTATAATATTTAGATAACTTAGACCATTGAGGATTCAAAACAAGAAATATCAATATTAATTATGATTTAAAATGTTAATAAGCATAACATTATTTGGCTTTGTCATCCAGAATTGAATACAACATTAAAAAAACAACACTGCATGTTGTATCAAAATATTTGTTTTACAATAAAGGCTTTGAATTCAAGTTGATTACTTACTATTAAGATCTCCACTGTTGGAAAAGGAAAAGAGTATATAAACAAAGCAAATTTGAAAACAGTTTAATCTCATTCCTGCTTATGACCATAGTATGATTATTTTAGTTTTATTGTTCCCCAAAGTGCTGCTTAGTATGTGTATATCTTGTCACTTGATGGAAGTAGTCAAATACATGATTCCCCTACATGATTAAGTGGTACGATCAGGTATTTACAAAATTATGACTGTAAATAAATCCCAATGGACCAGTTGTGGTTTTATAGCAAAAGAGAAGCAACTGTTTTCTTTGTGTAATATATGAATTCTTGGTAGAGGTGAAATGAAGGACTTCATTTAAAAAAAATACCGGTAATCGTATTTTTTTTCTCTCCACCTGATTAGGTGAACGTTTGGCTAAGCCAGAAAGAGGCAAAATGCGAGTGCACAAAATCTCAAATGTGAACAAAGCTCTGGATTTTATTGCTAGCAAAGGAGTCAAGCTGGTCTCCATTGGAGCTGAAGGTAAGCAGCATTTACTTCCAACAGGAACTGGACAGTAGCAATAATGAACCTGCTTTTATTTGATACACATTTAATATTAGATGCGTTGCTGGAAAATAATGTATTTCCTAAATGTGGACTTCACATTTGAAGACCAACCAATTAAGAGGTCTTAGAATAGCTGGAAGCAGTTTTTGGCTTCTATCCATCCGTTCATTCATTTGTCACATTCATTTGTATCCTGCCTAGTCACTAAGAACCAGGTGTATAGACACATGCTCTCTGTGTTCCTTCTAAAGGATTATTATCCTGTCTCATTATCTTTGATTTGGGGGAAGAAGAGAAAAGAAAGAATCCGATGCTTTTGTTCATCTTAGAAAAAAAAATTGCTCATGGATTTTCTAATCTAAGAACCTGATGAACCAAATAGTCTTCTTATCCATCACAAACTTTTCCCCAAAATACTTGAGTGAAACAATTAATGATATGGGTGATTACAACTTGATATATCTGAGTAAGGGGAAGGGAAGAAGCAGACTCTGAAAATGCCCAATGTGCAATAGGAATAGACAGCATTTCAAAGTTAAGGAAGATTTATTTATTTATTCAATTTCTCTAGCTGCCCAACTCAACCAAGTGAATCTGTTTAGTTTATCTATATTGTCTGTTATTTTCTAGATTTAGCATAACAAGAACATAAATACAATTAGGTTGTCATGTTTCATTATTATATCAAACCTATATAATTTAACAAAAATATGTATAAAAATAGAATTAATCCCCAACTCCTTCCATTAATGTAAGAATAATTATGAACATACTGTATATGATTCTTGCTGTACCATTGCATGTGTTTTATTTTGTATTATGGGTTTTTAATTGTTCTGTATTGAATTGACTGATAGCATGCTATATGGTGACTGGATTGTGAAAAGGATTATAAACATTTTCAAGCTCTGCATTTTGAAAGACACAGATCAGTGACTGTCATTACGATAGCAACAAAATAAAAATCGATGAAGCAGGTTGAATGTTGTTAACATGGCTAAGACAGAATAAATCATACCAAGCAGGTGGAATTTAACTAGAAATCATAATGGGCCAATAAAAGAGATTTTGTGTGCATATTTTTAAATATACCCTAAGCAATAGAATCTGTCAAAAGATCCCTGATATTACTTAACCACAAGTGATATCACCACTAATCACTTCCTAATCAGCATCTTGGCTTCAGAATATCCAAGGAACTATATCGGAAGTTTGGAAAAACAAGAAAAAACACCGGAATTCTATATTGATACTAGATTGGCAATGCCAACATTCCTTAATGTGGTGCAAAAAGGAAACTGTGTAAGAAAGAAACAGTGACATTTGGAACAATTTTGAAAAGTTGTATTTATACAAGTAGTGAAACTATTGTTTTTATTGGCTAAATTAAAGCCACCTTATATGGCTTACAGTACTGCTCATGTTCTGCAAATTCTGCAGGTTCAAGAAAGCATCCCCTTTGGTTGCTTATACTGCACGATCTCTCACACTTAGTAATGGATTTTTTAAAAAATCCAAAGTAAATTCTTATCAATAGTACAGAAGCAGTCCACATTTTGTAGTAAAATGGACTGCAACATAGAGTGTAAACACATTTTCATTCTCTTGATGCATTTCCACCATAGTTCCTATTTACATATAAAATAAGTTCATAAATCCTCTTTGAAATCCTGTGATCCTCTCATGTAAAACAAGAAGATAATGGAACATCAGAGTACTATGACAGGATTATACATTTCAATGCATTTTGGAGTCCTTTTGAAGAACCTAGTTTATTATGAATATTCAGTGGTTATTTTCCTTTTGAAAGAACTGAGCACCAAAGAGATGGAAATTGTATCTTTATTTGTATATTCTGTTCACAAAGACTTATTGTAGTAAAACCAATTATATGGAAATATACTCACTAGAGCAGAACACTTGGTTTCCTCTTTCCAGCTGTTCCAGTTCTTCAAACAGCAGTCTGTATCTTTGCCCAGGCTGAATGTAGATCTAGCTGAACATTTTTCCTTGTTGAGTGTGCTGTGAACAGCACTCTGAGATTGTGAGAAAAGAGAATGACAACTGTTCTAGATTTCACACCTAAGATATTTTTGCTTGACTTTTTAAGGATCCTTTGTTTAAGTTTTCACAATTACTTCTTGGAGGATTCAGATCATCATCCTTAGTCTTCAACCCATATTTCATATTTCTGTCATCTGCTTTTCCTTTTAATGGAGACACTTCATAAAGTGTGAAAGATGCAGAACAGAATCTCAATTCTCCATTGGTACGAATGTCCCAAAAGGGCCCCATTGATTTTGGAGGAAAGGGGGGTCCATCAGCTGTACTAAAGATTGTTCACAATGCGCATCTCTCCTATTTCCTACTCTGAACCCCTTAAAAACAATTAGCCTTTTTTTTTGTTATATCAGAATTCTGGAATTTCAAGATAAAACAGATTTGCTCCATGCTTAACCCCTGCAACATAATGAATGTTTTACATATGAACATATCTTCACATTTGATATAAAGATATATTCCTGACACCAGGGTGACAACATTGGTTTTGAGATGGAGAACAAAATATACAAGATAATTACCAACTTTAGCAAATAAAATCCAAACTGTTGCTGCCTAGCAACGGTTCTTTAATTCATGAATCTGCCTTAAAGGTTTCTTTGTGACTTATCACATTTTTATTGTTGCAAAATAGTCAAATATTGCAATGAGGTAATAGAATCTGGTAGGAACACATTTTGGACGCAAATTGTTATCCCTGACTGTTTCTTTCAGAATTTGTTTTTAATTATTTCTATTGCTGCTGCTGCTGCTGCTGCCCAGTCATAGATAATACAAAGAACTAAACTGGAAGAGCTGACATTTGAATAAAGTTGTCTTCTATTGGCACAATTGTTAATCAGTCCTGCTGTCCATCATGAATTTGCTGTCTTACTTCTCTTGGAATGCTTTTGGACTGTTGGTTGATTTTATTGTTTGTCACACACTTAGCCAAATATTTAGACTGGATTTGGCATTTTTATCTAATTGAGTCCTTCCCAAGGATCTGGGACAGACAGATGTTGATGTTTGATAATGCTAAATGTTAAACAAGGTATTGTTGCAGGATGTAAGCTGTCCGAGTAAAGCTGCCTTTTCCTCCTCGCTGTTCAGACACTCCTCAGTATGGGTATTGCTCACTCTCATTCGCAATGGCTGGGTGTCAATCAAACCCTCTGGAGCTGGATACGCCCCTACTTCCTGCTCCTTCCTCAGTCTTTTCACTCAGCCATTTGCAAAAGCATTCAGGGTGTCTATTCTCTGTGATTTATTCTTCCATTTTTCCTCTCTTTTTACCTTTATTGTGTTTTATTTCTATTTCTTTCGTTCTCTGTGCTTTATACCTTCCCTGCATTGGTTTAAACAGCTGGCAGGCGCGAAACGGCGGTTCGGGGCTCCGGCCGCCTTTAGCGGCTTGATTTTTCGGCGATTGCCAGGCTTCCTTTTTTCCCGCCTTTGCCGCTTTTTGATTGAAGAAATCAGTATCGCGCACAGGTGTTGGGGTCAGAGTCCCTGCCGGCTGGCATACTCTCCCCTCGGTGTTCCTAATTGTCACCTGTTGGAGGCAGCTTCGGTCCAGCCGTAGGCGCTTTGTTTCGCCTGGCCTGCGACCAGAGAGAGAAAACGCCATTGCGGGACGCCATCTTGAGAGCTGTTGGTCACCCGCTGACTTGCGCTGCCGTTTTTGCACACCGCGACCTGGGCTTTGCTTCCAGGGTCGCTGGCTTCTTGGCAGGAGTGGACGCGGTCCAAAAGTTTCCTGCATTTACCACCCGCTTGAAGAGAGGTGTCTGCAGCTGTTCAGGGAAGTAATTGCATCAATTTATTGAATTATTGATTAATTGATTTATATATATATAAAAAAAAAAAAAAAAAGAAGGGGCTGTGTATATATTCCTGATCAATTACCCTGGTTATTCAATTTGGTGGATAAATTTTTATTGATTTGATTGCGGGTCTTATTTTTATAAAAAAAAAAAATAAGTTAAAAAATTAAAAAATTAAAAAATTATAATAATACTAGCAATAATATTATTCTTGATTTCTACAACAGACATTCTCTGTGTAGTTGAAATTTTTGTGTGATCATTGGCCTTGTGAACGAACTGATAATATGAGCAATATGGAGGAAGTAGCCCTTTCCTCTGACTTGGATAATAGCCCTTCTCCTACCCCAGCACCTTCCCCAAAACAGGTCAAGGGGAAGAAGTCTAAGCATTCTAAAACTGCAAAATCCACCAGGTCTTCTAAGGCTGATAAAGATGCCCAGCGCAGGCACAATGCCCTAGAAAAAAGATTTGCCAGGGCCAAACAACAGATCACAACAGTGCAGGAAAGTACACACCAAGAGGTGTCTTGTAACCCTGAAATCCCCATTGAGGAGGATCCACTTTCTGGTGAGGGGACTAGGTCAAGGTCTTCTAGTGGGGCCAGTCACCTGTCTCAAGTGTCTAGACCTGCCCCTGAGGCTACGTTTACTCCTACTGCAGCTGGTCTACGGCCCGAAGCGGGCCCTGCCTTTGTTCAGCCTATGGACTTTCAATCCTTTTTTACTCAGGCAATGTCTCATATGTTTCAAATGGGGTTTCAGCAGGCCTCTGCTGCCTTTCCGGCTCCTGTTGGTGTTCCTACCACTTCATGTCATAATCAGCCTACTTGTGGGCGACATCATGGTTCTACTTCTTATGGCCTAGAGCCTGAACAGGCTCGTGAGGATGAGGTCCTGGAGGACTTTGAGATGTCTGATGACGAGGAGGAGGTCCAGGACAAACCTGCCTTTCCTGGTTTATTTAAGCCTTCTTTATTTCGCTCTCTACTACGCAAAGCGAAGGCTGCCACCAATATGGACAACAACCCAAATTTGGCATCTGCTTCGGTGTCCACAGGCCCTAACAGTAATTTATTCAATGTGCCTCAACCTGATGATGACTTTGTACCGTGTCCTGACCTTTTTTGCCAGGTCATTCAAAAGCCATGGGATCACCCCGCTTCACTTTCTGGTCCAAATTCTTTCGACAAAAAGCTTTATGCTTCGGCTCCTGTGCTGGACGCCCTCCTACAGTTGCCTACAATTGATGAACCAGTGGCCAGTCTCACATCTTCCTCTGTTCTGGTAGGTGAAGCAGGGGATGGCCTCAAATTCGAAGATAAGCGGGCAGACATGGCATTTCGTAAGACGCACCAGGCGACGGCTTGGGCCATCCGTGCCTCTACTTCATCATCCTTCTTCAACCGGGCTTCGCTTGTGTGGTTGCGTCAATTGAAAGACAGACTTCCACCTGTGGACGCACGTCTGCAACAAGATCTGGCTAAACTCATTGCAGCGGCTGAATATTCGGCAGACGCGTCTTTGGACGCCGTTAAATTTGCATCTCGTGCTTTGGCTTCAACAGTTTCTTCAAGGCGCCTGTTATGGCTTCGCAACTGGAGAGCTGATGCTAAGTCTAAGTGGCGCCTGACGGCGGCTCCATACAAAGGACCAGCGTTATTTGGCTCTTCACTGGATCCCGTTTTGGTGGAGAACCGGGACAAAAAGAAGGTTCTGCCTACATCTTTTCGTCGTCAGGATAGGCGCTATGTGCCTTATACCCGGCAGCCCTTTCGTCAGGACCAAGGATCCGGGGGCGCCTCTTACTACAGACCATCACAATTCCAGTACCAGCCACCTTCCGACCGGGCGTCCTTTCGAGACCGTGGTCGTCGACAAGGCAACACCAGACGCCCCTTCAGGTCCTCGTCTTCTGCCCGCTACGCCAGAAGAGGCAAGTGACTCACCGGCCCTGTCTCCAATCGGTGGGAAACTTCAGGCCTTTTCCCATCGGTGGCCGGCTACAACTTTGGATGCCTGGATTGTCCAAACTGTCACCAAAGGTCTATGTTTGGAATTCACCGCTCTCCCACGGGACTTTTATGTTCATTGCCCTTGGCCGGCACAACCGAACAAGCGGCTCCTACTCTCGAACGAGATTCAACATCTGCTACGCATAAATGCAATAGAGCAAGTTCCGCCCGACCAGCTCAAGACCGGCTTTTATTCAACGCTGTTCCTAGTTCCGAAGAACTCGGGTGGTTGGAGAGGTATTTTGAATCTACGACGTCTCAACCAACACATCTTATACCGTCGGTTCAAAATGCATTCTCTCAAATCATTACTAGGATGCATCCGGCGGGGAGATCTCATGCAATCGGTAGATCTCAAAGAGGCGTACCTTCATGTTCCTATTCACCTCTCCCACAGACGGTACCTCCGGTTTGCCTTTGGAAACCATCACTTCCAGTATCGGGCCATGCCCTTTGGCCTTTCGTCCGCCCCAAGGACGTTTACAAAACTACTAGCGGCAGTAGCAGCTTCCCTCAGGGAGGTCCCGATTCGATTAGCATGCTACCTCGACGACATATTGATCCTGTCAACGTCACCCGACCGGGCGGTGCAGGACCGTCAGCTGGTGGTCCAGACTCTCCAGGAACACGGATTCACCTTGAATCTCACCAAAAGTCATCTAGTTCCTACAACTCGTCTTCTGCATCTCGGGGCAACAATCGATTCGACGCAGTGTGTGGTCTTCCTGTCTCCCGAGAGACAGGCCAGCATTCATCAGTTGGTAACTCACATCTTGCTAACCCGGACGGTCCCTCTGTTGGTTCTCTCCAAACTTCTGGGAAAACTAATATCTTGCATAGACATTGTGCCCTGGGCTCGCCTACATCTTCGTCGTCTACAATGGTTCCTGCTCCCGTTTCAGAAGCAAGGTCGAGCGGAGTCCCTCTTCAAAGTGTCGGTACCGGCCCCGGTCCGGCTCTCCCTTCGATGGTGGTTGTCCCCTGCTCTCAACAGAGGCTCCCCCTTTCTGGACCCGACAAGACTGGTTCTAACCACAGATGCGAGCCTGCACGGATGGGGGGCCCATCTCAATGCCCAGCTAGCCCAAGGGGTCTGGACATCGGCCGAGAAGAAGCACAACATAAATTGGCTGGAACTCAGGGCGGTCAGGTTCGCCCTCCTTCACTTCCAACATCTTGTGTATCAGCAGGACCTTTTGATCCTGACAGACAATGTGGCCACCAAGGCCCATATCAACAAGCAGGGGGGAACCCGCTCTTGGACTCTAATGCAGGAATCGGAGAGACTTCTGTCGTGGGCAGAGATCCATCTATCCTCAATAAAAGCCGAACACATTTCAGGGAATGTGAATCGAGAGGCAGATTGGCTCAGCAGAGGCCAGATAGACCATGCAGAATGGAAGCTGGATCCAGGCCTGTTCCGAGACCTGTCGAGGAGGTTCGGCCTGCCCATAGTGGACCTGTTTGCGACAGCCGCCAACTCTCAACTGCCGAGATTTTATTCCCGTTACCCGTCTCCGGCCGCAGAAGGGCTGGACGCTCTGCGGAGTCCATGGCCTCAAGGGCTCCTTTATGCCTTTCCTCCTCTGCCGATTATTCCCAAAGTAATTCGGAAGGCGATTCAGGAGCGGGCGCATCTTCTATTGGTAGCTCCATATTGGCCCCGCCGAGAATGGTTCGCGGACCTCAAAAATCTCTCCGTCGAACCACCGTGGAAGTTTCCACCCGACAAAGTGGTCTTGACCCAAGGGGCAGTGAGTCACCCGGAACCAGAGTGGCTGCGATTAGCCGTGTGGCATTTGAGCGCATAAAGCTGCTCAATGATCATCTATCGGAGGATGTCATCTCCATCATTCAGGCGGCTAGAAGACCATCAACGACTCGCATTTATAATGCCTCATGGACTGCCTTTACCAGATGGTGCGGTACCCATCACGTGGATCCCACAACAGCAGGAGTTCCAGATATTTTGCTGTTCCTTCATGCAGGATTCTCTAGAGGTCTAGCTCCAGCGACCCTTCGCCGTCAAGTGGCAGCCCTGGCCACTGTCTTGTCTGGAGATAATCGAACTCCTCTGTCTCAGGACCCGCGGATCCGTTCATTTCTTCAATGGGTTACCAACTTGCGACCCCCACCGGTTCACCGCTACCCTACTTGGAACCTTACATTGGTTTTACAGGCTTTGACTGCACCTCCGTTCGAACCACTTGCTGCGATCAGCCTGCGATATCTGTCCTTGAAGATGGCCTTTTTGCTAGCTATTACCTCCGCTCACAGAGTGTCCGAGATAGCCGCCTTCTCGATGAGGAATGATCTCTGTATTTTCTACCCTGACCGGGTGGTCTTGCGACTTGACCCTTCATTTGTCCCTAAAGTGAACACTCGCTTTCACCGTGCCCAAGAAGTCATCTTGCCTAATTTTTGCCCGAACCCTCGTCATCCAGCTGAAAGACGATGGCATACTTTAGATGTAAGACGGGCTTTGAGAAGATATCTTAAGAGAACGGCCTCGTTCCGCAGAACTGAGGCGTTGTTAGTCTCATTTCTTCCCTCTTCTTTAGGTCAGAAAATATCCTCGGCAACAGTGGGCAGGTGGCTCAAAGCATGTATCTCTAGGGCATATGAGTTGCGGGAGGTTCCTGTCCCGGGGGGTATCTTGCCCCATTCTACCCGTAGTGCCGCGACTTCAGCGGCATGGGCTACCCAGGCATCGGTAGATGATATTTGCCGGGCGGCAACCTGGTCCTCCCTTTCTTCCTTTGTGACCCACTATCGTCTAGACAGATTTGCCTCGGCTGATGCTGCCTTTGGCAGGAGGGTTTTGCAGTCTGTAATCTCTCCCCAAGGCCAGTCTTCCGTTTAAGCCCGCCCCTATTCTTCTTGAACTTGGGTATGTCCCATACTGAGGAGTGTCTGAACAGCGAGGAGGAAAATGGTCATTGCTTACCTGAACGACCCTTTTGTCCTCGCTGTGAAGACACTCCGTCCCTCCCTTATAGTTGCCAGGTCTGGCCTTGGTGGAGGTTTTTCTTCTTGTTTCCCTCTGTAGCTGTTCTGTTCCTGTCCTGTTCCTGTCGTTTACTCTGGAGACCTTCTATACTTCATCCTGATGTCTTTGGACCAATCTGTCTTCGTGAAAAGACTGAGGAAGGAGCAGGAAGTAGGGGCGTATCCAGCTCCAGAGGGTTTGATTGACACCCAGCCATTGCGAATGAGAGTGAGCAATACCCATACTGAGGAGTGTCTTCACAGCGAGGACAAGAGGGTCGTTCAGGTAAGCAACGACCATTTTGCAATTGACTGATAGTGAATTTGTCAATGCCGATGATGTTCAAATGTGTTGTAGTTGTTTTGGAATTACACCCAAGATGCCTATTACTATTGATACTACTTTTGCTTTCTTTTGTTGTTGTTGTTGTTGTTGTTGTTGTTATGGTTTGTCACACAGTCTGCCAGATGTTCAGACTATATTTGGCATTTTTGTCTATTTATTGAGTCCTTCCCAATAACCTGGAGAGTGGATATTTGATAGTATTGTTATGGTTCATCACACAGCCAGATGTTCAGACTGGACTTTCTGAAATTTACATCTCTCCATATTTTTTTATGGGAGAGACACTCTGTCTGATTCCTGATGAGACCTGTTTAGTATGGTTGAACCTCTGGCATAGCTCTCATCTTTCTCAGAGCATACAAGGCTCACAACCACATAAAGATAGTGCCTCTCCAACAACACTGGGGATGTTGTTATTAGTATTATTGCTGTTATTATTATTATTCTTGATTTAGGAGCTTTATATATGCACATGCTGTTAATACTGATGTGATACATTGGAATGAATCCTTCAGCTAATCTGGACAATTCTTTTGAACTCATTTCAAAACAATAGTGTCTGTTTGTTAGGCAGGTGGATATAAATACCTTAACACTTATTAATATAGGTTAAGGTAGTGTTATTTGGATTGGGTGGGTTTGATAGACCTTTTTTCATGTAATAGGGTAATCAAGTTTGAATTAATTAAAAGAATTAATACCTTTCTGGATTAAACAGAAAAGTTTTTTTTTCTTATCACATAACACTATTAGTTTGATGCAAAAATATATGTTATATCCCAAACTGTATAATGAACGACCACATGAATAAATTCAGTGGCTTTACCACCTGCATTTCATTTCTTCACTCTTACTCTCTCTGTTCCTACCCCCCATAGCAACAGTGGGTTTCTATATATTCCTTTCTCAGGGCAATACTCCATGAATGTCATTAGTGATCCAGGAAATCTTATGCAATAGACAAGTCTTTAAGAAATCACAGGATCCTGTTGTTTTGCGGTAAAGAAGGATATAGCTGCTTCTCTATGGAGTTCTAAGTGGAGCAGAAATGTTTATGGAAGTGCCAGCATTTTGTTGTTAACTTTCAGCTGCAGGGTCACAGATATTACAGGAACTGACTAGCTGATATCCTGGGGGAAACCAAGATCTGCTGGGAATCTCTGAGCATCATATTGGCCAGAAAGACAATCTGATTTCTTTCTTTTGACTACCTTCAAGATTCTTCTACCAGTTGATAGGAACTGAACTTCCTTTTATGTGCTGATGTAGACACAGGCATTGTGTAAAACCAGTAAACAAGCAGCCTATTTCTAAATATTACAAATTGTGAAAGGGGGCTAATTCACCAAACCAGATAATATTTTTTAAACATTGACTGAGCCCAGCTGTGGTTTCTGGTCAGTCAAATAAATAAATGGAAAGATACTACCATGTTTCCCCGAAAATAAGACCCTGTCTTATATTTTTTTGAACCCTGAAATAAGCACTTGGCCTTATTGCCATGCACTCAAAAGCCCGATTGGGCTTATTATCAGGGGATGTCTTATTTTTTGAGGGGGGTGGAACAGGGTAAAAAGAAAACCAAACCGTTCAAAACAAAGCAGAGAAGCAATATGCATTCAGGGGATTTTGATCTTTTTCTCCTTGGCGGATGATTGCTGATCTTTATAAGTCCAGGGAGTTTTTATCTGCCCTCTGCCCCTCTTCCCATCATAGGTTTCAGGAGGTGTCTGCTGCTGGATTAATAAGTCTTTTAAGAACATGCTTGTTTATTTTTGGTTGTTCAACTGCTACATTTCTTTTCTTTTCTTTTTTTACAGAGATTGTTGATGGGAATGCAAAAATGACCCTTGGCATGATTTGGACCATCATTCTTCGTTTTGCCATTCAGGATATCTCAGTAGAAGGTAAATCCCAACAGGTTCTCAATTCTTCCAAGGATAGTTATCATGAGGAAGAGCTTCCTCAAGGAAAGAACATGAAACCTATACTCTGAATCAGGGTGGATAAAAATCAACGATTTTTTTTAAAAAATAAAAAAAAATCAGATTTTTTTTTATTTAAATCAGATTTTTTTGATTTAAATTGGATTTTTTTGATTTTTATCAAATTTATTTTAATAAAAAACTTTTGGGGTAAAAATCTATCGTAAGATAGTTTTCTATTTAAGATACATAAATAATTTAGTTTATTCAGCATGAAATGGAGCTTAGTTATGTAGCATGAGGCTGTATATTCTGCAACACTGGGATTATTGGTGAGTCAATAGTGGGTCAAAGGAGTAGCAGAGATGACAGTTGCTCTTTAAAAATTATGATTTAAATCGAGTTGATTTAAATCAAGCCTTTTTACTAATGATTTAAATCATGATTTAAATCAACTCGATTTAAATCAAATCCACCCTGCTCAAGGATACTTGCCCGTCAGCTGGAAGTTAGTGTCTCTACTTGATTAATTGCATCTGAGGTATCTGAAAGTTGCTGATTCTATTTACAAAATGCAGAGTTAAGGAGTTCCAAGTCTAGATTCCCTGACTTGGCAAGAAGAGTGATGGACACAGGCTAACAGCTTTCATGATACTGTAGAGCAGGCTTCACTTCGTTATTCTGAACCTGCCTAGACATTAAGGTCTGCAGGGGAGGCAGAGTTTTCCTTCCAAAATCTTTTCTGCCTGTCCACATTTTGGGATAGGCTTCCTCTGGAGTCTCGGTTAGTTTAACTTTCTGAAAGAGCTTCAAGAGCTACCTCTTTAGTTGGGCCTTTTTATTCATTTAGTATTATTTTATAGTTAGTTCATTTTTGTAACTATTGTGCTACGTCGTAATAGTTGTGAACTGATTTGTTATATATGCGGCAGCATATTGACAGGCCTGAGAAAGAGAGAGAAGGATCTGATTTTAGGGCTGGGCCTGCATAGCCTTTGGATGTGAGACCACTAAAAATTTAGAGGGCTGGAAAGTTGAAAACAGCTCCCGGGAGGTGGGGGGGAATAGCAAATTAATTCTATGTTATTGTCAAGAAAACTACATGGGCGTGTTCACATGATCACTGCGTATTTGCATTTGACAGAAAGCAAATTTGACTTTATCTCTCTGTGTTATTTTACTCAACTGAGTGCTTTTGGAAAGAGTTGAAAGAATAGCATTCCAGATTTACAACCTAATTTTTTAAAGTTTAAAGAAACCTTAAAGAAAGAACATTTCAAATGAACACTGTGCTATGAAAACGCATCATCAGTGGCAGTTGCCTCAGCTGCTGCTTTCTTTTTCACTTTCAGGTGCCAACTGCCAAAAACATCATAAAATCTCAATGAGGGAAAGGGATATGGGAAAAATACCAGTGACTGTACTTTAAATTCTTTAAATAAGATTGATGTACCTTAAATACTTAACATTGAAGCCTATATTTGATCTAATGGTTAAGGCACCAGGCTAGAAACCAGCCTTAGGCACGAAAGCCAGCTGGGAGACTCTGAAACAGTCACTCATTCTCTTCCCAATCAATCTCACAGGGTTGTTATTATGAAAATAAGAATAGGAAGGAATATTACATATGTTTGCCACCTTGAGTTATTTATAAAAATAATGAAGACTGGATGTAAATGTAAAAATTAAAAATTAAATGCTGCACTCTCTCAGTCACTAAATAAAGTAATATAATGCACATAATCAAATTGATCATAAGACTTGTCAACCATTCCCATTACAGCAATATTTTTTATAAAGGCAGTTCATCTTGAAAAGTTATTGAGCATCCTAAAGATTGCACCTAGTTATCATAATTTTTGAGTTGAGTAAGCTATTTTTTTTTTCATTGCTAGGTTGCTAATTTTAGTTTGTATTGTATTATTATTAGTAGTATCATTAATATTAATTAAAATTTGCTGTGGCTGTTCAATCCAGAAGACTCTGGGCTGCTAACTGTTACTTTACTTTTACTATTTTACTCTGGGCTTCCAACATTAAACTAGTTCTTGGGAGATTCTGAAGTACAAATGAAAGGGGCCATCCACATTCTCTTCAATGGCTTCAAAGGTCAGAATGATCAAAGAAAACTTGGAACTAATGCTTGTATCTTTTGTTCTGTAGAGACATCTGCGAAAGAAGGGCTTTTGCTATGGTGCCAGAGGAAAACTGCCCCTTACAAAAATGTGAACATCCAAAACTTCCATATTAGGTAAAAAGCATAAAGAGCAGTTCCCTGAAAATATTGCTTTTCTGATACGTCACATACCTCAGTTGCACAACCAGTGCCTGTCCCAAGTTGGAGAAAAAAATCATCTAAAAGATTTGGATGCTGCTTAATGATCAACTCAGCTGTTCTTAAACCTCACGCTAAAAACATTCACAATTAACATGACCACTTAGATCAGGAGTGTCAAACTGGCAGCCTGTGGACTGGGTGTGTCATGCGCAGGCTACACCCACCCCAGCTCCGCGAAGGGCGTGATGCAGGGGTGGGTTCTACTTACCTTTACTACCGGTTCGCAGCAGGATCGCAGATGCGCGATTGCTTCGTTTGCGCACGCGCCTTGCTTCTGTGCATGCACAAAAGCTTCTGCACATGCGCAGATCGCTTCTGATGATGTCAGGGTCAGTGGCCGGAGCCTCCCGCTGGTTTTACTACCGGTTCTATAGAACCGGTCTGAACCAGGGGCAACCCACCACTGGCGTGATGGCAACATGATGCCCTGAGTTTGACACCCGAGACTTAGATGGAGGAGGATAGAGTGTTTGTGCTCTTGACCCTACCTTCCAGTTCAAGATTTGAAGGCTGCAATTGGCTAACAGTTTCTTCCTCTGTTACTGTGGCATCAGACACATCTTCAGGGCTGGGGTTTCTGTCAAACAATGTGGCATTGATGCAATGGAGACTTTGCCCTTTTTTTACATGTATGTGACAATATCCCTGCGAAACAGTTGGACCTTGTATCACAAAAACACAATGCTGCTTTCATAATTTGTTTTTTGCTGACCCACATGTAATTCCCCCTGGTATTTATGTTAAAATGCTGAAGCTTTTTTAAAAAAACTTTTATCCAGCCAAGATAAAGATAGGACCAGTTCAGACTATATTCACACTTTGCTAAACTAAAAGTTGTCAAGATAAACATGAATGCTGGGCTCACTTTCCTTCTTCGTCCCTTCGTCTGTTGTTAACTTAAACAACAGTTCTTTGTTATACTTGAAACCTGAAGGCAACATCATTTCGTGTTGGTTTATTCAATATGCAAATGGAAAACTAATGCTATGCTGTGGTTTAGCAATCGATGGAGAGATGTTGAAAAGAACTTTTATAGGACTTAAGCTATGTACAGTGACATGTAAAATGTCTCTTACATTACTTACAAAGTACCGTATTTTTCGGACTATAAGACGCACCAGAGTATAAGACACACCTTGGTTTTGGGGGAGGAATCCTTCCGGAATACCTCCAATCAGCAGTTCCCAGAGGTGAACTTTAGTAACAGGTTCGTTGGTTGTGAGCTCTGAGCCTTGCTTTTTTTTCAGCCTCTGAAACCTCCATTTCAGAGGCTGGGCCGGGCTACATTTGGACTATAAGACACACCCAGATTTTCACCCTCTTTTTGGGGGTAAAAAGGTGCGTCTTATACTCCGAAAAATATGGTAATTAATGCAAACTAATGGGTTGAGGAGCCAAGGAAGGGAATGTAGTTGCCACTGCTACTGTTTTTCCTCCTTCATCCTTGCCTTACAGAGGCTTCACTCATATAACACATTCATTTCAAAATACACATTTCTCTAGCAGACTTGTTCCTATCTATGTTTCTATATACCTCAGTTTTGAAAGCTTGAATGATAAAGCCAGGCCTGAGTTGATCATTAATGGTGGTTGATCCCAGCAGTCCAGAATGGAAGCAATGCATCATGTTCTAATGACATGTTTGTGTATTTACTTTTTTTCCTGCTCTCCTCCTCCTGAGCCATTGAAATGTAGTTAGTCAACACAACTGCCAAAAATCTATAAAGAAGTAGAATGAAAAGGAATATTATATCTTGAGATGCAGCAAGAGATGTTGAAGTCCTTATTCTTTCCTCTCTTGCCTCGAGGTGGTCCTCGAGTTATGACCACAATTGAGCCCAAAATTTATGTTGCTAAGTGAAACATTTTTAAAGTGAGTTTGTCCTATTTTACGACTTTTCTTGCCACATTTCTTAAGTGAATCACTGCAGTTGTTAAATTAGTAACATGGTTGTTAAGTGAATCTGGTTTCCCCATTAACTTTGCTTGTCAGAAGGTCACAAAAAAGGATCACGTGAATCCACGACACTGCAACCGTCATAAATGTGAATCAGTTGCTAAGCATCAAAATTTTGATCATGTGACCATGGGGAAGCTGCAACGGTCATAAGTGTGAAAAAGGGTCATGTCACCTTTTTCAGTGCCATTGTAACTAAGTGAACTGTTATAAGTCGAGGACTACCTGTAAAAGAAAACAGCTCATGTTTTATGTCACACTTTTTACATTTATAAACAAACTGGAATCATTATTTGCCAAAATCTGACAAAAGAAAGAGCAAACAACAATGTAACATTATTTTACTGCATATACCCATTAGTGACTGATAAAACAATATACCTTCTTTATTTTTATTCCACAGTTAGTTCGGTACCAGGTACCAGGTCCTTTGAAATATGAAATTGATTAACCTTTCAAAAATGAATAGAAACTTTGATTAAATTCATGTACAATTAATCTCTAGATGGCCAACTTGTCCCCCCCCCCCACACACACACATGTTGGCCCACAGTTTGAATTGCCCCTGATTGTTGACTGTGCTGGCTCAGGATGAAGAGGGTTGTAAGTTAATAGCATTGTAATTTTGGAAGATAGCACTAGCAATAGCACTTATATACCGCTTCACAGTGCTTTACAGCTCTCTCTAAGGAGTTTACACAGTCAGTATATTGCCCCCAATAATCTGGGTCCTCATTTTACCGACCTTGGAAGCATGGACGGCTGAGTCAACCTTGAGCCTGTGAGACTTGAACTGCTGAACTGACTGGCAGCCGACAGTCAGCAGAAGTAGCCCGCAGTATTGCATTCAACCACTGCCCCACCAGGGCTCATGCCATCTAAATCAGCTATATTCTCTCTGCCCAGTTGTGTGCACAGAGAACACTATTGATTTAGACTGTCTTCAGTTTGCTTTCAAATTACTCATCATGTGCATCTTGAAGAATATAGCTAATTGTGTTTCATCTCTTATAGCTGGAAGGATGGTCTCGGTTTTTGTGCATTGATCCATAGACACCGTCCAGAACTTATTGATTATGGAAAACTAAGAAAGGTACTGTATTAGACTTTGGGCTGTTTCAAGTTCATAGATCCCAAAAGAATAAAACCTTTGGATAATTTTACCTAAAATGAAATAGATTCTCTGAAAAGCTCAGATATATTTTGACGCAGTCTTCTTTGACCTGATGTTCTCCAAATGTGCTGGACTGACTCACATTCCAAATCACATGTGGAAGGCCCCAGGTTGGAAAGAGAAGTAGTTATATGCTGACGAAGATCTAGATTAACCGCAGATTGACGGTTCCTTGGCCTTCAGAATTCTAGCTCGGGTAATTCAAATGCTTGCTTCGATTTGTAGAAGGTAGAAGAATAGCAGTTGGTGACATTTCAATAATGTTTAACATGTGTTGGCACAAGTGTGTATTTAAACCTCCTAATACAGTTAAACGGGCTTTTCAGAAGGAAGGCATGGCTGCTAAAGCTGAATATCCATTACATCTGACTATATTTGCATCAATTTACAGATTATACATAATTACACCAATGATGTAAATTCAGTCAACTGTTGAAATTATTTTTGATACAGTTGAATTTATCCATCATTTTGGAAAGGTATTTAAATGGAAAATATGTCTGCAGTTTCTGTAGTTCACTTAACTGAGGTCTGATAAATCACTGTGATGATAATGTTTGTTAAATAGCAGCTACCTGCAATTTAAATCCTATTGCTGATTCTGACTAAAAGTTTTGACACCCATTTAATTTATCATTAAGTTATAAAAATGCTTTTCCTCAACTGTCTCTAAGTTAAAATAAGTGGAAATATTTCAGCTAACAGGTCATATATGTTAGAAAATAATAAAATGGCATACTGGAAAATCAAGTTAATCTAATTTTTCTTTGTTTAACATTTATAAAAAGAAGAACAATTTAAACAAAACTTTAGTGATTGTAGGTTTGCTCCAAATGTTATCTATAATATAATTCACATAGTTTAGTAATTAACTAAAATGGATGTTTCAGCAGCTTTTTAAAAGGTTCTTTTTGTTCCTTGAACATTGTTATATTGAGTTCCCCAAATTAAGGGCAAAAGGATTTCATTTTCCTCTTTTAGAAGAAATATCTTAATTGTCAGCTCCTAGAATGCTCTTCTTCATAGGAGGGTATTTATGAGACTACCTATGCAAAGCGTGCAAAGTTCTCTGTTTCCCCCCTCCTTAACTCTGAAAATAGCAGAATTAATCACAAGACTACATCTTCTGTTGTAGCATACATAACCTGAACTGAGGTGTATATATTTATTATTAATTAATTAATTTATTTATTTATTTATTTATTTATTTATTAATCAAATTTCTATACTGCCCTATTCCCGAAGGACTCAGGGCGGTGAACAGCCAAGATAAAATACAGATAATACAAATATTAAAAATCCCTTAAAATTATTAAATATTTTGGCCGAAACACAGATTAAAACACCCAATTTATAAAATCACGAATTAAAAATTTAAAAGAGGAGAGTTAGGCCAGGCCTAAATATATATTTATTTGTTTGTGATAATCAAGATCAGCCTAAAATAAAAAGCAGTTCCCTCAAAACCCATTAAATGTAAAGGTTCCTGTCGCACATATGTGCTAGTTGTTCCCAACTCTAGGGGGCGGTGCTCATCTCTGTTTCAAAGCCGAAGAGCCAGCGCTGTCCGAAGACGTCTCCGTGGTCATGTGGCGGCATGACTAAACGCCAAAGGCGCATGGAACACTGTTACCTTCCCACCAAAGCTGGTCCCTATTTTTCTACTTGCATTTTTTATGTGCTTTCGAACTGCTAGGTTCACAGAAGCTGGGACAAGTAACGGGAGCTCACCCCATTACATGCCACTAGGGATTCAAACCACTGAACTGACGACCTTTCGATCGATAAGCTCAGCATCTTAGCCACTGAGCCATCGTATCCCTCAAAACCCATAGGTTAACCCATAATACAGGCAAAACCAAACATCCAAAGTATACATTTTGCCAAGTATCAAAATAATAAATAGTCGTGACATACCATATTCCAACCTTCGCTCACAATATGCCTTCCTCCTGTGCTAAATGAAATAAATAGATCTTAATTGTTTTCCTGAAACCTACAAGCCTAGGAACAATGTGGGTCTCTATGGGGAAGGATTTCCACAATCAATGGTGGTATCAATCAATATGCTAATTTCCTAGGTCCAGTCAAATGATAACCTTGAATGTGCAGGACTTGGAGAGAGTTGACTTTGTTTGATTTGTTAGATGATTATGCAAGAAAGTAGGACCACCGAAAACCATCCTTATCCATCAGGTTAGTGGGGGGAAATGAAATATAATAATTTTAAAAAGAAAGTTAAAAGCATAGCAATCCTCTCTATATAAGACAGTAATACATATTACTATTAAAATACTCAAAAAGCTAAATAAAAATGTGCCTATAAATTATTTGTAATCTGGAGAACATAGAAAGTAGTTTTTCATGAAGAAATGTGATAGATAAGACCATGGTCCTCTAGTTAAATTTGTTTCCTCTGTTTTCTTTGGGTCAACTAATCTAGCTTTTCAGTGAAGTATACTATGTAACTGATGGTTATTGAAGTACTTTCTTTTATTGTACATTTATTGCTAATAAAACATTCTTTTTCCTAGGATGATCCTTATACAAATCTGAATACAGCTTTTGATGTGGCTGAAAGATACTTAGATATTCCAAAGATGTTGGATGCAGAAGGTATAGTAAAATCCAGTTTTGTTTCCCTTTTCTTCCTCCCACTTCCCCAAAAAGGTTCCTTAAAATGCCTTTATGTATTTATTAGAACTGAGATTCTTACTAGATCATTCCCTCCTTATCACACATTTAGACCCATTTAGATCAGACTAAGTTCTGATACATCTACAGCAACCAGAGTCTTAAAATATTTTTGATCTAATTTTTGGATCCTGCACAATACTAGTGCCATTTGATTAATAGGACAACAGAGAAAATATATGTGTACATATCAGTAGGAGCAGCACAGATTTGGGATTTCCTAACATGATCTGTCAAGTCCTGCATGATTTTGTTCCAGTCATGAGATCCTGTCATGGTCATTAGCTCCATGTAGTAGCAAAAGTATGTGAGCTGGGCCAGGACAAATAATAGCAGAGTGGCATTCATGCTTTCTTTCACTGGTCCCTGGTGTGCTTTTTGAGCCTCAGTGATAGGTGCACACCTGTCTTGGACTAACTCAGTGTTCCACCCTGGGCAAACAAGTCGAATTCTCAGCAAACAGTGATATGATAGCAATCTACAGTACATAAAGAGAAAATAGAACAAAGGACTAGTCATCCTTCATTGTCTTTTCCCTTTTTAAATAGTTTATCTTGACATTTTATTTCTTATGCCACTGTCCTTTAAATAGGATCCACACAGGTTCAATATAACCTTCTGTTCTTGGATATCTGCTTCTAGAATACTGATGTTAAATACTCATTTTTACTCCCTGTATTTTAGAAATCAACACTGGCACTGAATTCTAGTTTTATCATTGCCTTTGTTTTTCAGGCCCTTTACATTGCCTTTTTCTTTTTTCCTTAAAGTTTGGGAAACGTTTTATTGTTTGCTAGTCTCTTTTGAGTTGTTTCCTTCCATCTAGGTCATGAATTTTGAGAACTGTTTCTAGAGTAGATCTTAGCCATATACAGAAACTTAGGACATACTCTGCAGGATGTGACTGCCAGTCTGTCCACTATTTAATTTGCTTAAGCCTTCTCTAAAATATCTCAGGACTACATTTCCCAGAATTCTCCAGTTATCAGGTCATTGGCTAAGGGACTCAGGGACTTGTAGATCGAAATATTAGAATGCACCACTTTGGGGGACAATCAAAATTAAACAATGATTTTAATGTTCACCTTTATGCTCTGCAAGTAGTTTTAGGTGAAATTCCCAAGTCCAACTCATAGAAGAAATGATATAGACCAACATCAAAGGTTTTGTTTTTTTTGTGCTCTAGAGATCATCATACTCATTCCTTCCCCCTTATAACTGCAAGGAGATGCTGTGAAAAACATTAGCATTTATTTGAAAAATGATCAGCACCTACTCCAATAATCAGTTGGGTCTAGTGGTTAAAGCACCAGGCTAGAAAGCAGGACACTGAGTTCAAGTCCTGTCTTAGCCATGAAAACCAGCTGGTTGAATTTGGGCCAGTCTGTCTCTCTCTCAGCCCATCTCACTTCACTTTTTCTCACTTTGTGGGAAAAATAGGAGGAGGAAGGTGTGGATATGTTCACCAACTTGAATTATTTGTAAAAATAATAAAGTTGGGACACAAATACATAAAATAATAATAACCCCTCAACAAATGCTTGGAACACTCAGGCCAAAAGCAGATTCAAAATAATTGGAAAGTTTTGGGTGGAGGGACAATAGCAGTTTCATTTAGTACAGTATCTAGAAGTCGTATGTTCCATATTTTTGCTGACCTAATAGACACTTATCCTTTTGGAAATCTGCACATTTCTCAAAAACCGGTTTTTTTTAAGCAAGGGGAAAAGAAGCAGGAATAACTTCTCTTCAACGTAGGAGAGCCTTCTCCTAAGCACAACAAAAGAGGCCTTTGTAAAAAAATGTGCAGGAACTAAAAAGTTATTCCACTCTTCACTTGGTGCCCCTAGTACCTCACATTTCTCACTTCCCCTAAGTTAAGATGCTCTTTAACTTCAGGTTTTCTTTGACAGACATTGTTGGAACAGCCCGTCCTGACGAGAAGGCCATCATGACCTATGTTTCTAGCTTCTACCACGCCTTCTCAGGAGCCCAGAAGGTATCGCAGGATTCCAAGCTCCTTCCACACAGCGCACCTGGTCCTCTTGCTAATGTCCAAGCCTCTTTCTTGCTCTCGCTTTCTCTCTCTCTCTCTCTTTCTTTCTCTTTCCTATCTAGCTACGGGCATCTTTGTTATTATTATTTGAGAGCAGTGTTGTCTTAGTGGTACTCCAAGTGTATAGGAATCTGGAAGTGCATATTAATCAAATACAGTTCTACAGTCAGTGATGCAATGCCAAGCCATTCTCCGTATAAGTCTTGTGGCCACTTTGAAAGCACCAGGAACTCTCCCTTGACCTACTCTGTGCAAGCATTTCTTCTGCGGTGATCTTCAGGAACACTAATTTTAACCAGGAAAATAAATAACTGGGCTTCTGCAAAAATGTTTTTCATCCACGATGCCTCAGCAATACAACTTTTGTGAATGAAGTACTGTGGAAGTTGACAATTAAATAGCCATCATGTCACTTTGTGCAAAATTGTTTTGCTGATGTCAGAAGACCTTACCCCTTCAAAAGAAATTGTCATAGGGTAGTTCTACTTGTTTGGTAAAATGACACAATCTTGCAAATGGATGGATTTCCTAGATAAGTATGTTTACATTCTTTTCTTTTAATCCCCTGAAATGTTGCTCATTCTCCAAGTAAGAACTTGTCACTGAAGATTATAATTTAATGAATCCATTGTTCCTTGTTGTCTCATAATTTGTTCTGGATCAAAGGGGCTTTGCAGTACTATTCACATTGCTTAGAAATAGATGTGATTGAATTCAGTAAGAACTAATCCTGAGTTACTGCAATGAACTAAGGTATAAATAAGAAACTACTATTTCATGTCAGGTGCGTGGATGATTTAGTATCAAGATTCAGGCTGACAAATGCTCTCCATCTTTCATTTAGAAGACACAGATACATACCGGGTATATGAGCATGAAAACAGAAATTTGGAAAATTAACTATACAATTCCAAACAAAGTATGAAAGTAGATTAGATAAACTTGCCTTTCTTGCCTTTGAACTTGCAAACCACTTCAAAAAAGCATTGAAAGCATATAAAATTTGACTCAAGGCAACAATAGATAGAAGAGTCACCAAAATCCCCTTAAAGTTTTGGGGAATATTTACAAAATGATTCTGGACTAAATGGGCTTGAGTTTACTTTACAAAAAATATAAGTTCTTAAACATATAGTACATGCTTATTCCAAATATTGTAGGAATTCAAACAGGTGACTGTCAAACCTGTTGAACTATGTTGAACTCAACTTTGAGATAGGTCTCTCACTTTTGGTTTGAGAGAGATATGTCTTCTAAAACAAAGCAGAATCAAATCTAAAACATTTGTTATTGTTTTTCAAACCTCCCAAATGATTAAATACTTTCAGTATGAAATACATTTCCCGAATTCCCCTATGATATCACTGATCTTATAATTGAGTTCAGTCTACCATTTCTTGAATAGTAATCCAATATCCAATCTGATTATATGGCATAGTTGATTTATGATATTTCGATATTGGGCAAGGGATTAATCTAGAGCTTTGTTGCTTCACATGTCTGAAATAACAAGCATTCAATATCTCCCCCCCCCTCCCTTGATACTGCAATTACAAATCTTGAGATTTCTGGGGATTGGGTGTATTTCATAAGATGACACTAAAGGCTGATCTGTCTGACCAGAAGGATCACACAATGCATATAATCTATTTCCATGAGTGGTTGTTTCCCCTTGGCAATAATTATCTCTTTAAGGAAAGCTAACATTTTGAAGAAAAAGCAAGACTTCTTTGTTCTGACACTTAGAGAACGTTCATTCACGGTAGTCATGCAGCTTGGAAGTTCCACTGTTTTAGAAGGGAATGCTGGCAATATTTCCCAAGATATAGTTCAGCTCTAATTTGCCAAAGGGTTTATTCACTCAAAAGAGGGCTATAGTTATCAAGGTTTTTTTATGAGCACAAAAATTAGTAAACAAATTACTCATCCAAAGAAGTTATAACCTTGTTTCGTTTTGCTAGGTCTACTTTCTGCCAGGAGTTGGTTTCCTAGAGTCTTCATTTTGCCCATTTCCAAGTGGGCTGAATATACTGACTGTGGAGTTGTGTAAAAAAAAAAAAAGAAAAACTGACAGGGGTGGTGGTAATAGGTTCATGGAGTCCACAAAGCCAATTCTGCCAGTCATATTCTGATTCAAATTCCCAGCACTCCGCATGGAAATCTGTTTGGCCTGTCCTGCAATGCATGATGGGAAGTTTCCCCCCTCTCTTATCACCCATGACTGTTTTATTTTATTCTGTGTGCTGCTTCTTACTTTATCCTTTCAACCTCTTCTCCTTCTTTGCACAGATATTATAGGCACGCTAAGGCCGGATGAGAAGGCCATTATGACCTATGTTTCATGTTACTACCACGCCTTCTCAGGTGCGCAGAAGGTGAGCCTTTACTCCTAACCACCCCTCCTCCTCCTCCTATTTCCTGCCCATCAAATTTAGAGAAAAGTATTATAAACTCTTACAGATATGGAATCCAGTGCTGGCTTTCATTTTGAGCTCTAATATTATCATTCTTAAATATCTTGGGGATTTAAAAAAAGACCATTAACTTTGCTGAGCTCTCTGTTTCTTTCTTCTTGCGACATAGAAGAACTCTGCATTTTCCTGGACATAGTTTCCCGCCTACAGCTCCCAGGCTATATTGACACTAATCCAAATTAAAGAAACACGTTCTACTTTATTTGACAACGTTCATGTCTTCTCCAAGTGGGAAGAAGCTTCCTCAAAGTCTCCCTTTTCTCTGCAGGGTGCAGAATCCCTTGGAACCTCTTAAGGCCTGATTGTTCTTCAAGACTGATATAGCACTAGTCTACTATTTACAGTAGTGAACCGATTGGGGGTGTTTAAAAAAGGCCAGTTTACAGGTGTTTTAGTAGTGTGGCCATAACTATCGTTGCACTAGAGGGCGAGATCCTGCTGCAAGTAGAGCTCAACCACACTTCTTCTTTTCAGATGTTTTGCAAGTGGCAACCACACAGACTTCAATGTGGAGTGAAATGCCCAGTTGTGGGACCTGTACAAAGAGGTCCTTTTTAAACTCTTCCATTGTTTCTTCTTCTAAAAACGTGGTTTCCTCTCAAATTGAATCTTTATCCCAGTTCTTGTGGAGGATAAATTAGAAATATCCCATAAATGGAAGGAACCATGGCTCTTTTTTCCTGCGAGAGGGGCAAAATAGAGCTCAGGCAGCCTTTGGCAGAAAAATATTAAGAGGAGCAAGGATGAGCAGAGCTTTCATTCTGAGTTTTCTCTTCAGGCTATAGTTTCTGTACCTATATTGAAAAAAGCTGTACATGAGTGCCATTGTATATGATTTGTTTCCTGTAGTGGAAAAAAAGCCAGCCATTCAAAAGATTTTATTTCTGTTTTTTTTTCCCAATAAGCAAGAGTATTCCATTGCTATTGGCTACATATACGCATAGTGGAGTTAAAGATTCCAGCTTGTTTATAATTGTAGGCATAAATGTGCTCTTTAGGATATATGTAATCATAAAAAAAAAACCAAATCCCTTCTCTCCTGTTGATAGTATTTTAATATCAGTGTGATCAGAACATGCCTACATGGACCTCCCCAAAACAACTTTTTTTTAAAAAAAGAAGACAAATGTGTCCAATTTGCCAGATCCACCCTCAGCAAAAGACTTCTCAGGAGTCTTTCTGAAGATCCCAGGTCTTTCTTCCACATGAGGAGAAAACTTGAAGGCCACCTTAATAGTTAAATGCAGTATTAAGTCCTGTCCTATCTTGCTTTCCCCAACCTGGAACTCACCTTTTCTGAGCTGGAAACCCTACATTGAGTGAAGAATTACATTTCCACTCCAATACATTTGTTGGGGTACGAGTTGGAATACAGCTGTATTAATATCTAGTCCTAAATCTAGATTGTATTACAAAAGTTTCTGCATATTCTTTCTTTTTCTTGCTTATCCTTGCTTCCACCTCTTTGTCTTCTGCCACTCAGTGGTGTTCCTGGTATTATTTTTATTTTGTGTCATTTGCGATGTTTTCTTATCCTTTCAGCTTTATTTTGTTTTTTAAACTCTCTATAATCATTTCTCCAATGATTTTTCCCCCATGCCATGCAGCTTGCTGCTCTTCCCTTGACTTTTTTGTACTTGGGCAGAGCCTGTATTTGCTTTCTATGGATTCAGTTTCACTGATTGTGTACAGTTTGTAAAAAAAAAAAAAAAAAACCAACGGCTTATGTGTGTCATTCAGAATTGAATGCATTTATCCATACCTGAGTATAAGCTACCAAGGGGAAAGCAGCCTTTAGTCCATGTTCTTATAGCTTCGCATTGGATCCGTGTGCTCACTTGAGGACAGCTGATGTGAGCCTTAATCTTGCTCACTGCACAAGGCAATCTTAGAAATTTCACCCTAACTTTCCATTATGTAATCTTCTTACAATAACAATTAGCATGCACATTTTTATTCAATTTCCAAAATAATTTATCAAGCCTATAGAGTTTCAAAGTTCACATTAAACTAAAATATTATAAACTAAGTTTGAAAGTACAGGCCCAGTTCATGTGTAGCTGATAAATTGCATTAGTTTCTGATTGAGTTGTTTCCAGTAGTACTTCATTGTCACCTTGGAAATGATAAAATTGGGCCTACAACTTAATAATGTGCTTAAAGTGACTATTTAGAGAATATATTTTGCAGAAGGATGTTAGCAGATCTTTTTAATGTGTGCAGATAGGTGTGTGTTTTAAAAGAACACATTTTACTCACACTCTCTTTTATATATAAAAAAGTTTAGTTTGAGAAAACTGGGATATAAATTGAATTTATATCATTTTAAATGGAAAACCCAAGTTTTCAAATACCTGTGTCACCAGTTTATTAAAAGCTCTACCTTCACCTTTTCTAAAGCTGTTTCAGTGCTTAAGAGACAACATGGATAAATACAAGTTTTACTTTAGAATGGTGCTGAAAACTTTGCTCAGTTCTACTTGAGACTGATGGAAAATCCTCTTTTGTAAATAGTTTGAAATGTAGCAGAAGACAGAGTATATAGATCAACATATTCAGAGTTGGTTTTTAAACTTACCATATTTACAATCAAAGGGCTTTCTTTGAATACATAGATTCGATTTCATTTCTTTGGAAAGGAGCAATTTGACAGGTTTTTCAGCAGGTTTCAATATGTTAACTGAAACCCTTGTCAGTAAATAAATAGAAATATATACTTTTTGCTGCTCATTTTAAATAACAATTCACTATTTCATTTCTTTGAGTGATAGGTGAACACAACTGTTAAAATAACATTTCTGTCCACCAATGAGTAGATCCTACGTTTAGCCTGCAATTAGCATTGTTACGCATCTTGTTAGGAAGCTTTTCTCAGTTAGAAGATTTGTTAGATTTGTTCTCACGGAACAAATAACTGGTGTAAAGTTTATTAAAAATAATTGATTGAGTATCTGTCTTCCCCAATGAGAGGAATTGGACAAAACCATGGGTTGGATGGGGACGGTGGGAGTTGAAGTCTAACGTGTCAGCCATGTTCATATTAACATGATGGATCTGGCCCAGATCATGAGTAACTGTCTTACCTGGAATTGGTTAACAGTCAAGACAGAATTATTGGCTGACTTAGTTATATCAGAAAGAATTCCATACATCTTTGTGTAGTTGATAGGCTTGTGCTCCCTGTTTTAACATTTCACAAAAATTGTGGTTACTGACAAACTCATACTTCCTGTTTTGTTTCACAAAAAGCCCCTGACCAAGTAAATTGTGTAAAAGTGGGGAGTGGAGGTAGGAAACCTTAAGTTTCACATCCCCACAATCTACCTGCAAGAAAGTGAAAGAATTAAGAAATACACAGCCACTCTAGCTTCTCCCTTTTGTATCTTAGGACTGGAAGAGAGGATTCAAGTTTGCTTTCTTTCACAATCTCAAATAATCCAAAGGTCCTTAGTTTAGGTGAAGGCATAACCCACTGGTTAATTCTAGGTACACAAGAGGCACAATGAGGATAAACCTGACTCAGAAATGGCCTGGCTATAGGGCGTGCGTGACATAATGGGTCTTTCGCTGGCTTTGAAATGGAATGACTTGCCTCGGCCAATTTGCATGGCCAACTTACCGTGGGAGAATTCAATGCAGGATAATTCAAGAGAGGGACAAAAGGGACAAGTGACTCCATGCTCTGGCTGATCCCAGCCTTGAGGAATTCTAACTTGAGAAAATTCAAACCTGAAGCAAAGCAAGACCCACTGCAATTAACTTGCCCCTCTCTTGAGTTATCTTGTGTTGAGTTGTCCCTTGGGGAGTTGGCTATATCAAGATGAATAGAGTGAGTTGGCCAGGGTGAGTTGTTCTAGACCGCATTAGCTTGGTTAAAGGTCTCCTTGAACTATAGCCATCTTAGAGGGGATCAGGGTGGGGAGGCTTGCGCCAAGGATTTGGTTCCTCTGAAGTTTTTTCCTGACCCATTTCTGTTAGCTGTCAGGGTTAATGCACAGTGAGTGTGTAGCATTTTGGTACAGGCCTAGGAGCACATGGTTATCTTTTCAGTCTCCACCCCAATTCTTGACTAGGTGATTTACTGTGATGTCACTCCATTTCTCATTCAGATTTCTCATTACTGCTACCAGCTCTGAAGGGGAAGTCACATGATCAACTTTCTGCTTCTTTCATTCTGTTATACTGAGTCACTGAAGGTACAGGGCCCTGCCTGTCATGATATGTGTGCGTATGTAGGGTTGCTTTTCCTTCATTTGATTTGTATGTGTGTATGTATGTGTGGGGGGGGTGTTATCTGAATATTTCTCTAAATATACACTTGCTATGGTCAGTTTGCTTCCTTTCCTCCCCAGCTGCTTCTAACTTTCATAACCCTAAAGTGCATGAGCATTTTTAATTACTAAATTGGTACTTATAACTTGTTTTTAATACTTTACTTTGTGGATTTCTGGAAATAAAGCCTTTTAATTCAGCTTTAATCTTTTTTTATGTTTCCTGAAAAAAAAGGATATTGAGTTTTATTTATGGATTAATTTAGGAGCAAAGTGCATTCTGCAATAACCATATTTATTCTGTATTTTTTTAATGTGATAATGAAGCAAAGAGGTGAGAAAAACATGTAAAATCTGCAGCTCTCAGAGCCACTGCAGTTTGGCATCTTTCAGGGAAATACTGTGGATGTGTCTTTGTCCAAGCTATTCTTATACTTAGTTCATTAATTAAGATGCCCTTTTTAAAAAACTGGACAGTGACCCAGAAAAATGGTGCATTCTGATGAGTGAAACTTTAGGACAAACATAGCTTGGAAGATAACATTTTTACTGTCAAAGGACAGTAAAAAAAAATAGTTGAGAAATGCCCTTCAAAATAATTGGATCCTTGATAGAGGAAACGATCAGTTCACATAAGTCCGTAGATCAGTATTTTTCACTCTATTATACATATACAGTACAATATATTTTATGAGCAGTTAATATGAAGAAGTGAATTTTGTAACACAGAAAGCTAATTTCTCACTTCCCAAACCAGTGCCTCAAGAGTATAGCTACTTACAGCTGGAATTTTAATCTGCTTAATTAAACTGGTTAAAAGTATTTGCATGAGCCAAAGCACAATGTTCTGTAAACAGCTGAGAATTTAATTATTGTATATTATGTGACATATCTAATGCTAAGCATGAGTCAAAACTGAGACTTAATTTGGAATAAAAATATATCAAATTGTGCTGTTAGTATCCAGATTGCTAGAACAATCTTGTGGAATTTGAAAGCTTGTATTTTTACTGGTCAAAGCAAGGTAAATAGAAGCAAATTATTATTATCTATTCACAACAATGTGAAGTCACAGCTGTCAATTCTTTAGCTGGTGTTGGCCCTTATATGCACTGAGTTTTTTCCAAGAAGATAGGATGTCAAAATGCATCAGTGTAATAATATATGTGTGGATCCAAGTAGTATGGCCTTTTGCAATTGACAATTATTATTGACTGACTTTAATACAAGCTTAAAATCATAGAAGTTTCTGTGTTCAGAGAACAGTACTGTACTGCACTTTAATTAGAAGATGCAGATTGCATATGCAAAATAATAAAATAAAGCAATGATATCATTAAACATTTAACCTAATAAACAAAGACTGCAGAACATAGTTTTTTAGGATAACATTTTTATTATGGCACTTTTAAACCTAGGACACACCCATTTCCTAGAGAAAAAGCAAGACAATTTTGCTGTTTTGTTGATCTCCTTTTTTGATATCAAATACTTTGTACCAACCTGGTTGTCAGGATCATAGGAGATTTAAAATAACTGACTATTTTCTACAGAGTATGCTTTGGATGCTACCTCTTTAATTTGGGATGCTATAGCCATGTATTTTAAAATACATATTTGTTCATTTTGAGTACTATTATTTATGAATTTTTTTTTCTTTGCTTCTTCACTAAAGTTTTTAAAGCAAAAGCTTAATTCTCTGAAAGCTTAGTTCTCTGCCATAGGTAGTCCCATATAATAATGTAAAGAAGTATTGGAACATTTTGGAACAAAGTTTGGACTTTGTCATATTTTGGTTATTGTGATAGGATACAGAAGTTCAAACATGCTAGAGGTTTTAGCTAGCTGTTTGTTAGCAACCAGTAAAACCCACAAGAACCAAAGACAGAAAGTTACAAAACAGCTGCTCTTGTTTTTAAAATAAAATTATTGTCAAGTAAAATTTTGTAAATAAGTCAGTTGAAATAATATTGCAGCATAGATAACTCCCGACCATCGGCATTTTGCTGAATGTTCAAAGGGACAAGTAATGTCACGTGTTATGAGATCATTTACATAATTTGCATGATCTTATGACTCCTGTGATGACATTATATGGCTTGTGCCAAATGCCTATCCTCTTAACAATGCAAAGGAACGTCGGGTATTGTTTTTAACTGGGATCTGAATTCTGGGCTTGTTGCTTTTCTTCCTCTTCTTTCCATTGATTACTTCAGGCCCTTTTATTTTTGATGATTTTGTTTTAGAGGATAAAAAAAAAAACATTTCAGGTTGGACAAGTTCATATTCAGATTGAAATTCCCAAAATGTGCCTCTCATCCTAATCTCCCAGAAGTGGTGGTACTAACAAGTTTTTGAAGTATTAAAAGAAAACGGGACAAGTATCATTCTCTTAGAAATGGGTTGGAACATGGAGCATCTTTGCTAATGATACTGTTTTTTTCTTCTTCTCTTGTTCTCTTTCTCTCTTGTTAACAGGCTGAAACGGCAGCCAATCGCATCTGCAAGGTTCTGGCTGTGAATCAAGAGAATGAACAGCTAATGGAAGACTATGAGAAGTTGGCCAGTGATGTAGGTAGCCTTGCTTTCAATTTCTTTGGTATAGCCAGGAGAGTTCTTTAGAATAGATTAATTTACTGGAGTGCAGCAGCAAATGTGCGAGGAGAGAAGAAACAGAGCGGCACTGTTGTTTACAGCATGCTATTTTTATTATTTAGTAGATTTATATGACCTTCCATTTCAACTCTGGGCAGCTAACAATATTAAAAAGCTAAACGCATACAGAATAAACATAAAATATATAGGAACCAGGGAAAATTATAAATAACACCTGTCCAATGTTCAACATAATCAGAAGATGGGGTTTGCATCCCCAAAGTCCCAGGCTTCAGAACAGTCTTCAAAGCCTTACAGCAGCCCAACAGGAGCAGGACTCATCTAATCTCCAACAGGATGATATTTCAGAGTGTAGACCCTATGAAAGAAAAAGCTCTCCTCTGAGTCCTATCAGCCCACACATGAAGCATGTCCCTCTTTATGGGATGGGACAGGTAAAGACAGGTAAAGACAGCTGGAGAGCCCCTGTCTCAGGAAAGTCAGTATGGAATATAACAATCAAAACCTTTGTGAACAATTGCAATGAGGGTATGCTATTGCATGGCTCTTGGGATGGTTCCTGGAACCATGGTTTAATAGAATATTTGCATTTACATTAGAATAGTATTGTATCCAAATAGATTTTAAATCTATAATGAGTACTAATATCAGAAGTTCATACTACTAAAATATCTGAGTTCGGAAGCAATTTAAAAACAGTGTGCATACTGTAGAACCAATGTTAAGTAGCCAGCAGCCTTAATAATAAAGAGGAAAATCTTAACGATCACTGGAGAGGATTATATTTATTATTATTAAAATATCTGAGCAAATCTTTCAGCACCCTATGTGCTGTGTTTTCTCGAAAATAAGACCCTGTGCTTAGCCTTATTTTCGGGGATGCCTTATTATTTTGGGGCACGTGGAGCAAGATGGGGCTCCTCTTGCCGTCTTACTTATTTCGAGCTCTGTCTCCCTAACCCTAACCAGAGGAAATGGCGGAGACTGGCTGTGCATGTGTTTAAATATTTTTGGGGAGGGCTTATTTTCAGAGGAAACAGGGTAATAGATAAATATAATAATAGATCATTCAATCTGTAAGATAAACCGATGCACATTATGACCCAGAGTCAGCTTTTTATTTATTTATTTATTTATTTGATTTATATGCCGCTCTTCTCCGGAGACTCAGGGCGGCTTACAATGCATTAAGCAATAGCCTTCATACTTTTGTATATACCTGCTTAGTAGGGCTTTTGCCCCCCCCCCAAGCGGTGTTCTTTTTATACAAAGTCAGCTTATTGCCCCCACAATCTGGGTCCTCATTTTACCTACCTCGGAAGGATGGAAGGCTGAGTCAAGCTTGAGCCTGGTGAGATTTGAACTTGCAGTAATTGCAGGCAGCTGGCTACTTAACAGCACTTTAGTCTGCTGCACCACCAAGGCTTTTTACCAAAGCCAAGCTTTGTGAGGTAAAGTAGACAGGAAACATGGGTAGATAAGCTAATTTTACTTTATTATGAGATTAACAGAATCTTGCAAGTCTGAAAGTATTCTGTATATCTCCCCCCTCATCCCCTTTACAGCCTAAGAAACTAGGGAGGGTCTCTTCTGAGCCCCTGGCCTTGCCCACATTCCTGCTTCAGGCTGTCTTTCATTGGACCATTCCCTTGGCTGCATCTCCTTGCCTTGCCTCCCAAGGCTATTCTCACATACCATTATACTCAAGGAGAGAATCTTTGGTCTTCTAAACATTTGAACAGTTATCTTTAATCAAGACACTTCCACAAGACATGAAGAACAGCTGCATCTCCCTTCATGCTGTAAATGCTCTAAAGAGAGAGAAATCCTCTCTCTTTAGATAGGTCCCTACCTAATACTAAGCCTGCCTCCCAAAACCAGTCTCAGGGATGAATGAACAAATTTGTCACGCGGCTGTAAAGACAAAAGGGAAAAAGGCTCCCTCAAGCCGAATTGCATGTCTCTCTGTGTGATTTGCCTGGCAGTAATAAAGAAGAGATTTGTTGTGGCCTTCTTCCAGAATATTTTAAGACCTCCCTATCTAGCCAGAGTCTTGACATTTCCAAATAACCTTCCATCCAAATGCTAGTTAAGTTCACTCTACTTAATTTGGGGGAACCAGCCAAGCTTGGCTGTGCGCTGCTACCTACTATGGAAGAAAGTGCAAAATTTCCCAACAGAAATCAAAGTCTTGGCCAAATTTAATACCAGCTATGATTTTAGTTTCCAGCAATTATGACTTTTCCCTTCTTGGTATTTTCAGCTGTTGGAATGGATCCGGCGCACCATACCATGGTTGGAGAATCGGACACCTGAGAACACCATGCAAGCCATGCAGCAGAAACTGGAAGATTTCCGAGATTACCGGCGCCTTCACAAGCCTCCCAAAGTCCAAGAGAAATGCCAGCTGGAAATCAACTTCAACACGTTGCAAACTAAGCTGAGGCTTAGCAACAGGCCAGCCTTCATGCCTTCGGAAGGGAAAATGGTTTCGGTGAGTGTGTTAGATTAATGAGTTCATACACAATGACTTGGCAAAGAGGGTTTCCTACTGTTACTGCTGCTTTCATGGGCCAGTGGAACTCGGTTTCCTAGAGCTGAATGTATATTGGTTGCCATGGGCTTTACTACAACTTGTAGTAGCCACAGGTTATAAATTGCCAAGTGATACCGTACTATTCTAACAGGTTGTCTCTTCTAGAAAACAGACACCGCACATGAGATTTTTTGTTTTAACCTAAGATAACTGAATAATAAATTCATATACTTTTTTGAATCCATCTTCCTTTCATAAGCTTAAAATAGTATTTTTAGTGCTCCTTCCTCCAGTTCCCCCCTCCCCTCCCCCAGCTTGTCTGTGTTAGCTTGAGCAGTCGAATGAGCTTCCATGGTCAATAGGGGACTTGAACCCAGATCTCTTAGTCCAATACTAGGTTATACCATGGTGGCTGTTTTAGAACAGAAATCTCATAGCACCAAAGACCTACATATTAGAGAAGGCAGACAGCATCTTCCTAGATCAGGGGCGTCCAACCAAGGTAACTTTAAAACGTATGGATTTCAACCCCCAGAATTCCCTAGCCAGCATCCACAACTTACAAAGTTGCCAAGATTGGACACCCTTCCTTAGATGATGATAGGAAGTGGCCTCTTCTTAAACAAACTTCCTTAATAATAAAGAGGAAAATCTTAACGATCACTGGAGGGGATTATATTTCTTATTATTAAAATCTCTGAGCAAATCTTTCAGCACCCTATTAATCCCAGTAGGGAAATGAAAATACATCCCTCTGCAGGAGAACTCCAGGCCTTAGCAACTCAAAATGTTTGCTAGGGAACCTCTCTATTATCTGGCCCAGCCCTTTCTGATTACAGAAGTTAACTGTCTTTAGCTCCCACCTTGTATTGTCTCAGATCCCCTTGCCGGAGCTTCATCATTTGCCTGCCTATCTTATCTGCCAGTTTTTTTCCACCCATTCATAGTGCGATTGTAGAGGCTCCCCCAAACTTAATTCTTACCATGTTGAGAAATGTTTCAATTATTTTGAATCCATCTGCCTTTTCTTGATAAGTGTTATTATGCTTCTGCTTTGGTTATACTACAGGATATAAATAACGCCTGGTGTGGCCTGGAACAGGCTGAGAAAGGCTATGAGGAGTGGCTGTTGAATGACATTCGACGATTAGAACGACTGGATCATCTGGCAGAGAAGTTCCGGCAAAAAGCTTCCATTCATGAATCCTGGACAGAGGGTAACACAACATCTAAATGTGTTCTATTATTATTAAAGATTTTTGTAGTCTAGACAAAACAGAAACTGAATGATAAAAACCATCAAGTTCGTAGGAACAAAACTTTAAGACTGCTTTAACTTGCAGGAGTGATGCATATGCATTAGAAGGATAGGATACAGCTGTTTATATACATGAATGTAAAATAAATGTAAAAGTATATTGCTATATTATAGATAATTCTATAGAACTGTGATGGCGAACCTATGGCACATGTGCCACCTGACTGTATCGGTGGGCATGTGAGCTCAGCTCTAGTGTGCATGCATGTGCTGGCCAGCTGATTTTCGGGTCTTCTGGGCCCACCAGAAGTTGGGAAACAGGCTATTTCTGGCCTCCAGAGGACCTCCGGGGGTGTGGGGGGAGGCTGTTTTCTCCCTCCGCAGACTCCTAGAAAGGCTTTGACGCCTGGGGAGAGCGAAAAACAGGCCTACCAGGCCCACCATGCCATTGCATGCCAAAAGCAGGGGGAGCGTGTGTGTGTGTGTGTGTGTGTGTGTCACGCGCACATGTGCAGGGGGTGGGGTGCATAGAATTATAGGTGTGGGCACGCACACATGCAACCCCCCCCCCCGCACTTCCCCTGCTTTTGGCACGCAATGGCAAAAAGGTTAGCCATCACTGCTATAGAAGAACAGGGAAAAAACTTCCTATTAATAGAACTTTTAGGGTGTCTCCAGATCCCAGTTCTTAAATAACTGCCCCGGCCCAGCCATTATTTGAGTTGTATATATCTGCTTCTCGGGACCTGCAGGACTAATAATATTTTAATCTTGGTTGGCGTAGGAAGGGGGCAACCCCATCTTTGCTCTGCTGAGCTGTGCCAGCTCTTCATGTGACCAGGACTCCCTTAATTGAGTCACCATCCTTGAGCCAAGTATTATTCTCAGCCTTCACTAGCTTGTCATTGCTCTAGAGAGCCTGCAAAACACACATTCAATCCACCACTAAGGGCAGGGAAGCACTTGATTTGATCAGATAGCTCCATCAAGAAATACTCCTCCTCAAGATGTTACCATTTTTAAACATCAAGTATTCCCCCCCAGGAGGCTGTGTAATAATTAACCGGGCCATGCCGCAATGAATTCAGGCCACACTCGTGATCAACCACCCACAAGAAGGGACAACTTGTGACGCTCTAGCCCAGAGGTCTTCAAACTTGGCAGCTTTAAGACTTGTGGACTTCAACTCCCAGAATTCTCTAGCCAGAGAATTCTGGGAGTTGAAGTCCACAAGTCTTAAAGCTGCCAAGTTTGAAGACCTCTGCAGTCTAAGCAATTGTCCCATGGGGAGAATGGAAGAGTAGGCATCTCACCAGCCTGCAGCACCAGATAGTAGCTTCCATAGATTGGACAAGATTTCACTCATGCAGCCCCAATGGATTTCCCTCCTCTTCCAGAACTTAAGGATATAAAAATCCAGAGTCAGCCTTTTAAGGCAGGCTAAGCCAAGAAACAGGAATTCCAGAAATGCTACTTTATTGTTACAGGATTTATTAACAGAGTCTTGAAACCTTGTCCAAGGTTCTCTCCATCTAGTCTTATACTAAACAAAATCAAGGCTAGAGTTCTTTTGAAATTCTTTCTTGTGCTTCACTGTGTCTCTGGGCATGGTAATATCTTCTGTTGAAGTCCGTCTTCAACAGCTCACCCCTTCTTTCTCTTCTCAATACAGTCTCATACCTTCCCCAACCAGAAATTCCTTTACGCCCATTGAAGTTGAAGAGCTCCCTCAAGTGGTGGCTCCCATCTTTACAGCCTTCTCACAAAATCCAATTCTTCATAGACATCAGACTGATGACCATACTTAGTAGCCTGGGGAGTCTAGTGAAAGCAACAGCAAAGACCAAAATAAGCTTTCTGGAGCTGCACACAATACCTTCAACAAATTCCATATCAGGCAATGGGGAGTCAGCAGTTTAATTCAGCTAATGAAGGAAGCAACTGAGCTCTATTCTGGTTGAAGAAAATATACCGTAGCTTATGGCAGAATATGACTAAGGAATCCATGACATATCTGCATACTGGCTCAGTTGCAAAACCTGGACTGAATGAAGTCTTGATCTCAGGGCGTTCAAGCATTTTTTTTTTAATGTTTGGTTGATCACCAATGTATCTTTGGTCAATTACAAGCTGGAAAGCTTCATTTCATGTTTTCCAACCGGAGAGAAAAAGCCACAAATGTTTTTACCAAAGATCTACCACAGACTTTCTGCAACTTCTTGCAATAATGCTCTCATTATTGCAATTATATGTGTGGAGAATGACAGGACCAACTTCTGATTCAAATAGTAAAGAGTCAGAGCTTGAGCTTGGTAGAAAGCTAAGCCCCCAACTAAAAAGGATCAAGGGTCTATGGAGATTCTCAGTCATCCAAGTCATGGTTGTCCCAAAGGTGCTTTTTCAAGAGGCAACTGGACTTTCTGGTTTTTCATTGAAGACATTTCACTTCTCATCCAAGAAGCTTCTTTTGTTTTGGCTGGATGTTGGGGAATGGAAGGATTTATACCAGAGGTGGGCTGCTGCTGGTTCAGACCGGTTCACCAGTACCGGTAGTTCCGACCTCCGGCTGGGCCCATCCACCCGCCCTGGTACTATCCCGTCCTATATATCTCACTCTCTGGCTCGCTCGCCCCGCCGATGCAACCCAGCTGATTTCCACACCTCACCTGATCTACTCACCGTGGCTGCCTGAGAAGGTGTGCTGAAAGCCGCATGCATGAAATTGCCATGTGTTTGAAGTCGTGCGCAAGTGCAGAAGGCGCTCACATTTATTAATTATATGAAGCCCAATTATATGAAGTTGTTAAATTATATGAAGCCCACCTCTGATTAATACTCCTTACAGACAGCTGGTCATATGCATTCTTTTAGAGAGTCGTTGAGGTCACCTGGAGGTTTATCTGTGTCTTCAGAGTCACCTGAATAATGCAAATTCATAAACGCATGGCACAACATAGGAGAACAAACCCATCAGGACAAGATTCAGCAGTCCATCTGCATTTAAAAGACAAATGCCATTCTTTTGAAGGCAGCAAAGTCCACATTTTGGACAGAGAGGACTGCTGGTTTGAAAGAGGGGTCAAAGAGGCCATCTATGTCAAAATTGAACAGCCCTCTCTCAACAGAGAATACGACATCTATCTCCAGTCTACAACACAGTCCACACTACAACAGTTCCAAGAGGACTCCTGTGGTGGCCCGCCAGCGGTCTGCGCGGATTAATTGCTGATCCCAATGACGAGGAGGCTGGTGTGCTGCGCCAGCAGCCTGTGCAGCTGGCGCTTGAGTCAGACAGCGAGGAGGCTGAAGAAGATGTGGTGCCAGAGGCAGGGATTCAGTCAGGGCCTTCAGAACCTCCAGAGGCTCCTTTAAGTGAAGAGGATGAAGAGGAGGAGCCTCTTCTCAATGCACGGGCACACAGAGCTGCCAAAAGGCAGGAGTGATTCCTCAGAGGAGGTCTCCTTGAGAGTAAGGCTTGGGGCTAATTGGCCACGCCCTTAGCCTATTTAAGAAAGAACGCAGCTTGTAACAAGCTGCAGGAAACAACTTTAGTTCGCTAATCATTGCGTTGGGATATCTCTGCAACCTTGCTTCTGGGCTTTCTGCCAACTCCAGTAAGACTCTGACTATCTTATCTGTGGAATTCTGGCAGTCTGTTAAGAATGCTTATTAACAGCCGACATTTGTTAAAACTACATTATTTGCGTAAACTAAGTTTTGTTCAGAGTTTATGTGTGCTGTGTTCTTTGGGATCCGTAGCTGGGGCAGAACAGCTCCAGACCCATTTGCACCACTCTGGTGACCCTGATACAGTGGTGGATTGCCCCCAGTTTGCACCAGTTCTATAGAACCGGTAGTAAAACCGGTAGTAAAACCGGTGGGAGGCTCTGCCCACCGACCCCACCGTCATCAAAACTTGTGCAGAAGAGCACACATGTGCACGAGTGAAGCGCACGCATGTGCACAGCTCTGTTATGAACCGGTAGTAAAGGTAAGTAGAACCCACCCCTGCCCTGATGACAAAGATAAACCCCCAGGTGGCCTCAACGATTCTCTAAAAGAATGCAAGAAGAAGGCTGTTAATTCTCCAAATTAATTAATGCCTCACAATTGGAACTTCGGCTGGAATGGATATTGTGGATATCTTCCACTCTAGATTATCATAGTTCAGTAGACCTCCTCTTGTCCATAATTAAAATCTAGCTACAAGTAACAGGGATGAGACTCTCTATGGATTGTTCTTCACCTAATTTTATAGCTCAGTCAGTTTTAGTGTTATGTGCTGATTGGTTTGCAACCAAGCACATTGAAAATGCGCTAATTGCCTCTTGCTTTTTTGCTGCTGTAGGACACTTGGTCTGCAAAGCTTTATTGACCACAGTCTCAATAAAGGTCAGGTGGATCAAGGTCAAATTAATACATGAGACACAGAATAAGCCTGCCCTGTTCCACTAAAAACACACCTACCTTGGCAATCTTTGACACTACTGCCTTACAGGATTACACCTATAAGACTTCCATGGGAATTTCTACATATTTCTTTATTAAAGTCAGTTCTTACATTTCAGCCAAAGTTTCCTTCGGTGGAAGTTGTAGCTGTAAATGGCGCCTAGCAAGGACTAGGGGTGCTTTGGATATAATACCCTGCCTTTGGATATGTCCCATTATAAGACATCTTGACTTTGCTATATAAAAATAGTATATTAATCATACCATGAAGGTCAATTTTTTTTAGCAGGGACAGGGCATCCACCTTATCAGGCATGGGCAAAGTAGAGGGAAGATGTGCAGGGAGCATCAGTATCTATAACCAATTGTACAAGTATCATACTTTATGCTTACCTTTCTCAAGTGTATTTCCTTTTATGTCTCTTTTTTGGGTTATGGTGAAACTGAGAAATTTGCTACCCGCTCCCACATGCAGCAACATTAGAACATTTTTAACATTCCAGTCCTGCCTCTGGAGCAAATGGAAGGAAGGAAGCACCATTAGGATGGTTTACGTTCCAGAAAACGGGAGGGCTGAAAAATGATTGAACTTAAAGGGGATCAGACTTTACCAAATAAATATGGTGACTCTGAGTCAGTATTTCACAGAACAAACCTTATTTCTTACTAATATGATTAAACTGCTATTTAAAAAAAACTTCTATTAGAAGATGCTTCTTATGTAAATCGATCACCTTTAGGCCCTTAATTCATTCCTCTTTGCTATCCACCTCTTGATAGGCAAAGAAGCCATGTTGCAGCAGAAGGATTATGAAACTGCCACCCTCTCGGAGATCAAGGCTCTGCTAAAGAAACATGAGGCATTTGAGAGTGATCTTGCTGCTCATCAGGACCGTGTAGAACAGATCGCTGCTATTGCACAAGAACTTAAGTACGGCTCTCACGCTGTTTACTTTTTGCGGGTTGATGTTGTTCTTCTCAAATTCAGCTCTGCTCCTTTTTTTAAATTGGAAGTTTAGTGAAGCACGGACTTGAGTACCCAAAAAAAAAAAAAAAAAAGAACAGTTGGGACGAGAAAGGAAACTATGCACTATGGCACCTAACAAATCATGAGAGATACATAGCTGGTGTGCATAGATTACATATTTCATCATTCATTTTTGGGACTTAATTTTGTCTGCAAGCTCAAATAAGGACATCCAAGTCCATAAATTAGCCCTCCTCAATCTAGTACTGTCACTCCCAGCATTCCCAACCACCGTGGAAATAATAGTAATTATCTCTTGGGTATCAGGTTAACAAAGACAACTACTGTGTTTTCCCAAATGTAAGACCCTGTCTTATTTTTTTTAACCCAAAATAAGCGCTTTGCCTTATTGCCATGCGCTCAAAAGCCCAATTGGGCTTATTATCAGAGGATGTCTTATTTTATTTATTTATTTATTTATTGGTTTGATTTATATGCCGCCCTTCTCCGGAGACTCAGGGCGGCTTACAATGCGTTAAGCAATAGCCTTCATACTTTTGTATATACCTGCTTAGTAGGGCTTTTGCGCCCCCCCCCCCCAGTGGTGTTCTTTTTTATACAAAGTCATCTTATTGCCCCCACAATCCGGGTCTTCATTTTAACTACCTCGAAAGGATGGAAGGCTGAGTCAACCTTGAGCCTGGTGAGATTTGAACTTGCAGTAATTGTAGGCAGTTGGTGCTACTTAACAGCACTTTAGTCTGCTGTGCCACCAAGGCTCTTTATATTTTGGGGGAAACAGGGTATCAAGGAGATTAAAGTTTGCTTTCACCTGAGCTCCATTTTTTTATGCTTTTGCAAACATTTATGTTGTTTCCAGTCTACCTAACATCCTAGGGATTTCCTCCTTTTCATGTTTTAAGCAGGTATGGCTCAGCTTAGCTTTTTGAGCTCAGCTAAGGCAGTAGACCTATCCTCCCATTGGGCAAGTGATCATTTAAGTTCAGATACAATAGAATTAAAACTTAATTGGGTGTAGACAAGGCCGGTAACTATATAGCTCTCACCTCTTACAATACTTGGATTTTCATACATCTGTTAACTAAGAAATTCAAGACAGAAGAAAAAAAAATTCATTCATGTGATTTAATGCTACAAAATTATGGAGGATAAAAACTATGAAAATACGTCACATGAATTCTTCATGTGTAAAAAGTATTCTGGACAAAGCTGGTCAGAATGGATAGCAGGATCTTGGGTTATATGGACTTTGTTTTCTCCTGCACAACTATTTTATGACCTTTGTGTGCCGTCAATTATTTACATTGTTTCATAACATATTTTGTATTAATCTTCTACCAATGGGTTGGATAAAAGTTTTTTCTTTTCTCTCTTTTTGTAAATTCTTGTTTTTGTTAGTGAGCTAGATTATTATGATTCACCGAGTGTCAATGCCAGGTGCCAGAAAATATGTGACCAGTGGGATAACCTTGGAGCTTTAACCCAAAAACGACGAGAAGCACTGGAGGTAAAAGATGCTTGCGCAATCCAGGCCTGCAATGTTATTTCCCCTAATTTTTCTGAGTGTTCCGCTCTTAAACTTTGGGAGCAGGAAAGGAAAAATTGACTTAGTGGTCAATTATCTATGGTAGTTGCTAGAGAAAACTATCCAAGATTTGGTACTTGGGCTCCCCTGATATTGCTGAGCTGTGAGTATCATTTTCAGCAACCCTAGCTGCTGAAACCAATGGTGAAGATAGAGAAAATGGTATTTCAGTATTGCAGTAACTTTGGAGAATCTCAGGCCATGATTCCCCAAATATGGAAGGTGTTTTAAAAGTGGTTCTTTTAAAAGACACTTCAGAAATCAAGATTTTCCATGTAAGATTGGAAGATGTTTAATTGGATTCATAATAAGCTCTTGTTCTGCATTTTGCATTCCATTTCTGGATCCAATGAATTCTTGTTTTGACTTTAATGTTCACATGCATACATACATACATACATACAATCTATCTATGACACTGTACATTTCATGTATGTAGATAGATATGAAATGTACAGTGTCATAAATAGATTATATGTAGTATGTATGTATGTGAAATATAGAGAACCTTCAGGTAGTTTTTGAAACATTAAAGTCAAAACATGAATGAGTGTGTTTGTGTGTGTACCGAATTTTTCGGTTTATAGGACACACTTCCCCCCCCCCAAAAAAAAGTGGGCGGAAATGTCTGTGCATCTTATAGAGCAAATGTTGCCGAAGCCCCACTCACCTGCCGGCCCCCACCCTTCGGCCTCTGCCTCCCAGCAATTTGCCTCCTTGCAGCAAACAGCCCGGTCAGCTTCAACACAACCTGATTTAGCATGAGCAGATTGGTGGTTGGATCAGCCTCCCAGAATATCACCGATCAGCTGTTCCAGCCTGGGGGGATCGCTGCTGCCCATTGCCACCATTGCCACCATCGCTGCTGCCTCTGCACAAAATTGAGAAAATAGAGAAATTGAGAAGGAAGGAATGAAGAATGTATACATTGCTGAGACCAGATTCTAAAGCTTATCAGACATTTACGCAACTAATTTATTATACACATACACAAAACTTAAGAATCTATTAAGCACTTTGCTATATATTCCCTCATGTTCTGTGACATTTTTATACTCAGAGTACCACTCTAGATCATTGCTTATTCTTTATATAAATTAAAATTTAATGTATCTGTATGTCTATCTGGTTTGTGGACTGAGTAAGAGATGAACATAATTTTGAAAATAATCCTCCTTTAGAGTACAAGGAAAAAGGATAAGCAAGAAAAATATCCCAATGATATAGTTAATAGGGGTGTGTAAAGTGTTCAATCCTTACCATAATTGTTCAAAATTGGCACATTTCTGAGATGGTTAGAGCAGTATTGCACTTGTTCTTCTGACCTGGTAAGGTCAGAACATTTTGCATCTTACTATATAGGTCATTCAAGGTTCACAATAATATAATACCTACATTTTTGTCTATCGTACATTATTTTTCTCTGGACTCATTACAGAGAACAGAAAAACTGCTGGAGACGATTGATCAGCTGTATCTAGAGTATGCCAAACGAGCTGCACCTTTCAATAATTGGATGGAGGGGGCTATGGAGGACCTTCAGGATACATTTATTGTCCACACAATTGAAGAGATTCAGGTATGTATGTTTGAAATACTGCCTTTTCAATCTTTGATTATAGTAGGTTCATGACACTAGCTCACGGGTGTCAAGCTCGCAACAGCACATTGCCATCCCGTAACGTTTTGCGATGTTTTTCCCCTTCGCGGAGCTGGGGTAGGCGTGGCCTGCACGTGACGCATCCGGCCTGCAGGCTGCCAGTTTGACACCCCTGCACTAGCTGATTCTGACGCTGTCTGCCCAACAAAAAAATAGCTTCTCTTCTCTCACAGACACAGGCAGGTGACAGCAGCTATCCCTAAATGGATGAGAAATATTGGTGTATGCCAGTCCATACCACATATACATCTGGGAGCAAATGCAGGAGTGTCTCAGACTCTTGCCCCTGGCCCAGATCTATTTTCTGATATTTGTAGAAGTGGACAATCAGTCGAAATCAGTTTTCCTGATTTTATCCCATCTGCCACTAAAGTAAGATGTCATGATTCAGTAAAGCTAGGGAGACAGCTACACAGGATATTCTTCTTTTCCATGGGTCATAGTTAAGAGAATCATGGCAGAGGAACGGCTATTAAGACCAAGTCATAATATGTATGTGCCAAATACGTCTCCCTATTAATGCATACAAGCAAATTCTTAACCCAGATCTAATGCTCAAAGGAGAGATGAACTATTCCATTTGAAAACATTAGACTGGATATCTAAAACTGTCAATAGTTGGTAAACCATGGGACATGATTATTTTGGATGTCCCTGGACTTCGAAGAATCAATATGGAAGTTTGGTTATAGTGTATCAAGGATTTTCCTTGAATGACTGAGTGAAAAGGTGGCCTTAATCACAAATGCATAGGGATGCTTTTATGTTTAAAAAGAAAAAAAATCCTATTTCTGTTTCAGAAAGAATTAAATTTTATCCTTTAAATGATATAAAAATTTAGCCTATTAAATGATATAAAGATTTAGCCTCCAAGATTATTAAAGAGAAGATATGTATTTAGCAAACTTGTCTTATAATGTTTCTGGCATATTCTTGCTACAGCCATGCTGTAGAAAATTGTCTTTGAACCAAATTTAAATTTTCTCTTTCCAAATTGTTTTTAAAAATTCTAATCTTTGGGGGGAAAAAAGTATTTTCTTATCATGCAGTGATGCCATGCGCTTCTCTGTTGAACTGTTATAGATAGATAATAGATTTTTCTGTCTGGTGTAAGGGTTTATAATGTTATATTTTTTTAAGGAGTATTTCATTTCTCATTACTATGTTATTTTGTTTTGTCAGGGACTGACCACAGCCCATGAACAGTTTAAAGCTACCTTGCCAGATGCTGACAAAGAACGACAAGCTATCCTAGGAATCCACAATGAAGTGTCAAAAATTGTCCAGACCTACCATGTCAACATGGCAGGAACCAATCCTTACACCACTATCAGCCCACAGGAAATCAATGGCAAATGGGACCGTGTGAGTTGCTTTCAAGATTTAGCTGCTTGTCCCTCTGGGTATTCTGGCACCTTTTTAGTGGTTCATCCCAAGCATTTCTTTGTGGAGTAAATCTTGCTGAGCTCAGTCGGACTTCATTCTGCATAAGTATATATTAGATTTGCAACTTCAGTGTCAGTTCTCTCAGATGCCCAATATTTTGTTCAACTTTTCTGATTTCTTGTTCTGTCGGAAAGGAATCTTTGGTGTTGATTTCAAAAGCTAATTCTGAATTATATCTTATTCTTTGGCCTGTCAAAGGATAAATATTTACTGAGGGGTATGGTGGCTTAAACCAGCCTTTTTCTATCTGATGCTGGATAGGTATTAATAATGTGCTTACCAGAATTCTTAGCTAGCATGGCCAACAGCTGGGAGATTTCAGTAGAATTGATCTGAATATTTTTGGTAGGCACTATATTGTGGAAAGGTAGTTATTAGCTATTAGCGCTATTGTAGATTAAAAATGATTTGTTTGGAATTTATGTAGCAATTTTGGTATTTGTACTGGCTGATGCCCTGTTGTGTTTAGTGTTGCACAACTATTGCTTCACCAATTTCAGGAATCCTTTTTGTTTGTTCATGTTTGACAATACTGAGCAAAAGATTCTGAGCTTTTGTGTTTTTGCTAAAGGTGAGACAACTTGTTCCCAGAAGAGATCAGGCCCTGATGGAAGAACATGCACGCCAGCAGCATAACGAGAAACTCCGCAAACAATTTGGGGCTCAGGCCAATGTCATTGGGCCCTGGATCCAAACCAAGATGGAGGTAAAAACTCAATGTTTAATTGAATACTTTTCTGCTGAAGAACTTTCTGTTTTGAAACATATTGAAGCCAAAAACAGAAAGAAAGATCTCTTAGGCTGCTTCCACACTTGATTTGAGGACATTTTGGGCCCTGCACATTAGCTGCATTCTTTGGGATTCATGCCCTTCTTCTGACTTCACATGGCACCATTAGTCTGGGAGAGGTTTTCAGCTGCTGAACTGCTGCTACTCCACAAAAAATGCTGAAAGATGGTATTGTAGGGAGGCTTCCAGTTAAGATAGTGACATGAGAAACTGAGTCTTATAATGGCTCCTCTAGAAAAAAATAAATATTCACTTCTGGCTAAACTCACCTAACCTTGACTTCAAACGATAACATCATCATTGCAATAAATTGTAAGGTACTTTTGGAAAATACCATATTGTAGCAATTCTTCTGGTGCTGATGGTTTCTCATGGACGGCAACTGTTGACTCCTTCTCCTTCTTGCTTCTCTAGTCTTCTTCTGAAGACAGGGGTCACCCAGCACCTTCCTGTCGTCCCCTATCCTCTTGTGAATGAAGGTGATCTTTGCCTACATCACAAAATGTGATGAGGCAACAAAGTGTAGGAGTTGGGAACAATGCTTGCAGGACAGCACACTTTCAGGTTTCATGTACATTGATGCTTAACTTCATATTTGCTTGCTCACAGTAAAAGCTCACAGAGATGACACCGTTAGATTATCTGCTTTATTGCAGGCATCAAAAAATAATTTACACATAAAAGAGTTTCTGAATATATAGTTTATGTATACGCTCTAAGTTAGGAGTCTCCAATGCCCGGGCCGCAGCCCACTAACAGGCCATGGCCTATTTGGAACAAGGCTACACAACTGATGTGCACACACAGAACTCAATTTGTGCAAGTTGAGCTGTGTGTGCATGTGTGCCAGCTCGCCACTTGCGCAAGTTGAGTTGTGGACATGTGCGCCTGCGCCGGCCTACCACTCTCATGGCCCGGTTCCCCTCTCCCCCCCTCCAACCAGGCCACCAAGTTGCATAGGTTGGGGACCAGTGCTCTAGGTCTTTTCCTCATAGTTTTTTGAATGAACAAAATTCAGCTGTTCGCTTCCGAACCTTGACAAAACCAGTTATGTTTTCGGCTTCCCCATCTTCCAGCCTTATAAACTATCCCTGGAGAGTTTGGAGGTTCAAAATGCTGGCTCTGTCATTTATTTATTTTTAACCGAGGGTCTCTATTGTCATGAAATTTTTAAGGACGCGCTATAGGAGGGACACTTAATAAGTATGAAATTATGAGATAGACATGCTGTTTTTGCATTTTATATAGAGATGGAGCTTACTGACTCTGCACTTGATTAGATATAGTGTGCAATTTAATACTCCTTTCAGCTTATCACAGAAGAACTCTGCCCCAGCACTCTAAGCAATTTTAGTATAGAAATTCTCCTGATGAGTTGCTATCTAGGGCTTTTCCTTCCTCTGAAGTGAAAAAGCACATTGTTATATAGAGGTATTTAATGTCAGTGCCAAAAATTCTCATATTTATGGATTAAAATTGTGTATATGTCTGTATGGACATATATAGATAGATTAAAATATCTCATTAAAACCAGTAGGTTGCAAAAGAGCTCAGTTTGTCATATAACAATTTCACAAACGATAGTGTGTGTGTGTGTGTATATAAGCTTATATGAAGAAAAGTGAAGGCTATATAAGATAGGCTTTGGAGAAAGGTGACATTTGGCACAGATTTTGGTCTTCTAACATACAAAATGTGGCAATGGCTGAAATGGGTTTGATAACCCTCTGACCAATAGCAGGGATATGCAACTATCTTGTGACTGAAAGTTCTATTTTTAAAAACAAATTTATCAGGGTTCCAGTGTGGTTACAGTATGGGACCTGATGTCACTGGAATGGATGGACCCAGTGGCTAAGATGCTGTGCTTGTCAATCGAAAGATCAGCAGTTCAGTGGTTTGAACCCCTCTGCTGGGGTGAGCTCCCGTTACTTGTCCCAGCTTCTGCCAACCTAGCAGTTCGAAAGCATGTAAAAAATGCAAGTAGAAAAATAGGGACCATCTTTGGTGGGAAGGTAACAGCGTTCTGTGCACCTTTGCTGTTTGTCATGCCGGCCACATGACCACGGAGATGTCTTCGGACAGCTTTGAAACAGAGATGAGGACCGCCCCCTCGAGTCGGGAACGGCTAGCACATATGTGAGAGGGGAACCTTTACCTTTACCTATGTGTGTGTAGTTAAAAGGGCTGAATTTGACCGAGGACTCTGGAAAAATGAACATGAAATACATGTTGGAGCCACATTGAGCTTTTGTATTTCAAGTGTATTTATTCAGATTTGTTCCTTTTTAATTAGCTTTTGATTAACTTTATAATAACCCACAAATGGATGCCTCTCTACATTGACTGCAAACCATATTATGTGCATTCTTTGCCTATTATTGCATTTTGCAATAATTTTTTTGCGCCTATTGCATTTTATTTGAAAAGAAGTTACTCCCAATTATGAATTGAAGATTTAAAACAGGTTTCCTCCATATGCTGCCCTCCAAATGCATTGAACTTCATTTTCTCAGCTTACAGCCAAAGAGCTATTGCTTGGAGAAGATGGGAAATCCAGTTCAATATACTTCCATCGAGTTAGACAGCAGTTTCAGTGATTAATATCCAAGATAAGAATTGCGCTATATTTTTCGGTAGTGAAATAAGTTTGAAGGTGTCCTTCAGTGGTAGGAGCAAGCCAGGGGAGGGTTCTACTTACCTTTACTACTGGTTTGCATCACACCCATGTGCGCAGATCACCTATGATGAAGTCTGGGTCAGTGGGTGGAGCCTCCCGCCAGTTTTACTACCTGTGCTTGCAAACCAGTCCGAACTGGGGGAAACCAGGGGTGAAATCTACTTACCTTCCTTACCGGTTCAGAAGCACACGTGCCACGTGCACGCTCGCTTTGCTTATGCACGCAAACCTTCTGCGCATGCGCAAAACACATTACTTCCTGTTTAAAACCAGGAAGTAATGACACCCGGGCTTCGCTCCACCATCGCTACCAGATCGCCAAACCAACAGCCAAGATTGCTACCGGACCGGGTGATCCGATCCGATCTGGGAGCATTTCACTCCTGATGGCAACCCACCACTGGAGCAAGCCCCATGATAGATATTCTCCATCTACACCAGAAAAGACATCCTTACATAAGATCCAGTGTTCTGTTCTGTTTACCTTTCCTCTAAAAAAGCTTGCAAGTCAAGTCGAATTCTTTTGAGACTGCAAGGCCTGTGGTTAAAGCATTTTAGTTTATTTAGGGAACAGTTGGAGCACATGCCTTTCATGTTGGAACTTGTTCCTTACCTCTCCATTTCCTTTGGCTCCTATAGGAGATTGGCCGCATCTCCATAGAGATGCACGGGACTCTGGAGGACCAGCTTAATCACCTGCGGCAGTATGAGAAGAGCATTGTGAACTATAAACCAAAGATTGATCAGCTGGAGGGAGATCACCAGCTGATTCAGGAGGCTCTAATCTTCGATAATAAACACACCAACTACACTATGGAGGTAAAGACTCAGAGAATTGTATAAGCTTGCAAGGAAAAGATCTTTGAAGAGAATGAATGTCTTACACAGTCTTGCTGTGTGTAAAAGGATTCCTTGCCAAAGGATGGCAGACCAATATCATTGCCTGACACTGACATTGTGTATAAATATAAACACATGCAATGCAGTGTTTGCTGTACTGTAAGCAAAGACGTGGTAAGGAAACCTCTAAAGTCCAGAATTCCTATTGGGATCTGTTTAGTTTAAGATAAACAGGAATGTGGTGCGATTGGCAGCTGCTGTTCTCATATAACGAAGGTCACATAGAGGTTATTTTAGGCAGAGGAATCCTAGAGTTTCAGGGTGCACTTTTTTCGGAGCATAGTGTGATTGTTGAAACAAATGGCTGCCATGGAAGTCTTATCCATTCACAAAATAGCAATCATAGTAAGTGTGGCCAATTACAAAGCACCCATTTGTCCATTCTCCTTTACCAAATCGATGAGTTGTAACCAGTGGTGAAATTCAAATTTTTTTACTACCGGTTCTGTGGGCATGGCTTGGTGGGCATGGCAGGGGAAGGATATTGTAAAATCTCCATTCCCACCCTACTCTAGGGCCAGCCAGAGGTGGTATTTGCCAGTTCTCTGAATTACTCAAAATTTCACCCCTGGTTGTAACCCTGCAGAACGCTCACTCAATCTCCAATTTACCATAGGATTGGGGAGGCAGGAGGGGTGATTAACTGCCTTTGCTTACCCTTTTTGTTTTTCTGAAAACACTTATGTTTCCTATAAGGAATATCAGGATGTTCTAGTGCTTTAGTTTAGAGCTTGCCAGCTTTCTTTCCAATTTTGTCTAAAATTAAGTAATACTTGAAATACAGGTGGCCCTCGACTTACGATCACAATTGATTCCAAAATTTATATTGTTAAGTGAGAAAAGTGCTCCTTTTTACAACTTTTCTTGCCACATTTGTTAAGTGAATCCCTGCAGTTGTTAACTTAATAACACAGTTGTTAATGAATCTGGTTTCCGCATTGACTTTGCTTATCAGAAGGTTGCAAAAGATGATCCCATGGCCACTGCAACCGTCATAAAAATGAACCAGTTGTCAAGCATCTGAATGTTGGAGAGGTCTGCAACCGTCATAAGTGTGAAAAATGTACGGTGAGGAAATGAACTGTTGTAAGTCGAGGACTACATATATTTCAAAATGAGTGTAGAACAGAAAGCTTGGCAGGCCCCAAGTGAGGTATCTTTAGGCTTGTTCGTCTCCATGACCACCATGTTGGAGATCCCAGGGGTAAAGAAAAAGCCCTCAAGAGAATTAAAAAAGGCTTTGCCCTCACTGTGTCTGGCAGTAATTATGGTATGTCAACTGCTGTTTCTAAGACTGTCTCAGGCTCCAGACATCTGCTTTAGAGACCCAGGATTTTTTTTTTCATTGTCAGAATGTTGAAATACAATACTGTTGCATCAACCACTCTAAACAAGAATACAGGGAGCAAAGATTTAATCCTCTTTACCCAAGTACACAGAAATAGAAAACCAAAATGAAGTACCTTCCCTTCAGCCAATGGAAAGATGTATTGTGCGATTAATGAAAAAACGGATTTATGTATGGCCCAATTCCAAATCTGCATGTTCTATAAAGCAAAGAGTTACTTGCTGACATTTAATAGAACGAATAACATGGCCATAAAATCTAGAAATACCTTTATCCTTAAGGTAGTTTTTTTTATTATTATAATTGACAGTTGTATTGATCCTTAGCCACATATGTAGACTTTCTCCAGGAAGTCTATCCTCAACTGGGCCCTTCAGGACTCCCAGTGGTGCACTCATCTTCACTGTTAACTCAGTCGTTCTCTTCTTCTCTTCCCTTCCACTTTCCTAGCATTGTGGATTTCTGAAGGAAGCTGGGTCTTCATAAAAAGTAGCACCTTTTCCTATTAACAGATTTTATTAAAAGGCATACGTTTTTGTTTGCTGCAGTTTACAATAGTGTAGAATAGAATAGAATAGAATTTTTATTGGCCAAGTGTGATTGGACACACAAGGAATTTGTCTTGGTGCATATGCTCTGTGTACATAAAAGAAAAGATACATTCATCAAGAATCATAAGGTACAACACTTAAATGATAGTCATCATTTAAGTACAAATAAGCAATCAAATCATATTAGGAAACAGTCAATATAAATCTTAAGGATACCAGCAACAAAGTTACAGTCATACAGTCATAAGTTGAAGGAGATGGGTGATGGAATGATGAGAAGATTAATAGTAGTGCAGACTTAGTAAATAGTTTGACAGTGTTGAGGGAATTATTTGTTTAGCAGGTAATGTGTATTGTGAATAATGTGAATTAGTGTATGCCTCTTGTTAAGGAATTCGCAGAGTAACCCTTGAATAGCAAGGGTGTACACACGAAAACGATTGAGAGTAGATACGAATAAACACAGTCAACACACAGATACACTGAGTTGTGTTTACTTTCAGGAAATAGTAAGGCACAGTCCAATAAACAGTCCAGGTCATACACATATAAAGCAGGAGATAGCAAAACGACAGTCCAGGGATAATCCAGTAACAAAGTCTTCTTACCAGTCGTTGTAGTCATTCACAATAAACAATTCTTCTGGATTTGCAAACAGTAGCATACAGAGATATCAGAGAGCAAGAACAGCAAAGAGAAACAAACCATGTTTCTAGCTCCCTCTTAAGGAGATTGGCTACAAAGCTAACCAATCAGGACACAGTATGATGCAATACAGCAGTCTTAAAGCTATATTGATGGTTTATATATTGCCAACCCAACAAAGTAGGTAATACTCATTTCCTAACACCTCTTTATAAAATTTGTTAGCCAGAAAAGGTGCTACTAGACCCTTGATGTTTTGCTTCTGTAGACTAACACAGTTTTCTCTCATTATCTCTACCTAAGTAACATTTGTTTCAAGATTTCCTTGACTTCATTTGCCCTTCAGTTTAAGATGTCTGGAAATAAATTATCTTTGGTGTTTCCCCCCCCCCCCCCCTTCCAGCACATCAGAGTGGGTTGGGAGCAACTGCTCACAACAATTGCTAGAACTATAAATGAAGTGGAGAACCAGATTTTGACTCGGGATGCCAAAGGAATTAGCCAGGAACAGATGAATGAATTCCGTGCCTCCTTCAATCATTTTGACAGGGTAAGTAGGAAAGAAATAGCAATACTTGTAAGCACTCAGGAGGGGATTTCCTTGGGTTGAATGAAAATTGGAAGTCCCAAATCCTAGTATCAGTCCAAATATTATTTTGAAATTCTTTGTGAAACCCTTACAGCCAGCATCTTTCAGAGGAAAGATTAATAGAAGCAATTGAACTACATAGTTCATTCATTCTCAAATTTTGGCTCAATATCTCTTCTCAGATAAAAATTTAAAGGCCCAGTCTCATTGGTCTCATTGGTCTTAGTAGCTAATGATCACAGGATTGTTTTATTATGTATCAATTTATTTATATGTAATTCCATAGCTAGGTTTATATATGTTAGTTGTACAACTATCCTCAGGGAATGCACTTTGACAGTGTATTTCAATATTTTACATTAAACAGCATCATTCCCCATTTATAAGCCTTTTTGCTAGATATAAGCCAAATCTCAGAAAAGAAAGTTCTACTACTATCAGAGCAAATTGGTTTTGCTGTGGGCAAGCAGTTGTGTCTTCCTTTCAGAAACAGTCTCTGTTCTTGGCTGTATCTCCTCTGTTTCACATTTGTTTTTACCTCAGGAGGGTTTTTAGGACTTTTTCTCAAAAAGACCAAGGCCAACTTTCATAATATAACCTGTCCCCCAACTTAAGACACTTGATCTAGGTAACTTGGATTCACTGTGACCACAAGGGGCACATAGACTTGCTTCACATATACTGTAGTTACAAGAGCAGAAGTCAAATCATGATCTAACAGTATGCACTGAAACTCGACTCTGTTTAATTCTTTGCCTTAGCTGCAATTCAGTAGAGCTTATATGTACTGTGGGATTTCTTGATTTCCATTTTAATACTATGCTGGTTCACATGATGCAACAAATCAGCATTACCATATCTATTGACTTCTCCTGTGATTGTGTGTGGTTATGATACTACAGACTGTTCAGTCTGTGGTTTGTTTAGCATTTGCTATGAACCATAAATTCTGGGTTGTTTCTCTAGAATTTTTTTCTGACTTCTTCATTTGATCTGATTTGTTTCAAGATGAACAAGTAGGAGCCGTTGGTTCAAACAACAGGGTGAAAAATCTGCATCCATTCACAGGAAAATCCAGTGCTGTGCCATGTGAACCATTTTTAAAAAATAGCTATATGTATGTATTTGTAAATTGAAGATGAACATAAAAAATATCAGACAGAATTCTAATGCAGATTTAGGCTGTTTGATTAAAAATTACTGCACTTGATTAAAATGTAGTTACGTGTAAAAGAATATCCTTTCTGATGTCACTATAGCTTCTTAAGACCTATAATTTATTTCAAAAGATTTTATTCTTATTTTGAGAGCACGATCTTGAATTCATTGTTTTGTGTGCTTGGCTGCTGGGTAAACATGGCAATTTTAAACTTATATAATCAGTGATAAGGGGTGATATGAGGGGCAAAGCCACCTTCAGTGCTTGCTATGAGCAGTGGTTGTTATGCGCACACTTGGCTAGTCAGGTCACATTTTATGAATAATAATTTTTTTAATGCATTGGCAGTGTGAAATGGTAACACGGTGTCTAACCTGTGCACTTTTTATTTTCCCTCCCTCTGTCTTCTTCTGCATGCCATTATTCTTTCATGTATCTTCCTTCATTCACTGCATGTTGCACTTCTGTTTTTTTCCCCCACACCTCTTTTCTGTTCCTTGGTTTTATATCACCACCAATGCATGTCCTGCTATCTGGTACACTGCATAACCAGGACCACTCCGGCACTCTTGGCCCTGAAGAATTTAAAGCCTGCCTCATCAGCTTGGGTTACGATATTGGAAACGATGCGCAGGTACTGAATGCTAGTGGGAAACATCTCCAGATATTGAACAATGAGGAAATAACATTTTTTTTCTCCTCTTTTGTTTGTTTGTTTTTGTTTTAATCCATCTCTTGTCAACGCTCTTATATTTTGTTGCACATATTTCCATGTATTACTTTCTGGTTTTCCCACAATTCCACTGTACTGTTTCTTTTTATGCATTTTCAAACTTCTGTGCTAAACTTTCAATTTGCCTGATTCCCTAAAATCTTGCTGTCTTGCCTTTTCCATTTTTTATTTCTTTTATATCCCTGTAACTATTTTTCTTCTTGTCTACATTTAAACTTCCATCTCATCTTTATGAAAAATGTCTAAATCTTATTTTCTCAATTTATTTTTAACATTCATTACATGCAATGCTTTATCTTCCATTCCTTCTTAATGAATATCCATTGCTTATAACATCTTATATGGGTTCATCTCTTCTTGGACTTTTTCTCCATTTCTGTTTCTTCCCCCCCCTCCCCCCTTTATTCTTCTGTTTTTAAACTCCTCTTTGTAGAAGAAGACTGGCATGATGGATGCTGAAGATTTCCACACCTTCCTTATCTCCATTGGTTACAATATGGTAATGTAGCATCAACAGCACTTCTTTTCATATTGGTATAGTTGGCCCTTAAAAAGGGAAAGGGCATACATCAGAAAATGTAAGGTAAAAATACATGTCCATGATTTTCAAATAGAAAATTATTTAAAATTTTACATTTTTAAAAGTGTGCTGAAAAAGAATTAATGCCTATTAATTACAGACAGAATTGTCTAAATGCAAGCTATGTTTTTCAAAAGAAACTGGACGTTGCCTGACAGTAGTTCCTTTGGGAATCTTCTGAATAAAAGAAATAATATAGTAAAGACTGAATCAAAGGTATATAAGGTCTGTTCTCACGGGCTGTTTTTCTGAAATAATTAATGTTCATTACTAGACCATCATGCAAATGCATAACATTTCCTTTCAAGACCACTTCCTTTCTGCTGAAGGAGTAGTTTTATTTTTCCAGATTGAAATTTCTTTTCAAATGTTAATTCCTTTAAACATTGGGAATGTAGACATGTTCTGTCACTATTCTAGGAGATATCTAGTTACGTATTTAATATGTACTCAATCCAAGAATCACGTGAGTAGAAAATATTAAAACAACAGAATCTCTGAAGTCCACTAATGCCCAGTAATCAGAGCAGTGACACCCATCTGCCATTAGCATTCAGAAGAAGCCAGCACACATTTTTGCACCACCTGCATGTATGGTGTGTCATGTAGCACCTGTAATCCAGTGACATCTGCAGCAATGACCCCATCTGGGCAGTTCAGCTTCTGTTTCGATCATAGTGGCAGTGTTTCCATATTTAATTTAATTTAATTTAATATTTAAATTTATATACCGCCCTTCTCCCGAAGGACTCAGGGCAGTGAACAGCCATAGGTAAAAAACATAGAATACAAAATTTAAAAACAATTTTAAAATATATTAAACAATTTGGCCCGACAGTTAAAATCCCCCATTTAAAATTCAAATTAAAATTACACCATTGGAGAGTTAGGCCAGCCCGGCTTGATGAAATAAAAAAGTTTTGAGGGCCCGACGGAAAGTACGTAGATCCAGAATCGTCCGTATCTCCGGGGGGAGCTCGTTCCAGAGGGCAGGTGCTCCCACAGAGAAAGCTCTCCCCCTGGGGGCCGCCAGTCGACATTGTTTGGCTGATGGCACCCAGAGGAGCCCCTCTCTGTGGGAGTGTACTGGCCGGTGGGAGGCTCTCGGTGGCAGAAGGCGGTCTCGTAAATATCCAGGTCCTAAGCCATGGAGCATTCTAAAGGTGGTCACCAACACCTTGAATCACACCCGGAGGACCACCAGGAGCCAGTGCAGCTCACGCAGGAGAGGTGTTACATGGGAGCACCATGATGCTCCCATAATCACCTGCGTGGCCGCATTCTGGACCAGTTGGAGCCCCCGGGTGCTCTTCAAGGGGAGCCCCATGTAGAGAGTGTTACAGTAGTCCAGGCGGGAAGTGACAAGAGCATGAGTGACCGTGCGCAAGGAGTCCCGATCCAGAAAGGGACGCAACTGGCGAATCAGGCGAACCTGATAGAAAGCCCTCCTGGCCTCATCTGTCACATGTTCTTCTAAAGACAGCCGTGCATCCAGGAGGACACCCAAGTTGCGAGCCCTCTCCGTGGGGGCCAACGACTCGCTCCCAATAGTCAGAGATGGCACCAACTGACTATATCAGGACACAGCCACTCAGTCTTGGATGGGTTGAGCTTGAGCCTGTTTCTCCCCATCCAGATCCGTACGGCCTCCAGACACCGGGACATCACATCAAGGGCATCATTGGGGTGGTCCGGGGTGGAGATGTACAGCTGAGTGTCATCAGCGTACTGATGGTACTTCACCCCGAAACCACAGATGATCTCACCCAGCGGCTTCACATAAATGTTGAATAGAAGGGGCGAGAGGACCGACCCCTGTGGCACCCCACATACAAGGCACCTCAGGGTCGACCTCTGGTCCCCCATCAACACAAACTGCGACCGGTCAGAGAGGATGGAGGAGAACCACCGTAGCATGGTGCCCCCCACCCCTAACCCCTCCAACCGGCACAGCATGATACCATGGTCGATGGTATCAAAAGCCGCTGAGAGATCTAATAGGACCAGGACAGAGGAACAACCCCCTGTCCCGAGCCCTCCAGAGATCATCAACCAATGCGATCAATGCCGTTTCTGTGCTGTGCCTAGGTCTGAAGCCCGACTGGAACGGATCGAGATAGACCGCTTCATCCAGGTACTGGGGGAACTGTTGTGCCACCACACTCTCAACAACCTTCGCCACGAAGCGGTGGTTGGAGACTGGACGATAATTTGCTAAAACAGCCGGGTCCAAGGAGGGCTTCTTGAGGAGGGGCCTCACCACCACTTCTTTCAAGGCGGCGGGAAAGTAACCCTCTCTCAAAGAAGCGTTGACAATCCTTTGGAGCCAGCCTCGTGTAACCTCCCGGGAAGCCAGCACCAATCAGGAGGGACCTGGGTCCAATAAACATATTAATGGAATTTGCCCCTAATCCCACAATTCCTCAGCCAAGACATTTTTGCACATATTTATGTCATCAGCATCTTACAGTTCAATAGTTGTGTGTTCCACCACCAGCAGCTGACTAACACTTACAATGCACACATAGAGGTAAACCATGGTGATCAAATTAAAGTTAACCCTGATATTTGGACAGCTTTCTGATCTCATTGCATTTGCAGTTAATTATGGTATGACTCTGAAATTTTACTGGAGAGAATGCTTTATTGAACTTGATGTAAAAACATCTGAATGTTTTTCTGTCAAGTCAGGCCAGATGTCACAATAGAAATGATAAAATACATTACTTGTGAATGAGCTTATCTTGATTTTTGGATTTCTGTGACAGCTACGGGCTGACCTTATAGATAGTGACTCAGAAGCTATTTTATCAAATCCGTGGTAGTTTCTAGTCCTTCTAACCCTTAACACAACCAGTTGTCATAATTTTCAATGAGTTAAACGACAGGTTTCAATATGTTAATATCAGGTTATAAAGCTCAGTATGACTTATTTACAATCTGCATAGAGCTATATTTTAGCAACAATAAAATATTACATGTTATAAATAAAAGTATCTAGTTGTTTCACCAATGGGATTGCAGAGAAAAATGATTTGAAAAGTCCATAGATAGAAATCTTAGTGGCCCTTAATTTGGAAAATTATGCTTCATTTGAATGATATGGGTAAAAAAAAAAGCAGAGGCAGAGTTTAAAAGGAACCTCTAGGAAGAGTAGAAAAAAGAAAACAATTGTAGGAAGGAGGGTTACAAATGCAGAGTGCTGAAAAACTGGAGATAGGCAAAAGATGAAGAGGGCAAAACCTGGCAGAGCTGTCTTTTTGCTGAAGTCACAGCATCTTCTAGGGTGAAACTTCAGCAGGTTGAATGAGATTTGTATATGTCTGTTGGGAAGCAGTACAGAGGAGAAAAAAGGACAGAATCTGACCTTTCCTTTCTTGCAGCCATGTGAGTCTCTTAACTCTAATCCTTCCCCCTTTTCCCTTTATGTCAGTTTGTATTTTATTGTGAGGGGTGTGTGTTGAAAATTAATAAAGCTATATTTTAAAAGTTGGGGGGGGGGAAATAGCTTCAGACATACTGGATTTGGGTCCCTTGCGCCTTCCGAATGCATTCAGATTCATTGTAGTTTGGGTTGAGAATCGTTCCCTTTGCATTAGTTGCTCTTTAATCTGGTTAAACCCATGCTGGTTGGGGATGATGGGGGTTTTAGACCCCTGCATTTAAAGGGTAGGGAAATTATCCTAGGGCTGGGGTCCCCAAACTTGGCAGCTTTAAGACTTGTGGACTTCAACTATGCTGGCTGGAGAATTCTGGGAGTTGAAGTCCACAAGACTTAAAGCTGCCAAGTTTGAAGACCTCTGTCCTAGGGAATAGTGTGTAAGTCCAACCAATTTCTATTCAATGATTTCCTGCCACCTTTGGATTAAATTGTTGCTGAATTTTATTTCCTGGCGCAGGGTGAGGCAGAGTTTGCTCGAATCATGAGCATTGTGGATCCCAATCGCATTGGAGTAGTGACATTCCAGGCCTTCATTGACTTCATGTCCCGGGAAACAGCAGATACTGATACAGCTGACCAAGTTATGGCCTCTTTCAAGATCCTGGCTGGAGATAAAGTGAGTTCAGGTTGAGTGAAAAGAATGCTGACTTGTAGCAAAATTTAAGCTTGATTTCAGGTTATAATATAAATACAAAAGAGAGAGTGTAGTGGCCACTATCATACTGTGAACAGATAGTGTGGTTTTTATTGAACTACCTGAGCATCTGGAACTTCCCTTCAATTCACCAATATTTTATTTCTGTTTGAAGCCATGAAAGAAAGAGTGGAATTGAAAGTTTAATAACGGATTGAACGTCTTACACATTCTCTCTTAAATATGCTCATTGAATTCATATCACTACAATAAGTCAAAACAACTCTGTACACATATATATACACCCAGGCATTCAAGCATGTATTTGCCTGATCCTTCTCTAGATACATGCTTTAGCTAAGGGCTGCCAAACTCACAGCCCACGGCCCGGATGTATCACGTGCTGTCCCCGCCCCACCCGATTTAGCCAAGGGGGAAAAAAGTCCCGATATGTTACGTGACAACACCATGATGACACAACTTTGACACCCCTGCTCTAGCTATTCTGCTGTTATGATGGGATGGAGAAGGGCAATCCATGTCTTTGGCATTCATGACAAGGATTCAAAGGCCAAGTGGGAATAGATGTCTCAAGTTATTAGTTGTCAGTTATATTTGTGCTATAGACTTGTGCTGGTAATTTTCAACTTAGGGCCACAACTGGAACCAGAATTGTGGTCACTAAGCAAAATTAAAATTGAGACCAGACACAATTTTACAACCATTTTTACTGTGGTCATTAAGTAAATCATGGTAAATAAGTAAATCACAGGGTGTCAGGCATGAATAAACAGATCCATACATGAAAAGCTACTTTATTGCTCGTGCCTATTTCACAGGAATCTTTCAAACTGATATTCTGCACCTGAGCCACACTAGTTAAAGTCCAACGGCATTCAAGGGGAGTCAGACAATACCATTTTATGCCTAAACAATGACTCCAGATTAAATCTTCGCTTGACTCTTCCCCATGGCTTGGCCAGTCTCTCTCCCCCGCCCCCCAAACATGTTCACTAAGCGAATCCAGTTTCTCCAATTGACTTTATCTATTGGAAGCCAACTGGAGAGGTCACAAATTTTGATCACATGCCCAAAAAACTCTGCAACCATCGTAAGTGTGAGCTGGTTGCGATCAAGTGTCTGCAGGGATGGTGCAACAGTCGAAACGTTGAAGATGGGTTGTCAGTCACTTTTCCTGAAGCCGCCATAAACTTCCAATCTTTGTTAAATGAATGGTCGTAAGTCAAAGACTACCTATAGAACAAAGCCTGTAAGAACCTTTTTTAGGTTCTGGCAAGTCTCTCCTAGCAATTTTCCCAAATTCTGTAACTAGCTTTTGGGAATCAATTGATGCTTTCTTCAGCTATTCTAGTAGGATAATGAATTATTTAAATGAGGTTTATTCTAGCAAGGGACTGAATTTCAAATCAGGAAGTGCCTGCTTTGAATTTAACATCTATCATAGATTCTTTAGGTGCTTTTTGGCAGATCCTTTTTGTTCCACTTCAGTTGCTCTGTTTACAAGACCTAGTTGACATCATTTGGATTTCATGGACCCTCTGTCTATTGTCTCACATGTACGTGTGTATGTACACACACACAGCACGCAGCTTGTATTTTTAAAAAGTAAGAATTTTAAAAAAGAAACAGATCCTTAGCATCCCTAAGGAAAAACCTGGTATTTTTCATTTAAGTTTCACACAGCACTCGTTTGAATTTTAAAAACAAATTAACCTGTATCTTCAACTGCAGTTTTCTATAATACATCAAATTAAAAAGGATTTGAATTAGACTGTTTAGCAAATAATGTCTGCTTGATATCAATAAGTTAAAGCTTTTAATAAGCTAAAATGGAAAATGGGCATCTGTGTATTCTCTTGCAGAACTATATCACTGTGGATGAATTACGGCGGGAACTGCCTCCAGATCAAGCTGAATATTGCATTGCTAGAATGGCACCTTATACTGGGCTGGATTCTGTACCTGGTGCCCTGGACTACATGTCTTTCTCGACAGCTCTCTATGGCGAAAGTGACCTTTAACTAACACTTCTCTATCCACCACACCACCTGACCCTGTTCCATCCAGGTGCACTTTTCGTTCTGTCTGCAAACAGGCTCTGAGCTACCTTCTTGTCCCCCTTTTTGCTTCCACATCAAAGAACAGCTTTCCTTTGGGATGGGCGGGGAAGGTCTTCGAATGAAATAGCCAATCACAGCCTTGAAAATGGGCGGTTTCCAAAATTTGCAGGGGGAGGTGGGACGAGGTTACATTTAAGCAAACTTATTTTATTATAAAAAAAAAGTATTTTTCTCCAAGGTTGAAACATAAATAGAAAAACATTTAAAGTATTACACCAAATATGGCTGGTGAGGAAGTCCCCCACCCCTTTTTTTTCTTTTGTTCCAACATAGGAAATGGAGGTCAGTGTTGTATTCCATTCTTATACCTGAAGCCTGGCACGCTTCTTCTATCCTGAGTCAACTTTCTCACCTGTCTCTTATTTCTTTATCGTATTGTTTTACAGAGGAGGAGACGGGCAAGTGCATGTATTGCTGGTTCACTCATTTCATGAAAATATTTTACAATAAAACTTTTTGAGATTGCTGTGTTTTTTTAGGGAAAAATAATGTACACAGCTCATGTTTTCATATTTAATTAAAATTACAATCTGCCTACCTGTGTATTGTTGCTGAAACTTGTCTGGTCTCCAAATATGGCGCTTGAGAGTTGGCATCTTTGATATTGCTTGTCACAGACCATATTAAAAAAAATCTTGTAATAACAAATCTAGACGTCATTACTTTGTCTGTTTCACTTACTTAACTCTGTTTAGCTACATGTTTAAATACATATTTGATCATGTGGAAAGGTACAATATTCAAATATTATCTTTTTTAAAAAACAGCAAAACACCAAAATGTATTCACTTTCTCCTTTGAATGTGTTGATGTTTATATCCCTAGTGTTACCAAGTCTAGGCTGAGAAGCTAAACAGCTTGCATACTATGTGGCAGAGAAACTCCTAGGGAATATCGGGACAGTATGCTAGACAGGAGGTCAAAGAAATATCCTGGAAAACAGCAGCTGCACTTCCACGTTGTTGCCAAGAGAACTATATTTGAGAAAGTTGCATAACATTCTCAGAGACACTTCCCATCCTGCTTACAATCTTTTTAGATTTTCTGGCAGAAGATACAAAACAATTAAAACTCGGACCACACTTTTTCTGAATAGTTTTTATCCCAGAGCTATAATTGCACTTAAAAATGAACTAAAGGGCCACCATCAGTGAACTGTTGGACAGTATTACTTGGTCTGTTGTGTGGATGTTTGGGTGGTTTAGGGGTGGGGAATTGTGGTGGGTGGGGGTGTGTTTGGGGATTGTTATGTGTGTTGGACCTGGTCTTTGGGTGTTAAATGAATTTTGTTGTATGGGTATACTGTGTATACACGTACAATGACAGTAAAATTATTATTATTATTATATGGATATATCAGTGAAGTCACCGTGAGATGGGAGAAAGAGAAAGGAAGAAATATGAGTGTTAGTGGAACACAGGAGTTAAAGTGCTGGAGTGAGTGTAGGTTTCCCTTTAGACCCGTAAGCTTGGCTGGGTGATTTTGGATCAAGGACTTTCAGCTCGATTGGGAAGTCAAAAAAACTTCTACCAACTCATACTAGATCGATGTGATGGATTACAGTCCCTAATCTTCACAGGATTTTATCCTGCAGTGGATTAATTTAAGATAATAATAGTAACTTTTATTAGCATACCGGTAATAGCATATTAGCATAAAGAAATAGAAAAGTATACTATTGAGACAGTATCTTAACATATGCAAAAGCGTGTTTATGTATATATTAATCAAGAGTAGACCTGTACTATTTTATTCAGTAAAACCAATTTCTTAGTAACAATGCATAGGAGTGTTAACTGTTTCTCCCATCTGCCTTGATAAGTTATCCCAGTATCTCTCATTCTTGTCATTCGAAGGCAAAGACCTTAATCCCCCATACTCTTATTATTCTACATTTGATTCTAAATAAAATACCATGCATAAAAGTTAGATTTTAGAAAATATATTATCAACATGCATCTCTTTACTAAATCAATCAATCAATCAAGTATTTGTGAGGAAGAAGTGTTTTTCTCCTTTACCAGATTTTCTCCCAAGAGTATTTGGGTCTGTGTGGTGATATGGATTCTTGTTAGAGTACTATAATTTAATTGTTGTTCCAAAAATAAGATTCCTGCTTAAGCAGTAATCTACAAATCCACAGGGGGCACCTGTTTTTTTTCCTTGGCTTTATCCAATAACACTATGGCTGATTACAAGAATCTTGCAGATGCTTATTCCAGGGTTAAAAAAAATATAAAACAGGGTCTTATTTTCGGGGAAACACAGTATACACACACACCTTAATCTTATTCTTAAGGTAGTAATAGATTTAAGATAAAGCTCCGGTAGAAGCTCAGGAAAATATTTTTGAGAATATCTAGAAGGGAACATCTTGACAATCCATATCGCACGCACACATACACTTCAGATATTTTATTTCTTCCATCAGTTTAGCGATGCTCTTAGTTAACTATTATGCCTTACTGTACATGATCTAAAGGTGGTCTACTTAAAATTAAAATTGAATGCAGCTTAGAAGTTCCATTACAAACTTCCCTAAAAGCTCACTGTAGTTATATCAATCAGTTTTCTTTCATAATTTCATGAGGCTTACTTCCAAACACAATTGGGTTGCAGGTAGCTAAACAAACAGGCAGATAGGATATACAGTGGGGCAAAAAAGTATTTAGTCAGCCACCAATTCTGCAAGTTCTCCCACTTAAAAAGATGAGAGAGGCCTGTAATTGTCATCATAGGTAGACCTCAACTATGAGAGACAAAATGAGAAAACAAATCCAGACAATCACATTGTCTGATTTGGAAAGAATTTATTTGCAAATTATGGTGGAAAATAAGTATTTGGTCAATATCAAAAGTTCATCTCAATACTTTGTTATATATCCTTTGTTGACAATGATAGAGGTTAAACGTTTTCTCTAAGTCTTCACAAGGTTGGCACACACTGTTGCTGGTATGTTGGCCCATTCCTCCATGCAGGTCTCTTCTAGAGCAGTGATGTTTTGGGGCTGTCGCTGGGCAATACGGACTTTCAACTCCCTCCAAAAGTTTTCTATGGGGTTGAGATCTGAAGCCTGGCTAGGCCACTCCAGGACCTTGAAATGCTTCTTACGAAGCCACTCCTTCATTGTCCGGGCGGTGTGTTTGGGACCATTGTCATGCTGAAAGACCCAGCCACATTTCATCTTCAATGCCCTTGCTGATGGAAGGAGGTTTGCACTCAAAATCTCACAATACATGGCCCCATTCATTCTTTCCTATACACGGATCAGTCGTCCTGGTCCCTTTGCAGAGAAACAGCCCCAAAGCATGATGTTGCCACCCCCATGCTTCACAGTAGGTATGGTGTTCTTTGGATGCAACTCAGCATTCTCTCTCCTCCAAACACGACGAGTTGTGTTTCTACCAAACAGTTCTACTTTTCTACTCATCTGACCATATGACATTCTCCCAATCCTCTTCTGGATCATCCAAATGCTCTCCAGCAAACTTCAGACGGGCCCGGACATGTACTGGCTTAAGCAGGGGGACACATCTGGCACTGCAGGATCTGAGTCCCTGGCGGTGTAGTGTGTTACTGATGGTAGCCTTTGTTACATTGGTCCCAGCTCTCTGCAGGTCATTCACTAGGTCCCCCCGTGTGGTTCTGGGATTTTTGCTCACCGTTCTTGTGATCATTTTGACCCCACGGGGTGAGATCTTGCATGGAGCCCCAGATCGAGGGAGATTATCACTGGTCTTGTATGTCTTCCATTTTCTAATTATTGCTCCCACAGTTGATTTCTTCACACCAAGCTGCTTGCCTATTGCAGATTCAGTCTTCCCAGCCTGGTGTAGGTCTACAATTTTGTTTCTGGTGTCCTTCGACAGCTCTTTGGTCTTCACCATAGTGGAGTTTGGAGTGTGACTGTTTGAGGTTGTGGACAGGTGTCTTTTATACTGATAAGTTCAAACAGGTGCCTTTAATACAGGTAATGAGTGGAGGACAGAGGAGCCTCTTAAAGAAGAAGTTACAGGTCTGTGAGAGCCAGAAATCTTGCTTGTTTGTAGGTGACCAAATACTTATTTTCCACCATAATTTGCAAATAAATTATTTCCAAATCAGACAATGTGATTGTCTGGATTTGTTTTCTCATTTTGTCTCTCATAGTTGAGGTCTACCTATGATGTCAATTACAGGCCTCTCTCATCTTTTTAAGTGGGAGAACTTGCACAATTGGTGGCTGACTAAATACTTTTTTGCCCCATTGTACATGTGAGTCATGTGAAGTTAATCATTTAGTAGTATTCTACTGGAGTTCCTGCCAAACCTCATGTTTTATGTAATAGGAAAGGACAGCATTTTCCAGATACTGGTAAACTGCAACAATAAGCAATCCCGACCAGCATTGCCAGTGACTAAATATACTGAAATAACACGTAGTTGAGCAGTATCTGAAGGGTCACCTGTTGCATCTTACTGTCATACAGCCTAATCTGTTGAAGGGAGGGGTATTTTTATGTCAAATATTTGAGGAATAAGTGAGCATATTTGTGTATTTAAAATTATCCCCCCTTATCACTTCCGAGTCCTCAATAACACAAAATGGCTTTTAAAATTTCAAACGCTGAAATAAAATCATAGGGATGGAAGATTGTTTCAAACAAATGATTGTTCAACCTTTGAAAACTTGAGACGGAGCACCTTCAACTGCCAGAGGCAGGCAGAAGGAAGAAGAAATTCTTCCTCATTTTGAATGTAGATCTCCCTCTAAAGCTTCCCCCCCTTGCTTCTGGTCCTACCCTCGGGTGCTATGAAGAATGAATCCACACTTTCTCTGTAAAAAACCCTTTAACTCCTTTAACTGTCAGGAGATGGCTATTGTCTCCCCTTTGCCTTTTCTTATTTCGAATTTCGTAGGATTAACCTCCAAGGACTTCACCATCTCTGGTCCTCTGCATTCTTTCCAGTGCCTCTTTATATTATGGTAACCCAAACTGACACAGTATTCCAGTGCAATCTGACCAGTGCAGTGTGGAAGTAGCATTTCCCCTGATCTTGACATTATACTTCTGTTGGTGCAGCCCAGGGTTGCCCAGATTCAGCGGCTGCAGTGCACTGCTGGTTCATATTTTAATCTGGTCTACCAGGACACCCAGATCCTTCTCACAAGCACTATCACTTACTTTATGCTTACATCTGGGTTTTTTTTTAAATTTCAAAATGTTACAGTTTTCACTATTGAACTTTATATTCTTGGAAAGAATAGGCAGTCTTCAATTTTATATATACAATATAAACAATGCATGCACACACACACACACACACACACACACAAACAGCTTGTAGCTTTTCCAGGGATACTCCAGTAATCTCTTTGATCCCATTAATTCAAACTATCCATTGATTTTCCATCCCATTTCCCTCAACTTCACTTAATACAATTATATTTTCTCATCCATAATCTGTTCATATCACATGCCCAAAGTAATAATTTTCAATTTGCTTGCTCTTCCCCCCTATGGAATAAGGTTATTTTATTTGGTTAGGATTGAGCAATTGGTGGTTCTTAAAATTCATTGGTTCTCAATAAACATTTCCAAAATTATAATTTGAAGGCATTGTAATTCTCTCTCTTGGTCTTCAGCATGCATTACTATTGGAAAGACCACTGCATTAACTATTATGATCTTTAGATGTCCTTAAATGTCCTTATCCTTTAAAACGGGGGTCTGCAAACTTGGCAATTTAAGACTTGTGGCTGGCTGAGGAATTCTGGGAGTTGAAGTCCACAAGTCTTGAAGTTGCCAAGTTTAGAGACCCTGCTTTGGGTCCTGGTCTTGTCTTTCTTGAAACTGGGCTGATAAAATCATATTCCAGCCAGAATCTTACATTCTTCTCAAACCTCAGACCTTTTACTCTGTTTTGTTTTGATCATTATTATTATTATTATTATTTATATTATTATTATTTATTAAATTTGTATACCGCCCTACTCCCGCCTACTTCAGGGCGGTGAACAGCCAAATAAAATTCATATAATACAAATGTTAAAAAACCATTAAAATACAATTAAATAATTGGCCCGGAAAAATGAAATTTAAAACACCCCAAATTCATAAGGCAAATTTTAAATTTTAAAAACAATTTTAAAAACAATTTAAAAGAGAGGTTAGGCCAGGCCGGCCTGCTGGAATAGAAATGTTTTGAGGGCACGGCGGAAAGCGCGCAGATCCGGGATCCTCCGTATCTCCGGGGGGAGCTCATTCCAGATGGCGGGTGCCCCCACAGAGAAGGCTATCCCCCTGGGGGCTGCCAGTTGACACTGTTTGGCCGACAGCACCCTGAGGAGCCCCTCTCTATGGGAGCGTACTGGTCGGTGAGAGGCTACTGGTGGCAGAAGGCGGTCTCGTATGGTACTTTCCTATGCTTATAAACTGAATATGAGACTGTGACTTCAAGTATTCACATTATGTGCTGACATTTTCCATACAATGAAGTTCTAAATGCATTCGTGCTCTTGCCAAGTATTTGCTGGTCTGAAGAATAAAAATGTTGAGACAAAAATTTCTACCGGTATGTTTCAGTTTGTTTAAGGAAAATGTTATTGTCAGGGTTCCAACGAAATAAAGCTCTGAGGCCTGAGGTTCCTCAAAGTTCCAATTTATTAAGAGATGTCATGTTGGCACATCTGGGAAAACCCAAATCTGAAAGCTTCCAAGTTTTCCACACCCAGCTGACAGTTCACAGCCCTGTCCCTCACCCACAAGTTCATCACATTGTCCAATCAACTCTTCACACTCAACTGGATACAATCTTCAGGCAGTCTCCATCAGACGCAGGCAAAAGTCCTTGAATACGGAATGTTGTTATAACTAATTTTCTACCACTCGAACAACAACCCCCTCCCAACTTCCCCAGCTAAAATATGTGGCAGTTAAGAAGCAAAAAAAAAAATTGTCTTCCAAAACTGAGAGTTATTTTATGGTAACTAATTACATCAACAATTGTGACAGTTATGAAGGTTGCATCAGTACAGCAAACCTATTCAAGAGATCTGCTGTATCAGCTTATTGGTCTATCTAGACCAGGGGTGTCAAACTCATGTCACGGCAGCGTCACGTGACGTATCGGGACTTTTTTCCCCTTTGCTAATCTGGGTGTGAGTGTGGCCAGCATGTGACACTTCCAGACCATGGGCTGGGAGTTTGACAGCCCTGATCTAGACCAGAACTCATAGATGGGCCAACTGGATTTGGGAAGCTCTGAAGCTTGGGCTACAGCTTTCCAATTTAAGGATGCTGATGCTGCCTCAGTCCATAAGTGGGACACGAAGAGAACTCTTCCAAATATCAGTTAAATCACATTCAGCCTGACTCAAACATGCTATTTCATCATTTGTCAGACTCTACTTAGTACATTCTGACGGTATCAATTCTTACAAATATTCCTTTCATAGATAGTTGACATTTGCGGAACCACTAACATTTTAGAAAGCCAAAACTACCAAACTATAGAAATATTTGAAATGTTTCCTTGAACTAGCAGAGCAAATCCTTCAAATCAATGCCATATTCCATAAGTCTTATTGCCGAAGGGCTATTTGTTTTAGACTGCAGAAAGCAAGCAGTGACAACAGAAAAATAGAAAACTACCCCCAACCATTCTTTTTTTTGCAGGGCAGAGCTGGTGGCTCCTAGATATGGAAATATCACTAAATTTGTGAATGTTAACTGTTTATGAATACATAAGTACTCATTTTTTGCTTCCAGATTTAACGTATATCTTAAGTACAAAACATAAGTCAGACAAAATATCAAGTACTGATTATTCTTATACATTCAGCCTGTTCTTCAAATTGCTATAAGTAGTGAGAACCACCACACAAATTTGAAATGAGTAAATCCAATTGGATAGTGACAATAATCTTTATTTTTGCGCAAAAGACAAAGCCAACTTACCATCACCTCTGTTCCTAAAATCAGTTAGCTCACTGAGCCCAAGTTTCTCAAACTAAGGCAATCTATCTAAGCTCCTAGGCAGGGAGCTTTTTCCACCTAATTTTTAATACTATATTTTCTGAATTAGAGAAGTCAAGGATTCAGCCTTACACGTGTATAAATTTAGTTTAGAATACTGCTGGTGCCAGTCACACCAAGTTGTACAACTGAACTAGGGATAAAGCAATAATCCCTGATAATCAGAAGAAAACATCTCTCTCTTCAAGCTTTGGCAAGTCTCCAAGAAAATAGCATTGTGGGGATGCCTCTTTCAGCAGAACAGGGATGAGAACGATTTTGTTTTCTATTGCTTGAAAGCCCTTAATTGTAGGAGGATTTAGACTTCTTACCAAATACAAATAGGAAGGATTAATCTGAAATAAAAGCAACATTTGTAGAATTTCCTTTCAAAGTTCCAAAACGGCTTGCTGGCATCATTTCCAATACTGTTTCTTATGCTCAGCTAACTGGCCGGGCAATTCTGGGAGATGGAAGTCCATATATCTTAAAAGTTGCTGAGATTGAGAAACTCTGATTTAAAAACAAAACAAAACAAAACAAGGTAACCTGTTCGTTCTTCTAATAACATTTTCCACCCTCCTTTTCCCTTCCGTCCACAGACGCTTTTCCTCCCCCCCCCCCCCCGTCCCCCCTCCCGTTCTTCACGCGACCCTAGTAGGTAACTTCCGCCTGTAACTCCTCCCCCAGAGGGAAAGCCTCCCTTCCAGCCGGGTTTACCCGAGCTCAGGATACGCGCGCGCTGAAGTCTGGGAATCGCAGTCCGCCAGCGGGTTGGAGTTTAAAGAATCTGCGCAGGCGCCATTGCCTCGTTGCCGCTCCTCTTAAGGGAAGTAGCGCCGCCATTTTCTCTGGCGGACTGAAGTGAACGTTGCTGTTCCGCACGGGCGAAACGAGTTTCCTTAAAACGCTTTGCCATTAACGTGCGCGACGGTTTCCTTTCAGGCAGTAGAGCGGGGAGACGGAGGCGAAGGTGAGTCGGCCAGAACTTCTTGGGGGTGGGTGGGTAACGATTTTAAATGGCTCCGTAAGCGGCAGGTGGCTCTGACGCTGAAGCTGAAGCCTAACCTGGGCCGTTTCCCTTATCGGTTGTTCAGCCTGGTCTTAGCTTCCTTTTCCCCTCCCAGCAGCCTCTCCTCTCCGCCTCCGTCATTGTTGCCGTTAAGTTTCTCTTTTCTCTCCCCCCCCCCCCTTTTCCTTTCTTGAGCTTCCTCGTTTCCTCCTCCGGCCGGTGTTGTTTTCCTCCAAAGTTCTGCACCCCGCATCTCCTGCCTCTCTAGACCTAAACAGATTAACGTCCACTTCTGTTGGAGAGGAACTCTTGAGAAGGGGGGCGAAGGCAGAGGTGATTTTTTAATGACCTCTATTATTCTCCTCTTTTGAACCGCTTGCCTTATCTCATGTTATAAGCGATGTCTTTCTTTCAAACCAAACCACAGACCTCTTTTATCGCTCTTTTTTTCTACAGCCTTGAGAGCTGTCTCTGAAGGGGGTTTTATGTTTTTTTTTTTTAGTTGACTACCTGGCCTTGTAGGAATCGGCCATCCGGAGTGTGTTTGCTTAAATGGGGTTAAGGAGGATTTTGGAGCTTCCCTGTTTATTTTGGAGGCGCTTACCAGAGTGATCCAAGGGTTATATGAACCTGGAAAGATGTCCATGCTATAGTAGCAAGTGGGGTAAGAATAGAAAAAAGCCAGAATCATCTATTTTCATTAGAGTTAGTAGTTCGCTTGTTGGTTCATCAGGTGTGTTTTTGACAACGTCGCATCCAGGTTCCAGGAAAAAAAATCCAGGGAATTTCCTGACAATTCCTGAGTCTCCGGAGAAAGGCGGCATAAAAATAATAAACTAATAAATAAATAAATTAAACAATTAATCAGTGGAACAATTTTTGCCTCCAGAAGTTGTGGATGCCCCAACAGTTTTTAAGAAGAGATTAGACAACGGTTTGTCCAAAATGGGATAGGGCTCCCTGCCTGAGGAGGGGGATTGGACTAGAAAATATCTAAGAAGATAAGCTTCCAACTCTGTTATTCTTATATGAATTCTTACAGAAATGGGGAAAAGAAAGAAAATTCCAAAAAAAACCCCAACCATGGTTTAAAATATAGCCCCTTATTTTAAAGATCTCTGACCTTGGATTTATTTAAGCAGCAGTTTTAACAAGAATTCCTCAACTTTATTTTTTGCAGCTTGGAATAGAATGAGTGGCTGTCGTGTCTTTGTTGGACGTTTAAGCCCACACGCTCGGGAACGAGACGTAGAGAAATTTTTTAAAGGATATGGCCGTATACGTGAGATTAATCTCAAAAATGGCTTTGGTTTTGTGGTAAGTATATTTTTATTCTGGTATATTTTCTGTTTTAGGCAGCTACTGGAGCAATATCATGGGGTAATACACATATAGTACATGATGTGATGTACTATATATGTGTTCATTTGCTTTGATACTTTTATTTATAGTTGGTATCTGCAACATCCCCTTAGAGTATAGTCTGGGCTGTAATTTGCTCATATAAGTCTCTCATTGCAGCCTCAGTTTTTTAATTCAAGAATACAGGAACAATCAGGCTGGAAACAATACACTAATCATGGAATTACCAAGGGAAAAAACCACACCCCCACCAACACTGGCAGGCCAACCTAATGTATATAAACAGGGAGCAACCCGATATCACTAGATGTTACCTACTGGGTAATTTAATGTCTGCAGGCAAATAATCAGATTCTGAGAGCACCAAGGACTCCACAGTTCAACCCTGAGCTACAGTTATTCTTTTTTCTCTTGTAACTATTTTTTTAATTCCAGGGCCTTCATGCCTCTCCAGTAAACCCTTTTTAAGAAATGAGAAAGGGTAGACATTAGTGCTGCACTGTTTTTCTTAGAAAATATGAACTGGAAAAGAAGTAGGAGAGTCTCCATAATTGTATTTCCTGCACAGTTTTGTTCCATAATATTGCTGTTAAAAATTGGAGATAAGCTAGAAAGAAACCCAACACACTTCTACATTCTCTCAAAAAAATAAAGAATACAATACTGATAGAAGTGCATACCTGTCCCACTTTTAACTGGAGAAGAAAATTCAATAAATTGTTAGCAATGTTTTTAACAAGCAAACTCAAGTTATATAGACTTGTCTTGTCTCCTGCTAGAGACAGAAATAGCTAACTAGCCTGCACCAGTGCAGGCAACAATAAATTCTGTCTTGCTGCATATTATTGCAGCTCATCAGAGAACCAAAAGTGAATGATTAATGTTGGGAATGTCATATAATTTCTCTCATCCCTGAAAGGAGAAGAAAATGGGCAAATTGAGCAGTTGTTTATCTTTCTTCCAAGTAACAGAGAGGATCCCCTTACATTTAGCCTTCCATGTTTATAGAGGCTGCAAGTAGTTGTATCTTTAAATAACTTCTAGCTTTTGGTCACCATTTATATAAAAACCTAACATGAAAAGTCAGTTTAAATTATATTATGAAATTCTATTAAGGAATTTTATTTGAGTATTTGAAAATTTATTTCAATATTATGAAGAGGGTTTTACTGGTGAAATGTTTAGGACAATGCCAATATTTTTACAGATTTTCAAACATTCTAGTAAGAAAAATTACAGGATTTAATAGAACCTTATAATTTAATTTCCAATCTTTTGGTGTGAAACCCTTGCATGTTTTAGATATACATATAAATAAGGTATATTTTGTTTTATTTACTTAAAATGAATAGATTTTTTTAAAAAAAATCACTAGCAATTTTTTCAGTCCAGATTTGTGGAACTGCATGTTCCATCATCTCTCACTCCTAAAGATATAGTCATATAAAAGGATAGCACAGTCTGGATCAAGCATTAGGGGCCTGTATATTTTTGTTTTTCTGAACTATATCCTATGCAGGAGACCTTACTTAGTGACTGAAAGTGGGTCAATTTGATTGCTAAGCAGAAAATCATGTAACCATGACAGTTCCTCAGTTCCCCTTTCATCGCTAAATGAAAAATCACATGACCATGACTTATGATTTTACTTCTGCCTTCTCTATTAACTTTGCTTGTCGCAAGCCCATAGCAATGCACACATATATTGGACGCTGTAACACTTGTAAATGTTAAGATTGGTTGCAAAGTTTTTTTAATAAAAAAAATCTATTTCATTAAGTGAAGTAGTCAATAAGCAAGGACTACCTGTAACAGACTCGTACATTATACCAATAGGGAGGAATGCCGAAAATTATGAGTATAATGTGGAGACATCTGAGTTTTCCACATCTGATACAATGCAATGGATAAAAATTATCTCAGGAATTAAAATCAGGGTTAGGCAATTTTAAATTATAGCTCCAACAATAACCAGAGCAATAACTGATAGAATTTTTAATAGCAAAAATATTTTGTTTCATTCTTTTGTTTTCCTAGGAATTTGAGGATCACAGAGATGCAGATGATGCAGTTTATGAATTGAATGGCAAAGAGCTGTGTAATGAAAGGTACTGTTTAATCTCAAGTCATATGACAGTGCAATTACAAAACTGACTTTGTTTCATTCTAATATGCTTTGTGGGATTATTGTGAGGATAGAATAAAAAGGGACAACACCATGTATGCCAATTCATACGGGAAAAAATCCCAAATGCACAGTCAGGCAGTATGTTTACTAGGACCAATTAAATTTGCACAGAAATTATGGAGTAATATTTGAGAATTAAAAGATACTTTTAAAAACTTTTAATTTTGAAACACAAAGCCTTAAATCAGAGGATTAATAAAAGAGAATGAATAAAGTGTCATAGGCAGGATTTCAGATTATATTTGAGACAAACATGTAGTGTATTTGTAACAAAATTAATAAATACTCAGTTTTCTGAAGCAGCCCAAAAGTATTATTGATTTATATCAGAGATGTATGACTTCTCTGATACAGAGAACTTCAGGTCTTAGAGGTACCCCCTAGAACTCCTTAAGCACAAATGGGATTCACTTGTGCAGAAGCTTGGTAAATTAAGAAACATCAGGAATGTCTTCCTAATGAATCATCTTTATTCTTTAACATAGACCGTAGAGAATCTTACCCGCCCCCAAGTCCTCTGTGTACACCTTGATGGAAAAGTTGGTGGGGAGTAATACGCTGTTTATGAAATTGGTTTTTCTGCTAATTTCTTGGCCAATTCCTAACTAAATAAATGCTGTAGAAATGAATGCACATTGTTTAGTCATCTTATATATCCTTTTACTTTTCAGTTATAAATGTCTGAAGATCTTAATTTAGGCAGTGAGAGATTTTTTTGATTGTAATGATCTGAGTTAACGAGAATTTGCTTTTGTTCTTAAGTTTGTTCAAAATTATCACCATCATATTTGGCTGTTTAATATATTCCTTTCCACTAGAAAAAGACTGAAATACTAAACTTACTTATTTTTAATAGGGTTACAATTGAACATGCCAGAGCCCGAAGAGGGGGTAGGGGCAGATACCCACAACGATTCAATTATTACCAGTCTTATGGGGGTGGATCTAGGTAAGAAGGAAATTTTGTTTACTGCACTGTTAGATGTGGTTTTAAACTATCCCAGTCCTTAGTTTCAGAATTGTAATATAGTTGATATTTCTAGATACATTTTAAGATACTTCTCCAGTAAGGTAATAAAATCATCTTTTTTTATTTTTGTAACTCCATGCTAATGTAATTGCAAACAATTTTGGTATATGCACTTTATTGGTTGAAGATGCTAGGTTCAAATAATTTAAACATTGAGAAGAGAGGTTACTGCTACTGCTTGTAACTGTCTGAAGCGTTTACAGATTGCACATAATTGCTTCTACAAATTATTCTCAGTTTCTACTCAGTCTCGAAAGGAAAGATTTATAATTTGGGTTTCATAAAGTTTAAATTTCAATCTGTAAAACTTGTTCTTGTATGAGCATCATTGAATAGAATGGCTATTGTAAGCTGTATTGTGCCCTGGTTGTCTATAATTTTAAGTTGCGGGGCAGCTGGATTATCACTGAAAAATATAGCTGTAAAAGCTGGCAGTATCCTAGGGCTATCACACCTTATAGTGAAACTGAAATTTGAGATCTTAAGTAATGTTTCTTTTGAAACGTATAGGGCTATTGAAGAATTATATTTGTGATACATATTTGATAGTATCTTTAAAAATAACACTCATGTTTCTCAGATTCTCTGATATAAACTATTATTGGAAGTAGCTAGTACATATTCAGACCCTTGTATTGATGGTTATATAAAATATAACGAAATTTCATTTTAATGTATGCCTAGTAGTGTACATTCAAAGTGACAATAAAGTTATTCTAAGTCATATAACATTTGTATTTTTGCATTACATTCTGAGGCAAATTTCTTGCCATCCACAAGTACAAAGCATTGAGAATTTGTACTTTTGCATATTGAAATGTCCTGTTCAGCTTCTCTTTTTTTTAATGCAGTGCTATTGCTGCAGTAGGAATGATCCAAGGTCCAGGCTATAAATGAACTTTTAAAGTAGGATATGTGACTGATTTTCATGGGTATCTGGCATGGTAGTAACGTTCATGACAGATAGTGCCAGACAAGAAGAGACTACTATTTCCAATGCCTCAGCCTGCCAGTTGGGGGATTCTGAAACTTCTGTTTAAATGCTCTGAAGATCTGGATATTCTGAAAAAGGGGGCATTTAGAGGTATGCAAATTAAATTGTGTGCAACTAAATTGCCTCTTCTTTAATTCTCCCAAAAAATGTTGATTGTTGCATTTGTTGTGATATGACAAAGCGATCACTTTTAAGATAGCCTGAATAAACAAATGTGGAGGTTTCAATTATTCATACACTTCTCTTATAACACCTTGGGGTTTGATGGCAACAAGCCAGCAGAGCTGTTGTAATGTCAATGAAGTTGACATAGTTCCTGAGCTTACTGCAGTTTATTGAAAAGCACATATAACCCACAACCTTATCCTCTCGGAGCTGATTTGTTCATATATATTCCTTATTTGTGCCAAAGGTATAAATTCCTTGGAAATTGTTGTATTAGATGATACCTTTCAATATGAAAGTTTTCAGTAGAGGTAGTCCTCCACTTACAACAATTCATTTAGTGACCGTTCAAAGTTACAGTGGCACTAAAAAAAGCGATATGACAGTTTTTCACATTTACCTTTGCAGCATCCCCAGGGTCACATGATCAAAATTCAGATGCATGGCAAGTGGTTGATACTTATGATGGTTGCAGTGGCCTGGGATCATGTGATCAGCTTTTGTAAATTTCTGACAAGCAAAGTCAATGGGGAAGCCCGATTCACTTAACCATGTTACTAACGTAACAAATGCAATGATTCGCTTAACAGCTGTGGCAAGAAAAGTCGTAAAATGGGGCAGACTCGCATAACAAATGTTTCACTTAGCAACATAAATTTTGGGCTCATTGTGGTTGTAACTCGAGGACTATGTATACTGAAATGTTGTACAGGTAATCCTTGACTTACAACTACAATGGAGCCCAGAATTTTGATTGCAAGTTCTTGCAGTCATAAGTTGAGGCACCATGTGACCAGACTTGATTTTATGACAGTTGTAATAATTGCAAATTGAATCGTGGTTGTAAGTAAATCATGTGATCATTAAGTACATCAAGTTTTCTGAATATGCTTTTTTTTTTTTTTTTTTTGCTGGAAACCAACAAAAAAATGTTGCTAACTGCAGTCGTGATCATAGGACACTGCAACCGGTGGTAAATGCGAGCCAGTTGCCAATTATCCAAAATACAATCACATAACTGGGAGGTTGGCAGTCATAAGTAGTTCTGCTTGCTTTCATAATGTAAACTAATAACAACTCTGCTGTTCTTTAAATATATTATTTAAATACAGAGTAGTCATATTTCTTAGAAATTTTTTGAAGAGATAAAATCTGACAAAAGTAGAAAGTGTTTAAATTCTCTGCTGGAAATTTAGTTAAAGAGTAATGGGAAATGTTTTCCATTTGTAGTCAGTATGGTCCACCTCTTCGTACTGAACACAGACTTATAGTTGAGAATCTTTCTTCACGTGTCAGCTGGCAGGTGAGTTGGTGCTTACTTTAAATAACATTTATGTTTTTTAAAAAGGATGAGTTTTGGTTTCCTAAAATAGGTAACAAAGCATTAGCACATTTTTTTTAAGTAAGAGGCTTACATTTCTTTCATTTGCATTACCAACAAGCAAACAATGCTTAGATTTAAAAAACTGCTAATTAGTGTTTCTTGGACAAATGAAATCTTCACCTCATAAGATTGTCAGAAAAAAAAGCTCTCAATGCTTAAACATCCAATATAATAAATAAAAGGCTGGTCTCATTGAGTGATAAAGCTGCAGATTGCTTCCAATTTTATATCTGGCTTCAATAGAATGAACAGAATTATTCACCTGTTTAAAAGTATTGTGTTATGTTCTAATGCAGGATGTTTCGTGCATTATGTTATCTGTATTCTGAAAGGGACTTGTGACTTACAGTGAGTAGCTAACATGATTTTAAATATCCAATTTGTGCATGTATTTGGGCATAAGTATTGTCAGTGAAACAAACTGTTCGGGGTTGTTTTCAGATATTCATTTGGGAGTGAAAGCTTAGACTACAAGTTTGTTTTTCTCTAATGTGTCCTTGAGTTGGTTTATTACTAATGGGATTGTTTTGGCCCTTAGCAATTGTTTGGAATTACTTAAAAACTTCTTTTAGCAAACCTATATGCCCCTCAACAAGTTTGGAAACAATTATATGTTACATTTCATTCTCCCATTCAGATTTTTTAAAATAGCATTCAGGTTACTAAGCCATTCTTCTCCAACCTACTATTTCTGTATGTGCTTCTCACAGCATAAATTCTGTTGTCAGTGTATAAAAAGTACACATTTCCAGATTTTTTTAAAAAAAGAACTGTGCATTATGCTAGATTGAAAGAATAGATGTTAATAGGACAGAAGTAAGAAAACTCAGTAAATTGTAAATATTATATTTTAATTTCAGTAGCGTTTAGACTTATATACCGCTTCATAGTTTTACAGCCCCCTCAGCGGTTTACAGAGTCAACATATTGCCCCCAAACAATCTGGGTTCTCATTTTACCGACCTTGGAAGGATGGAAGGCTGAGTCAACCTTGAGCTGGTAAGGATTGAACTCCTGGCTGTGGGCAGTTAGCCTGCAATACTGTGTTCTAACCACTGTACCATCACAGCTCTTTAACCAATTCTGTTTAGATTTTATTCAAAATTTCTATAATTTTAGTCTGTATGAAGAACTATATTATGCATAAACTAATACAATGCTAATACATTTTCGACATCATGATATCGTCATATGGCCATCATTTTTATTGAACTTCATTTTAGTCCTTTTTGCATAAGTGTACAAAAATGATTGAGACAGCAATCAAATTTCTACACTGCCAGTCTCACTTAAATGACTCTTGGTGGTTTACAATAAAAATTCTGCCTTGAAACATTTTGAGTGCTCTTATTTTTCACTCTATAAATTTCAGTATCTGTTCTTTAAATAGGGCTTTCCATCGTATCAAGGAAGGAAGAACAAATAAAAAGTTGGAAGTAAACTAAACCCTTAGTTTAACAGACTAATGGGCAAAAAGAGGTATCTATTAAAATAAAAAAAATCTATTAAATCCATTGGAATTTTATACATATATAAAGTGGCAGATGGGATTTAATACATAAAAATAAGATTTTGTGTATGGAATATATATCAACTCTGTATTAACAGAGTTTCCCTTGATTCATCTGAAATTTACTAAACCAACATGTTACATCAAGATTTATATAATTGCACAAATATGAACTGGAGAACTGTCAAGAGACTAATTTTAGCAGTTTAATATATTGCACAATAATTTTAGGTCAACATAGAGATAGGGTCATAGCATTTGGAGGAGAACAGATGTATTGTTTGAGTATCATAACATGCTACACTTGCTCTAATATGAGAAATTCACATGGGAGAAACCAGGAAGATTGGAACTTTGATTATTTCGGGGAGCACACTGTCCAAAACTAAACATTTTTTTTAATTGGTGTATCTCTAATCTTCCAGGTTTGCAATATCATCTCTTCTGACATGTCAAATCTTATGACATGAATATGAAACTTGTTTTACACAGATTACATTCAGCAATATAGCCCTCTTATAATTCAGGGAAAAGTGAGTAAAGTAGTTTGAAAAAAGTTATCTTGTATCTTTTATGAGTGTTACAACATGTTATAACAAGCACATAATCTGCAACCCCTGCCAAAATGATTCACAGGCTAACAGACCTGATGTAGAAGAAATAAAATATCTGAAGAGAAAAATGGCTTAGAATTTAAGTATGTAATGTTCTTTTTATAAAAACCCAGGTGGAAAGAACTCTGATAAGGAGGCTTCCAGCAGGAATATTTTAAAATATTAGAATGCTGCTTAATCACACCTACTTAGCTCAGCATTTGAGTTCCAGTACGCATCCATACTAGTATGTATATAAATAATGAAGCTAACAGCTCTTAATTTATGTCATCACAGCATCTGAGATTCAGCATTCTATGACTTGTAACATTTAACTACAAGAGGCATCCTTCCATTATTTTAGTCCTGAAGAAAGCCTCTTTGTTCCTCCCGTTTAGTCACCTGTCTAAACGGATTCAATTACCTGTTGATACTACTTAGCATAGGGGGCGCAGTGGCCTAGTGGTTAAGATGCTTGTCGAACAGAAGGTTGGCAGTTCAAGACTCAAGTACTGCATTATTTATTTATTTATTTATTAAACTTGGGGTTTAATGAGGTGAGCTCCTGTTCCTGCCCCAGCTCCTGCCCACCTTACAGTGTGAAACCATGCAAATGCAAGCAGATAAATAGGTATTACTTTGGTGAGAAGGTAACAGCATTCCATTGCCTCACTGTATAGTCATGCTGGCCACATGACCAGAAATGTCTTTGAACACAGGCCCCCTCAGCTAAAAAACGGGGCCAAGTACCACCCCCTAGAGCATGGGTCCTCAAACTATGGCCCACGGGCCGCATGTGGCCTGCCAAAGCCATTAATCTGGCTCATGCAGGACCACGAGGCTGCCCCATCCACATCACCCCACCCACTCTTGGGCCGAGCTGAAAGGTAAGGTCAACAATTTTGGCCTGCAGAGACATTCTGGAGGCAGGGGAGGTGAAAAACGGGGCGGACAGACACCCCAGGAGGCCAAAAAAACGGGGGGAAAGTGGCCCGTTTTCACCAAAAAACAGGCCATTTTTGCCTGTTTTTGGCTCCTGCAGAATGCTGCTGGAGGCGGGGGAGATGAAAAACAGCACACAGACACCCCAGGAGGCCAGAGGTGGGTTCTACTTACCTCTGCAATGGGAGTGTGTGTGCAAAAGCTTCTGCGCATGCGCAGATCGTTCACGATGACATCCAGGTGGGTGGGCGGAGCCTCCCACCACCATTACTACCAGTTCGCAAGAACCGACCGGGAGCAATCCACCACTGCAGGAGGCCCAAAAAATGGGCGAAAACTGCCTGTTTTTCGCTTCCCCGCCTCCAGAAGAGAGACAGAAAGAGAGAGAGAGAAGAGAGATTTATATGCCGTCCTGAGTTTTCGGAGAGGGGCGGCATATAAATTGAATTAATTAAATTAAATTAAATTAAATTTCTCAAGCTCCTTGGGGCTGAGAAGAATTGCTGCAAAACTTGAGTTTTCTGAAGTGGACCACTAGACTCCTAAACAATTGAAAAAATGATCTAGTAAAAAGAAAAGTCAACCAAAAGAGCAACATGCAAACAAAAGCAAATAAAATAACCCCCAGGAGCAAAACAAATTAAAGTTTAATTTGTGTGCATTGTTTAATGGACTGTTAAATTGGCCGCGCCCACCTAGTCACATGACCTAGTCACGCCCAGCCAGCCAGTCTAGCCCCCCAACAGTCTGAGGGACCATGAATTGGCCCCATTTAAAAAGTTGAGGACCCCTGCCCTAGAGTCAGACACAACTGGATAGAGGAAATCTTTACTTTTACTATTTGGCATGTTTTCTTTTTGAGATTTTAACCAGCGAAAAATTGTTTCACAATTGATTTTCTGAAATGTATGCATGTTTTGTTTGCTATTCCTGGCATGATGGTCTCTAAATGCTTTTCTGTGTATTTTTTTTTGTGAAAGCAGGAAAACATAAGATAGATAAACCTTGGGCAAACCCACTAGGTTATTTATGACAACCATATTTACAACCATATTCTGGCAGTCACATCTAGTATGATTCCTCTGGGACATTGTGTGTGTGTATGTATTTATATGTGTATATACAAACACACACAGACAGCACATGTGTATGTATTTATTTATTATGAGCCAGTATTCATATCTTTAAAAATCCTATTAGTTCTTGGTTACCTGTGGAGAGAAAAATTGTATGAAACAGTTAATGTGAGTTTTCATTGGGCAACATCAAACACTGTATACTTCTGCTGAAATGCATGCAAAAACCACAACAATCACTTTGTCAAGTTAAGTGTATGCCATCCTCCCCATTTGTGAGTGATCCACGCGTTACAGCTAATTATAGATGGGATCCATGTGGTTCTTCTTTGTAAACAACTTCTAAACATTTCCTTGCTTTTAAACTATAGTGTGATTTTCTGTTCAAATCTATTTTGCTTCCATGATACAAGCAGCTAATTATTTTGAAGGAAGGCATTAAAAGTTTTGATTTAGATGAGATTATCAATTGTATAAGAAACACTGTTATGGCAGATATTATTTACTTGACTTCAGTTAGTGCTCAGCGTTCATACTGTGCTTGAAAAAAAGTAGACGTTTTAACCTGATAAATGTTAGTCTCTGCCTGCTACTGGCAGAAAGAAAACATATCATAATGCATCCATCCCCATTTCTTAATTAGCTTGTTTGCCTAGCTTAATTTCCTTTGAAACAGGAGAGACGGAATAGCAACCACCTACTTTTCTATTTTCCTAATTAAAACGTAACAGAATATAGTATGAGATTGTCATAAGATACACTTCGTAAGATCTCAGGAATTATAATTGGAAGAGGAAAATCCTGGGGTAACTCTTAACACAAGCTAAGTTTCATAGTCCTTTGAAATCACTTTCCCTCCTGTTTAATTTGAGTGGGAGGGCTATTTAATTAACTTGAGCTTTACTAACAGAAGTCATCAATCATGCCTGAGGCAAGGCTTTACTTAAGTTCACAAATTCAGTAAAATGTTGTGAACTTAGCTAGCATTTAAAGGATTCTAACGTTTAAGGTAGAATTTTAAGATGTTAGGTTTAAAGGTATTAGTTTACCACTGATAGATGCTTTTAAAATCCAGATGCTAGTAACTCCTAAGGTACATATATACAACTTGTTTTCCTACCCCCCTTTAAAAAATTTTTCCACTAATCTAGGATGAGAAAAATAAAAATATTTTTTAAATAAGTGTTAATATAGTTATTTCAATCTTCTTTCTAATTTCTAAAGAAAAATAATTGAATGTCTTGTGACATTGAAATATGTAGAGTTAATTTAACATTAACCTTAATTAAATTTCACACCAGGTAATCAAATTTGAAATATGATATAATCAGATTCATAGATAAATGAGTGTCTTATTTCATAGTTAATGAATTAAAAATTGTGCAAGGGTTGTTTAAATACACCTTTTACTGTGATAAAATCATTTGAATTACTGTTACTATCATACTGCATTATGTGTTGTAAGTTTTATATTGAGAGGATTCATTCAAGTGTATACTAATTACTCCTATCTTGATTTCAAAGTTCTTCTATTTTATGGAGAATTTTGACTGGCGTACTCGGTATGCTATAATTGAATCCTGCTTTGAAAGAATGCTTTGTTTTGTGTTAGGATGAAGGCTCAGGTGTTTGAACTGTTAGATTCACATGCTAGTTTGTAAAATCTGAGCAGAACTTTATTAAACACTATATAACTTGAGGTATCCTGTAATCTAGTTCAACTTTAGGCTTTTTGTTTGTATATTTTTTTTCACAAATATACTCTAACCAAGTTCATTTTGAACCTCTTTTAACAGCCTTGCTTTGGGTTAGCCCTCGTTTCTCTTGTGTGGAGGAGAAAGAACCCAAGAGGTTGGGGTTCCTAGTGGCTGAATTTCTAGGGCTTGGCCTGTTCTGAGTTTTCCCTTTGGTACCCATGACACAGCTATCATGGCGATGTAGACCCTGGTTGGCTCACAGCTCGATTGGCTAGCACAGGTCAACCTCAGGTTCTAGAGCCACTTCCGGAGACTTTCCAATGCTTTCAGGGTCTTTGGTATCTTCCCTGAAGCACATTGCTATGCTCCATTCCTCTGCCCCTCCCATGTAAGGGAGTTCCTCTTGAACTGCTAGGCTTATTGGACAAGCGACTGTTTGCTTAAGGGTACCTGCTTATATCATCTGACCACTTGTGGTATGTTATGGTAAGTAGCCTCTGGCTATAAAATGTCAGCTATTATTGGGACATTTTGTAAAAATTAAGAAATAATGCATAAACGACTTTTTAAAAAAGTAACTTAGTTACATAGCATTGCAAAATAAACACCGTCTCAAATACATTAAATGCAAGTCTCTGTTAAAATAACACTAAGGTTGTGGCACGGACTGACAAAAGCCATAAAAAATTTAATACTATCTTTTGACAGGTTGTGACAGAATCTTAGCATTAACTTAATAAAGACATTTGTGTTTAATTTTTATAGATTGGGACATAGAATGTTTCTAGGCAAACCTTGAATATACAAGTGAACTGAGATTTCAGGCAATCAAATGCTTGCATTTAATAACACCATGCATATGTTCATAGTTAAAATACATGTTATATATACTTTAGGCATTATAGAAGGTATATCTTAACTATACAAATTAGTTTAATTTTTCTCAGTTATAGCATATGACATTTTGCTATATAGTTTGTTAACTATCAACTCCTGTTTCACAATGCATCTTGAATCTTATTTCCTAACCTGCACTATCACTCTTACTGCAGGATTTGAAAGACTTCATGAGGAAAGCTGGGGAAGTTACTTTTGTGGATGCTCACAGAAACAATCCAAATGAAGGGCAAGTTGAAATTTTGCATCTACTGAGGCTGGGCGGGCTTTAAACACCAGCCCTTCCACCATACTGTTTAACAGACATCTTTGTTCCAGAATATAACTGAAAATGCTATTAAAATCAGATTCCAGAATCAGCACAGACTTATTCAGATCAGAACTCCATCCTGTCTATTGGCATCATGGAATTTTTCTGAATGTTATTAACTAGAAAACCCAAAAATCTGTTAACCGTTTTTATTATATATAGAATCAGTCAGAAACAACAGAGAAACAACTCCTTTTCATCTGTTTAAAATTGTTTCCACACAATCATTTGCTAGAAACAGGAAAATTTTCATGAAGAAGTTCTAAAGAACATATAGAGAAAATATTTCACATCTCTGTTATGTTCTGAAATTGTAACAACTTTAGGCTTAGGTATTGAAGATACTGTAATATTGACATTTGGTTATAATTTTTGGGAGAAACTAAGATAACCAGTAATGTATTTATAATTCTATGAAAGAAGAAATGTAATATACCGTACTTTTATCACCACTAATAATTTTTATTGTAATTTTGCTAATGAATCAACAGAGTGGTAGAGTTTGCATCATCCAGTGACATGAAGAGTGCAATGGATAAATTGGATGGCAGTGAATTGAATGGACGTAGAATTAAACTAATTGAAGATCGCAAAAGGCGCAGGTATTTTGTTAGATAAAATATAATATGAATGGCAATAAAATAATTTGGAATATTTATATGATAATTCAGGGAATGTTGCAGCAGCAGCATTGTATCCCCAAAATGCTCTATCAAAGCATAAATTTTCTGTCATTTGGTATTAGTAGCAGATTTTGTACAAATTCTCTAGAGGCTCCATTTCACACTTCAGGTAACATCATTTGTACATTGTTGGCTAAGTCAAGTATGGCAGAACCTACAAGAAAGAGTGATATCAGACATAAATAGTTAAAGCATGGTTCAAAAACTTAGGAAAGAAAATAACCCATAATATAAATGAAAGCAACTGAATTTGCTGCTGCTCCAATCATTTGTAATCCACCCAGAGTAAATTAAAATATTTCCATTGGCTGTCCATTTTAAATAAACACACTATGCCAAGGTTTAAAGGAAGGAAACCTTTCCTTCTTTCCCTCTTAAATTGTGGAATTTCTACTTGATTTTCTTACTAGATCGGGGTTGCATATAGACTTACTAGATAGAGCAATTACTGCTAATGGATAAATGAATGGATTTACTGAATTATGCTAAGGTTGTAGATCAAAGCATTTCAAAATTATTTTTATTTTAAATACTGGTGCTTGTATTGTACTCTATGCTGAAATTGAAATCCAAATGCGTAATTCTTGGGAAATGGGCTAGGAAAGAGACATTGGCTATGAACTGAGGAGCATATTCTTGGTGCTTTAAGAAGCAGTAAGTAGTGAACTTGAAAGAGAAACTTTTATTTTCAGGATTTTCTGTAAATGCTGGAAAGAGATAAACTGTAAAGAAAGTTCTTTAAAGGCTAAGATTTTCAGACTTCTATGTGATATGCATTCTATGATAGACATGCAAAATTGCATGCAAACGTATTTGGTGAATATGAATTATAGAGTGTCACACACAATGAAAACTAATGGCTGAATATTTATTAGGAGCCGGTCTCGTTCTCGAAGTTATTCAAGGTCTCGCAGCAAGTCAAGATCTGCAAGATCCTCTAAGTCAACGAGCAAGTCTCGTTCTAAAAGCCGCACCCCGGAAAAAAGGGGCTCTCGAAGCCGTACACCTGAAAGAAAAAGCTCTGAAAAAAACCACTCTGGCACGCAGAATTCCTCTCCATCTCCTCCGCCAAAAAAGAGGTCTCGCTCCAGGTCAAGTTCTGCTGAAAGCTGTACTTAAAAGATATTTTGAAAAATGTATAAATGTTTAATTTCCAAATCAAATTTTCTACAAGCTTAAATAAGTTGTGGATGGGGGTGTTCTCAAATGAGCACAGACATCTGAAGAGCGCACGTAGGTAGGTAAATTGTAAACAGTAAAAACAAAAACCAATAAATTGGCAAATTATAATTACTCAAATGTACTATGCACTGTGTTGAGGCCTTGCTGAATAAAGTAGGACACATTGGGAGAGTTTTCCTCATTGGTATATTCAATGAATTTAAGACCTAGACTGTGGTGTTGCTTTTCAGAATCCTTTGTGCTTTGCACATAGATTGTTTTGTACTTAGCAACCAATAAGCCACCAAGTTAACTACTAATGTGAAATTTGAAGGTGGACATAGCAGCTCTGTTCAATAGTGCACAGAAAAGTATGTTGATCTTGAATGATTAGTTGCTTATACCACACTAATATTTATATATCAAAATAGCAAATCTCAGAAATGTTTAATGTTACCAGGTTAAGTTGCGATACATTTTGGAATGCTAGTTTAAGTTAGTTCTTGGTTGAGAAGCGTGTTTCCACTTTGAGTTTGGTCTGGACTGGTAATAAATTTTTCATATGATTACAAGTAGAAAGAAATCTTCAATGCAGCAGTTCAGGAAAATATTTAATCCATTTTATGAGAATGCTGTCATTTTGTAGAAGATGCCCTTAAAAATTTAAAGACATGCCCCTCTTACTGAAGCTCCAAGTTTTTATTTTAATAACATACGAAGAGTATTGTTCTATATGGCTTCCAATACAAAAGAGTAATTGTTAGAGGTACATGAAGTATTGGAAGCAGTAAATTGTCAAATATAATGGAAGATAATATTCAGTTGTCAAGGTAAGTAAAAGCTTAATGTATTGTGATTTTATGAATGCTAAATTGTGAAATGGCATTTTTCTTAGTTCTACAAAACATGATTTAGCTTTTGTTAATAGCTAGTACTTTGCTAATCCTTAGCTTTGAGATCAACTAAATTATCCAGCTTCCATGTAGTTAAAATGAGGGAATCCATTTGAAATATTTGTAAGCAACCATAAAAATGTTAAATGTACCAATGTGCTATAGTATATAAAATACATCTCCCCTGTATCTCCCATGCTTTCTGCAGCTTTGGCGGTCTTTGTGTTGCTCATTTAAACTACATTGGTAAACTTTTCTTTGTTAACAGTTTTTGTTTCCAATAAAATTGATAAACAAAGAAATCCTAATTTGTCAGTCATTATTCAACATGGATACAAAACTGGGTGATAGAGACAGAGACATTTATTATGCAAATTTATTTAAGGGTAATGTAAATAAAGCACTTGGACAATTGTAGTCATTCTGCATCTTCAGGTCTACAGTTTTTTTTTAAACAGTAACCTTTTTTTTGCAAGAGATATCCTGAAGCCACCATCAAATCACAGACTTTATTTATTAAATCTAGAGATTACCCATCTCACAGAACAATCATATACTTATCCCCAGTTGGAATCATGGTAATTTACAAAACAATAGTTCTCTTTCAGCTAAAACATTAAAGTTATATTATTATTCTAGTTGCTTTCTTCTATTCTTCTCCAGCTGCTCACTTTCAAATGTGACCAACATCCTGCAGCCAGTTTCCTCTTGTGTTGTGTTCTTCTTTTTTTCCCATATGTTCTTCCAGTCCTATTCAATTTCTGCTGTTGGTGGCTGTGCAGTTACTGTGTTACTGCAGATGGGGGTACATCTTGGGTGGTTCTTTGGAGGACAGGTTAGTTATTTTCTTGGCTCTGCTTCTCCTTAGCCTGATAGCGTGTATTGTGAACCTTTATTTAGCAGTTTCTAGGGCAAATGGAATCAGGCCCTTTTATTTTTTAGTAATTCCACCAGCTGACTAACCTCTGTCAGAGTTGTCTTGATTTTTACTCTCTTCATTTCCCGGGGATGAGGTAGGTGGGCTTATTTTTCTTGATTATGAGGCCTAGTATTTCCCGGTTCACAACAGTTGTAGTGGCGTAGTGGTTAGAATGCAGTATTGCAAGCTAATTCTGCTGACTTCCAGCAGTTCAATCCTGACCAGCTCAAGGTTGACTCAGCTTTCCATCCTTCTGAGGTCAGTAAAATGAGAACCCAGATTGTTGCAATAGGCTGACTCTGTAAACTGCTTAGCGAGGGCTGTAATGCAGTATGAAACTATGTAAGTCTTAAGTGCTATTGCTTTGGCTATGAGGGCTCTAGTAGCATCTTCTAGCATGGTACTTCTCCACTGAGCTTCAGTAACCAGTCTCAAATGACTAGGGCTAGTTTATCTCTATCAGCTGCAGTGCTCTGCAATGGAGGGAGTAGCAGTGACATCCCAGGTTCAAGTGTTGGCTGCACATCCACTTATTCTTCCAGGTCGTCTTTGAGTCTGGGATATAATGTGTGGTTCTCTCTCAAGCTGTGAGAGAAGCCAATTGTTTACTATGTTGAAGCATTGTTTAACTAGCTGTTTCCTGTCCATCTATAGTTACCTCAGATGTTTCATATATTTTCTCTCATTAGGTCTACTGTTGTAATAGCATTCTATCAATTCCAGGTTCTTTTGTCCATGTATGGTTTGTTGCAGCTCCCCAGTTATCAGATTATCCGGGTTCCCAGACATCTGATGCAGATCTTGTTAATTTGGGTGACATGTGAGCCAGCATGACTTTCCTAGTTCATATCACACTCACATTTGAGGTAGGCAAATGAAGCCCAAGGACCTCTATTGGTAAGGTAGGTACCAGTGGGATTTGAACTCGGCTCCCACATCAAAGGCAGCATTCTATTCACTACATATGCAGTCCTAAATATGTATAACTTCATGCATATACAGGAGGATGGATGGATCCCCAACGTACTTCACTTGACATTTCCATGGAACTGCATGTACCATTCTCCTAGTTTAAAGACAGCCTTCTAGAACTCCAGTCACTTTTGGTTTCTATCATTCTAAGTACCATTCTAAATGGTTGCTTACCATTTGTTTATAAAAGACTAAAATGCACCAATCCCACCACAGGTCCCTGAAGGACTCTTCTTTCAAATTCCCTGTTGAATAAGCTATCCATTTATTCATATGCTTTTTTGTGTTTGTTTGTTTAAGCATGTTAGAATTGATAAAAGGATAAATCTTCATCTAAGTACCCATAGACATTCTGAACTTCAAAAATGTCACGAGGGATTTAATTTTGCCTTTGAGAAAGTTATGCTCTTCTTTCACTCCGCAAGGTTTCTCTTTTTTTAGGCTTAAGTTACACTTTTATTTCGATTAGACTATTTTTGCTAACATGCCTGTTGCAGAAGCTGACTGGTTTAGATCTTGCCACATCCCTTTGGAAAAATCACAGGGAGAAAATCCTTGAACAAGCATGAGGATCTGAGTTTTGGATATATGCTTATAGATGACTCCAGAGGGAACTTTCTTGTGCTTCGCTTTCATTATTGCTTTGTGTTCACATGGGAATAAATGGAGAATATGATGAAAGTGCAGAAAAAAGTCTGCATCAGTAGCCTTATCAAAAACTAGGTTCTTAAAAGGCAAATGTGATCCCATTGCCTGCCTCCTTTCTTGAACTTGAGTTATTTCTTCTAGACCAGGCGTGTCAAACTCACATCATGGCGTCACTTGATGTATTGGGACTTTTTTTTCCTTTGCTAAACCAGGCATGGGCGAGGCTAGCATGTGACACATCCGGTCCACGGGCTGTGAGTTTGACACCCCTGTTCTAGACTGCTAAGTATTATTTTGTTCTTTTCGGTTCTTAGTAAAAGCAGCAAAGGTTCTGTTTGGTAGTATTTCCTACAACACACAACTGTCACCTTTAACTTTTTTTGCTCTGCATTGTTCCTCTTGCTGGCCAATAGTCAATAGCCAGAGTCTCCTATTACTTTCTGCCTACATCACCTGCCTTGAGAAGCACTGTGTAGAAAAGGTATGTTCATCTATCGCCAGCTGATTTTGTCTCACAAAACTAAACTCGGATCTGTTGCAAATTCCTATGCAGTTGGAGACTTCCTCACTTCTCATTTATAAGCCTATTCAATCACTAGACATGTCCCTGCATCTATTTCTTACCTGACCTATTGGTAGTGAAATCAGTCTGTTTTTAAGAGACAAAACCCTCCCTCCTACATATATAGATAGGCCTTGTTTAACTACCTGTTGAGCACTCAAATGACAAATGGTACAAATAGTCTTTGTATTTATATCAGCATCCCCATAGTCACTTGATCATGCTCCAGGCATTCAGCACATGGCTTGCAATTACAACATTGCAGTGTTCCACGGATCATCATTTACCTGCTTCTTTGCTGGCTTCCTATAAGCAAGAACAGGGAAGTTGGCAGGAGGTCCCAGTTGGTAGCCATGCGACATCCTCATTTAACAATCCAGTGATTCGCTTAATGACGGTGAGCAGAAGTGCTGGAATTTCTGTTGGTCAGTGGTCCAAGACATTGTACTTTTCAACTGCATTGCTTAGCGACAGAAATTCTGGTCCCAATTACATTATTGAGTGAAGACTAATGTAGTTTAAGGCAGAATCAAGGCCTTTTGGTCTTTATGCATTTTTTAAATAAACAGCATTTATTTCAAATACAATGAATTTCTCTTAGCATTCATTACCAATTGAGCTAATCCCATATGCTGTCTCCAAGAAAACTATTATTTCTTCTTTTTTTAGAAAATGGGAAGTGCTGCTATTGAATTATTTACTATTCTTTCAGAACTCGACATATATTCAGGAGTAAATCCTCTAACAGGGTTTGCTGATGAATTAAAACCCAGTCTAGCATCTTCTACATATGTTAAGAATACCCTTCTTTGACTAAAGGGTTGTATTAGCAGCCCACTATCAGGCCTTGAAGCCACTTGAGACCGGGAGGCAAAAATGGCAAGTGAGCACATGTGCGCGCATCCCCACTTGCACAAGACGTGGGAGAGCGTATGCATGTGCACTCCCATTTCTACAAGCAACTTTGCTCACACAAATGGAGCTGTGCGCATGTGCTTGCTTGCCTGCCACTTTTCCTCCTGCCACTGGGCTGCAAAACCAGAAAGGTTGGGGAACTCTGTATTAGACTATAGATCCCATCATTTTTAGCTATGGTTGATGGGCACTATAAATATTTTGGAATATACCAGAGAGAAAGAATGATGAAAGTAGATAATTCCTGTTCATATCAACTTGTCTATCCTGGCTTTTCTAAAAGTAAAACCTGTTTAGATCTTTAGCCATCAGCCCTATTGCTCTACTTACATACACAAATAAAACTCAAAAGTCAACACACAGATGATGTGCTATATTTTTTTGGAAACATATTTATAAACAATTGTTCTTAAAGACATTAGTTTGACTTCCTGGACAAAAATTTGGAAACAAGTTGCTAACTGCAATGATAAATGTTCTAGTCTGGTGTAAAGATTAAATAACTGATTCAAAGTAAAACCAGGCAGAGAAAAATCTTACCTTGGGAAAAAGACTGCCATGAAGATTATTATCTCTGGACATTTTTCCATAAAACATCTTGGAAAGAAAATAACATTTCCTTTCCCTAATAAATTGCCCAATAAATTCTTAATTAGCATATTTTTTCTTAAACCAAAATTAGAACAGGGATGTGTTAAAAATTGCAAATATATGGGTTTGTTGGTAAGAATCATACAATTCTTTTCAAAGAGCTTCAAAATTGTCTAGTATTCAAGCTTCTATTGACAGATATTTCTTTAATCTTTAAACCATCCAGTTTTTCCAAACTACTGTTTTCCCTGTATGTTAAACATGATGATGAGAACTGCTAGTTTCTTATTTTCATTACTTTTTCCACTGTAGAGTTTTTGTGTGGCCTTCTGAAGGCCACCAGAGGACGCCAGTACTCTTTTGTGCACACCATGTATCTAAACACAACAGGCACAAGCAGATCAATAAACAAGTGTTGCTTTACTTTCCTACTTGTTATTTAATGTTCATATACAAGCCACACAATTAATGGCAACCTCACAGCATTCAATCTTATCCTCGCTCTTCACTGTTTTACACCCACTCCCCGGCCCCCCCTTCCTCCACCTTTCTACACTCTCCAATTTGTCTTCTGCAACATTATTGGAGCAGAGGCTCATTTAGAAATAGCAGCAAAGGCACCATGAAATTGAGAGGTTAAGATTACCTTGTTTCCATCACTGGCTTGGTGGAACTAAATTCTGGGCATGGAAATTAAAAAAGATAGTTTAACCACTAGATGGGACTCGTGCTGCAAAGATTGATACTGCTGCTACTGCAAACACTTTTTTTTTAAACTTAAAAATAGAACACAGGTTGTAAAGTTCAGTAGTTCACCTACAAGCAGACACAATTAACGAGAAACAGATTGAAGTAGACTTTTCAGCTTTATGTTTTAGGGGAAAAATAAGGTACTTTCAAACAGAACAAAAAGGCTGAATAATGGTTCTTATGCAAAATTGAAATCAGACAGATATAGAAGCAGAGAATACATGTTGGCAATGGTTTCTCCAGATTAAGTCTGGTTATTGTAAGATTTCCACTAAGTAGACCTAAAACCCTCTGTGTATCCAAAAATGGAGAGGCAAAGGCAGCTTAAATGCTAATGTGGTATATTTTGCAGGATTATGAATATTCCCTAAACTGTCATTTTTAGTTTTTGATATTAGCTGGGAAGCAAAGCAAGAAAAAAGTCCAATGACAATTAATATTTGCCACAGTTCCTAAATTCACCATCATTACATCTAAAATATATACCAGTGGAAATTATCATCATCATCATTCTACCCATTGTCTGTACTACAAGATGAAAGCCTCTTCTGCATGTTTCCAACCTATACTTTTCTTTTGCCAATTGGGCCCACAATAACTTGCTGATGTCGTCAATCCATCTTGTTTTAGATCTCTTTCGTGGACACTTTTTATCAAGTGAGGTCAATTCTATGTCTATGACCAATAAGACCAATTTTATTTGTTTATGACAAATTTTATTTGTTTATGACAAAATTGATAATTATTACCTCATTTCTTTGACATCAGTTTTGATTATTTACTGACATCTCAATATGTTATCTACAGATTGTTGTTTTTGCAATAACTCTGTGATTAGTATCAGTCTTCAGCCATATCGCAAGCTAATTATACAGTACACTCAGATACTAACCCAGATCTGGGCATTTTACAGCCTGTGGGCCATATCTGGCCCTTTCTCCCTGTCCAGCCCACAGCGGCAATGTGGGGCAGCAATGACAGCCACCTCCACAACAGTCCTAATTTTTCATGTGGCACCTTGGGAAAATTAACTGCCCACCCCTGTGCTCAGCCATTAAGCAAAAAGGAAATTCAAATTCAAAGCTGCAGTTTTAAACTGACCAAACGTATAGTATGATATCAATGCTTTTTCAATTTCAATTGAATATATTATTTTTTTAAGATTAAGTGCATTTATTTTTTAAAATTCCTACTCTTTGGAAGCCTAACTGCACTACAATCTGCTCAGGTACAAAATTCACTGAGCATCTTCAGCTCCATCAACATCTTGCCTTCTAACCTGTCAGGGATATTGGAACAATAAAATGAAGAATGAAAACACGAACTCCTTGATGGTAGGTTATTATACAAACATCAGAATTAAAACACACACACACACACACACAATTGCATATAACTGCATTACTTTTTACAACTTGCAAACCAGAGGAAGTCACTGAAACTAAGACTGAACACTCATATAGATGCCAAGTTTTAGAGAAGCTGCTGCTTCTGAATGTCTTTGGGGACAGCCCCACATATAAAGCATAATAGCATAGAGGGCAGACAAATAATGGCACAGACTTCACATTTGCAACATTATCACTTACAATATTTAACTTGATGCTAGAAACAACTTTCTCCCGGGCAGGCAAAGCTGAGGGCAGTTCCAAGATGCAAAGTTCACCTTTTAAGAGAAGAAAAGGCCACTGTCATTAGAATATATTCACTAAACTTCAACTTCCATCTTCTTCTCCTGCTTTTGCTTAGAAAGTTCTCAGCTGTTTTTCCATCTTGTGCATCTAAAATAAACATTTCAGAGAAGAAAGAGGCAACATACTGGGATAAAAAATTGTTCATTTCTTTTCACTATTTTAGTGAACACTAATTTATTTATGTAATTTTAAAAGTGACATATTTATCATCATTCTTTTTCATGAATTTTTAAAAAATGAAAAAGCCAAAGAAAGAAGCAGAAGCAGATCTACCACTGACCATCTACTTACTGGCTATATGTGCAGCATACTAACCGTCATGTGGTTTAACTCCTTTTGGCTTATCATGTTGCGTAAATTCAGTCATTTGAGGTTTGTTGAATTAACTATAGTTAAATTGTGACTCAACTTCTGCATTCAAATATTTGAATGCTGATCATAAAGTGATTTTTTTTGCTTTCTATAGTGTGCGAACCCATCTGAAGAGAAAAACTATGGTTTACAACACATACTAATATAGCCATATTTCTTTCTTTTAATTGAAGGAGCAAAATTCAAATGTAAGGAGTTAGCTGCTGTCCAACTTATCAGTTAATGACAAGGAACAACTGCTTTTTTAAAAAAAGAAATATTTAATAGAAGATTCTTATTTCTATAGCAATCTACTGGGGCAAAAGATAGCAAGCAACATTTTACTGTCAAATACTTTTGGCCATTCCCCAAAATATTAAATTAAAAACTAAACCAGAAGCCATCGTACGCAAGCACTGTACTTATATCAGCTGGCACAATATTTGTGGAAGAGAGAAGAAACATTGATGAACTGGTACCATTTTAATGTTTCATTAGGATCCATCTCATTTTTAATTTAATATTTAAAATATTTAATATTTTAAAAATAAATTGGTTGTGGGTGAAACCTTTTTTGTAGAATGTTGGTAAAAGTAAATATTTGTAGGGGACAAATTAATAAATTTTATGCTGCATGATGTAATAGCAAAGGAAGGTGAATGAACTGGTATCCTGTTGATGAAATACCTTTTGTTTGTACATTTTAAGCCAATCAATCTTACTGTCCCAGCATAGTTAAGCGAAGAGAATGCAGTTAGAAATTAACCCGACTTTGAATGGTCTTACCCCCAAAACTACCAATTTATTTATATACAGTTTAAAAAAGGCGATTCCCCAAAACCTCTACAAGTGTCTTAGTTTTCTATTTGTAAATAAAGTGCTTAACAACTCGTTGTGAGGAAAAAAGGACAGTTGTAAATAAGACCTGGGGTAATAAATGGACATTGATTCAGAAATGTAGGCTGAGAAAAAGTCCAGTTAACCTAGGGGACATATCTTTTATGTTCAGGACAAATAAAACGGAAAGAATGGCAGATTCTCTCACCCATCCCCAACTTCCCAAAAGTAGAGATAAACACCACCACCCTCAAAAAATTTCTTGAAATGGTACACAAGAGAGTTCACTAAGAAGGTACTGTACAACTATTGTTATTTTTTAATCTTGACCTGATTGGCCATTCCTGTCCACCCTGAAGGCTTTGGTTCTGTGACAATCCCCCTCAAACAGATGCCTCCAAAGCATCTGATAAATTGGCCCTATGCTGAATGGCCTGAATGGATGGAATTCTTCTCTCCCCCCCCCATCCCCCAGCCTTTCCCATGTAATCTTATTTATACAATATCACAGCTGGCAATAAACTAGACTGAGCCTTTATCATTCCAAGGGTTTTTAAGAACAGATGTTTAATCGTTACAAAGTTTATGAATTGCTGATTAGACCCAGGGCGTTAAAAATGTAGGATTTTTCTTAACTAGGCATACAGCTGGTTTTCAATTATCCTTTTCATTTTGTGAAATTGTGGCTAGAGAGAAGGAAGGAAGGAAGGAAGGAAGGAAGGAAGGAAGGAAGGAGCAATTTTGGGTTGGATGAGAAGAGCTATCTATCCTTATTCCAGAGGTGGCCCAGATTTTTTCCTATCATTCTATCTGCAATAAATTGTAAGCATGTACTGAAATCCCAAGGCTTACTAGAAATTTCTCATCTTTACCACTATATTCCAAAAAAATTGAGGTCTGTTCTCAGAAAGCAGGAGGAAGACTAAGGAGACGACTGCCTTTAACATCTAGGCAGGTGGTCAAGAGGACCTCTTTTTAACCATCTTTGCTTTCAATAATTGGTTGTACCCCACTCCCACCCTCCAACCAACAATAACTTGCAACTAAACATTTCCAATAATGATCGTCCTAGAAGAATTTGAGCCCATTCCTTCTTATAGAACAGCTTTAACTCAGGGATGTTATGGGCTTGTTTGAGTTGCCCACTTCAGGTCCTTCCACAACATTTCTATAGGATGAAAGTTGGAAGTTTGATTTGGCCATTCCAAAACATTTAACTTCCTCTGGTTTAACTATTCTTTGTTGTCTTGCTGCATGTCCACTTTCTCTTCAGCTTCAGTTCATAGACAGAATTAATAGTTCCATGCATGGCACATTTTAGAATTTATAGTTCCAACAATGGTCAAGGCAGAAAAGCAAGAACGAATCATAATACTGCCATCACCATGTTTCACAGACGGAATAAAGTTTTCATGTTGGAAAGTCTTTCACCGCACTTCATGCTTTTTATTCAAGCCAAAAAGTTCAATTTGGTCTCATCCATCCTCATAACATTCTTCCAATAGCCTTCTGGCTTATCCACATGGTCTTTTACAAACTGTTGACCAGGTATGTCTAACCCATGGCCAGTGGTGGGATTCAGCCAGTTTGGGCAAACTGGTAGTTAAATTGCTGGCTGGCCCCTCCCCTCCCTTTCCAGGAGTCCCCATGCACCCCATTTTGGCTCCCAGGTAAGTGCAGGTAAATGCCCCAAAATGGGGCACGGGGGCGGGGGGGCACAGCCCTTTTTTCATTCCCAGGAGGCCTTTCATTCCCTAGGCCCATGGGGTGCGGGGGGGGTGCAGTGTGTCTCCCCCCCCCCCGTGGCCCATTTTTGCTCCCAGGAGGCTGCAGGGAGGCCTACTAGGCTCAAAAGAGAGCACAGGGATGGTGGCACATTCCCCCCCACGTGGTCCATTTTTGCTTCCAGGGGGGTGCAGGAGGCCGAATGCTGCCTGTCACACTCCCTGGCGATGCCCACCATGGCCACACCCACCCATCCAGTCATTAGGGCAGAAAGCCGGTTGTTAAATTATTTGAAGCCCACCACTGTCCGTGGCCAATGGGTTGCATACAGTCCTGGACAGCCAGTAATGTGGCCCCACATTTTAACATTATGTAATTTATGTACCTTATGTATTTTATATTCAGCCCAAGATAACTCTTCTGCACTCAGTGGGGCCCAGGCAAGAGATTTGGGCAAGAGATTTGGTTTCATTGGTTTAATGACTGGCGAAATAACCCTTTAGTTGGGTTCCATTTCATAAAGTTTTCGATGACCCTCCCTCCCAATTTCTAACAATTGGTGGCTGGTGGTGGGCTCTGTTTTGAAGAGTTTAATGAGAGATTCCAAATTGGAAAAGGTATTAAACCAATCTTGAATCTGAAACAAGAGATTCACACAAGATACGTATGTGTGTTTGTCTGTCTATATCTATGTATGTGTGAATGGTACTGCTGTCAGTTTTACTGAGCATTAGCCATAAAGAAAATGGGGAAAGGAACGATTGCCATCTGCTTTCCAGTGGGGTCAGGCATAACTGAGAAGGGATGCAAAAACTCAAGGAAAAGATTAGCACACCTTCCCTTTGCATCTAGAACTGCAGAATTGTATCAACTGGTTATCCAGGGCTGTGACAAAAACAACCTATTTTTTACAATTGGCACTTCTTTCCTCTCCTTTCCTACTGCCAGAACTACAACATAGTATTCACTGTGTGTTCACATATACTGTTCAATGCTGTTTTATATATGGAAGATAAAACTCTGACCATGTTGCTGGGAAGCTTATCTTCCTAAATTTTCTTCTGCTTACATCAACCTATCATCCTTTCTGCCTCACCCCATTTACAAAACAGACCAGCATGAATAGTCCAACTGGTGCATTTTTTTTGTTTCTTTTTTCTTGTTTATATAACTCCAAAACTTGAGACGAGAAGTTCATTAGTAGTTTGATTATTTTCCCCTGACAGTGTATGAAATGCTTTAGAAAAGTTTATACAGAAAATTTGCGTATGTAACTTTCGTCAGAGCTCTGGAACGCTAAAGGGCTGTTTCAGCCTTCTTGTGAGTTTGTCTTGTCATTTTCAGTTCAAACATTTATTGTCTTTTATAACCAAGAAATCCCCCAGCAAACTGCAATTCCAGAACAAGAAACAAAGATAGATACATACATACACTCAAATGAGTATATTACTGCAATACTAGCATATGCCATATGAGAGTGACTGAACAAATGATAATCTCAAACCAGGGGTGGGTTCTACTTACCTTTACTACTGGTTTGCAACAGGAGCGTGCGTGCAGGCGCAGAAGCTTCTGCGCATGCGCAGATTGCCAAATATGACGTCAGGAGACCATCTTCATGTACATATAAAAAAGAAGCTAAATTCAAGGCTCTGTAAAATTTGAACAATTGACTGTACTGCCTATTAAAAATCAGTCTAGACATTACTAAGTCACAGGGAAGTAAAGATTTGTTAGTTTACTCAAAACAGGTTTCTTATCAAGTTAGGCATAGAAGACAAGGGAAGGGATAGAATTGAGTTGTCGGTTGTTTTTAATTTTGCATTCCTTTAATTGTGCTTTGCTTCCTATCCATTGTTCTGCTGTTCCATAAAACTATTCTAGTCGCAGAAGCAGTGTTATGTCTTTGATTCTTTATATTTTAAAACTCCAGAGGATGTCTTGAAGAGAACCCCTTGGCCTCTTTCTGCCCAGGCTGACTAAATTGCAACACAATTCTTGCCACACCTTAATCATATACCATGAGCCATATCTTGAACCTAAATCTGTCTGGCTTCCCCATACATATGTATCCCATGTTTTCCAACAATTTTTACTATTGCTCAGTGCAACTTTTCTTCTTGATTTTTGAAAAGTTCTTCCCACATCCAAGTTCACTGTTCAAGGCTTCGGTAAAGTCCTGTATCATTTGAAGTAATATCTGTTTTTCTCCCAAAACATTGTGAGGGAAGCAATGCTGTAGCCTATATATACTAATAAAATCAAAAATACATAAACTAAACAAACGGGCAAAATGGATCAGATCTAGATAGCATTCCTACCCAGATTAAATGAAGTAAAAAGTGGGAATGAACAGCATCAATGAAAGAAAAGTTAAAGAAAGAAATGTGCTATCTGGAGTGTTGGAATATTTCATTAGAGCTTTGCATGTGATTAGTTAAGGACAAAAGCTCTGCAATGTTTGAGGAGCCAGTTGGACTTTGTCAACAGAGTTGCATCACTTATGTACAATCAAGAGATGTTGTCATATGTAAAAATTCACTTTCAAAGGGAAGAGTGGGAGGAGCTTTTTTAATGGGGGAAAAAAGGGCTACGCCATCTTAATCACTACTATTCTGTTCTGATCCTCATTCTAGAATAGATCTGGGCATTTTATGGCCTGCGAGTCCCTGTCCAGCCCGTGATAGGAGCAGGGGTGGTGGCAGCCCTCCATAACAGCCCCAGTCTTCATGTGGCCCCTTGGGAAAATTAATTACCCACCTCTGTCCTATAGAGAAACACTGACAAAACATCTACATACATGAACAATATTCATGGAAAAAATTCAGGACATGTAACGATGGCCTTGAATAGCAGCAGGAAAAGTGGGGGCATCAAGGCTTGATACCCTTGGATAAATATAGCTATATATTTCTGCCCATAAAGGAAAATTTTTTAAAAATCTGAGTGATTTTATCAATGCCCTTTTCTAGCCTCAACAGTTCAAATAAACTTTCTTCCACTAAAACAATAATTTTAAAATAAGTTTTTTTTTAGTTAATGCAAAGAAAACTCAGACTAACAAAGTTTTGTTATTAAATTAGAAAACAGGAAAACTTTCCATAGATTATTTTTTTCTTTTGCTTCTGTACTCCATGCTTTTAACTTGGGAGTCCATTAAGACTAGAGTTGGATGTACATGTTAGAAAATATTTATTTATTTATTTTTCATATTTATATACCGCCCTACTCCCGAAGGACTCATGGAAAATACATGGAAAAACATTCCAGAAATATTATGGCAACCCATTCAAAGCCAGTGAGGAAGACACAATATTCCTTATTGAATGAACGCCCACTCCATTATCTAGAATCCATCTTCTATTTATTTTGTCACATTTGCATCCAGCTTGCAAAGAATTTAAAGCTGCACATTTCACTTTGTAGCTTCTATCTTACAATTCTGACAACCAAACATCTGAAATTTGCTGGATTAGAAAACACCATCTTTGATTTTGCGGGTTTTATATATATATAAACATGTATAAATATGTGTTCTTGTCTGTATATGTGTATGTATATATGTATGTGTATATAGAATAGAACAGAACAGAACAGAACAGAACAGAATAGAATTCTTTATTGGCCAAGTGTGATTGGACACACAAGGAATTTGTCTTTGGTGCATATGCTCTCAGTGTACATAAAGAAAAATAAAATACATTCATCAAGAATCATAAGATACAATACTTAGTAATAGTCATAGGTTACTAATAAGCATTCAAATCGTACTAGGAAACAAATAAAACAATATAAATTGTAAAGATACAAGCAATATGGTTATAGTCATAAGTGGGAAGAGATAGGTACTAGGAAGGATGAGAAGAATAATAGTAATACAGTCTTAGTAAATAATTTGACAGTGTTGTGGGAATTAGCTGTTTAGCAGAGTGATGGCATTTGGGAAAAACCTGTCTTTGTGTCTAGTTGTTCTGGTGTGCTGTGCCCTATAGTGTCATTTTGAGGGTAGACGTTGAAACAATTTATGTCCAGGATGTGTGGGGGTCTGTAAATATTTTCACAGCCCTCTTTTTGACTCGTGCAGTATACAGGTCCTCAATGAAAGGCAGGTTGGTAGCAATTGTTGTTGTTGTTTTTTGCAGTTCTAATTATCCTCTGAAGTCTGTGTCTGTCTTGTTGGGTTGCAGAACCAAACCAGACAGTTATAGAGGTGCAGATGAAAGACTCAATAATTCCTCTGTAGAACTGTATCAGCAGCTCCTTGGGCAGTTTGAGCTTTCTGAGTTGGCACAGAAAGAGCATGCTGTCTATATATGTATACACAAAAAGAACATTCTGTGTATATAGGTATACGTGTGTGTGTGTGTGTGTGTGTACACACACATACACACAATATAATTTGACATTATTCACTATCTTCCCTGTCAAAAACAACTACTTTGGCCTCTGACTCATTAATTTTCAGATCCAGACTTCCTCTTGCATCATACAACTAATATTTACTGAAAATTATTCACATGCTTAATCAATAACATGGCATTCTCTGCATACAAAAGTACACAAACATTGACATCCTGATTAAAAAACCTCTAATATATTTACAAGCATTTCTTATACATTTATCCATAAGCTATCAGATTTGTCTTACTTCCTCCTAAATGTCAAACCTTTTTTGTGTGTCTGTGTGTCTTTGAGTCAATGACTGCATGGACAAGGGCTTACAGTTTTCCTGGAAATCTCTTTCAAACATAGTCAATGAGAAATAAACTCCATAATTTAACATTCTTTCAACATTCTTGTAGCATTCATAATTTCCTTTTCATCATTTTTTTTCTTGGACCTTGACATTTATAGCACTTGTTTCAATTTCATTTTTTGACATATCACTATCATTCTCACACAACTCTTTAATATACTCTTTTTAATATTCCCTCACTTCAAATTACTTCTGCATTTTTAATTCCATTCATTTGTTCAAGGTTCCTTCATTTGTTCTTTCACTCACCCATAAAATGCATACTATTATCCAATATATACTACATTAGAAAGCATTTAGTTTTCATTATTATTCCCAGAATTTCAACATTATAGAAAAAGTTGCAATAATGAGTCTGGTACTTTGTCAAAACATGAACATAAAACATGTGTTCATTCAAAAAGCAGAGGTGATTTGAATAAAATTGTTTAGGAAATAAAATGGTAACAGTGGCACACAGATACATAATTTAAATATTCTCCATTAATATTTTGACTCATTGCTGAGGCTCAGTAAGATTCCTGAATTTTTAAGAACCTTGTATTTAGGTTCTAAGCTAATCTATTTCAATTGTAGTCCATTCTCCAGATCTTAATATAATTGAGACTTTAAAAGACTGAGGCTCAATTACAAGGTGGATCTAACATTTATGAAATAAGGATATCTGGGACAATTAGGTTATCACTGGGATCTTGACATATTATTTGACTGTTCAATTGCACCAAGGAAGAACCATAACACACCCATTATATATGAGACAAAACATTAGTTGGTAGATACATTCTTTATCCCATGATGACCACACCTGAGAATTAAGACAACTACTGGTCTGGCTTTAGCTATTATTATACATATGGAAGTAATGCTTAGATACAATAATAATTAATTATATTCAAGAAAACAATGACTTTTAAATGCTTTATAAGGTTTAGTGGATTGTCTGTGTAAGTTCAAATATTTTCAGAGAGTATGGAAAAACTCATCATTACAGTCAATAGAAGCAAGTGACCAAAATACCGGATATAGCCAAAGAAACGTTAAATTAGTCCAACCAATTAGCAGACTTGTCTTTCTGTAATCCTCTGTTTAACCAATAACTACATTTTTCTCATTTGTATTTTACTAGGGCCATTCTGCCAGCGGTCTACTCACTGCTTCCTTCGTCTTTGTTGTAGTAGTCAGCTCCACTTTCGCAGAGACATCTTCAGTTTGCCATACCACCTCTAGAAGTTACTTTCTTCCCCAGAACTTATTTTCAGCAAGCTGTTTTTCCAATATAGATTCACTTTCATGGTGCTATCATTATTACATTTTCCTTATCTTTTTTCATATTTAGAAGGCATTACAAATCACTGCTCTATCCTGGCCAGTAGACAAGAAGCATGTCCCATCCATTTCTCAAAATTAGCGCTAAATAAATAGGCATAATCAAACAAAAAGCATTTAACAGCATTTGTTTAAAATTGGTACTAGTTTCTAAATAAGAACTTGGTTCATATAGTGACAAGAAATCCCAGTAGCACATCCATTATATAACAGCCATGAATATAGTTGAAAGTAATTCTTTCTCACATTTGGACATGATCCCCACCAGGGACTTGTGGCATAATTCATCCATCATTATGCCAAAATAATGCTAATGAGAACAAGCGTTAAAGTGCCCCAGCGATGACTGAGTAATGCTAGAAGGTATTTATTTATTCATTAAGTTTCTATAACCACCCAACTCAACCAAATGACTCTGGGCGGCTTACAATTCTAAAATTATAAAGCAATTTAAAAACATTAAAACAATAAAAACATCCACAAGCTAAATGTGATGTTAAGAAAGATTTTGCCTGTCTTTTTTAAGGTGGCAAAACTTTGAGAGAGAGAAAGAGAGAGAGAGAAATTGAACACACTTTGTAGCAATAGCTGCCATGGAAAGCATCCCCTCTACAATTTTACTACATTGTCCTCAACTTACAACCACAATTGAACCCAACATTTCTGTTGCTAAGTGAGACAGTTGTTAAGTGAACTTTGTCCAATTTTACGATCTTTGTTGCCAGAGTTGTTAAGGGAATCACTGCAGTTGTTAAGATAGTAACATGGTTGTTAAGTGAACTTGACTTCCCCATTGACTTTGTCAGAAGGTTGCAAAGTGATCACATGACCCCAGGATACTGCAACCGTCATAAATATGAGCCAGTTGCCAAGTGTCTGAATTTTGATCACATGATCATGGGGATGTGGCAATGGTCATAAGTGTGAAAAACAGTCATAAATCACTTTTTCACTGCTGTTGTAACTTTGAATGGTCACTAAATGAATTATTGTAAATTGAGGATTACCAGTACTAATATTGAATAGTACTGTTGTGGTAGAGGAAGTTATTTGGCCCCAATAAAACTTCTCCTGTCAAGCAAGTTACTCTTATGTGTTTGAAATATCAATACCCCATTTTTGAACTGTTCAAATTGCATTTTACCTTTACTGAAAAAAACTACTTGAAGCCCACCATGCACTATGATTCTCTTCATAAACAATACAGAAGTAGTTTGCTACTATTATTATTGGTCTACACCTCTGGAATTTTCTGAAGTTTCCCTTCCAAGTATTACTCAAGACTTCATTCTGCTTAGGTTCTAAATCCAGAAAAGACGATACTGCTTTTTACAGCACTATTAGAACCAAAATGACACAAAAGAGTATGCAAGTATTTGAATTTTTCAGAATTTTTAATTAGGTAAATTACATTACAAAAAAAAAAAAGGAAGAGAATAGAGAAGAGACCAAAACAGCTCAAAAATTAAGTCAGAAGTTACAATCATGAACACAAGGAAATTAAAACTAATCGTGTCAAAAAAATCTGTCCTTGCAATCTGTTTATAATGCAACAAGTTTGTAACTTGTTTATGTTATGATCTCGAAGTGGCTTCTTAAAGTTTACGTCTTAGAAGATATTTGTCTGCTTTCACTTCTAGCCATTGGTGCAACCATCAAGATGGCCTCTTGCTTGTTGCACCAACGGTCATTATCAAAGATGTAGTTTGGATTTCAGTATACAGTGCATGCCTGAGGTCATTACACGCCTCCTTAAGCAAACAGGGATCCACGCCAATTGATAAATCATTTACAAGGATAAGTCAAAAGTGAAGAGCGAGAGATTAACCAGGTCACCTCTGTCCTGACTGAATGACGTGTTGGAAGAGCTGAACCAGCAGATCCTAGAAACATAGCCAATAAGATCCCCATGAACAGAGAGAAATGCATGAGAAATGCAAGACAACTTTTTACCAGTCTGGATTAGCAGCTAAACTATTTAGCACTGAACTCAGCGACCGAAGATTGGTACTTTGCTCAAACATAAAAATCTCATATGATTTTAATCACTGATTCCAACATGAGATTTGAAAGACAGAATTTGAAAAACAGTCATAGGAAGGAAACAACAGAAGGAAAATATCAATTACCGTAGTGTTTCTGTTACTTCTGTGGCATAATTTTAAACACTTTCTCCCTTCCTTCATCAAAGCCAAACCTGCTATCCTTCAACACTGATTAGAAAAAACCTCTTTTAATGGAGAATATGGAAAAGAAAAGAACAGAAATTGTTAGGGATAGAACATAAGGGAAGAACTTTAAAACATAGATCAATATTGTAAATGTTTCTGTCTGCAGTGATACAGGTAGACGACTTACAAGCACAAATGACCCCAATTAAGTGCAACAGTTAACAGAAAACAGAAAATGAGTTTTGCCTCATTTTATGACCTTTCTTGTTACAGTTTTTAAGTGAATCACTGCAGTCGTTAAGTTAGTAACACAGCTGTTAAGTGAATCTAGTTTCCCTATTGACTTTGCTTGTCAGAAGTTTGCAAAAGGTGATCACATGACCCCGGGACACTGCAACCATCATAAATACGAGTCAGTTGCCAAGGGTCTGAATTTTGATCATGTGATCATGGGGATGCTGCAACGGTCATTATGTGTGAAAAATGATATAAGTCACTTTTTCAGTGCTGGTTTAACTTTGAACAGTCACTAAACAAACTGTTGTTAAGTTGAGAACTATCTGTAACGCTATAATGTTCACAGAGAAGTCTTTCAAAACCTCTGGAGTTGAAAATGTTCTCAGAGTCAATATTTATTAATCTAAAATATTTACATCCTCCTTTATTTATGCACAAGAATCATGAAATAGGATGGCTGGATCACTTGACTGTGGTTATGATTTAATTTCTGCTTTATACTCAATTGTATTCTTTAGGCTCAATTTTCAAAAGCAATTGCTGGCATCATTACTTCAGTCAAGCATAAATATATGGACTGTATTATTTATATGTTGACAACACTGAGCATGGCATTTGAGGATGTCCTACTCTCCTGAGAGTTGGGTTGCCCCCGGTTCAGACCAGTTTGAAAGAACCGATAGTAAAACTGGCGGGAGGCCCCGCCCACCACCCTGGATGTCATCATCAGCGATCTGCTGATGATGCGCAGAAGCAAGGCGCATAGGCGAGCGAACCGTTGCAAACCAGTAGTAAAGGTAAGTAGAACCCACTCCTGCCTGAGATGGTTTATTTAAATTACTAGTGAAACAAATGTTACATTCAGAAGAAAAAGTTGAGTTCAGGATTAAAAATATTTACCAGCAAATGGCTATTTTTCCATGCAGATGATAGCGTGAGGCCACCTATTTGACATCTTAAGGAAAAGATAATAACCATTTAAGGCAGATAGATATTTATTAATAAAAGAAAAACAAAATTTTCTTACATGCAATGTGAGGATTTGCAGACTGCCTACCTCAGCTTGATGTTCCTACCACTGAAAGAATAAGTTTAGGGTCTACTTTAAGCTCTAAATCTAGAAATAGCCAAGTACTATCCTCGTCTTAAACAAATTTTGTTGCTCTGGCTTCCTCAATATGAAAATTTTAATTTAAAATTTAAAATAAACTTGTCAAGCCAACATTAAGAATGTTGCAACCGTTGTGAGCACTTCCATTAAATGTTGGCCATAATGGCTTCCCAAAACAGTTGTCGATTTTGTGCAGCCAACCATAAAAAAGCCATTTCCCAGAACAAGAATGATGAGGCTGCCTAAGGAAAGGAACTTGTCTAAGAAGTGGAATGCAAGGCAGATGTTAACATGTGGGCTCCAAATGACTCCAACGCTTGGCCTTCCTTTTTGTTTTCTGTTTTGCAAAGTGATGAGACTAAAAGGAAAAGAATATTGTTGAGAAACCAAATGCGACAGTGGAATGGGAATAAAGCGGCAGGAAAGTATCAGAGCACTAAAAGTATTGTATATTTGACCTTATAAAGCATATAATAATAATGTTGTTTCACAGTAGGGAAATGTATATAGTTCAGAGTGCAACCCCTACTAATAAAAAAAATGGAAAACATACATGGTAGGCAAAATGGACATTTAAAAAAAAAACAAACCCTACACTTCTCTTAAAGTAACACATACCACATACCTCACTTCCCTTACTCTCCTCTAGCTGTCCTCTCAAGGCTCATTCTGGCCCCTTTATTCTCTGCCTCCAGCATTCCTATCTCCTGCAGCTTACCTGGATGGGTGAGTCCATCAGAATTAAGCATTACTTTTAGCCAGCCTAGATCTCCCTTCTATTCAAGGAATGACTCAGAGGCCATAGAATAGTAGTCTAGCAGTATTGGGAATAAAGGAGGTGCCCCTTATGGTCTCCAGGAGCAGACTGATGCTTTCAGATTACTTGAGGATCCTTTGGAATTCTTTCAAATTAAAAAACCTGTATCTTCAGTGGATTGTATGTGAAAATTAGACTCTCCCATCTCTCTCTCTCTCTCCTTCCCGCCCTCTGTCTTACACATACTTACATACATAATGTTGTACTCATTTACTTTACAAAAAAAGTTTTAAACCATGAAACATGGCTAAATTTCTTCCTCCTCGATTTTGATCATGTTTTGCCTGATCACTTCCCTCTATCTCAGCAGTAATCTTTGTGGGCCTGCCTTTTTACAACCAGAGCAGTCCCAGGGTGACATACCAGCCATTAGTTATTTCAGAATAACTTATATGTGCAGCGGCTAATTTAATCCATTTGATAAAAGTAGGCTGCGAAGGATTTATGGGGCTGTTTTCTATTTTAATTAAAAGAGAACCAAAGAACTGTTTCGGTGTTATGAGATTTTGGATGGGAGATCTAAAAGAAAAGGGAGGGCATTTGTGTTTCTTCACTGTGCCTCTTTAATTGTAATCAGATCCAACAGGTAACTTATTAAGCCCTTTGCCTTTTGCACTGCAAAGGGATAAGAGCAGGTAAAGTCCAGTAATTCTTTAACTAGGAGATGGAGCATTTCTTTAGTTGAACAACAAATACTCTTTTGTTTCTTTGGCTCAAAGTTGCTGACCGGATTATCTGCTACACAGTCCACAATACCTCAAAGTAAAGATTGTTAATGTTGCCAAAAAGACAACAAATGCCCTTTTGTTTCCTTGGCCCAAAGTTGCTGACCCAAGTATCTGCTTCGCAGCCAAGTACTACAATGGAAAGAGCATCTGCTCTGCCAAAGATAGACTTGTGATAATCTGTTTCTTCACTATGTGAGGGCTTTGGGAAGATTCTTTCCTCCAGTTTTTATCTTGTATTTGTGGGAGGAAGCATTGCCATGTTTTCCTTCTCCAGATTTTAGAGCAGCTTCTTTTTAGTTGCTGCTTAAGATTGTTTGCAGAATGCAAAAGTCCTCCTGGGATATCTGGAATATTTTTACTTTTGGTCTCCAGGAGCTATGAGGACAAAAAGATTTGGCTTGGAAAACTAGCTGCAGTCTCATCCAAATTGTAGATTGAGTCTATCCTTAGTCAACTCCTCAGTTGACATGCCAAAAAAACTGCACTGTATCTATTCGTAATCTGTGGAAGATGTTATGTCTGATGAAAGAAAAGACTTGATTCTGGCCAGTATGTATCAGTTGGGTTAGATAAGTAGCTGGGAAAACAGAATTCATCAACCAGATGTGTGGATTTCAACTGCCATAATTCTTCAATTACCACATCCCTAGATTACATTAAGGCCACTGGATTCAAAGGGCGCAAATCTAGGAAGATGATTTTAGAAGAATATAAAATGCATCCAACTTCAATCAATATTTTTTTTTTAAATGGGATGAACAAAATGTTTTCAGAAGATGTAAAAGATTCTTGGTATTTTCAAAATCTGGTTATTACAGTATCAAGTTAAAAATCTAATAGTAAAAGCCTGGGTTTGGGTGGGAAAACAGAAGAATCTAGTGGGTTCATTAAGAAATTTCTTTATTGAGACAGAACCAGTGCATTCTAATATGAGAGAACAGATTTTCACTAAATCACAGTACTTTTTCATGTCTGTTCAACTGTATCCGACTCTCATCAACTGCCTGGAAAAGTGCAAGTTTTCTTGACAAGGTTTTTCAGAAGTGCTTTGTCATTGCCTATTTCCTAGGATTGAGAGCCACTGGCCCAAAATCACTCAGCTGGCTTTGTGCCTAAAATGGGACTAGAACTCATGGTCTCCTGATGCCTTACCCGCTACTCCAACTGGCTGTTAGATCATAGTACTGTACAGCAAATTATTCAAACCACTAACGATAAAATACAAAATAGGTAAGCCAAGATCATTTGTAGGTCTCATTTCAGTTCATGAAAGAATACAAAAGCTTTCGAGTTATTGCTTTTTTATATTCATATAGAAAATCACTCTTAATACCAAGCTAGCAAAAATCAAACTGATTACAGGTACTGCAAAAAGCTCTGAAGCATGCATGCACTTCATATGGCATTATTTGTTAAATATTTGAAAAAACAGTAGTTTATTGATACACTGAAAGATAAATCGAAAGAAGTGTAATTTTTTGTACATTTTTGAAAACACAATCATTTTACTTTGACAAAAAAGCTACTTGCATGTGACAAATTTAAAGTAAAGAATTTAGACATGGTATCTTAAGCCCAGGTTTCACTTCCTAAATGGAAAAGCAAACAAGGAAGTGAATAGTTTTGAAATAAAACTCAAGTATCTAATGGGAGGAGCACAGCTGTAAGCCACATCCTGACTAGGTCATGATACTTATAGCTAGTAAAAGTCCCTCTTAAGTTAACTACCTACCAATTTAAACCAACATTATTAGTTTTGCAGATTAATAAGCAAAATCTCTTCTCCATTCTTCTGTGGTGCTTTTCTTATTCAAAGCTTAAAACAGTTTAAATCCAGACTTGCCACTCTAAAAATATACCCCCTCCTGTCTATAGAGGAAATTGGAGTTTTCCTGCTGAGGAATAGGGCGGGTTGGTGATTTCTCAGCCCCTTTAAGTCTTCAGGGCCAAATCCCAGGCTTTTGCAATGTTTCCCCTCACAAAAGAAATCAGTGAAAGTCATCACCTCACTTTTTCTCCAAGCCTGGTGGATCTTCTCTGAACTCAGAATATCCATAGTATTGACCCTCACAGGGTCAATTATAGTTTTTACAAAAATCATAAGCTACATCTGCACAAGTGAAATGCCAGAACCTACAAGACCTATATTATTATTAATCCCATCAATAGTAAGAACTTCCCAAATACGTAAGATAGCGTAGTGGAAATATGCCTTTGGTTGATTTTACGTTCCTTAAAAAAACCTGCTATCTTTCAAAAGATCATTCAGGCTGTAATAAGTGTAAAATTCTGAGTTCTCAATTCTACCATTTAACTTACTTAATTTTCAAGATGAATTGCTACTTTACATTTCTAAATGGTTTGTTGAAAACAGTACTAGATTAAACATGCAATAACATGAACTACAAATTAATTCACCCTACAAGCAAATATTCACTTAAGCATTAATCTGAATTCCATTCGTACTAATTTTTTAGACTTTCCAATAAGAAGAGATAGTTTTAAGGTTAACTTCCTTGGTATATTCAAACTGAATATAGCACGTTCAATGACTTTTTAAAAACCCTGCACACCTCTGTATTCTAGCAATGTCATTTTGCCAGATCTGTGAAGACAACAGCCTCCCCATGACTGCTGGAATAAAGCCTTTTAAGTATCATAGGGGTTCCCCACAGATGCTAACAGTATATTTAATTTTAGCATACGGCAGGGCAAATGTCTAGAAGTTTTTCCTAGACATTATCAGGAACCGTTTGATAAATGTTCACCTGCCATGCAGTTAGTAAGACACCACAGGAAAATAGTTAATTACTGTAGTTAAAGGTTAACTCGGAATTAAATCATGATTCTGATTTTGAAAATTATAGTCTTAAGATTTCAGACTGTGCTGTGATATTAAAGTTTGAGACAGCAGAGGTTGGATCTTGGCCAAAGAAACCCTACTTCCTAAATAATTTCATTTCAGTCTATTTGCCATCTTTCACCCTAATCTAACCTGTAGAGCAGATCTGGCCGTTTAATAGCCCACAGGCCACACCTGGCCCTTTAATTCTCCCTGTCCAGCTCGTGGCGGCGGGGGATAGCAATGCCCGCCCCCCCCACAACAGTCCCCAGTTTCTCATGTGGCTCCTTGGAAAAATTAATTGCCTACCTCTGCTGTAGAGTAGTTGGAAGCCTGAAAGAAAGAAACCTAAAACCTAAAACACTGCCTTGAATTTCTAGTAGAAAGTATAAATAGACATGAAATAAATAAGCAATTACATACATACAACAAAAATTGATAAGGCCTTTAAAAGAAAACAAAATATCTCTGAATCAAAGCAACCTATGTTCAACCATAGGACTACAGAAGCCCTCTTGCGCCAACTCTCTGCTGTTGGAAGTCGAGACTGTGTGTGTGTGTGTGTGTGTGTATGCGTTTGCACACATACATGCAACTGTGGATGTTCCTTGCTTGTACAATGATTAGTGAAGCAGATTTTATAATTATAAAAGAAAGCGATTTATTTACAGGATACAGATTATAGGACAAGCAAAATTTAACACTTAGTTAACTTCCTAACAGGAAGAGGTCCCCAAATCACATGCTCCATGCATGTGTGTCTGGAAAGACAGAAGGAAGTGACCTCAGATTAGCATTTTCTAATCAGGCAAAGTGAAATACAAAGAGGCAACAGACTACATACGTAAAATTCTATTAACTCCCTCCTGCCTTCTTGCTGAAGATTATTTGAGAGCATTTGGAGGCTCATCAATATTCCCACTTCTGTTTAATAAATACAGAAATTTGAAAGGGTCCTCGGCTCAGTTTCTGCCCTTCTCAAAGGCAAATAATAAAATTTCTCATGAAAAAAACCCAGTAACCCTGGTTTCCAAGCTACCTCTGTACATGGCTGCAACACAACCCAATTTCTCCACCATACAATCTAATAACAGGGCATTTTAAAGGAACTTTGAAGGATGAATGAACTTGAGCCATTTCTGCCAGGACTTTCCTTCAACTCACTGTAAAACCCATGGATTTCTGCCTCCCCAAAGGTTTGGCTGCTCTCCACTGAGGGCACCAGACAGGGATCAAAGAGAGAGAAAATCTGTACTTTATACGAAAACTCAGTTGGCAGGAAATAAGTTGTGAACTGTGTTTGCAGTTCAGGACCAAATTCTCCTGTAAACTATGGGTCACTAAGTAGACAGAATATTAAAAGGAAAACTCCCAAGTTAATCACTGGTTTTCCAGGCTTTGATTGCACTCGTGTCACTTTAAAAAGAGCAACTAAACAAGTTCAAATTATTTATCTCGAATAATCTATGAGTCAATGTTATTACTCTGCTTCAAAAGAGTTTAATATCTAATAATCAGCTGCAAGGGAGCGAAGGGCAGTCTGTACAAACCTCTCTTCTCTGCTCTCATTTGTTTTGGTATTAATGGTCTTGGTTTATCAATTATACCTAAAGGAATTCATCAGCTGCTACATAATTGACTTGAATCGGCTTTTTTAATGTTGGTTTTATCAGTCTCACCTGGTAACGTTTTTTTCTAGCCATGAAAATATCCTAACACACTTCAGCAGATAAAAAGCACACTTGGCTGTTTTTAATTGGCTTGTTTAGAAAATAGTAAACTCCGACTAGAACACTAATGCCAATCCAGATTTCTGGCATTGTTTTTTCTGGCTGATAAAAAAAAATGGGCCCCACAAATCAACCAGCCTTGCATCAAATAGAAATACCAGGCTACTGATTGGCCCAAAAATGGCATTTTAAGCATCTTCAACTTGTGCCTCAGAAAAGAAGTATAGATAGCCTCATGTTCCTGTTCTAATGAACTACTAAGGAGAAACTTCCTGATAATGAGAATAATTAACCAGTGGACTGGCTTGCCTTCAGAAGCTGTGGGTGCTCCATCACTGGAGGATTTTAAGAAGAGACTGGATAGTTACTTGCCCAGTATGGTGTAGGGTTTCCTGCTTGATCAGGAGGATGGACTACAAGACCTCCAAGGTCCCTTCCAACTCTATTATTCTATGTTCTAATATTTGTGCATATTATGCAGTAGTCTTTGTCATAGGTTTAACTGAATATCAATCAACTTTTGAAAGATGATGATGATCATCACAGATAAACCTTGCTGTAAACAATACCATCAGTGGACCAGTGTTTGGTGAGGATGTGTTCAAACCACTTTTGTATTGTAGTCAAGAAAATCATATGAACATTTTTATGAAGTCACAATGAGTCAAAGTTACTCAGTGCATAATGTGTACTTTTTTCCTGGTTAGAAATTGCAAAAGGTGCCTGACACAATATTTCCAAAGTACGTGTATAAATTCAGAGTGTCCTTCGTTTTCACTGAATAAAACAACTCCGTGAAGCTTTGCTGCATTTTAACCAGAAATTTTAGCTAGATTTTCCAAACCTAACTTTTAACAGCAAGAAAAGAATGTAAATGCGTCAGTTTTCTAACTTCAATGTTTCTTTTTTCTCTTTCTCACATATATTCCTCCCCCCTCACTTGGAAAGTTCCATTGTCACATCTTGCATGGCAAATACACATACTGCATACTATATATACTAGCTTGCAAAAGTATGAATTCAATACATCCTCAATAATTTTGCAGAGTCAATAAAAACCTGGATTGATATACCTCCAAAACATTTGGTATCTGCCATGCATGCCATCACGCTAACACCACTATAAAATGCAAATATTGGTTTAAGCACATAACAGATAATGCTTAATGTGGACCAATGAAGAGGAGACTCCCCGCTTTCTAAATTCTACCAGGCTTTTGGCTTTCTGCTGGAAGTACTGGAAGTACATTCTGGAAGGTAGCTCTTTGGGAAAAGCTACCTTCTGTCTTTAATGTTTGATGATCAACCATGGCGATAAATAATAGGGCAGTGCTTACAAGTTCACAGTTGTTCAAACATAGCACCTGTGTACAATTCTTTAAAGCAACTGTGCTTTTCCCCCTGGGAGTATGTAGTAGCTGTAAAAAGCAATCTGGAAAAAGATGTGGCTCCTTTAAAGAATTATACACGGGGCCTACATTGCACATCTGCACACTCCAATGCATCTTTTTGGAATCTAATTCAACATAAAAACCTATTAAATAATGATCATAGATTGTTTGACTAACTAAAATGAAAAGGAACACATGTATCACATTTAGAATTCTGCAGTGAAACAGAAATCATTTTTAACTTGTTTAGAGGGGAGGAAAATCATTCCTTAAAAAAAAAAAAGTATTCCAGCTTCATTATCCTTAGGCAACATGTCTAAAGTGAGGCAGACCAAATCCCTACAAAAGCAAATAAAATAGCCTAGGGCAGTGAATGGCTAACCTTTTTGCTGTCGCCTGCCAAAAGTGGGGGTCGTGCGTGCCCACACCCATAATTCAATGTGTCCCATACCGCGCATTCACGCGTGACCCCCTGCGCTCCCCCCACTTTTGGCATGCGATGGCACAGTTGGCCCAGTAGGCATGTTTTTCGCCCTCCCCAGGCTCCAGAGACCCCTGGAGGCTCTCCGAAGGCCAGAAACAGCCTGTTTCCCGATTTCTGGTGGGCCTGGAAGGCCCGAAAATCAGCTGGCCGGACACACTTGGAGCTGAGCTAGGGCAACACTTGCATGCCCACAGATATGGCTCCGTGTGCCACCTGTGGCACGCATGCCAGAGGTTCGCCATCACGTGCCTAGGGAATATAAGTTTCATGGTGACCTTTCCTACTTAGTTTACACAGTTATGTCCTCATAACAAAGGAAAGTAGCAATTCACCAATGGTGTAGAGCAAGCAACTGTTGGCATGTCACACCCATCAAATTTAGGAGAATTGTTAGAATAGTCCTAACAATTCTTTTGTATGGGTCAGGAAAGGACTTTCTTAACCATCTTCCTTTTCCATTTGAATTAGGTCTATCCTTTCCCCTTAAATCCTGTTGCAGCTTCTGGTCTGGCAGTGGTATAGGAGCACTGCCAATGGAGTTTGTTACTTTGGGGCAGAACTGATTCTAGCTCTGGAAAAAGGAGATAAACCTGAGGGTAAGCCCTTGTAGCAGTGTTGAATCTCAGAGCCAGTTTTAGCCTCTGCTGCAGACTTTCTGCACAGCATAGGGTGAAGGTGTATGTGAGCTTCAATTAATTATTTGATCTGGCCTACGTACACTTGAAGAGAATATGCATAGTTGATCAAGAGCCAGGATTCTGTTTTAATGCCAGATGTATATAACCACTATTTTACTCGCATATGAAAACAAACCAAGCCAAGGTTATTGTCGGACACCTTTTATTCAGAAAGGCACCCAACCCTTGTTACAATAACAGTAATTATTATTACATAGTCCCTTATTATGCTCCCAGTGCAGACAGCTTTTTTCCCACACATCACTACTTCTCTCTTGTAATTCACCCACGATGATTTCCCAACTATTCAGAATTGCTTCTATATGTTCTCCTGAATGCTATAGCTACTTTAATGAGTAAGAGATGCAGAGATAAAATGATCTTCCGTGTCTCAATCATTTTAATGGGTTTGGTGTTTGGGCTAGTTAAACTGGCCATGTCAGCTGGGAGTTCTGGAAGCTCCAGAACTAATAGTAGGGCACTGGACATGATTAACCCAAACACTAACTAAACACACACACACACACAAACACACATATCGGGACTCTTTTGTGCTCATTATTCTGTTGTGTAATGGTCGAGTTCAGGATAATGGTTAGCCTGGGGTACGCAAAGCATGGATTAATAATGATTAATAAAAAAACAGGAGCTATATTGTGCCTTTGAGCAAAAACTGGAGCATTCTGACTACCTTAAGAATCATTAGCAGCTGGAAAAATAGATTTGAAAACACATAGCAATATCAACTGAAATCTTGGGAGATTGAAATGGGTATGGTAAATTGTGTTCATGAAAAGCTAACAACTAATCCTTATCTATTCAAACTATGCAGAGGAGAAAATAACTATGAATAAAATATTGTTCCAAATTATAGTACTAACAATGGGACATGCTTCTAATAAAGTTTATTAAAAATAATAAATATCCAATCCTAGATCACCCCATCTCCAAGCAGTTGTGCAAAAGGCTCCATGTAAATTCAGCTTTGTTTAGACAGGATTTCAAAAGAGTAGCAAGAAGCACTCTAGCAATCCAGCAACATACACTCACTCACCTGCACACCCAGAGTTTGGAAATATTTCAGCACTGGCTTAAAAATTGTCTTAAATTCTTACACTTACCTTTTTGGAAACTTCTGTAGTATTGTGACTGAAATTATAAAAGAATTATTGTTATTGGCAAACAGTTCTACTATGGAAAATTTTAGCACAAAGAAAATACCATTTTTGCAAAGAAAAAGTTCTAAGCTCTAACCTAGTTTATAAATATAAGGTAACTTTATATTTGATCTCTCTTCAAAAGAACTCAGGGCCTCATCCCTCCAATAACACCACTGTAATATTCAAAACTCTTGAAAGTGGCCTGCTTAAGCAAACATTAGATCTGAATTCAAATTTCTCTGCTCTAAGGCCAATGTAGTATCTTTACATCATATTGCCAGTAAGTAGAGGATTGTTACAAAGCTTCTACAGACAGCTCATAGATGTAGGATCCTTCAAGTTTACAAATTCTGCTTCTTAAAATTCAAATTTAACTTTATGAATAAGAAATTTCTTTATAGCTTTTGGTATGACATTAATTAAAGAAAAAATTGCAAAGGCTTAAAGCAGCAATCCTGCAGAATATTTATTTAATTTAAAAGACTTACATAGCCACCTGTATTATGAACCACAACCTTGGCTGGCTCACAAAACAATACAAATGTCAAGAAACCAAACAACCACTACAAAATCTCCTATATGTACCTATAATGGTAGCTCATTATATTGATAGAATGAGAAAGCAGTCTTGCATTTGGACAGTGTAGCTTAAGTGGTCATTCAAGTACTGGGTGATCTTGGCCACATCAAAAAACACCAATCTTACTTTTCCTACTTTCAACAGGGCTGGGATGGGGAAGTTTTGGTTTTCCAGGGATTGCTGGGCATCAACTAGCATGATCTAGGACTAGATCATCAAAGTGCAACAGCTTCATCCCTCTTACCTATGTATTTAATCTGTTGCTGATGTGGACCCATTGTTTGACAAGCAATTTGATGGTTAATAGGCTAACAGAAAAAGGGATGTGGTGGCGCAGTGGCTAAGACACTGAGCTTGTCGATCAAAAGGTTGGTAGTTCAGCGGTTCAAATCCCTAGTGCTGCATAATGGGGTGAGTTCCCATTACTTGTCCCAGCTTCTGCCAACCTAGCAGTTCAAAAGGATGTCATCTGGATTTTTGCAACCTAGAATTGGCAGCCCTCTTCTTACACAAACATACACTCAAATCACTGACTGATGGGGCTTTAAAGCAGTGTTATCCAAACTACTGCCTTCCGCATGGCTCAAGCAGAATTCCCAGAACCCCATCCAATGATTCTATAGTTTAGGAAATGTATATAATATATTTTGGGGGGCAATAAGTAGGGGTAGAGTATTTTAAGTTATGAGTGAGCAGAACAGCTCTTGTTATTGCTTTTGATGGCCAGATTGGTTTTTCCACTCCTAACATGATTCTGTAACTGGATACAATCACCACTGTAGAAACTCTTTAAGATTTTCCTTTAGATTTGATACAGCCTTCTGAAATGCTATTTAGAGTAGTTTGCAAATTTATTTTTATTATTCTGAAAGAAAACAAATGCAATGGAAAAACAACATGGCAGAGATTTTAGACTTGGCAGCAATTGAAAACTATTCTTTGCCAGAAAACTTCACCTAAACCCAACAATAATCCTTTTTGCTCACAGCGGCTTCTTGCAAGGTTAAAAAAAATGAAAGAAGTATGGAGTTGACCTCCCTCTCATCTCTCTATAACTTCTTTTTCTAAAGTGACCTATTTTACAGTTGTTGTGGATTATTGAAAACACTTATATTGGTCCATGAACTTGCAGAGGGCTTGACAAACAGATAAAGCTAGGTCCCTGCCCTAAAGCATTTACAGTTTAAATAAGAGCAAACAAACATAAGATAACACTTTGGGACAACAATACCAGCAGAGCTGGGTGTGGTGATTATTAGCTATGAGGAAAAGGGTGCGTTTCTCCACATAGCAAACCAAAGAGAAGGTAACTAAGAGACAAAGAAGACAGCAGAACTGTTCAAAAATACAGAAGGCAGAAGAACAGAACGACTGGGTTCACAACATCACATTAAACCATGCTTTGCTTATTCAGAACTGTTTACTAAGCCACAAAAAGCAAATAAACTACATTAAAGCTTAACACAATCTGTGAATCCAGTCAATTAGTGTGATCAGTTAGAGAAAGCATTATATTTTGTATGTCTTGGGCATACTGATATGCCCAAGCAGAATTGGTTATTAAAAAAATAACTTACTTCTCCCAAAAACTTACATTATAAATGGTGGCAGTGAGAAGGCAAATGAGGAAGAGGAATAGTGACAAGAATAGTAGGTATTGAACATAAGTAATTTATTTATCCTTGGTTATGCTAAGCATTAGAGTTGTGAGCGAGCAGATTCACAGACTCATAGAATCTTATTAAGGTTTTTAGATTTCTGCATAAAACTATTCAATGAAGAGAACCCACCCACCTCTCTGGGTAATTGATCGAATTATTCTGGTGGGATTTTTTTCCCACAACTATCAGAATTCTAAACATTCTATCAGTATCTGAATGTAACTATCTAAAACTTCTGGTCATGGTTTTACTTACTCAACTTTCTTATTGATTACTGTAATGTAGCTTTCTTCCACCCTCTGAAAGATATTAGGAACTTCCTGGAAGGAATGTGCTTGGCAGGTAATTAAATTCCCCAATTGCTACTATTTATGCCTCTTGGAAAGATCTTTAATTTGCTATTGAGAAACACCATCTAAACTTTATCCTTGATTGTCCAATCAACATGGGTCCCCAATGGTAATACTGCTTTTATTTATAACTTTATACAACATTCTTTCTATAACATTGCTGGGTTCATTTATTTGTGTTTCTGAACTACAGGTAGTCCTTGACTTAAAACAGTTGATTTAGTGACCATTCAACGGCACTGAAAAAGAGACCTATAACCATTTTTCACACTTAATGACCATTGCAGCATCCCTGTGGTGACCAAAATTCATATGCTTGGCAACTGGCTCATATTTATCACAGTTGCAGTTCCTTGGGGTCATGTGATCCCTTTTTGCAACCTTCTGACAAGCAGAGTCAATAGGGAAATCAGATTAATTTAATAACCTACTAATACTTTCAGAGATCCACTTAACAATTGTAGCAAGAAAGATTGTAAAATGTAGCAAATCTTACTTAACCAAATGTTTTACTTAGCAACAGAAATTTTGGGCCAAATTGTGGTCGTAAGTTGAGGACTACCTGTAGTGTAAAAAAGAACAGCCTACTGCTGTCCCAGCAAAGGATAAAGTGAGCGAGCGCTGAGTTACTTTAAGAGTCCTATTGAGGAAAGCCTAGTGCCTTGAAATATTTTTGCAGGAATTTCCAGTTTTCCAAGACACCTATCTTTTAATGAATCTATCCAGTTCTTAAATTCAAATCTTGTGGGGTTTTTTGAAAGAGCATTTAAATATGCTCTTTAGTCCATGTTTGGATTTTGTTTTAATACCATCATTTTATAGAATTCATTTCTTTATGCATTTTTAAACTTAATTTTGTACTGCTTATGGATGTCATGGGGGTGGTGTGAATGGCTCAGTGGTTAAAAGGCTGGGCTTGTTGGCTCAAAAGCCAGTAGCCCAGGTTCAAAACCCGAGTGCCACTCAACAGGGTGAGTTCCCATCCTTGTCCCAGCTCCTGCCAACCTAGCAGTTCAAAAGAGTCCCTTGGGAGAGGGGCGGCATAAAAATGCGACAAAATAAATAAATAAAAAACATGCAAATGCGAGTCAATAAATAAGCATCACCTCAGTGGGAAGGTAACAGTGCTCCATGATGTCATGCTGGCCACATGGCCACGGAAATGTCTTCGGACAGCTTAATGGCTTAAAGAAACTGAGATGTGCACTGCCCCCTAAAATCGGCTAGAACTACTGGAATAAAACATGCGGGACACATTTACCTTTTACTTTTACTGCTTATAAAAAAAAATTGGTCATCACTTCAGTACTATTATTCTAGAATTACAATTTGTACCTTAGTAGCAACCTCCATTGTTAAAGGTGCAATCACATACACTTTCCTTTCACCATGCATCAACTCAAGCTGCAAAGTCAGATGCCAAAAGGAGACGGATATGATTTTATTTGAAAATAATGAACAGAAAGAAGTCATGAAATGACAGCAGATTGACTGGAAAAAAAAAGTGGAAGCAGGAATAAAGTCAACAAAGTGGACAATGATATTTTGTTAAGGGCATGTAGAAACTGTGACAGGGAAAAGAAAGCAGTGTGTAAGAGAAATATTAGTCTGGCCTATAGAGAGCAGTATAGGAAAAGGCAGCAGTCAAAAAAATGAAAAAGAAACAATAAAAACAAGATTTCTGATTAAAACTCAGAAATAGCTGTTATAATCTTAAAAGAGAATTACTGTATAAAGGCTCTGCCACCAGTGGTCTAGTTGAATTTTACATACATGCCAAATAGGAAGTAGTACTGATGGAGATTAATTACCGACATCTATTGAAAAATCAACTCAGCCAAGTATAGCCTTCCAGGAAATGCCTCAACTTTCTCCTTTAGAGAGTAAGAAAAGCACATAAGCTTTATTTGTACTCTATTCACTTGGTATTAACTTAGCTGAGGAAGTGGAAGTAGCAAGAACATAGGAGAAAAATGATCTTGATTTTAAGGGAAATCAAGTTCTTTTGATTTTAAAGGAAATTACAGATAAACATGAAACATTTTGAATTCCAAAGAAGTTCAAAGTAAGACACAAAGTAAGGAAACAAAGCTTCAAATGAATGGAGTTCCTAGAAAAAAGAGGGAGAATAAAAGCACAATTCCAAATGAATTGGAACTCAGTGAGAAAAAGAATGAAGGGCAAGGAAGAATCCAATACACAATATAAAAAAAAAATCAATGAAGATTTAAAAACAAAAATCAGGAAAGCTAAGCTCAAAATGAGCTGAGGTTAGTAAAGGACCTTTAAGACCTCCCCCAAAATGTTTGTTCTGGATATATTTCATGTAAAAAGAAATGAAAAAGCGTATCAATGATACACCAAAATACAGAAAAGTTAAAAGCTTATTTGTTTTAATCTTCTCCAACAAAAGAAGATATGTTCCACCAGATAACCGTGAAGAGCAAAAAGAGCAGCATTGAAATCTGAGGTTCATTCTTCACTGCTGTTGAAGTATTATGATCCATTAATCTTTGATCTGACATAAAACTATATTTGCATTTGCTGTTCCCATTACTAAACCACATCTTACCTCTATTGCTTGCTTCAGTTGCTCCCTCCTACCCAACTGCCAAGGTAATGGAGTTATGGTCAAACAGATGATAGATAGTACCAGAGAAAGAGAGAAAGTGCTATTTGAACTCCAGTAAAGCTGAGGATTGCTAAGTCTATCTCATTCATGGATTTGGAATGAGAAGGCAACACTATGAGGATGTTACTGCAGGAAGTTTGTTTCATAGTTGGACGCAAATAGAGAAAACCCTGTGAAATGGATCGAAAATTATCAGAGATAGCCTTCTTACTTTGAATAATTTTTAAATTTCTAAACCAGGGGTCTCCAAACTTGGCAATTTTAAGGCTTCTGGATTTCCAACTCCCAGAATTCCTCAGCCAGCCATGGGAGTTGAAACCCACAAGTTTTAGAAAGTTTGGAGACCTCTACTCTAAGCCATAAGAATTGCACTGTAGGCTTCTGAAGTAACTATGATGGTTTGGTGAAATATTTATTATTTTATTTTATTCATTTTATTTGAGAAAACCCAAAAAAACTAGTGAAATGCCAGATGACTGAAGAAGAGCAAATGTTATCTATTCAGAAAGGTATCTAGAAGCCTTTTGAAAAACATGTCAGCAAAGATTTCCTAAGAACTGCTTTTGCCAAACTATTATTATTATTGGTTAACAACTTCCATAGTAGACTGTGGGAATGTTATAGATGTATTCCATGCCACAGAACCTCCTCATATTATTGTCAAAAAGCCAGTGATATGTGGACTGATATTGCTTAACGCACTGTAAGCCGCCCTGAGTCTCCGGAGAAGGGCGGCATATAAATCAAATTTTAAAAAAAAATTAAATAACCATATAGCTGGCTCAAAAAGTAGTAAATAATGCTTTTTAGTAATGCCTCATCAAACTGGATTGACATACTGATGTCAAACTCCAGCCTGGGCCATTACTTTTCAACATTATTAATGATGTGGACAGAATAACATATTAAATAAAGTGGTTAGCTAATATCCTAGTATAGAAGTGCAAAGAGTATATTCAGATCATCATCAGCCTTTTTGTAGTACCAAGAACTCCCAGGAGGGAGTTTTTCACCAAATTTTTATCCTCCCGCCCCCCCTTTTTTTTTTGCGTTTTTAAACATGGAGGAAAATAAAAAATCCCTTAAATCCCAGAAGATAGAAATTTAATTCAAAATAACCTTTATTAGAGAATGGGTCTAAAAATAAAATAACCAAATTAAGCCAAACAGAGATACCTGGTTTGGTAAGAGAGACTGGCAGAGCCAGGGGGAGGAGTCAAGCAGGGTATTGTTTAAAGAGGAAGAGAAACAAAGAGGAACACAAGAGGAATGAAGTCCAACACTCCTTGAATGCCCATTGGCCGTTATCTAGTTTTACCCAAGTGCAAATCATTAGTCTGAAAAGATTCCTGTGCACAATAAATTAGTAATTTTGAACCTTCAAGTGTGGACCTGGTTGTTTGCGCTTGACAAAATGTATGAAAACAATCTTGAAATGCTACTTGATGATATAATGAATGTATCATAGGATGAATTGAAAGAATACAAAAGCAAATATACAGTTAGTCTTAAGAGAAGTATAATCTTTAAATCACAGGGTAATCATTCCACTTTATTCTGAATTGAACAGCTCTCATCTTGAGCATTGTGACCAGTTTGGGACACCATTCTTTTAAGAAGTAGTAAGACAAATTGGAATTGGTTAAGAGAGGTCATCTGAAATGATCAGAAACTCGTTCCTATAAAGAAAGAGACTGACAGAAATAAGAATTTTTACCCATGAGAAGACTGAGTAGGCGTTAGGACAGACATAACTCCTCCTTGAAATACCTGAAAGGAAGTTAGACAGAATAAGGCCAAAATCTGTTCTCTCAGATTCTGACTGAATGCTATTAAAAACAATTTGACAATGGAACCTGTTACTCGAGAAGTGGTTGGTTCTCCCTCACTGGATGTTTTCAAAAGGGGACTAGACAGCCAACTGTCAGGGATACTTTAATTTGGATTCCTGCATTAAGCAGTGGGTTAGACCTGATGGTCTTAAGTAGTCATTTTCAGCTGCCTGATTCTGTGACATTTTTGTCTCTACTCTGGAAGTATATTATTTATCCATATTAAATCATCTAGAGCAAAACAATTGAATTATTTGATTTTCAACAACAACAAAATCACTGGGTGAACCAGAAAGAGCACTATAATGAAACTCCAAAGTCACTAGCCAGCAGCTATTTTGGACTCTATTTCCCCTGAGGAAGTAGAGAAATGGGCTGACATTTCCACCAGACCGCTTGCCGCAAAAAATACGGAAACAAAATAGGTTCTAAAGTACTGTACGAACACACCAGAAAGGCTTGCAACTTTTCTGGCAACAATTCAAGATTGAAAGTTTTGCTGAAAGTGTCACAGTAGCCATGTCCCAACATTTCCTACCCTGGTGTTACCCTGGTGTGTTGACTGGTATGCAAGTGTTACAATATTTTGAGGATCAGACTCAATGATGAATTCAGAAGCAATTTCTTCAGTTAAAGAAGTGTTTATTCATAATAGGCATTCTACTTATTCTTGTCAGATTTACAGTGAGAAGCAAGCATGAGGTAAAAGCACTCTCTATTTATATCAAAGGGGAGGAGTCAAGGAAGGGGGTGATCACACATGAATACATTAAAGGAGGAGGAATAAATTAACCCTTTATATCCTGTACATATATACATATCTCTTGTTATAGAATAAGGCATTTACTTATGACAAATCCCCCTCTAAATGCCGATTCGACATATAACAATGATTGCATTCGGATTCAGAACTATATAGTACTTGTAATTTTGATGTCAAGTATTTGTGTTGTTTAGAAGGTAAAGGTTTAGTTAATATATCAGCTATTTGTTCTGAGGTTTCGCAGTGGATTGCTTTAATGAATCCATCCTGAGATAATTGTCTCACGTGTTTAAATTTGATATCTATATGTCTGGACCTTTGACCAATGGCGTCAGATCTTGATATTTCTATAGCCGCCTTATTATCTTCATGTATGACAAATGGTAGTATTGGATTCTTCCAAATATCAGATAATAAATCATTAAACCACACTAAATTATTTGAGGCTTTAGATAAACAGACGTTCTGCCTCTGTTGTGGAAGTCGCTACTAAATCTTGCTTCCCAGTGTACCAGAATATTGGGCAATCATTTAAAAATAATACATAACCTGAGGTGCTCTTTCTACATTTGATGTCACCTGCCCAGTCTGCATCAGCGTAACTGGTGATAATAGGTTCTTTAATATTATTGGGTTCTAAGAGTAGGCAGAAATCCATGCTGTGTTTTAGATATCTTAGTATTCGTTTAACTGCTTCCCAATGATACATAAGTGGTTTACTTACATGTCTAGATAATAAATTAAGTGGCAGAGCTATATCAGGCCTGGTCCAATTAGATATATACAATAGAGAACCAATAATTGATCTATATAATGTATTGTTCTCGAACTCAGGTGAAGATTCATCCATATTCCTTAGAAAATCAGTCTGCATAGGAGTATCGCAAGGTTTGGCATCTCTTAAATTGCATTTTTCCAGAAGTTCTATAATTTTATCTCTCTGGGATAATTTGAATCCCTTTCTTGTTTTATTGATTTGAACTCCAAGGTATTTGTTTACCCTTCCTAGCGACTTTAAAGAGAAATGTTCACTTAGCTTGGATACAAATAAGTCTTTCTTTTCTTTATGTTTGCCTATATACAAAATATCATCCACATAGATTAACACAAATTCTAATGATTCACCTTCCTTTCTAACAAAAAAGCAATTGTCTGCAGTTGTGGCTTTGAAATCCATATTTTTAAGCACGCTGACTAGACATTCATACCAACGCTTGCCGGATTGTTTTAATCCGTACAAGCTTTTGTTAAGTAACCAGGTCTCATTTCTATTTGTACATTGGCTATGAGGTGCCCTTACATATATCTCTTTGTCGAGCTTTGCATGTAAGTATGCAGTCTGCACATCATATTGAAAGACATCAAGATTGAGTATAGCCGCTATGACTAAAGCTGTCTTAACACTTTCGGTTCTTACAGTGGGAGAGTATGTGTCAGTGTAATCCTCAGGATATTTTTGAGCGTAACCTTGTGCGACTAATCTAGCTTTATATAATTTATTACCCTCTTCTAAATCTTTGATTTTGAATATCCATCTGGTGCCTATAATTGTCTTGTTCTCAGGGGCAGGGACTGGTGTAAATACACCTAATTCACGCAAGCTGTTCATTTCTTTTGTTATGGCTAATTCCCATTTCTCTCTTTCTTCCATGGGAAGTTTCAACACTTCCTCGTATGTGTTAGGTGTTGGTGTCTCGTCATTCACACACATTATATAATCCTTATACTTATTGGGTAATTGTTTTCTGTTACACCTGATTGTTCTTATTGGAATGCTCTCATTATCGTGTAAATACCTTGCTTCCTTTTTGGTTAATGAATCTGTTTTTATCCTGGTATGGTTACCTGTCCATGTTTTGTTTTTGTCATCATGTGTGTTATGTTCATGTTTCTCTCTTTCTATTCTGTCTTGTTGTTCAATATTTGGTTTTGTATTTTGGATTATCTCGTTAAGATGTATCTTAGACCAGTTGGCCTGTTCATGAAATACTGCTGTTCTTGAGACTATGAATTTGTTATTACTGTCAATAAATCTATATCCTTTTGTGCCTGTTTCGTATCCCATGAATCTGAGCCTTCTGGATACGTTATCTCCCTTACGTCTTAATTGTTTTGGTATTTGTACGTCTGCTGTAACTCCAAATATGTGCATGTGTGATATTTTTGGTTTCCTATTGTACATCACTTCGTATGGTGTTTTATTTAGGATGCTAGACCAGGTCCTATTTTGGGTATAGTTTGAATATAGTAATGCTTCTGACCAGAATTGTTTTCCTAAACCAGCATCTTCTAATGTACATCTAATCATGGTTTGCAGTGTTGAGTTCTTTCGTTCTGCTGTACCATTCTGAAAAGCAGAAAATGGGCTAGTCGTGAAGTGTAGCATTCCTTTGTCTTTTATCCATTGTGAGAATTCTTTTGACATGAACTCGGATCCCCTATCTGTCATGATTTGTTTTATTTTGATATTGTGTTGTGTTTCTACACGTTTGTAAAATTCTTTGAATTTTTGGAAAGTTTCATCTTTGTGTTTTAAAGTATAAACAAATCCATAACGGCTATAGTCGTCTACAATAGTTAGGAAATATCTTTTTTTGTATGTGATGGATGGTGTTAATGGACCAACCAGATCCATATGTACCAGATCAAAAATTTGGTTAGAGGTCCTTGTTGCCCTCTTTGGTTTTGGGTTTGTTCTGAGTTTTGAGGATTTACATACTGAGCATTCCAAATAGTTTTTACAATCCTTTATTTTAACGCCATCAGCATGTTCAATCATTTTTTGTATTACAGGGAAACTTGCATGTCCCAATTTTCTATGCAACATGTGTGCACATTCATCATGAATTGGTTTGCCTATATTGGGTCTTTTGTTATTGTGTGTATCACTAGTGGCTGTGTCTTTGTGATTACAGTGTGTATTGGGTTCTTCATTGTCATTGTTGTTACTATGTTCACTGTCTATGTTGATGTCGTCATCAGTGTTTGTATTAATGTTATGCAACCATTTATCTTCTGTTACAAGGAAGGGTAGGCCCCCTTCGATAACTACACTATTCAATTTAGTCCCATCCTTTTCTAGTATTGCTTTTCCCCCAGAGAAGATTATATTTATGTTGGAATCTTGGCTTAATTTCACTGCACTAAGTATGTTATGTGATATTTCTGGTATCAACAATACCCCCTCTACTTTACCTAAACCAGGTATATTTACATCTCCTTTCCCTATGACTTGAACATTTTCTTGATTGGCTACTCTTATCATAAATTTATCATTTGTGAATGAAGACAGTATTTTCTTGTTATTTGTTGTATGATTAGTCGCCCCTGAATCTATGAGCCAAGTATTGTTTTTTGATTTTTGTGTGATGACATCGTTATGTTTATCTAATCCATTTAATGATCCTGATTTTCTGTCCCTTGAATTATCTCTATCCTTTCTGCGTTCTCTGTAGTTTGGGGAGTCTCTATATCTGTATCTATCAATAGATGATTGCCTGTCTTGATATCTACCCCTATAATCACGGTTTTGTCTTTCCCTATGAAACATGGGGCAATCTCCCTTAGAGTGTTTTCTGGATCCACAATTGTAACATTCAATTGTTTTTTGGTGATTCTCTTGGAAGGTTACCCCTTTTGCCTGTCTGTGTTCTGTGTATGCATTGTATCTACTTTTCCTCAAATTATCTTCAGCTATTAACTTATTTGACAGACTTTCTATGGATAAGTATCCTAGATTGATTGAGTCTAAGTGTGATATGTAGTTATCCCATGATGAATCTAATGAGTTAAGGATAACGCTTTTCATTGTCTGTTCTGATATTATTTCTCCTCTTAGATGTAATTCTGCTCTGGTTTTGTTTAAGGATATTAAATGTTCACTTATGGTGGTTCCAGATCTTAATTTGGCTGAAAAGAAATCTTTAGACATTCTAGTGGTTGTTGCTACACTTTCACTATGAAACAATTTAAACATGCATTGAATTATTTCTGAAACAGTAAGATTATGCTTAATACTGTAGTACATGGCAGGTGATATGCTAGAAATTATTAAATAGAATGCTCTGTGATGCAGGCAGTCTATTTTTAGAGTCCAAGGTCTTTTGGGAGGATTGGTTATAAAAAATAATAAATTTTCTTTCATAAAGACAACCTGAATTTGTTGACACCATTCCTGTAAATTGATGCCATCAATTCTAAGTTTTGGGAAATCACTAGGTAGATTCCCAATATTACTATTCCCACTACTTACAACTGTGGGTAGTCCATGGTCCTGTAGATGTTGAAAATTGCAGAATGGTGTGGGTATTCTGCTGATGAGCTTGAAAGGTTCTCCTTCTTCATAAAGTTCATTGTAGTTCTCTGTGTTCATCTGCGCATGCGCGTTGGTCATTTCTTTGCTGAAGCCGCTGGGAGAGGTTCTCTTTGCTGTAGCTCCCTCGTAGTGCTCTCCTTCTGATGATTCGGTCTCCGGCTCGATCTTGGGTGTTCTGCTGGCAGCTGTGGTTCTTCTCTTTTCTTTGGAGCTTTCTTGCTTGGAGTATTTTGTTCTTTGGATCGTTTGTAGTGTGGGGGAAATTTCGCAGGGCCCTCTGGGTTCAGGCGTCGTCATCATCGTTGTCCGGATCGAGTCGTGCAGGCTTTGAGGTGTCTGTTTATTTCTTCGTCTCTTTTGTATTTTTGCATTATTGGCTTTTATCGATTCTTTTGAAATTGTTAGACTTGTGCCAAACGTTTTAAATAGTTTTCTCATGGGTGTTTCGATTTCTTGTTCGGTGGATGATTCTTCTGTATCTGTTTCTGACTCTTCAGAAGAATAAATATATTTTTTGCTATTTTTTGTGTTTTTTCGCGCCAGAGTTTTTGAATGGTGCATTCTGATTGGTTCAGCCGTGTTCATTTCTGTGGCCGGTTGAAGAAAAGATGGCTGCCTTTCAAAATTTTGAGCGGGACCTCTGGTCTTGCTTCTGGTTATTTTTTCTTTCGTTGTAGGTTTGCTCACCATTTTTGTATTTTCGGGTTTGGCTTTTTCAATGTCTTTTTCTCTCGCTGCTCCATTTTCTTCCAAGAAGCCTCGGAGTTCCGCGATGAGTTTGTGGTCATCTTTTTGACTTTTTATTAGCCTCAGTATCTCCGATCTGAGGTCTTTGTCTTTTATTTTGTTCTCTTCTTGGTTGTCGGTTTCATCTGCTGTTTCTTCGATGTCTGTGGTGTTATCTTCAGATTCTTTGATTGTTGTATTTATTGGTTCATCAATCATTTCTTGATCTGTTTTTGTTTCTTTATCATTTGCCCTGGTATTGGGTCTTTCTTTTTTATTCTTGAGGTTTTCTTTCTTAGGCATGTTGGATTTTATTGAGTCAGTTCAACCATCGACTGCTACCAATTTGTTACAATATTTTGAGGATCAGACTCAATGATGAATTCAGAAGCAATTTCTTCAGTTAAAGAAGTGTTTATTCATAATAGGCATTCTACTTATTCTTGTCAGATTTACAGTGAGAAGCAAGCATGAGGTAAAAGCACTCTCTATTTATATCAAAGGGGAGGAGTCAAGGAAGGGGGTGATCACACATGAATACATTAAAGGAGGAGGAATAAATTAACCCTTTATATCCTGTACATATATACATATCTCTTGTTATAGAATAAGGCATTTACTTATGACAGCAAGAGATTTTGAAAGGGCCCAAAAATGAATAAGGCCAAGACTACAATTAAATTTGAGTGTATATTTAATGGAATCAGATTAGCACCGTTATTAAAGTTAAGGTTGTACAACACTTTGGATCTGATGTTTTAAAGCACACAGGAGCTACTGGCAGCATCTTAAAACAGCCATGTCCTTCTCAGGAGCCTGAGAAAGCAGAAATCCTGGGAACGGATGCTTTAAAGTATACAGTATTTACATTTATGCATGCCCTGAAATATCTTTCAGGACTTAATCCAGAGTATCCAGAGAGCACTCAAATGATAGATCTGATTATTTTATGATTATTCCTCATTGTTTAGTAGCTTGTTCCTTTTATTATCCTGAAAAATATAATTTAACTGTAACAAGAAGAGATGTTCTGGGGACTGTGTCTACAATGCATTCAAAAAGTATTCAAACCCAGTGGTGGGATTCAAATAATTTAACAACTGGTTCTCTGCCCTAATGACCAGCTGGGTGAGCTTGGCCAGGGTGTATGACAGTAGCACTCGGCTTCCAACACCCCGTTGGGAACAAAAATGGGCCACGAGGGGGACGCCCCCCCGTATCACATTTTGGGCCTAGGAGGCCTCCCTGAAGCCTCCTGGGAGCAAAAATGGGCTGTGGGGGAGTATACCGCACACACACACACACCGCAGCCCGTTTTGGGCCCAGGAGGCCTCCCTGCATTTACCTGGGAGCCAAAATGAGGCACGTGGGGACTCCTGGAAGGGGTGGGACAGAATGGGCAGAAACAGCCAGCAATTTACTACTGGTTCGCCTGAACTGGCCCAAACCAGCTGAATCCCACCACTGTTCAAACCCTTCATTTTTGTCAATTGTGCAACCTGATTCTAGTTGTTGAAATTCATTTAATCTACACTCAGTACACCATAACAACAACGTGAAAACAGAATTTTAGAAATTTCTGTAAATTTGTTAAAAAGAAAAAATATCACATGTGAAATATCACATTGGTGTTAAAGTATTCAGACCCTTTGCAACACTTGAATTTAGCTCAGGTGCCTCCCATTTCTCTTAATCGTTGCTGACATGTTTCTACACCTTGATTGGAGTCTACCTGTGGTAAATTAAATTGATTGGACATGGTTTGAGAAGGCACACAGCTCTCTAGAGAAGGCCTCACATCTGACAATGCGTACTGTAGCAGAGCAAAAGCCATGAGGTCAAAAGAACTGCCTACAGAGCTCAGAGACAGAATTATCTGCAAGGCACAGATCTGGGGAAGGTTACAATAAAATTTCTGCTGCACCAAAGTTTCGTAAGAGCACAGTGGCCTCCATAATTCTCAAATGGAAGAAGCCAGGACTTTTCCAAAAGCTGATCGCCTGGTCAAACTGACGGGGGTAAGAGCTTTAATAAGAGAGGTGACCAAGAACTCGATGGTCACTTTGACAGAGCTCAAAAGATCCTGTGTGGAGATTTGAGAGAGTTCCAGAAGAACAACCATCACTGCAGCCCTCCACCAATTTAGGCTTTATGGCAGAGTGCAGGGGTGGGTTCTAAATTTTTTTGCTACCGGTTCTGTGGGTGTGGCTTATTTTGTGGGTGCGGCTTGGTGGGGGGGGTAATGCGACTGGGTGGGCATGGCCAACTTTTCTTTTCTTTTTTTTTTTACTTTTCAAAGCATTTTTTCTACAACCTTAAGAGGTTGCAGAAAAAAATGCTTTGAAAAGCCTCTGACGATCAGGCAACTCACCTGAGATCGTCAAAAATGCTTTGAAAAGCCTCTGACGTTCCCAGCTGAGCCGCGGGATCATCAGAGGCTTTTTTTTTTTTTACGTTTAAAAACATTTTTTCGGCCGAAGAGGTTGTAGAAAAAATGCTTTTAAAAGTAAAAAAAGATCAAGTATAAAAGTTAAAAAGCAAAGCTTTTAAACGAAAAATGGAGAAGAATAAATTTGAAAATAGAGACCACCATAGTAAAGCTAAATATATGGAATGTAAAATTGAAGGAAGCAGTAAAGATAACAAAAAAAATCACAATAAAATATAAATATTATCAAAACAGATACAGGAAGGAAATGGAAAACTGAGGGAGGGAAGCCCCATAGAAAATGAAGTTAAATAAACATGAACAGAGAACAAAAATATGGTTTTGAAGCAAGACAAATTGAAAGGCCTACCAGAATAGTACCATCAACTCTGTATTAACATGGGGGGGGGGGGATTAACTGCCTTTAAGAAAGTGGAGTTTGTTCTGTTGATATTTAACATGCATATTTAATGAAACTCTTTCCACAGGTGTGCCTGAAACAGATTCTCAGATATAAGTGTTTCTGAGAGGAGAAGTAAAACATGTTACTTAGAAGCCACATTCAACCAGATATAAGGAATTCTATTACCGTATTTTCCGGCGTATAAGACGACTGGGCGTATAAGACGACCCCCAACTTTTCCTGTTAAAATATAGGGTTTGGGCTATACTCGCCATATAAGACTACCCCTCTTCCAATGCACACCAAATAAAAATTAAAAAACATCAACTGGCTCACCTACAATGTAAAAGCAGCTGTGCTAGTCCCAAAATGGCCCCTGCAACAAGCAGGAACCTCACACAGCCACAAAAAGCCCCCCCAAAAAACTTTCACACTCTAAACACACACAACCCAACAGAACTGGCTCACCCACAATGTAAAAGCAGCTGTGCTAGACCCAAAATGGCCCCTGCAACAAGCAGGAACCTCACACAGCCACAAAAAGTCCAAAAAACCAACTTTTACACTTTGCACACACAAAATTCCACATACAGCTTTGTGAGATTTTGTGTGTTTGTGTAGTTAGAGTGAAATACTACAGAAACACACTAAATCTCAGAAAGCTGCACAAATATTATTTTATTTTATTTTATTTTTATTTTTATATGAAAGCTAAATTTAAAACTTCCTAAACTTTAAATGGCTATGTCTAAAAAAGAACAACTAAAAAAAACCCAATTGACTATTTTTTTTAAAGCTCCCAAAGGGGAAAAAAAGCTTTGTTTTGCTGGCTGAGGAATTCTGGGAGTTGAAGTCCACAACTCCCTGCTTGCTTGATTGCAGGCAGGGAGTTGCTTGCTGATGGAATAGATTCAGGCAAGGGAAGCAAGGCAAGCGTTGCGACTAGCAGCTGAGGTAAGCAAGCTGGAGGGGGAAAACTTTTTCCCTTTTACATGGCTCTGGCCATCCCAGCTGAGTTGCAGGGAACTCAGCTGGGATTGTCAGAGCTAGGATCGTCAGAGCTGGGATCGCCAGAGCCATTTAAGGCTCGTCAGAGCCTTTCGGGCTGGTCTGCCTGGTTACAGGAGAACGACACCCGGCGTATAAGACAACCCCCGACTTTTGAGAAGATTTTCATGTGTTAAAAAGTCGTCTTATACGCCGGAAAATACGGTATGTTTAAGAAAACTGAAAATTCAAACTTGCTGGGTATTCAACTTGAAGGCTGTTGAAACAGAGCCGTTAAGTGTTGAAATTTTAAATGAGGCATCTCATTAATATGAATTATTCGGTCTTGCACAACAGACAATTTCAGAATAAAACCAGTAGTTAAAGTTAAGATTAATTAATGTTGGCATAATTCTGTTATAGAATCCCAACTTCAATAAATAATTAAAAATAACGCAAATAGTTTAAAAAACCAAACTGAAAAAAAAATGGAAAGATGCCATAAAGGATTTAATTATCTTGCCGATTATAAGATATTAAATCATTTTAAATGTCTGTCAGGTTCCACTCTGCAAAGTCAAGAAAAGTAATGTTAAGGCTGATGTCCTAATGATCAGTGACAGTACTATAAAATCTTCAAATTGTATCAGAAAGCCAGTGTGTTGTAGTGGTTAAAGGTTACCAGGTTGGGAACCAGGCGACTAAGTTCGCACTTTGGTAAAAGGGCAAAGAAGAGCAGCTAAGATGATTAAAGGTCTGGAGATCTAAAACATATGAAGAAAAGTTTGGCTAGTCTAGAGAAAAGAAGGACTGAGGGAGACGCTGCCACAAAGAGTCAATTTATTTTGAGAAGCACTATAGGGCAGGACAAGAAACAATGGATGGAAACTAACTAAGGAGAGAAGCAACCTAGAATTAAGGAGAAACTTCCTAACAGTGAGGACAATTAACCAGTGGAACAGCTTGCCTTCAGAAGTTGTGGGTGCTTCATCACTGGAGGTTTTTAAGAAGAGACTGGACAGTCACTTGTCTGAAATGGTATAGGGCAGGGGTGTAAAACTCAAGGCCTGTGGACCAGATCTGGCCCATGGGGTGCTTAAATCTGGCCTGTGGGGATGGCCTGGAAATATCAAAGGACCAGCCCATTTTCAGCCTCCAGCAGCACTCTGCTAACCAAAAGTGGACCCTGCGGAGGCTCCGCAAGGCCCGTTTTCACCTTCCACAGCCTCCTGCAGCACTCTGCCAGCCAAAAATGGGCCATGTGGAGGCCTCGCAAGATCCCTGTGCAGCCCATTTTCGGACTCTACACCCTCCAGCAGCACTCTGCCGGCCAAAAGTGGGCCACAAGGGGCCTCCATGCGGCCCATTTTCGGTCAGCAGAGTGCTGCAGGAGGACTGGATTGGACTGAATTACAATTATGTGGCCTCAAGTAAGTGTCTGATCTGGATAGAAAACAAGCAACATCCTATGTTAATATTACAGTTTAATGCCAGATTTTACATACCGTAAATCCATTTAATCTACAATCAACAATCTATAATTGACAGCCATTTCTATTTATTATCCTGGAAATTTACCTCTGCTGTTAGATCTTGTATTATCCTGTTATTTATGCTATTGTATTTTTATTATTAGTTGAATAATAAAAATACAATAGTATAAAAAGCTTTTCTGCCTGGAAAAGCAATTTACTATTAAACAATGGGATATAAACTTAGAAATAAAAAGTTTAGTGGAATATGAAGAATAAGTACTAAATGTTTGCCAGTAATATCTAGTAGAAGAGATAGGAAAATAGTTGTAGTAAAGAACTGTGGAAAGAAGGGAAGGGAAAAAATGCATCGAGCCTGTGTCAAACGCCCACCATGGCCACACCAACCCCCTGGCCTTCCGAGTTCAAACACAACCCTGATGTGGCCTTCAATGAAATCGAGTTTGACACTCCTGGTATAGGATCTCCTGCTTAAACAGGGGGCTGGAATAGAATAGTGGTCACCAACCGGTGGTCCGCAGACCACTGGTGGTAGAGAAAATTTTGGTGGTCCACAGAGAAATCTTGGTATTTTTGCATTTTTTTATATTGCACTCATCCTCAAGCTACAGCCCCTGGGCCTGATATGGCCCCCAAGAGCAATTAATCCAGCTTGTGTGCAGGAACACCGCCCACATCACCCCGCCCACCCCCACCCTTTGGCCAAGCGCAAACTTCACCTTGAGTATAGCGGTGCGAGCCACACGAGCTGGAACTGGAAGGTAAGACCAAAGACTTGCCTCACTCAGCTGAACGGCTGCCTGGGTGAGGAGGATCAGCCGCCTTTTGGGCCTACCTCTCTGCTTCTGCGAGGCCTCCAAGTGGAAGGCCCAAGAGAAAGTGCCCGGTCCAGGCACATAGCCTGGAAACATCTTTTGTGTTCCTTCTCTCAAGAAGCTTGGTCAATCTGAGTGAAGGAAAACAAAAACGGGCAGAGTGATGATGGCTTGCTGACGTTGGTGGGAAAATCGGTCCCATGACTGTAGAAGTCACAGGACTGGCCCATTGTTCATCCTGAAGCTGCTCCTCCACCTGGGTGCACCGGCCTGCAGTGGAGCTCCCTGCCTCCCAGCAGGCCAGTACACCCAAGTGGAGGAGCTGCTCCGGGATGACCAACGGGCCAGTCCTGTGAGTGTGACTACTACAGCTTTCGAATATGGGACCAGCCAGGGTGGGGCTGGAAATCTCTGGTGGCACGTGCAATGTGCAACTTTGCAGGTGGTGCAATGTGCAAAAAGGAGCACAGCCCTCGCCAGCTGCCGGGGGGGGAGGGGGTGCACAAGCAGGCCAAAGTGGCAGTTGCTGAATGGTGCGAGAGCAAAGCCTACTTGCATTTGCGTGGCATCAGCATTCTGCCTCCACTGCGGTATCAGCATTCTGCCTCCGCTGCAGTATATTTGTGCCAGCCATTGGCACCAAGACAGCCCTCGTTTCCTGCCGCTTGGGACTTGGAGCGGTAAACAGCGTCCGGGAAGCACTACAGCAGAGAGAAGCAGCCAGAGTTTGCTGTCCATTGCGGATGTTAGATCAGCCCTGCAAAATCTCATCTCTCAAGGAGCCAGGCCGAAGTTTCCCACGCCACTTCAGCAAGCGTTCCTCGAGACCCGAGAGTTTGCAGGGGGGCAATCTAGCATCTGCAATGGACAGCAAAGCTAAGGTTGACTCCGGCTGCTTCTCTCCGCTTACAGGCGGCCAAGCTAACTGCTTGGGACCCCATCCTATCCCTGGGAATCAAAGCGCTGAAGCATGAATTAAAATTATGAACTTGGTGGTCCGCGGGATTTAAAATTACGAACTTGGTGGTCCAAGGTCCAAAAGATTGGGGACCCTTGGAATAGAAGACCTCCAACATCCCTTCCAACCCTGTTTGATTGATTTTTAGTCCTATCGTAGGCATGGGCGTTAGTTTCTCTCAACCCTAAGAAGAAGGCAGTAGCAAACCATATGTCTAAAAAACTGTATTAGGCTATATTTTTGCTCTGCATAGGACACTTTCCCTTGGTCCAAATCCATCTGGGGAGAATTAATACAATAGGCTGGAACTAATGATGATGGCCAAATTGTTTTCATCTGTCCTTTCTTATGAAGCAACTAAGACTTCAGAGATGGCTATGAGAAATGGTAGCTATTAATGGAAACATTAGAAGCTGCAGAATGCATAAATCCATTTTTCCCTGAATTGGTGCCTTTCAGTTTCCACAATCACTATACTATCCTTTGCATTAGCTAGTAATTATGTAGACTGAAGTACATCAGGTGAGGGGAAAATAAACTCCTGGAGCAAACCATCCTGCAGACCATAAAAGCCAGAAATGCAGACACAAAACACTTCAAAAAGGTGTTACCTATAATGTAACACAAGCAGCACATTATTAAGCAAGAAGGAAGTAATAATATTTTCATTCAATTTACTTAATTTGAATGAAAATATTATTTCCTTCTTCAATTCCTTTGAATTTGAATTCAAAGTTGAATTCAAAGTTAATCAAAGTTAATTCAAAGTTGCATTCTTGTAAAACTAGAGAAACTATGGTCAACGTAAGGAAAGGCTCGCGTGCCCACAAGTTCGCCATCACGGCTCTAGATTGTAATTGTAGAATCTTGAAAAATTGACCATGCTTTTCTTGTCTCCTCTTATTGCAGACCATGAAGGCAAAACAATCTTTTAACATTTTGTTACTCACGATCTCGTTTTTTTCTAGTTAAGCTCATCTTTTAATAATTGTTTCTCTTACATCTATATAGTTATTTTATTTTATAAATTATACGGTATAGATCTAAATGAAGTTAGGGAAATTTCTCCTGTTGATTCATTTTTAGATAAATTATATGTGTACGTTCTTTTAATATACCTTTTCAGATTGCTTACATAAATTTCAATTGTTCTAGGTCTGTGATGGCGAACCTATGACACATGTGCCAGAAGTGGCATGCAGAGCCATCTCTCCAGGCACCCTAGTGGTAGCCCGTTGCTCTTCTGGGTTCCGGCACGCACGTGTGCCAGCCAACTGGTCTTTGTGCATACATGCACGCCAGAAACCGGAATGACTGGCACACATATGCATGCCGGAAACCAGCTCAGCTTCCCGGTGCACATGTGTGCTGGGGAACTGCTCTTCTGGTTTCCAGGGCTCCTGCATGTGCGTGCCAGGGAGCTCTTTTCTGGTTTCCAGTGCTTCCCCCTCCTGCGCGCGTGCTCCCATTTTGGTACTTGGTGCAGAAAAGGTTCGCCAACACTGGGCTAGACCAGGGTTGGGCAATTGTGGCTCTTTTACAACCTGTGGACTTCAACTCCCAGAATTCCTGTCTCAGGAATCCTGGGAATTGAAGTCCACAGGTTGTAAAAGAGCCACAATTGCCCACCCTTCATCAACATCCCCCTTATAAGCATACATAATCTAAATGAATAAAACCCATTTGAGTTATTTCTCTGTATATTGATAATGGTCCAGTACTTTGATTCAACTACATAGTGTGGGAGGTACACATTAAGAAAAATTCATGTAGTTTTTCCAAGTATGTCATTGGCTGGGACATAACCATGGCATCAAAGTGCTGCTCTCCTTTCTGGTATCCTTGTGCCCCATTGCAGCCAAACTATCAATGTATGTTTGTTTCCTAATTGGCTATTTCTGTCCACTCATTTCTCTAACTGGCAAAGCATTTTAAATGTTGCAGCAAATTAAATTTTCTACCAAATCTTGAGTTCTAGCTAGCACAATTCATGTTTAAAAGCAAGGAAACTTCATTTAAACATCTTACCGTATATAAAGTCATAAACTGTTGTGTTACTATTTCCACTGGAACATATGCCCCCCTTTCTGTTATTTGATCAATTAACCATTTTTCCTTGCGTATTTTGTGATGTGACCCTAATTTCAGTGCTTCGTTTATGGTTCAACCTCTCATATAAACCCCAATAGGTTAATTCCATGACCCATGGTTAATTTAAACATGGATAAGAATTCCATGTAAACATGGTCTGTTCATCTGCTATTGTGGAGAAATGACTCCAGAATTGCTTTGTAAAGGTGTCTTGGAATTATGTTCCATCCTAATGTTCTAATCCTGCTGCCCAAAATTGTTGCCACTTAATGCTGCCAAACAATTACTGTATTTGCAAATCTTAATTTATGAAGTGTTATCCACGTAATACAGAAAATTGGTTCCCAAAAGGAACATATGATGCCCTTTACTTTTTCTTTTTTTTGTCTTTCATAACACCTCTGCAGTTTCCATCACTATCTTCTTGTAACCACTGTAAACCTGTTTCAGAGTTTGGTTATACAGCTTGTCAGACCAACTTCTTCAGTTACTCTCATTGCCCTTCCAATACTGCCTTCCACAGTATTTACCCTTTGAATTTAAAATCTTTATATAAAGTATTATGTAAAATAAATAAGCTGTTAAATGCTACACCTGCACTTTCCATTATCATGCAACAGAAGCCAACAGGGCTTCATTTGGATTATGAAGACAGAATTCTGCAATCTCTAAAATGTTGGCTCAGAGCATAAGAACTGGGAAAGATTCAATGTCAGTTTTCCTAAGTGGTTGTTACTGGTATCAATTAGGTGGCTGTTTATTTATTTCATTTATATGTTCACTGCATACAAACAGTCTAAATCTTTAGACCTGGGTTTTCCTGCTGCTGTAATGAATATACGTTAAGCCTGTGCAATTCCTCTGACCAGAGTTCTTCAGAATGTGCAAGAACACGTACAAAGAATCCGTTTTCAAACTGTTAAAGAAGGCCTTATCTTAAGAGTCTCATGTGGTTGCTTCGGAAGCTGTTTCCAGCTGCGTAATACATGTGTACTCATGCACAGCCACTCAGATCTCCTTTTTTCTCAGCATGCAGAAAACACCCAGGGGCAGCTTCTGAAACAGCCACACGGTCCTGAAAAAAAGAGGTCCCCGAGTTCTCTCTGCATGCTGGGAAAAGTGAAGCTGTACACGCACATACATGCAGACATTTGAAAAGAGCTTCCAGAGCAACCAAATAAGCCTTGGAAAAAAATGTGGCCACTTTATTAATCTGAAGAGATGCTTCGTATGCATTACTGCATGTTCCAAGTCAGTCTGTTGAAGGGCTTGCATTTATCATTTGTATACCTATGTATTTTATCCAAATGATATGTACTTTTATTTTCTATACAATTTGCCTGCTAGAAGTTTAGACAAATATATCATGCAATCATGAAAAATTATCACAATTTATTGCTGGAGGGGTGTGTGGGAGCTGAGTCTTATGGCTGGCCTACAGGCATTTTTCTAAACACCGTGGCATAAAGAAAAATGTTAAGAAGAGTTTCTGGTTGCTTAGTATGCTATTGAAAGTCTTGCCATAATTTCTGCCTTTTACATTTGTTTGATAAAAGCTCCCATAATTCCCAGCTAGAGCCTCCAGCTTCTGAGAAATTGGTGAGTCCTCTTACAATCAGCTGGCTTAAGAATCATGTTATGAAGTCATCTAATCTGTTCTTCTTTGAGATACTTTTGTATTATTCACAGGTGTTAAGTCAACAGAATTACAGCACATGGCTTTTCTATATTCTTCCAAAAGTGACCAGGTTGACTCAGTACCTCCTGACATATTTGTAATGCTTGACTCACAGAAACATAGCAACATAAGAGAAATGGGCACTTTCCAGAGATACAGGATGCCCGAAACATGAATATTTAAAGAAGTCTAGTGAAAATCTAATCAGGCTGCATGCATCAGGTAGGTTTCTCTCTCTTTTGCATCATGCTGAATGAACAGATATTGGCTGGTTAAGTGGAAGTTGAAATCCAGAGAAGTGTTCTTTCTTCCCAAATTGTAAGCCATCCCCAAATGGCATATTTTTCTTGGGTATGTCCTTCCAGCTGCATTAATTCTGAATCTTTTTCAATTAAACTTCGATTTGACAACATCCTTTCTCATTACTGTGCACAGGACTTCCAAACACCAAACAGAATCAAAGTTTTTCATGACCAACTTTTCCCTTGTGGTTTAGTTAAGTGAGTCTTCAAATGGCCCAGCACATTCCTTTGTACAAAATGCAAGTCAAAGCCCTGCCACAAACATTATCTTGGGAGAAATTCCTCAGGACCATCTCTGTTATTTTACTCCAAGTTAGCAGGAAATATCTGCTGTATATATTACAAAGTAATCAGATGCAGGACACTTACACAAGAACCTCTTGTCCCCCAAATTCATAAGCATCTGCAGATTTGGGGGCATGGAAAACAAAAAAAAATGAATCTCATCCATCTTGGGGTTTTATATCACCCTGTTCTATAGTGGTTGCACTACTCCTACATACATCGCTTCTCCCTCTTACTTACCTCCCCCTTATGGACACGCATGGAAGTTTCCTATATCAGTATTAGGGTAACCATTAGTCTCTGCCCCAGGATGTAGCTTCAACTTTTACAGAACATTCGAGCTATACACTATCTTTTTTTCTGCCAATTTTTTTATTATTCTTGGGATTTTTTTAAAAAAAAATTGATTTATATGCTGCCCTTCTCCAGAGACTCAGGGCGGCTTACAATGCGCTAAGCAATACGCTAAGCAATAGCCTTCATTCTTTTGTATATTTATACAAAGTCAGCTTATTGCCCCCACAACTGGGTCCTCAATTTACCTACCTTAGAAAGGATGGAAGGCTGAGTCAACCTTGAGCCTTGGCGAGATTCGAACCTGCAGTAATTGCAGGCAGCTGGTCTTAATAACCAGCTTAATAACAGGGTGCGTTAGACTACTGTACTACCAAGGCTCTTCTACCAAGGCTTTTCTATGATCAATGGATATTCAGATTGCACATTGTCACCTTTACACTTTCACCTCTGCAGGCAAATTCTTGGCCTGGAAAGGCCTATGTTTTAATGGCTGAACCTCCTCTTAACTTTTCAGCTCTACATACTACTTTCTTGGGAACTCTTCAGAAAGTCCTCTCCTGTTGCTTTTGTAGTTGAGCTTCTGAGCTGAGACAGAGATAACTCATTGAAGCAGCTGACCATATTCTTTTACTAGTGCCTCCACTATGGGACCTGAGTATTGCAGAAATATTTTCATTTAGTTTAGAAATATTCCTTGTTTACTCCAGCATGGCATATTGTAACTCCTGGACTCTCTTCTAAGGAAACTTTTAAATTTTAAATTAAAGTTTAAATGGTTTTTTTTTTAAGTTAAGGTCATTGGACATGCTTATCATTTTTGTGATATATGATTCATAATATGGAGATTACAATGGATTCTGGCTCATCCTCAAATATTTAGGAGAGCCACACACTAAGAGCCAGTTTGGTGCATGGAAGTGGTTAAGGCATCAGGTTAAAAACTGGGAGACCATGAGTTCTAGTCCTGCCTTAGACAGAAAGCCAGCTGGGTAATCTTGGGCATGTCACAGTCTCTCAGTCCTAGACAGAAAGCAATGTCTTTAACATTGTAAGACATCCAGTCACCTGGTGGATAAGATGGGCAGCAAATAAATTAAATATAAATAAATGGCAAACTGTTTCTGAAATCTTGCCAAGAAAGATATAGGCCTTAGTCCAGGCAGTTTACAAGAGTCAAAAACTGATTTGCACACACACTCTATATCCTAAAGAAATCATACTATTTTTACAAAGGGTTAAATAAATAAATAAATAAATAAATAAAAGGAAAACATGGCTTGTGATAAATTACCAAATCAGTTTTTAAATATATAATCCAAGCAAAAATTTTAGAAGACATCATTTCCACTACTGAAATTATTTTCTCAAGATTTCTTAGAAACCATTCAAATTAGTCCCAAGTAACAGAAATTAGAAATCATTCTGAACCAGTTCAGGTATCTCTGGAGCCAGCTTACTCTTGCAAATAACTATTCTCGTGGGATAACTACTGATGAAACTTACTAAAGCAGTCAAGCCTATTTCATATTTGTTACAAACTGCAAGCTTTATACCCAGGTCTATTGCTCCTATGCCAAAGTTATGCTTGCTCTATCCAAGTCACAATTTGTTCTACAATTGAGATAGCTATACAGCTGTTGTTATTGTACAACCACAGTACCAACCCTTTTGTGACATTTACACTGCTGGGTATTATCATGTAGATACCAATAGTGCTTACTTCTGCATGAATGCTGTCAAGCTACGAACACTACTTAAGTGCTCCTATGGGGGGCCACCAAGGAGTATTAAGCAGCTGAGGAAGGGGCTTGCAGAAGTGTTCATTTGTTGCCAAACTGAAACAAACAGGAAGGAAATCGGAAGGTGTATTTGATGACATTCCTGTCTTCACAGAACTGACATTTAACAGAATTCATGCTGTCTTGAAAGTTTATCACGTTTTAGAAATCAGTGTAGAACATGCTTACACAGAAGCAAGAGCCACTACATTCTGAGGGTGTATTTCTGAGCAAGCTTCTGTTTTTCTGTTAAGGTCTTTAAAAGAAATATTGTTGGACTGTAAAACACTGGATGGCTGTATTTTCTGTATTTCTTCACAGCTAATTCTCATCTGGATTTTTACAGCTCAGGCATGATATATATTTCAAGGGTTGGGATACAAGCTTTAACTTTCCAATCAAGTTTTTGTTCTAGAAAATATACTTTTTTCTTTACCAATGTTGTAAAGCAAAACATTTCGGCATTGTTGGTTCTGCTCATTTCCCAGTGTCCCCAAAATAAGTCTGGCATCAGCTTTCCATTAGGCAGTACATTCCAAAAGAGAGGGATCACTTCTGAGTTTCTTTCTCATTTTCCCTAAATCTTTATTTGAAGGGTTTCCTCAGCACAAAGTTAAATTCAGTGTCCAGGTTCTCCTGCACCTGTTGAATAATGTAAATATTGTCCAACATAACAACAAAAAGTTAAATCATGTTCTTGCCATACGGAAAGGGGGAGACTGAAATTCGCAAAGGCTGACATCCTCTTTAAATTAACCAGTAAGAAGCAACCCGTTTTGAGACACTTTAATGGGGGAGAGGGTTCCCCCTCACCCCCACACTTATACACTTGATAGAATAGGGGAACGCTGCGGAGGGAAGGAAAAAAGGCAACGCCTAAGTATGCAACGAGGCAGTCGAATTAAAATAAGCAGAGATGCAAACCGGCCTAAGGCGGGAAGCTTTTGGGCGATGGAAAATGGAGATATAACCTGCATTATGTACACATGCTTCAGACATACCCGGGAGAGGGGGCGGAGAGAGGAAACCAAAATGGTGCGCTCGAGAGCGAGCGCGAAAATGCGGCTAGCAAGTGGCCTCATTACGCAGCGATGGAAACTGCACTCAGGGCGCCGCGTTTCCTAACAGGCCGAGAGCTCTGAAGTGTTGTGCCGCAATCGTCTGTGGAGGTGAGGCTTCAGTTGCGAGGTCACATGGAAAGAGGAAGGAAATATTACCAGCTCCGCTTCGGTCCACCACCCAGCCCTTTCTTCCACAACTTAAAAAGACTGCGGGGGAACGAATTCAAGTCGACAACGTCCTTCCCCTCCCAGATGCAAATCGCGGTGTCAGTCACGTTCCGATGCATATGTCCCTTCCCCAGCTCGAATCGCGCCAAAAGTTAAGGAACAAAAAACTCCATTCGGTCGGGGGAAACTATCCGACATAATACTCAACTAAAAAAAGAGGAGGGGAAGGCCAGAGATAAAAATGCAACCACTGGAAAGTCATTTAAATGAACACGAAAGCACTTAAAAAAAAAAAAGTAAGCGCCCTTTGTAGAAAAGCAATGTGGCAATAGAAGAATCTCTGTAAAAACTGCGGGGGGGGGGGGAGACACAAAAACTCCACAAGTCATTTTCCAGCGGGAATTTAGACAAAAATGGTTCGTGGAATTTTCTGGAAATCTTTCCTCCCAAACTTGACTGCAGTATTTTACAACACACACAAACGTTTCTGGGGCCAGACTTTTTAAGAACTTAATATTAATTTAAAAAAAATAGTTGCGGGTGGGGAACTTCGATTGAACTTTTAAATCTAGTGGCTTCTTCGTACCACGGTCGGCGCGAAGAAACTCATGCGAATTCCTTCTTGTTATGTTCTGAGCCTATCGCGATTTATGAAGACCTCCCCTCCATCCTTGCTTTGACCACAACCTACTTCAGAGTAAACGCGTTTATAAAGTAAGCGCACAGCCGGCACCCATTCCTGCTTTGCTTACTCGGAAGCAAGTCCCGGGGGAATTCAGCTAGCCTTGGCTCCCTTAAAAGATGGGCGTCCGGCACCCCCGCCTTCTAGATGACTTGCACTGAATCGATCCTGCAGTCACAAAAAAACCTCCAAATCCTCTCAGCAGCGGGGGGGACCACCCGAGGAAAGTGAAAGAGCCCAAACTTTGCCTGAGCCCTCGCGCCCGCTCACAAGCCCGAAGGAACCCTTGTAAAACTTCTCAAGGAAACAATCGATCCCGCCTTAAGTAGAGGAGGAGGGGAGCCGCCGCATCGGGTGCAGCGAATAGCGTCACATGTTACATTCAAGTCCTGACAAAAGAGGCTTAACTAGCCCTTCCTTCGCCGCCTAATTAGAGGTAACTTGTACAAACACTACTCTCTTCAAAACTTTTTCCCCCCAAATTAAAAACAAGAGCGTCGAGGCCCTCCCCTTTCTTTCTTTCCACCCCCACCCCTTTTCCCTGCCCCCCCCAAGGGCTTTCGGTAGGTTTGACCCCACTGGGTGATCCCCTCTTCCTTCGTCGTCGAGCTCCCTCCGCCTCTCTCATTTAAATGAAGTTAGAACTCCTCCCACGGCGTAAGAGCTGAAACTTTATAAATCGAGCTTTTTGGTAAGTTCTTCTGGAAGGAACGAGAAAGGGGAATTGTTGGAGCTGGAGGGGGCAAAAGGGAGTCCGTCCCAGGGAAACTGGAGGCTGTGCCTTTACAATACTGAATCATTTTGTTTTTCTGTTAAAAGAGTTACTCCAATTTTTTTTTCATTCCTCTTTTTACTACGGTAGTTGAAGATGTCTACAGCCCTCGTGTCTCCAACAATCTTCGACTTGAGTGAAGTTTTATGCAAAGTAAGTTAACCTCCCGCATTATCTTCTAAAACTTTTTAAATAAAGCTTTTATTCAGATTGTTCCGGGAGAGTAAACAGGGTTTCTCTCGTTCTACATCTAATGCCCTCTTGCCTTTTTTTCCCCTCCCAAATTCAACAGTTTTTTTTTTAAGTTGGAGGGGACGTTAAAAACAGGATAAGATGTATTTTTGGCCTTAAAATCGCTCTGAGAGCTGAGAAGTTACTTGGGAAAGTTGTCTCGTGAGCCCCAAGTCTTAGTTGAATTGCTGGAGCGCTAAGTCTTTCTGTGGGTGGGTGGGGAAGTGTTTTTAACATTTGACTTTGGGTGCTTCTGCTTCTTGTTTTGCACGACTCTCCCTTGAATTATTTCGAGAATTTATTTCGAGATTTAAAAAATTGGACCTCTGCTAGGACTTTTCAGTAATTTCGGCCCCCCCCCCTTTTTTTTCTTTTCTTTAATTTTTTTTTTTTGAAACAAGTTTGGAAGGGTTGCGCCACTCACCCGAAAAGTTCGGAAAAGTTTTCCCGTTTAAAAAAAAAAAGTTGTATTGTGTGCGAAGCAGCAGATTTTGGTGGAAGCGTCCCCTTCATCCTAAATTCGGTACTTGGGATTAAGGCGTGTTTCCTCTCGGCCGCCCCCCTCCCCTTTTCCTCCCCATGTGATGGAATGCAACAAAGCCTTTTGCAACCCTTTGCAGCCCATTTGTGCTCGTGTTCTGGGATTCACGGGGTTGCTTTGTGTCCTGCTTTGGAAAAGTTTGCTGGGATTACTTACTCGGCTGCACACCACGTTTGTTCGGGGTGGAGAAAGATGGCTGTTGCCACGAATTTCCCGCAAGCTTGGTGCGCCGCTGCTTCACGCTTACGGTCTCGGCTTGCTGGAAAGGGAACTCGAGCCGTGCGTGATGGGCGACGGGAAGGTAGGGGGGGAGGGAGGGAGGTTCTGGCTTCCAGGCTTTTGCAAAATACCGTTTACAGGCTAGTCACCCCGCCCCCTCCCGCCTCCCCGGTTTCTGCCTTGCTTACTTAGCTCGCTTTTTCTGCAGTTTGCTTTTCTTATCTCTCGGCCCACTCATGTGGCTACGTTTTTCTCGTTCTCGCTAGCTTATCTTTGTTTAGCCGAAGTCGCTGGGTGTATGCATTTCTTAAAGTTTGTGAAGAGTTGTTGATTGCTTTAGTGCGTAAGGCAGTGGGAAGAAAAGCCAGTGACTTCCTCAATTTTTGAGAAACGGATTCCACAACTTGGGCTTCTGCCTCCTTTGCTGTTGCTAACCGCTTGCAAAAGTGGGCCGCGTGGGAGTTGTTCTCCATTTGGTTTCCCTCTTTTTTGCTAAACGTTTATAATATAAACACAAAATCACTTTTGAAATTTAAGTGTTTTAGATTGAGGTCACATGTACCCAAACTAATAATTGCTTGAACTTTTTAAAGATCCCTCTGTTAGGGTCAGAAAACTAACTGGAAAGGAATATTTAGAGATATGAAGTCATGTATGAATCACATGAAATGTAATTTCTTTGCACAAAGGGAGGTGGCACAATGATACTAATTGAGAAATTTTAACTAACATCTATCCCAAACCTCACATCTTCTTATAAAAATCTTGCGTAGGCCCTTCTCACCAAGAATTAAATTTTGGGTTCCTGAAAAAATAGACTTGAAAGTATTAGTGGAAAAGATCTGGTTCTTCCTCTCTAGAGGTTTGGGGAGGAATTGTGTTAAAATGAGGTTTGGCTCTTGTGCATAAATTAAGGAAGTCTACAGCCAGTATTCAGGAAAAGTACTAGGGTATAATGGTCAGATTATAGTTGATACTTCTTCCTATTGTATGGTGAGACACCTTTGTGTAGGACAAATCAAAATGCGTTTCATTGATACAGTAAATATGAACCTGTGGGAAAGCCATTGAAAATCTGTGGAGTTTGCTACTTCATGGCTTGTGATTAGTGGTGTGTGCTTCCTACAGTTTGACCTGTCTGGTACAGAAGAGAGCTTTAGTCATTTTACTGTTGGCAAATCAGTTGTCCAGCTGTGGAAAACGGGTAGTAGAATGGTCAGGTTTAAGAGCATAAACAAGTCAAGCTGAAAGTTGGATTGCTGACTGCTTTTTTACTTCCTCCTTCCAGAGTAACAAGATGCTGAATTACGGCCCCTCTGCTGCTGGAGGGTGTCTTTTGGACAGGAAGGCCGTAGGAACTCCGGCTGGCGGGGGTTTCCCCAGGAGGCATTCTGTCACCCTGCCCAATTCTAAGTTTCATCAGACCCATCTCCTAAATGGCCTTAAGGGAGAGCCAGGCCCAGCCTTGGGGCCCAGGGAGAACCGCTTTCGAGACCGCTCCTTCTCCGAAGGTGGAGAGCGCCTGCTTCAGCAAAAGCAGCCCGGTGGGCAAGTCAACTCAAGCCGTTACAAGACAGAGCTCTGCCGCCCGTTTGAGGAGAATGGGACCTGCAAATACGGAGACAAGTGCCAGTTTGCTCACGGCATCCATGAGCTGCGAAGTTTGACCCGCCATCCCAAGTACAAGACGGAGCTCTGTCGCACTTTCCATACCATTGGCTTCTGCCCTTATGGGCCTCGCTGTCATTTCATCCACAATGCTGAGGAGCGCCGGGCTGTAGCTGGTGGCGGTCGAGAGCCTGTGATTGCTGAAAGACCCCGCCTCCAACACAGTTTCAGCTTTGCTGGCTTCCCAAGTGCTATTGCTGCCAATGGGCTGCTGGACAGCCCCACCTCAATAACCCCTCCACCCATCATAAGTGCTGATGACCTCCTGAGTTCTCCTACTCTGCCTGACTGTGCCAGCAATCCATTCACCTTCTCCAGCCAGGAGCTGACCAATCTCTTTGCTCCTAGTATGGGGATGCAGGTGTCTGGGGGGGGCTCACCCACTGCTTTCCTTCTTAGACCCATGTCTGAGTCCCCAAATATGTTTGACTCTCCTCCGAGTCCACAGGGCTCCCTCTCTGACCAGGAAGGTTATCTGAGCAGCTCTAGCAGCAGCCACAGTGGCTCGGATTCGCCTATCCTGGACACCTCAAGACGTCTTCCCATCTTCAGCAGACTGTCCATCTCTGATGAATAATCTGGTATTGCCTTTTGGCCTCTTCCCACATGTATTACAATGTTAAGCTTGTAGCTCCCTTCCTGTCCTAAATCTCCCTTAGCATCTTTGGGTTTGATGTTAACTCCAAGGTTGTCCACCTGCCTAGAGTCCAGACACTGGCTGAAACCGCAAGTGCCAAATTACAAAAAAAAAGTGATAACGTTTACAAGTGTAGTGCCTTTTAATATGTTCACTGTGACTATATTACCTCTCCAGCTGCAGAGGGCACCAGCAGCATCTATAGAGCTCTGCATTTCCAGATGTGCAGGAGGAATATCTAGAACTAACAACTCCTGTAATGAGCAGTAGTTCAGATGCGGAAACCTCTTCCCTTTGTCTTCCCTTCCTTTGCCTGTGTTCAGTAGACACATGGCAGGTGGACATCTGTTAACATCCAGCCCCTTCCACATTTTATAAAGGCTTGTTGCCTGAAATCAACTCAGGTCAGCCAGAAGAACAGCTAAGAATGGACAGTTCACTCTAACATGCGTGGGACTTGGTAAATGGAGAGTTAAGCCAGATGGACATTGAACGACTTGCTTTTGGTGCTACAGGTTCTCCGCATGTACATGTGACATCTTCACAAAAAGTGGGGAGGGGGAGGGGTATCTAACGGTGTTCATTCCACACTTGCAAGTTCAGTGTAAACAAAGTTCCAGTAGTCATAGCTTTAATGGTTTTGCTCTAGAGTACAATAGACCTATCCATAGAGCACTCACGCCAAGCTTTTTATTTTTTATTTTTCCTGGGTTTTTAATTTTGTATAACTTCAGAAATTGGAGAGCAAATTTTGCTTGTCACTGCACAACAATATAAAGCTTATTTAACTTATCAAAACGTATTTATTGCTGAAACCTATGCTTTTTTGTTAATTTTGTTCATATTTATCTGGATGATGAATTCATAGAATATATTCTTTTATGTTTAAATTATGATCTTCCATATTAATCTTAAGATTGTGAAGTCTTTTTCTTTTCCCCCTCCCCCACAGTTTAATATATTATACTACAATGACATTTTTGTAACTTTACACTTTTTTGGTTATTTTATTTTTAAAAAATGAAAATTTAATTTAAAAAATGCAACAACTGTGTTCGGATTATTTATTTTAGATCGTTCCCCTTTTTGTGTCAGACTGCAAATTGAGTTTCATGTGCTTCTTTGACTTCCTTTGCCCAACAAGGCCTCTCCCAGGTGGAGTGAAATTCTGCCCATACTGATGTCATTGGAGAATTTTGTCAAGTGACTTCAGTAGAATGCGGATTTCACTGCTGGCCTCTAGAATGTATAAGCATAAGCTGTGCTGTGAGACGATAAAAAGGAAGATTTTTGCTTCCTTTTTTTGTAAGTATTTAAAGGAAAAAAAAATTACCCTTTGGTTTCAAGTGCCTGTCTAAAGACATTCCAAATGTAGTTTGTCTTTGCATTTCTGTATTCCAAGAATGGAGTGTTTCCTCTTTTAAAGGTAAACATTACTGGCACAAAGAACACATTGAATGTAATTTTTCCCATTACTGTTCACTACATTGCTTTTTCTTTCCTTTTTCCTTTGTGTGAGTTTATTTAAGAGAATCTTTTGTAACGACTGTTTGCAGTTTAAATCAATAAATCCCAAGTGTTTTTTCAAGAATTGACAGCGAAACTTGTTTTACTTGCAAAAAAGGTAAAAGGAAGCTCCTGAGAATGAGATACTACTTTGCCAATTCCTCTTAACATCAGATTTGCACAAGTTTTTAAGAAAGCTGATGTCCCAAACATCTATATGAAAATAAGCCAAGCTAATGTTATCGTTGGTTTTTACTTCTGTTTGTAGACAAACACTATTTTAATATAGGAAATTATTTAATACTTAAAATAATTCTTAATTCAGCAGGTGGGATTCCTGCTTTCAAAGCAAATTATATCAGGTGAGAAAATACAAAAGGTGGTACTTTAAGGGCCAGATAGTTTCTCTCCAATGGAAAAGATTGAATGGCTTGCTTCCTAATCCAAACCTTATCTCATGCTTCCAGGAATTGTTGATAGTATGTGACTGTTTTAATTTGCTTTCTTCTCAAACCAAATCCCCCGTAACCTTGGAGTCATCCCCATCTTTTATTTTTCCATTTTGCCAAGTTGAATGACTACATACATAGCCTGGATGAAAAATTATCCTAAATAGTTAAGGAAATCCTCTCCTCCTGTAAACCATATTTCATGGGCACACATATTTCTAAATAATGGTGTTCCTGTACGTCTGGGATTTATTATTTCCAGTTGTACAATGGCACAGCTCTTATCCAAAAGAAGAAGGGGGGGAAAAAGGCAGCTTCAAAACTGTTAAAAGAGAACATTAGGCAGATTGCTTGTGCACTCGACTATCTTAGAAATGTAGAAGAGGCTGTTGCATTTTTTATTTTATTTTTTTTTGAGCTGTATCCTGATTTTCATTCAGGAACTCGGCCTATCTAAGCACTCGTTCCAGTTTTTCCCCCAATGCATACAAGGTAGGTTGGGATAAGTGAGCTTCCATAGCTGAAAGTGGTTTTGAACTTAGGGGTTCCCCAGTCCTCACCCAACACTTCATATATTAAACTGACAAAGATAAGCCTTTAGCCTTATGCTAAAGGTGGATAGGAATTCTGAGAGTTCTTTAAACCTCGGCTGCAGACCTTTGTTACTATGGCTCCATCAGAATCCTGTTACCTTCAATATGCAGACAAGCAGGAAAAGAAAAATCAGACGCACAATGTTCATGTTTCATAAAGTAATTGGTGCAATTTTTTTAAAAGTGCATCTAAAAATGAAACTAGTTCTGATCTGATAGAAGTATTTGCTATAATAAGCCCCTTTAAAAATCTAGGCTGCATAGTTCCTTCTGATAATTAAGCCTCTTTAACAATAGGACAATGCATTTGGTCATGCACTCCGCCCCCTGGTCATCTACTTCACTTGCGTGTGAATTAACTTAATTCACATTCAAATTACATCATACACTCTGATGTAAGGAATGAAATGCAGGGTGGATCAAGATCTACTGTATTGGATTTGGGCCAGTTTGTGCATTTCCCCAATCCACATGCTCAGATGTGGGCTGATACCTGGTGGGAGAACATTGCAATTTGTTTGTTTCTATATACATTAACACAATAATGGGATGAAATATCTGATAATTTCAAAAAATTGACCAACAAATCCATCTATTGGCCTTGCAGTTCAAACTTTGCAGTCCAGATTCCACCAGGAAAGGAAAAATCTGTTTGGTGTGGGCTTTGACACAAATCTTAAAAGACCAGCTCAGAAAAAACGGTGGTACTGGGGAGATGGTACAGAGATGAACAGGAGATGTGGTATGTGACTAATTTAGGACAGCTGAAGGAAATGGAAAATGTGCAAATAACAGATAGGTAAGGATGACCTATAGGTCATGAATGTATCATTGAATTATTATGAGTTAGGTAAAGAAGCAATGTGTGAGCTGTGACTTCCACAACAGTTGCAATATATGGCCTGATAGGAGCAGTCATTTCTCATCTGGTATTGCCCAAGCACGTTGAAATTTCAATTTCTAGAATTTCCAATTATCATACAACATGAAGGCCAATGTATTTGGTGACCCACTCTACAAAGGGATGATTTAAGTTGAGAAGTGGTACCTAAGCAGCTAACTGAATCTCCTTTGGCTTCAGAAAGAATGCTTGAGTGGGTGGCAAACAAGCCTTTTATGAAAAAAATTCTATAATGATCTTTCAGGAGGAGGGATATGTCTTGTAAGTAAATAGGTTTACAATAATACCATTTATGTGGCGAGGTAAAATCAATTCTGAGTAAGCTTTTTATTATGGCAAGGTGCGAGTAACCAATAAAATTGGGAAATCTGTTACTACAGGTAGCCTCGACTTACAACAGTTCATTTAGTGACCATTCAAAGTTACAACATCACTGAAAAAAGTGACTTATGACCATTTTTCATACTTATGATCATTGCAGCATCCTTTTGGTCACCTGATCAAAATCTGGACACTTGGTGACTGGCATGCATTTATGATGATTGCAGTGTCCCGGGGTCATGTGATCAGCTTTTGCTACCTTCTGACAAGCGAAGTTAATGGGTAAACCAGACTCATTTAACAACCGTATTACTAACTTAACAGTTGCAATGATTCACTTAACAACTGTGGCAAGAGAGGTTGTAAAATGGGGCAAAACTCACTTAACAAATGTCTTGTTTAGCAACATTTTGGTCTTGATTGCAATCGTAAGTCAAGGACTACATTTATAAAGTAGTTTCAGTACTCAGTTGAGATAAAAGTTGGGCGTAGAAGAAAGGTACAAAGTATATACTTATTTATTCATTTTCTACACCACCTGACTCCCAATGATAGAATTTAAATCTGCTTGTGTTTCAATCCCTTACTAGAAGCTTCAGGCCTCAGGATGAAAAAGTAAGCCAATGCCCTTAGTTAAAACTTCTCCTTGCAAGTCATTTCTAAAGGAAATGATGAGATAACAAAAGCATATTGACTGTTTGCAACACATTAACCTACCACAGGGGTGTCAAACTCGCGTTGTCATGCTGTCACATGACATATTGTGACTTTTATCCCTTTTGCTAAAACGAGGGTGAGCATGGCCAGCTTATGACACATCTGGTCCGCGGGCCACAAGTTTGACACATCCCTGATCTACCAGATCAGTTTCTTTTGCTCCTGCATCTGACTCTTTTTTAAAAAATCTACAACGTTGTGCTCGAGTGATAAGCATGCTTTACAAAGAACATATTTTTCTTAATGAAGGTTGTGCTTTAGTAATTACTGCATCATTAGATATGAGATGGGCAGCAAATAAAATTTCATAAATAATACTGCACCAAATTGAGTAGGAAACAACTTCTTGTTTAGCTTCTCTGGAGAAAGCTTTTTTTAAACTGCCATCTTGTAAGGATAATTTGACTGCAGTATATTCACATGCAAGGAGAATCTGTTAAGCTAGAACAGAAAAAGACTCAGCTATATTCGCCTATTAACATGTAGAGCTTTAGTCCAGGAAGAACACAAACTGTCACCATTTGTCTGAAATGTATAGGGCAATGATGGCTAACCTTTTTTGGACCAAGTGCCCAAAGCATACGCGGCCCCCCCACATATGCGCGACAGAGACCTAAAGACCAGCTGGCTGGTGGGAGGTTGGGCGTGCATGCACAGTGGAGCTGAACTGGGGTGATGGCTCACGTGCCATCAGAGAGGGTGCTGCGTGCCATCTCTGACACATGTGCCATAAATTCGCCATCATGGGTATAGGGCAATGATGGCTAACCTTTTTTCCATCGCGTGCCAGGAGCGGGGGGGGGTGTCACGTGCACACGTGCCCACACCCATAATTTTATGCTCCCTGCCCCCGTGCATGCACATGCAATCCTTCCCTTTTTTCCTTCTCCTGGCATGCAATGGCCTGGTAGGCCCGTTTTTCTCTCTCACCAGGCTCCAGAGTCTGGGGAGGGTGAAAACGTCCTTCCCCACCCCCCAGAGGCCCTCCAGAGACCAGAAACAGACTGTTTGCCAACTTCCAGTGGGCCCAAAAGGCCCGAAAATCAGCTGGCCGGAACTAAGCTCACATGCTCACTGATATGGCTACGCGTACCACAGGTTCGCCATCATGGGTATAGGGTCTCCTGCCTGAGCAGGAGGTTGGACTAGAAAACCTCCAAGGTCCCAACTCTGTTATACTATTCTATCGTTGGAAATCAGTGGCATGACTTTGGCCAGCCTTAGTGTTTTATAATTTGCTGCTGGCTGTTTCTAAAAAATGGATATAGCCATGACATGCAAGTTGAAGCTGGAGTTTTCTGTTGTTAGGTTTTGTTTTGGGTTTTGTGGAAAGGTTGGGGAGGGTATTGACCTGTTTTCTATTTTTTTTTCTATATCTTTTGGCCAAAAAGAATTGCTAAACCTAATTTTGTCCTGTTGCACAGCCTTTTTGTATGCTTCTTTTTTCAAAATGGTAGGTGGTCTTGTTTTCAACTGGTAGTGGTGTCAGTGAGAAGAAGTTCTAAAAGGCTCAGAAACCATGTTTAGGAGTTACAGAGTGCCCAACCCTCTCCTAAATGAATACTGATGAAGGAAAATAGGGTTCTTGATTTATACTCTTTCCATTAAACTAAAGAGGCTAGGAAGGAAACCACTGCAGCGTTTAAATACCACCAAGGTGATTATGGAACACAATTCTGCAACAACAGAGGAAACAGGAGTGTGGGCCAGTTGCTTTCAGACAAGATGTGGTTTATTACATTTCCTCATAGTTATAACAGAATTCCTATTTGCTCTCACCGTTTTATAAGCTAGCCTGGGCTGCACTGAATTGATTGCACTGCAAATGTTTTGAATACCACTGTTCCATCTGCATATTTCCCCCCATCTTTTGACACTTAAATTTTTAGGACCTGTCAGAGACTTGGAAAAAGTTTCCTTTAGGATTAAGGCTTAAGAATGGTGAGGCACAGAAGAGCTTTTGCTCCTTCAATGGCTGCCAGAAATTAATCTTTAAAAAAAATAGTTTCATTTTGTTTCCACTACCCTCGCCCTCTTGCTCAATACGCAGAAGTGAAACCTCCGCTTAACTGCCTCCAGATTTTTCAACCGCCTTCAACATCTGGCTACTATCTTCAGAAAAGTCTTGAGGACCAGAGGCTACCATCTGGCATTTCCTTACTTTGCTTAAATGCTGGGAAAATAATTGGAACGGCTCAAGTCAATTAAAGCAAACAAGGAAATCTATCAAAATCTCTAGGTATCAAGAGGATTGATTGTAGATGCTTTATGATAAACATTCTCTGGTTTGTTTTTTCCTATGCTAGGTTTAATTGTGTGCCTAATACATTGGAAGCTTCATTCCACATTCTTCTGCAATGATGCAAGAGTAGTCACGATTACTTCGTACTGGGAACTTAAAGCTAGTCAAAGCTCAAGGTTTTTATTTATTTATTTAATTTTTGCTGCTGGGCTGCCTGCATTTACCCCAAGCATGCTTTGCCCTTCAGCTATACTACCACCAGACAAACAAGATACAAATCAAAAGTTTTGCTAGCATTTCTTTTTCACAACCAACCATTTGTTCTACTTCTAGAAGGGCATTGAACAGGTCTGTGCATACTGTTTCTAATTCATGTTGCTCCACCTTTCTGTGTGTTTCCTAGCCTTATGCAAACCTGGAGTACTGTTGAAGTCTTTGGAGAAAGGCAGGTGGAAGCAAGCCCCTCTCAACATTGATTAAAGTGTCAAAAGGTATGCAATGACTCAGCAGCAGGCCTAGGAATAGCAATTCTGTCCATTGCTCTGCTACATCCCTCCTCCATGACATCTGGCGTCATCTCATCAACAGGAAATATTTCTTCTGAACGTTCTGGATGATTAGAATGAATAAATACTGAACCTGATTCACCAAGCAATGCTATAAAACTGAGGCCCTTGAAACAGTGAGCATATTACACATACAGTTTCTGGAGGGGGAAAGGGAATAAAAGAAAAACCAGCTATCAAAGCTTTGTTTGCTTTAAGGAGCCCATGTAAGCAAATGGAAGTTAGTCAGTCATTTTCAGCCATTGGTGGGGCGGGTAGAAGCTTAGTTTATTTGTATTAAGCAACAGTGCTCTTATTATGCTAAAGTTTGCCTCTGAAAAACAGTTGAACTCTGCACATAGAGTTGGCAGTGCCAACCATCTGAAAGGCATTGCATTTACTTTCTATTAATGCAGTAGACTACAGCTATGTTTAGTAGACCAGGGAACCATAAAGTAAGTGTGTGAGCAATGAAGTGGAATTATGCATTCATTGTAGGTTGCCTAGATAACTAACTCTGTCTCAAGCCCTCATCTCTCTGTGATGCGGGATAATATACTACAATCAAGCATTTGGATCCAAGGGTTGCTGAAATAATGTAGGTGTAGCAATACTAAAATTTGTTATGGGAGTCCCATCGTAAGATAACATTTCCAGGACAATTAATAAGAAAGAAGCAGTCGGTATAAGACAATGTAAATTAAAATGTAAGAAACCTTATATTTTATTTTATCTGAAAAATTGGGCCTTAGTGCCAAAAGTAGTAAGTCATCAATCAACCTTTCTGGGAAGAGAATTCAACAGCTGTGATGCCCCACTACAGCAAAGACTCTGGCAGCTCCTGATGAATATCTTAATGTGTGGATAGGGCAGGGAGTCCTTATTTAAGTATTAAATATTTAATTACTTTATGCTGTAATTAAGAGCCATGGTGGCACAGTGATTATAATGCAGTATTGCTGGCTAACTACCAACTGCCAGCAGTTCTATCCTGAACGGCTCAAGATTGACTCAACTTTCCATCCTGAGGTCAGTAAAATGAGGACCCAAACTGTTGGGGGCAATAATGCTGACTCTGCAAACCACTCAGAGAATGCTGTAAAGCACGACGGAGTAATATATAAGTCTTAAGTGCTATTGCTACTGTTAGCATTTATTTTGCTGATTGACAAATCTATAAAAGTGGACGGTACAGTGCCCATTGGTGTTATTGTACCGGTGAGACCTCCTTGACACCTACCAACTTTCCTGCCTACCCAATATTTTTAAAACATTATTGTCAAAGTGCTAGTACACTTCCAAGTGCCAATCTCCAGCATCGTTCTCTGTTTTGCAGGCATTCTTGGAAAATACACACAGTCTGCTAGAGTTGTTGTTTGGCATTGCCATCCAAATAGCATCTCCTTTAGAAGATTCCTGTTGTTGTTCTTGGTCATTTTAGGCAAGAACAATCCCAAGTCTGGCTTATATTGAATCTGGGAAACATGGAAGTCCCAAATCAAACTATTACCTTACCTGATACCTTACAATTTCTGAACTTCCTTTTTCAAGGGGGCTTACAGCTAAGAAATTGTCAAACAAAGTACTTTACCCAAGTCCTTGGGAAAGCTCTACTCCTATCACTTTCCAGCAATACAAAGCTATCCCGGCCAGTACTAGATGCACAAATATAGCCCCTTATATTTGTTTTTTTAGTGTATCATTGCACTAAATACTGACTGACAATTTCTAGCAACTGCATGTTTTACATGTATGAAACAGCTGCCACTGACCAAGAACTTCCATACCACCTCAGACCAAATGCATGCACAAAACACCATTTTCAGCTGAAGGAATTTCCATGTATAAGGAACCCTGTTTAAATGTCGATATGGACCGAAACCCAGTTGTCTGCTGACTTCACTCAAAATACCTCAATAACACAAGAAGCAACATTCTACATTTAGCACGAGGCTGGGGATCTCATAGAGTACTCAAGTCTGTCATAGCTTAATTGTCTTTCCCCCTCCTAGTACAGGTGTGAATAGAACAACACGGTTGGAGATTGTAATCTCTCCAGTCTGCTGTTGCTTACCTCATCCTTTCTTTACATATATTTGGGTTCTGCAGAGGTATACCACAAGCTTATTGCTATGCCTTGCAGTTTGTAGCCTTTGCAACGACCCTTGTTTATCATTTGCCTTCTCCGTACTGTGTCACTGCCAGTGCTTCACGGTGCATGAAAGCATAATTTGTTTAGCAAGCTACTTATTGACCGATGGTATATTCTCACTGCAAGCAACTTGTGATAAGCCTGAAAGCAGACACCAATTTCTCTCATTTCAAATTCATATTGATCCTGCTTATCCTGAATATGGACGATAAACAAGCAACAGCAGGAGCTTTCTTGAGATATTGTAATCTGAAGGAGATAGATGAGAAAAGGATTAAGAACTATAAGAGAGGAGACAAATGTACACTGGGGAAGGATGTCCTACATAAGTTTGGATCTATTCTACATATTGTATCTATCTCTGCTCCAGCATCAAGGTGAGGCATGCCACCACATGGTGCAAACCTTGGCTTGTTGTAGCATGCTCTGTTCCCACAGATTAACCTCACCTTCCTTTCTATACAGCACAGAATCACAAGGCCCCCACCCATCCCCAAATGCCACACAGAACTGTATGTTCTCCTGAGTGTTTTTAACCACATACTTCCTCTAACAGTTTTATTTTGTTTCTGCACTGGAGCTGAGGCTTGACTGGTGGTAGAGGGCGTGGAGTTTGTGGCATTGACTAAACCTACCACTTCTTCATGCAGATTGCTGTTTCAGCAGTCAGACAGCTACTGTTGTTATTGGTTTTCTTCTTTAGCCCAGCTGCCCCAGAACAAATCTTTCCTGTAGCTGATAAGAGGCATACCAGACAAAACCAAAGGCTCTGTAGTCCGTTGTCTTATCCTTCCATGTGGCTAATGAGAGGAAGACTGCTGACATTCAGAAAAATGTCTTACTTGGGTAATGGAAAGGGGAAAGAAAACGATTATTTAGCTTGAGGAAGAAAATAATATGTTATGCAAAGTTTATGACAGTTAATTATACCTTTACAGTTTTCCTACAGCCAACTGGCTTGAGATTGTCAGATGACCTAAAATATAAGAACTATGCTGCCTGTGTCATAAGATGTTAAAGCCTTTTCCATAAATAATTACATGAACTAGGGGTACTAATGTTAATAGTAGGTTGACTAACACATATGTCCATAAGCACCTTAGTTCCATAAACAGAACACTCAAATAGTAAACCCACTAAAATTTTAATGACTTCAGATATTTAAGCTTTTTTTCAGTATGGCTATTATTTAGCTCCATGAAATGTGTATACTTTGCCTTTCCCATAATGAGAACCATATCTCTTGGAAGTCCATCTAACTGAGATACTAAAGCTGAGGCCCATAAGGTTTGAGAACCAATCATTTCACATTTCAGAATCAGGTGGTTTGGCTCTCATTTCTAAAATGGTATTATGATACCATTTTACCATATTTTCCGGCGTATAAGACAACTGGGCGTATAGGACGACCCCCAACTTTTCCTGTTAAAATATAGGGTTTGGGCTATACTCGCCATATAAGACTACCCCTCTTCCAATGCACACCAAATAAAAATTAAAAAACATCAACTGGCTCACCTACAATGTAAAAGCAGCTGTGCTAGTCCCAAAATGGCCCCTGCGACAAGCAGGAATCTCACACAGCCACAAAAAGCCCCCCAAAAAATGTTCACACTCTACACACACACAACACAACACAACCGGCTCACCCACAATGTAAAAGCAGCTGTGCTAGACCCAAAATGGCCCCTGCAACAAGCTGGAACCTCACACAGCCACAAAAAGTCCAAAAAACCAACTTTCACACTTTACACACACAAAATTCCACATACAGCTTTGTGAGATTTTGTGTGTTTGTGTAGTTAGAGTGAAACACTACAGAAACACACTAAATCTCAGAAAGCTGCACAAATATTATTTTATTTTATTTTATTTTTATTTTTATATGAAAGCTAAATTTAAAACTTCCTAAACTTTAAATGGCTAGGTCTAAAAAAGAACAACTAAAAAAACCCCAATTGACTATTTTTTTTAAAGCTCCCAAAGGGGGAAAAAACTTACCCAATAGAACAGGGGTCTCCAACCTTGGCAACTTTAAGACTTGTAGACTTCAACTCCCAGAATTCCTCAGCCAGCTTTGTTTTGCTGGTTGAGGAATTCTGGGAGTTGAAGTCCACAACTCCCTGCTTGCTTGATTGCAGGCAGAGAGTTGCTTACTGATGGAATAGATTCAGGCAAGCGAAGCAAGGCAAGCGTTGCGACTAGCAGCTGAGGTAAGCAAGCTGGAGAGGGGAAACCTTTTTCCTTTACATGGCTCTGGCCATCCCAGCTGAGTTGCAGGGAACTCAGCTGGGATCGTCAGAACTGGGATCATCAGAGTAAAAGGGAAAAAACTTTTTTCCTTTTACATGGTTTCTGGCGATCCCAGCTGAGTTGCAGAGAACTCAGCTGGGATCGTCAGAGCTGGGATCGCCCGTCAGAGCTGGGACCGTCAGAGCCATGGTTCTGGCGATCCCAGCTGAGTTGCAGGGAACTCAGCTGGGATTGTCAGAGCTGGGATCGCCAGAGCCATTTAAGGCTCGTCAGAGCCTTTCGGGCTGGTCTGCCTGGTTACAGGAGAATGACACCCGGCGTATAAGACGACCCCCGACTTTTGAGAAGATTTTCATGTGTTAAAAAGTCATCTTATATGCCGGAAAATACGGTAGATACGGTATTATGAGCTGTGGTGGTACAGTGGTTAGAGTGCAGTACTGCAGGCTACTTCTGCTGATCACTGGCTGCCAGCAGTTTGGAAATTTGGGTCTCACCAGTTCAAGGTTGACTTAGCCTCCCATCCTTCCGAGGTTGGTAAAATGAGGATCCAGATTGTTGGGGGCAAAATGCTGACTCTGTAAACTGCTTAGAGAGGGCTGTAAAGCACTGTGAAGCAGTATATAAGTCTTAAGTGCTATTGCTATTGCTATGATACCACATTTAAATCATGCTCTGGGAATTCAATAATCTGAAAAGTATAAATTTTGCACAGGGAGTTTTAAAAATGGAGAAAAGAATCAGAGGCAGGCAGCTACATAATATAATCCCTATTGATGTCAATTCTTTCAGTAAAAATTAATTGGTTTGTTTATATTAGATCAATTTATATGGCTGCCCATCTCAAAGATACGACTCCGGGAATCATATAACATGTTAAAAATGATAAAAAAACCAATACCAGTGAAACATGAAACATCTACAATAGGTACTAAGAGTAAATAATCAGCAGAACAAGCCACCTAACCTCACAACTTTCATGCTGTGGAGCATATCCAGGTCTTCATTGCTTCATTGCAGGGTCAGGGCCAATGTAATGTTCTGGGTGGGGGGGTGGGAAGCAGATATGGGTGTTCCAGTGTTCAGGAATTGTGCCAGGAAGTGCCTGCTTTCTAGGTCCCATTAGGTGGCACTCCTTAATTGAGGAACCCAGAAGTGAACCTGGAGCTAGTGGGATGAATAGAAACAACCAGAGAGAAGAACACCTGAAAATAACCTGGTCCCATGCTATGACAAGTTTAATAAGTGACAATCGGCACTTTGAAGTATAGAGAGTTGGTGCACTCATGGAGGTGCATACTGTGGTGCATCTATAACTTTGCCCATGTCACCACATTCTGGATGGGTTGCAGCTTCTAGATGATCTCTAAGAGCAGCCCAAGGTAGAGCATATTGCAATAATCCACTCAGGAAGTAAAACATGAGTGACAATGAGTAGTGCCCCCCAGTTCAGGAACGGACACAACTGGGACACAAAAGAAATTTCTGCAAAAGACCTGGCCACAGCTGTCACTTACTTTTCAAATAAGAGCCATGAACCTAGGAAGATCTGTCTCACCCCGATGGGGACTGGCCTGCCCCACTCGTGCCAGCAGAGGGGGCATACTGTGGATCCCATCAGCCAAGGAATTTTGGTTGGCAGGATCCAGGAGAAGAGCCTTCTCCAAAGCAACTCCTGCCCTCTGGAACATCTTACCTCTTGAGAGGACATGAGGAGGGCTCCCATCCTCCTGATGTTTTGTAAGAGCCTTAAGACCTGGCTCTGCCAGATGGCTTGGGTACCCAGTGAGGGAGCTTCTTACTGGAGGTGGTTGACTAATTAAAAGTCAACCCCACTCTTCCCCTATGTGCCCAGCTCTCTTCTTTGCCATCTTGTGCCCATGATTTTATCTGTTAATGTTTTTATCCACTGTGTTTATATAATGGGTGATTTTAATGTTTAATGCCACTTTATCCAATAGATCAGGGGTCCTCAACCTCTGAGCCGTGGACCAGCATGGCCACCCAGGAACCAGGTCACACAAGCAAGCAAAGCCCCATCCACACGTGCAAGATCCAAGCAGGGCATGAAACCACGTACCCCCCAGCCCACGGAAAAAAAACTCATGGAACTTCTCCCTGGCGCCCTCATATATGACTCCCATTCATTACTGAATGTGTTTGTATAGTTTCTGCATGTAAAACATCAGAAGAACCCTGATGGATCATATCAAAACTTCTCTAATTACAGTGGAAGAAGCTGAAGGAAATGGCAAATAAGTGAAGATAAAGGAAATCACTGTTTATTAACCAAAGTACATGGGGGATGCACAATCTTCTCTCTCACAAAGTCCTGAATGTGACCTCTAGACTTATGCATCTCATTATTAATGTTAACCCACAGGTCAGAAATAATGATAATGAAAAACCTTTTAAGACCTGCAGAACAGGCAAAGCACAATATCCCTTAGAAATGATGGAGAAGCAGTCAGAAGTATTACATATTGTTCTCCTCTATAGGTCCTCCTTTCACTATGCAGTGGACAACATATTCACAGCCTTAAAGTAGCAGGTCTCTTTTCTGCTGATTGTAGACTTTTGAAGAACATAGCATAAAAATGCCCAAGCAAACATCAACTCTGCCTAAAAGAAAACCTGTCAGGTAATTCTTTTAACTAACTAATTCACAAAACCATTTTTGTGACTAAGTGTCGAAGCAAAGCCTAAGTGCTAAATTAAATCCTGGGGGGTGGGGGGTGGGGAGTTTTCTGAGCCTAACTTACTTAATTTACTTTACATACTCAAAACTGATTATACTAGCTGGGATGATGGAAAGTAATGTGAATAGTGGAAAAAGAATCATTATGCATTGAGTGTTACAGAGAAAGATGGCATTAGGAATTACCATTCTTTTGTGTGTGTGTGTTGTGTAGTTTGGCTCTAAAAGTATGTTTATGCTGAATTGCCTTAATTAACCAGAGTTTATCATTTCATCCCCAGTTTTGAAACAAGAAAAGTTAAACCACAGTTTGAAGCTGGTTTATGGATTTAGATGTTAAAGTATGTTTATGCTGAATTGCCTTAATTAATCAGAGTTTATCATTTCGTCCCCAGTTTTGAAACAAGAAAAGTTAAACCACAGTTTGAAGCTGGTTTATGGATTTAGATTATTTTAAAACTGGTAATCAGGACTTCCTGCTAGGATGAAGTAGTAACTAAGATTGTTAAGAAATTCTGATGTGAGGAATGACGACGCTATATGCGCAGATCAAAGATTCATTTGTATCTTGATTTACTGTAGGCTGAATGATGCTTTTTCTGAATGCAGCCATTATTAATATATCCTAATTTACTGGTGTTATTATTTTAAACTAGGCTTGAACTTGGAACTTGCTACAGATGGCTGAGAATATCTTCATCAGCCAGCCTGCTACATTCCAAACCCAGCAATGCAGACACCCACCCTCAAAAGCCACAACTTCTCAGGTCTGATTCATCACCACATAATGAAAAACAACTTTTCAGAAAAATGATATAAAAGTGAAAGAATCTGTCATCTGGGAAAAGAGGCCAATATAAAGTAACTTCACCAAATTACAAGGAACAAATGCTATCAATTCTCATGTCATTTTACCATCCAGTATATAACTTGTTTTGCAGAGAAGGATTGTGTGACACATTTCTGAAGCACAACAGAGCTGCAGGATTCTTTTCCAACCAGGAAAGGTTCCCCTCCCCTGTTCTTGATCCATCTTCTACTCTTTCACATATTCTGTTATGTGCTGCTGAAAGGAGTTTAGAACTTCTGACTCCCCACTGCAGAAGGCTAATAAAATAGGTATTAAAAGAGCAGTGGTAAGAGGCATAATATGTGCTCTTGCAGTCTCTTAAAAACTTAAGCACGTAGAGTCTGACTCTGAAGCAAATCACATTCAGTTCTGTGTAAAAATATTGAAAAGCTCTCTATTCTTCTATGTTTCTTCTTCCGAGTGTCAGTTAGGGTTGCTTTCCATAGTGCAAGAGTTCTTAATGTACTTTGGCTTGTACTCCAAGTTACTACTAGTCCAAGTAGGAGGAATATCCAGGATCCAAAAATTGACTTCATTTTGGGGATAGATGCTTAGGCTTTTTAAAGTGTTAATGTTTTGTTGTGTTTTCTCCAAATCTTCAACTGAATAAAGTGCAGCAAAGCAAAATGTCTATGGAGATTCTCAGTCAACCAGGTTATGGTTGTCCCAAAATTGCTTTTTCAAGAGGCAGCTGGACTTTCTGTTTTTTTCTTCAAAGACATTTCGCTTCTCATCCAAGAAGCTTCTTCAGCTGTGGTTGGATTCCTTCCATTCCCCACCATCCACCCAAAGCTGAAGAAACTTCTTGGATGAGAAGCAAAACATCTTCAAAGAAAAACCAGAAAGTCCAGTTGCCTCTTGAAAAAGCACCTTTGGGACAGCAAGGCAAATGTAATTTTTGTCAAACTCACTGGCTTTATAACCTTACAGGATATTAATTACATTTCTTCACATTCCTAACAAGTTGCAAATGATTTGTGTTGCATCTGTATGCACAAAGTAACATTTGAGTGGTTTGATACTGTCTAAAATTATTTTGGATGCTAAAACTTCCTGATTTATTAGGGGCCAGCACATAAGAATATGTGAATAAGGTCTTCAATAAAAAACAAAGAACGTCCAGTTGCTTTTAGAAAAAGCACCTTTGGGTCAACCATGACCTGGATGACTGAGAATCTCCATAGACATCTGAGTAACATAAAAATGGAAATCTATTTTTTTCCTAGCGCGACAGAAAAGGAAGATATTACCTCTTCATAAAAGAGCATCTTGTAGTCACAACAATATTGGGTCTCCAAATCTGCTCACATCCAGATCATTCTCAAGTCTACCTATGCTTATAGTATTTTCTTGTTTGGTCTCTCTTCTATGAAGAGCTATAGAACCAAGAGAAACTGTAGCATGGAAACTCATCAGAGTTATATGCAGGTACCTGATGCAGGAAGACCATGTAATTAATTGCCACTTATGGATCCAGGGTACTTACTTTTGGATGTCAAGGATTTATACCGGTAGTTGGATTCATGTAATTTGTGTAATTTGTGAATTACAGTATCGTTGATAATGTTAGAGTTTAGAGGCATATCTGCAATTGCTTAGAGAAAGTGTGTACAGTACACTTTTTAGATCTTTCATTGAAGCCCACTCTATATCATTCACACATTTCAACTTTGTTTATCCTGGACTCTAATTCATAGGATTATATACAAACAAAAAGAAATTGCAAAGAATTTTAAAAGACTACCCAAAGGCTATTTAAGGAATAGGCATATTCAAAGGAATAAACTTTGAAAGAATGCTGTGGGTCTTCTGAAAAGGATGATCAAGGCAAATTGTTTATCTGTTTATAAAATGCCTTCCATAGCAGACAACAGTAGCGTCTAAGCACCTCTTTATACATCTGATGTCCCATGATTCTTTCTCTTAGTTTATCTTTGGCTTTTAAAAAATTTCTGGGCACAAGTGCTGACTGCGGTTCAGATCATGAACCGTTGGTGGCAAAGATTAATGTCAAACTATTCACCATCCAAAAGGCAGTCCCTGCAAAGAAGTTTGATGTCACCAAAATCCCTACTACATATACAACGGAGGTAAAAATAGGTTTGAACTATTGGACACTGCTGAGAAGACACCTGATGAACTATGGTAGACAGTTCAATCAACCATTCCTGGAACTGCAGAAGAACACATACCATACAAGAAGCCAGAGAAAAAGTGCAAGGGGCTCTCAGTTGAAACCATCAAAATAGTTGAGCAGAGAAAATCAGCCAAGGCAGCAAGCAAATGGGAAAAAGCAGGAAGACTGAATACACCTTTCCAGAGGGCAGCAAGGAAGGATAATGAAGTTTACTGGGACTAGTGATGTAAATAGGCAGACTACATGAAGGGTCATGCCAGGAATGCATTTATGCCAAAAGTTCTGAGCACCATTTATTGCTTGTAAAGGCACCAGTAAAATAAGCAAGGGAAAGAACTGTTTGACCAACAAGGCATCAAGAACAGATGGCAAGAATATACAGAAGAGCTATATGCAGGTAGCAAAGGGATTCATTGTCAGGATGATGAGGAAAGAGAGATAGAAATAGAAGTGGCCATCCTTAAGGAAAAAAAATCATATGGGCGATGAGCCAACTGCCAAAGAACAAGACTCCAGGTGTGACACTAACCCTGCAGAATTACTGAGGCCTATGCCACCCACCTGTGGGTGCCAGAAAACCTGTGCCAGAAAATTTTGGAAACTAATACCTGGCCACAGGATTGGAAATGCTCAGCGTTTATTCGTTCTACTGCCAAAATGGGTGACTTTAAAGACTGCTCCAATTATCACACAATTGCTCTCATCCCTCACATCAGCAAGATTCTGCTTAAAATTATAGCACCATCACAAGGGAATTACCAGATTTCCAAGACAGCTTCTGAAGGGGTCGTGGCAACCATATTGCAAATGGATCATGGAAAAATCTCATGAATATCAAACAATCGTTTACATGTGCTTCATGTAAGAAATCCTTTGATTGTGCTGATCATGGGAAGCTATGGAGAGCCCTACAAGACATTGGGGGTAACAGCAGATCAAGGTGATGTAATCACTATACACAAATCAGGAAGCCACTGTGCGAATACCATATGGAGACACTGCTTAATTTAAGATAGAGAAAGGAGTGCGACAAGGTTGCAATCTCTTCCCTTTCTTATTCAACCTGTATGCCGAAATGATTGTGAGGAAGCTAAGCCTTGAAGAATCACAAATCGAGGTAAAGTTTGGTGGAAGAAACATTAATGACCTTCAATATGCTGATGATATAACTTACCTCTCAGAAAACAAAGAAGGCCTGGAACATCTGATCAAGAAAATCAAAGAAGAAAGTGAGGATTTTGGTCACTTCCTGAACATAAAAAAGATCAAGCTCTTGACCACTCCAGGGAATGGAAATATCATAGTAGAAATTGACAGTGAAGAGATAGAATGCATGGGGAAAATTCACTTTCCTAGGATCGCAGGTAGCTCAAAGGAATGAATGCAGCCCAGAAATAAAATGTCAGACTGCACTGGGTCGCACAACAATGATGAACATGAGCCAAATGTGGGAAAGCAAGGACATCAGCTTGGCAACCAAAGATAGATTTGTCCAATCTATTGTGTTCCCCATAGCAACTTATGGTTGTGAAAGTTAGTTCTTAAAAAAATCAAGACAGGAAGAAAATTGACTCAAAGCTGACACCAGTCGGAATTTAGAAAAACTCAAAGCAGTAGCGCAAGATTGTAAGAAGTGGAGAGACCTGGTTCATACAATTGCCAAGAGTTGGACACAATTGAATGGACAGCATCATCATCATCATCATTCTGCATAGATGTATAAATTTTAAACAAAGAATGTGACTGCAACTGTCTATAATATGTATTTTCTAGGAATATAAAAGTTTCCATATTTTAAACTAAAAGAATAACTTTAATAATTAAATGGGGCAGGGAGTGTTATGAGGTTAAAGGAAGTGTCTTTTCTGAGAAATTAACTTATCAGATAAAGTATTTTTCAAATTGAGTTCAACTTCTTACAAGTAGGTCTCTAGATCCTCTGCCCACAATCTTCTTACTTCATACTGCCAGATCACTGGTAAGAGCTTTTTTTGGGTATCTTTGCACAGGTGTTATTTACAAAGAGCAGAGTAGCAAATCTCCTCTGACTTTTCTCAGTAGCTTAGGCTATTGTTTCGCAACCTCAGCAGCTTTAAGAATTCAGCTCCCAGAATTCCTCAGCTGAAGAAAAAAAAAAATCATGTTTTTTTTAAAATTACGTATAAAAAAGATAGGAAATTAACAGGAGTTAAAGACAAAGGGAGAAAGGAAAACAAAAAGAAAAGTAACTAACTAATTGGAAGAGATTTCTCTCAGTCCATCAGAAATGCACAGGCACAGATCCAGGGCAGAAGGAAACAGGATGGGATAATGAGATAAAACAAAGACATGCAAAAAAACCAAAACAAATTCCCAACAGCCCATTTCATTCCATAAAATAAACCTTCTCAAACTAATCCAGCTCCACTGTTCCCGAGACTGATTTTTATTTTTTTTTATTTTTTTTTAATTTTTTGTTATCCGGTTCCAGGTTCCATTGCTCACTTGGCTTTATGACAGCTCCATTGCTTTCTGAAAGAAGGAAGATACAATGAAAACAAAATGGAATGTTCCTGTTCATTTTTAAAAGTCCACCCGAGAGAGGGAATTGGAGTTATTTGTCCCCAGTCTTTGCTCACTCTCTACAGTGATAGATCCCTTAACTCTTTGTGTCTGAATCTTTTGAGATGGGATTTTTCTCCATCCATTATAATCATGTTCGTATCATTTTCATGGCAATAATATAGAAATAGTTTGCCATTGCTTTCTTCAGCTTCTCACTTGAAGCTCTGGGATTTCCTGATGCTCCCTGCTCCCAGAACTGACTAGTCTTACCATCCTTGGCTTTTGAGAATCAGCCAAGGTTATCTATCTAGGCACAATGGGATGAACAAATATAACCTTTTGAGCATAATCAGTTGTTCCATTGTTTGTAACCAGTGAAAAACCTGATGAGTGAAAATGAGGAAGAGAAATATTAGCAAAGGTTTAAAAGGTCACTTAGAGGGAAATGGGAAAAATGATGCAAGCAGCATAAAGGACCAAAAAGAAAAGGGAACACAGGAATAATTTAACATTAACCAGTGCCAGTAAGGAAATATCCTATCCAAAACTGGCTTTAAACAACAGGGATTTTTGAAATCTCTCATTAGCATGACAGTTAGTAAGTAGTATAAGGATTTATAAAGATTGCTTTGCTGCATCAAAATATTATCAATGAATTCTAGTTATTCATTTGCATTCACTAGCATTCATAATGCACAAGGACCTTATTCTTACTTTCCGTTTACACTTAGAAAAGCTGCTAATGTGACACAGGAGGTTATGTTAGCTTATTGGTTGCAGCATTCATACAATCACATCCTTCAGTACAACTCAATAGCAGTAAATGCACTGATGGAAAAGTTGTTGTTTTTTTATGGAAGGAAGCAAAGAACGATCTCTACTAAGGAAATAGGGCCGCTTCCAATAAGCAGTGCTAAGTCTTCTACTATGCAAAGTATCAGAATGATGGGAAACTAAGCCACTGATTTTTGGTCAGGGTTTTGAGGATTGCCAAAAAAGGGCTACTGAGGTCACTTGGATCTTGGATTTCCCCCTCCCCATATTCAGTTCAAAGAGAGAATAAATTCATACCACAAATGTACTTATGCTGCCCAATCTCTCCACTGTTAGCATTTTTTGTAGTAAGATAATAAATTATTTACGTTTACTATTACAATATACAGAATGAACTGTTCTCTGCTGGAATGAAGATGAGGAATAAGAACAACAATGGCATAAAGAATGAAAACAAAGCTAAAACAAGTCAAAGGAAGAGCTCAAAAATGCAAACAAATGCCAGACGTTCTAAACAACTTAAAATAGAAGACAGGGTGCTGCATTAAAAAAAAGTTATTTGGGGAGCATTTGGGGTTCAGGTGGGACTGGGAATGCCATCCCCATTCCCATTCTTACTTGGGGAAGAGGGAAGGGAAAAAACCCCACATGGCTAAAATTTTCCCCTCATTGCCTCAGGGTGATAGTGGACTTCATGCGGCATAACCGTTGTGGTTTGCTTGACCCTGTTTTGAGTTGAGCCTGCTGTCCTCAACTATGATGGGCAGGGCTGAAGTTTGGCAAGCATACAAGTTCATTTCCATACATGGACCACAGGGGAAGGTTCATCTTGTTCTTGCTTCAGTTAACAAAAAGTTTTGAACCTGCACTAAACCCTTTGTTGCCATCTCGTAGTCATCTGGATTTTTGCTGCGCCGACTTTGTGGCTTGGTTATGAGAGTGTTCCAGGAAATTTTTACTTTTCCTATCTCTGTCTGTAATGCTCCTTTTGTCAACTGCATTTTCTTTATCTCTGTTTATGATAGAATTCTTCCAACTTCTCTCCAGTTTTATCTGAGATGGAAACTTTGACATTATCAGGTTTTGTAATCACAAGGCTAATCTTTAAAAGCCAATTGTTATTCCTATAATTTTTTTTTTAAAAAAACACCATTCTGTGCATTTTAGTTGGTTTTGTGTATATGCCAATGTCTATAGAATAGAATAGAATAGAATAGAATAGAATAGAATAGAATAGAATAGAATAGAATAGAATAGAATAGAATTCTTTATTGGCCAAGTATGATTGGACACACAAGGAATTTGTCTTGGTGCATACGCTCTCGGTGTACATAAAAGAAAAGATACGTTCATGAAGAATGTATCAGCAAAATGGAAGTGGCGGCAGCGGGAGGCTCCGCCCACCCGCCTGGATGTCATCATGGACACTCTGCACTCTGGATGTCATCACGGACACTCACGCAGGAGCGCCACGTGCACGCTCACAGTTCTGAACTGGTAGCGAAGGTAAGTGGAACCCACTACTGCTAAACAGGCCTAAAATTACACACTACCATTGTAACTGTTGGAGTTTGCAGCTGCTGCTCAGAAATATGTGCATGAATACACATATAGTTTTACACATACTATTGGGTGCTGGGAAAATCCTTAACAGGTCTCTAGGGTTAGGGTTAGGGTTAGGGTACACAATGTGATCTAGTGTGAGTAACCTTGAACTTAATCTTCTACCTTAAAAAGTTAAACTTACTACTAACAGTTGAAACATATGAGTGTTCTACTAGATGGAAGTTCCCTGAAGATGGGCTCTAACACTAGTCCAAAAACATGGAAGACAAAATCTCTGGTCCCGGTGACCGACCCAGATTGGATCCTGCAACATTATCCTGGGATACATATGTTCGCCTTCATTCGAGACACAAAGAATTGTTGCCTCCAAGCGAAGGACTTCTTGTTACTGTTTGTTGCTTTGACCAAAATATTGCTCTCATATATGCTTCTCATTCATTACTAAATTTGTTTGTATAGTTTCTGCATGTAAGAATATCAGAAGAACCCTGATGGATCACATCAAAACTACTCCAATTACAGTGGAAGAAGCTGGAGGAAATGGCAAATAAGTGAAGATAAAGAAAATGCAGCTCACCAAGTGAGCACTACAAAAAAATAGAAAATGAACCGCTACATATACAGAACTGCCATATTTGGGGTCCCATATTTTGACTAGTAGTAGATAGCAGCACAGTTAGCTTTCTGAATCTCTTTGTTGCCCCTGATTCAGATTTTTGCAACCCAGATCTGAGAGTTCTACTATAGCTGATTAAATGACATACGGTCCTTTCATACAAGCACAATATTTCCCCATAGTTTTCTCTTGCCCTCTGCTTGCATTTCCAAAGCCAAATGAAAACATGCCAAATTATCTACTTGCCGTTTGATGTTCTCTTGCATGTTATTTAAGGTAAAAAGTTTGGCAAATTTTCTTAGATGTGCTGTATAGGAGGTTAAAAAATTAAATGTAAATTTAATTACATTTTAGATTAAAATGTAAATCTACAGAGAAGAAGCAAAGTCTAAAATTATTCTGAAATTGTTTTGTTTTACTTTGTTTTATAGATTTGTTCATTTCAAGGCTGTCAAGTCCATTGTGACTCTAAGTGGCTTACCGATAAAAATTAAAACAAAATATATCAAGAGGAAAAAAGAAGACAGCTGAAACCTCAAAAGCCAAACAGCCAGCATCTAACTAATCAACCAACCAAGGAGTCTTTCCTTGTTCTAGTCCAGAGCCTGGGAGAACAGCCAGGTGTTAATCAATTTATGAAAGGTCAGAAGGATAAGAGTAGTACAAATTTCCAGGGGGACACAATTCCCCAGAGCCATCACTGAGAAGACCTACTTCCTAGATCTCAAAGATGGCACTGCTTAATCAACAGAACCTGGAGCACGCCCACTGTAGTTGGAAACATATGGAGACAGGTACAGGTAGATAAGATTTAGGGATCTGGACTTACCTGGGGATCCATGCTGTAATTTCACAAGTTTTTTGAAAAATTCAAACCACCGATAAGAACTTTTTTTTTCTTTCCTAACAGCTTATTGCTTGGGAGAAAGAAAGAAAAAATCTGTGAGAAATAGAATGAAAGAGAGGAAAAGATAGTTATCAGAGAAAGAGAGAGCATCACAGAAAGAATGGAGTACTCTCCACCTACATTTGGATATTTTCTATTTGAAGCTCAAAATGGTAGTGCTTTCTCCAGTTTTCTCCATAATCGCAAATCCATTTGTGCTGAGACATAGTGAATGACCCAAAGTCACTCAGGGAGGTTCCTTGGCTGACAGTGGACTTAAACCTTAGCCATTTATCATAACCCAACATCTTAGCCTTAAATTATCTTTGTTATGTAAGAGATTCAATGACAGTGTAATCAGGGGTGAAATCTAAAATTTTTTGCTACCGGTTCTTTGGGTGTGGCCTAATTAGTGGGTGGGGCTTGGTGGTAAGGTGACTGGGAGGACGTGGCTTGTTGGTCAGGTGGGCATGGCCAAGTCAATGTCACTTCTTTGCCCTTTTTTAACCTACAAAACACAACACAACACAACTGGCTTACCCACAATATAAAAATAGCTGTGCTAGATCCAAAATGGCCGCTGCAACAAGCAGGAACCTCACACAGCCACAAAAAGCCCAAAAAACCAACTTTCACACTTTACACACACAAAATTCCACATACAGCTTTGTGAGATTTTGTGTATTTATGCAGTTAGAGTGAAACACTACAGAAACACACTAAATATCAGAAAGCTGCACAAATATTATTTTATTTTAATTTATTTTTATTTTTATATAAAAACAGCTAAATTTAAAACTTCCTAAACTTTAAATGGCTAGGTCTAAAAAAAGAACAACTAAAAAACCCCCAATTAACTATTTTTTTAAAGCTCTGAAAGGGAAAAAAAACTTATCCAATAGAACAGGGGTCTCCAACCTTGGCAACTTTAAGACTCGTAGACTTCAACTCCCAGAATTCCTCAGCCAGCTTTGCTTTGCTGGCTGAGGAATTGAAGTCCACAACTCCTTGCCTGCTTGATTGCAGGCAGGGAGATTCAGTTGCTTGCTGATGCAATGGATTGCAGAGATTACAGCAAGGCGTTGCGACCAGCAGCCAAGGTAAGCAAGCTGAGGGGGGGAGGGGGAGGGATTTTTGCTACCGATTAGCAGGCAACTCAGCTGGGGTCGTCAGAGCTTGGATCGTCAGAGCCATTTAAAAGGAAAAAAGTTTTTTTCTTTTACATGGCTCTGGCGATCCAAGCTGAGTTGCCTGATTAGCAGGCAACTCAGCTGAGATCGTCAGAGCTTGGCTCGTCAGAGCCATTTAAAAGAAAAAAAGGCTCTGATGATCATGTGGCTCAGCTGGGCATGGGGGGTGGGGGCAGGGATTTTTGCTACCACCAAACTGCCCGCCACCATCACTACCTACTCGCCCGAGCCGGTCCGAACCGGGAGCATTTTACCCCTGAGTGTAATACATCCTGATATACCAAGAGTGTCAAACTCGCGTTATCACTGCATGATCACATGACGTATTGTAACTTTCCCCCCTTTGCTAAACCAGGCATGGGCATGGCCAGTGTGTGACACATTTGGCCTGCGGGCCGCAAGTTTGACACCCCTATGATATATCTTTTCATCCTATTGTAATGGGAGCCCCATCAATCCCCATATTTTGTCTTCCTGTGAAGGTGAGAGTGTATAAATTAGCCTCTCCAATGGTACTCTTTGCATGATTTGAGATAGAACTTTTTTCTTTTTATCACCTTCTTTAATAGGCACAGTTATGCACATTGGTACATCTCCTAGGCAGAATTATGAGCAGACAGCTATTTTTACAAGCGCAATTGTTCTATTTTTGTTTTGCAGGTGCCAAGAGTCTCCCAGAGTTACACTGTCCAGCAAATGCTCCCGAAGTTTCTTAGCAACTGCAAGGCATTTATCTAAATATCTTTATGGATTCCTTCAACCTTTACATAAGTTGAAACCAAACTCTATCAGTATTTTCAGCACTTTACAGCACATGCTTTTCTCACAATTCTCATACATTTAATTCATAGTCAAAATTTAACTCATAAGTGAATTCATTTAATCCATTTAAATTTAATTAATTAATTAATTAAATTAATTAAAACCCAGATGTGCAATTTACTCCTTAAAATTATGGTATCATAATATCTATGGATTAAACTCCATTAATTAATTAAAATTAAAATTAATGAGTTTAATGAGTTTAATTCATAGATATTGTACCATAATTTTAAGGAGTAGATTGCACATCTGAGTTCAAAAGTCCATGAAATCTCTAAATGGCAGGAAAGAGTTCTGCATCATTTTACTAACATCTTGTGGGCATCCAGATTTTTGCAACTCAGCTATTTCAATCCTACACTGGAATCTTGACTAAAAGTCCCTTTGAATAATAATAATAATAATAATAATAATAATAATAATAATAATAATAATAATAATTATTATTATTATTATTATTATTATTATTATTATTATTATTTGATTTATATGCTGCCCTTCTCAGGAGACTCAGGGCAGCTTACAATGTGTTAAGCAATAGCCTTCATACTTTTATATATTTATACAAAGTCAGCTTATTGCCCCCACAAACTGGGTCCTCATTAGAGTCTTAATTGTCTGACCATTTCAGAAAAGAACAAGAGTTATTCCAAGACTGATTTAATAATTTTATTTGTCCCTTAATTAGCAATGTATTTTATATTTATGCCAGTTCATTTGTGATTCCCATGCTCATATTTCTCCAATAATTAAATTAAAATAAAAACATTAAAATGATCCAAAATTTACAAATCAGTCAAGTTTTAATAACTTCTGCAGTCTTGTTTATGCAATGTTGATCTCATGGGATTTCAAATAATTTGGGAGGGGCACCTGGTCCATAGTATGAGAATGCATGTTGGCTGCCAAATTCTGAAAAAGTTGTTAGCCTTTCATTTAATGACTTCAGTGCCAGATGAAAGCAGTTTTTTTTATTTTCAGTCGCACCCATCTTCCATTAATATTTTCAAGCGTATTTGCTTTTAGTTCAAAGACTGTATTTCAGATTGCAAAGTTCTAACAGTTCTTAGAACAAAATTGTAACAAAGTTCTAACAGGGTGAGCACCATTTATTTGGCTAGACAAACCAATAATAACATTATTAATATGCTTAATTTTTTTTAATTTGATTTATAATATATTACATATATTAATGTGCTAATAACATATGCACATATACACACTACTGGGCGTAATTAAAAAGACAGAGTTGTGAGCCATCTCATACTCATTACAATTCACTGTACATTTCCAAATGACCACCAGCACTTTCACATTAGACGGTTGCAGGGAATCAAGTGAAAATTAATGGAATGCCATGAGATTGAACAGAAATCTTCTTCCATCACCACCTGAAGACAACTATGCTGGTGTGAATGGAATTACTGCAAAATAGTTTTATCCATCTTTAACTCAGGCAACTTTAGCAGAAGAATGCCATGATTGATGGTACTGAAAGCCTCTAAGAAATCTAACAGTCAAACAAGTAAAGAAACTTTAGCAACTAAAACAAAGCAAAGCAAATATTACAAAATGTCAGAAGTCTCTGGTGTTATCTTTTCCAAATGGAACCAATACTGGCTGGCTGGTTCTAAAGAGAATGTTTCTCTAACATATACCAGCAAGGTTTGGTTCTCTTTGGAGATTACAAAGGGATTTGTATCTGTAATTATATGTATAAATTAGTTTAGATTAATTCCTTTTAGAGCAGGAGGGAATTCTAGAACTCAGTGCTGGAATACTAACGTCAATGATGCCCCTACCATCATCACTTTTGACAATCCTGGGGAGATGTGCCACACAGTAAACCATCCTTCCCCAAGGTGGAATCTTCAGATATTTCAGACTGCAACTCCTATGGGTTTTCTAGATGGCATTTAGGAGATTTGAAATCCAACAATTGGAAGAATGTCGACCTGGCATAGAGTATCTTTTTATGGTACTTCCCCTGTCTCAATGACAAATATCACTAAATAGCTTTTGACATTTCAGCATTTTCACTTCCACTCAAAAGCAGAATCATGAACTTTGATGCAATAAGTACAAAAGGTGTGAAGCACAGCAATATGTATTTGGAGCTTATAGTAACTTCTGACAATCCACATTTGCTAATAAAGTATGTTTTTCATCACTCCCAAATATAAAGAGAAGCATCAACAATGCAGAAGTTTGCAGAAATGGCTGAATTATATGTAAATTGAACATAAAGGCAACTTTCCAAAATCGTTTATATATCCTGTGTCTCTTGCTGTTCTTCCTTCCTGCAGAGCAGGGAGAAACATTTATTAACATGGCTCATTTTGACAATTTGAAGATGTCACTTACAAAATCCAAAGCTCTTAAAATATTGCTTGGCCCATAGCAAATTCCATTGTTTTTCTATAACTGTGGATCTTACAACCATTTATTGTGCTTGTGTTAAACTATTTGATACCACTTTCCATAAAAAAACCCAAAAACCTTCAATTAGCCATCAATAAAACAGATTTTTTAAAAAATTCTGTTTAAGGATCCTGTATCAATCCCCTGATTTGACTTTGCCTCTAATGCTCTTTAACTTGTAAGTTGCTTCAAGTGTGAGTTACAGCAGCTTTGCAGGGAAGATTTGGACTCATAAGCAGTGGTGGGATTCAAAATTTTTTACTACCGGTTCTGTGGGTGTGGCTTGGTGGGCGTGGCACAGCTTGGTGGGCGTGGCTTGGTGGGTGTGGCAGGGGAAAGATACTGCAAAATCTCCATTCCCACCCTACTCCAGGGGAAGGATACTGCAAAACCCCATTTCCTTCTAATCAGCTGGGACTCGGGAAGCAGAGAATAGATGGGGGCGGGGCCAGTCAGAGGTAGTATTTACCAGTTCTCCAAACTACTCAAAATTTCCACTACCAGTTCTCCAGAACTGGTGAGAACCTGCTGAAACCCACCGCTCATAAGTATATCTCTAAGGGGGATGTGCAAATAATTAAATATGTAGTTCCGTTCTTACTGTGGAGCCCTCAATATTATTCAGTTTGACTCTGTAACATATATTTAGATTACTGAGGACATATCTGAAGAAAAATCTACACCTCTACAATGAGATGATGAAAAGGAATTTTATTATGGAACCCATCATGAACAAACTTTGTGTATTAATGTTCTTCTGTCCTTGGGGAAAAATCCATGATGAGACAGTTTTCATTTAATATTGAGAAGCATAAAGAAGCAAAGGGATCTTTTCATCCTTTTTTAACTCTTAAAAAGTTCAGTATGATTAGGAAAGTGTCAGTTTTCTGGAGAACAGAGGTCTCTTTATACATACTTTCTGGACTGACCTTGTGATCACATTACTTTACTTGATCACATGGACAATTCCGAGAATGCTGAAGAAAATTTCACACTTCAAAGAGCTTGAAGCTTTGGTATATACAACACAATGTTAGCAAAGATTTTTCAGACACATCATACATTTTAGAAAACAAATCCCATTCTTCCTGTAAATCTGATCTGGAGATTGTTTGATATTGAATGAAAAACGGTTACAAAATTGGCTCCCTCAAAAATTTGTCGCAAATGCAGACAGTTAATATGGTGATCCAACTTCGCTTTATCCATACATTTGGTCAAAAATTGAATAGGATTAGATCAGAACAGGCTACTTTTCCTATTGAAATAACATTAAGAAGATGAATTCACCTCTTTTTTTAAAAAAAAACCCGATTCTTTCCCATACTTCACTTGAAGGATTTAGTCTCAGAAACCTCAGTACTAAAGCTGAGGAGCAGGAAAATCGTTTGTTTCAGTTTGATGCTTGTTTGCCTTTTTCAAACTGATACTAGCATAATTTCTGTCTCAATCTGCATTTCTTAAAAAGAAAGGGCATTTGAAACTGAGCTCCCGCTATTGTCATTGCTTTTTTGCACACTGTTCTGTCTGTAGTTTCATTAGTAAACTCTTCCCCGTTGATTCCTCCCTATTGCTAGGACACACGAATGTGTACCAGCAGTATGAGTTTCAGGAGAATGTGTAGGATTATGGAGAAAAAAGGTTGGTTAAACAGTTTGTGTGTGTGTGTGTGTTTGTGTGCTTTTAAAAAACAGCTAGTTTGGTAAGGCTGAAAAGTTTACAAAGGGAGAGGAGGAAGTGATACAGTTTTAAAAAGCTGATTAATTAGGCAAGCTGCCTAAGTTATCTTATCCTTCTTTGAAATAAAACATTTTTTATGAAAGGGGAGAGAAGGGCATTTTCTTCCTGGAAGACCTTGTTCCATAAACAATATATTATAACTAGACCTTAGGTAAAGTGTGTGTTTGTTTCTGTGTGTGAATATATTAAAAGCTTTCTAGTTTTGTTTTGTTTTTTTTCTTTTCATGATGGAAGTGGATGCCTAGTGATCAACAGCTTTGAGATTTTAATTATGCAGGAATGATTAAAGTCTCATTTGACTCTATCATGCTTACACCTCCATGCCTCCATTGAAGCTCTGCAATGGCTGTCTGAGATCCTGCACTCTTTGTCTACCACAAAAAGCAGTTTGTGAAAACTATGGGCAGGATCTGGTCTGGGCAAGAGAAGAAATGCTTCTTTTGGAGAAATTCATACCGTCTGTTGGCCTTTAGGAAAAACTTCTTAAAACCGTATTTGAGTCAGTATTTAGATGATTTTAAACTTGCTATTTTTGCCATTATTGTCATTCTATTAGAGCAGGGGTCTCCAACCTAGGTAACTTTAAGCCTGGCGGACTTCAACTCCCAGAATTCCCCAGCCAGCAAAGCAAAGCTGGCTGGGGAATTCTGGGAGTTGAAGTTCGCCAAGCTTAAAGTTGCCAAGGTTGGAGACCCCTGTGTTAGAGGACCACTGCTGATACTTTAACTTTTAATAGATTAATACTGTTTTTTTAGGATTTATTAGGAAATTTATATATCCTGAAAATTTGACAAGAATATAGTGATGGTAACAGCAGTAGCAGCCTCTAAGAATGATGACTGAGAAGATTATGGGTATTGGTCCATTATATTGTAGACTGTAGAAGGCTGTTTCATTATATTCTTGCAGTAAATATTGACTGCCAAGTAATGAAGGGTTTAGGGATGGAAGATACAATTTCTCGTCCTTCTATTCTCCGGAGGAATTAAACTGCAACACTTATCATTCCTCTCCAGTCTAGCTATGATTATGTAGCTGTTGATACCTGTCTTCCTTTTCATAGCAGGTCATAGCAGATTTATGGGCATGATTATGAATATGACTCCTCCAATTGCAATGGATTTGTGCCCTGGCACTGCTCCTTTTAATCAAAGAGAATGGTGCCAGGAAATCTCTCATATTTCATCTTTTTTTATTCTCAGCAAGAGCATAGAGGCTCAGAAGGAGTTGGAGATGAGGTCAGCATTACCTTGAAGAAATGAGTGAACAAACAAGTTGTGAAGAAGGTCTACACACATCACCGTGTTGGGGGGGGGGGTAATTTTCATTTAATGATGTTGAATCTCTCTGGCCAAAATGGAGAACCAGATAACTGCCATAGAAACCTAGTGGCACCAGCAGCCCCAATTCACTCTTAGGTAAGATACCCAGGAATATCCATTCAAATTGCTGGCCACATTATATATTTACCAGTTTCTTTAGCTCCTTGTTCCTCCTTCTTTCCCTTCTTCCTGGAACTCTCTTATTATTTACCTTTGCTTTTTAAATAAGCAGCAGCACTAATATAGCCTCTTTCTCTTTTCCTACTGATTAAGTTTTAATTTTTTGGAAAGTATAAAGGTAGAGACGCACTGAAGCCTTTTCTCAGTGTTCGCTTCAAATGAGCGCCAATTTATTATCCATTAATGTATATAATATATTAAATATAGGATAAAACAAGGAGTATAATTAAAACATTTTTCCTTCCCCCATTTTTAAAAGAAACAGGAGTTTATCATGCAGAGATTACATGGACTTGAAAAGTTTTTTAAAAAACTCTGGCACAGGGGTCACTGGAGGAATCAAGATGCTAGAAGTTACTGCAACTTTATTTTGCAATGTTCTCCAGCTTTGTTAAAATATTAGAGGAAAAGAAAAGGTGCTGATACAGCCGCCTAGTGATAAAAACTAAAGAGTAAGCACAATGGAGAGCAACAAAGGGAGGGGGTGGGAAAACTGGAAGGGAAGTGGAAGAAAGAAAAGAAGGACAACTCATTTGGTGGACATGTAATATCTGAACTTCGCTCTCCTGCATCTCATAGTCCACTTCTAGCAATGCTGCCTTAGAGCCCTGGCAATTCTAGGGCATTGATTTCTTGGAGTCCTGCTGCCACATTCTCCCCATACAGCTAACAGGAGTCAGTTTCAGAATTCCATTTCTGTGGTTATTCATGAAGTTATTAGCTGCTTTGCAATTCACCCATAGAATCATATTCTCCATGTGGACAGGGCAAAAGGTAGTTTGGCTGATGGCTTGCGAAGGCACCTGCATTCTCTCGGAATGCAAGATGCTGGATTACTTTCAAGAGGCTCCCTCTCTCCCTCCCTTTTCTGCTAATCCCTTCTGTTCTGTTGTAGGAACAAGCAGCCTCCCTTGTTGCAGGAGGAGGCCAGGATTTTCTGCATGGCAGCTCAGCCTGAGAACAGTGCCGGGGCTGAGCATTTGATCTTGTTCAGTTATCACCAGCCATCCCCTTCCAGGCTGCTGTAAAGCAATCCGTTCCAGTTGAAAGAGTTTATCTAAAGGAGGATCAGTTGTCAAAAGAGACAAGCTGCAACAAGGAGTTGGAAATGCCAGGGAGGAAAGACTCCACCTCCAGGATCTTCTCTCAGGCTTACTTACCCATCATTAACTAACCCATAGTTTATTCAATTAACTCATTTATTTTGAGTTTGCATGATTGCAGAATTCTAAATTAACCACATGGGCTGGGTATCTATAATAGATTAGATTACAATCTATTAGCTGTGGGTGATCAGAGCCTATGATACACAGTACATTTGTTCATAAGCCATTTCTAAACTGATTCATTGTTATCAGAAATTTAATGCAACTCAAGTGCACCTTTATCTTGATCATTCTCTAACTCAGCTCTCTGTAACGGTTTATCCTATTGCCTCTCAGTAGCCCAACTGACCTCAAATTCCTAGGCCCGGAAAAGCTGATCTAAATAGTCTTGGTATTTAAATAGACCGCTTGCCTTGTACATGATCTCTACGATTGCTAGAGATGAGTTTATAGGAAGGGTTTCTTTTAGCATTCAACTCAGAGCCAAACTAGATCTTATAAGATCTTATAGTAGTGAGGTTGCCTGGGGTCATTCATCACATTGAGCTGTATGCTAGCCGTAGTGTTTGAATCCATATAACATACTACAATAAATCACAAACTAACTAACCACATTTTAGCCTAGTGCCATGATGGCGAACCTACGGCACGCGTGCCGCAGGTGGCACGTGGAGCCATATCTTTGGGCACGCAAGTGTTGCCCTATCTCAGCTCCAGCATGCATGCGTGCACTGGCCAGCTGATTTTTGGGCCTTCCAGGCTCACCAGAAGTTGGGAAATGGGCCATTTCCAGCCTCCGGAGGGCCTCTGGAGGGGTGGGCAAGGCCATTTTCGCTCTCCCCAGGCTCCAAAAAAGCCTCTGGGGCCTGGGGAGGGCGAAAAAACAGGCCTACCAGGCCCAGCGTGCCATCGCGTGCCAAAAGCGAGGGGAGGGCGGGACGCATTGAATTATGGGCGTGGGCATGCGCAATCCCCCCATGCTCCCCCTCCTTTTGGCATGCGGCGGCAAAAAGGTTAGCCATCACTGGCCGAGTGTATGTTGCCGAATCAGCTACTGGGTTGCGTAGAAGTTCTGTTCTTCACCATGCTTTATGTTTGTTGATTAGTTGTTTATTGAATACACATTGAAATCAATATACATTCTAAAACCCTTGGCTGCTTCTCCACTATTGGCCCCACAGGGAAGACAATGGCTTCCAGCCTTGTTTCATGTTTCTTTCCTTTGTAAAGTCTAACCCCAACAAAGCATGACATGATGTTATGCTGTAGGCCAGGGGTGTCAAACTTGTGTCGTCATAGAGGCATCACGTGACATATCAGGACATTTCCCCTCTTTGCTAAACTGGCCATGGCTGTGGCCAGCATGTGACACCTCTGGCCCATGGGCCATGAGTTTGACAGCCCTGTTATAGGCAATGTGCAATGAGGGGGCAATTTGAAGAATTCCACCTGACTCCCATAGCAGGAGAGGACACAAGATACAGACTGATGGCAAACTCATGCCTTTGTTAACTTTCTGGTTTTTGGCACACGTGTACTTCCTTCTGGGAAACAAGATTGGAGTTAAATTCTGAGATTTAGGACAGCATCTATCCTTGCTTTTTGTCTCAGATGCAATGCTGGTTGAGTAGCCTCTTTCTACAGTTTAGAAAAAAGGAAGCTAAAAAAAGCTTACTCATATGCTGAAAAAGGAAACTGTCCGTTGTATGTTTTTCTGTTCCTTTTCTCATAAAGCAGCCTTCTCCAAACAGGAGCTTTCTAGATGTTTTGGGCTCACAGTACCCATACTGCCCAGCCAAGAGTGTTGTCCTGTCATTTCTGCCATTCCCAGCCAGCGATTCCTGTGCCTGATTGGAAGCAATGTCATCCAAGGCAATGGAGCTCTTTCTGGACCTGACAACATGTCATCATCCCTTCCTCCGAACATTTCTGGGCATATTCCAGTTGTTGGCATTTCTTTCAAACTCAAAATGGATCCTGGCTGAGGGATAAAGGATAGCACCAGTAGCATTAAATCACTCAGGGCCTTACCTGACCAAAGTGAATCAGTCATGATAGCATACTCACCTGTCTCCAGTCATGGTGGAGTTCTTAAGATTGTCTACTGCAAATCACCCTTCTTTAATCTAGTGTGTGTGATGCAGCACGTCTCTCATTATTGCTGACCAACAAGGCCTTTGTTATTTGGAATAGTGGGAGTCCCATACCAACACATCTGGAGAGCATCAGTTGGGATACAAATCGTTTTAAATCAGAGTAATGGCCCTTCTTTGTATTCTGACTTTTTAGTGTGTGACTCAGACTTTTGTTATTCAATTCCACTTCTTCTTTGCACAGGCTCTACGAGATGGAAGTATTTTTTTTTAAATGTCACAACCAGGCCTCAGATACTAAAACATTGTTTCTTGCTCCAAGAATTATCTCTGGCATTTCCACCTTAAAACCTGCAAGACAGGGATGATCATCTGCTAGGCACATTAGATGGATCAATTCTGAATTACATGGAAAAGCCATTTGGTTTAAAGTAAAGCAGTTTGAGAAACCCCTCAGTTTAGAGTAAGAAGAATTGGGTCCAAAATGTCACACACAATTCCTAAAATTGAGAATACGTAAAACTGCAAAACTGAACTGCTTGTTAGAAATAAAAGGAACATGAAGCCCTAACATGTGGAATGAGCTAAAGCTTTGTGTGTCTGTGTGTGTGTGTGTGTGTGTGTGTGTGTGTGTGTGTGTGTGAATATATGTATATATGTGTATGTATGTGCCAAGGGAACAAAGAAATAGAAGCAAAACCTTATAGAGTTACAAGAGATTCTGGGATCCTGTAGTAGTATATTTAAAGTAATAAACAGAAGTGCCAACATGGCCCATATTACTATTTAGTCAGAAAAGGAAAATGTTCCATTTGCTCAAAAGCATGTGGGAGAGCTTCCACTCTTTCTGCTTCTCTTATTTTTGTTAGCACATTTCTTAAAGGTTTGAACTGCTCTATTTTGTCTGTTGATTAATCATCAGCTATGGATAGGGGTGGGGGGTGAACCTAAAGGGTAGAGAGGAGCTGAGCAAACAAAATAAATCCATTATTCCTCATCCAGAGTGTCCCTCTTTGGATGTGTTGCCTTTGAGCTCCCTTTCTCTGTTGTCATGCTGTAGTGAGGGAGTGTTGGGTTGTATAACGTGCCTGCTCTCCAACAGCTCCTTTTCAGATTAGTAACCAAGATCCTTTCATCTGGGGATAATAGGCAGACTCTCAATGCAAGAATGTGATGCAAGACACCAGCCTTCAGAAAATGTAAGAGTTGAGATACGAATTGAACTGAGGCTGAATAGAGCCAAAAGAGATCAATTAAAACTAACCTAGAATATTGTCACCCCAAGCAACCACAACAACTGGTATTTCCATTCCCAGAATACCCCCATGGATCGGGGTCAAATCCAGCAGGTTCTGACAGGTTCTGGAGAACCAGTAGCGGAAATTTTGAGCAGTTCGGAGAATCGGTAGTGGAAATTTTGAGTAGTTAGAAGAATCGGCAAATACCACCTCTGGCTGGCCCCAGAGTGGAGTGGGAATGGAGATTTTGCAATATCCTTCCCCCAGGAGTGGGAAGAGAATGGGGATTTTGCAGTATCCTTCCCCTGGAGTGGGTTGGGAATGGAGATTTTGCAGTATCCTTCCCCTGCCATGCCCACCACGCCACGCCCATCAAGCCACGCCTACAGAACCAGTAGTAACAAAATTTGGATTTCACCACTGCCATGGATACCAAAGGGATGATTATCTAATGGAAGCCACTGGGACAGGGCTTAATGTGGGCCAGACTGCTGGAAGGGTAAATTTTAAAAAAGGGCTGTTTCATACAGCAGCTTAAAATATTGCAAGGTCATCCCATTAATTGACTCTCTTTGCATGCTGAGCAGACTTGGTCAGGAATTAGGCGAAATTCAAGAGGAGCCATTGTTTTATTTAGTTGATTCCAAACATAGGAGCTCATGTTTATATAACTACAAGATGCTTTGTAAAGGTCCAAAAATAGGCTCAACTTTTAACTCCAGGGAATGCATTGAGACTATTCTCTAGAAAAGGGGGTGTAGTCAGAACTGTTTTTCCAGTGCTTGTAGATATGGCAGGGAAGCAGAGGAAACATTTAGCTATACAGAGAAACTTTTTTGTTTTTGCTTATTTTAACAAAAGTATTTTAGTCAGTAATTTTATGCTTTTTTGAGAGAGAGAGGGAGAGAGAAGGCAATGCTGAAAAATCCTTTCAGAAATGGATACCATGTGTCAGATGCTATTTGAGAAGTGGGGAAAGCTCCATAACTTTGAAACAGCAGACCAACATACAAACCAACAAGATGAAAATGCAAATCTTTCAACATTATGTTGGTCTGTGAGTACAGTTTTCTGGATTAAAGATATGCAGTGATCTGGATCTGAAAGGAAAATATTTTAATATGTGGGTATGTACATTGCATCTGTTGGCAACCCCTTAAAAAAAGATAATGCTTGTCCCGAACTCAAATATTGGTGCTCCAAAATTGCACCATAATCTCAGGAAAAATGCATTTAAATTAAGGACTCATTTGCATTCATACATGCCTTTTCTTTCTTCAAATTGGCATTACCACTACATGATTCCAGACAGCATCTTCATGATATGATGGAATGATCAACTATTCCTAAAAAAGAGATGTCCTACAGACATACTAGATCTGCCAGCTGGCTAGTAATTCTGGGAGCAGTATTTATAGCACAACTGGAGCACTTGAAGGCAGAACATGAAACAATGGATGGGAACTAATCAAGAAGTGAAGCAACCTAGGACTAAGGAGAAATTTCCTGACACTTAGAACAATTAATCAGTGGAATGAGTTGCCTCCAGAAGTTGTGGGTGCTTCAACACTGGAAGTTTTAAAGAAGGGATTGGACAACTGTTTGTCTGAAATGGTGTAGGATTTCCTGCTTGAGCAAGGGATTGGACTAGAAAACTTCCAAGGTCCCTTCCAACTCTGTTATTCTGGATGAAACTAGGTTAGGGAAGGCTGCCCTAGATAATGATTAGTTTTGACAACTGGTCAATTGTTGAACATTCATTGGCATCCTTCAGTCTCAAAAGACTATGGTATCATGCTCTGGAAAGAGATCCTAAAACAGCACCTAGTGTGACTAAAAAGGCCAGTTCGAGAGTGGCAATCCCTTCCACACTGAGGGCAGATACATTTTGTCCCCTGCCCAGGCCCCAGATTTCGCTGGTTCCAGGACTGCCTTTGTCTCAGCCTGCCAAACAAGTGTCTCTTCGAATTGGAGAAGGCCATGCTGTGTCTTTAGCCTCCAAGCTGAACAATGGAGGTCAAGGTTTCCCAGTTGTTAATGTCCATTCCCAGGACTTTTAGGTCCCTCTTGCAGATATCCTTATATCGCAGCTGTGGTCTCTTCAACAAGACCAAAGCTTGTTGAACAATTCTTATGAGATAATATATTTCTCCAACTTTCCAAGTTTGAGACATATGGTTTCAGATCAGCAATTTAGGGGGATAAACCCTCAAGACACACAATATTTTTATATTTGTTTATTAGCTGATATAAAAGTTGGAAAGGGAATGCTGGCAAGTATAAAGACAGATAATGGATCTCAGAAATGGCAGTTGAGGAGCCAGTGTGGTACACTTGTTCAAATGTAGACTAGAACCAAGTCTGTGTTCGTCCATTGAAGCTCATTGGGTGACATTGGAATAATTACTGTATTCTCTGTCAGCTCAACTCAAAAGCTTGCTGTGAGGAAAAATTGGAGGAAAGCACAACATAGGCCACCTTGAGCTGTCTCAGGAAAGATAAGATCTCAGCATTCCTAAACAAACCTTGACAGCCCCAAACAATCCACTATGAAACTGGAGTTGGCAAATGGTTTATTGCAGCTGCAAGGTAGCTCTACGGCAACGCTAAGTTACATTAGTTTAAAGTTGGTGCTGAGAGCAACTGCTTCTCAGAATTTTTTATATGTCTGCGCAGGCTCCACCCATCCCACACACATAATGAACAGCTGAGCTATGTTCAGCTGGGTGAGGCATTCAAACGGGCCATCAATTATCCCTGTGCCGGCCCGCGATGTCCTCAAATGCTGTCGCCTTCTCTGCTCATCCATGATCCTTCCATTCACTGTCAATCCTCTCCCCCAATGCGTCCGGCCGCCTAAACACCCTGTGCCACCATCACCAGCTCCTGTGAAGAGTATCCCCATGCTTTCAGGTATCTTTGGGTCACGTTCCCACGGCCTCCTCTACTCTTCCTCCCATATGTGTTGTCGAGCAGGAGATCGGGCTTGACATCAGATATAAATCTAATAATTAAATATATAAAATAAATACAGTACATCTTCTGAGCAATATTATACCTTTGGAGCACTTGTGTGTGCCTTTCATTTCAATCAAGTGGGTAGACCAAATAGCTAGGGTTTACCAGCCATCAACTGGTGTCAAACACATATCTTCAGCTGCTGATAGTTTTGAGTAAAGAGGTCCTTTCCCTTAGTCAAAGAACATAAATGTTGTAAATGTGCTCGTGTTCAGGTTGTCAGCCTCAACTATGCCTCCCCCACCTCTTTTAGGGTATATTTCATTACATCCTCATTACATCCAATTTTCTAAATTTTGGCTTGTGCTTGTGGCAGTCCTGAAATAAAACTAAAATCATGATTGACTTTTGAAGTATTATTATTTCTTCTCCTTTGCATAAATATCCATCTAGTAAATCCCAGAAGATGAAATATGTTGCAGATTTATCACTTTACCTAGGAACTAAATTACACATGTTGTAACATTACAGAACAAGGCCCAAAGAAGTTGAACAGAAGGACAGGTTTTCAGGAACGGATTTCTGTGCTTCAGAGGCTGCCTTGGAAATAGAAGATTTATGCCCTCCAAAATGGTCCTAGCAACTGATGGGTGGTGAATCATCTTTCTCGCTCCTGTACTGCAGTCTCAGCAAAAATTCACTCCCTACTGTTACTAAAGACATCGTTCTCATCTTTCATCATAGAAGTGAATAGAAGCTAGATCAGATCTTCCAGTAGATTTCCTGACAATTTGCAGTAGATCACGAAGGCTTTTCTCTTTCAACAAATTTAAATTTGTCCACAAAAGTGAAGAAAGCTTGACGGAAATAGGAGAAGGTTAGTAAATAATAGGGATTGAGCATGACTCAGTGACATATCATAAACTTTTATTTAAAGCAGAGGTCTTCAAACTTGGCAGCTTTAAGACTTGTGGACTTCAACTCCCAGAATTCTCCAGCCAGCATAGCATAGCTGGCTGGAGAATTCTGGGAGTTGAAGTCCACAAGTCTTAAAGCTGCCAAGTTTGAAGACCTCTGATTTAAAGCCTCCCTCAGTTTCAAAAGAGGTCTGGCCATGCAGCTACTATTGAGAAAAGGCAAGTTCAGTGCTCTGAAAAACATGCAAAACTAGTTGTGCAGTGCTTTGAGACCTTAACATCCCAGCTTAAAGATTTTAGCATTGTTACCGAGTGAGCATAAATTAAAAAATGCCTTATTATTCAACTGTGGTAAAAAAAAAAAATCCCATAAGCATTAAAGCAGAACTTGAGAACATAAGTATAGACTTTCAAACGACTGCATGTCTCACTTGAATTTTTTTTGAAGCTCTAAGAAGCCCAACACAAAGAGAGCTTCTGAATGTGTGGTTGCTTCTCTGAAGCCAGGTAGTCCAAAAGGACTGATTGGTGCAGACAGACCAATTCCTTGAAGCCTAACTTGTACAGGGAGAATATGGCACCAAGGCCATCTGCCTCATGACATTACTTTCCCAAACCCAGCAAATCACACGTCACCTTCTGTCCATTCTCAGTTGTAGTTGGCAGGCAATTAGTGATGTTGAAATATCCATTTCCTTCATAGATGATCACTCCTGGCCATTTGCATATTCCAGAACATCCAGATATCCTCCAGCACAAAGTGCTTGCATAACTGTGCTCTCACTAATAGTATTCACTCCCTGCCCCAATAATACCCTGGGCTAAGGAGGTTTTAACTCAGAGGCAGAGCACATGCTTTGCATGCCCCAGCTCATAGGCTTAATCCCTGGTTTCTCCAGTTAAAAAGATATCATCCTAAAAAGTTGTTGCTAGTCAGAGTGTACCATGCTACAGATGTACCAGGACTTTGATCAAGATAAGGCACTTTTATCAATCTTTGAAACTGAGAAACTAAGAAATTATAATTCGTTTGAGGGCCCAGTTTGCTACACCGCCAAGAGTTGTTGGCTACAAGATGGGCGGCAAATAAATGTCATAAATAAATAAATAAATAAAATGGAGTCTCCTCTTTTTCTCTTCCAATCTTGGCTGATTACTTTTACCATTGCTATTTTCCGATGGAACTGCCAACATAGGATGAGGATCCACTTGACACAGGACTTGGGTTGTTTTTTTAAAAATATATAGTAGCCTTTCTCAATTTGCATTAATATATTGGAATTCACTTAACAATGAACTGCTCTTAAAAACTCCTTGGAAATGGATGCAAAATGCAACAGTCTTATTACCATTCAGAAGTAATTCAAAGTATTTGTTATCACCTATAAGGTTCTACAGGGCTCATTCCCATATAACTTTGACTATCCAGGCTATGCAAATACCTGTGGAAGGCCCTCTGTCTTTTGAGAGGTGAAACAGGAGGGGGCGCTAAAGTGAATGTTTAGCATCTAGGACCTGGTGGCATGCAGGGGTGGGTTCTACTTATCTTTACTACCGGTTCGCAATGGGGCCGTGCGTGCGTGCTCACTTCACTCACGCACGCGCACACTCTTCTGTGCATGCGACATCCTGATGACATCGGGGTCGGTGGGCAGAGCCTCCTGCCGGTTTTACTACCGGTTCTATAGAACCGGTCCAAATCAGGGGCAACCCACCACTGGTGACATGCCTTCCCTCTGGCACTGCCTGCTCTTGCGATTATCTATCCCCCAATATATGGTTGGGCCCAAACTTGCAGGCCTTTGGGAAGAGAGTTAATAGTTGGCTCTTTCCTTGGGCATTTAGGTCAGGATTACCAGAATTCATATTAAGGGGAACAGAACAAATTTTAGCTTCTGAGCCACAATTATTTTTACGGTTAGGCACTTGATTTTCTATTTTTGTTGTTGTTTATTTGTTTTTGTATTCTTACTTGTTTTGTGATTTTGGGCTTTCATCCTTTCTCTCCCTCCCCCTCTCCCTCTCTCTCTTTTGTCTGATGAAAAGTTCTAAAGAACTTTTTCAAGAGGCAACTTCCATTCCATTCCTTCCATTCCCCACCAGCCAGTCAGAGCTGAAGAAGTTTCTTCGATGAGAAGCAAAATGTCTTCAAAGAAAAACCAGAAAGTCCAGTTGCCTCTTTAAAAAAAGACCTTTGGGACAACCATGACCTGGATGACTGAGAATCTCCATAGACATTCTGAAGAACTTGAAAAATTGTTCATGCCTTGGTTCTTTTTTCATTGGTCCTAAAAGAGATATTTTTTCCTTTCCTTCTTTTCTTTGACCAATATAGCCACCTTGTTCCTTATGCTATTTCTTGGCAGTTAGTGTCATTCCAGGAGATGATATCACCCAAAGCATCAGTTGAAATATCCTTAGGCATCTAATGCCAAGGGGCCACAAATCTATCAGACCAAGATTTTTAAGTTCACGCATTGCATATGACAGGTGAGCTGCTCTAGTTAAACTTTAAATTGGCACATTCTACCATCAATGATCCTCTTTTTTCAGTAGCTAAAGTCTGTTGGTTTCAACATTAGAGGCTTAGCTACCTACCCTCAGATCAAATGTTGGCTTCTGTTGCTAGGGAGGGCAAGGCACACAGGGTGATTTGGCTCTGCTGGGCAGTCTGTATTTGGTTAGCACATGGGGACTAGATAATATGCAGTTGCCTTACTACTGATTCACTGAACTTTAATTTACCAAGGTCAAAGAGTAAAGTTTCCAAGCAGGCTTGAGATTCCACACATCTTTTTCTGCAAATAAAACACTGGCTTCTGGGCCTCAACTGGCATTTGGAAACTAAACAATGTGGCCATATAAAACACGCATCAGCTCCAAACCAAATCGTATCAGAATGATCCTTAAACTGATCAGATATATATAAATATGGAAATCAACTTTAGCCTATTGGTAGGGCTACATATAATAAGTTCCTAGGCGGTGTAATTGTAGGTGCTTCTATGATGAACATTTGAACTATTGCATATGTGGGCTTGTAGGCTACATGTTGAATAGCAGGAGCTATGCCTTATTTTTCCACGATTAAATATGAATCACAGAAAACTAGAGGACTTTTTTGTCCCTGTCTAGCTAAAGGACACAATTTGTGGGAATTGTGAAAGGGGATTTCATGAGCAGTTCTGCTACTGGTCCAGTCCCAATAATTCAATATGGATATCTGCATGTATATCTATCGCCTTGTAGGCATTTCTATGGATTTAGCCTTGTTATTTTTAAAAACTTTGGAATAAAAACTGACAGCAACTTCCTAGAACGAAATGTTTGCCAAAAAACATTCAAAAAGACCTCACTGTATACACAGCTTCACAGTTCTGTCCTTTGACATCTATTCTCATGGGGACCTCAAATGTCTCAGTACTTGGTTGTGGGAATGGACAGATGCTGAGGCCAACTGTTGCCTTTTCCCCAAAAGGAAATGAAGTCATTTGTTGGTAAAAAGACCACTTCAGAGGTCTGGATTTGCTGAAAGAAATATTGCTACAGATTCTGAAATGCCTATTTTATAAGCTTTGGAATGTCAGTTAAGACTTTTCGGAAATATCTACAGTGGATCCAAAAAGTGCCACAGGTAGAAATAGATCTTATGTAGAAGAGACAACAAATGGTATTGAGGCAGATTTTGAAACAGTTGAATAGAGGCAGCATGAGCACAGAACAGAACAAGCCAAGGATCCAATGTCTTTTTCAACACTGAAAAGAGGAGAAAGAGCAGCAGCAGTAAATATCTTGGTATTTACTACAAGTTCCAAATTATTAAATCATTCCATGATGTGGGACAGATGTTGTGGCAAAGAAATTAAAAACAAGCATCAGGCTGGGAAAGGCAATAGAGACCAACATGAGACCGTTCTATAATTCCCAATGGGTCAGTTCCATAGTTTCCAAATGACTGGACCAATGAACAATGAGAGATTGAGCAAGTCATATAAACAGAGCAAATCCCAAGGTCTGCAATCAGTTCGGCGGAGTGTCTACAGTGAGCAGTGGTTCCCAACTGGGGAGGACGGGTGGAGAAAGATCTTTGCTCTAGTGTCTTCCAAACGTTCCTCACAATATTTTAGCCAGAACTGTTTGCATAACACAATGTACTCTTTTTAAAAAAAATGTTAGCCATGTTCATACTGATTCCTAGGTTCTTAGAGCAACAAAAGAATAGCAAATTAATTCAGAGGGAAGCATTCCTTCTTGCAAAGAATTAATCCTGCAGTGAAAGCAAAATTTCAGCAGACAAGAGACCAATAATTCTTTTCCCCCTCAAAATGAAGAAGAATGAAGACCTGGAGAAGAATAAAACACAATGGGAGCTAAAGAGGATGAAATGAGCCTGTTATATGAATGGATAACTACGTCAAAGTAGCTTAAGACAGGGGTCCCCAACCCCGGTCCATGAATTGGCACCAGTCTGTGGCATGCCAGCAACTGGGCCGTGCAAACAAGTGAAGCCCCATCTGTGGGATGCAGGCAGCATGCAAAACTATGCCCCCTCCGGTTCGATCGGTCTGTGGAAAAACCTTTTTCCACGGAACTGGTGCCCAAAAGGTGGGGGGCCACTGACTTAAAATATTCCAGCATTGTTTTGGCCACATTGGCTTGGAATATGCTCCCAAAGTAGCATTAAGCAATTACTGCAGATAAAATATTCAGTGTGTCATGCAACAACTTCCACCACTCCAAGTAGCAGCCCAATGAATATACTAGAAGGGAGTTATGAGAATTTTATTTCATCTTCTAAGGAGGAGGATGGTTTCTGAAGGACTGCCCTAACAGGACAATCCTAAGCAATTTGAAACTTGGAGCTTTTCCTTCTCATTCAGAACTGAGTCATAAATATACTAGAGATAAGAATGATCTTTCAGAATATAGCAATCCATTTTGACATTCTTGTCAATAAAGCTACATATAATATATCCATGAAGTCACAAGGAGTGAATATCAAAATGAAAAGAGACTCTACTATTAGTATGATTTTTCTTCCTGCAGTGGTTCGACCATATTTGAGAGTACTGAGTCCGGTAGTGAGTACCACAAAAGTAAAGAAACACCACACTTTAAAAAGGACAGGGAAAAGCAGTATCTGCAGTGCAAGGCAAAGGGGGTCAGACTGATGAAAATAGCATTGCACTGTTGTGACATACAACCCCGCACCTTTTTTTGCATGAATAGCAATAGCATTTAGACTTATATACTGCTTCACAGTGCTTTACAGCTCTCTCTAAGCAGTTTTACAGAGTCAGCATAATGCCCCCAGCAAATCATTTTACCGACCTCGGAAGGCTGGAAGGCTGAGTCAACCTTGGGCCTGGTGAGATTCGATCTGCCAAACTGCTGGCAACTGGTGATCAGCAGCCTGCAGCACTGCACTCTAACCACTGTATCACCACGGCTCATGTGATGTTGCACATGGATGCCAATGTATTGTTTTTGTCTCTCTGACCTCACCTCATGACCTACTAGGAATGATTGAAAAAGAAGACATATTTAGCTTGCAAAAGGGAAGGCTGATTGCTGATAGGAGTTTACAAATATGTAACTATCTAAAAGGTTGTCCCATGTAGAAGAGGATGAGCATGCTCTTTGTTGAAAATGGGAGTATGTCAAAGAACAAAGGGTTGAAATCCAAAGAAAGGTGATTCAGACTGAGTATTAGGATGAATTTGATGGTAAGCTGTTGAGCAGTGGAACCTTTTGCCCAGATCACTAGTAGACTGTCTCTTGCTGCAGACTTTCCAATGGAAGCTCGATGGAGATGGTTCAATGTAGAAAATTTATTTCTTTAGAGAATCCAGTATTTAATTTGGGTTTTGGAGGTGACTTCTGTGGGCCACTTCAGATCAGTCCTGGACTAGGTAGCCCCATATCGCTGACTGCATTTGAAAACTGAAGCAGTTTATTTCTGGTGTCAAATACTATGGTTATCAATACCAAGTAAAACTAGCATTTTCTTTGAAACTCTAAGTTTTGTAAGTAGTCTATTCTGTAATTTGTCTCATTTTGGCTTCTAACTGTAGCAGATTTTTCCAAGAGAAAATGAGGATTTCAACTTTGCACCCCATGGAATGGCTCTCCTTTTTTTCTCCATACCACCAGAGAAACATATACAATGTGGAGACCTCTAAGGTCTCCACATTGTATGTATCTAGAAGACCAACTCTATTATTCTATGTAGTAATGGTAGTGCATTGGGATCTGTTCAAGAGATTTCTTTTAATTTCATCTTCTATGGGATCCAGGGGAATTCCAATTGCTGTGGCAGGGAAGTGAATCAATGAAGAGATGTCTGTGCTCTTATTCACAACATATTGAGGTTGGTAGGAGTGAAGAGAATCTACTTTTAATAGAATGGGGAGTGGAAATGCACAAAACATTACAAGAAGCCAAGCAGAAGATGTTTGTTTATGTAGCAATTCACCCAAATATAACTGAATGACACGGATTATGAATTTCATAAATTTGGTCAGTTACATTTGTGTATGATGCTGCCAAGAGTCAAAACCAACTAAACAAAAATCCAAGGGTCTCTGTGTGTGTGTGTGTGCATGTGTGTGTGCATGTGTGTGAGGTGGGGATCCTCTTTTAATTTCCAATGGCTAATACCTTTTTATAAAGAAATCACCCTTCTACTTGATTCATGCTCCACAGTTCTTTTCTCAGAGCTAACATTTTGACACCATGACAAAAAAAAAAATATTTTTATTGCACGTTTTAAATTTCAAAAATATGTGAATCCCCTCTTGGAAGTTCCCATAGCATAAAAGCAGGGCCAGAGTTTTCAACTCTTCAAGGTTGAAGCCACACTGCTGGTTATTGCTGAAAGTTCTCAGTTGTTGGCTTTGTTGTTCTGAAATAAGTCAAACTTCCTTCTTTTTGTATGGCACTTGAAAACCTTTGACTCAAAATTATTGTCACAATATCTGAGGACCATTTCAGGTAGACAGTTCCTAGTGCTGCTCCTCAGAAAGATAAAAGATAAAAGAAATAGTGAAAGCTCCACCTGGAAGAGCTTTCAGTGCTATGGCGCATGTCCAAGCATGCTTTTGACATTCCTTCACACTGCTATTTAATACACCTGCAACCAGAATACTGTAGGAGTTGTATTTGAATGATCAATTAATGACTGGGTGTCTTGGGAAAAAACCCAGCAATTCATTATTTTTATTAGCATCCTGATCATATTTTGAATCTGTATTTGATCTGGACTACATGGTTTGAAAATACTTTGGAGTGTGTTGTTAATGCAGTTAGTATTTTAGGCAATGAAACTGCATTTCCTAAACAGGAATTTTTTTTGTATTTTTTTCTGCTCAATCATTTCACCCTAATTAAAAATGGAAGTGTTTCAAAAATGCTTCTTAAGATTAAAATTTGATCAGAATGCTGATTTAGGAAAAGGATGTGTCGAATCAAAATATCTTGGAAGTGGCCTTCTATGATTTCAAAATTATAAGGCTGGAATAACTATAATCCTCAATTACTATAATGCTCAATTACTGTAATGCTCAGTTTAAGTGCAATTTTAGGATGTACATCATAGTAGCACACCATGCCATAGAAAACATTTTTAATCTAATCTTTTTCTAATTGCAGGAACTTTTTTAACATTGGGGAAGCATTTTGATACGGGATTTCATACCTTTATTTTGAAATAAGGATAATACCTTGGGCTTGTTCTGAACATGCAGATTAGCGAGCAAGATCACAGCAGCAGAGAACTTGAAAAGATAATTTACTCTTAGCTCAAGGTCCTATGATGAAGCAACATTTGCAATATCTAAACTAGCTTTTTCTGAGGTTCATAATCTCATTAATAGCTGTCTGCAACCCGAGAACTTTTCTAAATGGATTATTCGCCTGCATCTCCATTTCCAAGACAAAATAATTTCCCAGTTCTTAAATCACCATCATTCATCATGATGTATATATTTCAATGTATTTTCTTAAGTTTGTCTTTCTTTCAGAATTGAGCTTCCAATGAAATGCTGTATTCTATTTCTAGTCTCAAGAATAAAATAATAATAATAATAAAAAAGATTTTCCCCAAGTGCCAGTTATTTTATATTTCTATTCATGGAACGCAAAATTGTATTTGGTGATCTGAAAACAAGCTCATATTGCTGACACATTTGTGTTCACATGACTAATCCAGAGATTTCTTAACAAGACATATTCACCCATCCACCCCAATCTGTCCTCCATGTTTGTATAAACACAGTTCAGTTTATCTATCCTACAATGGTAGTGTCAGGATTGAATGGAGCCGGACAACATGCTATCTGGGGAAAACCAACATCACAAACTCTCTCTGTGGGATTGGCCAGTCATAGTTCTCTTATTTTAAAAGAAATAAAAGGACTGTCCTTTCCTTCCATGGCTCTTCAGAAGAAAATGAACTGATCTCCCCTCTCTGCAACCCCATTTCCTCTCTTAATTCTTATTGAATGGATAATGATAGCAGCAATGCCAGCTTCCTTCCTGGATTCCTGTATTTGTCTAAATCCTAGTAAAGGGATTGAATATATTCTTGAAAACTTTGTAGGCCTTTACTCTGCAATACTCCCATTTCCTACACACACACACACACACACACACACACTTTCCACGTCCATCACAACCGCCATCACTACTACCAATTTGGTGAGATTTGCTTGAAACTGTTGTGCGAACTCCCACTGTCCTTTGAGAGACCATGGATTATCTGATCCATGAATCTGTACCAACCAGTCAAGCCCCAAGTGTCCCACTACATTTCTGAGAGATAAAATCTGTTGTTCATTGTCCAGAACTATAGCTTAAGCACAGTGAAGCTGTTCTGCTTGCAGAAACCCCAGTTTTAAGCCAATGGCTCTCAGGCCTTGCAAAACTGTTACCATTCAGAATCAGAAAGCTGACATGCCAGATGTTTTAGTGGCCAGGCTGGTTATAGGACACTTTCATGAGATGCTCCAGTTTATCAAGAAGCAACAGTATTGTGCTTGGTAACCTCCCAAGTCTTCTCAAGATACCTTGTTTTGCTGTTATCTTTGTCATAATTTTGAATGCTGGCTTTTTCAGTTCTTCACATGTTCCTAATATCAGTGTTAAGTACTTAGCATGAGAAAAGTTGGAGTTTGAGAATTAATATGAGTGCTTGTTTACAAAGGCTAAATTAAAAACACAATGGTAGGAGTTGCACATTTTTTAAATAAACGTAATTGCTTCATCTTGTTCTGCCAAAAGATTTATTTTCTAGATCAGCAAGAACAATAGTAGTTCAGCACAATTTTCAAGGTCATTTTTTTCAGGCAGCTCACAGATATCTTTCCTGTGTACACATTCAAGAGAAGAGCCCACAGATTGCTGAGCCCTCAACTACCTTTGATCAACCTCTAATGGATACTTCAGGGATGAGGATGACACACGCTTTAGATGCGATCTGTAAAATGGAGACATACAAATATGCTAGTTTCATGTGTTTTAGTTCCCCCCCCCCCAAAGAGGAAGAGAATCTATACTTTTTAAAGAACTCATGCTGCCTTATTATCATACAGTTGTGGAAAGAGGAACTTGAGTGTGACTTGAGTAAGAACAAACAGCTTTGGAATGAAAAATCTGGTTCCTCTTTATTATTATGGTCTACTTCTGAATTAAATGCCAGTTGTCATATACATATTGGTTGCTTGAAACATACATATGTTACCTCGAGTTTATGGAATTCTTTGACTCCATGGAAATATACATTGTATATTGATTGCAGATATTTATTGCACAAGAATAAAACATTAAATGGACCTCATAAATAATATTCTTCAAAACTGAGTATGTTACAACACGCTTCAGGTTACCCAGTCATGCATACAACATTAAGGCTAGCAATTTGCCTATTGCTAGCAAATCTGGACTGCAAAAACCAGTGTATTCACTTGATGGCAGCAAAGAGGGTTTTCTTTATCTCATTTCCACTGAGTCCCATCCTGACTTTTGCATAAAATCTGGATTTTCTGGTAGCTGTATACTACAAAAGTAACCTAGCCATTTCCCAGGCACTGGAGAAACTTTATGCATAGGCAACACACAAATGGGGATGCTTTGGCCTGTTTTCACAGACCTCCCAGTCATCACAAAGGATCTGGAAGGCTGTCTGCCCAACTCATCATTTATCCTCTAAACTAGAGTGATTTAAATTCTCATTCACTCATTCATTCACTCACTCACTCATTCATTCATTCATTCATTCAGTTCTGATGCTGCCCAACTCCAACTAGTTCTGAGTGACTCAAAGACAGCATTATCCTAGACAGGTTTAAGGAGGCGATCTTACTTCCCATAGGTCTTGCTTACTTTTCACTCCCTCTCACATGTGACTGCATGGAAGAGATGCTGAAACAATCAATGGATGCCTAACAAAGCTTTACTTCTATGGAACCTCAACAACTTCAGCTTGATTTGGAGGAAGTCAGGGTTAATTAATCCTATATTAGTAGTTCTCGTGATATGGCTAATTGGTGGAGGTTGTTTAGTTCAATGCAAGATTGGATATGTTTAGGCTAAACATAATTTATTTAGTTTGGTTTAGTTGACTAGGTCAATCTACTGCCACAATAACCCCCACTACAGTCTCAATTACATGTGTTATATAAGCAAAGCCAAATTGTATTGTGTGTTTGTGCATTTGATCTCCTTAATTCCATAATGCCTCTGTGCCTATTGATAGTTCAACACTTCACCTGTTATTCTCCATGTAAGAGCTGCAGAAATGAACCCTACAACATAGGCAATTATTTAATATAAGTTTCTTGTTAGATGTAACTTCTCCAAAGCCAGAAGCATCTTCAAACTTCCATATTGTTCCCAGGACAACCACATGGATGTGTCCATTAAAACATTAGGAATCAATCTTGATTTGAAGGAGGTTAACTTTTCACCCTATACTGTCCCAGTGTTTTAGTGAAAGTAGTTAGTGGTCATTAACTCTAACATAAAAGCTCAATTTCCAAAACCAGAAGGATATGGGACCTTTAGGGCAAATATATATACATCAACACTAATAAACAATGCTACAATAAAGTTAGAATCAACTTCTTCAATCTGGTGGTCTCCAGATGTCCTGGATTACAATTTCCATCAACACCAGAGGGTCCCCCCACAAGTCATGACAGAAGATAGGGATATAGCAAAGGGATTTCCAGGTGAAACAAATCATTCAATAAATTGTGGTAATGTATGCAGTCTTCAAGTGAAAGGATCTGGTAACAGAAAGCAAATGCTTCTTTGACTAGAAAAGTCTCATCATCTCTTATTATATTTACTTATAGGACTTCCTTGTCTGGACTGTAAAAATCCAGATGACCCCTACCTTGCAGCAAGAAGATATCAAAACTGCTCCCATCCAGTTGATTGGATTATTGCTGCCCAAAATTAGAAGATTGCTTGCTTGATTAGCAAATCATCTCCCCTATCACGTGACTCTTGAGTGGCATACAAATGATAAACCAAGTAAAAAAGAGTTAAAAGATTAAAATGACACAGATTAAAATATTATTAAAAACTGTACTAAAACCGAACTAAGAGTAAGAGATGGATGGGACAGGGTGAGGTCTTCTTACCCAGTCAGCCACTTCCAGCGATAAGCACCCTCCCCTTGGGACCCCAGGCCTTCCGGAAGGCCAAAAGGGAGGGGGCAGTTCTCATCTCCAGAGGTAGAATGTTCCACAGGCATGGGGCCACAGCAGAAAAGGCTCTTCTCCTTGATCTTGCCTACTTTAATTCCTTACCAGACCAGGCAATTCGTAGGAGGCCTCTTCTGCTGGCATGAGTGGGGTGGGGAAAGAGGACTCCTCAGATACCCATGCAATCTAGGGCTTTAAAGGTAACAACCAACACCTTGAATTGGATCCAGATGCAAACCGTTAACTGGTTGCCAGAGATCATCCACAAGTGCAACCAATGCTGCTTCTGTCCCATAACCTGATCTGAAACCAGACTTAACGGAGTCAGATCAAGATTGTTTAACAATCTCTGTTGATCTCAAAGTTCATCAGAATTATAACTAGTTAATACTGGGGGGTTGGGGTGTTCTCTAACCACTGAAGAGATATTGGTTAGATTGGAAAGCTAAACAATCGTCCTAGAAAAATGTAATGGCAAATCACTTCTGTAATACTCTCAAGAAAACTACATTGATGCTCTTTTCAGTAGTCAAGGGAGTTCATACAATGACATTTTAGCTCAGAAATAAACTATCCCCGATGACTTGGGCAGGAGGTTGGACAAGAAGACCCCAATGTCCCTTCCAATCCTATGATTCTATGACTTACAAGACAACTGAAAACAATTTTTAAAAGCTAACATTTTAGATGGGCAAATAGATAGAAAAGAAGAAGCAATTGGCCCTTTGTCATATTGGTTAGAGGATTATGGAATCTGAAGTCTAAAGAGTCATGTTTAGGGAAGGCTGATTTTCAATTTTTCTTGTTCCTAATTTGAGCGTGTGATATTCCCTATTTGCTCTTTAATAAAACACGAGGCCCCTAGTGTTAGCAGAGAGAGTGATAAATTCTTCTCATATTGGAGCAGCATCTTAAAATTATTTTTGCGAAATGGTCGGAGGGAACAGGAAGTGTCTTTTCTAAGTGCATGATGGATAAGGCCTTGGACTGGCATTGGGGCACCCAAATTCTAGTCTATCCTCCTCCATGGAAACCCCCTGAATAATTATGAACCTGCTGGGCTGCTCAGCCCAGCCTACCTCACAGGGTTGTGGTTGCAAAGAAAAAAATTGGAGGAGAAAAATTGTATGTCTCCTTCAGCTCCTGAACAAAAGATCTAACCATTGAAATAAATATATTAAATAGTACATTTTCCTTTTACCTGATGTGGTGAAAAATGGGTGCTCTATATCACTTGCAAGTATGCTCAACATTCTGTATTTGTCATAACTCCTCTCTTGTAATTTGCAATGCCCTGCAGCACAGCCCCAGACTTCATTTCTCTACTATGTTTACGTTTCAGATTTTGTTTTTTTATTTAATGCTTAACTGGTCCTGCTCTGCTTTCTGTATGTTTACTTTTTTACTTCAGTCACCGCCTGCCTGCCTTTCTGTTCAAACTGCACCCTCAGGGCAGCTTATTTCTAAAAAAAAAAAAAAAACAAACAAACAAAAAACCCCAAAAGAATAATATACAAAACTGCAAAAGGTGAAATGAAATAAAATGAAAGCATAATAGTGGACATGTAAGCAATGATCAGTGGGGCAAGACAACAAGGACGGATGGGAGCATTGGAAGGGAAAAGTTTAGGGTCACAGACGCAAGAAGACAATTGTGTCATTGAACTGTTGCTGTTTTTACTGGATTGTTGTATATCACCCAGAGTTACTTTCCATGAAATGAGCAGCCATAGCAATGAATAAGAAGACAGTGTCCCTGAAATACTTGTAATACTGTGTGTATTTGGGCTACGTCATCAGCACTGTGTTACAGATCAGTTGTAAAATCACCAGAACCAGCCCTACCATTGCAAGGAATAAAGCAACTGCTTTCAATAGCAGATGTTTGAAGACAGAGTGGTCCCAAGAAATTAGAGACTAAAGCTGTGGGTGTATCACATGGCTTACTCTGTAGCCTGTAAAGTACCCTACCAGGGCTGAATTAAAGATTCATCTATCTAGATGTGAAATCAGAGAGTGCCATCTTGTCTTTCATCTCAGGCAATAAAATGAACCATTTGCCCTAGAGATTAGCCTGTTAGAACAGATGTATTGTTGCTAACTTCCTTGTGTTAAGGAAAAAAAATCCTTTTTGGCTCGCGTTGTTTATTAAGCAGTTCTATTTTGTCTCCTGTGATAGTACCATAAGCTCAGATGAGGCCCAACCCAACAAACAAGACAAAGCAGTTCCTCATTTCCATTGTTATGATTGAAGCGAGGATCTCAAGCTATACTAAGTATTGTGAGTAGCAACCTCAAAGTCAGTATCTAGAGGTACATACAAATTAGTACGATCATTGATTCATTTTGGGACAGAAGCCCCACGCAGAAGTCAAGCAATGACTTCAGAGGGTTAACAGAGGATGGATGGATGTGGAATTTGGCACGCACTAGTTATAAACAGGATTGGCTGCATTTCAAGAGCATATATTCTTTATTGAAAGATATTTGTCTCCAAACGCTCATGAGGCAATGAGTCATGCTGAGTTCCCTTCCAGGCAGAAATTCCCCTTCGTATCATAGCTAGTTCAGCTCCACTGATCACTGAAAAATATATTTCTAGAGAAATATAAGACACAACTCTGTGTTTCCTCTTTCTCTCCTCTCCCTCCCTCCCTCTCTCTCTCTATCTGTGTGTGTGTGTGTGTGTGTTATATAATACCTCCAATATGCAGAGAAGGCCCACCTTAGCTCACAGTTATACTAACCTAACAGTGGGTTTGGGCCTGCCACTCACAGCCATCACAACTACAATAGCTCTAAAGCAGAAGAAATTGCTTCACATGCAGTGTTAGGCTACATTAGCAGAAGTAATTGTTCCACTTTGCTCTGGTTTGGCCAGATCCCACCTTCAAATACTGTGCTTAATTCTGAGCATCCTATTTTAAGGACCAGAGAATGCAAAGATGAGCTGTGAGGACAATTAGGAGCCTGGCATTGAAAAGAGACCAAAAAACTGGGTGTGTTTAGCTTGTAAAAAGATGAGTCACTGAGGAGATGTGATACTTACGATAGCACTTTTCAAGAAAAAAGTTGCATACAAAAAGGTCAAGACTTGTTTTCTTGTTGAAGAGGATGGGACATAGAATAATAAATCAAAGTTCCAGGAAGGCAGATTCTAATTAAGTATTTGGAAACAAAACACTGAGAATAAGAACAGTGTTCTTGGTTGATGGTGGAGTCAATTACTCACAGAGTTGTGGGCTTCCTAAATGTTCATTTGAGTAGAGACCAGGCAGCCATCAGACTGCAATGCCTGAATTTGGATATGACATTGAGCAACAGATCAATGGTCAAAGCAGCTTCTTCCTCTACAGTATCTGCAGTAATTGTTCTACAAGTGTGATTTTAGAAAGAAACAGCCAATATATAGGAGAGCAGTATAAGGATCTTTAATGCAGCCTTCCTCAATCAGAAATCCTCTGAATATATTTGGACCACAGCTCCCAGAATTCCTAGCAAGCATGGCATGAAAATACTGAGAGTTGAGATTCCATGAGACCTGGAAGAGGTCAAGCCAAAGAAAGTTATTCCCATAAATGCTTGGCCAGCCAAATTTTCAGACGTCCCACTTAGGTTCAATCTACTTGCTGACTTTGTTTGCCCACTAAATTGATACAGAAGGTAACTGGAAACTCTTATATTAATTTAAGTAGAAAATAGTCTTATATTAGGTGAACACATGCACAGTATTAATGCACAATCACATTAAGGTCACTAGATTTATTCCAGTTTTGTATCTGATGCAGTGTGATTATTGGATAACCTTGAGATGTATTACCATCTCAGGAGAGATATCTCCTTCCCCATATGTAGATGTGTAATAATATGTACTACATATGTACATATGTAGTCAAACTATTTTCTGGCTTTAGTAGCGGGCTTTAGTTTAACATACAGGTAATCCGCAACTGATTCCAAAACCCAGACCACAATTGAACCCAAAATTTCTGTTGTTAAGTGAGACATTTGTTAAGCAAATTTTGTCCCATTTTACAACGTTTCTTGCCTTAGCTGTTGAGAGAATCACTGCAGTTGATAAGTTAGTAACCTGGTTGTTAAGTGAATCTGGCTTCCCCATTGACTTTGTTTGTCGGAAGGTCTCAAAAGGTGATCACATGACTTTGGGAGACTGCAATGGTCATAAATAGGAACCATTTGCCAAACATCTGAATTTTGATCACATGGTCATAGGGATGCTGCAAAGGTTGTAACTGTGAAAAACAGTCATAAGTCATTTTTTTCAGTGCCATTGTAACTTTGAATGGTCACTAAATGAACTTTTTAAACCCATGGACTACCTCAGTGGTGAAATCTAAAATTTGTTACTACCGGTTCTGTGGGCGTGGCTTGGTGGTGGTGGTGGTAATGTGACTGGATGGGTGTGGCCAATTTTTTTTTTTTTTTACTTTTAAAACCATTTTTTCTACAACCTTTTCGGCGAAGAAGTTGTAAAAAAATGCTTTCAAAAGGCTCTGACGATCCCAGCTGAGTTGCCTGATTGGCAGAGGCTTTTTTGCTTTTAAATGCCTCTGCTGATCAGGCAACTCAGCTTGGATCGTCAGAGGCATTTTTCTTTTAAATGCCTCTGCCGATCAGGCAACTCAGCTTGGATCATCAGAGGCATTTAAAAGAAATCTTTTAAATGCCTCTGACGATCCAAACTGAGTTGCCTGATTGGCAGAGGCTCCATGGCTTAGGACCTGGTTATCTACGGGACCGCCTACTACCACCAATAGCCTCCCACCGGCCAGTACGCTCTCATAGAGAGGGACTCCTCCGGGTGCCGTCAGCCAAACAGTGTCGACTGGCGGCCCCTGGGGGAGAGCCTTCTCTGTGGGGGCACCTACTATCTGGAATGAGCTCCCCCCGGAGATACGGAGGATCCCGGATCTGCGCTCCTTCCGCCATGCTGTGAAGACCTTTTTATTCCATCAAGCGGGCTTGGCCTAATCTCTTCCCTTTTTAAATATTTAAATTTTAATCTGTTTTTAAATTATCGGGGTGTTTTAATTTGTCTGGGCCAAATAATTTAATTTGATTTTATTGGGTTTTTAAATTTTGTGTATCTATGTATTTTATCCTGTGCCTGTTCACCGCCCTGAGTCCTTCGGGAGTAGGGCGGTATACAAATCAAATAAAACTAAACTAAACTAAAACTAAAAGAAAAAAAGCCTCTGATGATCGCGCGGCTCAGCTGGGCATGGGGGGCCAGAGATTTTTGTTATCGGTTCTCCGAACCACCCACCTTCATCGCTACCAGATCGGGCGATCTGGTCCGAACCGGGAGCATTTCATCCCTGGAGTACCTGTACTATATTTGAAGAACAGGGCAATCGGAGTTTCCAACTGCAACTCACATTTATCCTAAAAAGGTATGTCAGGAGAAAAATAAAACTTATACAATGAATAATTGCCTAAACTAAAGCCTCATTCTTCATATGCACATTATCTGGCATTTCTTTTCTTTAATGGTTATTTATAGTCTAACTACTCCCTACCCTCAAGGCAGTCTGTGTGTTTCTTGATTTTGATTTTTGGATTGGCCTTGCAGAAATCTCCCCAGATATATTATCTTAATCCAACATTTATTATTATTATTATGGTTTGTGGCGTGGTTAGCCAGATGTTTAGACTTGATTTGGCATTTCTACCCACCTATTGAGTCTCAGATGTTGTTGCTTGATGATGTTAAAGGTATCATTGTAGGTTGTAAACTGTTCCAAGTAAAGCTGCCTTTTGCATTGACTGATTTTGATTTTGTCAATGCCTAAGGTGTTCAAGTGGTGCTCTAGATGTTTCCGGATTTCATTCAAGGGATCTATTACTACTGAGCCTTGCCTTGCCTTGCCTTGCCTTGCCTTGTCTTGCCTTGCCTTGCCTTGCCTTGCCTTGCCTTGCCTTTGCCTTTGCCTTTGCCTTTGCCTTTGCCTTTGCCTTTGCCTTGCCTTGCCTTGCCTTGCCTTGCCTTGCCTTGCCTTGCCTTGCCTTGCCTTTCCTAAAGTGATTAGAAAAGGAAACATGCTCAACCAGTGTCCTTTTTGTGCTTGTAATATACTGGACAAATTCTGCCCAAAATGACTAAATACTGGATTCACTGTTGCAGGGAATCTGCATGTGGCAAGGGTATGACTAAGGTTAATAACCTAATTTATATTTAGTTTATCCTACTAAAAGGAACTTTGTGAAAGTCTTGATTGACCAAAGCCACAAAGGTCAAACTCGGTGGGCTCATCTGGTGGTGATCATGACTTATGGAAAAGTGTAGAATACAGGGAAAGATAAGATCCAGCAGAAAAATATATATTCAGTTAGGTGACGTGAATGGATGGAGGGGTATGAGATGAGAGAGCACAGAAAAATGGTGCAAAACATTCAAAGACCCAAGAATAAATGAAAACACTGATTGCTCGATGAGTATCTGCTTACTAAAAATCTGTTTTAAATCTGTGGTTTAAGCATATAGCTGTTTATCCTCAAACACGGCAAAAGGTTTGTTTATTTTAAAATTAATAAGTGGCTGCCCACCTCTATCTGACTCTTGGCAGTATACAAGAATTAATGAATAAAAGCATGCCTCTGGAAAGGGAACAGGAATAAAAAGAACCAAATCAGGAAAGAAAACAAGGCAATCTTAAGTGACAAGAATGATTAAGCCAGAGGGAAAAGCCCACATTCTTATAACACAATCAGATCTTCAAAAAGCTACACGCTCATCCCAGCCTGAAGCCTTAAGGCTTGTCTAAAAGGAGCAAAGCATGGAGGCTGTTCAAAGCTGTGGAGGAATAGCATTCCTGGGGGCTTTAACAACAAATCCTAGTTTGTAGCTGGGGAGTGGGTAGAGATTGCTATGATAAAAAATGGAAATTGCCAACAAGGCTCATGAAAGTGGGACAGGCCATCTTTGGGCAATATCAGGAATGGTTCTTGGATAAAAATCCACTTGGAAGAAGGAGTGCAGATGTAATCCTTTCTGAAAATATTAGAAGACTCTCTCAAGACAACAAATCAAACATAGATACAGGTAGTCCTCAACTTACAACAGTTCATTTAGTGACCATTCAAAGTTACAACGGCATTGAAAAAAAGTGACTTATGACAGTTTTTCACACTTACCACCTTTGTAGCATCCCCATGATCATGTGGTCAAAATTCAGATGATTGGCAACTGACTCATATTTATGACTGTTGCTGTGTCCCAAGGTCATGTGATTAGATTTTGCGACCTTCCGACAAACAAAATAAATTGGGAAGCCAGATTCACTTAACAGCCTTGGTAGTACAGTGGTTTAAGGCACCCTGTTATTAAGCTGGTTATTAAGACCAGCTGCCTGCAATTACTGCAGGTTTCGAGTCTTGCCAAGGCTCAAGGTTGACTCAGCCTTCCATCCTTTCTAAGGTAGGTAAATTGAGGACCCAGTTGTGGGGGCAATAAGCTGACTTTGTATAAATATACAAAAGGATGAAGGCTATTGCTGAGCACATTGTAAGCCACCCTGAGTCTTCGGAGAAGGGCGGCATATAAATCAAATTAAAAAAAACAAAAAAACAACCAGGTTACTAATTTATCAACTGCAGTGATTCACTTAACAACTGAAGCAAGAAAGGTTGTAAAACAGGGCAAAATTCACTTAAAATTGTCTCATATAACAGCAGAAATCTTGGGCTCCATTGTGCTCATAAGTCGAGGACTACCTGCATAAAGAAACAGCAATTAAAAAAGGATGAAAAGAATTATGTTGCAAAATGCCCCAGATGTATATGAAGGTTCACTAATGAGAAATGTTGAAAAAGGTGGAATGAGGAAATGTTAGAAGCTGTGACTGTGGGGAAAAAAAACCTTATCCAAGTATGATTACTGCCAAAATGAGGATGAGCAAATCATATCCTGTCATCTGTATAGGGAGAAAATGATAGTTGCAAATAATGTAGTCCAGGAGAGCAAGGATTACTCTAAGACAGTGTTTCTCAATCTTAGCAAAATGAGGATTTGTGGATTTCAGCTCCCAGAATTCCTCAGCCATCCTGTTTTGTTTGTAAATAAGCAGCTGTTTTAGAAGTAAGTGAAGGCAGTAATGTAAGCTATAGTAATAAAAATAAAAGCGATGACATGATGTTGGATAAGTGAGGGAATGCATGCTGCAGGAATATTTTAAAGATTTGTAGGGGATAATAGGGACACATGGGACACTGGAACCAGTGCTGTAAATGTTAGCATTCAAGAAAAACAATATATGAAAAGGAGGTTATAAGTGCTGTGGGAATATTGAAAAAGGCTGTAGGTATAGATGGAGCGACTGCAGTATAACGTAGGCATATTATGTTTACGAAATGGCTGCACAACTTGTTTAATACGTTTCTGAATTCTGCATTTGTGCTTGGTGGCTGGAAGAATGCTTTTATTACCTCTGTTCAAAGGAGATGAAGAATAAATTGGGATTTTGTTATGTGTGCCTAAAAATGTTTGACAGAACTCTGATCAAAAGGGGTGGCGAGGTGACAACCTACAAAATTTGGGAAGTGCAATGAGGCTTTATGTCAGCAGGGGATGTACAGACCAGGTTTTGTTCTGCAGCAGGTCACTGAGAAACATAAGAAAGTTTATTGACTTTGTTAATGTAGAGAAAACATATCATACAGGTTTGAATTATGGAGTATTTTGCAGGGATACGGAACTGATGTTCTGTTGCTGAATACAGTAAGAGTTGCATATTAAAAAAAAGCATGCAAAACAAACAACCACACATTTAGCAGGGATTGATAGAAGCATGTACAATCACGGTTTGAAGTATTTGTGGATGAATGTATAAAGAAAACTTGTTATGTTAGCGATATGTTCACTGGGGATATGAATACATGCATATTTTTCTACGCAGATGATGGCATGTTGTCTAAGAACCTGGTAATTTGCAACAAATGGAAGATTAACTGTATGATATAGTGGTGATATAGATCTGAAAAATTCGTATCAAATTTTGGTTATGTTTAAGAAGGGAGACAGAGTATATGATTGCAGGCCGTGATTGCAAGTAAATCACAAAAAACTAGAGCAAGTAAATGAAAACCAACAAAGCCAATGAGTTATTTATTATTTATTAATGAGTTTTATATGCCACCCTATCTCCAGCCGGACTCAGGGCGGCTCACAACAGCAAAAAACATCTAATGAAAAAGTTAAAAAGAAATTAAATCCGAATCTCATAATTTAACAGTTAAAAGTGCAATTAAGACTAACAAGTTAAAAATTAAAACCTGTTGTGGTGGGCCTGGTGGTAATAATAATAATAATAATAATAATAATAATAATAATAATAATACTTATTATTATTATTATTATTATTATTATTATTATTATTATTATTATTATTATTATTATAAATGTCAGATTCTATAAAGGTAAAGTAAAGATAAAGGTTTCCCTGTCCAGTCATTTCTGACTCTAGGGGGAAGTGCTCATCTCCATTTCTTGGCTGAGGGAGCCAGTGTTATCTCAAGACCCTTTCCGTGGTCATGTGGCCAGCCTGACTGTATGCCAAAGTGCACAGAATCAGTGGTGGGTTGCCCCCGGTTCGGTCCGGTTCTATAGAACCAGTAGTAAAACCGGCGGGAGGCTCTGCCCACTGACCCTGACATCATCAGGAAGCTTCTGCACATGTGCAGAAATGTATGAGTGCGCACAAGCGAGCGAAGCAAACGCGCACGCGGGGCCCCACTGCGAACCGGTAATAAAGGTAAGTAGAACCCACTCCTGCATGGAATGCTCTTATCTTCCCACCAAAGTGGTACCTATTAATCTACTCGCATGCTTTCGAACTGCTAGATTTGTAGGAATTGGGGCAAGTAATGGAAGCTCACCATGTCACTCAAGGTCTCGAACCTGGCCTGCATTGATTGGCTGATGGCACCCTGAGGAGGCCCTCTCTGTGGGAGCGCACGGGACGATGGGAGGTCGTTGGTAGCAGCAGGCGGTCTCGAAGATAGCTAGGCCCGATGCCATGGAATGCTTTAAAGGTGATAACTAGCACCTTGAAGCGCACCCGGAAGACCACTGGGAGCCAGTGCAGCTCGCGCAGGAGCAGTGTTACATGGGAGCGCCATGCTGCTCCCATCACTACCCGCGGTGCTGCATTCTGGACAGTTGGAGCCTCCGGGTGCTCTTCAAGGGGAGCCCCATGTAGAGAGCATTGCAGTAGTCAAGGCGAGAGGTGACGAGGGCATGAGTGACTGTGCACAGGGAATCCCGATCAAGAAAGGGCGGCAACTGGCAAATCAGGCGAACCTGACAAAAGGTCCCCCTGGTTACAGCTGTCAGATGTTCCTCCAAGGACAGCTACCTATCCAAGAGGACTCCCAGATTGCGAGCCCCTTCTGTGGGGGCCAAAGACTCTCCCCCAATAGTCAGTGATGGAGTCAACTGACTATATCGGGATGCTGGGAGCCACAGCCACTCAGTCTTGGAAGGGTTGAGCTTGAGCCTGTTCCTCCCCATCCAGATCCGCACAGCCTCCAGGCACTGGGACATCACTTCAAGGGCATCATTGGGGTGGCCTGGGGTGGAGATGTACAGCTGGGTGTCATCAGCGTACTGGTGGTATCTCACCCCAAAGCCACGGATGATCTTGCCCAGCGGCTTTACATAAATGTTGAACAGAAGGGGCGAGAGGACCGATCCCTGCAGCACTCCACAGATAAGAGGCCTCGAGGTCGACCTCTGCCCCCCTGCCAACACAAACTGCGACCGGTTGGAGAGAAAGGAGGAGAACCACCGCAACACAGTGCCTCCCACCCCCAACTCTTCCAGCCGGTGCAGCATGATACCATGGTCGATGGTATCAAAAGCCGCTGAGAGATCTAACAGGACCAGAACAGAGGAGCAACCCCTGTCCCGAGCCCTCCAGAGATCATCAACCAATGTGACCAATGCCGTTTCCGTGCTGTGCCCAGACCTGAAACCCAACTGGAACGGATCTAGATAAGATGTTTCCTCCAGGAATTGTGGGAACTGTCGCGTGACCACACTCTCAACAACCTTTGCCATAAAGCGAAGGTTGGAGACAGGAAGATAGTTGGCCAATATTGCCGGATCCAGGGACGGCTTCTTGAGGAGAGGCCTCACCACCACCTCTTTCAAGGCAGTGGGAAAGTGGCCCTCACTCAGCGAAGCGTTGATAACACACAAGCTTTAATAAATTGCGCGTCGGTGTGTGTCACACATTGACAGTTGTGACACATATTTTGAGCGACAGGGAGCTGCAGCAGAGGGATAAAAGAGCCACATGTGGCTCCAGAGCCACAGGTTGCTGACCCCTGGATTAGACATACCCAATCCCTGCAGCCGTTCTTCATATGCTTTATCAAATGAAGACCTCAGAAATCAGTTGCATAAGGTGAACATGGCTGTTCCAGCCTTGTGCTAGCTCACCTATGATGCATCTTTACCAAATGTGATGTTCTTTCATCTATGCCATTGGTATATGAATGTTTTGTGGGTAAAATGTAACAGTCTGTTGTTACAAAGCACAGGCTGAAAAATAAAGCGATCAGGGCACAAACTAGATTCAATCTGGAAACTCAAACTTTTTCAGGCTCCTCTATGTAGTTTCCAATGTTCCACCTAGATATCTTCCCAAAGATGAAATAACCTATTGTGTTGCTCAGATCTCCGATTCCCCACCTGAAATTACCTCTGATTCTCCAAATTGATCGATTCCAGCTGAAGCACAGAACCAATTCCTTTACTTGCTCTGGATGCCTCTGTTAATCCATCCATCTTACTCTCCCTCCATTGTCTCCTCTGCAGTCTTTCCAACTTATGATAGCAGACTGGCCTCCAAGTGACCCCAGATTAATGTAAATATTTGGCTTTCATTGGGAGGAAATGTGACATGCGTTTGGGATGGAAGCTATCCAGAGACCGCAAGCTTAAAGCCAAGCTTTTGGGAAAAGCAGATGTTGTGGTGGTCTCTGCAAGGTATTTTTATTACTTAGGGCTTTAGAATACTCATCTTCTCACTCTTTCTTTTGCATCTGTAAAGAGCAGCCTTTCCAGGACTGCCAAACAACCTTCATATGTTGGCCAGACACAAGAGACGGGAGGCTCCTTTGTTAAATATTTTCTTCAAGTGGTTTCCATTGTCTGGGAAGATATGCTTACCTGAACAAAGGAGAATGTCATCTGGTATTACTGGAGGATTCAAGAAGAAATGTAATTTCTTGGGATTCATGGTTTCAGGGTCCTTGCTAGCATTAGAAATTCTGAAGTCAGAACTAGTCTAAAATATTCTTAGTACAATAACAAAGTCCAGAAAACGCCAACTACTGTTGCATTTTTAGCTTCCATGAGCTTCCATCACTCACAGCCACGAGCAATAGTCAGAGACGATTGGTACTGTAATACAACCAGGAGGGCCTCAGATTCTTCATTCTTGGCAAAGACATTTGACGTTACCACAGTTAGTCTGACTTTAGTTTGCTCTACCACTCTGCTGTTTGGATCTGTGTAACCAGCACAGGGACAGACTATAGGTGTTCTGTGAATTAAGGATACTACACATTGTAAAGTATTTTTTTTATCCACATTTAATCTATATTAATCTATGATCGAAATTTTACAAGTGATTTAGTAGACTTCCACTCTGCTTGGTTTCTGGAGAGTGTTTGTAGAAGTCCATGGCACCCATTAGAAGTTTTGATCATGTTTCAAGGAAGATGCACATTGGTGCAAGCTATTTACAGTGTTTAAAAGTCTATAATTTCAGAAACTATTTTCCCCACAAAAAATGAAGACAATTCATGCGCATTGTCAACATTTACTTGGTACATTGCTAATGTAGAAAACTGTGGAGTCATGATATATCCCAAAAGTGCTTCTTCCAAAAGGCAACTGGACTTTCTTGAGGTTTTTTTCTCAAAAATGTTTCAATTCTCATCCAAGAAGCTTTTTCAGTAATGCTATAAATCATCTGTGACAATATACAAAGCTATAAATCAAGAATTCGATAAGCTATGCAATGGTTCACAGCTACACCATGAAATCTTTGTTGTGCACATTTTGATGGTTTAGTCACAACTAATGTTAAAATATTTGTTTGGATTTCCTTCTACTTCTGACCAGAACCAATGCATTGTTTTATATTGTAAGCAAAGATAGTTTAACAGTACAGCTGAGCTGCATCAAATGTTGTTGTTGTTTTGTTGTTGTTATTTTTAAAAAGAAGGCTCTTGAAAATGGAAGAAGCAAGAAAGAGATTTGATTCTTCCTTTATTATTCACATACTTAAACAATAGCCTGACCTACGCACTTTCTGCCGCAAACTAAAAACATGGCTGTTTAAATTGCCCAGCCTGGACTGATGGGGTTTTGATGTTTAATGTATTTTAATATGCATTTAATATGTATTTTAACATGTTTCTTACTTGGATTGAGATTGTATATCTTAATTGTTGTGAGCCGCCCTGAGTCCTATGGAGATAGGGCAGCATATAAATCTAATTAAAAAAAAAATCACTGGTGAAATTCAATTTTTTTTACTACCGGTTCTGTAGGCATGGCTTGGTGGGCATAGTGTGGTTTGGTGGGTCTGGCAGGGGAAGGATATGCAAAATCTCCATTCCCCTCCCCACTCCTGGGAAAAGGATATTGCAAAATCTCCATTCCCCTCCCCACTCCTGGGAGAAGGATACTGCAAAATCTCCATTCCCACCCCACTCCAGGGGAAGGATATTGCAAAATCTCCATTCCCACCCCACTCTGGGGCCAGCCAGAGGTGGCATTTGCCAGTTCTCTGAACTACTCAAAATTTCCGCTACTGGTTCTCCAGTACCTGTCAGAACCTGCTGGATTTCACCCCTGGTTTAAATTCTTCAGGAGCTGGATAATTCCTGCTTATCCAACCACCTGCAATTGACCGCACAGGAACAGTCAAACTGTCATAAAAACATACCTATAATTTTATTGAAAGTCATGAAGATCAGGCTTTTGTTAGTTTTGGTATACAAATGGCCCTTTTCATGCTTAAGTTGTAGTCTGGAAAGAATCCAGCCAGATTTAAAACATTTGAGTCATCACAAGTCGAAGTTCAGTGAAACATAGTGAAATGCATCTCAAATTGGTTGTCAGGAACAAGGTTGTAGTGAAAAATGACTGATTTGAAAAATGGACCTTGACAAGTAATGGATGGCAGATGACTTTCTATGAACCTGAAAAGATGCTGGGTGTGACTGAGCTGTTCACGTCTGCATTTAACTGCCACAGACCTCTTGGGTCTTGCTATGTCTTAAGATCTATGTGCTTGCACAATGTAAAAGGGGAGGGAATGGTTGGTTGCAACATTTAGTCTGATGATATGTGCAAGCCCTCACACACAGATAGATCAGGGTTATGTTCTTTTTCAGTAATGCAAGTCATGTTGACAACAAGCATTGCATGGGTGAGTGAAAATATCCATGTTGTGTAAGATAGGAGCATAACTTCATTGCTAACTATATAAGGAGTTTTAGGAAGGTTCAAAATGCATAAGATTATTTGAGAGAACAAGCATATGCTCAACACAACACCCCCGAAAGGATCCTTTTCTATGCCAGAAACCAAGTCCCACCTGTACCCCACTCAATGAAGTCTACGAGGAATTTCAGTTGCTAAAGCCCTGATCTAGGCCTAACTTGGGGGAGAGGTTTTCCAGAATGGAGAAGAGCAGCTGTCCTTTCCTTCTTGTATTGTTTATCAACAGGATATAAATGCTTGAAGACTGTGCGCCTTCTGAAGCCTCCTCTTCCTTGACGGAGTGATAAGCAAACAAGTCTCTGCCTGCTGCCTGCAGGGAAATGGGTTTTGTTATGGAAGGCAAGCCCAGCACTATAACAACAAACAGAAGAAGGGCTGTGTTTGTTTTTCCATGGACTAGAGGTGAGGGTGCAGTCACCCCAGGCCTCCTTCCACATCCTCTCCAATGGGCAGAGAGGGGTGAGGTGTAAGTAAATAGGCAGCTAACCTGAAGTAATTGAAGTGAGGAACAGAGCCCTTCACCTGTTTCTCTAGATGGTCTAATCCACGACATCGAGCCAATAGGATCTGAGAGGCAGGGCTACCTTTGCATGTATTTTAGAACTGACAGATTGGTTTCCTTACCAAGTCAATACAATTCTAAGAACAAAGCCCTAGATTATCGTATACACAGTTCAAGCCCCAGAAACACTACTCCTCATATGCATGGTTTAGAACAGAGGTCTCCAACTTTGGCAACTTTAAGACTTGTGGACTTCAACTCCCAGAGTTCCTCAGCCAGCAAAGCTGGCTGAGGAACTCTGGGAGCTGAAGTCCACAAGTCTTAAAGTTGCCAAGGTTGGAGACCCCTGGTTTAGAATGTTCTACATACATTCATTACAACAATTATATGCCAGGCCATTCCTTACACTATGCTTTGCAAAACCTTTGAAAAATATTACATTTCATGAAGCATGAATTTCATTTTCATTATATTTTATTGAAGTTTGATCAAATGAATCCAATCTCTGTAACAGCTATACAATAAAAATATAATACTTTAACCACAACATAAACATTCCAAGAAGAGCACATAATTTCATGAAAAAGGCATTGAGTTAAATAATTAACTCATGTCTTGTAAAGAATGCCTTATGCCTTGGTTTATATAAACAAAAATTCACTCAGCAAGCTCTAGTGGGTTATTGAAGCCAAGGCCTTTCTGTCTCTCTCGTACCCTGCATTTTCACTAGTTCTGCGTTTGCTCACTATACCATGCTAGTAGATTTCAGATCCTGAATGTAAACACATCTGTTCCACATCTGCTCATCCTACAAGGAATAGCGTGTGTGATGGGAGGACAACACATATATGAAGTCATCATACAAATATAATTTATTAACGACACAGTCTCTAATTGTAGGGTGTGCATGATTATATCATCACAGGCATCATCATTTTGGCATTGTTGCAGTTTGCTGCAGATGCTTCTGTATACAAGATTCTTCTATCTTTACGTAGAGCAAAAGCTATAGTTCCGTGTGTCAACCATGACCATGAAAGTAGTCTTTGTGATAGAAACCTAGGGGATGAGGATGTACACCAGGAATGTCCAATCTTGGCAACTTTAAGACTTGCTGACTTCAACTCCCAGAATTCCATAGCCGGTCAGGTCATAGAAATAATATGCTCTACTACTGTTAAGAACATCAAGTCTCAAGGTAATCAAACTTTACATTGTTAAACAAATCATTTGCAACTTTCCCCTTTATATCTTTGAGAAAAAACTTCACTGCAGACCCAGCAAAGCTATAGACAAGAATGAGATGCCACCAGTTACAGATCTACAGATAGGCCCTTTTTCTGACCATAACCTATAGCTCCCAATTTTTGAGTGCACATCTTCTGCTCTGCACATCTCCCTGAAAAAAAAGGGTGGTTCATGCTTTCTGTATACAATAACTCAGGTGTGCAGGGTTGCCATCCCAGTCACCAATTACATGGAAAAATGGAACGTTTTCATATTTGAGAGATATCATGCCATTCAGTATGAGAACCTTGGTGGCATAATGGACTAAAGTGCTGTTAATTGCTGCCTGCAATTACTGCAAGTTCAAATCTCACCAGGCTCAAGGTTGACTCAGCCTTCCATCCTTTCGAGGTAGGTAAAATGAGGACCTGGATTGTGGGGGCAATAAGCTGATTTAGTATAAAAGAGAACACTGTTTGGGGTGGTGGTCCTAAGCCCTACTAAGCAGGTATATACAAAAGTATGAAGGCTATTGCTTAACGCATTGTAAGCCACCCTGAGTCTCCGGAGAAGGGCGGCATATAAATTGAACCAATAAATAAATAAATAAATAAATTTTATCTTAACAGATTACTTGTAATGTGTCTACCTATACATTGGATGGGTGGGTATTAAAGTGACAAGTTTTACATAAGCAAATGAAAAGGAATGTGTGCTGGTACAAATTCCGTACATACATAAATATTTTTCTAATTCTACACATATATATTAGAAAGACCTGAAATGGCAGAGATTGATTTTCAAAGGGATTTTGAAATAGTAGTAACAGTTCAATAAAGAAAGTCAACCTAGTCCATCCATGCTTCTGTCAAAAAGTTAATTTTGTGCTAGGAATCGTTAAGAAGGAAACTGAAAATAAAAATACCTATAGAGTAAAATGCTTATGTACATTTATATTGCTTTTGGGGTGCTTGTATAATTCTGGTAATCATGCCTTTAACAAGATACTGTGGATCTAGGAAAAAAACCCTAATTTGTTAAAGAGATAGAACAGATCTTTTTTGATGAAGGAATACAACACTGCAATATTTAGACTAGAATGAATAAAATAAGGGTAACCATGTTACAATTCATTTGTGATGTTGCAGATGTGGATAGAGAGAAACACTTGTCTGTGTTCCCTTGAACCCACAGTCATCCACTGAAACAAAATACAGGGAGAATCAGATCTGATAACAGAAGCCATTCTTTACTTAACATATAGGTGACATTCATTGCCACCAGTTGTAGTGATGGCTGCCATTTTAAAATGGGTAACGAGGGATGAGACAAATTAGAATATCAGACTATCTAGTAATCTATCTTAAAGGTCAGTGGTTAAATAGTGAGTGAAAGTGCAAAAGTGTTTCTCTATGTTTGTGAGTTCTTGATTGGTCAACATGTGACAAAGAATACTGGGGGAAAAAATGGCTGTGGAGTTGGCTAAGCACTATAAGAATTGCTGGATTACATGGGCCAGGGGTCCAAACCAGCAGAATTGTGCTTACATTCTCATTTTCTTTATTTTTATGCTACTTCTTACAAAGCCCCATCACACACAACCACAATAAACTTGTGAGGAATTTTAAATTTAAAAAAAATACCAAATAATGCCAAAGCTTTCTAGATGAACATTAACAAAGCCGATACTCTTGATATTCTTCATTTCTACTGATTCTCCAATATCTCTAGAAACCAACCTTAAGCATTTTGTGCATTCCGTCTTGAAAGAAGGCTGCTATAATTCTTGTAGAAACTGATATTAGAGACTGATGTCTCTGCATTTTCACTGAACACAGCACTGTTGCACTAGCTATCCTCTGAATAAAATGGTATGTTTTTCAGGCTTCTGCAATGAAAAACAATGAAGTGTTTATTCACTTATCTTGGCATGAGACTACCCCAGTTGGAAACAAGGTTATGGGGGAGGAAGGAATCAACAGACTTTGTGCTAGAGATTCTTTCACACTTCCGTGTTATGGCTAGTTCAGTTATAACATGAGCAGTGATTTATACTGAGTTGGTAGCAATGAGAGAAGGGCCAACCAGACAGCCCAGAGGGGGTTGTGACTTGTGAGTGATAAAAGCCACCTCCCCCACCCCAGCCTCTGCAAGAATAATAATTGAAAGAAAGCAGTTACAAAAAGAAGGCATTTTTTTTGTCCCACAACTGTTTAAAATTAGAAATGGAAAGTCACTATGATTTGCAGAGTAAGAACAACTGTAAGACTTATGGATTGGGGGTGTATAACTGGGAAGTGAATATTTTCCTCCTTTTGAAAGGAGAAAAAAGTGGTTCTTTTTATCACACTTCCTTTTTAAACCATCTTGAGGGTTTCTTTGAAACAACTGAAAAGATTGAAGCCAACTGTGTAGATTCAAGTTTTCTACTTTTGGAGGGTATATAATATGTTCCTAGATTGCAAGTAAATATATACAGAGATTTGCACTTCAACTTAATTATTATGTTGAATTCTGAATAGGCTCTACACATGGAAATTTCTGCAGCCTAGGGCTGTGCTTTTTCGGGGGAGGCCTAATATTGGCCCAGTATTCATTTATGGTGGGAAATAGTGATTTTGGACTTTTTAAAAGACATAATACATATGCTAAACTTTAATTTAGTATACCTATTTAAGTTCTTAGCTGTGCAGCTAAAAACCAATGAACTACCCTCTTGTGATCTTGGAAAGTTTGGGTAGTCATCAAATGAGGCTAAGAGGACCACATACCACTGCTTGCCTGTTCTCGTGTTCAAGGATGACAGCTTTCTTCGGCGCAGATTGGATCAATTTTTTCTTCTTTGGCTTGACTGACATTACTTTGGGTGTGCATTTTTAAATCAATACTATCCATTGGTTGGTGAATGTTAATGCATAAAGACAAGCAGCTCTGATCTTGCCTGCTCCGATCCATCTTGCATTAGAGCATACAAAGTATGCAAATTACTCTGCACACATTTGGTCATCCAGAAAAAGACAAAAGGCCTGTCAAGTCATCAACAATACAAGGAGAATATGCTCAAACTGAAGTTCCCACGAAAGACACATTTCCTCCCTGAGGTTTGGCCAATGTCTGACAGTTTCAGGAACTGTCAAGATGACATACCGGTAATCATTGACTTATGACCACAATTTGAGCCCCAAATTTCTGTTGCTAAGTGAGTTAGTTGTCAATTGATTTCCCCCCCCCGCCCAATTTTATGATCTTGTTTGCCAGAGTTGTTAAATGAATCACTGCAGTTGTTAAGTTAGTAACATGGTTGTTAAGTGAATCTGGCTTGTCCATTGACTTTGCTTGTCAGAAGGTAGCAAAAGGTAATCACATGACCCCGGGACACTACAACTGACATAAATCTGAGTCAGTTGCCAAGCTTCTGAATTTTGATCACGTGACCATGGGGATGCTGCAACAGTCATAACTCTGAAAAATGGTCATAATTCACTTTTTCAGTGCTGTTGTAACTTTGAACAGGCACTAAACAAATTGTTGTTAGTCAAGGACTACCTGTATTTATTTGGGAAAGTGTATAGTGACTTGTATCCTGACCATTTTGCTCCCAATGTTAATAGAACTGCAAAGTGTGACTCAAGGACCACATGGGAGCCATCATCTATCCCCCTTGACCAGCAACTAGAATGGATCGGGCCTTTTTCAATATGTTTTGAGGCCTTGAGGCAAATTTAGGGACAAAATGGCTATACTGTACTTGCTTACCCTGCTAAAGTGCAACTGGCTCTGATACACAAATGACTTGTGTATTCTTACTGGGGAACAGTGACTGTCAGCTTTGGATTTCTCAAACTCCTTTTTCTATGATTTTCTAGGATGCCTGGTGGGGCAGGGAGTGGAACTGGGTAGAGAGGACCATTTACTTAAACCCATCCTCAACTTATACCGAATGCCACACATGGAGCTAGAAAGCAACATGGAAGACAGAGAGGAACATTTTTTTCTTATTGCCATTGTTTTTCCTCCACTCTATTCTCTTTTTCATTAAGTAAAACAAGCAACAAAAGAAAGAAAAAGAGAAGAAAAAGAATGAACATTACACTGGAGTGAAGGTTGAAATGGAAATAAGATGGTTATATAAATATATTTTTTAAATTTTAAAAAAAGGCAAAATACAACAAATAAAAACATTTTAAAAAAAACCATTCTAGTAGCCCTCTTCTCTTTTTTCTCCCTGTTGCCCTTTTTTTCCCAGATGTTAATTGCTGCTTGAATGTTTTTATACTATACTTTGGACTTCTGGGACTTCTATGCTTGCATTTATTTGGATCATTTTGATTACAATTATTTTTAAGCAGTTTTTCTTTTTCAAAAACACTTTTTTCTAAGCATCTTAGCTTGGCTTGATGTGTGATATGATAAATAGAAGTTCACTATTTTTGTTTGAATTTGGTTACACTATGCTATGAATATCTATAATTTTTCCATTGCTACAGACCAGTGGTGGGTTGCCCCTGGTTCGCACCGGTTCTAAAGAACCGGTAGTAAAAACAGCGGGAGGCTCCGCCCACCAACCCCGATGGCACCAAAATGCTTCTGCACATGTGCAGAAGCTTCTGTGCATGCGCGGCCCTGCTACGAACCGGTATAAAGGTAAGTAGAACCCACCCCTGCTACAGACTCTTCAATGTTAGACTGCCAGTCCTAAAGGCAAGGTCTTGCTGTTGTCTTCTGGGCTGTCTCTGACCAAAGCAATGGATATGGAAATCACTAACAGCACGTTTAGTTGGAAAGGCACAATAAGTAGTAATGTCCTTGTGTTACAGACTGTATCTCTGACATCTCATATGAAAATGGCAAGAATATGGGGAATATTAAGAATCAGAGATTTTTAATCTGAGAGCCAGTTTGGTCTAGTGGTGAAGGCATCAAGCTAGAAACCAGGAGGCCCTGAGTTCTAATCCCACCTTAGCCATGAAAGCCAGATGGGTAACTTTAGGCCTGTCACTTTCTCCCAGTCCAATTCACCTTACAGGGTTGTTGTTGTTGTAGGGAAAGTAGGAGAAGGAAAGAGTATTAGGTATGTTCACTGCCTTGAGTTATTTATAAAAATAATGAATTCAGGATACAAATAAATAAATAAATAAATAAATAAATAAATATTCTGTGGCATCACAAACATTCTGCAAAAGGTCTTTATCCACACTCCTTCTTTTACAGCCTGTGAAAATGCGAAAGCCATAGATCAGTTAGTTCCAGGTTTATTTTCCAGGAAAGCAAAAGGATTGTCTCAAAGTAAAGAATATTCTCTCCTTTTCTGTATTTAACATACTATTTTCAATATAGCCATTGGGAATACCTATAAAGCAGTGGCGGGTTGCTCCCGGTTCTGTCCGGTTCTTTAGAAGCGGTAGTAAAAATGGCGGGAGACTTCACCCACCCGCCTGGACGTCATAATTGATAATCTGCGCATGCACAGAAGAGCACACACATGTGCGAAGCAAGCACATATGTGCGCTCCCGTTGCGAACCAGTAGTAAAGATAAGTAGAACCCACCCCTGCTATGAAGCATTCAATTATATACTTAGTCATGTATAATGATCAACAAGGGAGATAGTTTCAGTTTTCTGGCAACCATTTTGAATGCATCCCTCCTACTTGCACAAGAACACTTGTCCAGAAAATGTCCTTTATGGTGGTTATGGTTTTAGAATGGTTATTTTTGATAAGCATGTATCTTTCCACGCCAACTCAGAAAGCTCAAACTGCCCAAAGAGCTGCTGATACAGTTCTACAGAGGAATTATTGAGTCTGTCATCTGCACCTCTATAACTGTCTGGTTTGGTTCTGCAACCCAACAAGACAGACACAGACTTCAGAGGATAATTAGAACTGCAGAAAAAACAATTACTACCAACCTGCCTTCCATTGCGGACCTGTATACTGCACGAGGCAAAAAAAGGGCTGTGAAAATATTTATAGACCCTTCACATCCTGGACATAAATTCTTTCAACGTCTACCCTCAAAATGACGCTATAGAGCACTGCACACCAGAACAACTAGACACAAGAACAGTTTTTTCCCAAACGACATCACTCTGCTAAATAAATAATTCCCTCAACAATGTCAAACTAGTTATTAAGTCTGGATTACTATTAATCTTCTTATTGTTCCTATCACCCATCTCCTTCCGCTTATGACTGTATGACTATAACCTTGTTGCTGGTATCCTTAAGATTTATATTGACTGTTTCCCTATGACTATCATTAAGTGTTGTACTTTATGATTCTTGATGAATGTATCTTTTCTTTTATGTACACTGAGAGCATATGCACCAATTCAAATTCCTTGTGTGTCCAATCACACTTGGCCAATAAAAAATTCCATTCTGTTCCATTCCATTCCATTCTATTCTATTCTATTCTTCACTTTCACTCATGGATGAATAACCTATCTTCCATCTCCACAAACTGCATTTGACCCCACAAGCTTCATTTTGGCAGCCCTCCAAACCCCTCAGAATCATGCCGTTGAAATTCAAGGACAAAACAATATGTTTTTTGATGGCATGATTCTTTGTTTATCATACAATTTAAATTGTTGCAGTAAATCTCCCTCCAATGGGGGAAAATGTGCTGAAATTTTCATCTATTGCAGAGACAGTCATTGGATCATCAGCCATGTCTCCTGCATTCCTTGAAAGCCTTTTAAAGGAAAGTGTGTCCCAGCTGCAAAATAAAAAAAAAATGTTGCTTCTAAAACTATTTTCTGGAAATATTCCTATAACTACATAATTGCGATGTCATCAGTCCTAGTTGAACTAATTTTTTATTTCTATTGGAGGACATAGCCCTATTGCTAAGATTTGAGAGAAAAGAACTTTGCAAATGGATCCAGAAACTAGATTTAAAGTGACATTTTTGGCAGCCCCCTTTTTGTGAAATTAGTAAAGTACTATTTATCTGCGTACAATTAATTTCTCAACTTGAAGTATAATGTCTGCCAGTTCATTGGGGGGAGGGGGGGAGAATTTCTGGGGAATTGTTCCATGCAAGAAATGAAACGTTATTACAAAAGAGAGCTCCAAAGTGAAATAAAATAGACAGCTCAGCTTAATAAACATGCTATAGAATAATGTGTAGCCTTCTAAAGATCCTGCTCACATGTCTGCAAGCATCAGATCTAATGCAATCAATCTTATAAAAACTCAAATAAAAAAAAGGTGGATATAAACTCCAACATATATTGTCCAATGTGGGATTTTTGTCCAGTGTCCAATCAATTTTTGTTAATTTTTTCCATTAAAGTTTTGTCCAATTAAATTTTGTCCAATTGTCCAAAGTGGAATTTTGGAATTAAATGAAACAGTGGGATCACTGCATTTCCTCTTACCCCAGGAAAAGGACAAACCACAAATGGTTTCTCCAGATGAGGAACCCACCCCTAATCTGATACAGAGAGACAATTCTCTGTCTGCCTTTCCATGTTCCATGTCAAGTATTTTTTGCCTAACTCTATGGAAACAATCTCTAAATTGCCTTCTAATTCCTTCCATGTCTATGACCCCCTGATATTGTTTGCTCAGGTAAGTGTAAACCCTGCGTTTACACTTGCCCACAGAAAGGAAAAGTGACTGATGCTTGCTTTCCCAACATGATGAAGAAGCAGGAAAATCTATCTGGCCATCAATATTCCCAAAGCTTGAAATCCACACAACATACATGCAGGGCAAAGTCTTCGGCCTAGTTTTTTCACTCTGGGGCTAAAGAGTCTGCAGCCTTACGGCCGCACACACCTTTCACCTATGCTCCTGTGGACTTCAGCCTAATTTTAAAAGCCCTCAGGAATCAATCAATTCAAGCCTTTGATAAGCAATCCAGGCTGTTCCTGTCCTGACAGCCTACTTGGGTTTAAAAATGAATGAATCAGAAAAACGCCATAAAAGTGTCAGAAAGACTGACAAATGGCTGCCCTGACACATTTGATTTGGGCCTATCTGCATTTTCAGGTCAGCTGTCATTGCACCCTGGTTCCAAATGTTTTCGCTGTGAGAAAGTGCAATTATAAAAGAAAAAAAAAAAGGCCTACCTTTTCTTAATCCATCACTATTTCATGAGTGGGCCAAATCCCTTTTTATAAATAAATTTTAAAAAACCCTGTATGTGGTGGTCACAGAGAGATCTGACAATGATGCAGAGATGTCATTTGAGTGGCCTAGATTTAATTTTTATTTTATTTCAAAGGAGTCTGTTTTGAAGGAAGTTACACCAAAGACATTTGAGGGAATTAATGCATTTTACAGGCTTATTTGCCAGGGTGAGAGAAACACCCAACAATTTCATTCAAAGTTCCCTTTTAGGACCGAATTGGTCTTGTATTCTGCAATCGGCTAAAGGGGATAAAAAGTATGATGTATCACAAACAGACGGGGACAGGTGCTAGGAGCCAAGTATTTTGCCTACTTTTATCTCTAGGTAATGTTGGACAGTATATGCTAGCAACAAACAGCTGACTGTTAATGTAACTGGCAGTAGATTACAGCAGATATAATTATTTTGGTTCATAGCTGGGCTGGGAATCCCCATTGCCAGCTCTTGGAAGATAACATAAACATCACTTAGAAAGCTGAGATTGCTGACGCAAAGCCCTTTTCTTGGCATTTCTTCATTGACCCAAGGTGTTCCTCTGCTTCTAATCAGTGTTTTGACTGTGAGCCTTCCTGATTAAGAGGCAGTCTTTGAAAGGGCTTCCTGTAGCGTTGTAGATGGTGGAAAGCTTGGCATTTGGGGGTAAACACAGAGCATGGAAATTCTGGAGAAAGCATTGACTTAAAAGTAAATGGACTTATCCTTAAGTCTGGATGGAGCAAAGAAAGAATATCCCATCCAACACTTTTTGGAAAGTCTTTTGAAAAGATCCTTTGAAGTGATGCATTCAGGACTACTATTGGCTGATTTACTTTTCTAAAACTAGCAATGTGCAAAACCTCTGAGTTCACTGCTATATGGTTATAAGAAAGAAAAAAAGAAAATTACGTAATATTTGAATAATGATATAATGTTTATTTCCCTGTATATACATGTGTGCATGTGCCTATGTTGGTGTATAAATAAAGGCACTGACTAAACAAATTATAGTCTTTGTTCAGCAACTGCCTTATACAGAATGTTTGCAGTTATAATGGTGATGAAAAAATAATTTTGCAAGTAGTCCTCATTTTTATTACTGTCACAGGTTTGTGAAGCAAAGAAAAGCTTTAAGTAAGATAATAAGTCCAATCAGTTCCACTTGGTAACTGCTTCACTTAAGGACCAAGCTCAGGTCCCAGTTGTGGTTGCTAAACAGGGTATTCTATTTTAATTCTACTGAATAGTCTTAAGCAAAGTATCCTATCAAGTATTTCAAGCATAGCATAAGCACCCCAGTCATGGGTTTCAACTGGTGTTACCACTGGTTCGCTTCGGGCTCGCCCTTTGCGCTTTGCACAGGCGCATTGAATTTCAGAACAGCTGAGGCACAGCAATCCGCTCTGCAATGCCTATCAGCTGGGCTAAAAATGAATGAATATAGGTAGGTATAGCGCAGGGGCGGGCAGGAGGGCCCAACTGACAGTCGGAGCGAACCGGTTCGCTCTCACCTCACCATCTCCTCTACCGGCTTGCCTGAACTAGGGTGAACCAGTAGCAACCCACCACTGAAGCACCCTATTTATGAAATTAGGTTTTCAGCTTGCAGCCCATGTAGCATTGGTGGCCCTGGATCTCTTAAGTTTACCAACTGACTTGCTTTGCAAGGGAACTATAATATCCCTCCCCTCTTCATTTCCCTTCATTATTATTCATTTTTACAATGTCAGACTTAAATAACAATATTTGGCATCCCCTTTGCATCTCTGATTAAAATCATTTTGCAGTACAATCTCTTGACAACAATTGCTTAAAAATATGTATAGTATATTCTGGTGTCCTGATTTTTTCGTATCAGACTTCAGGTCAGGTCTGACTACAAATTTATATTGTTCCAGAATTTAAACCTATCTTTAGGAACTACTTAACAATGACTTTGTTGCTAGATTAATTGCTTTATGGCAGACAAAAATAAGTCATCTATACATAGAATATTTGCCTGAACACAGAAACCAAGCCTAAAAATCTGAGACATTTTCCTCTTGCCATTTCTGGTCATCCAAGTCTTGGCCATTCTTTTAGGATTGAGACTGGAAGTCTTCATATTTAGACAGCAATTCTGGTCTAAGCAGCGCTGGTTCCTATCTCACCAGCTGTGTCTCTGTGTGCTTCTGTGTGTGTAATTTTAAAAAGATTGTTTACACTAGGGAAATAGAAAAGAGGGGGATATTATCACCTATAGTAACATTTTCATTATTTCCTGTAGGAGCGAGCCTACTATTTGGGCTCCAAATCAGGAAAGATTCAGCTTGAAAAACAACTCAAGAAGCAAGTGCCTTTATTTTTTAAAACCTTTTTAGACTTACATTATTATCAGGGAATTGTCTTCTTGAGTCACGGCTTCACTTTAAAGTACTTTAGGGAAACCAGAAATTCTTGTGTCGTGAGTCAGTGTCATCTATTTCTTTAAAGGATGTAAAAGAACATAGTTGACAAAACACTCAGGAGAAAAGTCATGGCAAACTGCTTCTCCACCGCTGCCAGGAAAACAAGAATTGAACTTGGCTGGAAAGACATTTTTCCCTTCATCAGGAGTAGGACTGATCTATGGGGCTGCTTGCTTCCGTGTGGCCAGCAGATAATAGGGAAGGAAGGAGATATGGAGAAAGTGTGCCAAGAGAAAAAATAAAATCGTGACAAACTAAAGTTCAGAAAGTGCTCTTTTAAAGCACCAGTCATAGAAACAGAGGATTGAATGTCACGGGTGAGTGGACATCACTCATGCAATAAGCGTTTCCTTGCTTCACTACCCTGCAGTGGGCGCATAGCCTAAAAACCTGCTTCAGAGATTTTAGTATTTTCCTTTTTACAAAGGTGCTCCCAGCTCTTTGGTCTTATTTGTATGACATCCTTACCTGGGAAGAGTGTGTGTTGTAGAAACTCCCAAACTCTGGAGGTTTCTTGCCAATTAACCCAGATCAGTGGTGGGTTTCAAATTTTTTTACTACCAGGTGGCTTAGTGGGCATGGCATGGCTTGGTGGGCGTTGCAGGGGAAGGATACTGTAAAATCTCCATTCCCACCCCACTCCAGGGGCAAGTTACTGCAAAATACCCATTTCCTTCCAATCAGATGGGACTTGGGAGGCAGAGAATAGATGGGGGCGGGCACAGTCAGAATTTTTACTACCGGTTCTCCGAACTACTCAAAATTTCTGCTACCGGTTCTCCAGAACTGGTCAGAACCTGCTGAAACCCACCTCTGACCCAGATGGTGTTAGATTTGTTCCCAACTGAACTGATCTTGTTTCGGCTAAACCAGTATTTTTAAAACTTGGACTCTTTAAGATATGTGAACTTCAACTCATGCTGGCAGGCACACTCCGGGAGCTGAAGGCCACACATCTTTGAAGAAGAAAAAAAAAAAACCTGCACTAAACAAAGAATCTCCTGGGCTAGGTCCTCGTATCAGCTGCCCCTGCTAGTCTTGACAGCCTTCCTTTCAACAGAACAGCAATGCAGATTTAGCTGGTGCCAAGTCGACCCGGTCATCTTTGCTTCATGTGATGCCATAGGGCAGTGTTTCTCAACCTTGGTAGCTTGAAGATGGGTGGACTTCAACTCCCAGAATCCCCCAGCCAGCAGCACTGGCTGGGGGATTCTGGGAGTTGAAGTCCACCCATCTTCAAGCTTCCAAGGTTGAGAAACACTGCCGTAGGGAGAACGTGAGTGAAGTGACTGGGGAGGGGAATCCTTGGGCTGGCTCTGTTGTGCGAAAGGGACTTTGTTGATTTTAAGAGCCAGTTCCTCCACCATTAAATAGCAAGATGTCATTTAAGTGAGAGAAGGAACAGTGCTTTGAATTATTTGTGTTTACTGACTATAACCGAAGGCGGAATATCTTGGAAGAAAAAGAAACCCATTGGAGAAAATATCCAGAGCTTCAGCCTTGCAAAATCACCATGTTCTCTCAGGACAGGAGAATCTGGTTAAACAACTTTTGCATTTTAAAAGAGCGGCTACGTTTCTCCCCTCCCCTCTGCACACACTTTCTCTCCCCCCCTCACACCCCACCCCAAAGACTTTTGCCTTAAATAGGTCACAGCAGTTCCTTGGAGACCTCGTGTTCCTTGGTGGAATTTTCCTTGCTATTCAAGTGCTCCTGAAAGGGCTGAGAATTAGGCTTGGGATTCCCCACCCATCCCCATCCCGCCTCTGTCTGTTTCCACAAAATCTCAAATGTTTATCCAGAAGAACTGCTGCCTCTGCTCTCTCCACTTAAAAGGATGGGCTGCCCCATCAAAGGAGGCTCTATTTCTGATTTAAGCCTCCCTGACAGGTAATCCAAAAATGGCAAGAAGTTTCCCCCCGCCCACCTTCATTTGCAATGTTAATAGCGATTTTGGTAGCCGTAGCAACAGTTGTGACTGAGAAAGAGAACAAGGGCCAGGGGAATGTTGTTAAAAGAGTCTCTCTGGATCCTGTTTACATGAAAATGCTGCCTGTTGCCTTGAACACAAATTGTCTGTCACTGAACAACGACAGTTCTTTACTGTGTTGGGTTAATGCCGAGTCATTGCCCCAGGTCCAATCTGCCCCAGGTACCAACATCCATACAGAGCTCTCATGCTCTCCCCTCAAGCAATGTTCTGTGCATTGAAATCTAAGAGATCTATGCAATTTTTATATTCTTTTTTAGTTGCTCAACATTGAAAGAAAGGGGAATAACCTTCAACTTAAAACTGCAATTTGCAGTGATGCAGTAGATAATGTTAGGCTCTGGACTTGATCCTTTTACAGAAGCCTAGGGCCTATTTGACAGCCATAGGTTCTGATTCCATTTTGAGGCGCCACAATTAACATTATTATTAATCAGGAAAAGATAATATGACCAATTGTCTGAACAGAACCTATTTTTATTGGGTTTATTCATTCTTTTCCTAAAGTGAAGAGTTTGGTAGAATATACAGGTAGTCCTTGATTTATGACCACAACTAGGATTGGAGTGTCAGTTGCTAAGTGATGCGGTTATTAAATGAATATCACCTGATTTTACAACTTTTTTGCCATGGATGACAGTGATTCATGTCATCATGGATGACATGAATCACTGTGATCATTAAGTGAATTTGGCTTCGCCCATTGACTTTGCTTGTTGGAAGTCCCCTGGAAAGATCTTAAATGGCAATCATGTGACCCTCTCCCCCATTGTATATATCTATGCGAAGTGCCCAAATTTTGATCGTGTGACTGTGGGAATATAGCAAGAGCTGTAAGTGTAAGAACCAATCGTAAGTCACATTTTTAGTGCTGTAACTTTGAATAGCAGTGGTGGGTTGCTACCGGTTCTTGCGAACCAGTAGTGGAAATTTTGAGTAGTTTGGAGAAACGGTAAATACCACCTCTGCCTGGCCCCGCCCCCAATTTATTCGTTGCCTCCCGAGTCCCAGCTGATCAGCTAGAAGGAAAAAAACAGGGCTCACTTGACAAAGAAGAGAAAAAAACAACACACCTTAGCTTTAAATTGAGAAGCCAAGAAGCCTCCCAACTGATCGGCTAGAACCGATCCGTTCCTTGTAAACCGCTTAGTGGTGGTAGATTGGCAATTGAGGTCAAGCTACCTGAAAGTGGTTTCCAATGCTCTCGGTGGTGGCAGAGCAGCAAAAAACTGTTTAAACTCTTGCCGCGGCACTTCAAAGGGCCGCCCTAGAGCTGATCAGTGGTAAAAGGCAGTGTGGTGGTAGACCAGTAGACCAGTCTAAAAACAAATGGGTAGACTGGTGTGCTCCAAAAACAAATGGGTAGACCAGTACGGCTCTGCAAGCAGTTAAAAGCCTGGTAGACCAGTACCTCTGCTAAATTCTAAAAAATTGTTTGTCACATGACCATCAAGCCACGCCCACAAAATAACCAGTAGTAAAAGCCACACCCACAGAACCGGTAGTACAAAATTTTAGAACTCACCACTGTTGAATAGCTGTTAAATAAATGGTTGTAAATCAAAGACTACCTGTACTCTAAATGTTCATAAGAGGAACTGGAAAACACTTGAACATGGTAATGCTATACAGTATTAAAACGTTGTGATATTCAATAAGTCTCTCTGGCTTATTTAACAAAAGACAATCCATTCTTTAAGAGACCCTTCCTTCAACATGGCATTTTCCAAATTTCTTGGGACTGTGACTTTCATAATTAATTGTTGATGTAGTCTGGAAATTCTGAGTTTGGGGACAGATGCTTGACCTATTTTCCAGTATGTTTCATTTAGTTTGACTGCACAGCACTTCAGCTCCAATCTTTAGATGATTCTTCCAAGCATATGGTTCAAGCAAAAGATGTGGCTGTTTTAAATTGCTATACAAAGGTGTCATGTTCATGCTCTCATATGTTCTAAAACATTTTTAGAGACTGCGTCAAAGCCTATATAGTCCTGAACCAGAAATAGAAGAAACAAATCAACAATTTTCTTGTAATAGAAACTATAGTTTCATCTGGACATCTCTACTACAGGGGTGGGTTCTACTTACCTTTACTACTGGTTTGCAATAGGAGCACACATGCTCGCTCACAACGTTTCTGCGCATGTGCAGATTGTCTATTGTGACATCCGGACGGATGGGCGGAGCCTCCCGCTGCTTTTACTACTGGTTCGCAAGAACCGGACAGAACCGGGAGCAACCCACCACTGCTCTGCTATCACAGTACCTGATTGATGAGCCCTGCTTTTGCTATAAATCCCCATTAAATAAATTATCCTGTTTTAACTAGACCCGTAGTATGCCAATTTATCCTAACTAGTTGACAGGTAGCTAGTTGACAAGTAGCTAGACAGGTAGCTAGTTGACAAGCTAGTTGACAGGTAGCTAGTTGACAAGTAGGACATATCACAGATGAATGTGATATCACAGATACATGAGAATATGGATCTTTTTGGTGAAGTGTTGTTATAGTACATCACTTTCTCTCTCTTAAACTGGTTAATTTTTGACATAGCAAGATTACACAATATTAAGTAATATGTCGAAGAACAATCTGGCAATGTTAATTAAATGGTAGCAATGCATGTGACTGTCATGTGCTTTGAATATCATGTTAAACACACACTCTTCAAACTTGACTGGATTGACCAGACAATACCCAAATCTCAAGCTAAAATGAGAGAGGGGAGGAGGGAGAGGGAGAGGGAGAGGGAGGGAGAGAGAGAGAACCCACAAATGTTTGAACAAGTCTTTATTTAAGCAATAAAGGACATTCGACATCAACCAACAGGATTCAAGAATGTTCCTGATCACTTTGTTTGTGCTCATGTTATTTAAAGAAAAGCTGTAAGATCACAAATGCCAGAGTCAAGCTTGAAAAAAATCTGGTAGTGATTGTAATCAAAACTGAAAGCTGGAAACTATGCAGAAGTTGCTTCAGATCAAGAAAATAATGATATTAGTTCAAAAACATGGACTTTTTCTTCTCTGGATTTCAGTATTCTGTTTTTCTGGTTGCTTCTGGTAACTGCTGAGGTGACTTACAGGGTAAAACTGGATAAAGCCATTTCAGCTTCATTGTGAAATGTATCTTTCCTCACTTTTATTGCTTGCAGTGCTGGGTTTATTCCTTCCCAATTACTACAGGGCTGCTCCTTTGGATCCATTTCTGAAATTGTGAGCAAATAAAACCAGTTCAATGACAATATCATGTACTGAGCTGAAATACTTTTAAAAACAAAATCCCTATCCAATTTTTAGGTAGTACATTTCTACAAGCAAATACGAGATTTTTTTTGCACAATTTTTAAAAAACAGTCACAATTTGAGGCAGTAGCAGAGTCTGTTTTCCGATGCCAGGTAATTTTGGCTGCCTGAAAAGTAGCTCCTTATCTTTCTTCTGCTTCTTATTGATGAATCATTACCAGTCTTTCAACAGCTTGATCAACTATTTCAGAGGCTTCTAGGCAACAAATTACCTGGCAGGGAATTTGCTTGGAAGACTAATTTAAATTGACTAGACTTAAAATGACTCACAATTTTCCTATCTTGTTGGCTGTCTTCTCCATTGCCTTCTCCAAGGCAATGAGAACCTCCTCTTCAATGATAAAAGGAGATGTTTCATTCCATGGGGGTGTGGGCTCTCAACTCCCTTTGAATGTATTAAAAATCATTCTGGGGTAGGATCATTCCCAGTGTGGTAGGAAAATGTTCTGCCTTTTCAGCAATCCACCCAGTGCGTTCTATGGACAGTGGGGCCAGAATAAGGAAATTGCCGATTTCGTTTGCTCGGCAAGAGAATGAGCCATTCCTCTGTCCATGAGCCAACCTTGAGTGGGTGTGGGCTGGTATGTCTCTGTTGAAATTAATGCAACACTGCTGATTTGTATCTGCTTAAGAGGTGAATCTAGGCATATTCTGCACGTATGTCAGCCCTTAGAGAATATAGGAGGACAGGCAAACAGCCCCGTCTGCTAATCTATCCAATCTATGCATTACGGATTTTCTAAAGGCAAAAGTATTTACTGAGTTTGGACAGAGCCAGGAGAGCTTAAAACAAACTGATATTGGAATCTTTCATCAAACTCTTCTGGAATAATAGTCAAGATTGTATTATATAAATAGTGGCCAATCTCTTCCCAATCTTCTCTTCGTGTGGAATATCACGTCAGACCTCCTTGATCGTTGGTGTAAGTTCTGTCAGTCATTCACAACTGGCCATAATATTATGTGCATCTGTGCTAAAATTCAGTTTATGAATTCCCTTTCTCTGTTTAGAAGAGAGCTTAAAGTACAGAACATGGTTTGCTGTTAATAATGGCACTGCGAGGTGACACAGACCTCAGCAAATGTACTCATTTTGGATTTCTCCACCTGATCAAGCTGAACAAGCAAAGTTTTTCAAAGGACCCTACAGGGCAACATGTACTTAGGTGAACCAGCTGCCTTTGTTTAGGAACAAAGCCTTGAGGTTTGTCAATAAAGCAAGTAAAGATGCAGTTTAAAAGAAGGGGAAGAGTGTGAAAGGGACTATAAGCCAACTAGCTGAGGCAGGGTGGAAGTTGAGAGAGGAAAATTGGGGAAACAGAAGGCAGGGAACCAATATGTGATTCTTTTTTAAAAAAAAACCAAGAAAAACATTTATTTTATTTGCTTGCAGTCAATAAAATAATATTTTCCATACAAGATGAAATAGATACAGTATTTGCAAAATATCAAGAGTTTAACCTGAAGTCTTTTTCAAGAATCAGGAATTTAATTTAATTTAATTTAATTTAATTTTAATTTAATTTCCAATTTATATACCGCCCTTCTCCCTGAGGAATGATGTTTAGAGATACTTTTAGACCATAGATAATAAAATGTTTCAAATCTTATTGAGAGCCAGTTTGGCCTAGTATTAAGGCACCAGGCTAGAAACTAGGAGACTGTGAGTTCTAGTCCCACCTTAGCCACAAGAAAGCCAGTTAGGCGACTTTGGGCAGTCATTCTCTCTCAGTTTATCTCACTGTTGTGGGGCAAATAGGAGGAAGGAGTATTAGATACTGTATGTTCACTGCCTTGAGTTATTTATAAAAAAATAATAGAAGGGGGATATAAATAAACAAATATTAGGAACAGCTCATACAGAGTCAGCTTGTACTTCCAATGAGGGTGTACCATTTTCTTTCAGATACCAGCTTGAACCCAGAGATGGACAAAATGAACTCAATTTTTGCAATGGGACTTCTCTTCTTCCAACCTCTCATGACTAAATCCTTGGGAGTTTGGAAGATTCATGGGGAATGAGGGAAGGAAAAGACTATCTGGTGGATTTATAGGAGTCGTTTTGGGTTTATTTGATTGGGAAATTCATTTTTTATAAATTGTATGTGTTAATCCTTATCTGCTGCCCAGAATCTCACTTATGAGATTAGCAACCATGTACATTGATTTCAATAAATAAATAAATAAAAATACCAAATTGAATTGGCTTCTGTGAATCAAAATGATTTTTTGCTTTCTCAGGACAATATAGTTTACCCCTCTGGCTAAGAGATTGGGAATGGCCCAAAGTCTCACAATCTATTTTATAGAATTGTTAGGAGTTGCCTACCAACCTGAGCTCCAAGCATCAAGATGGGTTAGAAATATAATAAATAAAAAATCTATATGGCAACCATTATGATGGAGAAATATCATAAAATGTATGCTAACCTGGGAATGGTTGCATAACTGTTTTAGATGATTTGCCTAAATTTCCTATCCTAATCTTTACCTCAAATCTATTTTATCTTTTATTGTTGCTATAAAAATACTTCAAAATTTAAGGGAAAACATTACCATTTTAAACATTACTTCATATTTGACATATTTCACCCTTTGGAAGATTGCTGTTCTAACACTTAGAGTTTACGTATTTAAAAAAATGAAAAAAAACCCCAGATAATTGTGATTGGATTAAAATTGTACAGTGATTTCTTTTACAATTTATAATGTGGATACAAAAAGGAATAAACATCATGAATTTTAGATAAGATATACAATTTGTTTTACATTCTGGATTGGAATAGCCATATACAATGGAAACAATAATATGGGAGGCTTCATTACTACTCTAATGTTATCAATTAATGATCTCTGTAAGAACTGCTTTTCCAGAAGCAATTATCTTGTTCTAACGATCAACACACTTAAGTTGAGCCAAGAATACATCAGAGATAGGAAACACTTCTAACCACCTCTTTCTGTGAAGACTTTTGGTCATGAACAAAAGCTAGTTTAGCTCATGAGGATTGAGCTTAACACAAAATGTCTTCAAGGAAAAAACAAACAAAGTCCGGTTGCTTTTTGAAAAGCATCTTTGGGACAACCATGACCTGGACGACTGAGAATCTTTATAGACACTGAGCTTAACACTTCTTCATGAAGAAAAGGGCTACAATTAGAGAAGAAAATGGGCTCTGCAAATTTTGTAACCCTCCATAGTTACAAGAATTTGCCTCCTCCTTAGATCCTATAAACCCAGAACTTTTTGATGCTGCTTCCAACTGTGGTAGCCTTTTGAGAAAGGTATTCTAGTGTGAGCTTTTGTGTGCCACTATTTCTTCATTATTAACCAACAAAGGTTTATTTCATAGTACCTTTATTAGAATTTAAGATATCATAAGACTTTTCAGCATTCAAGAGACTGTTTGATCAAACTAAGCAATCCATGTGGATCATTCTAGGCAATAGAACTAGGCCTCAGCTTTGCCCAGCTTGGAGTCTTCCAACGGCAGCAGCACTGCAACTCTCGATCCTAGCTTGGCACTGCCAATTTAGAAATAGTTTCTATAAACCAAGAGACATAATGACATTTTTCAGTTTCACTATTCAAATTCACAGGATTCTCTTGTGTATAGCACTAACTTATTTGGGACATTTAACAAAGAGCCTTGGTAGTACAGTGGTCTAAGGCACCCTGTTATTAAGCTGGTTATTAAGACCAGCTGCCTGCAATTACTGCAGGTTCGAATCTCGCCAAGGCTCAAGGTTGACTCAGCCTTCCATCCTTTCTAAGGTAGGTAAATTGAGGACCCAGTTGTGGGGGCAATAAGCTGACTTTGTATAAATATACAAAAGTATGAAGGCTATTGCTGAGCACATTGTAAACCGCCCTGAGTCTCCGGAGAAGGGCGGCATATAAATCAATTAAAAAAAAAACATTTATGGGGTTATTGGAATTAAACAAGGCAACCAATGGTGATAATCTGAATACTCAATCATCCTGCATGCACCCAATTCTAGCTTTAAACAGAGCTAAACAGCGAAAAGTTTAATACTGATAGCAAGAGATGTTTGACTACTAAAATTACACTGAAATCTGGTTTTATCTTTTGTGACATTTATTATCTGATACCTTCATAGAGTTATTTTCTCTAATTTTTACTGAGAAAAAACACTGAAATATCAGATAGAAAACAGGATAAAAAGAAATGTATATTTAGTGATAACCTAACCTTTTTCCGCCATAAATTTTTATTGCTTTTAAAATAAGCAAAAGAAAAAAAGAAAAAAGAAAAAGGAACAAACCACAAAAATACACATATTATAAAAGTGCTTAAAAAGTATGGGAAAACAATACAGCAAATAAAATAAAGTGTAATATGTTGTTAAAACGACAGACAGTTACAATTCTATATATAATTACCTAATTCAAACATTATTCTTACAGCATGATAATATAGCATCATTGAAAAGCATGATAATCATATATTCTATATACATATGCAAAAATACTTATATGATAATCATGCTTTTTAAAAATGTATTGTATTTTATATAAATGATTTATATTTCCAGTGTTGCAATATCTGTCTTTTAGCTGTAACAAGGGCACAGAAATCCATTTTTGTTGTCCGGTTGTCAAATTCCATATACCAGATATGTAAATCAAGACAATATTATTCTCTGAAAATTTTAGTTTTTGTTACACACATTTATATAGTTCCTATAACCCTGGATAATGGGAGAGCATCTTAATTTCTGTATCTAGAATGTCAATGGATCTTAACCCACAACCAAAAGTAATAAATAGAGAGAGAAAAGGATTGTCTAGGATAGCATTCTTGTTGGAGATGTAATAAGGCCAATGGTTCTTTAAAATACATGTTTTTATGATGACCTATCCTAATAATTGTTTTGTTCACTTAACCATTATCTCATTCTTGCCTTGCATGTTGGTTTGTTAGACTAAAATATGATCTATTTTATTTTATAAATAATTTATTTTATAAATTATTTCATAATTTTAATTTGATTTTAATTAATTTTAAAGTGATTTTAACTGTTTATGTAATTCTCTGTCGTTTTGTAAGCCGCCCTGAGTCCCACGGGAGGAGGACGGCATATACATACATAAATAAATAAATAAATAAATAAATAAATAAATAAATAAATCTGCATTTCTCCTTATTGCTAAACAGGGCACTTATTTATGTTTGAATTTTGATTCCAGTTGAACAAGACACTTGACTAAAGGCATCTGCAGGATAGTCAAGAGGGGGCAAGTGATAAAAGCAGCATTATGCTACAAGCTCCACCCCTTTTGTACATGCTTTGTTTCATCTCACACACCTATGAAAGGGATGAATCTGTAGCACAGTTCTGCTTTCATCATTTTAATGAAAGCATTGTTTCCTGCAGATGCCTCTGAGTGGTATTTTGTTAACCATTTGATCTTTCATTGGCCTTTGATGCTCTTGGCTATAGTATCCTCCTAGAGCAGGGTTGTCAAACTTGATTTCATTGAGGGCTGCATCAGGGTTGTGATTGACCTCAGGGGGCCTGGGGGCGCATGGCCGGGATGGGCATTACTGGGAAGGGATAGGCATGGCCAGCTTGACATCACTCATCGAGGTTCTGTTTTCTGCCGTGACAGCCTCCCGCAGCCCTCTGCCAGCAAAAATGGAGCCCGGGGAAGCTGTGTGTGGCCTGCCAGGGCTCCGTTTTCAGCAGTGATGGCCTCCCCACGCTCCATTTTTGCTAGCAGACGGCTGCAGGAGGCCATCGTGGCAGAAAACAGAGACTCATGCTCTGTTTTCACTGGCAGAGGCACCACGGGCCAGTCCTTCGCTGTTTCCAGGGTGGCCCTGCGGGCCAGGTCTAAGCACCCCAAGGGCCAAATCTGGTCCCCGGGCCTTGAGTTTGACACCCCTGTCCTAGAGATAGTTTTTTTTAGTTGGGAATGGACAATATTTGAGTAGTTGATGGGTGCCATTGCCTCATGCATTGTATTAAGCATCTAAATGAAGCCACTGAAAATAGCTTTCAGAGTTTGGGAACTGGGTGTCATCAATAGATACACTGATGATATTCTGCTCAAATTCTTGACAACTGAATCAGGAGAGGCTATGCATGTTCTGAACCACTGTCTGGATGCCATGATAGAGTAGACAGGGCTGATTAAAAAATCTAAATGCTGACAAGAAGGGTAGGTGGTTTCCACAAATTGAAATTGGAGAGTTTGCCTGTTTTTAAAAAGTCTGTATTGTCTTCACGAGGACAGGGCAGTAATTTGGGGATGCTCATAGAGTCATTATCATTGGAGGTCCAAATAACTCTGGCTAAGACTACCAATTATTAGCTTTTTGGAAGGAAACATCTTAGCTCCCATGATTCATGCATTGGGATCCTCATTTTTAGGCAACTGTCATATGCTCAGTATGAGACTGTCCTTGTGCTTGGTCCAAAAGACACAGCTGGTATTCTTATCTTACTCACTTTTAAAAAGTGAACTTGTTATTTTATACCTGAATTTATTTTCATTTATTTTAAAATGCTGTTTGTACGTTGATTGTAATCTCTTTTGCAATTTATAATAACAGGAAATAGCATGCAGTTGCAGCAATAAATAATAATGAAATCATTCAAAAACAAAAGTTTAAAATTACGACTTGTCTAAAATAACTGAGTCTAAAGGAAAGAAATGTGGAACACATCTGGCTTTGAAGGACACAGAGCATATGGTATTAAGGTCTTTTCTTCCAACTAAGTGATAGGCTCTTTAGGTCACATTATTTCTAAAATAACAATGTACAAATAATTGTACATAAAGTGACTTCTGTGCCAATGAGGCCAGAAAGAGATAGAAATAGAATACAGAACTGCTTGACCTATCAGTTATCATGATTTAATATTGTAAGCAAAGTCTTATTTGTGTCCTTTAAATTTCTTTTTTTTTCCTCCTCTGTAAAACTTTGTGCTTTCCAGATTTATTTATTTTTTTCTCTCACTTCCCATCCCTGAATATAACAGAAACTGGCATGCCCCCAAACATAAGCATAAGCTAATTAGGTATGCACAACTACATGGTTTCTAGTAGCCACAGAGCCACCCCATTGGATGCAAGTCATCTCACTAATGGCTGCCTGCATTAAGTGATCTCACCTGTCCATATTGCCCAAGGAAAGAACTAGATACTGTAAGTAATTTCTAAATTTCCAGTACGGAGAATAGTAGAAGCTTTGGTTGAGCATTTTGGCCATGAAAAAATGATCATCACACACTTCAAGGCAGGTTTGTTTTTAAGTCTTCCCCCTTCCCCACACTGATCTGCCACTTATATAAAGACCATGTAAATATCTGTCAGATGTTTTCTTTTACCTGAAAATTATTACCCGTGAAAACATACCAGTATTTTATTTGATAGAAATGCCTTTATTGTTCATGTTGGAGGGTATTGTTTAAACAGCTTTTTATTTTCCTATGTCTTGGCTCACATGTGAGACTGTGATATATAACATAAGAAGCAGGTGCCCTGTTAAATGCGAAAACACCCCAAAGCAGGAAAAATATGATGGATTGTACAAATAACAATATAAGTAATAATATTACTTAGCAATGAGTCACACTACTCTAAAGCAGTGCCTTTCCCCACCTTTTGGGTGCCGTGGACCAGTTCCGTGGAGAGCAGTTTTTCTGCGGACCGGGTAGGGGTGTGGTTTTGTGGTTCACAATGTGCATGGATGGGGCTTTGCTTGCTTGCGTGGACCGGTTCCTGGCAGGCCATGAACTGGTGCTGGTCCATGGGCCGGGGTTCGGGACCTCTGCTCTAAAGGATATTCAATCACTTGAGTGCTAAACTTTACAACTTTGGACAAATATTACTTAGGGATGACTACAGTCCTGGGTTATTTTGGAAAACATAGACCAAATTTAGAAAAGATCAATGCTCTCTGGTTAGGTTATTTATGTGAAACTGAAGGGTTATAAGACTCACACAAGATTATACTCCATCCTAGATATTTTAACATGTTTTCTTTCTTGGTGTGGGAAACCAATTGCCCTGGGATTTGCTTCAAACATTTTTTAAAAAGTATCCCTTTTGCTCAGTGGTGAAATCCAATTTTTTTTTTACTATCGGTTCTGTGGGCGTGGCTTGGTGGGCATGGCAGGGGAAGGATACTGCAAAATCCCCATTCCCTCCCCACTCCTGGGGGAAGGATATTGCAAAATCCCCATTCCCTCCCCACTCTGGGGCCAACCAGATGTGGTATTTGCCAGTTCTCCGAACTACTCAAAACTTCTACTACCGGTTCTCCAGAACCTGTCAGAACCTGCTGGATTTCACCCCTGCTTTTGCTGCTTGTTTTGTTAGATCACAGCAGCACCGGGGGACAAAAGGAGCCCCTTCTGATTCATTAAGATTTTTGCACCATGTTGCAAATTGTTTTGAAATATTTTCTCTGCTCATGTTGAATTCTGTGTGCTCATGGTTAAGCTTATCTTGAACATACTTGCAGAAAACCCAAGGTTTGGCAAGGTTTAAGCTCTGTAGAATACAGTTGGAACACATTTTCTCTAATACCTGTTAGAATGGGGATTATCATTATCTGTATACTAAACCTGGCTTTGTACAGAAATGTAGAAACAAAAACATCAGAAAAGGAATTGCTCTGTTATCAGAATTGCTTCGTGATAAGATGGAAAAAGCTTTAATGATTCCGCCGTAGTTCCGCCTTCCTTGCAACACATTCCTCACTGTGTTTACTTAGAAAGAAATCTGAGCAAGTTCAATGGCACTTATTCCTTACAAAACGTGTTTTAAGATTGTTGTCTTAATAAGAGCTTATTCCAAGGCAAGTCAAAACGTATCTTCCCCCCACATTCCTTACAAAGAAACGGCAAGAGTGATTAGCATGTCCAGTTTATGAGGCTAGGACCTCCTTATAAGTCTGTGTAGCACATGTAATTTTCTCTTCCAAGGCCTCTCCATTAGGGCTGCAAAACATCGAAGAATCATAACTGAGAGTTAATGTTTTCTGTCTCTTTGCTGCCATCTAGTGGTCATCTGGAGTTTTGTAATCTAAATATGGTAATCCTACGCTCATTTTTCTTCATGCCATTCCTAGCAGTGTCTAACTTGCTTAATATTAGAACTGTTCCTAGTTAAGCATATTATCTTATCCCATAGTTAAAATATATTTATTCAATTTATGTAAATCATTTTGCCCCAACCTGGTGACCTCAAGATACAGTATGTTTAGTTATAACTTCTTCATCCATCAGGTTGATAGGGGTTGATGGGAATTGAAATCCTCATATAAGGAAGATACCAGTTGAAGAGGCCTGGTGTAAGAATCTGGCAGATTTGATTCCCTACCCCGTGCCCCAACCAGGCTGGTTCTGTTTCAACGGATTGGTTGCGGTCCTTGTTATCTCCCTCCAGCTTTTCCTGTTAAATTTTCAATTCATTATTCCACTGATTATCTGCAAAATGTGAAACAACCACCGGAAAGAAATAAAGAAAATGCATGACACACATTTATAAAAAGAGCAAGCTGGGAACTGTTCAGTTCTTGAAGGGGAAACCGGTGTGGGGGCGGAGAAGCGAGAAAGTATTTCTGTGACCATGACAAAACCCAAAAGTAACTAAATATTTCTGAAGTATAAGCCAAGAGATACCAGGATACCCTGACTTTCCCAACAGACCCTTGGACATTTCCTTGTTTGACCGATGCTTGCTAAGTCCATGAACTTTAATGGCTTTTAAAAAAATAATTTGTCTTGAAAAGTATTCTGTAACAAATGAAGGGATAGCAAATAATTTCCATTTTAGAAGTCTGAGAGGCCAAATTTCTAGCACAGATTTCTAGAGGCTGAAATGGAGAAATAGTTAAATAAAAGCAGGTGAAGGACCACAAGAGCAAAGCAGGAAATAGCAGAGGGTCTGAATGCTTCAAAAAGAATGATTGGGCTTTCCCCCAACTACCCGTAGCCCTTGGGCACTTGCAGTGAGATGTTCTCCACCCACTCCTCCTCCTTATCTCTATCAGGCCCTGAAGAAACACAGTTCTGAAGGCCACAAACTCCATTGGCCTGAGTAAATCCTCAGCAATGCTGAGCAGGTCCAGGGAATCCTAGGTTACGCAGCTTGCAAGTAAGAAACAATAAGCAATGAGATTCATCCACTTCAATAAGGATCAATGAGTAAGAAATCATCTTCAGGTGCCAGAAACAGTTCCTAAGCAACTGTGTAATGCCACTCTTCCCAGCATTAAAAAAATATTAAAGGTCAAGAAAATGTACTCTTGGCATACAGTGCTTCTAAGTTCCACTTTTTATTTTCTTATTTTTACAAAAATTATTTTCTTTAAGGAAGAGACTAGAAAGCCATCTCTGATGTAAAACTGAGGCTGTACTTTGTTTTTCTCTTGGAATGTGTTTTTTAAATTATAGCTCAAGGTAACAAATCAAAGCAGCTGGTAACTCTGATGTCCACTGAAGCATGGAGCTATAGCAAAGGGCCCATTGCTTGAGGCATCTTAACCTGGACACCTTTGGAAGGAGCAAGGCATAAAATCCACCCCAGTTGGGCTTTCTCTCCTCCTCACAGAAGTTTTATTGCTAATGGGGAAACCCTGCCCCCAGTTATTTTTATATTTTAATTTTGTTTTTGTGATTGTTGTCACTTTTAAGCTGTTTTGGCAAGGTTTCCATCTTGAAAGGCAGGATGTAAATAACAGCAATCATGCTTGTCCTCATAAAAACCAAGAATTATTTGCCCAATTAGCTTGAAATTGGACATGGAAAATCCTCCATGTGACAGTAAAGTTTCTCTGGCCAGAAAAACTCAGGAAAAACTGGTAGAGCTAGAGTTATGTAGCTTTTGTGTTCTGAAAGGCTTTCTTATGATGAATTGCTTGTGCATTTGTACATGCTTGAGAAGGCCATCATAGAAAGCCTTTCCCTATCAAATAACATGATTCTTTAAAAAGGAGGCAGTAGGAATAAGGCCATAGAAGGATCACATTAGTTGATTCACACGAGAACAGTTTCTTCAAAATTCTTCAGAATAAACACTCACCCAAGTTCAAAAGTGTTAGTGCTATCTAGACAATCAAGTTCAAATAGTTACATATGCCAAACCACGGTGAAGTTAGACTTCAAGCAGGTGCATTTTGTATTAATGGGAGTCTTAAAACTGTATGCCAATAGTGCAGCTTAACTGCTCTGCCATCACTGGAAGTAAAGTACAAGTTGGGTGAATTCAGTCACAAATAGCATGCCCAATAATTTGCCCATCATGCTGGCAGATTGTGCTGCAAACTTCTTTCCGCTCGTAATCTTGTGATCTCCCAATTCCTGCTATCTTGTCCTTGATTTTTGTCTTCTCGGTCACTGATATTATCAGTTGACTTGCATTAATAATTGATTTTAATTGACTGTTTGCTGATTTGCTGTCATAAGTTTTACAGGCAAATCAGTTATCACTGCTGATGGTGTTGATTAACTAAACTGTTCAGATTAGCTAATGATAGCCTGATTTTGCACTTGGCACTAAGCTCAGTTTCAGCAGGCATGTCCTTTTTTTTAAAAAAAAATTCTCTTCTTTTCACAATTATTTGGCTTAGCTGCTTCATATAAGAGTGCTTCTGAAGTTGGGAAAACAAAACTATTTCATCCACTGGGTTAGAAATGGTAGCTTGAGTAGGCTACAGATCCTTGTGAGAGAAATGCCATTTGTTATTTAGATTATCTATTTAAACGTAATGGGTTTAGCCTTAGGAAGAAGATACATTTTTAGCTTTCAAACTATCCTCTACATGTAAGGGACCTCTTCTATATGTTTTGCAAGCATGCAACTTCCTTTTAAACATTTTACCCTGACAAATCATGAATCCTGAGAGGAATGGTCAGATCCACATCTTTTAGCTGTAGGGATATTTGTTTATTATTTTAATTTTGAGGCTACGTAATTCCATAGCAACTTTGGATTATTTACTAATAATTAAAAAAAAAATACAGAAAGAGAGAGAAAATATCAGGGGTGAAATCCAGCAGGTTCTGACAGGTTCTGGAGAACCAGTAGCGGAAATTTTGAGTAGTTCAGAGAACTGGCATATATCACCTCTGGCTGGCCCTAGAGTGGGGTGATAATGGAGATTTTGCACTATCCTTCCCCTGCCACGCCCACCAAGCAACACCACACCCACCAAGCCACGCCCACAGAACCAGTAGTAAAAAAAATTGTATTTCACCACTGGAAAATATCCAATACCAACCAAGGTTGCTTGAGCCCATTCTAAATCAGAAGAGATTTAGAGAGAGAGTATACTGGAAGACTAACCAGATGTGAGGTCCTTGATGCTCTCTAAGCTTAGTTGTTTTCTTGCAAGCCAAACTAGGGTTTTCTCTTCCTACTACCACTGAAGATATTACCTAGTTTGGTAATGAAACATCTGCAAAAAAACAACCAAGCTCAGAGAGCACCAAGGACCTCACATTTCAACCCTGAGCTACAAATATTCGGAACAACCATGTCTTAAGCAGTCTATGAAAGATCAGAGAGTGGGAACTGTACAAATCTCTTGTGGACATCCCACAGGGCACCGAGAAGATATGCTTCCTAGGTACCATACAGGATACTGCTTAACAGATGAAGCCTGGCGTCAGGCCCATTCTAGATGACTTGATTAGATGGGTGGAAATATATAGCTGGAACAGTCTTCAAAAACAGCCATTTTCTCCATTCCAGTTTTCCTTTAGGTTTTTCCTACTCTGGCCTAGTAACTGTAACTATCAAACTTCCTTTCAGAAGAAAGGAAATGTGGATCAGTCTGTTTTCCCTTGAATCATCATCTTCTTCCTTTTCTGTCTACATATTATTCTGTATTCTCAGAAACTGACATCTCCCCAGTTCTGCATATTCCTCCCCACCCCAATTGGTTTGGGAAGGAGAATTATGTTTGTGTCTGGTACAATCACATTGCTGGAAATCCTGATTTTGTAATGGTCTTCTCCAGTGGTGAATTCCAAATTTTTTGACTACCAGTTCTGTGGGCGTGGCTTGGTGGGTGTGATGTGGCTTGGAGGGCATGGCAGGGGAAGGATACTGCAAAATCTCCATTCCCACCCCACTCCAGGGGAAGGATATTGCAAAATCTGCATTCCCACCCCACTGTGGGACCAGCCAGAGGTGGTATTTGCTAGTTTTCTGAACTAGTCAAAATTTCTGCTACCGGTTCTTCAGAACCTGTCAGAACTTGCTGGATTTTACCCCTGGTCTTCTCCACAGCATAATGCCTGATTTCGATCCTACATTCTTCAATGGGGGTTGAGATTGGTCCTCTTTCCTTATGCTGGTTCTAAAATAAGTATTTTTATTACTTGAAATTTGACAAGTGCTCGCTTGTAACTGCTCTAGATCTAAGTTAACCAAGAAGTTTTTGAACATAAAAAAACAACAATCCAAAAAACTCAAGTCTGCGAGCAAATCTCACATTGTGTTTGCACACTGGATTCATTCATTTGTATCCATGCTTGTTTAAAGGAAGCTTTCAACAGGATTCTGAATGCAATGGCTAAGGCTAGGAAAGGGTGAGAAAATTAAAACCACCCTTTAAATCGCTGCCTGTTTGAGAGCAAGCCCAGCTATGGAAAGAATGGAAGATATGCATGAGTAGCCTAGTCCCTCTGACCTTGTGACCTCTGAGTTCTGTACACTAGGAAATGTGTTCTTTCTTTGCTATGCTTTTCTTTTCTAAATAAAAATGTGTTTGTATTTACCAGGTTCCTTCTGGGATCCTGTTGTCTTCTTTTTGAGTGACTGTTGCCTTTTGGTGTTATGGAAATACCATTATTCGCGGATCAGTATTCAGACAACATGGGTTAGTATTGGAAGGAATCTTTAATTAAATGTTTATGAAGTCTCCTGCAATTCTTCCAAAGCAAAGAAAAGCAATCTTGTGTAATTTCAAACCATTCATCCATTTTCCTGCAGTTTTGTGGCTGAAAGATTATCTTGCACTAATCTGTAGCTGTTCTCAGCCCGCTGACTTTGTCAGAATTCCATCTGTTCAAATTGTGCAACACACATGCATGCACACACACACACAGAGTTATATATAATTACTAAAATGTATATTGTTATAAATGTAAATGTTGTGCCACATGATAGTACAAAAGTTACACACAATGTCAGATCCAGTAAATAAAAGTAACATTTTGAAGCATATACAGTGGTCTTTACTTGTGTTTGTTCTATTATTTATTTTTAAAAAATGACTATGAAGGTTTGTATTTTATGATTAAACCGACATGCAAAAGATTAAAAAAAAGCTTTCTCTTTTATTCCTTAGCCCATAGAAAACATACTTTAAAAATATCACTATAAAAATGTGATTAGCAGTGAAAAGCTAGAATTAAACAATTTGAGATCAGACAATGAAAGAATATATTTTAATGAAAGCATGTGTATAGATAGTAGAATTATAAGAATTAAAGGACTGGCAAGAATATGAATATGAATAGATGTACATTAAATGCTTGAATGATTGTGACTGGAACTGGAAGTGTATACTGAAATACTGAATAATGAAAGAAGGAAGGATCACATCTTTGATTATTAGAGTTGGAGGGAGGAAAAAAAGGTTAAAATAGAGGTAGGAATAAGAGGGGAATAATAGTAAAAATAGACACTAAAACATTACAATGTATGGAAGAACTATGAGAAGGTTTAGAACTGAAGGACGATAGTAAAGATTATGTGTCAACAAAATGGAAAATGAAATGTAATTATTAGGAATAATAATGTTATATTTATTTATATTGCAATGTATGATACCCAGATACCACACCATTTACACAATGAGATGTATAAAATAAAAAAATAAAAAACTTGGGGAAAAAAAGAAAGCATACTTTATGTACTCTATAGGGCACAAAGATATAGTAAACACTTAACAATTTTAGGGAGTATTAAATTTGTCTGTTAAATCTAGATGCATGTTAATGATACAATTTACCACATTTGCATAATTTATGTGATAATATAAATTATGTAAAATCAACTGTGTGAATATGCAAATGATGGAAACTAATGCAAAAAATGTAAATTACATTGCTTTGCTTTGGAAACAATGGTCTTCATTGTTTGGGGATGAAATTTGAAGTAATAGTAGTTTCATTTATTGTGTCCAAATTCTGCTGAATGGAGGTAATGGAAGTTCCAAGAATCAAGGTTTTACTGTAAGAACTTTCTTCACAACTGAAACAAATACAGCTTCTTTTTTCATTAATAATAATAATAATAATAATAATAATAATAATAATAATAATAATAATTTTATTTCTATACCGCCCTTCTCCCGAAGGACTCAGGGCGGTGTACAGCCTATTAAAAACACAGAAATATACAGACATCAATTAAAAATATTTTAAAATTATTAAATAATTTCAGCCTAAATTAAAACCCAAAAATTTAAAACACCCAATTTAAAATCATTTACATTGATAGCCCGACCTGGCGGAACAGCAGGGTCTTGAGGGCACAGCGAAATACATGGAAGTCGATCTTGCGCAATTCCGGGGGCAGTTCATTCCACAGGGCAGGAGCTCTCACAGAGAAGGCCCTCCCCCGGGTGTCGCCAGCCGACATACCTTGGCCGGTGGCACCCTGAGGAACCCCTCTCTGTGGGAGCGGACTGGCCGGTGGGAGGCTACTGGTGGCAGAAGTCGGTCTCGAAGGTAATTAATAAGGAAACAGACTAGTCCTAACCTGGCCTCCCTCAACATCCTTCAGATATGCTGGGCATAGAATCCTATAATGCTTAGCCTTGTAGTTAGTTTTCAACCAATCATATTAAGCTTGGCCTGCTCCAAGATCCCTGTTTTCTGACACTTATCTTTGCTGTCCATTTTTTTTTTCCTTTAGAAAAGTTATTTTGGGGTGGATGAGATTGTGTAGACTCATTTATTGCTATTTTATAGACACACATAGTGATAGAGGGAAGGAGGGTCACACTCACAAATTTCAGGGATTCCATGCTCAGGTCCTCCCAGTGATCAGACCCAACCTCAGAAACAGCCTCCTCCACATATTCAGACCAGCCCTCCCTATTAGTTTTGAAGAGCCATGAAAAAATGGTTCTTTAGAGCAGGGGACTCCAACCTGGCTGGGGGAATTCTGGGAGTTGAAGTCCTCCAGGCTTAAAGTTGCCAAGGTTGGAGACCCCTGCTTTAGAGAGCCATTTATAGACACAAATTCTGCAAGATTCTGCTGCCCAAACATATGACATAACTGAGCCTTGCCATTGTTTATGTTACTACTTTTTTAATATTTGAACTTTATGTTATTATTTGTAAGTTGTTCAGTCTTCAGAAATGAAACAGCCTAGTCTTGAAGTAAATAAAGAAATGACTAATCAAAAGCATTACTTTTTTCCCCATCCCTTTCCTTGTTGTTTCTACAGATACCAAATATTACTCAATGCATTTCAACTGTAGCTTTTATTTAATAAGTACAACAATCCATAAACTTTTTTTTAAAGGAAGTTGTTATATAAACTATCACAGCTGTTTCAGAAGCTAGTAGAAAACAAGCTATTGCAATCTGAATGATTAAGCAGAATGCAGGCAGAGCCATTAGCAAAACCAGGGGCACAGACACAATTCAGAGAAGCAACTAAGCATAACTTTTATAACAGCCTAAAAAGAGAAGACAAGAAGCTGAACCCTGGGAAGAAAATACAGGTCGTCCTTGACTTATGACCACAATTGAGCCCAAAATTTATGTTGCTAAGTGAGACATTTGTTAACTGAGTTTTGCCCCACTTTCCTTGCCACAGTTGTTAAATGAATCATTTCATTTGTTAAGTTAGTAACATGGTTGTTAAGTGAATTTGGATTTTCCACTGATTTTCTTTGTCAGAAAGTCACAAAACAGATCACAGGACCCCATATTTATATACTATGTATACATTTATACACTGCAACCGTCATAAATATAAACCACTTGCCAAGCATCCAAATTTTGATCATGTGACTATGGGAGTGCTGCAATAGTCGTAAGTCACTTTTTCCATTGCCATTGTAACTTTGAATGGTCACTAAACGAACTGTTGTAAGTCGAGGACTACCTGTAGTCCATTTTTGTCATGCCTCTGCATGTGGTTCAGTCCAGGATCCTTCCTGCTAGCTAAAAAAAAATCTAAAAATCATTTCTCCTTAGCTCCCCATGATCTTTGTCAGGCTACAAAAAAGTTTTAATCTGTAGTATTAAAAATATGGATTTGTGATCCATTTTCCATTTCTCTGGGGCTGGAGCAAGGCTTAAACCTTACGGAGCATGTCCGCAAAGATACTTTTAAATTTGGCTTGGGGAAAGTGGAAAAGGCATGTCATATCTTCCTATTCAGCATATTCATGTTAAGCCTGATATCAGCATGATTGATACCATCTTCTCTGAAACAGAGGAAACAGCATGTGGGCAACTTTTTACTTTGGGGAGCTGAGTGATAGAAGTCATGTGCTTAAATATGTATGCATGCTTCTCTTATGTTTTTACCACATGAAGTGACAGAGCAATTATGGGACTGAGTCCTAAATAGACTCCTGCAAGTCAGTGGAAATGAGTAGCTTATGTCCCACTGATTTCAATGGGTCTACTCTAAAACTAAGCCTTAATGCACACATACCCCCATATTAAATTAAAGCAAACCCAGATAAAAGCTAGGAAGAAAGAGAATCATAGTGAGAAGAATGTCAAGACTGAATTCTTGTTATATTACACTGGAAGTTAATTTCATGATTGTCAGAGGAACAGTTCTTGTAAGATTTATGCATTCCCCCCCACCTGTGAACTTTAAGGTAAACCTCAGCCAGAGACTGCTACATTCTTCAGAAACCCTTAGTACAGCCCACTTCTGCTTTTCCAAACTGCTTTCTCATTATTCAATAGCACATTTTTCCATAGCACTCTGTTCTTGTTTATGCATGCTTGCTGCAGTCCCAAATTGGATTTTTTGGTCCTCCAGTAAAAACACCTGTATTTTATTAAGACAGAGAAATTGTGTTCCTCCTTGTTTTTTCCTGAAGTTGAATTAACTCTTTACAGTCTTTGTTTTTGTGTGTCTGCTCTTGCATCTGAGCCAAAGTCCTGTCAGAGATGCACTTGATGGCCAGGAAAGCATAGGAATTGAGATGAGAAGAATGTATTGGAGTAGGAAGAGAAAACCGTATTCCCGCTTAGCTTGATTTATTTGCTAGAAATCATATTCTAGCGAAGGTCTGGCTGGGAATCCCAGGATTTACAGAAGTCTCAAAATTCAGCATGATGAAACTTCAGTATTTTATTTGTGGAACCACTTCAAACCTGTATTTGAAAAAAGAAGGCTGAAATGCTGTCTGATGACAGACTCTAAAACTTTTTCATGATCTCTTAAGAGGCAAACAAGGAGAAAAACAAAATGGCATGATATACTACTAAAACTCTCATTTCTATAACTTTTAACTGGGTAAAAAGGTAAAGATAAAGATTTCCTCTGTCCAGTCGTGTCCGACTTTAGGGGGTGGTACTCATTTCTGTTTCTTAGCTGAGGGAGCTAGCATTGTCTGAAGACATTTGCGTGGTCATGTGGCCAGCATGACTATATGCTGAGGTGCACAGAGTACTGTTATCGTCCCACCAAAGTGGTACCTATTTATCTACTCATATTTGCATGCTTTCGAATTGCTAGATGGTCAGGAGCTGGGGCAAGTAATAGGAGCTCACCCTATTGGGTGTTGCTTGGGTCTCAAACCCGAGCTGTCAGCTTTCCAGCAGACAAGCTCAGCCTCTTTAACCATCAAGCCATTATGCCCTCAACTGGGTGAAACGGTGCATCAATCAAAACGGGCCCACTTACAGAATGCATCCAAAATTCATGACTCCCATAGAAGTGAAATTTGGCAAATTTTATAAAACATTGTAAGATGTAAAAATCACCAGAAAAAAGTTTGTGACATAATACAAAATGTCATAAAACATTTCCTGTGCTGATATTTGTCTGTACTGTACAGTTCAACAAGGGCTATTTCTAAGGCAGATGCATCTCTGAATGTATCCCAACTTGTCAAGCAGTACATTAGAAGTTGGATCATTATTGAAGGCATTGAAGAATCTGGTAAGGACTGGCTGTCTCATCTTTATATAAATGCACTTAAAATATTCATATCCTAAATCTAAGACGTGGTGGAGCTTTTCTTATTTGGGCTATAAGTGGAGAATATATTAGAACTAGAAGTGCCCCGAATTTTGGGAACTATGCACAATATATTTGGAAAACTCTAGTTATGGAAAGGTAAGAATACACCATCTGTATAGCTTTGTTATACAAAGTTTTCTTATGCTATCTATATTACCATATACATTCCAATTCCAAAGAAAGACAATGCCAAAGAATGTTCAAACTATCGTACCATTGCACTCATTTCACATGCTAGTAAAGTTATGCTTAAAATCCTACAAGCTAGGCTCCAGCAGTATGTGGATTGAGAACTACCAGAAGTACAGGCAGGATTTCAAAGAGGCAGAGGAACTAGAGATCAAGTTGCCAACATATGCTGGATCATGGAGAAAGCTAGGGAGTTCCAGAAAAACATCTACTTTTGCTTCATTGACTATGCTAAAGCCTTTGATTGTGTGGATCACAACAAATTGTGGCAAGTTCTTAAAGAGATGGGAGTACCAGACCATCTTATTTGTCTCTTGAGAAACCTATATGCAAGTCAAGAAGCAACAGTGAGAACTGGACACGGAACCACTGATTGGTTCAAAATTGGGAAAGGAGTCTGGCAAGGCTGTATACTGTCACCCTGCCTATTTAACTTATATGCAGAGCACATCATGAGAAAGACGGGGCTAGATGAATCAAAAGTTGGAATTAAGATTGCCGGAAGAAATACCAATAACCTCAGATATACAGATGATACCACTCTAATGGAAGAAAGCAAAGAGGAACTAAAGAGCCTCTTGATGTGGGTGAAGAAAGAGAGTACAAAAGTTGGCTTGCAACTCAATATTAAGAAAACTAAGATCATGGCATCGGGCCCACTCAATTCCTGGCAAATAGATGGGGAAGAAATAGAGGTAGTGACAGATTTTATTTTCCTGGGCTCCAAGATCACCGCAGATGGGGACTGCAGCCAAGAAATTAAAAGACGCTTGCTCCTGGGGAGGAAAGCTATGGCAAATCTAGACAGCATTCTAAAAAGCAGAGACATCACCCTGCCAATAAAAGTGTGTATAGTCAAGGCTATGGTTTTCCCAGTTACAATGTATGGCTGTGAATGTTGGACCATAAGAAAGGCTAAACGCCAAAGAATTGAAGCCTTTGAACTATGGTGCTGGAGAAGACTCCTGCGAGTCCCTTGAACTGCAAAGCGATCAAACCGGTCGGTCCTAGAAGAGATCAACCAACTGCTCTTTAGAAGGCCAGATCCTGAAGGTGAAACTCAAATACTTTGGCCATCTAATGAGAAGGAAGGACTCAATGGAGAAGAGCCTAATGCTGGGAAAGATTGAGGGCAAAAGAAGAAAGGGATGACAGAGAATGAGGTGGCTGGATGGAGTCACTGAAGCAGTAGGTGTGAGCTTAAATGGACTCCAGAGGATGGTAGAGGACAGGAAGGCCTGGAGGAACGTTGTCCTTGGGGTCACGAAGGGTTGGACATGACTTTGCAACTAACAATAACAACAAAGTGAACTAATAGAAAACTTTTCACAATCATTTTCTTGAAAAGATAATAGATGCTAATGGTTAAAGAATATAAGCAAAGACAGTTAAAAAAGCAAAAATGTGGAAACCATTGTGATTTGAACGTTTTACTCTAAATTGGAGCAGAATCAGATACTGTTGGGTTATTAAGATTTTTAGCAGTTGTTCCTTTCTCCACCTCCCCACTACAACTGTTGTCTTCAGCTAACAAGTACAATTTATGCCAAGAAATAAATGGTCACCTCTTGCATTATTCCAGTCTCTTTTATTTTCAGACATTTTACAAAAACATACTTTAACAGGGAACTTATAAACTGGATGACTGTTAAAGCATGCTTTCAAAATCTTCATACATATTTTCAGCATTAAGAAGAAAATCTTATTTTGAGTTTATTATATTAAAATGTACTTTATGAAACAAGTATTTTGATTGCAGCAAAAAAACAAACAAACAAACAAACCATGGAAAATCTTAAAAACAAGCAGGATCTTTAAGCATGAAAATGCAGAATGGAAATTTGAGGTTGACAGAAATATGACCAAAAATACATATTGTACTTACTTGGGACAAGTTTAAATATCCAGGAGCAAATGAATTACATCCTACAGTATTACTAATGGCCTGGTGAACTGGTTAATTAAAAGATGAATAGAGGAGGGCAGATGCTGTTCTCTTTGTAAAAGAGGGAGAAGAAAAGATCCACAAAAGATACATCAGAAGAATAACTTAGCATCAATATGTGGAAAAATTCTAAGAGATATATCTGTAAGCCCCTTGAAAACAAAGGCCCATGGAATTATTAGGAACAAGTCTTGCCAGATTAAGTTTAACACATTTTTGGCCAGCATAACATTTTTCCTTGTGAAGATGTTCTAGATATACTATATTTTGATTTCAGAAAATATTTTACAAAGTACCAAATGATATTCTGATGACCACTACAAAGATGTGGATTGGATAATAATGCTGTTAAATAAATATATATAGGTGGCTCTCATACTCAAAGAGTGTTCATCAGTGTTTCCACACCAAACTTGTATCAAGAGCCTTGGTGGCGCAGCAGACTAAAGCACTGTTAAGTAACACCAGCTGCCTGCAATTAGTGCAAGTTCAAATCTCACCAGGCTCAAGGTTGACTCAGCCTTCCATCCTTTCGAGGTAGGTAAAATGAGGACCCGGTTTGTGGGGGCAATAAGCTGACTTTATATAAAAAAGAACACCGCTTTTGGGGGGGGGGGGTTCCTAAGCCCTACTAAGCAGGTATATACAAAAATATGAAGGCTATTCCTTAATGCATTGTAAGCCGCCCTGAGTCTCCGGAAAAGGGCGGCATATAAATCGAACCAATAAATAAATAAATAAATAAGAGGGATGCTACAAGTTTCAGCCCTGATTTCTATGTATTCAACATGCTTCTTAATTATCTGAATGAGGAAGTGGCGAGAATATTTATCAAATCTGCAGGACACATAATATTGGACAAAATAGAGATATTTTGAAAACAGGACTGATTTATTTCTCCGCTGCCATGGTCAGATCATTCTCTGCTGAATGTCCAATTCTATGGCTTTCCTCCTCTACACAGGAGGGTAGTCTATTCAAATGGCCCACTCCAGGCATCTAATGGACTCAACTGAGTTCCAGAGGGAGCTTGGATGTTTTTTTAGAAAGTCTGTTACTTGGTCCAAACTGAAGCATTTGTAGCTATTTGGAACAATCAGATGCTGTTTTATATTACATTGTATATGCTTTTATTTTTTACTGTTTTAATTGTTATCTGCTCAGAAACATGTATTTGAGGTAGGTGGCCTTATACATTTAGTGAGTGAGTGAGTGAGTGAGTGAGTGAATGAATGAATACATACATAGTTATTCACTGATGATGTTCTAGAGAGCCTTAAAGACCTGGCTCTTCTCTAGTCTTCGAGATAGGGTGGTGGAAGCCCTTGATGGATATATGATATACTTTTATATTGCTGACTAGATTTGCCATTTTGTTTAATATTTAACATATTCTAATTTGATTGTGTATCTCCTAGCCTGTTTTTATACTCCCCAGAATTGATCTGGAGTCGAATGGGATCTAATTTGAATAAAATATACTGTGTATGTGTGTGCATGTGCATGCATGTATATTTACACACAATCACACACCCACACCAAACAAATCCAATGAACAGAGGACAGGTGTAACAACATCTATAAAATACTGTTTTACTATAGTAATAATACCATTTTACTGAAAACTGAATATGAGGTGGCAGGTATTACCGGTATATGATTACAAAAATGGCAAATACAATCTGAGTTGGCATTAACTGGGAAGTTCATGGGGAATAATCATTTCCACTTCAGACCCCATCTCAGATACAGTATATTGGGTATCATACTTTAAAAGAAAACTTCAGACAAACTGTGACATATCTTTGCAATAGTGGCAAATATCTGAAGGTTATAGTGAAAGTTCATTCTCTGAGCTTGTGGGTTGGTTTCCAAATGTTTCATTACCAGGCTAGGTAAAATCTTAAGTGGAGTTTAGGGGATGTCAGTGTCAGGCCTCAGGTGTGGGTGTGTCAAGTGAGGGTCTCGTAATGAGTCAGCTGTGAGTCATCACTGAGTCTTGTGATAGGTGTTGTGATAAGGAGATTACATCAGGTCAGGGTCATTGGGAGATAATTGCTGGTGGGGGGGTTGTGTGGGTTGGTTGAGGATTGGTGCTGTTGTCTCTGGTTGGCTGTGCGATTCATAGGCTGGTTGTAGGTCAATGTATCTGTTGTTGGAATTGCTTGTAGAGTGCCAGGCTTCGATGAACTCATGAGCATGGCAGGTGGTAGTGTGGCTGTTGATTTTTGTGTTGCTCCAATTGAACTGGTGCTGTTTGGCATCAGTGTGGGTAGAGATTAAGGAATTGGGATTGTGGCTTTTGACTGCTAGCTGGTGTTTGGGGATCCTGGTTTTTAAAGATAAAGATGTTACCTAACCTGGAAACGAAATGTTCAGAAACCAACCCACAAGCTCAGAGAATGAACCTTCACCCTCAAACACCCTCAAACTGAGATGGGAAATGAAGATTATTATAGGAATAGAACAGATTTATGAAAAGAGATTGAAGGACTTGGAAATATTTAACACTCTTCAAATACATGAGAAGTTGCAGATAGATACTTTCTATATTGTCACCGGATATCGGTACCAGTTATTTGTTATTACAAAGTAATATAGATTTAAGTTACAAGAGTGTTAAAAAAAGGTGCAAAGAATAAGAGCCATTTGACATGGAATCAGTGGACTGATCAACTCTCCTTCAGCTGATATACACAAGAGGCTGGGCAGCCATCTATTGAAGATGCTTTAATTTGGATTCCTTAAACTGAGCAGAGAATTTGATCATTAAAACAGTCCCTTTCAATTCTGTGATTCTACTATTTTAATGTCTAAGTGCTGTCACAAATTGTTAACCTGCTGTTATACAATTAAGGGCAAGAACAAACTAGTTGCTCCAGAAAGATCCAAGATTTATAGGCAGACAATGTATCTGGGAAATGTCACATAAACATGGAATTGTAAACTGCTAAGCTCCAAACTAAACGCAAACAATTTAGCTGGAGCGCTTGAGTTGAGATTGCTATTGCAAAAGATCCTAGAGTAGTTGGTTCTTAAGAGAATCAGGGTGCTGGCTAAGGGAATATTTGGTCTGTCCCAGTAGATCATTTTACATCTTTGATTCTTATTTGTCTTTAATTGCAAAACCAACTAACCAAACACCAACTGGTAGGCCAAGCTTGTTCTTTACACAAATAGTAATTGCAAGACAAAGGCAATATATACTTCCAAGTTCTCCAAGAGTAGGATCCCAAGGAAGCCAATAAGCAAAACAAAGGAGTAAAAACAATGGGACAATTAGTACAAAAAACCTGTCAATCAACATGAGATGGGAATCAAAGAACTGTCTGGCACAAGGAACTGATCTTTATATTGGGACATGGAACAAGCAAAGGGGCTCAGGGAAGAATCCATGCTGTCTGATCCATATGGATCTTCACTAGACTGCCTGCCTCACATCTTCAGAATCCAGAAATAAAATTGTTCTAGCCAGTATCCAAAGCAATGCATGGATGGTCTCATGTGGTCAGTGATAACTGGGATACTAATTTCTTAAACACAGCCCATCACTCCATATGTTGGGCCATTTTTTGATCTGGAGGAGCTTCCAATATGGCTTTGGGAAATGTTCTGTTATGGAACAAGAATAAAATTTCCTACTGGGCTGCCCAACTTCTACCATGTTTCCCTGAAAATAAAACCCTGTCTTATATTTTTTGAACCTTGAAATAAGTGCTTGGCCTTATTTTTAGGGAGGTCTTATTATTTTGGGGCGCGTGGAGGAAACCAGAGGAAATGGTGGGGACCGGCTACGCATGCATTTAAATATTTTGGGGGGAGGGCTTATTTTCGGGGGGGGCTTATTTTAGTGTATGTACTCAAAAGCCCGATTGGGCTTATTATCAAGGGATGTCTTATTTTAGGGGAAACCAGGGTATATGCCTAAAATAAATTTTAAGATCCTACCCTTCATTTAGTTAATGCCTTTTAAAGCACAGTACAAAATGCCTAAGTAAAACACAGGAATAAAAGAAAAACATGGCAAAAGGCTCACAGTGTTAAACAATAAAATGAAAAAAGGGAGTTTCATCCAATTCATCCCAACCAAAATCTGGGATGTATAAAATAGAAAATTATCCTGCAGTTGATGACAGCAGAGTCTGCAAACAGCTTTCCTTATCCTAGTGTCTTCCAGATGTATTGGATTACAATATCCATAATCCTCACCTAACCAGGAGAGCATCTATTTGGAGAAGCCTGGTTTACTAGGCACAAGAGTTTTAGTGCCATTTATACATGTGGACATTTTAAAAAACAAATTACATTGCTCAATACACATAAGCAACCTTTCATAGTATTTCAGTATAATTGTATATAAAGCTGTTACAGAACCTCATTGGTTGTAAAAGCTATAATTTGCATTTTCTTGTAAACTGTGGCTTAGAATCACTTCGTATCAGAGCTACAAGATGTGCGCAAATTAAGAAAAGCACATGGCGTCACCACTAATTTACATACAAATGTAAACCTCACTACTTATGAAGACTGCAGAGCCTTGTTATTACAAAAAGTAAACTGCATTGATTCATCTGTTATTTATGCAGCCACCCAAACAGGACATTTCCTTTCACTAATACCTTGTTGGGCAGAATAGTGAGGGTTATAAAAGCCAGTGACTAACATCTGTTCCAAAACGGGCTTGTAAGCATTCTTCATAGGTGGCCTGGCCACTTGGACTAAGATCCAACAGTAATGTAGACTTTGTCATTTCTGATGTGGGATTTTACGCCATGTGGCAATCTGTTCTATAGTCCCCCAACTTGAGTGTATGCGTGTGTGTATACATACATACATATAAAACAAACATAGGAAAATAAAGCAGTTTAGGGATTGTTTTTATTTAGTGCTCTCCGTGTATTTTATTGCAATATTGGAGCCACTTTTACTATGTATGATTTCTCCATGCTCCCAATACACAAAAAAGGATGCTGGAGGAAACAACCTATTGTATTCACATTTTACTCTACTGTACAGGATTACACTACAGCAAATTTGCAAGGAATGGCTACAGATTTTCAAGTGCAGGATTGTTGTACTGATGTTAAGAAAAATGTGAGCAAGCTGCTAGCTATAGAAGGTAATCCAAACATAAGTGATCATGTTTTGCTTCATATTATTGTTTCTCTTATTGTCCCCATTCTAAATTCTAGCAAAGATATTTTAAGTAGATATCTATGTCTTCTCCATACAATTGCACACTGCTTTTCTTTCTTTTTAAAAGAACTCTTGTAACAAACTTTTTATAACTGATGCCAATAGACCAATCAAGTTTCATCCAATTTGCTAAAAAACAAATATGGAGATCAGAATATCTTTGAAACAAGATGTTGAAATAGCCAAGAAGCTTCCTGTAGAAGATATTAATGCCAATTATTCAATGTAATTTTTGGCTGAAAAGAAATAATGGCATCATTTTGTTTTTTAACATGAACAAGTAAAGAATAAAGGAGAAGGATCAGGAAGTGCGGCAATATAATCTGTCTTCCAAGATCAGATGAATATCTTAAAATTTGACCCTCTTTAGTAAGATTAAGGTTTTGTGCAAAAACATTATACTTTACAAATTCTACATTTGGATTATGTTCTTCTTCATTCATGTTTCAGTAAGAAATTACTCAGAAATTGCCTAGATATATCTAAGATAGCAATAGCACTTAGTCTTCATAGTGCTTTATGGCACTCTCTGGACAGTTTTCAAATGTCAGCATATTGCCCCCAACAAACTGGGTCCTCATTTCACCGAGCTTCGAAGGATGGAAGGCTGAGTCAACTTTGAACCAGTCAGGATTGAAATCCAGGCTGTGGGCAGAGTTAGCCTGCAGTACTGCATTCTAACCACCGCGCCACCAGATATGGCATTCATGTGTGCAAAATGTACAATCAGCTGATATAAGACATTCTGATCAGTTCATCAATACGCCTTGCATTAGAGAAGGCTAAAAGGGAACACCATAATTTTAGAGCATGACGAAAATTGACTTTTCTCATTTACTTGCTGCATTTTGAAGAGAAGGCAGAAGGGTTGTCTGGAATGCCTTCCTCTACAAAGAGCCTTGATAAACCAAACTGGAATTTAGTAGAACAATTAATTTCACTTAGTGCATAAAAGTACCTATCCTAATTGGACTTTTTAAATCTAGGTCATGGTGTTCAATGGGTTTTATTTTCTAGAAAATGTGGAAATGTCTGTTACACGACTAGATAACATCATCAGTCCTCCTCATCCTCCTTCTCATCATCAACACTATCACTGATGTCACCTAGTTGAATAATAAAACATCTGCAAGCAACCAACCAAGCTCAGAGAGCATTAAGGACTCCAGAGTTCAACCCTGAGCTACATATACTCTCCTCTATTGAATACTATTCATCTTTGATTTCCTTCTCCAAAACTAAAATATTGGCAGAATCAAACAGAATAAAAATAAAGCAGAAAATAGGCATATTTGGACAGATTACTCCACAGAGAACATTTGTGACAGGAAGTGCAGCTGTGTGACTAATACGGTTGACTTTCTCTTGACTTTCTCCCTCCTTTAAAACTCTTATTACTCAAGATTGAAAAAAAAAATGGTAAAAGCTAGCAATTTTCCTTGGGAAAAAAAAAGATCATTGCCATAAGCAAAGGCAGTAAATCTGACCCAGAACCAGTGCTATAGAGCCCTCCTCTAAATATTTTTTCCAGGCTCCTTACTTATATCATATCACTCTCTACATGCTCAGAACATATGTCTGGCAGATCTCTCTTTTCTTCCTGAAGAGAAGTGAAGCATATGAACTTCATTTTGAAGATTTAATTCAAGAATTCCTGACCCCAAAAAAAAACAACAACCAAAAACCAAACCTTGCAACAGAAACAAAGCAATTCCTTACATTATGTATTTTATTCAACGCCATTGCTGATTTCTAAAAGTTAAACAAATTGGAAAGCAATTTTGCACACGATAAAGAGTCTCTGTTCTTGATATGATGAGGTGATTCAGAGAATCTGAAATAAAAGTAAAGCTTAATTGCTATTGAAAATGTTCATTGGATGAAAACTGAAAGTATTCCCACACAGCGTAGTTTTCTTTTTATTTCTAGCCCTCAATCCCTCACAAACTAATTTTAAACTGCTTTTCAATTGCGTTCATTTCTGCCAGTCTCAAAAGAGAACAGACAGGATCAGGTTTCCTTCCAACTGACAAACAGGAGAGGTAAAAGCAAAAAAAAAAAAAAAGAAGAAGAAAAAGGCAATTCAAACAATGCCATATTCCTTAAATTATCATGGTTCCTGAACTAAACACCCCCTAATCTCCATTCTATTTACAAAGGCAAATGTATGCTAAGGTAAATCATAAGATACAGCAAATATTAAAATGAACCTAGAGAAACCGTCAGAGAGTCTTCTGGCCTAAGGATGTGAGTAGGAAACTTCTGTTTTATAGGATCTGTTCCAGTAAGATTGATCCATGCCCTACCTGGAAGACAATGTGGGGCTGAATTTGCGAGACAAATAATACTTTATTAAGAGAGAACTGCCCCTTTTGGAAAAAAACTATCTCTTGATTTGACCATCTTTGGCAAATACCAGCTAATATCCAATCTTTTATTCCTAGGATGAAATGGATATTCTCAGCCTCTTGCAGTCTAGATTCAGGCCAAGAGCTAACAATGGTTTTCCCAGGTGTGTGTGTGTGTATGAAACTGAACTTTTAAAATTATTTTTGTTAGGATGGATGGAGGAAACACACCCCTCCTAGTTCTTTTGGATCTCTCAATAGTCTTCAATACTATTAATCACTGAACCCTCTGGAATGCCTACAAAAGTTTAAGCATAGAGGCTGTTAGATCGGCGCAGGAATGGAAGACGTGACCAGCTCGTTACATGAGTAACTTTTATTAAGAATAGAAACAGTAGTAAGACTGGCTGCGCGCTGCCAGAGCTCTCCTTATATTCGCTCCGGCAGTCGCACCGCCCCCTGACAGGGATTCAAACTTTCCCGCCCGATGGCTGGCAGCCAATCCGGGCGGATGTCCTTATAAGGACATAACACTCCTCCCCCCTTAGTCCGGAAAAAACTTCAAAGTTCATTTATAACGTTACGTAGTCCCGCAGGTACGTAGGATGCCTCGGCACCCTAGCTGACCTGCGCAGTCTCACTTCTTCCTCGCCCCCGACCTGGACGGACGGGGCTCCTGTGTCTCCTGGTTCCCTCCCCGGAACCGGGCTCGGTTCGGCTGGCGAGTGTGCGGGGTCACCCCCAGCGCCTCCGGCCGGACCGCAGACCCTGGATGGCTGGTTCGGGTGGTCTTCCTCCTGGCCTGTGGATCTATTGCCTCGTCTCGGCTGCTCGGTTCCGACCCGGGAAGAGCGTCTGAGTCTCGGTAGGTTTGTTGCTTGCTCCTCCCTGGCCTCCCGGGCGCTGCGGTTCGGTTGCGGTCCGGTTTGCTGCTGGTTGGGCGGTGGTTCCGCTCGGTGCCCTCGGGTCCGGTCCGCCGGCTGCGGGTGGTGCTGGCTTGCGTTGTGCTGTCCGACCTCGCAGGGGTGGCGTTGGTCCCCTCGGTCGGGCTGGCGTTGGTCTACCCCGTCTGGTTGGTGGTGGTCGACCTGGTCGGGATGTTGTTGTGGGGCTACTTCTGCGGGGCGGCGGAGGTCTCCCCTGCCGGGGTGGTGTAGGTCTACCTCGCCGGGTTGTTGTCGGCTTTCCCTTCCCCCTAGTCTCTGGTCTACCGTCAGGTGGTGCCTGGGGTCCTCCTGGTTGGGTTGTTGTTTCCCGGTTGTCTTCTGCGATGGGCGGGGGTCCCCCTTGCCGAGGAGTCGTGTGCCACCCTCGCCCCTGGGTAGTGGGGTGCCCGTCTTGGCTGGGTCCCGGTCTACTCGCCTGGAACTGCGGTCTCCCTGGCTGGGCTGGTGATGGCTGCCGTCATTGGTTGGGTGCGCTGCTCCTCCTCTGGGCATGTCCCGGTCTACTTGCGGGCTGGGTTGGTGTTCCCTGGCCCTGTTGTGCCGGGTGCCCACCTGGCTGGGTTGGTGTTGCCATCCCCCGTGCGGTTGGCCCCGGTCTACCTCGCTGGGCTGCCGACGTGACAGTACCTGGTAGTGGGCTGGGCCGACCTCGTCGGGATGGTGCTGTTCTGCCTCGCAGGGGTGTCGTAGGCCTACCTCACCGGAGTGTTGGAGGCCTACCTCGTCGGGGTGTTGTAGGCCTCCCTCGTCCGGCTGGTTTTTGTGTGCCCCCCCACCTTTTTCGGAGTTGGTCGATGTGCCGTCTACAGACCTGTCCATCTTCCAACTCGACGGTGTAGGATTTGGGGCCGGTTGTGCTGGCAATCTTCCCCTTCAGCCACTTGGGAGAGCCGTTGAAATTCAGCGCGAAAACTGAATCTCCGTTGCTGAAGGCGCGAAGCGGGCGGCTGGCGGTTGCGGTCACTTCCGGGCTGTATTGGGGGTGCAGCCGGTCCAAGGGTGACCTCAACCTTCTGCCCATCAGCAGTTCGGCCGGGCTCTTGTGGGTGGTGGCATGTGGCATGATGTGCTGGGTGAGGAGGAAGTTGTCTATGCGTTCTTGCCAGTCTCCCGGGCCCATCTTGGTGAGGGCTTCTTTGGTCAGTCTGACCATGCGTTCTGCTTGTCCGTTTCCGGCCGGCCTGTAGGGGGCGGACAGGGCGTGGCAGATGCCCAGTCCTGCCAGGAAGGACTCCATGGTCAGGGATGTGAGCTGGGGGCCGTTGTCCGAGACCAGCACGTCCGGTAGTCCATGTGTGGTGAACAGACAGCGCAGGGCTCGGATCGTCGCTTCAGTTGTGGTAGATGCCATGGGCACCACCTCGAGCCACTTGGAGAAGGCATCTACCACGATGAGGAGGTGTCGCCCTTTCATCGGGCCCGCGAAGTCGATGTGTATCCTCGACCAGGGGTTGCTGGGGGTCTCCCACTTCGCGACTTCGGATTGCGGCGGCGCTGGGCGGACTTCTTGGCACGGGTCGCATCTGGAGACCCATTGCTCAATGTCTTTGTCCATGGAGGGCCACCAGACGTAACTCCGTGCCAGGGCCTTCATGCGGACGATGCCCGGATGCCCTTTGTGCAGCGTTTCTAGTGTCCGCCGTTGCAGAGTGCTTGGGATCAGCACCCTGTCTCCCCATAGCAGACAGCCTTTTATGGTGGACAGCTCCTTCTGTTTCCTGGCGAACGGGCTGAATTTCTCCTCTGGCTTTTCCGATGGCCACCCTCTGAGGATCCAGGACTTCACTTGGCGGAGTGTGGGGTCCTTTTGGGTGTGGACGGCCACATCTGCGGATGACACAGGACAGCTGGCGTCGTCATCTATATGGAGTAGATGGAGCGTGGGGGCTGGGTCTTCGACTGGATTCTTTGACGGGCATCTGCTGAGCGCGTTGGCGTTTCCTATGGCTGTGCCTGGCTGGTGCACGAGCCTATAGGAGTAGCCGGCTAGGAAGATGGCCCATCTCGTCATCCGTGGGGACATGAAGGTCGGGGTGGGTTGGTCGCCTGCGAGGAGTTCCAGGAGTGGCTTGTGGTCGGTGACTATGGTGAAGCGTCTTCCGTAGAGGTATTCGTGGAAGCGCTTCACTCCAGCCACGATGGCCAGGGCTTCTTTGTCCAGCTGGCTGTAGTTGCGCTCCGCGCCGGACATTGTCTTCGAGAAGTAGGCAATTGGGGCTTCCGTGCCGTTGGGCAGTTCATGGCTGAGGACTGCCCCCACCCCGTATGGAGACGCATCACAAGTCAGCTTGATGGGCAGCGTCTCGCTGTATTGGATGAGGACGCTTTTGGACGTCAATAGTCCTTTGATGGCCCGGAACGCTGCTTCCTCTTCCTGGCCCCACTTCCAGGAAGCCGATTTCCCCAGCAGGCGGTGGAGCGGCTCAGCAACTGTGGCTTTCTGTTTTAAGAAAATGGCGTAGAAGTTGAGCAACCCAAGGAAAGCCTGAAGCTCCGTTTTGTTTTTTGGGCTTGGAGCTTCATGGATTGCTTCCACTTTTGATTTGGTGGGGTGGATGCCTGTGCTATCAATGAGGTAGCCCAGGAACTCGACTTCCTGTACTCCTATGATGCACTTGTCCCGCCTGACCCTCAAGCCCTTGGCCTTGAATCGCTGCAGGACAAGCCTGAGCCTTTCCAGGAGTTGAGCTCTTGAGTCACCGGAGATGAGCACATCGTTGAAGTAAGGCACCACCCCTGGAACGCCTTGGAGAAGGCGTTCCATCATGGATTGGAAGATGCCAGGGGCAGCACTGACTCCAAATTGGAGGCGGTTACATTTGAATGCCCCCCTGTGCGTGACAATTGTTTGAGCCTCCGCCGTTTTTTCGTCTACTGGCAGTTGCTGGTAAGCCTGGGCCAGGTCCAGTTTCGCGAAAATTGATCCAGATCCCAGGGAATGCAGCAGGTGTTGCACCACTGGGACTGGGTATGCGCTCTGTGCCAACGCCTTGTTGATGGTACAACGGTAGTCGGCGCAGATGCGCACAGACCCATCATGCTTCAGTGGGGTCACAATGGGGGTCTCCCATGAAGCATGATCGATCGGTTCCAGGACGCCCTGGGCGATCAGCTTATCCAGCTGCTCGTCTACTTTGGGCCGCAGGGCAAACGGAACTCGGCGGGGCTTGAGCCTAATTGGGGTGATTCCCTTGTCCAGATTGAAAGAGATTGGCCTCCCCACAAATTTCCCCAGCTTACCATCGAAGACTTCCTTGAACTCTTCGATGAGGTTGTCGAATTCGTCCCTGCGAATTTGGTTGATGCCTTCGATTGAAAGCCCCAGCGGCTTGAACCACTCCACTCCTAGCAGGTTCGGTCGGCTGTCCTTCACGACGGTGATGGGGAGCTTGCCTTCGAACTCTTTGTAGGTGACTCGGATGTAGGCTCTTCCCAACACTCCGATGGGGTTTCCCCCAAAGTCGACGAGCTTGGAGTGTAGTGGCTTCAGCTCTCGCTTGGTGATGCTGGGATGCAGGCGCTTCAGCTGCTGCCAACCCATGATGGAGTAGACTGAGCCCGAGTCTACCTCCATGTTGCAGGGTGCTCCTTCCACATGGATGGTCACGTGGAACTTGGTGGCGTTGTCCGAAGTCGTGTGTGCAATGGTCGTCTGGTGGACCGCTCCGCTCCGGGGAAACTCGTCGTCTCTGCGTCTGGAAGGGCCAGAGGGCCGTTTGGATGATCTCTGGTACTCCTTCCGATTCTCGCGGGGACGGTGGCTGGAGGGCTCTGGGGCTGGTTCCTCGGCTCTGCAAGCTTCGGCGATGTGACCCCTTCTGTTGCAGCATCGGCAGGTCGCATCTCTCCACTTGCAGGTCACCCTGGCATGGTCCCCTCTGCAGCTGGCGCAGCGCTCCCCCTTGTAGCTCCGTTGGGCGGTTTCCCGCCTTGGGGGTCTGGATACTTTGTGTACGGTGGACTCCCCCTCCGACTCGGATCCAGCTGTGGAATCCTCTGTTGATGATTGCGCTGTGGAGCGAATCTTGTGAATTCCCTTTGCTCTGCTTACTGCGGCAGCCGCTTTCTCCGAGATTTCGGATGCGGTGGCTTCCTCCACCACATCCTTGAGCACGAGTTTCTTCCTGCTCAGGAATTTCTTCTGCAGGCCTCTGTCCCTCATGCCGAAAACCACGTGGTCAGCGATGGCATTGTCCACGTGGTCGAACTCACAGCTGGCTGCGATCTGGCGTAGGGCGGCCACGAATTCCTTGATGGTCTCACCTTCCTTCTGGTCCCTCTGATGGAAGGTGAAACGGTTCGCCACCGGTGTTCCTGTTGGGGCATAGTGGTCTTCCAGGATTTGCAGCAGGTCTGCCCATGGCACTTCTTCGATGTCTCGTGGTGCTACGAGATCGATTGCCATGTCGAGGACCTCGGAGCCGCAGTTGGCCAGGAAGATGCCCTTTTTTCGGTCATCATCGGCATCCCTGATGTTGTTGCCTCTCAGGTATTGCCGGAATTTCACTACGTAGGATTTCCACTTGTCCTTCCCTGGGCGGAAAGGAGCAAGGGCTGGCAAAGTGACTTCAGCGGATGCCATGCCGTTGGAAATGCCTACTGTAGTTCCAGGTGCCGGAGTCTTGGTCTTGTTGGCTTGGTGCCGTGAGGTTCGTTTCTTCTCTCTAGTCCTTCGTCGCCAGTGTTAGATCGGCGCAGGAATGGAAGACGTGACCAGCTCGTTACATGAGTAACTTTTATTAAGAATAGAAACAGTAGTAAGACTGGCTGCGCGCTGCCGGAGCTCTCCTTATATTCGCTCCGGCAGTCGCACCGCCCCCTGACAGGGATTCAAACTTTCCCGCCCGATGGCTGGCAGCCAATCCGGGCGGATGTCCTTATAAGGACATAACAGAGGCACTATTTCCTAGTGGTTCTGCTTCTTCCTAATTAGGCAGTTTCAACTGATGCCAGCTTTGTGAGGTAGTCCAGACAGAGAACATGCTCAGATGCTTTACCGTAAGGTAACATTAACAACATCTTTGCAAATCTAAAAATACATTTCTTCCGCATCTTGTTTACAGCCCTAGAAACTAGTTAGAGTCCTTCTGACATGGTTACCCCACCCGCAGTCCTTTTGCAAGATCAGCTGCCTTTTATCTAATTGTTTCCCTGCTAATGGCTCTTCTTCCTCTCTCCCAAGGTCATTCCCACATACCATTACAATTGATGAGTGTGGGGGAGTGGCTCTGCTCATGGTTGATCCAAATATCTTCCAAATATCTAAGAACTGGTCTGAAAAGACAAGATCTTGGCAGAAGGATTAGGAACGCTTCGGACAGATAGGGTGTGTAAGAGACTAGTTGCAGCCTATCATAATTATTATTTACTGAGGAATTCTTGGAAGGAAAGGGCTACCAATGAGATTTTAAATTACCATTCCTCCCAGCTCATAACCACCAGCTGGTACTAAACAAAACTGTAATTCCAGTATTGGATAATTCTTCACAATCATCCTGAAGTTGCAATCGAGAAGAGACCACTATGTATGCATGCTTTTGCAATTGTTCTCTTTAGTAAATGTATCCTAAATTGGATTCTGGTATAGTAGGAGAACTTGCTGTTTAGGAACAAAATATAACAAAACCCTTGATTCATTTGCTCATAAAATCTGCTGCAAAATGTGAATGGAAATCACACAGCTTGAAAAATTATATTTTTTCCCCATAAAGCAGCCACCTCAACCTGAGCACCCTCCAGATGTGTAGACTTCAAATTCCAAGATTCCCAAGTTTATGTAGCAATTGTTAAATCTCCTGGACTTTGAAATTCATAGACCTGGGTGACACCTAGCTTAGGGAAGACTGTCCTAAAAGGAACACAAGGATGAAATGAAAATCAATGTGTGGATGTGATGAAAGAATAACACGATTATTTCTATCAGTTTCCAAGAAGCTTGTTTGATTTCCACTGTCTTACTTGCTTGGAATTCATTACTACAAAGAGCACGTTAGCGGTACAGAAAACATGGGACACATCCCAGGTCTTTCACCAAGTGTGGGTTTTAGATGAATAAACAGAAATAATATGAAAATATGGCTTTTAAAAAGATTACCAATTTAGGAAGTCAGTTACAGTTTCTGGTCTGTGCATTTTTAAAATGCAAACACAATGAATAAATCAGGAGTATCTCTTTTTAAAAATCTGCTCAGAATGTATGTTTGCTTTATGTACCATTTAATGGCAACTGTTGCTATGAGATGAAATTCATGGATAGAGCTACTTGGCCAGAAGCCAGGACAGAAATCCTTGAATGCCCAACTCTGACAAAATGAAGAAGAGCAATAGTCATCTCAGCCCAAGAAGCAAACATCAGGATGCTTAGCATTTGCTACCAACAGCACTTGTTTCAATTTGAGGAGTTATTTTTATATTCTTTCTGTTTCTAAGCACAGTGATCCACCAGTCTTCTTTGGTAGAGGATTTAGAGATTTTGAATAGGAACCATGGTTTATGAAAAGCACAATTGTATGTTCTACTTGAAATGGACTCCCTTTAATCTCTTGGTCTTGCCACAATCAGCAATTCCAGGTATTTTTCTTCAGGCTGGAGCATGACTGATATTTGGGCCTTTCAGAAATACCTACAGTTACAGTGGACACAGGCATCAGTATGCCCATTCTTGGAGACTGCTAACAGTTCGGATCTCACTGAGTTAATATAAGGGCTGACAATGTTTTTAATACGGTAGAAGGGGTTGAGTACAGCAGTTTCCATGCACTGCATACATTGCGACGTATCCTAGAAAAAGCATTTCATGGGATTGAACACCAACGAACTTTTAGCTGTTCCTGTTTTCCTTAGATTTAGTTCTGATGGTTTTCAAGATAAATAATTTGTCACTTTAAGACTTCCAACTTTTGAGTTGCTTTTAAAAAGATTATTTTTAATTTTTAATGAGTGAATTTTGCCCCATTTTACGACCTGTCTTGCCACAGTTATTAAGTGAGTCACTGGGCTTATTAAATTAGTAACACGGTTGTTAAGTGAAGCTTCCCCATTGACTTTGCTTGTCAGAAGGTCGCAAAGGGGGATCACATGACCCGAGGACATAGCAACCGTCATAAATAGATGCCAGTTGCCAAGCATCCAAATTTTGATCACTTGACTATGGGTATACTGTAACTATTGTAATGTGAAAGTCTTTCATAAGTCACTTTTTTCAGTGCTGTTGTAAAATCTGTATGGTCACTAAACAAACAAACTAAACAAACTGTTGTAAGGCGAGGACCACCTGTATTTCCTTAGCTTTAAAACCCTGTCTGATCAGTTTGACACAGATAGCTGAATCTCTTCTTACGGATTCATTAGGGACAGAATGGACATTGTGGCTATCATTGAAGGTCTGATCCAGTCGGTCCAATTAAACCTTGGAATAATGAGTGGGAATCAAATGCAGTGTTGCCCGGGTAGAATGCAGCGTGGCTCTCAGCTACCACATGAGAGGGCTCAAAGGTAATCAAATAGCAAGCTAGAAGATTTAGTTCAGTCAAGATCTGTTTATTCTTACTGACTGGATTGCATTGTGATTCCCAAACCTAAGAAATACCGTTTTTAAACTTGCGAACAGGATTCACAAGGAAGTCAAGATAGTGACTGCAACTGTGATTAAAGCTTTGCCTCTTTTTACATTCATTGCAGGGATGACATATATAAAAAAAGGATGCAGGGCTTCAAGTGCATAATCATGGCTGCCAGTTTTTGATTCCGCAGGGATTATATTACATTCTTTCTTTTCTCTATTTGGTGTTTTGTTTTGTTTTTTTGCTTTTTGCTATCATGAAATTGGTGGTCTTACCATCTATAGTCATAAAGCTATAAAATTCTACATGGGTTCTGTTAAGGATATTGTTGTGTTACCAACCAGCAGAGTAAGTGCACAGAGAAACGGTACTGAAAGCAATGAATGCAATACATACAAACTGGTTTAACAAAGCTTTTACTTTGTAGTGAAAAACAATTGCATAGTCTTTTTATCAATCCAAGTCTTTAGCCATTCAAATCAATCCGAAGTTACAGATATCTTCTTACCAGACAAACAGCAATAATTCACGCTGGTAACAAATCACACTGGTAGCATATCCATCCACGTCACACTGTTCCAATCAACAGTTCCAGTCAAGCAGCAAGTCAAGCAATGATGAGAGCAGGTCCAACAATGACTATAGCTCGGCTCCCTCCTTATATACTGTTTACATTAGTAATTATCCACTTAAGATAAGTGAAGTCAGCAGTGCAATGACTCAACAGTATAATTATGATAATTGCATTCAGCAGTCAGTCAGCAGTCATTAGTCATTACAATGACTCAGCAGTACAATTACTCAGCATTACATTTAAAGTTATAGAACACATATATTGTTACAGAATACATTTAAAGTTATAGCACACATATATTGCCTGGAGAACTTGTTAGGTTTATACCATATCCTAACAGGTTCATCCATGATGAAGGCTAAAAGTGAAAGTTTCTCTAAAATATCATTTTTATGTAGAAAAGCAAATAACTGAGCTGTCCTTTCTTCTGCTAAGGATCTTGCCATCTATAACATGCAATATATAGTTTATCTGAGGGCTCCCTTTACTCATCATTATTGGCTAACTTAGCTAGATAGTAAGAAGGAAACGTATGCCAATGATTATGTTGGGGCTAACTGTTCCCATTCATCATACTAGCTATAGGGCAAGAAATTAATTTCAGCAGTTTGGAGACAGTTGTGCTTGGCTGTCCTATATAGAGTAAAAGAAGTGTGGGGCAGCTTCTCAAAACACCATGTGGAAATGTCCTTAAATCTGAAATGAGTGCTAATTGCTACACTAGTACAGATCCTACCTAACTTGAAATATCAAATAGAATCAAACTGCAAAGGTGTCATCAGAAGTGGACTGAAAAAAAGATGGCATATTAACATAAGACATTCTCACCTCGGTGGTGCATGCAAATAAGTTTATGAACCTCTAGTCTAGGCAATGGGAGAGCATGATATTAATGGAAAAAGTGGCCAAAAAAGAGCATGGAATCCTTATGTTGGAAGGAATCTCCTTCTAGGTTCTGCTCCAAGTGAGGAAAAAGACACTGGAGACATGGAGACTGCTTGGAAAGATGGTTTAATGGTGGACAGGATCACATGGCTTGAGTTCCTGAACAGAAAAGGACAGATACAGTGAGTCCCTGGGTTTTTATGCTCTCCCTGGCTCTGAACTTCCTGGGGCCCAGAAAGAGTATCCTGATTGGTTGTCAGACTCCCAGGGGGTGGGGGTCTTAGCTAGCCTTGCTGGCTGATGTAATCTTCCCAGGTGCCATGTGGTGAGTTTCTGTTGCTAGATGGGTAGAGGGCTAATCCTATCTTTGTTAGATCTTTGGCAATTCCTACTATGGCTCTACCTGAAGGAGGTAGATCTTTGTTATGTAGAATAGACTGGCCCAGGCCTTAATGGCCCATTGACAAAGGGTGGGGGCAGGAAGATGGGATCTGCTTCAAACCATGCTTATACATTTCTCATCCAGGGAAATATAATATTCTGCCTTTTTTATATTTCCTAAAATATTTCACTCTTCCAGGAAAGGGGTGGGTGCTAACTTCCTACACTTACAAGGCACAGAACATATAAAAACCCCACAATGAAACAAGCCGGATGAGGGGGAGACAAAGATGCAGTCAAGTCATAGCCAAGGAAAGAGACAATCTTTGGCAATTAGCAAAAAAGGAACGATTTAGCGGGCCATAAATTAAGAAAAGGGAGGGGAATTCAGAGAAAAAGCTTCACACAGGACCAGCTATAAAAAGGCTTGGCTGGAAATAACTGGAAGCAGAGAAATGTAGGAACTTGTTAAGGTACAAGGTCAGTGTGCTGGAAGGCTAACTTTCACATGCCAGATTCAGATAACCAGCTGAATGTTGGGCTCTAACTAAAATGGAATGTTTATTCTTCAGATTGCAATTTCTTTGTGGACTTTAAAAATATAGATACTTTAAAAGGTCCTAGAACAGGCTTTGTTTTAAATGCTTAACATATGGTGACTACCCTAAACCTAACAAGGCCAGTATTGCAGTCAGCAGAAAGCTCCCCGAGGACACAGTGCACAACAAACAGCAACCCATTATTTGAGGCATACAAACTTGAGGGGGAGCGGGGTATGGTTTTAATTTCAGGCCTTCACTTTCTAGGTGCCCCTAAGGGGCATACATGTTTCCTATATAAAGTTCAGCCTGTTTGTAATTAAGTCCTCTCGCTCTGCTTATTCTGAACTAAATTAAAAATAGTAAAATCAGGATAACCTTGGACTTTTTGACATAAACAAGGCCACTGTTTCCAGAGATATAAACATACTAATCAAGTTTATGGATCTTGGAAAACTGAAACAGTCTTCTGACCTTTCTTATGTTAAAGACATGATACTTTTCAAAGAGCTAATACAGATCTGGGGGTCCTTTTGAAACTTTCCTGTCTGAACTTCAAGTGTATTTAATGTTGTGTAGAACACAGTTCCTGGATCTTGCTGTATTCAAGATTTGTCCCCAAAACTCTGAAGGGCTTTTATCAAGACTAGGTTAGAGCCACATTTTTGGTGGGCTGGCTAAAGTTCTCTCTAAACATGGGCTAATTAAAATTAAGCATGTATGACATCTTCCAGTCAAATATATTACAACTTCAATCCATTTTAGGGAAACAGAGGATATGACAAAAGCTTTTTAGCTATTTTATTGTGCTTTATATTTCCAGCAGTAAGGTTAATTAGATAACCAAAATGGTAGCATCTCTGCACAAGAGAGCTGTATCAGCAAATTTGGGGGAAACCCAAAGGGTAACAGAAGTGCAAAACAAATAAACACCCCTCCCACATGTGGGGAGTGATTCTAAAAATAACTGAGCGGGGAGTAAACCAAAAGGAAGATCTTGTCTCTGGTTTCCCCTGCATTTTAGACCAGTCGCCACACAAGTATGCTTGACCTCCTTATTCTTGACATACGAGAAAAACTTTCTTGTGAAATAGGCTTTTCATGCCTAAAGAGTAGTGAGAAGCTCATGTTTTATTTATTATTTTAGTGTGTGTGTGTGTGTGTGTGTGTGTGTGTGTGTGTGTGTGTGGAGAGGGGGTTACATACAGAATATGGGCATATTTTATGTCATTGTTTTTGCCTCCATGTTACTGTCTCTGCCTTCAGACGCTAAGCATTTGTACTGCTTTCTATACTGGATAAGGAATTCTGGGAGTTGAAGTCTACACATCTTAAAAGTTGCCAAGTTCGAAAAATACTGCACTGCAGGCTGCAGCATCTCAGACAATCACCCAGATCTTAGCAAAGAATTCATCACTTAGTGTAGCAGCCTGATCGAGTACCTGGAACATGAAGGCCGATTCACTGGCTGGTACGGGACATTTACTCCTGATGTCTAGCCCGAACTTGTTTCCTCATAATTTTAATCCAATCATTCTGGCCCTGCCCTTTGGGATAATAGATTTGAACCGTAATATAGTTGCAAAGTTTTGTTATCTGTAGTGCTGGATCTCTGTGGGCATAGAGTGTCTGCCTTTTATTTGCTCCATTCCAACTTCCCACATTTAAACAGAAATACCAGTGTAATCTGGAAGACTTCATAGTCAACACAATTTTAATTCTTCCAGTCAGTTTCGCAATCCCAATTCAAAAACCTAGCAGAACTTAATTTTCCCTGTTTATTTAAACTACATGGTCCAACATTCCTCACTCTTACTCTCATCCTGTAGACTCAGGAAAACCATGCCTTCTCCCTCCACTATCCAGATACAACAATTCTACATTGCAACTGTTGGCATGTTCCTGCAGCTGTTCCTGATGTCTATGACAGTCAAGCAATTTCCCCCTTGCACCAATATCTCAGTTGTTTTTTGCCAAAAGGCCAAACGTGCAGTATGTATTTAAAATGGAGGGAAACCATAGTACTTTACTTTGTTCTCTTTCAGTTTGAAGCAGGAAGAGGAGAATGATCATGCTAATCGATCCTTGCCTCTCCTGCCTGATTAAATCTGCCAGGATTGAACTCATCGATAATTAACAAAGGCAACCAATGCCTCCTAAATGAAGCAGTAAGCAGGACTTCTTAAAGAAATCTTTCCTTAGGATCTGTACAATTACATGCTGGTACCAAATGTTTCACTTCTCAGAAAGATGATTGACAAAGCCTTGTAGTTGCTCCCTACTCTGTTAGCATTTAGGAAATCTATAAAGATGCAGAAAATACAATCTCTAAATGCTTCTGCTTTTGCATGCTTGCAAACACCTATGAAAAATCAGAGAGCAGAATGCAACATAATGCCAGACTCCTAAAGCAGAAATGAGTATTTCCTTGCTTCCTTCTGTGTATCCCTTTTTATAAGGTAAGATTTCTCATTCCATCCGCAATTACCAAGTATTTAATCCTGATAAGTAATCATGAAAGTAAATCTTCACCTAAACAAAACCAGAAATTAACTTTCCCCTTCGTTTTACAGATATAGCCCTCCCCCACCCTTTCTTCCTTGCCATGTGTTTCTGAAACTTGGGAGTCTTCCAAATTTTAAGCATATTGGAAAGTATATCCTCAGGCCAGCTGTGATCTGGTCATGCCGTAACAAATGAGAGAAAACAAAAAAAAAAAAAAAATCAACTCAAAGAGAGGCAAACAATAGATTTCCTTGTTCTAGCCTGGAAGTGATCTTCATCCTCCCCATCAAAGCATCCCACACAAAGCTGGGTTCTGTGAGGGTTATGCAATATGCCCTCAGTGCCCCTTGCTTTAGAGGAGACATCTCTTGCATTTCGAAACATATGGGATGGGAACTATTAGAAGAGTTTAAAGAGGTGAGCAGCAATGCCATCATCACTGCTGCTATTTATAAGCTATTTTAAAGGGGCTGGGGGAGAGAATGGTGTCAGCAATGCATGGGAGGTTTTTATAAATCTGCAAAGCAAGAACTAGATGTCCCCTGAGAATGCTGTTTTTTATCTTGCTCAGAGCCCTTTTAGAAAAAGCACAAATCTTGGAAACCAGACTTCAGTTGGGTCTGGAATTCCACTGAGGCTTTTTATACTAAGAAACACATTTATCACTCCAAACAAATACATAAAGTCCTGCTGGTATCTAATTGACCTTGATTTAAAAAAAACAAAAAACAAAAAAACCTTCATTATAGATAGCAGTTCACAAATGATGCAAATTAACATGAAGACTTATGTGTGTTACTTTGGAAGTAATTTCTAACAAGTCCAGGGAGGCCTGCTATTGGTGATGTCTTAAATAATTGTTCCTTGAAAGCTTTTAATGGTGGTTCATATGTAAATAGACTTCACATTCTCAGCCCAACTTCTCTGCTGTCTGTCTTGGAAAATGTAGCAATTAACCCAAGCAAGTCAATACTTTAGTAATAACATAGGTTTATATACCGTATGTATCATATATAGGAGAGAAGGAAGCTCTCTCTTGAAATGATAACGGGACACTTTTAGCTTGATGGGAGGAAAACAAAACCCATTCAATTTGCCCTAGAATGCAATTCACCCCAGAGTTTGAAAGTGCAGGTTCAATTCCAGAAGAGACAGAATGAATAGCTTCCAACCTTGTATCTATATTGAAATAATGGTTATGGTTTATTTGGTTGCTTGGACAATAGTATTGGTCATCTTTATGGAAAATCTTTGTTTAGGCCTAGAGATATGCTGTTAAATGAATAACAACTGACTCCACCAATTCTTTTGCCACTGCCACACCATGCTGCTAGCCACCAAATTGCCAACCATTGTGCTGGCTGTTGTGACTCAGCCTTTTTTCTCAACTCACAAAATTCCTGAAGATTTAACTATTGACTTCTGCAAGCCAATACAGTCTGGCTCTAGTACACCACTGAGTGTATATTTCCTTGTCCTTTTAGACCTCTAAGCAGTGTTTGATGCCATTGACTATGTTGGCCTTCTGGATCACCTGAAAAGCTTGAAGGTGTTGTTATAACAATGCCACTTTCCTAAGTAGAGAGATCTAATCAGGGTGCATGGCGGAAGAGTCACACCTGTAGCTATTTCAATTTAGAGTCCTATTGGACTTGGCTCTTTCCCTCATCCTGTTTATTACCGAAGTTAAACCACAGAAGTGTGATGACTCCCTTAGACGCTTCCCCAGATACCTCTCTAGATGTCAGTTTGGGGGAGGATGAACCAGTTCATGGCATGTCAAGAGCTGAATTGATTGATGGCTCTGAGCAGCCATCTATGAGCTAAAGCACAGCTGCAGAAGAACAGTCCTAAGGCTCCAGGTAGGGAAAGCATGCAGCTGCCCTACATGTTCTTGGATGTGATGAGGTCAGTGATGAGGAAGAGGAACTGCCTTCTGCACCTGATCCAAGAACACATAGGGCAGAAAAAAAGGCAGGAGCAGAGAAGGTCAGCCAGATTACTTGCAAGGAGAAAAGTCTGGCCTTTCTTGATGGGCTCCATCAGAAGCTGGCTGTGGAATATTAATAAACTCATGAAAACACAGTTACGTGTCTGTGTGAATGGCCTTCACTCTTCTTCACAAGAAGAAGGCCATCTGTTGGTTTGGGTTTGGGTGTAGTATCATTAGTACACTGATGTTATCCAGTTGTATGTTGGCAGTCTTTGGCTGGTGCACAATAGTGTCTCATGACTTTGTTATATTTCATAAAGTTTGTTGTGATGGGGTCTACATTATTCAATAGTCTTCGAGCTATAAAATATTTCATTTCTAAAATACTTGCATTCATGTTGGTCCATTACAATTTTTACAATTGTAAACAATGTATTTATTGTAAATATATTATTTACAATTGTAAAAATTGTAATGGAGCAACATGAATGCAAGTATTTTAGAAATGAAATACTTTATAACTTGCTGCCTATGAAATAGTGCTCTGTTACTTCTTGAAATCTTGACACATATTGCAACACAAATTTCTCTTGTCTTAATCTATAAATCCTACTTTATGCTCTTTAGCATGCTGTCTCAATATCCCTCAATGGCTGGTTATGTTTAGAAATATTTGGGTTTAATACAAAAACTTGACAGGGATTTGTAAATGTATTCAATGCATTTACAACCCCATTTCATATCTTCATACGGTGTGCATAAAACTTCTAAAAACACTTGGGTACATGGCAGTGGTGGGTTTCAACCGGTGTTACTACCGGTTCACTTCGCGCATGCACTTTGCGCAAGCACATTTAATTTCAGAATAGCTGAGGCATGGCAATCCACTCTGCCGCACCTATCAGCTAGACTAAAAACAAACAAATATAGGCGGGGTGGGTTCTACTTACCTTTACTACTGGTTCGTAACGGGGCCGCGCACAAGCGCAGAAGCATTTTCATGGTCAATGGGTGGGGGCTCCCGCCGGTTTTACTACCAGTTCTATAGAACCGGTGCAAACTGGAGGCAACCCACCACTGAATATAGGTAGGTATAGTACAGGGGCGGGCGGGTGGGAGGGCCCAACTGATGGGCGGAGTGAATTGGTTTGCTCTCACGTCACCATGTCCACTACCGGCTCGCCTGAACCGGGGAGAACCGGTAGCAACCCACCACTGGTACATGGGCACTTGGAAAAGGACATAGGTGGCATGATATACCGCAGGGGGCTTCTTGTATAGGGATTTCCTAACCTAGAGAATGACTTGTGTACGAGAAAGTTTGGTACAATCTGGGGGTGGAGTGAAAAGGGAGATCAGACTAGAATCCTCATGTAGTCACAACAGACTAAGCTCAAACCCCCTTGAGTGCCGTTGATTACTTTCTAATTTTAAGTAGATGCCTTCTGTTAGTTAAGAAGATTTCTGTGCATAGGTTTTTAGCAATAAATCAATTTAATGGAAGCTTTACGTGTGGACCTGGTCTTTCTGGGCATTAGAACCTACAAATCACTGAAATGTTTCTTCTTGTTGGTTATACTAATCTCACAAGACTTAGATAACAAATGAAAGTACAACAAAGTAAGTTTTTATCTTCAAACCTAACCAAACACAATGTTTGGAGTCTCACAGTCTTTGGAGGCTTATTTGCCATTGTAAGAACTTGTGAGTATTCTTGCAAAAAGGCTACTGAGGGACATGGGACTTGTTCAACATTTTATGACAGGAATATTGCATTACAACAAAACTGCAACAAACTTATATTAACTGTTCGGTTGATTTTATTTCATTCCACAGAATACAAGAGTTTGTATGCAGAGGAGACAGGAAAAGAGTAAAAAAGTGAAGTCTGGATTAGACTGGAATGTAGCAAGGAAGCTTGCCAAGTTCTCAGCATATGGAAAACAGACTAAAGTGCTATATATAGTACACAGTGACTTGCAATAATTTATCTAAAGTTAAAAAAAGGAAAAAGAAAAATGAGAATTCAGAATCACTAGGAAAATGAATAAGATGATCTTTTTCCATTACATCAGCCAAAGGAGTTCGAAGCATTTATATGACTTGCTGCCATAAGGCTGCTGGGGAAAAATAATGCCACATGGAATTAGCAGATGTATTGATAGAGATGATGTGTAATTATAAAAATGCTTCTGGTCATTTGGTAATAACTTATAACAGAGTGACTTAGTATATTTATTTATTTATTTGTTCAACTTGTATGCCGCCTTTCTCCAAAGACTCTTACAATGCTTACAATGCATTTAAAAACCATATATAAAAACATTAAAAATTAAAACATTAACAATAATTAAAACCCATTCACACCATTCATGGCCGGATCTCGCCAGATCGCAACAGCGAGATCAACAGCCCCAGGCCTGCCGGAAAAGCCAGATCTTCACCGCTTTTCGGAAGGCCAATAGGGTGGGGATGGTCCGGATCTCAGGAGGTAACTGGTTCCAGAGAGCTGGGGCAGCCACAGAGAAGGCCCTCCCCCGTGGGCCCACCAGCCGGCACTGTTTAGCTGATGGGACCCGGAGGAGACCAACTCTGTGGGATCTTACCGGTCGCTGGGAGCTATGCGGTAGAAAGCAGTCTCGAAAATAACCTGGCCCTGAGTTGTGTAGGGCTTTAAAGGTAAATGGTATTCACAGTATTACACGTACAATAGCTGTACAATGAATATATGCATAACTGCATACTGTGAGGTTTATTTGTTTAAAAGGGGCTCTACGGTTTGTAAAAAATGCAGCATTTTGAGAATCTAAAAACAGAATGTGACTATTTAAATAACTGATAATGAAATCTCACTAGATCATTGATAGAGAGGTTTGAGGAATCTCAGAGGCTATGTGCATAATAAAACAGGGATTTCAAAGTTTAAGGACAGTAAGGCATCACTATGGAATCCCTGTTACTCTCTGACCTTGGTTGTTTGTTTGCAGACCTTTCATTATTCAACGAGTTAAATAATGCATTCAACAGCAGTGCTAATAAGCATAAGGTTTGTTCCCTATTTATATACAGTAGCTTCCCCTGCCAGCATTGCTGGGGGTTTTCTCCTTGGTAGTTCCTTGAATACTGTTGTCTGCTTGACTGTTTGTCTGGTGTTTAACCCTGCTTATCTGGGTACTGACTGCTGTAGAAGATGCGCTCTGGTCATTTAAGGTATCAGGACCTTGAGCAATTCCTTTCACCTTTCAGTCATTATTGGGCACATATTATTCATTAAAAATTAATACATTACTGAATTGAAGAAAATATACCATATTTTTTGGACTATAAAACTGTCCGGACTATAAGACGCACCTAGCTTTTGAGGAGGAAAACAAGAAAAAAAAAATCTGCCTCTGCCTCTCAGCAATTTGCCTCCTTGCAGCAAATTGCCTCCCTGGTCAACTTCAGCACAGCCTGATTTAGTACGAGCAGCTGATTGGCGGTTGGATTGGCTTCCCAGAATACCGCCGATCAGCTGTTCCAGGCTGCGGGGATCTCCGCCGCCCATCGCTGCCATCACTGCCCATCACTACCTCCTCGTGCCCCATTTTCAGTCTCCATGTGTCCCGTTTTCAGCCTCCATGCATCCTGTTTTTGGCCTCCGTGAGTCCTGTTTTCAGCCCATTCCAGGTGGCGGGGATCCCCGCTGCCTATCCCCACTGCCTGGAACGGGCTGTAAATGGGATGCGCGGAGGCCGAAACTGGGCATGTGGAGGCAGCAATAGGTGGCAGTGGCGATGGGCAATCCCCGCAGCCTGGAACAGCTGATTGGCGGAATTCCAGGAGCCCGATCCAACCACAAATCAGCTGCTCTTGCTAAATCAGGCTGTGCTGAAGCTGACCAGGCTGTTTGCTGCAAGAAGGCAAATTGCTGGGAGGCAGAGGTCGAAGGGTGGGGGCCAGCAGGTGGGCAGGGCTTCGATGACATTCGCTCTATAAGACGCACAGACATTTCCACCCACTTTTTGGGGGGGGGAATTGCATCTTATAGACTGAAAAATACGATATATAGTTTGCTTTCCCCCAGCTGTTCATGGTGCTTTTTTATGCAAAGCATTTTTGTATGTATGTATGTATGTATGTATGTATGTATGTATGTATGTATATATATATATCTTTCAATAATCAGATACTTTTTTCATCTGAAAAGTATGCAAAAATATTGAACTAATGGAATTGGAAATTCTGGTATCTGCAGAAATGAAAATATTAAGGTATAAAACATTTTTTAACATACTTCAAGGCCACTGTTCTTTTCTTGCTCAGGTCTTCTGATTACACCATTTAAATGAAGAAAGGCACAAGAACAGATGCTCCAACTATTTAAGGTGACCAGAACATTATAAAAACAAGGTTATTTACTTATTTACACTTGTAGAGGGCCATCTTCTCTTTCTCATCAATAAATGTCTCCGCCATTCAGAGCTAATCTGCTGCCTAGTTAGGACTATGTTATCTATTCCCTTCACGGCTGTACGTCCAAAAAGTAAAAAGAAAAAGAAACAAAACACAAAGAATCCATTCTCCTCTTATTCTTTCTTCTGTTTCCATGAGATTTATATATTTAGATCATCTTACTCAGTCATGCTATTTTTCTGCCATGATAAGAAGCCAAGCAGATAAGCAGACATTTCTTTTGACCACTATCCAGACTTCTCCAGAACTTTATGAACCACTCCTGCTTGTGGAGTGAGATTTGCTGTTTGAAAACAGGAATTCCCTGTTTGCCAAACACTTGGGGACAGCTGCAGGAGAACACCAGGGCATAGTGCAATGGCAGCTCCTCTCTATTGGCATCAACTTATCAGCAGGGAGGCTCAGTTTGATTTCATGTTGCAATCCCACAACCATCTGAAAGAACACTTTGGACTCACAGATGACTTAAAATAACCATTTGTTAAACCAGCACCAATCTATCCAAAACCCACCCACCCCTCTTGTATAAAGTTATGCTTTATTGGTGATCCTCCATATGTAACAGCACAGCTGCCTGGAGGTAGGAAACTGTCACAAACCATATTACTTGAAGGAGGACTGAATACATGAGAGAGAGGTTGCTTAACTCTCCTTGAATACATGTAATCATATCACCTGAACATGGTTAATGTGTTAAACTAAACGTTTATCTCGGGTTTTGCCTGTGGGATTAGAGATTCTTAATCTATGGGTCATATGCACTTTTCAACATTTCTCAATGCACATTCCTCTCCCACCCTCGTTTCACATTTTCTGCTCCTGCTGTAAATAAAATAGATGGATAAGAAAGCATTAGGCATGTCCCAGGTTTTAAAGAAAAGGACTTCTTGAAAAGCCCTCTTTGTAATGATGTAAAGGCTAAGATCAAACAACAGTGCAAGATAGCTAGAATTGTGTATTGTCCTTAAGCAGGATGCTCTGCGCACTCTGCTCTGTGATTTAGCTTCAGGCCTGTGCCTGATACAGCGATTCCTTTCAAAGCATTCCTTCCATGCTTGAACAGGGAAAGAAGACTTTAAGGTGTATGTTCTCTACTATGCTACCATATTGCTTGGGGAATTCTAAGTGTTGAAGTCCATATATCTTGACAGGGTGAAAAATAAGTTGACTTCCTCCTCTTTGTGGCAATCTCCCAAATACTGGAAAACTGGTATCATGTCCCCCCTAGCAGTGGTGAAATGTAAAATTTGTTACTACCGGTTCTGTGGGCGTGGCTTGGTGGGGGGTAATGTGACTGGGTGGGTTAACCCAACTTAAAAAAAAACTTTTTAAAGCATTTTTTTACAACCTATTTGGGCGAATAGGTTGTAAAAAAATGCTTTTAAAAGGTTAAAAAAAGGCTCTGACGATCACAGCTGGCGCGCGATCGTCAGAGCCTTTTTTTTTTTTACTTTTAAAAGCATTTTTTTACAATCTATTTGGGCGAATAGGTTGTAAAAATGCTTTTAAAAGGTTAAAAAAAAGGCTCTGACGATCACAGCTGGTGCGCGATCGTCAGAGCCTTTTTTTTTTTTACTTTTAAAAGCATTTTTTTACAATCTATTTGGGTGAATAGGTTGTAAAAAAATGTTTTTAAAAGGTAAAAAAAAGGCTCTGATGACCACAGCTGTGGCGTGCTATCGTCAGGGCCTTTTTAAAACCCTTTAAAAGCAGGAAGTAATGACACCCAGGTGGATGGGCGGAGCCTCATGCTGCCATCGCTACTGGTTCTCCGAACACCTGCCACAATCGCTATCAGATCGCCTGATCTGGCCCGAACCAGGAGTATTTCACCCCTGCCCGTAGTCCTTCTTTTCTCTAGACTAGCCAAACTCAAATCCTGCAACCGTTCTTAATATATTTTAGTCTCCAGGCCTTTAATCATCTTAGTTGCTCTTTGCACTTTTTTCCCAAAGGTCTCAACATCTTTTTTGTAAAGTGGTGACCAAAACTGGATGCAATATTCCAGATATGGCCTTACTAAGGGTTTACAAAACAGTATTAATACTTCACGTGATTCTGATTCTATGCCTTTGTTCATACAACCAAGGATTGTATTAGCTTTTTTGGCTGCTGCCACACACTGCTGGCTCATATTTAAGTGATTGTCCACTAGGACTCCATGGTCCCTCTCACAATTACTGTTTTTGAGCCAGGTTTTGCCTAATCTGTACTTGTCCCTTTGATTTTTCCTGCCTAAGTGTAAAATCTTGCTTCTCTCCACATTAAATTTCATTTTGTTGGTTAGGATCCATCCCTAACCTGGCACTTCAGATGTTCCAATGGTGCCACTTAACTGTAAGTGAGTTCATCCACTCTACATCCTGTTTTTCTTTTTCACCTTTTTTAGTATTACAGACCTCTCAAGAGAGCTGGGTTGTCACATAATCTGTCCAAAATACAATAATCTGAGTCTAGTCTTTGTACCTTCAGTGAGAGCACAGGATTGATTTGTTCTATTAGCCATTTGTTTGTTTATGGCTGTACATGATATTCTCATGTCATTTCAAATAGCAAAGTTCAAAAGTGTCAATTCTTTTTTTAAACTGATTTTTCAAACTCAACTTTGTATGTGCACGAATGTTATTTGCATGTACAAAAGGGGCTTGGATTGAGACACTGTGCCTCCTTTTTGCAGATTTTTTTTTTTTTTTTTTTTATTGCAAAAGTTTTACAATTACATTTTCACCCCCTTTTTCCCCCCCCACTACCCCCCCCAAACTTCCCAACCTCCCCAACCCACCCTAACCCTCCCCTCCCCCCAGACTTCCTAGTATGCTCATGTCAGATAAAAGGAAAAAACCCTCCTTTGTATATAAAACTTGAACCCCTCCCTCCCCCTTACAAATTTTCTTCTTCATTACATTAACCTATTTCTATCTTGGTATATCATTTTCAGATAAATTTTCATCCTGATTACCTTAAAAATATTTCTATCATAATGTAACATTTTCTAACAAATTTTCATCCTTAACCTTAAAATATTTCTATCTTGATATAACATTTTCTAACAAATTTTTATCCTCAACCCTAAAATGTTTCTATCTTATATAACATTTTTAAATAAAGGCTATTTGATACTTCCTAGTTTGATATTTATGCTGAACATAATTTATCCACTTCTTCCATTCCCATTCATAAGTCTCTTGAGAACAATCTTTTAAATATGCTGAAATCTTCGCCATCTCCGCAAAACTGGCCATCTTCAAAGTCCATTCCTCAATCGAAGGCAGCGCTTCATTTTTCCAATATTTACCTATCAACAATCTTGCTGCAGTTATCATGTACAATATCATTTTTGTTTCCCCCAATGTAAAACCCTTAACTATACCCAATAAAAACAGTTGTGGGGAAAATTGAATTTTTCTCTTCAAAACATTCTGCATGACCCACCAAATTTTTATCCAAAAAGCCTTAACTTTCTTACAGGTCCACCAGACATGATAATATGTAGCGTCTAAGCAGTCACATCTCCAACATTTAGGCTGGGCACTAGGGTACATACACGACAATTTTTTTGGATCTAAATGCCATCTATAAAACATTTTATAAAAATTTTCCCGCAGATTCTGCGACTGTGTAAATTTAACATTCTGAACCCAAATTTTTTCCCATGTTTCCAACATCACTGGTTCCTCAAAATTTTGTGCCCACTTAACCATGCAGTCTTTAACTAATTCAGTTTCTGAATCCCTTTCTAACAAAACATTATAAAGTCTTTTAATATGCATTGGGCCTTTCTCTTTTATATGTCTAACTAATTCTTCCTCATACATCATAATACCAGTTTTTTGGTCCTCCTTCCATCTCAATTGCAGTTGATTATATTGTAACCAAGTTAAATTAATCCCTTCAGCCAACAATGTCTGTAATGTCTTCAGCTGCCATCTGCCCGCATCTGTAAAAAGAACCTCTTTATATAAAAACCCCCCGAGTGACATTATATTTGTATTCCACAAGGTATGACCAAGATCCAGCCATAGCGGTATTTTATAATTCCAGTTATTTCGGTGCTTCTTCCAAACTCTCAGCAAAGAATCTCTAAGTATATGGCTTTTAAATACTTTATCCACTTTGCTGTCATAGAATAAGTAAGCATGCCATCCAAATTCCAAATCAAAACTTTCTGCGTTCAATATTCCAGTCTTTTTTCCTCCAAACCAATCGCTTACTAAAGTCAAAGCTGTTGCATCATAATATAATTGTAGGTTTGGAAGTTTGAGACCTCCCCTTTCTGGGATGTCTTGCATAATTTTCATTTTTACTCTTGGTTTTTTCTCGTTCCAGACAAATTTGTTGATACCAGTTTGCCATGCTTTTAGTTGTTTATCATTTTTGAGCACCGGAATCATTTGAAACAAAAAAAGAAATCTTGGCAAAATGTTCATCTTAACTGCTGCTATTCTTCCAAGTAAAGACAGCTGCAGTTTTTTCCAAGTCTCCATATCTTTTTGCACCTCTCGCCACAACGCCTCATAATTATTTTGAAACAATTTCATATTTGATTCTGCAACCTGAACTCCTAAATATTTTACCTTTGGTACAATCTCAAAACCTGCCCTCCTTTCTAACTCCAGTTTACGATCTTGTGTCATATTTTTAACTACCATCTTAGTTTTTCTCTGATTCAATCTGAAACCTGAAACTTTACCGAAATCTTGTATAATGTCCTTCATCTGGATTATCGATTCCATTGGCTGTGTTAGGGTAACTACCAGATCGTCTGCAAATGCCTTTATTCTGTAATCCTCTTGCCTTATCATTATACCTTTCAATGTATTAGAATCCCTTATTGTATTTAACAAGACTTCTAGTGTTAAAATGAACAACAATGGGGACAGTGGACATCCCTGTCTTGTACCTTTTTCGATTTTAAACTCTGTTGTCAAACTTCCATTGATAATAATCTGTGCCTTTTGCTCTTGATAAATTGCTGAAACCGCCTGTATATATTGGTCCCCAAAGTCCATCTTTTTTAATGTCTTTAATAGAAAATTCCAATCCACTCTATCAAAGGCCTTCTCTGCATCCAGAAAGACCAGCACTGCAGGGATCTGTTTATTCTTCTCAAGATATTCCAATAAATCTATTACTTGCCTTACGTTGTCCTTCATGTGCCTACCCTCAATAAATCCCGCTTGGTCATCATGAATCACCTTTTGAATTACTGGCATCAGTCTGTTGGCTAATACTTTTGCGTAAATTTTATAATCCGTATTCAAAAGAGATATTGGTCTGTAATTCTCCGGTTTTTTGGGACCTGCTTGCTCTTTTGGTATCAAAGAAATATAAGCTGTAGTCCACGATGGAGGTACTTTTCCCCCTTGTTGTATATTGCAAAATAAGTCTCTGAGTTGTTCCACCATTTCTGCCTGTAAAGTTTTATAATACACTGCTGTCAGACCATCCGTTCCAGGAGCTTTAGCTGTTTTTAATTGTTTTATTGCTGCTATTATCTCCTCCTCTGTTATGGGATAATCCATTCTTTCCTTTTGTTGTTCGGTGATTTTTGTAACTCTTTTATTGTCCAAATATTTTTCTATAAGTCCATTCTGCACCTCTTCTCTGGCATATAATTTAGTGTAATATTGAAGAAAGGCTTCTTTTATTAAATTCTGTTGAAAAACTTCTTTCCCCCCAATATCAACACTATCAATAGTCCGTATGCTTTGTTTCTTCCTTAATGTGTAAGCCAACCACCTGCCTGGTTTATTAGCATTGCAGAATGTATTATGGTTCGCATATTGTAAGTTTGTTGCAACTTGTTCCGCTATAAGCATTTGGAATTGGTCTTTCAGAAGTTTTATAACACTAAGTATTCTTTCATCTGTTGGGTTTTTAATAAGTAACTGTTCTTTGTCCTTTATTTCTGCTTCCAATTCAAGTCTTTTTTTTTGTCGAATCCGCTTATGTTTAGAGTTCATATATATAAGCACCCCTCTCATATAAGCTTTACTTGCATCCCACACAATTTCCATTGGGGTGCCTTTATTCAAGTTCATTTCAAAAAACTCTTTCAGATGCTTTTTAAGTTCTATTATATTTTTCTCATATCTAAACAAGTTTTCATTTAATCTCCAAGAACGTCTCTCGTTCTTACATGTCTCAATTTCTATCCAGACTGGACTGTGATCAGTCAAAGTTCTTGGCAGAATCTTTGTTCTTTTTGTCCTAACAAGTAAGTCATCAGACAACAAAATAAAATCAATCCTGGAGAAGGATCTATGTCTGTCAGAAAAGAAAGTATAGTCCAATTCTTTTGGGTTATGTATTCTCCAAATATCTTTTAATTCCAGGTCTTCTTTCATATCAAAAAAAGTCTGTGGTAATCTAATTCTTGATTTTGCCGAAGTCTTTTTATCTAATTTAGAGTCAATTACTCCATTCCAGTCTCCCATAATTAAAATAGATCTATAATCCCATTGAAGTATTTTAGTATGCAGCATTTTATAAAAATAGTCCTGTTGTTGATTAGGAGCATAAATTCCTATCAGAAGAATTTGACTGTTAGCAGAAAGTAATTCAATTGCTACAAACCTACCATCTTGATCAGCTTCTATAAGTTTGGCTGTTAATTTTTTGTTTACATAAATAACCACACCATTCTTTTTTTGGTTAGTTGAGGATATAAAATGTGTTCCCAATTTGGAATTTTTCAAATAGTTTTGATCTTGAACTGTAATATGCGTTTCTTGTAAACAAATTATATCATTATTATGTTGTTTTAAGTATGCAAATATTTTCTTCCTTTTTTGTGTTGCATTCAACCCATTCACATTCCAAGATAAACATTTAATCATCCTTATTCTCCTTCTGGAGCGAAGCGCAGAACCTTAGGATGTCATCTGAGATCTGTCCTGCTTTTCCCACAGCCCCAGCCTTGTCTTGACTCTCCTGCTGTAACTTTTCTTTAAGTTCCTTGGCTTTTGCTCGAGTTATACGCTGATCCTTAACTTCAGCCGCCCAAGCCAGCTCCGAGATTGGAGAAGGCTCCAGCAAAGGCTCATCCAAAAAGCCTCCCTCCGCACCCTTCAGCTCTGCTAGTTCCTGCTTAGAGTGTTGTTCTTTAATCTCCAAAACTGTAGATGTGCGTGGGGATGGAGTTCTTTCTTTAAAGATGTCATTATAAAATTGCTCCGCCTTCTCCACAGTATTCAGACGGTGTTTCTCTCCCTTATATCTCAAAATTATGCCAGTTGGGGCGTCCCAACGAAATGGGATTTGATTATTCTGCAGTTCTTTAACAAGAAAACCATACTCTTTTCTAGATTTCAACATCTTAGGTGGGAGCTCCTTGTAAACTGTAATCTTGGATCCACTCACTTGCACAGAAGTGGCCTCATGCTGCCATCGCTACTGGTTCTCCGAACACCTGCCACAATCGCTATCAGATCGCCTGATCTGGCCCGAACCAGGAGTATTTCACCCCTGCCCGTAGTCCTTCTTTTCTCTAGACTAGCCAAACTCAAATCCTGCAACCGTTCTTAATATATTTTAGTCTCCAGGCCTTTAATCATCTTAGTTGCTCTTTGCACTTTTTTCCCAAAGGTCTCAACATCTTTTTTGTAAAGTGGTGACCAAAACTGGATGCAATATTCCAGATATGGCCTTACTAAGGGTTTACAAAACAGTATTAATACTTCACGTGATTCTGATTCTATGCCTTTGTTCATACAACCAAGGATTGTATTAGCTTTTTTGGCTGCTGCCACACACTGCTGGCTCATATTTAAGTGATTGTCCACTAGGACTCCATGGTCCCTCTCACAATTACTGTTTTTGAGCCAGGTTTTGCCTAATCTGTACTTGTCCCTTTGATTTTTCCTGCCTAAGTGTAAAATCTTGCTTCTCTCCACATTAAATTTCATTTTGTTGGTTAGGATCCATCCCTAACCTGGCACTTCAGATGTTCCAATGGTGCCACTTAACTGTAAGTGAGTTCATCCACTCTACATCCTGTTTTTCTTTTTCACCTTTTTTAGTATTACAGACCTCTCAAGAGAGCTGGGTTGTCACATAATCTGTCCAAAATACAATAATCTGAGTCTAGTCTTTGTACCTTCAGTGAGAGCACAGGATTGATTTGTTCTATTAGCCATTTGTTTGTTTATGGCTGTACATGATATTCTCATGTCATTTCAAATAGCAAAGTTCAAAAGTGTCAATTCTTTTTTTAAACTGATTTTTCAAACTCAACTTTGTATGTGCACGAATGTTATTTGCATGTACAAAAGGGGCTTGGATTGAGACACTGTGCCTCCTTTTTGCAGATTTTAACCCACCCCGATTGGTGTCCATGAAGCTAGAGTACCAGATGGATTTGATTCATTTAATTGCTGTGTGAACAATACAGGCAAGACTGTTAGGATCAAGGGTGGATTCTAAATTTTTTTACTACCGGTTCTGTGGGCATGGCTTATTTTGTGGGCGTGGCTTGTGGGAGTAATGTGACTGGGTGGGCGTGCCCAACTTTTTTTTTTTACTTTTAAAAGCATTTTTTTTCTACAAACTTAAGAGGTTGCAGGAAAAAATGCAAAAAACATCCATAGATACACTCACAAGACATTTAATTGCCCGTCCTTCTTTCACCCCCCTCTGCGTACCCAGCGCCCTATTACAACCACCGCCTCTGGGTCCTGGCCGGGCAGCCAGCAAAGCCTCTCCCGCGCTTCCTCCTCCTCCTCCTCCTCCTCCTCCTGCTGCTGCTGCTCTGATGGGGAAGCCCCACTGAAGGGAAAGCGAGCTAGTCTAGCCTGCCCAACAGTTCCTTCTCCTTCCTCCCCTTGGTTCTCCCGGCTCTATCAAAGCAGCGCCGGAGCCGCCAGCCCAGCTTTTATCTGGTGCCCTGAGTTTGCGCACTAAAAGGAGGCTCACTCAGCCCCTGGTGGGCATCGAATGAAAACCCCAGCCGGCCTCCCCTCCCAAGCTCCACAGCCGCAAAGACAGAGGCATTTGTCTGGGGCCGGTGGTGGTGCCCGCGGAAGCTGAGGGGTGTCGAGGCGCTGAAGCGAACCCCCACATCCTATGCCTCCCCAAGGTGCTCTTTCTGTCAGCCATGCTTCTTCCCCCCCCCCTCTTAACAACCCCTTGAAAAGAAGCTCGGTGCGTCTTCCTCAGTCCTGACGGAGGGAGCGGGATGGGAAGTCCCTGAGCCTTGCAAGAGCAGAACAGTCCCTGGTTTTAGGAAGAAGAAAGGCGCTAAGCAGGGTCAGGGATAGGTGCGTCCTCGGCTCCTCCGTGGACACTTTTGTCAGCCAATCAGGCCTCCTTCTTTCCATCCCTCACCCAGGGATCCGCTGGGCCCCGTGCCTCCCATGCCGGCTAAGCGAAGCTAAAGATAGCCCCAGGCCTCTGGAGGGAGGGAAGCCCTGGCCTGCTGCTCCTGCCGCCACCACCCCCTTGCCCTCAACAAAGAGTGGTTCTCGGGCTGCCACTTCTCCAGCAGCACCAGGAGCAACTGCCAGGGCAGAGAGGGCGGGGCAGGCTGTGGGGAAGTGAGCGCAGTTAAAAAATATGTGAGCCAGGAAGCGGTTATGCTCCCTGGCTGAAGAGGGTTGCACATTCACTCCAGCAAAGGTTTGTGCAACCCTCTCCGGCCAGGGAGCATAACCACTTCCTGGCTCACGTATTTCTTACTGCGCCCACTTCCCCACCGGTAGATCTCCATGAGTTAGAAGCTGCACTCTCCTGGGATGGCTCACCTCCCTGCTGGCAGTTTCCCCTTCTCCTGGCTGCTCCAGGAGCAGCCTGTCTGTTACCCGGCGAGAACGGCCAGCCACCACAGCCTGCCCCGCCCTCTCTGTCCCGGCAGTTGCTCCTGGTGCTGCCGGAGAAGCGGCAGCACAAGAACTGCTCTTGCTGGGGGCCAGGGGGTGGTGGCGGCTGGAGCAGCAGACCAGGACTTCCCTCCCTCCCTCCAGAGGCCTGGGGCTATGCCAGAAGTCTGCTCGGGCGGGGAGACATGGAAGCCCCAGACGGCCCATCCTTGCGACCACCAGCCCCTCGCCCTTGGCAGCAGTGGTTCCTACACAGGAACAGCTGGCAGGGGAGAGGGGATGGCGGCAGGCTGGGGCAGCAGACAGTTCGAGCCAGCTAAGAGGCAACGTCCCTCCTCCTGCCAGCCTTGAGCTCAGCTCTGGGCAGCGTCCAGCCATACATGGCTTCTCCCTGTGGCAGCCCACGTGGATCCCAGGCAGCACAACTTTGGTGCCTTTCCTCATGGTGGTGGTGACAAGGCAAGCAGGCAGCCAGGTGCACGGGAGCGACTGGCGGCAGCGCTCCTGGCTGGCAAAGGGCAGAGTCCCGGGCTGCATGCAGGCAATGACAGTGGGTGGGGTAAGCAAGCAGCGACCAGGCCGGGAACCGGTTCGGGGGCATGGCCAGCCAATCTTATTACTGGTTCTCCGAACTACTAAATTTTTTTACTACTGGTTCTTACAAACCAGTGCGAACTGGGAGCAACCCACCACTGGTTAGGATGATTCCATGTATTTCATCAACTTCAATTTGTTCATCTTTGAGCAGAACAGTTATCATTCCTTTACTAACCTATTTGCTAAAATTTCTCCATTAGCTTTTCCAAAAGTCAATAAAACTTGCAAAAGAAACTAACCCAATAAAAATCACACTAAGAACATTTTCAAAAATATATTTTGCTCCCAGCCAAGAATAGGTATGCAGAATTTTTTATTTTTTTTTAAAATTTGATTTATATGCCGCCCTTCTCCGGAGTCTCAGGGCGGCTTACAATGCGTTAAGCAATAGCCTTCATTCTTTTGTATATTTTATACAAAGTCAGCTTATTGCCCCCACAAACTGGGTCCTCATTTCACCTACCTTAGAAAGGATGGAAGGCTGAGTCAACCTTGAGCCTTGGAGAGATTCGAACCAGCAGAAATTGCAGGCAGCTGTGTTAATAACAGGGTGCATTAAACCACTGTATCATCAAGGTTACCAGAAAACAAAAGCAAAAATGGGGTACTGTAACATAAAAGAACATACAGCAGACATAGTTTACTACGAATTCGTAGAACAGCATGTCAGATTAGTGAATTCACACTTTGATTTCAATTTTCTGGAAGGAAGCTTTTATGGGCTGCATTTCTCTACAATATCTTCTTTTGTGCTCTTTTTCAGGGAGAAGAAGGAAATCTCAGAACCAACATCTTCCTGCTCTGCTGGAAATGAGGGGCATAAGTATTGCCCCTCATGACTTTGCTTGAGATCCTTTTACTAGTATGTTGGCTACCAAGATTTGGGGGTTTGGCTTGGGCAGGAATACAAGAAGGCAGAACTTGCATTCTTTTTTCTGTGTCCTGTAAACTAGACCTAGCCCAGCTGGTGGGAGCTAGAAGATTGATTGTTTCAGAGGATTGTCTTTCTCTGAATAGGAGAACATGTGTTTGTTGTGTGTGACCATTGTAGATTAGTTACCCCCATCACCTGAGACTGCATGGAGTGGTACCTGCTGTTCTGGCCACAGCAGCGGAAAATTGGCTTCAGAGTTACACATGAACTATCCTGAACTGTAGAGGAATGATGGAAACTCTCTGTGACCTCACCAAAGTGCAAGTGATAAAGTGCTGCCACAAGGAAATGAGACTTGATTTAACTTGATTTAACATCCTGAAGATATGTGTGGAAAGCTGAACTTCCTTGCTGAAACTCTGGGAAGACATTGGCTGAGGACTAGAGGAGAGCTACTTTTACTGAGTAGGTTGTACTCTAGCAATCAGTGAAAGAGCTAACATAGGCAGAAATTACTTCTTAATTCCAGCTGGGACCTGATTCCTTCTTTAGTGTTACCACTTGCAATCAGGGTCTTTAGATATTTACTACTGGCTGGAAGACAGGCAGTGAAGTGTTGAACTTGGTTCAGGAAGACCAATGTTGAAATTCCTCTCTGACAATGGACTTTATTGAGTAATGGGGGTAGGGGGGTAGGTGCAGGGGTGGGTTCTATTTACCTTTACTACCGGTTTGCAACGGGACCGCGCGCACGCTTCTGCAAATGCGCAGAAACTTCCTGATGACGTCCAGATCGGTGGGCGTAGCCTTCCGCCGGTTTTATTACCGGTTCCTGTGAACCGGTCCGAACCGGGGGCAACCCACCACTGGGTAGATGGGAGAGTCAAGTCTCTCGCAACCCAATCTATCTATCAAAGTTGTTCTAAAATAAGGGGATGTATATTGCTAGGAATTCTTTAAAAAATGACAGGATATATGTGTACTACATAAATATAGTAATGAAACCAAGCTCACTTATTTTAGTTCATTAGGTACTCAGTCAATATCTTATCTAGGAAAAGAACAAAATCTGGTAGAGTCTATAAGTGGTTCAATGTTTGCTCGCAAACCACACTGCACAAAATATTTTACTTTGTGGTTCTCCACTTTAGTTTGCCACCCTGCCCCTAAAGAAAATGATTCATTTCCTTTTTTATTCATTACAATATAATTCCACTAACTTCAGTGGAATTATCCAAACAGAAATATGAGCCTATAAGAATAGATCAAGTCTTTTCATGCCTCTTAAACAGTTTGCTAAATAGACTTTCTATATTAAGATGAGTCATTTAGCAAGAATTGTGCAAGATTTTGTTTGCAAGGACATCTGTAGCAGTTGTTTCATTTCTATTTTAAATTTGTGAAATGGCAAACAAATGGAACACAGGCTGTAACCGCTCTTGTGTGAAGGTCTGTAGGCCAAAAGGAATTATTAGAAAGTTGTGCTGTTTTCCCATTTTTTAAAAGCAACATCTGAATTTTAAAAAAATATTAATTAATCAACAAATTGCACCTCTCTTGCAAGTCAACTCCCAAACTAGTTATAAATAAGTTTATTGTTGCCATTGTTCTTGGGAGACCTTGTTATTATCGTAAAAGTATGAAAAATCTTGTAAATAGAAATGATGATTGCAAAATTCAATTTTTTGGTTGTTTTGTTAAGCTCATGTGTTTTACATTGTAAAGATAGATTAACAGTACATGGGTGATACCTCTTGCTATCATTCAAGCCAAGAAGACCATTGATGTTCGAGTGCTTTATGCAGAATCTTCTCCGGCCCCAGGATAAGAAAACAAAATAAATGATATAATGTTAAATGTTAATAAAGGCTAGGAAAAAAATAAAATTATTTATTTACTTTATAACAAGTAAAGAATTGAACTTTTATTTATAGCAAATTTTGGATTTATTATTGATGACCTTTTTTAATATGAGTAGTTCCTGGCAATTTTGATTGTAGCTTACAATGGAAAATCAATTAACACTGATATTTAAGAACCTATTCTTTGGAAGCATAGTAGTTTAATTCCCAATCCAGCAGTAGTTTTCCAATTGCTGCTCCCTGAATTTTCAGTCCTACAGTACAAACATATTCAGGAGTACAAGAGGGGAAACACTGCCCTAGGATCTAAGAATTAAAATACATAGTTTGGATCTAGAGAAGGCCTTTGTATCAGGGGTGGGTTCTAAATTTTTTTACTACCGGTTCTGTGGGTGTGGCTTATTTTGTGGGTGTGGCTTGGTGGGGGGGGGTAATGTGACTGGGTGGGCGTGGGCAACTTTTTTTTTTACTTTTAAAATCATTTTTTCTACAACCTTAGGAGGTTGCAGAAAAAAATGCTTTTAGAAGCCTCTGACAATCAGGCAACTCAGCTGGGATCGCCAAAGGCTTTTAAAGGCATTTTTTTCCCTACAGCCTCTTCAGCCGAAGAGGTTGCAGAAAAAAATGCTTTTAGAAACCTCTGACCATCAGGTAACTCAGTTGGGATCGCCAGAGGCTTTTAATGGCATTTTTTTTTACAGCCTCTTTGGCTGAAGAGGCTGTAGAAAAAGTGCTTTTAAAAGCCTCTGACGATCCCAGCTGAGCTGTATGATCATCAGAAGCTTTTTTTTTTACTTTTAAAAGCATTTTTTCGGCCAAAGAGTTTGTAGAAAAAATGCTTTTAAAAGTAAAAAAAAAAAAGCCTCTGATGAGGTGGGAGGGGTAAGCGAGCAGCAACCAGGCCAGGGACTGGTTCGGGGGCGTGGCCAGCCAATGTTATTACCGGTTCTTCAAACTACTAGAAATTTTTACTACTGGTTCTTGTGAACCGGTGTGAACCGGGAGCAACTCACCACTGTTTTGTATCAACAGCAAGATTTTTTTTTTTGTATTTTTGTGGAATATAAACTGTTGGAATGGGAGACATTCATTTTCTCCCTACTTCCTGCTTCCCTTTACAAACCTCATCCAGAGAGTCTCCAGAATAGATTTTTTTTCAGGAGAATAATAGACTGGATAGGGAAGAATAATAAGTAAAAATAACATACGGCAATCAGAATGCTACTCACAGTATCTTTGGATGCAGCCTTACATTACTTATTTCTTACACAAATATACTGTGTTATTTTCTAAGTTAAGCCATCCAGCACTTCATCAGTTGGTTTACAGTCTCTTGCTCAAATTCTGTTGTATCAAATGTGAGAATAATGAATGTCTTCCTGCAGATATGCAAAGTTATTGATAATAACTTTGCCCGAGATTGTATCTTCCAGGCTTTTAAACATTCTTTTATAGTAGAAGGAAGGCAGGGAAAAGAGAGATTGTCTTCAACATAGGCCAAGAGTGCACCACGAAGCAGACATGAAAGGTTCTTGGAGGAAGTCACCTGTAGCTTTCTTTTTATAATTTGAATACTACTGTACATTTTGGTTAAAGGGAGGAAACTTATGATAAAATCATAGCTTCATAAAAAAACATTGCCAGTGATCCTTCCTCTGTTTGGAGAAGCAGTTTTGTTTATGCAAGGAAATATGGTCTTTTGAATGACACATAGCCTAACTCTATGTATTTCCAGCATAGTGATACTACATATACCGTGTTTCCCCGAAAATAAGACTCTGTCTTATATTTTTTTGAACCATGAAATAAGCGCTTGACCTTAATTTTGGGAAGGTCTTATTATTTTGGGACGCGTGGAGCAAGACGGGGCTCCTCTTGCCATCTTACCTGATTTCCAGTTCTGTCTCCCTAACCCTAACCAGAGGAAATGGGGACCGGCTGGGCATGTGTTTAAATATTTTCAGGAAGGGCTTATTTTCAGGGAGGGCTTATTTTCGGGGAGGGCTTATTTTAGTAAGAGCCTTGTAAAAAGAGCCTTGGTGGCGCAGCAGACTAAAGCACTGTTAAGTAACACCAGCTGCCTGCAATTACTGCAAGTTCAAATCTCACCAGGCTCAAGGTTGACTCAGCCTTCCATTCTTTCGAGGTAGGTAAAATGAGGACCCGGTTTGTGGGGGCAATAAGCTGACTTTGTATAAAAAAGAACACCGCTTGGGGGGGGGAAGTCCTACTAAACAAATAGATACAAAAGTATGAAGGCTATTGCTTAACGCATTGTAAGCCGCCTTGAGTCTCCGGAAAAGGGCGGCATATAAATCGAACCAATAAACCAATAATAAATAGTGCGTGTGCTCAAAAGCCTGATTTGGCTTATTATCTGGGGAGGGCTTATTTTGGGGAAAACAGGGTAGTTGTTGTTTTTTAAAAAAAGAGAACTTGTCTTTGTAAAATATTGCTGTATTAGCTGTTAACAGGTTTACAAGTGTGGGCAAGATGCTAGCCAGGTAAGAAGTATTAGTTGCTATCATTTTATACATCAGATCACATCCCTAAATCCTGGGTACAAAAGTTAACATTGCATTTTTCAGTTAGAGTTTTGGTGGGAGCTATAGTGTTTTCACTACACATAGGATCAACTAACATAATCAGTAGGGGTTTCCTTTTGATCTAGTGATAATGTAATAGCTTTTTAAAATTTCCTGATCTTTTTTCTCCCTGTTTCTATAGAATTTACTGTCAAATAGTTACATCCATTTAGAAGAAGTTTCTCTTCCTTCCCAAGAATATTTCATATTTGGAGGGGGTGGGGAATGGAGACAGAATTTTCCCGCTGCCCCCTATGAACTCTTTCTCGGTACTTTTTCCCCCTTAAAATAAATGAATACGGTACTCATTCCATGTCAAGATGCCAGATATCAAGCAATAAATTTGCTTAGAACAAAGAAAATGGTATAATTTCCTGTTTTAGAAGCCTCCAGTTTTAATAATTCTGATATTGTCTTGCTGAGAAAACTCATGAAGAGGAAGAAGCTATGCCAATAAGGGTATACTAGCAAAATGAAACAAAACCAAAACTGAAGGTCTTTGCCCACTTGGGTGGAACATAGGATGAAAAAGTCATATTCTTATATAACCACGTGTCATGCCATTTCTTGTAGAAATTAGCATCACAAGAACTGGGTGAAGGAGTAGAAGAATTCCATTGGAAACCATAAGACCAGAATGGAAGAATATTATATGTTGTAACAAGCGAGTAACTTTTTGCAGAGTTTTGAGGCACGTTTTTTTTTTCTTTAAAATAATGAAATCTACTTGATTATTTTTTTTGAAGGGGCAGTTCTTAGAATTTTTAGGAATCCTAAGCAACTGAAAATACCCATTCAAGTCCATTTAAGTAAACTAGGTATTAATTCACAACAGTTGCTCTAGCCAAATCTTCAGATGGCCAGCTTTCCCAGAGATAGTAACAGGAAGGAACTATTAGAAGGAGAGAGTTATGAAGAAATAGCAAACATAAATTATAATCCAAGGCACCCTTGAATATACTGAAGTGGATTTTTTTTTCCTGAATAAATATACCCAGTTAATCCACTGAGTGATGCATTAAGTACCACTGTACCATTGTACCTTTGACTGAATGAACTTTTGCTCAGTGCTAAACTTGAAGAGAGAATCCTCACTGTCCCCCTCCCAGCAGGTCCAGTAAAACAACTGTTGAGGGAAAGTTTCTATGTTCATAGAGGTACATAGTTATGACCCCCACCTCACCACCTCACTACTGAAGCGGTCCTTGCAGTCAGAAAGATTGACTGCTCTACAGCTGCCATAGTTTTTCCATTTACGATCTGGAGAGAGAGAGAGAGAGAGAGAGAGAGGGAGGGAGGGAGGGAGGGAGGGAGGGAGAGAGAGAGAGAGAGATGATCTGAACATCAGGGCCATTCAGCATCATGGTAACATTTAACAAGCTTTATTTTGGGGAGGGTGTATGCGCTCCTCTGAGTCAGTATTCAGTCCCGGCAATTGCCTGGACAAGTCCTTGCGGTTTTCCTGGCAAGATTTTGGAAGTGGTTTGTTATTGCCTGCTTCCTAGGGATGAGAGAGTGTTACTGGCCCAAGGTCACCCAGCTAGTTACATGCCTAAAATAGGACTAGAACTCACAGTCTCCTGCCTTAACCATTACACTAAACTGGCTCTCTTTCACTTAATGAGTCAGCTCACCAATTAACAGGAGGTGAGCATGAAATAAGCTGTAATGACCACCTGAACATCATACACCGTTATAATTCCTACTTTAGGTAGAACAATGCAGAGACAGCAGTATGCAAATGTGGCATAAGTGTTTGTTAATAGCACTGGCACTTGAATCAAAGGAGAAGCTGGAGGAGGAGGCTTTGCTCTTAGTTCCTACGATTGGGCCCTACGTTTCCTCCAGCAACTCATATTTCTAATTGAACAGTTGAAATGTGATCATAGAGTCAGGAGGTAAAGAAAGGACAATTAAGGCCCATTTGTCCTGTAACTCATTACATTACCATATGTAACAATCTATCTTCACCTCCTTCAAGATGGATCTGAGCAATGTAGGGGGACACCATCCTTATCTCTGGAACTACTTTAGTGGCTACTTGCTGACAACAAAGAAACCACTCCAGATTTTTTTTTTTTTTAAAAAAAGAAAACCCTCCCTATGGAATCAGAATATTTGATATTCCTGACACAGGCCACACTTCAAACCATCCCAGTATGTTGCTGACATAACCCAGGCCATGTTGATCTAACAAAACATGGTGCCTTGACAAACTTTTTTTCCCCCCTTATCACTTAATTCTGGACAGTTTTGAAAAGTATCGCAATACCAACCATCAAATAAACGTTCAGAATAAATAAAACTAAAACAACAGTGGAGCCTAGCAGCGGAAGATTAAGTCTGGAGAGTTAAGCTACGGAGAATGAATACATATTTGGCTGTGCACATCTATCATGGAAGAATGAGGAAGGAAAGGGAGAAGGTCCACAACCAAAAATAGCTTTTTTATCCCCAATGACTTTGAGACAGTGTTGACTCCTGGTGATTGCCTGGCTTAGTTTCTTAGTTTCCAAGTTTTCTTGGCACAGTTTTCAGAAGTGGTTTGCCCTTGCCATCTTTCTAGGGTTAAGAGAGGGTGGCTGGTACAAGGTTATCCAGCTGGCTTTGGGCTTAAGGCTGAACTAGAACTCCTGCTCTCCCAGTTTCTAGCCTTATGACTATACCAAATGGGGTTTTATACAGAAGTGTGGGAACAAAATAAGAAAAAACATATAGCACTTGGAAGCAACTTCTAGAAGGTAGAAAGAAGTGTGAGATGACTGCTAATAAAATGTGTTGGAGTTGGGTGCAGTACAGATAGTTTCTTAGGTGCTAAAAAGAATAATGCTATCCACCTATCTTCTTGGTTTCCTTCAAGTTAAACCTGGTTATTTGCAGAGACAGCAGAAAGGAAGCACGCAGAAATGTCCATGTTCAATTTTATCAATCATGTATACATTTTTGTGTATCTTATAATCGATGCCTTTTGTATGTAGCATATTTGTTTTTCACTAATAAGACATTTCCTTCCTTGTTTTATTTATTTTATTTCTTCATGTATGAATTTTTTAAATTAGAAATTATTCCATATTATGCCATATGGAAAAGTGTAGCTTTTGAAAGCATGTATTTAATAATTCTAAGCTATTTGTTTTCCTATTTTTATAAGTATCTCTAAAACTTTTAAAAAATAGCCTATCTCTAGACCTTTTTTTTTTTTTTGAAATGATAATAAAAATATGTGAAGCTTTGATCACACTGTTGTGACCACCATCTTTTGACTTTTAAACCACACCCTGAAAACTCCCCTGCAAAGATGCAGGGTATAATATACCAACTTGCATGGCTTTAACCTGATATCAATATGTGTGTGTGTGTGTGTGTGTGTGTGTATGTATGTGTATACTCCGGACTTTTCGTCGGGCCCTGAAGACACACTTGTTCCATCTAGCTGGGCTGGCTTGATCCCATCCTCTCAGTTTTAATTGAATTTGGTTTTAATTGGGTTATTTTAATTACTGGGCCGAAATTATTTAATTGTTTTTAAACTGTTTTTTAAATTTTATATGTTATGTTTTATCTCGGCTGTGCACCGCCCTGAGTCCCGCAGGAGAAGGGCGGTATAGAAATAAAATAAAATAAATAAATAAATAAATATACATATATACACACACACACTATTATATCAAATAAGGTGGATATCATCATAGTATAACAGTAACATGCAAATGGAATTACTATACAACTTTGCGTCAAACATGATTAATCAATTACTACTCAGTCAAAAACACTTTAGGAAAAAAAAGCCTCAATCATAAGAAATAATGTAATTTTTGTAAGGTTGCTTCATCTGTCTTGCTACAAAAGCCCAAACAGCCATACATTAAAGACAGATGCCTCCAGTTTTTCTGGGGGATAGCATGTAGACTGTTTGCTTAGAGTGGAACTGAACAAGATTCCACTAGGTTTGTGAATACCACAGCATAGAAAGGGTTATGTGTGTTCCCACATGCACCCACATACGACATGCCAATGTGAAGCGTAAAACTTTCACACAGAAATGAGAAGGAAATATGTATTCCACTGTGTAATACATGCTCCAAGCAAGCCAGCTGGAGGGAAGGGCTTCCAGTGTGCCTTCCCACCACAAAGGCCTTCTTTGTTATTCCAGTTCTTTTTAAAATATCTGATGACTCTTAGCCTGCCAGTGCCAAGTTCTCTTGCTCTGCTGCATATTCTGAACAGCAGCATACTGTGGGCAGGGGGACCAGGAAACGCTGCTGCTATAGGTTATCTCCGTTCCTTTCTTCTTGGGGCAGCTTTGTTCATTGACTTAGCCATCATTTACCTTTTCTGTAATTTCCACAAAACTACCTGGCTTCTTTATGAGCAGAGGAAGGGAGCCAAGATCAGATACAGCATGCTGGGATGAATGCAGTCTTTAGCTAAGGAACCCAAACAGCTCAAGTACCCATAGCAATATTTTTTTAAGAAAATCAAGGGACAGGTCTAAAAAGATTTAGCATCTTAGTGGCTGCCTATTCCAAGGAAATTCCCTCAGTTTGGGTGAGGTGAATAGTGAGCATCTGCCCAAGGCCACTTCCTTTCAGTGCGCATGCAGATGAATTTTCTGTGTAGCTGTTTTTCTCTTTTAGAACAGCTCACTTTCCTGAGGCAAGAATGATTCCCACAGATAGGGCCCACTGGAGGATAGTTAAAACTTAGCTTTTCCAGAAGGCCTTTGGTGCTTACACAGCTAGAGGAAGATCCATGCAATAATTAATTTTGTTTACAGTTTCATTGCTTTTTATTATATTGTTCTTTGTAATATGCTTGACTGTGTACATTGTCCAAATAAGGCAATGTATAAATCAAATCCATCATCCTGGATCTTGTCCAAGCTGGTATTTTAAGTCTCCCAACTGTACATCCATCACATGAGTCCATTGACTGTGCTACTGGTCATTCTCTTCTCTTCCACCTTTCCCATTTTTCAAGGGAACTGAATCTTTATAAAATAAGTCCAAATCAATTTGAGCCTGGTCATTTGTATCTAGAGAACTGTGAAATAATTTATTGTATAATCCATTTTTTTTGTTTGCTTGCCATCCACATTATTCTCGATAATCCTCTGAAAACCCAATGTTCAAAAGTGTTAATTATCTTGCTTTGTTAACACCAACTTTTACTTCCACTGAATTCACAAGAAAAATCATTGCCTGCATAATTTTCAGTTTTGTTGTATACAAAAACATCACAATACCTGAATATATTTCCCAAGGCCTACATTGCTCCCCTACCACTTGATAATTTATTATGTATTTCTTGAATGCTGATTCCTTTAATTGATACAAAAGTCAGAAGCCTTTAATGTTTCCATTGTGAATTTTAAGGCTTGTTGCTGTATTTATCAGTATTAGTTTGACTAATTCAATTTCCATTTTTTCATTGTACTCCGTAACTTCCATCACTAATTCTTCCATCATTTGCTTTTTCAGCTATCAGAATAGTGTCATCGGCATAGTTCAAGTAATTTAAATTTATCTGTCCAATTTTAAAAATATGCCCATCTTCTTCCATAGATAGATAGGGATAAAGTATGCAGCCTTGCCTCACTCCAAGGGGAGCCAGCCCGCTTTGCCATATTCTCTATGATATTTGGCTTCTGGTCTTGTGTATGGGTTCCTTATGGGACAATGAGAAGTTCTGGGGTTCCCCATTTTTGTGAGGAGGTTCCATAGCTTGATCTCAATACAACTGAAGGTCATAAGATGTCTTTAGATGAGGCAGATATATAGCTGTACCTGAAGTAAACTTGCTTTAGGTACAAACCTTATGTTCCATTTGATACATAGATTTATCTTTAGCGATCTCTCTAGGGATGTGGATTGGTACTGATGTCCTTTTGGTACTTTCAAACTCTATAATTTTACATCATTATATATGACATTTATAAACAGAGTCTCTCTATTAGGTACCTTAAGAACTGTTTTTTAAAGTATGAGAATATCAAATTGTACCTAATTTCAGATCCTATGCATTATACACTGTTCAATGGAGAATCTGCCTTGAAAATACACTATCACTAATAATTCAGATTGCTTCACAACCTTCAAAGGAGACTAATTTTCTTAATGATAACTCATGTCTCTTACCTATAGCTCAGACTGTGTACTGATGATATCGGCAATGAGAAAAGTCAAGATGGGTGTGAGCAGTGGAAATACCTATAGCTCCAAGCACCAACTGGGCACCAATTTGTGTTTTTTTCCTCCTCTTTACTCAGTGGAAAGTTGTAGTTTGAATGTTTGACGTGTACATATGAAAATTCAGGTGCTATTGCTAGTTAATCATTTAGTCAATTAGGGCCCTCACCCTTCTGGCCTTCAGGAAATGCCTTAAGATGTGGTTATGTGGGTTAGCATGGGGCCTGAAGAAGTGGTTGGCAGAAGGAAGCTATGTAGTAAGAGAGAAATTACCACCACCACATCTTCACTCTAAATCCACGTTTTCTTTTTTTTAGTTTGTTGTAATCTCTTGTAATCTGTTTTTATAATTGTTTTTATTCCCATATGTTTTATCATGTTGTAAGTCTCTCATGAATGGCATATAAATTTGATAAACAAATAATTACCAAAAGGTTACTGAGAATCAAGTCATAAGTAATACAGGAGCAGCCAATGGATGTTGGTGAGCCAAAATCTTAATCCTTCTCCTTACTCCCAATTTTTTTCTTTAAACCCATCCAAGTAGCAATAGCAATAGCTCTTAGGACTTATATACCACCTCATAGTGCTTTTACAGCCCTGTCTAAGTGGTTTAAGAGCCAGCATATTGCCCCCCCCCAACCATCAGGCTCCTCATTTTACCAACTTCAGAAGGCGGAGTCAAACTTGAGCCAGTCAGGATCGAAGGAATCGAACTCCTGGCAGTGTGAGCAGAGTTAGCCTGCAATACTGCATTCTAGCCACTGCGCCACCATGGCTCAATGCATCCTATTATTCCTCCATCCATTTTTACAAGTTATATATGCTGTCTGTTCACTGAATTCCCATCCCTGCAGAGCTCCTATTTCCCATATGAGAGAAGAATATGTGTTTCTCCATGTTTCCTCACGTAGAGTAAAAATTCTATAGAGATAGTCTTAATGAACATAACCTCATAAACATGAACTTACATGTGTCTACCTACCCTGAATCCTATCCCCATGGCTGTTATTGTTTTAAGCAAAGGAACTCTCGCCCATCGGTCTTCCATTGTTTGCTTGCCACAAGTTCTAACAACTCATTCTTCCTTGCAACATGGCCACTGGATGAAATTCTTTGAACTGACAAAGGAGCTGAAAGAAAGGAACTGTTTCACTCTTCCTCTAGCAATTTTCTCTCTCCAATTATTTTAATTACAGCAAAATTTGAGGTAAACTTAGTAGAAGGGAAAGTGCAACTGGAAGAAATATAAGGAACTGTTTGGGGTCCCCCCCCCGCAACACAACCGTCTTCTGCTACTAGCACTCTGGAAAGGAAAAGCTGGGCAATGTGCAGCATAAACTAAGCTGCTATACTGGGGGTTAGTCCCCTTCATCCTTGGAGAAAGGACAAAAACAATATGAATGCAGACTGGCCTTCAGTAGGGGAATTTCTGTATGTGTTGCAAGGCTGCGGGATGATCTCTGAATTGCAAATGAAAACCGAAACAGACTGTACTTTTAAAGTATATGCGCTGTTATTTCTGGATTTTACTTTCACATCTTTTAAAAGTAAGCAGGCAGATTATTATGTGAGCAAAACAACAATAAAAAGGCATAGCTAAATTTCAAGTGTTCTTCCCTTACTGAAACTGGGGATATTCAGCCTACCTTGAAATGCCATAGTCTGGTATAGATTGTGTTTCTAGCTGCCATTCCATAGATGAACTAGTGTCCTTGATAGATGTTGGACTGAGACCAGGTTTGAGACTTCACTTAACTACATGATGGACACTGAGAGGTTTTGGATCAGTTAATATCTCTTAGTCCTATTTATCTCCCAAGTTTGTTGTGAAAAATTTAAAAATAAAATAAAATGAGGCGGATTACTTACAGATATCAGTATAAGTTTTCAAAAGAAAGGCAACATAAAATGTAATAAAGAAATGAATAAACGGATCAAAGGCAAAACGTGCTAGCTTTCTTGCTGCATAATAAGATATGCCCGTAAAATAGGAAGTTAATCTATAATAGACCCAGATTTTATATATCTACATCTGTATCTATATTTATTTTAAAAACGCAGTGCAGCACTCGGAATCACTTGATCACACGAGCACGCACACACACATATGCATGCACAGCAAGTTTTTATAATAAGAACAATCAAAATAAAACTGAAATTGAAATACCTAGCAGCAGAGAATTAATCATCCATCACAATGACTAAATTAACCACAAGTCTTATGAGATATGAAAAGAAGAAAGTCATCATGTGTCAAACCTGAATGCCTACAAGCTTTCTGCCCAGACAAATTAATGAGAGATGGAGAAAAAATAAGTCAGGGAGGTGTGGTGTTTACTGAGAGCTGTCAAGTGAGGATGTGGATTGGTCAAATATTAATTTCTCATAGGAGGAATCTATGAGGAAAGAAACAAATGCAAACAAATGCAGAGAGCTTGAAAGACTTGAGAGAACAATCTTGTTCATTAGGTTATTCACAAGAAGTGCCTTCTGGGATGCAGGAAATACAGTGAAGAATGAGGATATACTTTTACAGTTGGATAGAAACCTCTTATAGTTTTGTTTTCATGTGCATTTCCTTTTTCATGGCTTTTAGATAACCTTGATTTTTTTTTTTTGGTATACCAGTATAAAAATTTGCTGCCCAGTTTCTGATCTTTCTCAAGCCTCTATTGCCTCTGTTTCAAATTACCTGAGTTCCCTTCAATAATTGACAAAACCTATTAATTTTTATCTAGTTTGAGTTTGTCCTTGGATGATGCTAGAACCAGGGGAAAATAGCTACAGCTAAGGACAGCTTAAACCCGCTTGACCCATTGGCTGGGGATGAGATAAAGGCAATATTAAGAGGATGTGACAGGAAAAAAAAGTGTTACCAGAGCATGATTGTGCTCTGCTTAGGTGAGAGTGGGGAAAGACTGATTAGAATCTGATTCTACAGCTATCTACTCTCCATTTGCAGCTTTCTTTGTGGCTTCCAAGGTGCTCAAAATATTGCAGGCAAAAACTTTTGATCACTTGCAAAAGGGGAGAGAGGAAAGTTTGTGATTATCAGTTATGTCACCTGTATGTCATATGAGTAGGCAGGGTATGTTACGGGTCCCCTCTCTTCAGGACATTCTTCATGGAGGTTTGCTCCCTGTAGAATTTAATCCCCAGAGAGATAAGGTTGGCCTCCACCATGATGCTATTTCAAAAGACCCTGAAGACATGTCTATTTGTGCTATATAGTTTGAGATGCAGGCAACACAGACTCATCCCCAACAGCCTGCACCTGTGTCCATTACTGAAGAGACACAGGGCAGAGAACATCCTGCAGAAAGCACGGCTTCACAACACGATCCCTTCAGCACTTCTGTGAAGGCCCCGCACCCATTTGCACTACTCGGGTGACTCTGAGGACACAGATAAACCTCCAGGTGGCCTCAACAACTCTGTAAAAGGATGCAAATGACCAGCTGCCTGCAAGGAATATAAATCTTCCATTCCCCACCATCCAATCAGAGCTGTAGAAGCTTCTTAGATGAGAAGCAAAATGTCTTCAAAAAAAAAAAAAAAAAAAAAAGCCCAGTTGCCTCTTGAAATCGCAGTTTTGGGACACCCTGAAGACATGGTTTTGCCAACAGGCCTGGGGATACCAGGCTGATATGGAGTCTATCAAATGGTTTGCTTGACTGTTGTCGCCAGGGATTGTGAGAGTTTACTGGGTTTTATATTTGGGTTTTTATTTCTGTAAGTCTCCTGGAGTCACGTGAATGTGTTGGGTGGCCATATAAATTTTCTTTAAAAATAAATAAATAAAATGTCTATTCTAAGGTCCTTTCTCATATTGCATCTTTAAATAAATAAATCCCATTCTTGGAAAGTTCACTTCTGCTGGTATTTATTTCCCTGATTAAATAACACTCGACACATACAGTAAATAGAAAACATGTGACTAGACTTATACAACAACTGCACCCGCAAAAGTATTTGTGATCCCCAAAGTTGCCTCCAATTTGTGGAACTCAGTATTTTGTATCCATATTGCTTTGATTCACAGAGGCAAAGATGAAAAAACCCAGGAATTCTCCTTATATTAAGAAGGTCTTGATTGATCGATTAACAAGAGGATTCCTTTTTTTTTGTTTTTAATAACAATGTTTTGATGTTGCGAAAAGATTGTAACAGAAAAGCTATTGTGCTAATAGATTAAGGATGAAATCATTAGTCGTTTTTTATCAGAGTGCAGACTTTATTCACGTAGACCACGTAGGAAAAACACGGGATGCTGATTCAGAGGACAGTTATGATGGATTTCTAGCCAGCTTTGTCCCCAGGATTCCAAATATTGTGGTCCAACAGCTGATGAATAATTTGGCCTATACTAGTAAGACATTCTATACCTCTGAGGCATGATTCCTTGTGGAACCTTTTACTCTGGGGCCTCTTTTTGTGCATCACTTAAAATTGCCTAAGTTGAGCCAACAACCACAATGTTCCTGCTGGCGTGTGAATAATTCATGAATAGTCCCAATTTTAACCATCTTCATAAAATCATAATAGTAATGTGAGTAAACCACCAAGAGGCCATTTAGGCCATCAAGCTGTGCTGCCTACTCAGGGCCTTGAAATGTTTTTGATCTCTCCTTTTTTTGGAAATCAGGTGTTTCCAAAGTAGCTTGTGAACTAGGGCTGTTTTTCAAAGACTAAAAAAGTCTTATTGTGCAGGCAGAAGCCCTTGGGTACATACAGCTGAGCTAACTGGATTGTAGCCACAATCACATGAAGGCAACCAAAACCAGCAAATGTGCATTACTTTTGAAAAGCAACACTTAAGAGCACCAAAGAGAAAAGTGTCAGGAGAATGTGCCAGAGAAGCATTGTTGCTGAAAATAATGCTTTTTGAGATTTCTACATGAACATTACTGTTTACAAAATACTGCATTAACTGTGATAGGAACATTTGATTTTTAAGCAATTGGAAGCTTTTTCTATGGACCTTAAAGCATCTATATGGAAAGATCATATGTACGCTCCCACAGAGAGGGGCTCCTCTGGGTGCCGTCGGCCAAACAATGCTGACTGGCGGCCCCCAGGGGGAAAGCTTTCTCTATGGGAGCACCTGCCCTCTGGAACAAGCTCCCCCCCAGAGATACAGATGATTCCGGACTTACGTACTTTCCGTCGGGCCCTCAAAACTTTTTTATTTCATCAAGTCGGGCTGGCCTAATCTCTCCAATTGTGTATTTTAATTTGGATTTTTAATGGGGGATTTTAACTGTCGGGCCAAAATGTTTAATTTATTTTTAAATTGTTTTTAAATTTTGTATTTGAGGTTTTTTACTTCTGGCTGTTCACCGCCCTGAGTCCTTTGGGAGAAGGGCGGTATATAAATTTAAATATTAAATTAAATTAAATTAAAACCTTACATGTCCAAATACACACAACTTCCTTTTGCCCTTGCTTATACTTCTTAATTTTCTCCCTGCAACAGCATTTTTTTTTAATTTGATTTATATGCCGCCCTTCTCCGGCGACTCAGGGTGGCTTACAATGCGTTAAGCAATAGCCTTCATACTTTTGTATATTTATACAAAGTCAGCTTATTGCCCCCACAAACTGGGTCCTCATTTCACCTACCTTAGAAAGGATGGAAGGCTGAGTCAACCTTGAGCCTTGGAGAGATTCGAACCAGCAGTAAATTGCAGGCTTTTATTTTAACTTTTATTGGAAATAAGACAACATAGGAAGAGGACCTGGCTGGACTTCTTCTAGCAGAACTTATCTATGTGAGTGGACCAAAAGAGCTTCACCCAAACCCAAGGCAAATTCAAATACTCAGATGACCCAGTCGAATGAGTTAATATTGTGTTCAGAGATTATTTTCTCAGTAGCCCAGTTCTTCCAAAATAGCAACTGCACCCAAGTCATGCCTCAACCAGGTCAACCAGGTGGGTAAGGTTTTGCATGGATCAATCTGTAAAAGCCTGCTTAATCTTAAAAAAAAAAACCTGCACTATTTGGTTTTCTCTAGTTCTGTTCTCCTCACAAAAACCCTGCAGAATATTGTTCCAAGGAACTTAGTGGGATTAATTCTAGGTTTCTTACTTCCATTAAATGAGCTCCAATTTACCCTTAATATATTGTAACGAGACCAAGAGACAGATAAAAATCAAAGCTATTACTGCATTTTAGGAGCTCAAATTAATTCCATTAATCTACCATTGAATTCATAAATATATGGTGAATTCATAAACATACTGAAGCATTGGCACCAGTTACATATGTAAACAGAAACTACAATAGCTATTTTAATGTGATACTTTCAGAAACACTGAGCTAAAATTTCCAGAGACAATGTTCAGTAAGTAGTACAGCTACTTAATTTTAGACTTTGGGCTTAATGTTCCAATGAGGTCTTTGTTGGGATGCCAACATGCTATCACTGTGTTTTCTGCTGTTTCCATCAGTGAAATTCTCAAGATAGATATTTGGAGTTCCCTGGGCTACTGGATCCTGGTCTGTGTCCAGAAATCTAGCCCTACGTGTAGGAGAGCTGATCCCGATTGTGGATTAAGATAAGATCAATGCATCTGGAGTTGGGGAAGACTGATCTACAGTTTCTAAAATAATCCTTTGCAATAATTCTTCTATATAATTTAAATGACATAATAGTATGATGAGGTTATGTTAGAACAAAGAATCCTCCTATGGATCTGGCAATAACACAAAAAACTTAACGGTGAAATGGAATGGCTAGAATATCATGTAAGCATTATAATCCACACAACTAACCCAGAGGTGGCTTGTTTGAGCTGAAATTGTTTGAGCATATACTGTACCAATTCAACAAATCCACAGGGTTAAACCTCTCAGTTTAACAAACCCTTGGGAGGTTTAACAAATAATGTAAAATCTCTTTCTTTCTGAAACACAGCCTTAGAGAGGCATTCATTCATTCATTCATTCATTAGTTCAATTTATATGCCACCCTCCTCCGAAGACTCAGGGTGGCTTACAATGCACTTATAGCAATAGCCTTCATTCTTTTGTATATATCTGCTTATTAAGGCTTTTGGCCCCCCCATAAGCGGTGTTTCTACAAAGTCAGCTTATTGCCCCCACAATCCGGGTCCTCAATTTATCTACCTCTGAAGGATGGAAGGCTGAGTCAACCTTGAGCCTGGTGAGATTTGAACTCGCACTAATTGCAGGCAGCTGGCAGCTAAGTGCTACATAACAGCACTTAGTCTGCCTCACCCCCAAGGCTCTTCATTCTATTAAAGAGAATTTCACTAGATATCCACCTTTTTTTATTTTATTCCCTTTATCTATACAAAATGGTTGGAAAGGAGGAACAAGGGATGAGGGATAAGTAAGTTCCCAACTGATTTATCAAGCTCATGTACATATTTGTTTAATGGGTTTCTATGCCATCCATCACACTAATACAGCAACTCTACCTACGGGTAGTCCTTGGTTTACAAATATAATGGCTGGACCCAATTTTATGACATTTTTTGCAGTGGTCGTTAAGGACCACAGCTGTTAAGCAAACCCATTGTTGGTTATTGGGTGTTCTTGCTGAAAACCTGAAGTAAATTGCAGTCATGTGACTGTGGGATGCTGCAAACAGCTACCAATGCAGGCCAGTTGCTGAATACCCCAAATTTGGGCACCTGACAGTAATTTAAATGTATTTGGGTGTGTGTGTGCTGTAACTTTGAACAGTTGCTAAGTGACCTGTTGTATGTCAAGGACCCCCTTTGTTTCAGGTTGTCTATTAATAACATTACAGCAGTTTAAAGGATTTCAGACATAGCTGCCATTTGCAAGTTGTTACAAAGTTTGATTTAATTGCTCTATGGAGGAACTGATTGAGTGAGTCAGTTGCGTCACCTAAAGAGGGATGATTTGTTCACTTTTCATCCAAATGTGAACTTACTCCATGTCTCAAAGATTATTTTTCAAAAGGCAACTGGACTATGTTTTTTCCTTGAGAAAGATGTTTCATTTCTCATCCAAGAAGCGTCTTGAGTTCTGACAGAACTGAAATCAAAACTGGAGAAACTTCTTGAATGAGAAATGAAACATCTTTCTCAAGGAAAAAACATAGTCCACTTACCTTTTTAAAAAGCACCTTTGAGACAACCATGACTTGGATGACTGAGAATCTCCATAGACATTCCTTACTCCATATGTAGAAAAAGCATAATTTTCAAACTGTACATCATCTGTTATACAATGTATACATCATTTTGTTTGATTTGGCTTTAGTGGAAAAATGTATCAACAAAAAGTGTGAGCAATCTGTATTTTTCCACATCCCTGATTGATACTATGGAGATCTCACATTAATTTAATGAAAGAGATGCCCAAAGAAAAGAACTATTTGGGTTAAGATTAGCACAAGCAAATTAAGAAGATGAACCTTCTCAAACAATGGTAGTTAGAGGGAAGGAGAATTTGAAGGGCAGAAAGTAACTGCTAAAAGAATATTGAACTTTAGGTACAACACCACAGAAACATAGAAAAAGAGCATGCAATCACTATTACTTAATGTTTTCCATGTTCATTACATCTGTTGCTCCTACAATACTGGCATGCTATTACTTTAAATTTGGCAAACATTGATTCATCCATGCCTTGCTTCAAATTTATGCTGCAATTAACATACATATCAGTTTTCCTTTAAGCCTCATCAACAACTTATGCAAGAGCTCATTTTGCCAGAACATCTTTGCTTGTTGATGAGCAATCATATGCATAACTATGGAAATGTAGTTTGTTACTAAACAAGTTCTAGCTGAACCAGCAGAGGGAGCACAAAATACTGTCACTGCATGTATTGGGGGAAAAAAAAAACAGCTGATTGCATTACCCCACCCTTCATTTTCTGATGAGTCCTGTAATTTACAAGGACATGAATTATACCCAATCACTTCTGTTCTGCAGAATCAAAGAGGGGAAAGAACCCCTTGAACTGAACCTTTCAGAGAAAGGAAGGATAAGAAAGATTGTTGCTGATAATTCTGTTTTCAAAACACTCAAAGAGATAATTGATATTTGACAGAGATAAGGGTTTACTAAGTAAAGCAGGGCTGAATGGATTTTTTCTGTCTTGCAGCTTAAAAGCAAAACCAAAAAAATTACACCAAGGAGAACAGGCAACAACAGAAAGGATTACCGTACTTGGGCTGCAAAAATCTGCACAGCAACTAGAGGGCAGCAAGAGTTACATTTTACAGCCAACTAGTGGCCATCTGGAATTTTGTAGTCTGTCCCAGAAGATATCAGTCAATAAATGGAGATTTATTAATGTCTCTAGTTTTGAAATCTACTTCGTAATCCCATCATGTTTAGATGTGAATACAACAGAAGATAACATTTGTTGTAATTTTTTTTAAATTTTGAATGCAGCCTACAATCAATCCCAGGGAGTATTGAACTATCACTCCCTTGATTCCCAGACAGCATGGGAAGATGTACTGTAAGTAATGCTTCATACAAGAAGATCCTGTACTGGCGCCTCACTCTTCCCCCTATTGCAGTAGACGTTGAAGTCCTACTTTAGAAAAGATAACAATACAATAGCACTTAGACTTATATACCGTTTCACAGTGCATTACAGTCCTCTCTAACCAGGTTAAGAAATCAGCCTATTGTCACCAGCAATCTGGGTCCTCATTTTACCAACCTCAGAAGGATGGAAGGCTGAGTCAACCTTGAGCTGGTGAGAATTGAACTGCCAAATTGCTGGCAGCCAGCAGTCAGCAAATTTAGCCTGCAATACTCCCATTCTAACCACTGTGCTACCACAACTCAAGATGAAGTACACACCCACACACTATCCCAATATACTGTATATGGTTAGGGTATTCTGACTCCCAGTGTGATTTCCAGATGGCATGAATTAGGGAGCCAATGAGTGGTTGGAGAAAAAATGAAATTGGGTCACAGTTTTGTAACAACATAGAAGAGGATTCTCTCTGAAGAGCTCAGATGGATGTCTGAATCAACCTTCCTCTTCCCCAAACTGTGTATGTGTCCATATGTCTGTATGTGAGCATTTCTTTGGAGCTGGGTTCATCCTTTAAGCTGCTATTTGAAAAACATCACACTGGGCTGTGTGCAAAAGATAAAACCACATTAAAGGAATCTATTATTATTGTATTATTATTTATATTTTTATCAGCAAGCCAGACTATAAGGAGAAGATAATATTATTTATGTATTTCCTCTTTTAAAATATAACTCTCCTTCCTGAAAATATATGCCTTTAAATATTATTTGAATATTTAAATATCAAATTTAAAGATTTTCTTAAAAGCAAGACTGAATGACTGAGTCAGTCAATAAATAAAGTACACATTTTTAAAAGAATAGTGTGTCCTCTTTCCCTAGCTGTATTTCAAGAGGCAAATTTCATGGGTATCCTGAGGAAGCTGAGATTAAACCAAAATGATTGCACTTGGGTCTTGATGTCTGGCATAAGTACATCATGTTTTAGTATTATGATGCATGTCTGAACACTTGGCCATGGAACCAGTGAGCTGCAAATACCCTTAGCAATATACATTAAAGAAGATCAGCTAGAAACAATTGACTGGATTTAAAGTTAGAATGTCTTTTGGCGCAGATCGCTGATGACGACATCCGGAGTGGTGGGCAGGGTGTCCCGCCAGTTTTACTACTGGTTCTTGCAAACCGGTCTGAACCGGGAGCAACCCACCACTGTAACAACCCCAAGATAAACACAACCAGCAATTGCTACCAGCAATAGGAACCTTGAACAAATACCATAGCCACAGGAGCCTTGAGAAATGAATGCTGTATACCAACTAATTACTTGTCTTCAAAAATGTATGTATATATTTGATATATGCTTGGGCCCATGTGAGATAGATTGTCAATATATTTGCATGCATATTTCTGAACAAATAATTGAACATGAGGGGGATGATGGAACAAAGATTTCAAAAAGGTAAGTTGACAACAGTAGAATCTGAGAAAATTGCTTAATTTACTAGGGAATAATTTCGATCAGACAAAGTTTATTTTTAATGATGTACATCAGGGCTGATATTCCCTACATTATTTTTGGAAATACAAGCCTATTTGTTATGAAAGGTTTCACAAATTATTTAATGAAGTAATGCAGCTTCTTGAGATTAAATCAACTGTATAGTACACTCTGGAAACATGAAGAAGACAGGATTTGACCTGCCCGTGTCAACAAATCCATACACATCAATAGACCCATATGACTGCCTCAGCTTCAGTGTCTGCTGCCAATTCAGATTAAATTCCAATAACAAAACTGCATGAGAACATTGTCTTCTAGACTCAAGCTCCTTTTGGCAATTCAACAAAATTGAACCAATTCCACAAAAGAAATGCCCGCCCCCCCTTTTCAAAGGCAGTTCATTCCTTGTACTCTCTAACTTCACCCTATTAGTTTGGAGAGAAGTCAGAGATTTGGTAATATGAAAAAAAAACATAATATTTACTATGTATATATATTATATAAAATGTCAGATTCATGCCATTGTAAGAGATGTAACTTATTCATTCTTAACCACCAGCGACATCATCCTGATAATATCTTGCTGAACAAAGGAACTGACATCTGAAAAACTCCTTGACTTTCAAAAGCTGAAGAAAAAGGTTAAACTGAGGTCTTTCTGGGGAGGTTAAGCAACTTTTACATTCAGAGACTGAATCTCAAATGCATTTATTAAAACTTGGGCCTAATTGAAAGTAACTGAAAACATTGTGCATAGACCACTTCAAAGTAATAATGAGTAAATTATGCTATTGCCCTTCTTTTATGTCAGTGTTGGGTTCAGTTGGAACTACTGCTAGTCCAAGAAAGTAACCAAGCTCTGTTTTCTGAACACGTTCTAGGACAGTGATGGCTAACCTTTTTGCCGTTGCATGCCAAAAGCAGGGGAACATGGGGGGGGTCACGTGCACGCATCCATAATTCAATGTGTCCTTCCCCCTCGCACACATGTGTGCACAACCCCCACACGCTACCTCCGCTTTTGGCATGCGATGTCACGTTGGGCCAGGTAGGCCCATTTTTCACCCTCCACAGGCTCCAGAGGCTTTGTTGGAGCCTGGGGAGGGTGAAAACAGCCTTCCCCATCCCGGAGGCCAAAAACGGCCAATTTCCTGACTTCCGGTGGGCTCAGAAGGCCTGAAAATCAGCTGGTCAGCGCACGCATGCGTGCTGGACCTGAGCTAGGCAATGCTCGCGTACCCACAGATATGACTCTGTGTTCGCCATCACAGTTCTAGGAGGTTTGAGACAAAAATCCACTACAAAGCGATATTATTACAAGAGCTTTCAATTTGCAAAACTCAAATGAAAGTAATAAAACAGATAACAAGAAAACCATGCATTACTAACTGGCAGTGAAATTACTCCCCTCCCTCTGGTAACCCTCAACTCCTTGAAAGCTGAGCAAAGATAAGGTCTTAAACAACTTTGAAAAAAATTTAAAGAAGAGGAACTAACTTAATCTTGGGGGACAAGTTGTTCTGTAGAGCAGGAGCAAACATTGAAAATGTATGTTGATGAATTTCTTTCCACTGCTGTATTTGTATGTGGGAGGGAGGGAGGGGGGAGGTAAACTTTAGCATGAGCAGGATATGCTGTTTCCACATGAAAGTGGAAATTCCCTTTCTATAGGTAATCACCAAGGTTTTCTTACATAATGTAACTTCAACCAGAAGGTAAAGTGGCCAATAAAATTCTTACAGCTTTCATCCATCAGCATGTTGGCAACAACATGTTGTACCAGCTGCAGCTTTAAGGTACAACAACAACAATAATAATTAAATCATCATCATCATCATCATCATCATCATCATCATCATCATCATCATCTAATGCCATGAAAGCGAAAATACAAAAATCCACTGACAATCCAAACTGCCAACTTTGCAACAACAAAATTGAAACTGTTTCACACTTAATATGTGAGTGAAGCAAAATTGTGCAAACTGATTACAAAGCTACACATGATCGAGTTGCTAAATTAGTCCGCTGGTCACTATGTAAAAAATACCACATACCTGTATCCAAAAAGTCATGGGAGTACAAAGTGGAAAAAGTTACCAAAAATGAGACAGTGAAGATCTTGTGGGACTTTCAAATACAGATGGATCATCATTTGAAACACAACATGCCAGATATTATGGTTGTCAAGGGCCAAAGTGTACAGTTTATTGATATCGCTGTACCAGGAGACGCCAGAGTCGAAGAAAAAGAACTGGAAAAAAATCACAAAATATTGTGACCTGGCCATCGAAACTACATGGCTATGGATGAAACATGTAACAGTGATACCCATGGTCATTAGGACACTTGGTACCATGTCCAAGAATTTTACAAAACACATCAAGAAATTGCAGTTTCCTGCAATAACACCAGCGGAACTGCAAAAAACTGTGCTACTTGGAACATCATATATTTTAAGAAGATACTTGGTTGAGACCTAGGATGCTGGCAGCAACTCATATCAACCATTAGCACCAGTCAATCGTATTTGTAACACATTTTTAAATGATCAGTTGACTGAGTTTCATGTTTAATGAATAAAAGAGATAATAATAACAGTAACAGAGTTGGAAGGGATCTTGGAAGTCATCTAGTCCAACCCCCTGCTCACACAAGAAACCTATACTAAGGATTCGAACCGCCGATCTTTCTGATCGACAAGCTCAGCATTTTAGCTACTGTCACAGGTAAAGGGAATTGCAGGAACCAGATGCAAAATAATAAGGGAATGCATCACTGTTGCTAAGTCTTCTGCTACAGAAAAAAATCAGCCAAAGTTGAAGGCCATCACCTTCAGCCAGTGTTGGTACAGCAGGAGCTGCAAGTGCAGGGAAATTCCTAGTTTGCAAACTTGCATTTTCAAAAAAAAGCAACCCCATTCAGATGGAATTAGTCAGGGGCTTCTGCACAAGTAGCAGTTCCACCTTGTGGGGATTCAATCCGAACATATTTTTCCCATTTAATTCCTTACAGTTTCCAAAAGTCCTGGGTCTTGGGTAAGGACTTATGCCATCTCCTACTCCACTTATAAAGGAGATATCAGCTTCATATCATCAGTATTCTGACTGAACCTCAGTCTAAACTGATGAGTAATCTAGCAGGACCAGAAAGGACTGTCTTTCACCTATCCAGATATTATCTCAGGTCTTCTATCTAAGCAATCAAAGCAGTTTCTGTTGCATGCTTGGGCTTCAACCCAGTCAGGGAGGAATATAAATAGCCAACTTCATCCAGGGTGCTTTGTTATTACTCTCGTACCACCTTCCCCATTAAGGAAACTTTAGAGACAGAAGTTGTTCAAACTGGTTAGGCCCACAGAAGGGTGCCTATTAACCACCTCAAGTGCCAACAACACCAGCCCTTCACTCAAAAGAGGCACTCACTATTTCTTGAATCCAATCCATCATCACCTCCCAGGTAGTTCAAATAAGCTAATTTCTTATCTTATTTGCAAAAGTAATCCCGCAGATAAACCTGCCTATCAGAATCCATGGGATCAAAAGAATCCCTGTAATGGGAAATGTGTCCAGATGTCTTGAATCACTGTCCTGTCCACAATACTATCAACTTGATGACCTCCAGATGTTCTGGACTATAACTCCCATCATCCCTAGCCAGCCTTCACTAGACTGTTGGGAAATTATATAGACAGAATACTATGAAACTGGATGTTGTAATGTCACCACCCGCACACAGGTCTCTTTATACAGTACTTACTTCTTTCAAATAGAGGATTTAATTACTCAGCCTTGCATTACTTGTATGATGAAACAGAAATGATAATTAGGTAAGGGATCATAACTTCATAGCAACATTAAAGGATACAAGAAACCCAACTTACGATTGTGTCCAAGCATAACAAGATGACTCATGTCATTACTGTAAAAGGTTGCCCAACACAATAGTACAAAAAGGTATTTTATTATCTAAAATACAAAGCATGTGTCTGTAATTGAATTAAATAGGTTCAGACTAGTGTTCAGCATGAACACATATATAATTGAGTACATATATCAGTCCTTGGGAGTTAATCTCTTACTCCTACAATTGGCAGGCTCAATAAATGTTGCACTGGAAACTAGTTGGGAGTTGTGGGAAGATGAAGTAATAGAATTTGCCATTCCAGATAGAAACCATTGCTTGGCTTCAGAGGTTTTTGCTTCCCAATTTTCCAGATATTTCTTACTTCCTGAAATCCAAATGGGAAACTAACTCAGATGCCAACTACTTATGAACCATTCTTTCTGCGTTCTACACAGAGCCACCTGGAAGGATAGATTACGTTCTTTGAAAAAGAATGTTAATTCAGAAAGAATCACAAACATGGAATTGCACCAATAGTGCCCAGAAATGGAAGGAGATCAGAGAAATGTGATTTTATAATAGCATCACAACTTCTATGCTGCACACCAGTGCTATACGGCGAATCTGTGGCATTGTAGGAAAACTGGAGAAATTTGTTGAAAACCACATTGAGATCTTAATAGCTTTAGTGGTGATGTGAAATTGATTGCCCTATTCTCCTTGTGGCAGCACCAGTGAACTGTAAACAAAAACACTGATCTAGATTTAGTAATCACAGAAGACCTGTATTGCTAAGGAAGCCAGTAAGAAATTTGCCAGGTCAAAGTATCACACAAGGGCTTCACCATCCCAAACCAAAGCCACGGTATTTAAAAAAAGGAGAGTGGAAGTAACAGAAGGCAGTGAAAGAAAAGAGAGGCAATGAAGGAAGGAGATAGGCCGGGCAAGTTGTCAAATGGAAGAAGAGGAGATTGATTGAAATACTTGCATTTGGGGATGAGATGAGGATCGGAATGGGAGAGGAAGAATACCTTCTTTTTCCCAATCATTCTTTCTGTAACTTCTCAAGGACTACAATGGGTGGATGGAAAAATACAATTCTTTTAATAAAACAGCTTTAGTTGTTTTTCACAAGCAGCTGAGAAGCTGGTTATCTGGAACTCATCTACAAGCAGGGCCTCACATAACTACCCTTTCACTGAAAAGAAAAAATAATATTGCATGCAGGAAAGAAATATTAGAGAAGATTAGGCTTGCTTCTTGATTTTTTTAAAAAAATGTATTCATCTGAGCTCTTACTTTTTGTCAAAAGTTCATAAGTTCACAGTGTAACTTCCCTTCTGCTGTTTGTGAGAAGTAAAGTCTTAACCAGAAGTGTCAACCAATCAAATGTTATTTTCAGTACAGAGAAACATCCTATATCTAAGTACAGAAGTTAGACAATAATATTGTTTCTGTGGTTTCCCCAAGAACTCACACATATAGATGACTTCTTGGGAAAAATCACACACGTAAAGACTTACTTCGTGTCATGTATACACACACTTATACATGACACAAAGCAAGATGGGCAGATTCATGAAGCGTATTTGCAATAATACTCAGATTAAATGAATTGCTTCTCACAATTATTCAGATCCCAGAGTTGTCCTTCAATGTTAATTGGTCCTTGGTGTTATCTAAGACAGTTCCTTGGGTTTTTTTCCACAGGCAGAATTCAGCACACCCAGGGTTAACGTTCCTCTTCTCTGGCACTCTGGCTTAGCTCAGAGTATTGATTACATCCCCTAACAATAGCAAGTCATTAGGAGAGATTTTCTTATTCCATCTCACAATTGCTCCTGACACTAAAGCTACAGCCGAGGGGCCAAAGGCACAGCAGGAATAATCCAGCAGGGTCAGAAGGAGGGGTCAGAGGTTAGAGGCCAGGACAGGTCAATGCTAGGCACCCAGAGCTCCAAGCCAGTGGAGCAGGTGAAAGGTCCATTTCAGTTTCATACTAGCCCTCCTGCTGGAAACTTAAGATGCACTTTGGGAGACTCAGTGAGTTGGTTCACAATAACTTGGAATCACAGACAGGAGACAGCATATGTCCCATAGTTTTCACTTTGAAGGAGAGTGGATAGTTGGAAACAGAAAGAAAGGGATAGTTTCGTGTTTTGAACTTCCTGGATATAATCTTGCCAAATGCAGAGTAAAAGGCTTATTAGTTAGCTTATTTCTGGGACCACAACCATGCATGAGTCTTGATGTTGGCTTCAGGCAAACAGGGTAGTTTTTCACCCCTGGGACAAGTTTGATTTCTAGAAAATGACAATAGGAATTGGATCTATGCATTCATATCTACAGTACACTGTCAACAATGTCTACGTTAATAATATAGAAGGACAGTAAAATGTTAAAGTATGATTTCACTGAAATTTAATATAACAGTAAAACATCTACATTAAGTGACGAAGATAACATTTTCAAAACTTAATATGTCATTCTTAAAATTTAAGAACAATTGAACTATCAAATGCTTTATGCCGTTTCATAAGATATCCATCCCTTTACAATTATTCATACTTAAAATAAATTTTATGTCATCCATAGTCCAATGAGTGACTACAATAATTAACTGTAAGGAATCTTAATTGTAGAAAAAAAAATGAATTTTAGTTAAAAAAGCTATGCCTTTATCAGATATACTCAAGGCTTATTTTATAGGTAAAGGTAATGTTTTTAAAATCAAATAATTATCCTCAGGAGAAGTCTACATTATTCCCATCTTTGACAACTGAACCATATTGCATTTGTATAGAAAAGGAGTAAGTATAAATCATTCTGTTGTTGAAGATGTACCGTAGTAAAAACAATGCTTCATTCCAACACTGGCAGGTGGGAGGAGATCTTGACATTGTAAGATTGTGAAAACAATTCATGAAATATATTAATTTGATTTTGAAAAAAAAATGTTAATATTTTTGGATGTCCCTATAGGTATTCTTTATATGGACATCCAGGAATGGATGGCCTGTTTCTTCCACTGCTTCAGGATAGGAAATCTGGGGTGGGGGTGGGGGGTGGAATCCTGCTTAACAGCAATAAACTAGGGCTAGAAACCCACGGCTTCCTAGTATAGGGAGATCTTTTCAAAACTCTTTTATTCAATGATTAAGAAAAGTGATGTCATTTAACTGAACAAGAAGCAATGGGTGGAAACTAATCAAAGAGAGAAGCAACTTAGAACTAAGGAGAAATTTCCTGACAGTTAGAACAATTAATAAGTGGTACAACTTGCCTGCAGAAGTTGTGAATGCTCCAAAACTGGAAGTTTTTAAGATGTTGGATAACCATTTGTCTGAAGTGGTGTAGGGTTTCCTGCCTGGGAAGGGGGTTGGACTAGAAGACCTCCAAGGTCCCTTCCAACTCTGTTATTCTATTCTATTCTAATTCATTCCTTACCAATATTGTTTGAAAACATTTTCATCATCACTTACTTTCTTAACTGTAAATACAAATAATATATATTTGAGTACTAATTACTTCTCCATAACTCCTTGAGATTTGTAACTATAGGCAAGTAATTATATTCCCAAGAACAAATGAATTTTTGTATAAGAAAGAGATAATTAGGCTTTCACTTCAAAACCACCAAGAGAGAAAGCTTTTATATAAGAACACTGGATTTGTTGTGACATACTAAAAAGAGCCTATTGATTTCAGGATCTCTTGTTAACAATTCCCTCTGTTCTATCATCCCCAAAATGCTCTTGAAGTAGAAAGTGGAATTGCCATGTTGAAAATTCTGGCTATCAAATTATTACAAAGCAGCCAGTGCTTTCTATCGTATGGAGTTCAGCTTTATGAAAACTCTCAGTTTCACTCAAAGGAACAAGCAAGATCACCCATCCTATAAACTTCATCAATAGGCTTCTATTCTGCTGAAGGTAAATTAACCCTTCTCAGTCTGTCATTTTCTGGCTAGATTCCTACAATCCACCATCCTGAAGACTGTGAATGCTAACAAGGAAAATTGAGTTACTGAATTGTGACTAAATTTCAGTTAATGAACCAATCATTTGGGATCTAACTACCTGATGGTTTTTAACCAGCTATCTGCTGGTTTTACCAACTGGAAGTGATCTGATGATGATAATGGGTAGCCTCTTGTGTCAGAAATACCAGCATTGACACTAGACCTAATGTATTACATTTAGTTCAGTATTTAAGGACTACAGTAACAAAGGGAAACTTGTCAAACCTTAGTTTATCTATGGTCCAATATACGGAGCAGATCATCCGTTTAATTTAATTTTCTGATCTATCAATTTCTTTTGTCATGAAGTCACCACTTGTTATGTTTATGCTTGATAAAACTTTTGCAGGACAAGAGAGCTGTCTTTTTATTCTGGTTTGAAGAAATGAGTTTACCCTCAAACTTTCAATCTGCTATCAACAAATTCAAAGATTGATCAATCATGTCAGCCAGATTTAATTTGTTGTTTAAAGACTTTTTACATATTAATTGTAGTTCTTGTCCTTGACTTATTTTGTTGCTGATGTTTAGACCGTTCCCTATTTTTTAAATATTCAGCTATACTTTTGAGGATTGCCTTTTTTATACATTATACCAATGACATTTAAAAAAAAATAAAAATAAAGGTAGCGTGACCAGTTCCTGAATCTAAGGAGCTTTCTGAATGTTCATATTTTCCTACTTCCTTTCTTATTAGATTTCCTGCTTAAACAGTGGGTTGGACTAGAAGACCTCTAAGGTCCCTTCCAACTCTTTTATTCTTTTATCATCCCATCTGTTGAGGACTCTTAAAGATCTGCCACCAAACCTCTGAATGTTACCATGTTCTCCCCATATCAAATTGTTTCAATATAAATTTGGTTCTTGTATTTTAACTACCTTACTGTGGATAAGAGGTACATTTGTTGATTTCAATCTACAATTTTTTAAAATCCTGAAATATCTGGATTTAGAGAATAGATCAATTGCTGGGGACAAATCAATAGGGTGAGGAAAGGGAAGCAGAAAAATGACCATAATTTTATTCTTGTTATCTGATCTTATCTCTGATCTGAAATAATATTCCCTATTACAAACTTTGTAAGTGCCTCATATGAAAGAGACAAGCTTGACTGGGGCTATAAATAAGAATCTTTATTCTTTGTACAAAGGCAACAAAAGCTATCATCTCCTTGTCAGATCCAGGTTTTCTCAAGGCAAATTGACTTTGTTTTTAACTTTTAGAGATAAAACCAATATGCTGAAGAGGTGCATGCTGGGTACAGCCCTGGGGTCCCTATGTAGGGGAAGGAGAGGAAAGCTTCATTCAAGCAAACCGATTCCTGCAGATGAAGGTCAAAGCCTTTATTTTTAGAAAACAATGTTAACCTCTGTATTTTTTAATTACCATGCTGTTTGATGGATGTGATTTTTGTTGTTGTTGTTGAAACTGGGTCACAGGATTTTACTTTCTGCTCTCAGTTTTGGGAGTATTTGTTGTGTCAGTCTGTGGGGCATTAAAAATGTGTGTACATCCTCTAAGTCAGGACTGAAGTAATAAACTATTACTGACTTTGGCTCGTTGCACCCCAGCAGCGTCTTTTTCATGAACAGAGCAAGCATTCTGTGCTAACATGAGAAAACTCAGCAGTTTTTCGCCTGTACGGATGAAAGCTGCCAAGAAGACTATTCTATATGGCTATGGAACTAGGGTTGGATATAACCTTTCTTAAAAGTATGAGGATAAGAGAGTGGTTCTACCCAATAAGAATCTTTGGTTTCTACCATGAGTTGCCTGTAATGCTGCTCCATCCTGTGACCTTTGGCTCCACAGAATAGAATAGAATAGAATAGAATAGAATAGAATAGAATAGAATAGAATAGAATAGAATAGAATTCTTTATTGGCCAAGTGTGATTGGACATACAAGGAATTTGTCTTTGGTGCATATGCTCTCAGTGTACATAAAAGAAAAGATACATTCATTAAGAATCATAAGGTACAATGCTTAATGATAGCCACAGAGTACAAATAAGCAATCAAATCATACTAGGAAACTATCAATATAAATCGTAAGGATACAAGCAACAACTGTTACAGTCATGCAATCATAAGTGGGAGGAGATGGGTGATAGGAACGATGAGAAGATTAATAGCAATAGTAATGCAGACTTAGTGAACGTTTAAAGCGCTCCATGGCATAGGGCCTAGCTATCTGCGAGACTGCCTGCTGCTACCGATGACCTCCCATCGACCCGTGTGCTCCCACAGAGAGGGCCTCCTCAGGGTGCCATCAGCCAAACAATGTAGGCTGGTGGCCCCCAGGGGGAGGGCCTTCTCTGTGGGGGCTCCCACCCTCTGGAATCAGTTGCCCCCGGAGATAAGGAGAATCCATGACCTCAATGCCTTCCGTCGTTCCCTGAAAACCCATCTTTTTCAGCAAGCCGGGTTGGCTTAAGAAGAAATTTTTAAATTCTTTTAATTAGTCTGTGATTTTTTAACTTTTGGGCCAAAATTTATATATATTTTTAAATGTTTTAATATTTGTATTCTATGTTTTATCTTGGCTGTACACAGCCCTGAGTCCTCAGGGAGAAGGGCGGTATATAAATTGGAAATTAAATTAAATTAAATTTAAACAGTGTTGAGGGAATTATTTGTTTAGCAGAGGGATGGCATTTGGGGAAAAAACTGTCCTTGTGCCTAGTTGTTCTGGTGTACAGTGCTCTATAGTGTCGTTTTGAGGGTAGAAGTTGAAACAATTTGTGTCCAGGATGTGATGGGTCTGTAAATATTTTCACAGCCCTCACAGCCCAATGAAATTGCTTTTCATTGTTAGAAATATGCTTTAAAAATCACTCTGAAATGCAGATTCCAAGCCATACCTTTCTCTATCCCCTCCATGTAACAGATTTCAAGGAGTGACGGAGACGCGTAGGACAACCACAACATTTTGCAGCTCAGTTTGCCAATAGGGGGTTAAAAAGGTGTTTCAGGATCTAGGCTGGATAGAAAGAGGATCTTAGAATATCTGTGCAACCTCTCCATCTATTACTTCACAAGCAAACCCAGTTTCAAAATATTTATTTTATAGATTGATCTGTTTATGGTTTGGTGCTCCATTTAAGTGAGGATGGTTGAATAGCACATAGTCAACAATTAAAAATAGGAAGATTGGCTCCTGTTTCCAATATACTGCTCTTTTCAACTAGGAAGGAAACACATGTTTGAACTCATCAGCTGGTTAATGGTCCAGTTGAAGACAAACTGTTCCAGCATCTCTGACCTTGGCTGTAAATGCCAGTTTCCTGTCACCTCTATTAGAGCATTCTGTATCTGCCCTCCTGCACTCTTAGCCTTGAACAAGCTGCATATGCTTCTAACCACTATGAATGAGAGGCTCAGGTTACAAGCTGGAGAACTAGCAGCTGATCAAAGCCTTTCTCAGTCTTGCCACTCCTCCATCTCTTTATTACTTGATCCATAGTTTCTGATGTGCGGTAATCACAATTTATTTTCTGTAGAACTTTTAGGTTGCAACTTCTATGAACAACAGATCTCATTACGGGAATAAAAATCTCCTGACAAAAGTTCTGGCAATCAGTTTCTCTTTCAACTTTTGTGAATGGGATGACTGAGTATTCAACAAAAATCCACTGATTCAATATACAGTCACTACTGATTCATCATTCACTTGAGTCGGAATGTATTCTCAAAGATCACACAGGTGAGTTCATATGTTAATAGTAATTTGCCTTGGAACGTGAGTACATCAGTTAATCCGAATAGAGCTGGAAGGGACTTTGGAGGTCTTCTAGTCCAACCCTCTGCTCAAGCAGGAGACCCTACACAATTTAAGGCAAGTGGCTGTTCAGTCTCTTCTTAAAAACCTACACTGATAAAGTATCTACAACTTCTGAAGGCAAGCTGTTCCACTGGTTAATTGTTCTTACTGTTAGGAAGTTTTTCCTTAATTCCAGGTTGCTTCTCCCCTTGATTCATCCATTGTTTCTTATATTGCCTTCTGGTGCTTTGGAAAATAAGTTGACATCCTCTTCTTTCTGGCAGCCCCTCAAATACTGGAATATTGCTACCATGTGACCCCTAGTCCTTCTCTTTTCTAGACTGTGAATCAGAACTCCAAATCCCAAATTGCTTCTTTAAATCCACAATATTGTTTTAGCGCCCATATAATACAAAACGATAATAGTATAAAATAATAATACTTTGATCCTAGGGGCCTGACCAAGAACCACATTATAAAAAAAGATACGGGACCATGTATTTCCTACCTTTCACTTTGGGCATGATGCTGATGTTCAGGAAACTGATGAAGATCAAAATATCCACCCAGCTCTTTCTTGGATAGCAAAACAAGCAGACTCTATGCTTATTTCATACCATGTCCTGTAAACCCCCGGATGCTGTCTGTCACCCACTGCTTGTAAACCCCATTTTAACAACGCACTGGATTACTGCCATTCACTATTTTTTTATTCTGTAAGATTGGCTCTTACAACACTCTGATAACTTTAGAAGGACAGGCCTTAAAATTTGTGGAAGAATTTAACTACCTTGGTAGCATCATGGAAACAGATAGGAGAACAGAAGCACATGTGAAATATTGAATAGGTAAAGCAACTGCTGTCTTCCAACAAATGTGGTCAATAATAATAATAATATGGACCACGTTTACTATACACACAGCAACCAAGATCAAATTATTTAATGCCATTGTCATACCGACTGCCATCTATGCCAATGAGACCTGGAAATCTATAAGAATTATTCATAAGATGAAAGGCTTCCAACAATATTGTCTGAAAAGGATTCTTTGTATCTCATATTGGGACCATGTCACAAATGAGGAAATTCTACAAAGAAGTGATTCCCGAAGACTCTCTGACATAGTGACAGAATGAAAAATGCGCTTTGCTAGACATGTGCTCCGCACAACGTCTAGCAAAACCTGCAATCAATTGGTTATTACCAGATGGTTGGAGAAAGTGAAGAATGCTAAAGAAAACCTGCCGCCAAATATCAACTTTAAATGGAATGATGTAGAGACTATACTGCGGACTAAAAATTGTGGAGTACTCTTGTAGCCCAATGTGCTAAGTTAGGGATCAGCAACCCTTGGCTCTGGAGCCGCATGTGGCTATGTCATCCCTCTGCTGCGGCTCCCTATCGACAATTGGCTCCACAATTGATAGGGCTTTCAGTTAGGACAAACTTCAGAGGAAAAAGGATGCCATGCTAGGAGGAGACTCTATGGTGGGGGAACTGGACTTCTGGTTGGCTCCAAAATTGAACAGGAGGCTTCCGGTTAGGACCTTTGTGGCTCTTTGAGTGTTTAAAGTTGCCGACCCCTGTGCTAAGCAAAGGATGTGATGATGAGGAAGATTGCTTCTGGGACTCAGGATGGTACTTACATGTATTCTTGGAAATAAAAACACAAATAGGGTTGACATTTGTGCCTTTGTAGCAGGCATGTTTCCCATTAAATATATAAATAGTAATAATAATAAAATCTGAGGAAAAACTCAGCAAGACAAAACATCTCAATGGTATAATACTTGGCTGTTCAGCTGAATATGAGTCAGAAATGTGATCAAGCTGCTGAAAAAGCAGAAGTAATTCTAGGAACAGATTCTATTTCTTCTAAGTAAAGCTTAAAACTGCACTTTTGGGACATCCTATATATAACATGCAGCACTTTGGAACGCAAAAAGATAATTCACTTATTCAGGGACACTAATATGGCACCTACTTGCACATCCTTAAAACAGTCATGGTTTGCATGACTGTTTGCTGTGGCTGGTATCCCATCCCAGAAAATATGCATTTAGTTTAGGGACTTGCACCAAGTGCTGTTTGCATCTTCATATACACCAAAGGATCTTTTTGCCTTTGAACCTGAGGCATTGCAGGTAATGGTTTCACTGTGTTCTGAGTTGGTAAGTACTCACCCTTACTATTGTGTCCAATTTTAAGCAATACCAATAGCACTTAGACTTATATACCACTTCATAGTGCTTTTACAGCCCTCTCTAAGAGGTTTACAGAGTCAGCATATTGCCCCCAACAATCTGGGTCCTCATTTTACCCACCTTGGAAGGATGGAAAGCTGAGTCAACCTTGAGCCGGTGAAATTTGAACTGCCGAACTGCAGCTAGCAGTCAGCTGAAGTAGCCTGCAGTACTCTAACCACTGCGCCACCTCGGCTCTTAAAGCACCAAATTTTAAGAAAGATTCAGAGAAAGAGAGGGAGATGGTGAGGTGGACAATAGGCAACTGGAAACTAGGTCTTCTTTGAGGCAATTTATTTCATTTTGATGACTGACCATTCATGGAATATTCTAAATAGCTTACTGTCAGCTTTGGAAACCATATTAGGCTGGAAGCTTCCATGCTGCCACCTTCTCATGTGTGGGAAAATAGGAGGGGCCACATTATGAGATAAAAGCCATGCTGACTCACAAAAGACTATTTAGAATCAATAGTGGTCTCACAGAATATCCTGGTCTAGAACCAGGGGGAAAAAGTCACGTTTTCAAGGCTTTCTTGAAGGATGGCTGGGTTGGACTTGTATGGATCTCAGGGGAGTGGCAATGAGAATAGGGACAGAGGATGGTTCTTGGATCCCGTAAGAAAACACTTGTCTAAGATAGTTCTATGCAATTGCTTTAAAGTGCCAAAATAATGGATTTGTTCCAGGAAGGACAATTCCAGTTAAATGTTAGGAAATACATCTTCACAATAAAAGGAGTCCAACAATGGAATTAATTACCAAGGAAGGAAATGAATTCTCTTTCAATGCATGCAAGCAGAGGCAAAACAACCACTGATAAAGAATACATTGCACTGGAATTAAATTTAGCATAAAGGGCCTGTTCCAACTCAAAGATTCCACTATCTTCATTACTTGAGGAAGCAACAGTCTGTCTTGTCAGGAAGAAAAACTGGGCAGAAAGGTAAGAAGAAGCAGATAGATAAAAGCATGAGGTTTCTCCTTCTCAGCCTTCTGCACAACAGGCAGAAACTTATAAAGGCCTCTATATGCCTACAAGGGTTGCAGTTTCCTGTTAAACCCATAGGAAAAACAATAAAAAATGGTAGGATATGGGGCAGTGTTTTGACTAGCCACTATGCCACAGGGAATCTTGTATTGATGATTTTGAGACATGCACATTTTAGTGGTCACATTGTGTAAGGGTGGAATTGGATTTCTCATGTTCCATCTTTGAATATTCATGTAGCACAACCATGTGCAAAGATTTCTTGGTTTCACTCATTAATAGTGAGGCTAGCAATACAATAGCAACATTCTCATTATCCTGACTCATTTTTATATTGGAAAGAATTTTTTAAAAAGTAACAAAGTTTGAATCGTTACTTATGGAGAATTTGCATTTGAATTTTTTGATCTAAGTTTCTAATTTCCCCTTCTTTCCCTAGTTCTCTGTTACTTGGGTAGAAGTGACACCATAAAAAAAAAAACAGAAAATTTTCAGTGATTCAAAAAGCAGTCATAGAACACATTCTTCTCATCTGTTATTCCTTATCTACAGACTGATTTATAAACAAACGAAAAGCAAACTAACCAGGATGTTACACATTAATTGCTTTTTGTTGTTTCAGTTCAGACATATTTAAAATACATAGCAATTTTCATCTTGCAAGTAGAAAGTTTAGGAATATGATGACTGTATCCTTTTTATTGTTCCTTATTCTCATGTTTTGGATTTTTTAATGCAGTAATGCACTGAGACAGAAGATATTTCAGATATCATGTGTGCTGCATCCAGCCTTCATTAATCATAGTGGGCATGAATACTAATCTTTGTTAATCTTTGTTTGGGCAAATGGTAGATTTATGTGTTCTAGGATCAGTACAGAGAGCTACATCTGGAACTGTAATTATTTACAAAAGCCTGGCACTACTTTTTAATGCCTCCAATTTCCATTGCCAATTTAATGGAGATTCCACAGTGCAGAGAAATAACTGATCAAACTCTACATTTTTTACCCTGCAGATTCTACTTCAGATGAAAATAAACCTGATCAAAGGCTATTCTTCTATAATTTATTTACTGAATTTACATTCCACTTTTCCACCAAAGCATGGCCTCAAAGTGACTGGTAATCATTTACAGAAATATATGTTTTATTGTCTGCCAACATTTTGATTCTTTCTCATCTGCAGATATTGTTCTGAATACCAATAATTAGTAACTCTACATTGGCTGATATTTTTACAACTCTTCTCTGTGGTTGGCAGTGATGCGGAGGTTCTTTCTTGTCTGAATAACTGCATTCATCCCCAGCAGCCTGTGCAAGTTAGCACTATTCTAGGTAGGCCAAAGGTTTTTTTTGTGCCTAGGATTTGGCTCAGTTATTACATGGTTTCTAAGTTGTTATGGAATACCAAGGCTGTGGGTGCAACTGGGACATCAGAACATTTCTGAAAGAAGGAAGAGCAAACCAAGTTTGTACCATTGGTAACAATTACATCGGGGTTTCTATGGAGTCATTAGAACGCTCAACTTGAGGGAGAGTCTATTTGTAAAATAAGCAAAACAATGATTATAAATATACCCCGATGATACAAACTGCTTTCCAGAATCTTTTTATCTGTAGCAAGTGTGATGAATTCAATTGGAAAGACACTGAATACAGACTGTTCTGATTTATAATGGTATGTGAGAATGATCTTGGGAAACATGGTTCCAGAGATACTGTCTAGGCAACCATTCAGATAAAAGGTAACTTAGCCTGCAGCTGGATAGTGGGCAGGGCAAGAGACTCAGAAGAGGCCCTCCTTGATTTCTAGGAAGGTAATGGAGGTAAGAGGAGACTTGCATTTTTAGATTTGCAAGATTCTGTTAATGTAACCTTGTAATAAAGTAGAATTAGCTGATCTGGTCATGTTTCCAGTCTGGTCTACATAGTGAGGCTGATATGACTGGCAGTTTTCTAAGGAGTGATTGGGCAGCACCTTGCTACCTCTAGAGGAACTCTAAGCACATTGATTCAAATAAAAGCTAAGGAAGTTGCCACCCAGAGTCACTGGTTTGAGATGGGTATCCATACAAATAAAATTATTTTTAAGTAAATAAATAGATTTGCTTGCATTTAACATAGTTTCAAACAAGCCCAGAAAGGTCTTAACAATGATCCTCAAATTGTATTCAGGAAACTCAAGACCTGTCTGAAATGAAATACAGTGTTTTGCTTCTTTTTCTTTGCTGACTGTCCTTTTCCTGACATTTTCTCTGATTGCTATTTTCTCTGTTCAGTGAATGTTCATTTGCCTTCCCTTCTCTATATAGGCCTTGGCTTGTTATTGTGGGATTACTAATGAGTGCATATATGTGCTTGTTACCCACAAAGGACAGTATCTGATTGATGGCCTGGTTATTCTAGTTTGTTTAGTAAGGGAAGGTATCAACGTCTTTCCAGCAAAGTCGTAGTTATTTTAGGATGACAAACATAAGAATTTATATAAAAACTCAGTTTTGGGCGTGTGTCTGTGTGTCTCTCTGTAGGTGTATACTTTTTTCTTTTTTGCTTTTAATAATGGAAAATTATTTGTAGTTTGAAAGCCAGGTCAATGCACTGTTCACCTGTGCTAAAATGTGTTTCACATGCTCTCCATTTTCTTCAGGATTAATGAAGAATAGAGGCTACAATGTTATCAAAGTTGTGGGCCTGTTTGCTTTCTTTGGCATAAGTAACCTGGGTGCAACAAGCTGATTCAGGAAACTGTAAACTGGGGTCAGGGAAAACCACTGGCCTAGATAGACATTGGCAGTTAGTGCAACAGCCAAAGTTAGCTCCTTTCAGTATTGAATATAAGTAGAGATATCTCCCTCCCTCCCCTATAAAAGTCTCAAAATAGCTTTGCTGCATTTACAAATATCACATCCCCAAACTTCAAATTTGTGTAGGATACTTTCCAAAAAGAAAATTATTTCAAACCCAAACTGAATCTTCCAGGCAGACTGAATTTCCGGTCTGTTTTACATAGCATCCTAATCTCACCCCTCCCCTCTAAAGAAAAATAAAAGTGAAATACAAGTTTTGGGCCAGTTTTTAAAAACCACAAGCCTTCCTCTGTATGTGTGTTCCCTAGCTGTATGGCAGAAATTTGGAGATACTTGAAACACCATGTTTGGTGATTCTACCAGCCAAAGGAAGAACATAAAACATGGGATGAAAGAGGAGAGGTATGAGTCAATCTATATATTCTCCAAAATTCTTGCTATATGAGGGAAATCTTTCTCTTCTTGAGATATAAAAAATGTTAAAGCTGAGATGGAAAAACACAGCTTATTGAATATTCTGCAACACTCAAGAGTGAACTACAAGTGATAACATAAGTATTTAAACAATTTAATCTGTTTGAATAAGAATACCTCTCTTGCCAGAGCTATTTCTGTTAGATCGGCGCAAGGCAACAGATGAGAGTCGCTAGTGAATTCAGCACCTTTTTATTTCCAGCAAAATGTGACTGCACTCTGGCGGCTGGGCTGCCAGAGCTCACCTTTTTAAGGAGCTCCAGGCAGACCAGCTGGCCAATGACAGCAGGTTAAATCTCCCACGGTCCGGACAGCCAATCAGCGGCGAGCATGAAACCTTATGTAGATTCTAGCCAATCCGTACATAACACCTCTCCCCTCCTAGAATGAACAGTGTCCAATCCCCTGCCTATGTATGTAACGTAGTCATCTACGTAGGCGGGGCACGCCGGCTTCCCACGGGACCTGCGCAGTTCACTTGTCCCCGGGCTCTTGGCTGCAGCGGTTGAGTCTGGTGCTCCTCTGGCTGCTTGGGAAGGAACCTTCCGGAGCTCCTCGGCCTGCAACTCGAGATCCGGCCCTGTTCCTTTGGTTTTTGAAACCATCACTTCCCGCTGGATGCCCTCGATCCCAGAGGAATGGTTGTGGCTCTGGTTGGCGAGTAGTCCCCCTGTTGAGCCACCTGGTAGGCCTGGTTTCTGCTTGTCTGCTTCCCGGCTGGCAGTTGACCGTGCTCCTTGGGGCGGAGACCTCAGGTTCTGCGATTGTTGCTCTGGCTCTCTGGTCGCGGTCCAGTTGCCCTTGTTCCTCAGCTTGGTGTCACCCAGGCGGTGTCTGAGTTGTTCGATATGCCTCCTCCAGATCCGCCCGTCCTCCAGCTCAATGCGGTATGACTTGGGGCCAGTGACAGCCACGACTCTGCCTGCCAGCCAGGTTGGGTACCCCGCATAGTTGTGTGCGAATACCCGGTCCTGTACGTTGAATGCCCGCGTGGGCTGTGCGGAGTCCAGAGGGGTCTCAGGAAGGTAGTCCGGTGGTATCGGTCAAGTTGTGACCTCAGCCTTCTTCCCATCAGCAACTCCACTGGGCTCTTGTTGGTGGTTGCATGGGGGGTGATATGTTGAGCGAAGAGGAACTGGTTGACTTTTTCCTGCCAATTCCCTGGGCCCATTCGGGTGAGGGTTTCCTTGGTTAGTCTCACCATTCGCTCGACCTGCCCATTGCTTGCTGAGTGGAAAGGAGAGATGAGTACGTGCCAGATCCCTTGCTCTGCGAGGAATGCCTCCATGGTCTTGGCTGTCAGTTGTGGGCTGTTATCAGAAACCAGGACATCGGGTAAACCGTGGGTGGCGAACAGCCATCGGAGGGGTCTGTCGTGGTTGTCTGCATGATGATCACCTCTAGCCACTTGGAGTATGTGTCCACGACAATCAGGAACGTCTGTCCTTCTACTGGTCCTGCAAAGTCAATATGTATGGGGACCAGGGCCCCTTTGCCGCTTCCCATTCCTGAGTGGGTGCCCATGGTGGCGCTGGTCGCGTCCCCTGGCAGGGTTTGCAGGTGGCCACCCACTCGGTAATGTCCTTGTCCATCTGGGGCTACCAGATGTAGCTCCGGGCTAACGCCTTCATCCTCACGATTCCAGGGTGTGCCACGTGCAGGCGTCCATGGCGCGCCTCCGAAGCTTTTGGGGAACAACGACCCTTTCTCGCACAGCAAACAGCCCTTAATGGTTGACAGTTCGGTTTGCTTGCTGTAGTAACTCTTGAACTCCTCCCCCAAGTTCTCCTGTGGCCACCCCCTCCACACCCAGTTCAGAACTTTTCTTAACGTTGTCTTTTTGGGTGTATTCAGCGATGTCTCTGGCGGTCAATGGGCTGGCCGGGTCGATGTCGATCAACAGCACTTGGGCAGTGGGTGCGGGGTCTTCCACCAACTCTGGCAGTGGGCAACGGCTGAGAGCATCAGTGTGGCTGATGTCTTTGCCGGGGCAATGGATCAGCTCACAGTCGTATGCCGTGAGGCCCATCTGGTCATCCTCGGGGACATGTATGGCAGGGTTTGTTGGTTACCAGTGAGGAGTCCTAATAGGTGCTTATGGTTGGTTACAATCTCGAAATGCCTACCGTATACATACTTGTGGAACCGCTTGATCCCTGCCACCATGGCCAAGGCCTCCTTATCAATTTGGCTGTAGTTGCGCTCGGCTGATGAGAGGATCTTATAGTAGTATGCTATCGGTACTTCCGTTCCTTCTGGTAGGCGGTGGCTGAGGACCGCCCCAACTCCGAAAGGGGAGGCGTCACAGGTGATCCGAACCGGCAACGTGTGGTTATATTGGATCAGGATGTTGTCGGACGAGAGGAGGTCTTTCACTGCTGCAAAAGCTTGGTCTTCCCTCTGTCCACAGGTCCACAGTGTCATCTTCCCCAGGAGGTTGTGGAGCAGTTCAGCAATGGTGGCCTTCTGTTGTAAAAATGTGCTATAAAAGTTAAACAGTCCCAAGAAGGCTTGCAATTTTGCCTTATTCTTCAGGGTGGGAGCGTTCTTAATGGCTTTCATCTTGCTGTCAGTCGGGTGGATGCCCGACCCATCTATTAGGTAGCCCAGGAACTCTACCTGCCTTATGCCAATTTTGCATTTATTAGGGTTCACTTTGAGTCCTTTTTTCTGGAACCTCCCCAAGGTTTCGCGCATGCGTTCCATCAACTGGCTAATTGACTCCCCTGAAGTCAATAAAACGTCAATAAAAATGTCATCGAAGTATGGCACCACTCCTGGGATCCCGTGCAATAGCTGCTCCATTAGGCACTGGAAAAGTCCTGGGGCTACGCTGACCCCAAACTGGCCACCTGGTACATTTAAATGCCCCCTGCACTATGATTTGTGCTTCAGCAGTGGCTTCGTCTACTGGCAGCTGCTGATAGGCCTGGGCAAGGTCCAATCTGCTTCCTAGGGAATGCAACAGATGTTGCACCACGGGCACTGGGTACACACTCTGCTGGAGGGCCTTGTTCAGCATACATTTGTAATCCGCGCAGATGCAGACAAACCCATCTGGCTTCACGGGAGTGACTATGGGAGTCTCCCACACCGCATGGTCAGTTGGCACGAGGATTCCCCGGGCAATGAGCTTGTCTAATTGTTCCTCAACCTTGGGCTGCAAAGCAAATGGTATCCTACGGGGTTTGAGCCTTATGGGGGTCACCTGGGGGTCTAGGTTAAATGAAATGGGTTTCTCCGTATATCTACTTAGGCCCTCATCGAAGACATCTGCAAACTCTGCCAACAGCTGGTCCAGTTCATGGGTGGTTACACTGTGCAGTCCAGTGATGTCCAGGCCCAGGGGTTTAAACCATTCTACTCCCAGCAGTGATGGGAGTGGCTGCCAATGACCGTGAGCGGCAGCTGGCCCTGGAATTCGTGGAACGTTACTTTAACCTCCATTCTGCCTAGTACCTCTATCTGGTTCCCTTGATAATCATTCAGGCGGACATTTAGCGGTTTCAGGAACTTCCTGCTTGCGGCTGGGTTCAACTTCTTGATTGTTTGCCAGGATATTATTGTAAAATACGACCCTGTGTCCAGCTCCATTTTGCATGGTTCCCCTTAAATGTTCACGACTGCGTGGTATTTCTCCTGCTCATATGCATCTGTGTGTCCCATGGTTGTGTTATGAATTTCTCTGGGAGCTTGGTATTGGTCCTGTCTTTGTCTGCTCCATTGGACGGCTCTAGGGTTTCCTGGTCTTCCTGACGGGGCTATAGGCTTTGGCTGAAAGGGAATGGGTTGGGGCGCTTTGCACTCTTTGGCAAGGTGGCCCTTTCTTTGGCATCGGCGGCATGTTGCGTCCCGGAAAGAGCAAGCCGCCCTTGTGTGGAAACCTATGCAGCCCAGGCAATGTGGCTGCCTGCTCTCCGCGTCCCTGGGGTTCTGCTGCTTTTCTGGGTACACGTGGTGGATGGTGTCGTCTGTGTCGTCCCAGTTGTCATCGTATTCAGGGACTTTGGTTGACCAGTCGGGCTCCCAGTATGTATGGCGCACACTGCTGGTCTTCTTTATGTTTGCCGAATTATCTGATGATTCTGTAGCCCTGGCCTCCTCGACAACATCCTTGAATGAGACCCCTCTCCTTATCAACAGTTTCTTTTGTAGAGTGTGGTCCCTTATCCCCAGGATGATCTGGTCCTTCATCATTTCTTCGGGATTTATGAGACCTGGTAGCGATCTCCTGGAGGCTGGCCACAAAATCATTGACGGTTTCTCCCTCTCAATGGCGCCAGTGGTAAAACTCATTTTGGCTGACCAAAGGGGCGGCGAATGGTGCATAGTGGTCTTCCAGGGCATGTTGCAGGGTGGCCCAGGCGATGGTCTCCACATCTGCTGGGGCGATCAGTGTCTGTGCCATTTTGTAGATCTTGGTGTCGCAGTAGGTCAGGAATAATGCTCACTTCCTGTTGTCCGGCCTGTCTTGGTAATCGTTGGCCTCCAGGAACATTCTGAACCGACCCATGTATGTGTGCCAGTCTTCCGTCTGTGGGTCGAAGATCGCTGGGGCCAGCGATACTTGCGATTGTCAGCGTTCCAAATTAGGCTCTCTTCCAGTGCTGACATGAACGAAATAAAGCAGAGAGCAGAAGCGTTGATTTATTGCTGAGATGAACTTTTACCTAGTTTTCTGCATGCAACAGATAGTGTTACCTGGGTGACGGAGGGTGGGGGACACATTCCTGTGAAAAGAACGTGCTGGGACGTAGAGATGGATCTGCATGATGGCCAATGGGACATTGGGGTTGGAGAGCGGAAGAGGAGGGGGTTGGAAGGAGGGGCCAGTTTGGCTGCAACCAGAGTTCAGGAATGTCGGATTTTTTCTATTCTTAATTAAAAGTGGTTCATTAGAGACTTTGCATTTGAGAATGAAGTTTATTTAAGATAGCACCGAAGCCTGACAGCGATGCCATTCGTGCAGGTGGTTGGAGGTCCTTGTTTCAAGACAGCTGTGTGGTTCACGAGGAGGTTCTCAGGTCCCTTTTGTCCTTTGTTGCCAGTGTTAGATTGGCGCAGGGCAACAGACAAGAGTCGTTAGTGAATTCAGCACCTTTTTATTTCCAGCAAAATGTGACTGTGCTCTGCCGGCTGGGCTGCCGGAGTTCGTCTTTTTAAGGAGCTCCAGGCAGACCAGCCGGCCAATGACAGCAGGTTAAATCTCCCATGGTCCGGACAGCCAATCAGTGGCGAGCATGAAACCTTATGTAGATTTTAGCCAATCCGTGGGGAGCATGAAAACTTATATAGATTCTGGCCAATCCGTACATAACAATTTCTATTTATTCTAGTTGGGCATTTGTACATTTTAGAAAATCTTTTAGAATGAACAGTTAAATTATATTTACAAGAATGTAAATTAGTATTTGATATTTTTTCTCCAGGATTAGGCACTCAGCAGCAATTTTTTTTCTGTTGATGAGAAATTTGGGGAAAAGATGAGAGAGGATTGTCATGTAACTAATAGTTTTTTATGCAGGAAAGCCTACAGTAGAAGCCATCGGTTACCCAAGCAAGCATTTGCCTCCAATCTCAAGAAATGCAATCATAGAAACACCAAGCCTTGACCTTTTCCTTTCTTTTCAGGAGCCTAGGATATTTATTGGCTTGTTATTATTTGTTAAATTTATTTGCCATCCATCTCATCTTGGGGCTACTCAGGGCGGCTTACAACAGTAAAACAGAAAAGAATGATTAAAAAATGTAAACATAAAAACAGCAAAGGAATAAAACAAAAACGAACAATGGAAGTACAACACTACGTGGAGATGTGGGGATGGAGAAGTGGCGGCTATGCGAAGATGTGAGGCTCTCCTATTTTCACTTCTAGTGGGCAATTAAAACAAAACCAAAACTGGAGAATTGAAGGGAGAAGGTTGCAGATGTAAGTCTAAGGTTCTGTTTTTCTTTCTAAAGTGCTGCTATGTCCCTGTAAGCTTGTGGCTTCCTGCATCCTGCTACAGTATTTAAAAAGATCCTTTCTATGATATCTTGAGGCAAATATCCAGTATTAACAGGAGGCCTTTTGTTCTCTTCATTTTTTAAGTGGACTTTAACCCAGTTACTACAGAGTGAGTCACTGTATAAACAACTAAAACAAAAACTCTCCTGTTTGGTCCTCTCTCTGCTCCCACTGGACAGGTCAGAGACATGTTAGGCCTGACCTGCTTTGTCCCTTGGGAACAGTAAGTAGGGATAGCATAGCATCGCTGCCGCAAGAAACACACTTAATGTGGCTCTTTGGTAGAAATGAAACAAACATGCAGACAAACCATTTCTTTTGAACTTTTTAAAATTCTTAATATTCCTAACTAGGTTGCATTAAATGAAGTCAAGAAGGGTGAAATTAATTAAAGAAAATGCACAGTATTAGGAAACCATGGAAAAAAAGGTCCATATTGACCATGAGTATGGAAAAACTTGCCTAGTAGATGTGGCAATAGATCCGTTGCAGAAATGTCAGCTGAAATTAAATCCAGCATGAGAAAACTGAGCTTTATTGCTAGGGGAAACGTGCTAGTTTAAACTGGATATTGGTTGGAAAAATTAGAAATGGAAGGAGACTGTTCTAGCTGCGCACATAGGAGGAAAAAAGGCAATTGGGATAAGACAACTCTGCAGGAGCCCTTTCTGCAGTCAATTTGACTTTAAAAAGCAGCCATCTTTATATACACCATACATACCCAACAATTAATTCTCTTAAGCACGTGAAATACAAAATAGTAAACCAAATAAGTTACAACGAAAATTAAGAAAAAGGAAAAGGAAATCTTGTGACATCTAATTTATTGCAGCCCCGTTCTTTACACTTCTCCCTACCATTCTTTCCTTGCTTCTAGCACATCTACACACTGCTTCATACACTGTCTTTTGTTTTTTAGGCTTCTCAGTTCTCTCATTTGAAGGATCTCATCAACTCCATCTCCAACTCAGTCTTCCCCTTCCTCTTGACCCATTCACACAATATTCTTTCCCGTTACATTTCCACTGCATTATATTTTTGTTTCTCTTCAACTCCCATTTCCACACAAGTAAATTGACAGAAGCTAATTCTCATATACAGCCATTTTTGTTTCTTTCAGGAACCATTCTTCACAATAGACAACATAACCTTTCAACCTGTATTTGCATACTTGAATGTTTTAATTCCCTCCCATGTCCCCATATTTACAAATTTTAAGATACACAAATCTATCTATCTGCTATAGTGTATTTTTTCAATTTATGCATATCTTGGAGTTGTTCATTTTCCCTCTCAAGCATAATTATTTTGGTTTTGATACATTAATTTTCAGTTCCATCTTCCTCATTGCATCAAAAATTCTATCTATTATTCACTGTAAATCATTTGGATCCTCAAACAACAACTTGGTATCATTCACATACAAAAGCATGCATACTCTCTTTGCCAACCATTTTCTTTAACAGTTCCACAAGCAGTCCACAGAGATTTATCCATAATAGATTAAACAATCCAAGGATATGACACATGCATATCTTACTCCTTGCTCAGTGTTGAACTATTTGCTTAGTTTTTCATTCATTTTCATATATGGTTTATTTCCACTACATGTTGCTGTTAGCATTTTCAGCAACCAGTCTTCAACTATTCACACAAAAAGTTTCTTATACAAAGCTTTATTAGCTTTCTCATAACTTTTTTCTAATTTAATAAATATACAATAGAAATTATTTCTTCCATTCATACATTTCTCGGAGACCTGCTGAAGAGCAAAATATTTATTCAGTGTGTTCTTTCATGCTTATTTAAATAAAATGCTGCCAGATAAGTTCCCAGGCACACTTAATAGACTAACCACACTGCAGTTGAAGGAGAAAAATGGTGTTGGTTAGGGCAAGTAAAGGAAAGCCAAACCATTCCTCTCTCTAATCATCTTCCCAGGGATTTAAGAAATAATAAAACCCTGCCAGCTTAGCTATAAAACAATTAGAAGGCCAAGGAATACTGATAAAGCTGGAAGAAGAGACTAGGAAGAGATCACAGGCCCTGGAAACTAAGACCAGGAAAGATAAAACTATTAGTATAGTATAGTATATTAGAATAGAATAGTAAAAAATTTAGTAAGCAACTTTGTTTAGAAAATAAATGAACGAATATATATCTATATCTATCTATCTCCAGAACTGCCTGGATAAGTCCCTGCAGTTTTCTTGGCAAGTTTCTTTTTTCAGAAGTGGCCTGCAATTTTCCTCATATGGCTGAAAAAAGTCCCTGGCCCAAAGTCACCCAATTGCTTTGCACTAAGGCAGGACTAGAAGTCATGATGCCTATTTAGAAACTAGATCCTCTCTCTCTCTCTCTCTCTTTCCCTCCCCCCCTCTCTCTCTAACTCTCATTGTGTTTTTCTCTGTTTGTATTTTCAAGTTAGACCAAATGGTGCATAAAATCTGGGATCCATTACAACTATGGAATTGAAATTTCCATGATGTTCACACCAGCTTTATTTGCAAAGTTGTGGGTATTCGCAAAGCTGTGGCCATCTAAAATACTCCTCCTAAAAAGAGATGAGAGAATCTGGGAGGAGTATTTTAGAGACACAAAATGTAGATTATGACTTTTGGAGTTGTACATTCCCTAAATATTCATGGACTTAATGGTTAAAATGTTGGACTTGGAATGAGGAGACTCACATTCTAGTCTACTCTTAGCCACAGAAATTTACTGGGTAACTTTCGGGCAATCATTGTCTCTCAGCCCAATCTACTTTACAGAATGCTGACAGGAAGGAAGGGAGGGAGGGAGGAAGGAAGGAAGGAAGGAAGGGAGGGAGGAAGAAGGGAAGGAAGGAAGGAAGGAAGGAAAGAAGGAAGGAATTTGTTCCTGATATAAGTAGAGAAACATTTATTATTATTGACTTGATCATCTGTCAGTTCTTCAAGGTAGACCAGGTCAGGAAACAGATATTCAAAGGACTCCTGGAGCTCTATTGTTGTAGGGTATAATCCCAGAATCTTGAAAGTCTGCCAGTTTTCTTTTCCCTATTCTTTTACCATACCGAATCAAGGCACACTTATTTTGACTCTGTTTCTCACACTCTCTCCTTTCCCAGGTCTGGGATGTTGTTTACTGTCTCTTTTATCAGCTATGATTCTTGCTTACCTTTGTCAACTTTGTCTCTCTTTTCTTTTATATCCTCTCTCAAATGATCTATATTAAATAATTAACTTGTAAAAGAAGCTTTTGAGAGATGGCTAAGTTTCACCTAAACATGACCAATTCAGTCCTTCAAGTCCTTTTTAAAAAAGATCTCAAGTAAAAGCAGTGGAAAATTTCTTCCTTGCCAAATAGCATGCTAAATATGGTGCCAGAACATGGTTTTAAAATAAAATAAATTTTATTTATTTTATTTATTTATTTGTCAAGCATATATAAGATAACAGGTAAAAGTCTAAACATAATTTGAATACATGAAAAGAGTAAGAGTAAAAAGGAATATTAGGACAGGGACGGTAGGCATGCTGGTGCACTTATGCATGTCCCTTACAGACCTCTTAGGAATGGGGTGAGGTCAACAGTAGACAGTTTAAGGTTGAAGTTTTGGGGGTCTGGGGAAGAAACCACAGAGTCAGGTAGTGCATTCCAGGCATTGACCACTCTGTTACCAAAGTCATATTTTCTGCAATAGAGTTTGGAGTGGTTTACTTTGAGTTTGTATCTATTATTTGCTTGTGTATTGTTGTGGTTGAAGCTGAAGTAGTCATTGACAGGTAGGACATTGTGGCAGATAATTCGGTGTAGTTCTAAGTTGTCTAAGCCCAAAATTTGAAGTCTGGTGGCATAAAGTATTTTATTGCGGGTAGAGGAATGGAGGACTCTTCTCGTAAAATATCTCTGGACTCTCTCAATTGTATTTATGTCCTATATGCAGTGCGGGTTCCAGACAGATGAGCTTGAATTGGTCTAGCAAATGTTTTGTATGCTCTAGTTAGTAGTACAATATTACCAGAGAAGAAGCTATGCAAGATTAGGTTAACAATTAGGTTAATGCCTTTTTGGCAGTATTGTTACAGTGGGCTTTAGCACTTAGATCTTTAGAAATAAGTACTCCAAGGTCCTTGACAGCGTGAGGGTCATCTATAAGGTCACGTCCATCTAATTTGTATTTTATGTTTTGATTTTTTTTGCCAATGTGCAAGACAGAGCATTTGTTGGTTGAGATTTGAAGTTGCCACTTGTTAGACCAATCTGACACATAGTCAAGGTCTTTTTGAAGGGTAGTTGCACTGTCGGTGGTGTTGAATAGTTTAACACCAGCAGCGAAGAGAACGCAGTTGCTTTTAATATGATCGCAAAGGTCATTTATATAAAGTATGAAGAGTGTTGGACCTGAAACACGGCCTTGCGGAACACCACTATTAACAGGTACAGGATTTGATAGAGCGCTGCCTATTTTGACAACTTGTTGTCTGTTTGATAGGAAGGCATTATGCCTGTAAACCTTCATGTAAGAAGCTTAGTTAATGAAAATTTTGCCTTCCCATACTCATTAGTAACACCATTTTTAACTTTTTAGACACACGTAACATGCCAAAGATACTCTCTCTTGAAGAAGAAAAACTGCTGTCTTTTTAGCTCCAAGAGGATGCATTAAGTTAAGGTGGTAAGTGCTCTTTGTGAAATCTTTACAGACTCATATATCACAGAAAGCCAGAGAGAAATAATGAAACAAAGGCCATTCCTTTCAAGCCCTGTTTAGAAGCTTTAAATTGTCAACTGTGGTAATTAAGATACTAATCTAAATGGACTTTAGATATGATCCAGGAAGACTCTTCTTATGCTCTAATCCTCCATTAATTTCGGTAGAAATCCATTTATGATAGCATGCACTGTTTTATTTTCTTCATACTTAAGAGGACTGCATTATGCTATCACAACAAGATTTTATCAATAGGCCATTGGTTATTCTTTTCTTGTAAATGAATTTTTCTTGAGCTTTGCATTTTAAGAAGAAGACACTAGTTCAGCTGTTGTTCACATTGTAAGATTCTTACTCAGTCCTACTCATTTTAGAAACTGGCTGAATTATCAGTTCCACTCCAATGCATGTAAGTTGAATGCTTTAGATTCATTACATACTTAGATGTGGTTTCTTTTCTGTTAATAAATATATCAGAAAGCATCTTGGAAACTTTTTGGTAATGGGTGCAGAAAAGCCCGGCAGTAAATTCTACTGACTTGAAACTGAAGCTCAAAAGACAGCCTTACAGCTCTGTTTAAAGCTATATTTTATTTTTGTCAAAGGTTTGGCCAACACTGGGTAGCAGCACTTACAGAAATAGATTATTATTTTCTCTGGGTGAGCACCCAGGGCTACAGCAAAGGAGAGCCTCTTTTACAACTATTAATTGGACAATGAATGGTGGTGTAACTGTAAAGTCCCATAAAAAGAATAATAGTATTGTATCTCTGGCTTGTTTCCCACATTTCAAAGGCTACTAAGCAGCAGCATCTTTGCCCTTAGGTTACTGAGAAGGCCGAGTCTTGTGCTTATTATGATGGCTTTCCCTAATGATCTGAAACAAAAAAATGCACACAGTGATGTGCGTGTTTAGAGCTTCTGCGGCCACAAGGTCAAACACATTAAAAAAACAACCGAAAGTTTGGCTCTACAGTATTAAAAGAGAACCATTTGTCCAGCCCCCTACCCTGTTTTTTTTTCTTTCTGCTGACTGAGGCCCTGCTTTCCACTACAATTAACTGGAGGGCCAATAGGATTTGTGCCACCCCTTCTTCCACTTGGCTTCACTGCTGAGAAACAGCCTTGGATGGCGGGGAGGGGGGGGAGAGCTTGACTGAATAGCCTTTAAGCATTCATTATCTGGCTCCTAATTATACGGCCGACATAGTGTTGTCTCTGCCTACGTGGGAACACTGCATCCCATTAATCAGCAGGGGGATATTCTGAGATGAAAGCACCTCCTTGTGTATGTCCTTTGCTGTGGAAGACAGGGATGAGGGTTGGATAAAAAGGAGATTTATCAAGTCCCAGAGAGAGAGAGAGGAAAAAAAAAAAACACAGCAGGTGAACTGCAACTCCATCCCCAGACCAATTCAACACCTCAGCTTGACTTTACCGTGTTCCCAGGCAGGCCTGCAAAAATAATTCACAAGCCTAGTCTTAGGGAATTTGTGCTGTCAAGGTTATGAGGCCAATGGCCACTTAGAGCGATGCAGAATATAAACCAAACTCCAAACTTTATCCCTCCTGACTCAGCAGAAAAGGAAATCCTCATTCTTTATGCACAATTACTGTGAAAAGAGCCCAGTTAGTATTTTCTGGGAATGCACCTGTACAGCTTGTTCCTAAGTCTATATAAATTTGCAGTCTTGCACCTGAGAAATGTGATTATAAGATTACGGTTTGGTCATACTATGTCCAACAAGGGTTTGTTTTAAACCCTTAGGACTGCATATAAGGAAAGCAGTTTTAAGAGATGATACTGGACAATGGAGATGCAAAAGCAACACTGGAAATTAATTGTTACTCCTTTTCCTATCACCCATAGATCTTCCAGGGTTTCAACCTATGATGCAGAGAAGTATGTTCAGAAGTGAGGGAGTACAAGAACAACAGAAAAAAAAATCATATGCAGGAAGAGATTGAATGCGTTACTTCCACCGCCTCTTTTACTCTTGACAGGCACTTTCTTGAAGATGTTTTTCTGAAGGCTGCATATATTGATTTTCTTGCTTGTTTGTTTTTCATATTTCTTAAGTGCCTATTTTCCTTGGATTATATAATACATTTAATGATTGGGACTCTACTAATTCACTTGGACATAGGGATGATTTTTGTATTTATCATGTTTAGGTAAGCAGAAACCTTGTTGGTGATATATAATTGCTCTAATACTAATCTGAAAAACTGAGTCTGAAGTTTTAGAAAGAAACATTATAAATGTTATAATCTATGTACAGGTTGTCAGTGGGGCGCACAAAGACTTTGATGATGGTCTTGTGATTGCAATGGTTCAATTGCAAAGGCCCTTTTTCAAGATCCTCTACTCAATCTGTGAGACACTTGCTGTAATTTTGATAGTCCTTTGGCTCCCCATTCACAAACTAACTGCATCTAGGATGCATCTGAACCAGGCCAAGCTAACCGATTCACTTTCAATCAGGTGCCTTCATCTCTACCAGTTTTATAAAGGTAGTTCTCAAATTATGACCACAATTGGATATAGAATTTCTGTTGCTAAGCAAGGCAGTTGTTAAGTGAGTCATATCCAATTTTATGAACTATTTCTGTCAAACAAATCACTGCAGTTGTTATGTGAATCATGTGGTCATTAAGAAAATCTGGCTTTCTCTATTAACGTTACTTGTCAGAAGCCAGCTGGGAAGCTCGCAAAAGGCAATCACATGGCTCTAGGATGCCATGTGCCAAGTGCCCAAATTCTGATCATGAGATCATGAGGATGTTGTAGTAGTCCTTAAGTATGAGGATTAGTTATAGGTCACTTCTAGCAATGCTGTTATAACTTCAAATGGTTGTAAGTCTGAGGACTATCTGTATTCTGGTTAAAAAAAAAATATAAATATAAAATATAAATAAAATGTAATATAATTTATTTTATGTACACTGGGAGCATATGCACCAAGACAAATTCTTTGTGTGTCCAATCACACTTGGCCAATGAAAAGTTCTCTTCTCTTCTCTTCTCTTCTCTTCTCTTCTCTTCTCTTCTCTTCGGTTGGCAAAACATTAACCATCACTAATATTGATAGGCAACAACACTGGAGAAAGGATCTCACAATCCTGTGGCCTTTATCTTTTGGAATAGCTAAAGAAGTGGAAGCATTACATCTGTAAGGAATCCAAAAGCTATACTAAGGCTGGTCAGGAATAAGATTTTTAATGCTTGCTTTAAGAAAAAAATCTGATCAGTTTAAAGGTGGACTATCTGTGAGAAAATATTCTGAGTGTAATTTTATTAACATAAATGTATTGAGGGGATATTTCTGATTTCTACATGTCCAAGAGAAGATGTGGATGCATTTCATAGTAATATGTCTGCCAGAATATTAATAAGAAAAGGGCAGGAATGTAATCTTACATAATTCATTGCTGCTGAGAAAGGAGAGAGGTTGAATGGAAAAACAGTTCATAAAGATGCCAGAAGTCTCTAAGCAGAAACAGCTGTTGAAGTCATAAAAAAGAGGTCAAGTCTTCAACAAACCCAACAACAGGAAAGTCTGCCATAAATCATTTCTACCTTCATCTCTCCTCTGAGCTGTAACTCCCCTGGGATCGATATAGATGCTTATGCAATAATTTACAAGATGCCCTGAACTCTTTTTGGGGGTGGGTGGGGGTGGGGTTGAAGGAACAAAATCCAGGGCCTCCTAATTAGGAAAGAATACTGGTCTGCTCAAAGGGAGCTGAAAGCAAATCGGAAAGCAGAGAGAGCATACAGGAAAACAAAACAACAAATAAATCAGACTACTCAGTCCACCCTAGAGATGTGCTTTTAGATAAATGACAGGGCTTTCTCTACTTTCCCTAAGATACTGCCCACTCTCAAGGGTTTTTCTTTGCTCTTTCAATAATGGGTCCTTCTTTTACGATTATTCACCCTACACAATACTCATTGCTACCCCTACACAGCAGTTCAGTCCTACATTTTCTTCCCGAATATCTTCCAAAAAGGAATTATAATTCAAGCATATGCCCCCTTTTCAAAAACTCTTTACTGAAGCTATTTCAGAATAATTATTACAGCTTTATCCCACCTTTTTCCAAGCATTCTTAATTCCATGCATTATTTTAGTGTTACACTAATCGCACACATTGGTTTGGTTTTTAAACATTTTCCTATTTTCTCTCTCTCTCTTAATGTCTAAAATGATCATCGTCAAGTTTAAATTCAATAAATGTAATTGACCTTTTTGTTCTACTACCATGTCTGATATCCCCATGTATTATGCTGTTTGATTCAAACCTTAGATAAAAATAAGTTCTTTCTCCAACTTGTTTCAAAAGAAACGAACAAGAGGATCTGATTAAGATAACATGATCAAACCATGATCAGAACTGCCTATGAGAGTAAATGGCAAGACCAGTTTTAGCAACATACCACTTGTTTGTTCTTAAACCAAATTATTAAAGCACACAGCACAATCTTTTTGAAAGTAGTTGGTAAGCCTTGGTTTAGATTAACCAATACTCTTGAAGTACATCTCCACTTAATAAATGTAGTTCCAGTGACCAACATTTTTCACTGTATCAACATCTTAAAGCAAATTTACATGGTGAACATCTAAATTTGGTTTCAGGGTCACAACAGAAAAGACTGAACCCTTTCATAGAAATAGAGAGGAACATGCAATACTATCAATAGTTTACAGTTCCTTAATGACATTTCCTTTCCTTCATGGCTACAAAATTTGGCTTTTAAGTATATCATAACTTCAAAGCACAAGAAAAACAAACCCTACATGTATCATGTCATTCCCAACAAATAGGCTATGAGTTTTAATCAATTTGGAATCATAAAGTTTTGGTTTCTATTATTGGTCTTTTTTTTTTTTTGCTAACACAAGAAGTCTCTGATATTAAGGTTTAAGAGGTGTTTTATGCATTTAGTTAAGAGCTTCTGGAAAATAAATGGAGGCACATCTCTGACATTTTATCTGTCAGCTGACAGATTAAAAATAGTCCCTTTAGATCAAAGGCACAATACATTCTTTCTTAATTCTTGTCAAACTTTGCATTTGGCCTATCCTCCAAAGGAAGGAAAATTTAAATGTCTTGTTAGGTCAGTCATTAAAGGCAAGGAGCCCAGAAGTCACCAGAGACCATAAACCAGAAAAAGATTCTGCCATCCATCAGACAGCATGACCTCTGACCTCTTTAATTCCCTCTCCCTTCTCTCCTCCCTCCTATTACTATAAAAGGAGAGCCACTCTGGTTTATGTATAAGAACCTGCTATAACAAGTAGCAAAAAGGACAGCCTTGTGTTGGCACTGATCCTCTTTTTGTCTCATTGCATTCATTGTCCGTGGGAAAATAAGGCAGATTAAAGGGTTTTATTATTTTTTTTGAGTGGGATGGGGGGGAGTGCAGCAAAGCTGCAAGATTAATAACTGCTCTGATTAACGATCAATGGAATACACACATGGGAGATGAATCTTTGTACATAATCTGCAATGGGAAGGATGAGGATGCTTACAAAATAGAAAATAAAACAGATCAAAATTTAGTTGCTCTGATTTTCAATTACTCCAGTTTATCAATTGCTGTGTACAGAGTGAACCATTTTTTTCTTATTTCAGGATGATGGATATATTTAACTAAAGAGTTTAACATGGAAGGGAACTTTTCCAGGACAAATGAAGATGATGGGAGTTCTTTAAAATTATCTTGCTTGGAGCTATTCAAGAAAAAAAGCAGCCCATATTCATAATATCAGTATGGTGTTAGAGCCGTGGTGGCGCAATGATTAGAAAGCAGTATTGCAGGCTACTTCTGCCGACTGCAACAGTTCAGTTCTCACCAGCTCAAGGTTGACTCAGTCTTCCATCCTTCCAAGGTCAGTAAAATAAGGACCCAGATTGTTAGGAGCAATAATGCTGATTCTTTAAACCGCTTAGAGAGGGCTGTAAAGAGCTGTGATGTGATATATAAGTCTAAGTGCTATTGCTATTGCTATGACTTCCTATAAAATGCAACTGAGCAAGTTGCATTTTCTTTCTTCTAATCCAGGACTATCAAACTCCTGGCCCACGGGTCGGATACATCACATGCTGGCCAAGCCCACACCCATTTTAGTAAAGGAGGAAAAAGTCCCGAGACGTCATGTGACACCACCGTGATGACGTGAGTTTGACACCCCTATTCTAATCCTAATACCTTCAAACGGAACTATTAAATAGGGATTCTATAAAAAATCAAATGCAATGTTGGGGTTGAGATGCTGCTTTCCAGCACTAGTACTGTGCACACTGTTGCATTTTCTTCCAAAAAAATGAAAACTGGTTCTCAAAGCCTGATGGAGCTTTTGAAAAAAAATCAGTGAACTATAGCAGATGTGCTAACTATTTAAGTTAGCCAGCTCTGTGCGTGAGGTCCAACATCTTTGGAATTATATGTACCTTCTCTCTATTCTACCTCAAGCATTTTATTAACTTTATTATCTAGATAATAAATTTTGAAGTGAAGGGTCCTTGATGCTCTCTGAGCTTGGTTGTTTTCTTTCAGACAATTCATTACCCAAAATAGGGAAAATTATTAGTTTGATTTTGATTTTAATTTTCAATAATTTTGATATCTATAATTTTGATATGATAATTTCAGAAAAATCTATCTTTGTGGAGTGCAGCATGAAAAGCACAGCCTTTTGTAATATAGTGGCCTCCAAATATTTCAGACCATAGTAATTCTATATTACAGTCATCAATTTTCTAATTTTAGAAATAAAATTATTATTATTATTATTATTATTATTATTATTATTATTATTATTATTATTATTATTATCAACTGTAACAGTAATGTGTGTGCAAATTATACAGTCCATTGCATTTAGAAAACATTAGATTGGTGAAATCTATGTTAGCATGAAGAGACATAATTTTTTATGACATGATTTTCTTCTATAGTTTTTTCCTTTGGGCACAATTCCCTTCATTAAATAAATAGCTGAAGCTAATTTGTAAAAAGCACTATAAGTAAATATGCACTATAAAGTTTCTCCTTTGAGAACTCAAGATAAGAATGTGAATACATAACTCATGAAAATTGATGGCTTGCCATCCTTCCACTTCATTGTAGGGAGGATGTATTTGCATCAAACTTTAAGAAGGGCTAGAGATAACATATCCATTTTCCTGCTAACATTGGACTTGGGAATTCACCTGGGCAGAAGTCATAAATGATCCATGTTTTTAAACTTTTCTTCTTTTACTTGCCAGTATATATCCTAAATCTATAGATGACTTATTTAATCGTCTACCCCTCCCCCGACAGACAATACTGTAAGATTTATATTTTTAAATACAGTAGATGCTTTTATAGAAATGGAGAACATCCTATATTTTTGGAGGGAGAAATTTTAACAGAATAACAGAGTTGGAGGTCTTCTAGTACAACCTCCCTGTTCAAGCAGGAAACCCTATACCATTTCAGACAAATGGTTGTCCAGTCTCTTCTTAAAAACCTCCAGTGTTGGAGCATCCGCAACTTCTGGAGGCAAGTTGTTCCGCTGATTAATTCTTCTAATTGTCAGGAAATTTTTCCTTAGCTGTACGTTGGTTTTCTTCTTGATTAGTTTCCATCCATTGCTTCTTGTTCTGCCCTCAGGTGCTTGTAGAGAATAGGTTGATCTTCTCTTTGTGTCAGTCCTTCAAATATTGGAATATTACTATAGTGTTATCTCTAATCCTTCTTTTCATTAAACTAGACATATCCAATTCCCGCAATCATGCTCCATATGTTTTAGCCTCCAGTCCCCTAATCATCTTTGTTGCTCTTCTCTGCACTTTTTCTAGAGTCTCAACATCTTTTTTACATCATGGTGAACAAAACTGGATGCAATATTCCAAGTGTGGTCTTATTAAGGCATTATAAAGTGGTATTAACACTTGATGTGATCTTGATTATATTAATGTAGACTAGGACTGTGTTGGCTTTTTTGGCAGCTGCAACACACTGCTGGCTCACGTTCAAGGGATCATCCACTGGGACTCCAAGATCCCCCACAACTTCTTTAGTATGTGAAGAATCATGGGGGAAGTAGTTCTCCAAAATATAATTGCATCTTGGTAATAACATACAATAAATAAAATAGGGTATTTTATTTTAAAATGTAAACATACACGCACTATTTTTCCCTACATGTGGGAAGAATAGGAAATCTTTGAAAAATAAAGCTTCTCCTATAGCCTTTTAAGTTCAAATTGCCATGAATCATTTGAAAATCAGTTTTCATAGTAATGCAATAGAAAGTATGCATAGACCCATAATTTTGGATATGGTGGCAGCTCTTTAAAAGTTCATAACATTATGAATTATATTCTATGAAATTTAAGAAATGACTTATTAAATGGAAACATCTCATTTAGAACTCAGAATACTTTTAGTATGGTAAAACCATGGAGACTGCTTAGCTTTCAGATTGTGTACCAAAACAAAAATCCATCATCTAGTTCATACTTTATGGCAACCAAAAGTAATGGTGTAAGAATTCAAAGGAATTGTTCCAACTTTTAATGACTTATACAACAAATGTTCAAAGCTGGACTGAGATTGTGCAGTTAGCTGAGGAATTAGATAGAGTAGTACCAGAGGTGGGTTTCAGCAGGTTCTGACCAGTTCTGGAGAACTGGTAGCAGAAATTTTGAGTAGTTCGGAGAACCAGTAGTAAACATTTTGACTGGCCCTGTCCCCATCTATTTTCTGCCTCCAGAGTCCCAGCTGATCAGGAGGAAATGGGAATTTTGCAGTAACTTCCCCCTGGATTGGGAAGGGAATGGAGATTTTACAGTATCCTTCCCCTGCCACACCCACCAAGCCATGTTCACCAAGCCATGCCATGCCCACCAAGCCACGCCCACAGAACCAGTAGTAAAAATTTTTTAAAACCCACCGAGTAGTACCAGTGGCAAGCTCCCCAAACTTAAGGTTTTAGAAATCTTACACGTTCCAAGACTGGCTTGCTATATTTGTCCTCTTATCCTCTTAAGATCTATTTATCATAGGTAAGGATCAGGAGCCCAATACTAATACCACAAAAGTGAAGTTTAACAAGTCAGAAAATTGAATTCACTCTCTCACCACAAAATTCCTAGTCCCATAATGCATCAAGCTAGAGGTACCATACCTGGATTTTCTAAAGCGAATCATTCTAGAGAAAGAGGTTGTTTTATGTAATGTATCTGTTTATATAGCAGGATATTTACAGAATACAGAATAACAAAGTTGGAAGGGACTTTTGTTGGAGGTCTTCTAGCCCAACCCCCTGCTCAGGCAGGATGGATTCTTGAATGTGGAAGTCTAAATATTAAGTTATGGGGGGCAGAAATGAAAGAAAAATATTGAATCCTGACCTGACATGTGGGCAGCAATATGGACATGGTTAGAGACCAGTATGATGAGCAGTCTTGGAAATTTTCACTCATTTTAGATTCCTGGTTAGGCAAGTCATTCATAATAGCAATAGCAATAGCACTTAGATTTATATACCGCTTCACAGTGCTTTACGACCCTCTCTAAGCGATTTACAAAGTCAGCATATTGCCCCCTGGGTCTTAATTTTATCAAGCTCAGAAGGATGGAAGGCTGAGTCAATGGGTGAGAATCGAACTGCCAAACTGTTGTAAACCGTCCAGAGTTGGCTTGTGGAGAGATGGATGGCAAACAAATATAATGAAGAACAATAATAATTTAAAAACTATTATGGAAATGTCAGACCAAACATCTATACATTGTATCAAATTTCCACCAAACCAGTCAACAAATGAATGCACCAGGGGTGGATTCTAATTGGCTTTACTACTGGTTCTCTTTGTGTGCGCGCTTCGCACACGATTGCCTTTTTGGTCGTGTGCTTTGCGCGCGATTGCCTCACGCATGCTCAGTTCGCTCGCAGGACACCAAACATGCGCTTCGCGCAAGCGCGTTGCTAATCTGCCCATCTGAGGTGCGGCAATCCGCTCTGCCGCACCTCTCAGCTGGGTGAAAAAAGCAGCTATATAAGGTTGAAATAACGCAGGGGCGGGCGGGAGGGCACCGCTACCGGCTCTCGTGAACCAGGCCGAACCGGGAGGAACCCACCACTGGAATGCACCAAGGCATGCAGGATAAATGTGATATGTTCAAGGAACAGGTACTGTAGGTACTCTCTTTCCCCGAAAATAAGACCCAACCGGAAAATAAGTCCTAGCATGATTTTTCAGGATGCTCGTAATATAAGCCCTACCCCCAAAATAAGCCCCAGTTATGATTGCTAGCCAGATGGTCATTTAATACTGTGTTTCCCCAAAAATAAGACCTAACCAGGAAATAAGCCCTAATGCATCTTTTGGAGCAAAAATTAATATACGACCCGGTCTTATTTTTGAGGAAACACGGTAGATGTTTTAGTTTGGGAACTAAAATCTAAGTGGTTGCCACACACAGCTCTTATTCTCTAAGATTCTATTACCTACATTTTGGCTCTCTGTGCTTGCTACAAAAAGGTTGCTGTCTGCATTTGTATAAAGGTTTCCATGCATCTGTATTTTTTGGCTTTTTGTTCCTTTACAGATGTGCAAAATGATAGATGAACTTTTGCCCATGTGTAAAGTACATTTTTCAAGATCTTGTAATTTATGGTTTTATTTTTCCATAGTTGCCTGGCTTGTATGGAATCCCTATAAACTATTAAGGCTTCCTGTGCCACATCTACCCAAGCACTCTCCCCCCAATTCCCTTATCTGTGACTTGTGGGAGTCCTTGGAGCTGATGGAAACAAAGGGGTGGGTGCTGGGTCATAAATGCAGAGGACTATATACCTGCTGCTGAAAAGTGCAGACACCTTTGAAAGATTAGCTGTTGCTGGGAAGGAGCTACTTGGCTGCTGAATTTAACTTTTTTGTTAAGCTTGATATGAGGCTTCTTTTTCTTTCTTTATCCAGTGACCTTGTGCCCTTGCCTCATCTTCATCCTCTTGTTCTTCTCTGCTGAACAAGGTTCGAAGGGAAAGTGCAGGCACATTTGAATATACCTGTATGAGAAAGTTGTTTGTGTAATAGAAAGTACTTGGCATAAACAGATGAGGGATTAATTTCTGAAAATTTCTTTCTCAGGCAATTACATTAGTAGTTATTAATTTAATTATCATTTTTATCCAGGTGGTACCCCTTTGTGGATGTGTCTTCAATGCTCAAACATGTGACACATACACACATCTATTGTGAATGGAGACATCTTCAAAACAAGTTTTAAACAAGTAAGCAGATAGAAAAGCTTCACAGTGTATACTAATTGTTTGTTCGCTTGAATGAATGATTGATTCCTGAATTCCTTTTTAAAAGGCCATCTTAAATTCTGGGTCATCTTCCTTTTTGGATAAATAGCATCTTCCCTCACCACATGTTTTTTTTTTTTTTATATGTGCCCAACTATTTCTTACAAAATCCAAATAAAAGAAGCCACTTTTTCTGGCATAATATAAGTAGGAACAACAACAACAAAAAGGCAGGACACTATTTCTGCCCTTATAAGCTACTGGAATAAAAGAAGTTTTCTTTTTCCTCAAAAGTGAATGGAAAGCAGAGATAGGATGATGAGTTCCATGAAGCCAAAATGTTTTTCTATCCTGATTTCTTAAAATGCAGTAAGAGAGGCAGAGCAGGGGTGGGTTCTACTTACCTTTACTACCGGTTCGCATCATTCCCACGCGCATGCGCTCTTCTGCACATGCGCAGATCACTTCTGATGATGTCCAGGTCAGTGGGCGCAGCCTCCTGCCTGTTTTACTACCGGTTCTACAGAACCGGTCTGAACCGGGGGCAACCCACCACTGAGGCAGAGGATAAGTAACCTATTCAAGAAATTATCTGTAAAAATTTATACTTGAATTCATTACCCACCCTGACAACTCCCCAATCAATTTTTCTTCAAAACTACATTCTAAAATATTGACCTTCCCTTCCACTCTTGTTTCCTTTTTTTATTTTACTTTGTTTTCCTGTGAGGAAGTTCAAATATTTTCTTTCACTTTCAAAGGAAGCATGGGCAACTGCAGAGGGAGTGGGAAAGCAGTGTCACAATTGTCATTATCCAAATGGTGTAAATTTAATAATTCAGGAATCATACAGTAAAAGTCTCCTGCTATTAAACCAGGGCCCAGATTAATCTTGTTGCACATTGTACTAAGCCATAATTTAGGGCTTGTTTGATTTTGGTCTTAGCACATTATTTGAAGCCAACCAATCTAGTTTTTAAGCTATGCTGTGGGGTATAATTGGTTATAAATGAAGGTTCCTTGAATATACCATGACTATTGATGATTACATGGACACTCATGAATTTTTTTTGAGCAATAATATGAAAATGGGTTGCTACTGGTTTCTTCCAGAATGTTTTCCTTGTTTTTCTTTCTAATCTAAATACCTGGGTTTCCTGGTAATTTCCCATCCAAGGGCTAACCTTAGTTGTTGGGATGTTTTTGTTTTAATCAGCCAAGATCAACTAGATGTTATTACCTGAACTGGGCAGATAACCTAAGATGTTTCAAATGGCCTTCATAAATACACATCTCCATCTTTATGGCCTGTTAGACATCTTAAACTCCTCAGGAATGCTAAGAGGAGAAATAACTATTGTGTATTTTGTTTTTAGTATTGTCCTCTGAGAATATAATTTTCACTCCGGGGGGAGGGGGGAACAATTTGAGTCCCAGAGTTTGAAACAAAATGAATATTTATTGTGTGAGAAGAACATCACAAAGTTGGAATCAAATTCAAAACACACATTCCCTATCTAGTTAATATATGTATAATATTCTCCCCAGCTCCCAGGGTGAAAGCTCAGGGCTAATTTAGAGCTACTGGCACCAAATAAGGCACCATGAAATTTAAAACCAGACTGCGCTGGTACTTCTCTTTCACATAAGGAGGAAACAAAAGCTGCAAAGTCAAAGAATGGATCACTTCCAAGCACTTTAGGAAGGCAGAATTGTCAAAAGATCTCATCCCAGCCCTGTTTTGTTTCTGGTGGGATCACAGTAAATACAGATGGCAGGCTGCATAGGGGAGAGAAGAGAGATAATTTGGGGGCCCACGGAGCACGTGGTTTCAGGCCTGCTTTTCATTAGTCCTACTTCATAGCCACCCATCTCCTGCAAATGTCATCACACCCTGGCAAAGCATCTGTGGCATGTTAATCTTTTCATTTAATAGAAAAGCTGTTGTGATCTTTCTTCCATTTTTCCTCTTAAAGGGCAGGCAGCAATAATAGTAACAGCAGCTCCATTCCACTTAACTGCTCTCTCCTCCTTAGATATTTTTTCAAATCTACTTCTAGAGACATTCCCATGGATGGAGTGTGGGTGTGTGGGTTCACGCACACACAATCTGGTTAATAAATACCAACTGCAGAAGGAAAATCTGTTAAATTTACTACGTAAAATGAAAGTGACTGGTTACTGGAGTGGGAGATGAGGCAATCTTGGAGTCTGTTTCCAGCTAAATGTCTCAGCTGAGATTCTGCCACAAAGGCTAACAAGCAATCAAGAAGCTTTATTCACGGACAAATACTGAATTCTTTCTGAAAACTGGTAGTTCATGGTAATCCCCTTGTCCCTTTTTGTGCTATTACATATGATAGCATAACACATACAAGATGCAAAAGATGGCTCGCTTGTGAGTTGAGATGTCTGTCAAGTGGGAATGCATGTTTGTCTGATGTGTACAGGGGCAAAACGGATTCACTCCCTTCCTCAATACTTACTGAAAATGACTTCATTGCAGTGATTCATAACTCTTCTATTATGAATGGATATTTGTTGTTTTCAGTTACTGACTCAGATTCAACATTCTGCAAAACAGTAATCTGAACTCTGAAGAACTTATTTCCCAGCTGTGGCTCACACACACAGATCATTATGTTCCTTTTAAAGAGATCCCATCTACCACAAGATGGTTGCTTTGACCTCAGAGTTGCAATTATAGCAACCTTCAGAGTGGTAGGTTCCTCTGTCCTGTGTCTACAGGCTACAAAACTGGTTAGTTTTCACAGGCACACAGAAACATCCATCCATCCATCCATCCATCCACTCAAGATCAAGAGGTAGAACTGTAAGTGAAAAAAATGAACTTTCCCCCCTCCTCTTAGCCTTTCATGGAACCCCATCTACTTTAAAAATCCTGTTTTAACCCATCACATGGAATGAAAGGATTCCCTTCTCTCATAGTAGCCCTATTCCTTTTGTTAATTGCAAAAATAAATTAAAGGAAGAGAAAAATGCATTTTGTGGCTTTTGTGGGTGATTTGGGGCAGGCTGATGGAGACCCATGAAGATATTTCTTTCGGTTTTTCTGACTCTGTCACTGTAAGAATGGTTGTGTTAATTCAAGGAGCGTCTGGGTAAGCATTCTGAACTCTATGTGCAACTTGAGGCCACAAAACAAGAGGAGCTATTTGCAACTCTTTTCTTTAGTCTCAATACAAATATAAAATTAAATTCCTGCAAATTTACAGTAAAACTTGTGTGTGGGCTTTTTTGGCTGACCCCCATCTCACATTTGTTTAATTTTAAAAAACAAAGACATACACGTTATCATTTGAAAAATAAAAAAGACTGGTATAAGGAAACAGGAAGCAATAGTTCTAAAAACAATGGGCAAAGAAATGTGAAGGACACCTCCCAGGACAGCTTTACACAAGTTCAAGACAAACTCTGGGCTGTGTAACTGTACAACAGGGTTTTTTTCCCCTTTGATTTATTTGAAATTGGAACAAAGCTGCAGTTTTTTTTGCAGTGCTTTAACTCTGTAGCCCTTGTGAGTCCTTCTGGCCAGAATTTTTATTCTCTCCCGCCTGCCATCTCCTGGCTTCTAGAATCAAAGCACCTACAGACCTTCAATATCCTGTTTGTTTAGAATGCTATCTCGCCCAGTCCAGTTGCCAGAGCAATATCGAACCATGGTTAGGTTGAATGATACCATCAGGTATATCTTACCCCGTATTGTCTTCCTGATCACAAGAGGAGATCACAGTCACATGATCATCTACTTAATGTCACCACTTATGACAGTAATTACAGTTCATAAATTGTACTTCCTCTCCATGACCTAATTATACCATGTCTTAGCAACCAGGCTGGGCATTATTGTTCCCATCACACAGTTAGGCATCTTCAAGGCCTAACTTGAAGGCAGTGTTTGGTGGATTCCCTGCCCCATTTTTCCTCCCATCCAGGGTCATCTCTTTATGAGAAAGACAATCACCATTTGTTCTTCTGAATTCATGCCATAGTGAGGATGAGGATTCAAGCTTTAATTTGATTGTTCACAATGAACTTCTGACGGAACAGTTGATCTCCCATGGAACTGATCATCTTTTAAAGCAATTTTAGTACTTTTCTACTTTTGATTTGTAATGATTAATTAAATAAATAGTTGATCAGTAAACATATCCTCTGATGCATATGTATATTTAGGGAAATTAGCAGCAGAAAAATACATACAATATTAAACAGAATACAAAAATTACAAAAAGTATACAATCAATTGTATCAAAAGTATACAATTGAGTTAGCATGTTCAAAAAAAATCACAATGTCTAAGGAAGAAAAAAATTGGAAAGTCCTAACTAGTCAGCAAAAGACCACCAGAGATGATGCCAGCCTAGCCTCTTACAACGATGAGTATGATTATTGGACAGAAGTCAGAGAGCTTTCTTTCTGGCTGCTTTCATGCTTTGGAACTCTTTGCAAAGCTTGTACTTTCTCTGTTGAATTTCTCCTGGCAGGCGAAAATGTTCTTATTGAGGCAGGCATTTGGCCTTTAAGCTACACTATTTCTCAAGGTAGATTTGAACTCTATCTGTTTTCTTTTTGTTGATGTGTTTAAACTGCATGTTTCCTTGCCTTTTCATCTTTACTTTTTTTGGCTTACCTATATTGTATGGTTGTTTTTATGAACATTTTTATGTTTATATCATTTATTTATTAGAGTTATCCATACTACAATCAAGAGAGATGCTTTGCTGTTTACATACATTCATAAAAATAGAAGTATAGATAAGGTATAAATATAAAGGAAATAAACAATTACCATAAAACACACAATTAATCAACACCCGATGGCATCAATACATACATTGAAAGACCTCCAACGTAATTTTGTTTTAATAACTTATGGAAAGCCAATTATGTTGAGCACTGATTAAATTTGTGGATGGAAATTATTCCAAAGGGTAGATGTCTGAATAGAATGCCTCACCCATCTCTCCTTACAATAGTGGTGAACCCACCACCAAGTTCTTCTAGGACATTTGTGATGAGCAAGGCATAACTGGTTCAAGGAAGAGGTCTTACAAATACTCCAGCAGGTACCAAGCCAAATAGGGATTTACATGTCATACTGAGCAATGTTATTATTAACATTGCTGCTGTAAGCACCATTTTTAGTGCTTCAACACAAGCCTTTTCTTCCCAGCCTTTTTTTTTTTTGTGCTGCTTATCATCAAAATGAGGCAGAAACTTAATATCATGGTCAATAAATGAATACCACAGACCCACACATTTTATCAAAGTGACACAAATGTGTAGGGAGGAGAGATTTCTAAGAGAGTATTAGCAGGAAGGAGACTTGGAATTATTCCCATGTCTGCTAATTTCACCCTCCCTTTTCCCCAATTTGCACTCCAGTCAGCCTTATGTCTAAACTTGGATTTGATTTGAGAAAATGCACATTGTGAACAGAAAAAGGAGGCATTAACTGTTGAAAGTGTGTAGATAGTAAAATGATTAATTGCTTTCTCCCATTAGCTGATTCCATGCACAACACCCTCAAGGAGTTGAGAGGGGAGGTTGCTATGGCAGTCAGGATACTAAAAAGTTAATACGCTATTGAGAATTAATTTCTCACAAAACAATTCTACTTTTAAGCTAAAGGTACTGTGGGATAAAAAAGAGGCAATTTTGCTTCCCTCTTTATTTTCTATAATGTATAACAAAATCAGTCTATCACTAAAATATTTGTCCTATTTAATTTTGTGAGCAAACAATTAGAGGCAGTATGACTTCCCCAACCAAAATTAACAGTCCTTCGGCTGGTTATGGATTACTTACTTACAATTACTGCATTTGAGATGCAGTAATTTCAGACAAGACAGCAATGACGGTTGGCATTTTCTGGGTTGGTAACAATGTAAGAGCACTGCATTTTGTCACTATCTTACATAATAGAATTGTTGGACCGTGCAACGGTGACTGTGTTGCGAGGATTCCAGTGGACGGGGTGGAAGGACTGAGTATATTCCAGATAAAGAGAGTAATTTGGAAATGTTGACATTACTACAATGGTAAGGCAAAGGAAAGTCCTGTGGTCCAGATTAATATTGCTGCTGTACTGTATCCACTGTATCCAAATAGGGACTGAGATTTTAAACATATCCAGATGGCTTTAATCATGAAAGTCATTCACTAGGATGGAGTCAATGTATTGAATATCAACAAAGATGTCTAAAGGTAAAGTAAAGGTTCCCCTTGCACATATGTGCTAGTCATTCCCAACTCTAGGGGGCGGTGCTCATCTCCATTTCAAAGCCGAAGAGCCAGCGCTGTCCAAAGACGTCTCTGTGGTCATGTGGCCAGCCATGACTAAACACCAAAGGCGCACAGGATATTGTTACCTCCCCACCAAAGGTGGTCCCTATTTTTCTACTTGCATTTTTTATGTGCTTTCAAACTGCTAGGTTGGCAGAAGTTGGGACAAGTAACTGGAGCTCACCCCATTACATGGCACTAGGGATTCAAATCGCTGAACTGCCGACCTTTCGATCAAGCTCAGCGTCAGTATTTCTGTGTGCAACATCAACATGGAGGAGGTTAGCGGAAAGGTAATAGTGAGGAGGTGCTGTGGATTAGAGAGATCTAACTCTTCCATTACCTGTAGAATCAACCTTGACACTGGCTCTTCTGAGTAATTAACTGTTAGAGTTTTGGCAGCGTAACTAGTAATATGAGACAAACCCAGGAGCAAAACACAGCACACAGCACCTTTTATATAAATAACAGTGGTTTTATCTACAGCTAAATATTTACAGACTCATACGTGGTTAAATACCTTATCATACAGCTACTGATACAACGGAGAGCAATTGAGAGAGAACATGAGGAGAATGCATGAGGAGAAGGAAACGCCCTCTAATGGCTTCCCTTACATATATAGACAGCTCCTTAACCAGCTTCTTAAAGTAGCAGTAACTCTGCTGCCTCATTCCCCTTGCATCAGCTTCCAGTTGCCTTCACTTACAACCTCTCATCAGTTTACAGCTATTAACTCTTGATACCCTGACATTAACCTAATTGAAAGCTTGCTTCCTAGGGGATGCCTGAAGTAAGAGAAACTGTTATGACAACTGTGCTTAATACAGATTGGACAATGAATACATTGTCTTTTACATGAAAGATGATTAGACAAATTCAGCGCAAAGGATGACTGGTGGGTGGCAGAATTTTGCTACAACCATTCAGGCACTTCCTTAAAGGACTGTATAGGCCATGCATCACTGAGAAATTGCATTGGATCCTGCCCATAGTTTTGGACACTAGAATATTTCAAATAGGCTGTTGTGCAATCTAGGTATGAATCAGATGCTCTATGATGAAGAATGTGGCAGTTTTTCTATATTGTTTACTGATTACATTTTTCTAGATGTTCACCCAGTTGGCCTGATTTTTAAAAATCATCATCCTATAGTATGGATTATAAAGAAAGCAGAGATATGCTCACAATGTCTTCCTTTGTTACGTTTGATGCTTGATTGCAGTCGGGAACACTCTTATCATTGTATTTGAGTGTGGGGATCTTCCAGCACTCCTTCCAGTAATAAGTACATTTATTACTTTTTTGTAATTGGCGTGTCTTGGGCCTCCCTACTACATCTCTCATGAACTCATGAACAGGGATAAAAATGGAAATGGGAAAGAAATGTGAAGGAAACAAAGAACATGAAGAGAAAGTAAGGACTCATGAAGCAAGATGAAACAACTGAGCTCTCAAAAACTCCTATGTAAGTTCAGCATACCTGACAAAACACCTCCTAATTTTTAATAAAAGAAAATCACCATCCTGAGTGATAGACTATGCTTTGATTTCAGGAAAACATGGATGGTCAACTTGCAAACATGGATGGCCAACTTGGAAATTGCTCTATTAGCTCAACCACATTAGCACAGTGTGGAATGCTGACTGAAGGCACAGTTAGTTGTTGCTAAAATATATCTGAAGTTGTTAAACATAGTGCATTTCATGGGAAAGCTGTTGGGTACAGAATCATGCCTCTAGGTTTCTAGTGACTGCCAAAAAGCAGAGAATGAACATAAGTTATACCTATAGTTATGCAAATATAGAAAAAAGTAAGCATCTGTATAGTTTATTATGCATATAAAACCTTTCTTATGCATAAACACAACAGAGCTAACCAGCCATTATATTTTCTAATATTCAGCTGGAGTAGTATACTTTCAGATGATTTTTGAATTCCAAAAGGAAAATGTTTGTCAAGTTGGCAGGACGTTTGCTAAGTGCAGGAAGAGGCATAGTGTTGCCTTCACAACCAATGTTATACAGGTGGTGCTGCTTCAAGCTGCAGAGAAAAAATAAATTTTCATGTGTTTGAAGAGGATGGAAAAAATCTAACATGATACTTGGATCCTCTCACTGTAGAGACGTCTAACCACAAACTTGCTTCAACAACACTGATTTCCTTTAGCCAGCCAAACATCACATTGAAATTCTTTTACAGAGTTGTGGTTTCTAGATACTGCTATAGGCAAAGCTGAGATCTGCTCAGTTCTTAGAATCAGTAACTATTTGTGTACATTTTGGTACACTTTTCAACTCAACATGCCAAAGTAAATCTCTCATGTAAAAGGTCTGGACTTTTTTTATTATATAGACTGGTAAAATGTCACAGCTTTATAATTTAGAAAACTGTCCCTGTGACTCTTTCAATATGAACAATGGAAAAATTAAAACCGATGTGATTTTGGCAGCAGCCAGCAAATGAATCTCATAATGATATCAGTAAGGTAGCTTGGATCCATTACTAGGGGAATGAGCCTAAAGCAAATCACAGTGTGAACAAGCTCAAACTAGGAGACAGAATTAGGACAAGGTGGTAAGGAACTATTTGGAAGAGCTTCATTTCCACTTCCATAATGCAACAAGAATCAGGCTCAGAGACAAATAGGATTATGGACTATAGGGAACAAGCCTCTTTTATACAATTCAATGTCTATTGCTGGCATTATTCTTTCACATGTATGCATTCAAGGTTAAGTGTAAGTTTTTTTAAAAAAATTGAAGTCCAACACATTTCACTTCAAACACCTAACTGTTGAGCTCAAAATACAAAACCCACAGAGTCATGTCTGTAAAGTAATGGTCCTTCTGAAGCAGCCTCTCCTTTCTCCTTTCAGGACTTATTTTTTATGGCTTAGGAACCAGAGGTACAACAACTTTTGTCACAATCTTATTTACTACACTTCAAAGACTTGATGGCTTGTACATTTCAATATCCTACTTGCTTGAAAGAATAGAAGAAAGCTGGAGTAGAGGGAGGAAAGGGAGCCTCTTGTGATTCAAAGGGCAGGATTTAACTCTTGCTTTATCAGCCTGGAATGTAGGGTCCCCCTTTCCTTCATTGAAATAAACCTGACAGAAAACATTTGCCGGGCACCTGTTCACCATGTAAAGAAGGCTATTAAATGAGAAATAGAAGTCTTTCATTTAATGTTACAAAAATCTGTGTTAAGCAACAGAAGAAATGGAAAAAGAAAAATACCTCTAGATGTCACACTGGTCACTAGGGAGAGATGAGCATTATTACAGGATAAACTATGAATGAATTTTGCTTCTTTTTCAGAGACCCCAAATCTCTTCCTCTAGAAGTGGGAATCCGTGGGGGGGTGGGCACCATGTCAGAAAAATCTATGCTTTGCTAAGTTATTTTTAATGAGACATAATGAAACTATTAAACATTAAGTTTCTGTTTCAGTTTCTGGAAATAAGTTTTCTCATAGACAGTTATACTATATTGGCATTTCATAGCCCTTTAAGACTGTTTATTTCTTTCAGATCTGTCTGAATCATGCTAGTAAGGTGCACTAGCTGATCTGTCACAGAAACTAAGACTTCTGACTTTAATAACCTGACTAAACCTAGAAAACAAAACTGCAAAAGCATTGCCTCTACCATTTTTTGCGCCATGAATCTTCTAGGTTTTACAGAACTGAAGTTTCGGTTATTGAATATTCATTCTCCTATTGAATAGCATTCTTAATTCTCTCTTCTGCTTGCTAATTATGACATCAACACCCTCCTTTGTTTTAGGGCCCTAATTCTTAATGAGATCCTGCGCTGAATAGCTAAGGAATTTTTTTTTTGCAAGTAAAAAGATTTCTCTCTTGATGTGAAACTCAGGACAACCTTCTCCTGAAATTAAAATATATTAGATATATTTTTGCTTTCTATCAGGAGGGTAACTAACTATTCTTACAGTAAATTCACTTAACAGGCCCGCACGGTTCAACAAATAAATTTTGCAATGAATGGTTAATTACCCTAGTTGTTAGTGAGGCAGATTCTATATGCTAAAGTCTGGCAGAATATTACAGAATTATTCCAGCGTTAAAATGTTTTCTCTTGCAAACTGCAGAGGGACTTGCTTTTCCACACTGACAAGAAGACATTTGTTTTCATGCTACACTGAGCAAGCAATGAGCTAATTCAGTAACTGAACTTTAATAGTCCATATGTGACTGGAAAAATAAAATTATGTGTTCAGGAATCTGGTACCAGTTTAGAAAAGCAAAAAAATAAGAAAAAGAAAAAATGGGGCATTTTAATAAATCTTAAAGTTCTTGTTTTGTGCAAACAATTTGACCTATGAACCCATTTTCTTAAAACCTGATCCTAGGTGTTTCCAGCCAACTGTCTAGCAATCACAGTAGTTCATGAGAAACCTTTGATTGTAATTTTGAGGGAAGAGAACTAGAGGAACAAGGTGATGACAAAATGTTATTATTTTTCCACTATCTGCGAATATATTTGTCTAAGGTACAGACTTCGCTATTTTTCCTGATTAACATCTTTGATTTGAAAGAAAAGGGCCCATGGGTCTTACTTTTAAACTGAACTTAAATTGATACATGGCCTTTGAACTAAATTTATACACCCAGGCCATAGAAAGGAAATATAGCTATTTCAGATCTCAGTATTACTAACATAAGGCCCGATGCTGCCTCTAGTCGTGAGTGGAGTTTTGGCCCTTTCTTAGGGCTTCCTGTAAAAGGCTCCTATCACCTTGTTTGAAAATGCTCAAAAGTCTGAACTGTTTTAACAGAGAAAGAAATGGGTGATAGAGGGCCCTTCAACATATTTTAGATATAGTTGGAATCAAAGGTTAATTAATGTTAAAAGCTCTTTTATTTGGTTAGAAAGAAGCAGTGCTTCCAGTCTATGGGAATGTGCAAGGCTTCTGATGTCTTGCCAGGGAATTTATTTAGGGAGATGATAAAGACAGATTACTTGATTGCTGACTGCACTGTTTGGCCTTAATCTACAAATAAGAAAGTGAGAATAGACAGAAAGCAAAATAAGGCTTTAAAGGAATTTTTCATTAAGTACAACAGGCCAAGGATACAACAAATTGATTTCTTGTAAGCATATGCTTTTTGAATATAGCTTCAAAAAAAAAAAATCAGGAAACTGGCAGTGTCAGGATATAAAGACTTTTTTATTGTGACTATGTTTCCAGCAATCGTTTCCCCCTTCAGGGGAAAAATGATCCTCAGCAAATAACAAATACACAAGAAAGCATATACTATATTATGTAGGTTCCTTGTGCTTTAAAAAACAGTAACTCGGGAGAACTTTGGTCAAGGAAACTTTCAAAAGTCTAGTGACAAACGCATTATCATTTAAAGAATATTTATGAATTCCTCAAATATAGCTGTAAATTATATATTAATGCATTTATATTCAATTACCTCTTCAGCAAACGGTAGCACCTAGATGCCATTGGCTAATCAAAAAAACAGATCCTGAGAATTCCAGGACTATTGCCTAGAATAGAACATAACACACATACACATACACACATACACACACATATCAGAGGTGGTTTTCAGCAGATTCTTACCAGTTCTGGAGAACAGGTAGCGGAAATTTTGAATAGTTCGGAGAACCGGTAATTACCACATCTGACTAGCCCTGCCCCATTTATTCTCTGCTTCCCGAGACCCAGCTGATTGGGAGGGAATGGGGATTTTGCAGTAATCTTCCCCTGGAGTGGGGTGGGAATGGAGATTTTACAGTATCCTTCCAATGCCACATCCACCAAGCCAAGCCATGCCTAAAAAGCCACACCCAGAGAACCAGTAGTAAAAATTTTTGAAACCCACCACTTTTGACACACATACACACACACAGGGGAAGACAATAGCAAATATCACCATCTTTCGGGAATGCTTCCAAGGTAGCCTTCAGGAGTTGAGTTTTGCCTTTGTATTTCCAACTGAAGATCAATTCCCTAATTCAATTTACAACACCATAGTGCTCAAGAGTGTCAGAATATTTATTTATTTTTATTTATTTTTATTTTATTTATTTATTTATTTATTTTTGTCAAGAATGTATTTTATGTCAGATACAAATGTAAACATAATTATAAATACATGAAAAGGATACGAATAAAAGAAAACATTAGGATAGGGACGGTGGGCACGCTGGTGTGCTTATGCACCCCCCTTACAGACCTCTTAGGAATGGGGTGAAGTCTACAGTAGACAGTCTAAGGCAGGAGTCAGCAACCTTAAACACTCAAAGAGCCATTTGGACCTGTTTCCCACAGAAAAGAAAACACCGGGAGCCACAAAACCCTTCCCATGCCTGACTATTTTTCTGAGCAGCCACAGAACTAGCATATGTAGTTGAATTAAATGTTCTGTTTTCTTCTGAAACTTTTTTTTACTAGGATTTATCCATGGTTGGCCTACCGGGTGTTGAAAAGCTCAATAAATTGTGTGCCGGTGGGTATCACACATTGGCAGTTGTGACGCATACTTTGAGTCACAGGGAGCCGCAGCAGAGGGATGAAAGAGCCACATGCGGCTCCAGAGCCGTGGGTGCTGACCCCTGGTCTAAGGTTAAAGTTTTGGGGATTTGGGGAAGAAACCACAGAGTCAGGTAGTGCATTCCAGGCGTTGACAACTCTGTTACTGAAGTCATATTTTCTGCAGTTTAGTTTGGATCGGTTTACCATGAGTTTGTATCTATTGTGTGCTCTTGTATTGTTTTCGTTGAAGCTGAAGTATTCATTGGCTGGTAGGACATTGTAGCAGATGATTTTATGTACTATGCTTAGGTCAGACAGAAGACGGTCCTAATACCCAATAGACTCCCAAACAGCACTTGCTAAATCTTTACAGGACTGATGAATTTAGCGCTCATTCACACATTTACCACTGGGGAAAGACACCAGACAGAAAAGTTTGTCATACCTCACCTTATCCCTAAAGAACCTAATGAAACTAATTAGGACATCATAGCACATCCTTCAGTTAATTACAGTATGTATAATCCCATCACTTTCATAATTTGAAAGCACAGCTAACAACATAAAAAGCTTCCCCTCCCCCCACTCCCTCAAGGCAAAGTAGCCATTTCCTCAGAGATGGAATATTTGTTCCTAGTATTTTCATATAGATGAAGAGAGCTGGATTCAGCCTCCTCTTTCTTACAAAGAATATTAAAGCAAAGTTTATTTCAGTCCTAGCACTGCTCCCCTCCCAACTGCATGGAGGTAATACAAACCAGCGTAAATCAAAGAGTGTTCTTGCCATCAGATCCACCCTAAAGCCGTTTTCAAATTGGGAATCTAAAATTACCATATATACAGCATCTGCAGTTGAGCCAAGTACAAATCAAGATGAATAGCTGTGACGCACAAGGTAGAGTGCAAAAGTATGCAGCTGGGACTGTGAACAATGTAAGTTCTTGGTGCTAAAGCTTCTCTAATGCCTTTCACAGAGAGCACAGAAACAACAAAGGGGTCCGAGAGAAAGAGAGAGAAATTCCAGTAAGATGAGTGAAAACATAGCTCAAATCCCAAGCTGTTCTGCTAATGAGCAATAGAAATAATTTACAAAGGGGCAAGAAGGGAATTCAATTAATTAGCAATGTGGCTGCACTACAGGGAAGAGGAGAAGAAAAGGACACTGGCATTATCAGAAATGGCCTCTATTCTGCCTTTCTTGTTATAAGAAAAAGCTTGCTGGAAACCATAAAGGGAAAAAAGAAAAGATTTCTCTATGAAAGAAGTGGGCAATATTTTGGTGGTCAGGTCACCATACGGGAAAAAAACTGGGGGTGATGTGGTGCTATCATATAGCGATGAGACTGGGATTTATTTTTATTTCTTAGTTGCGTTGTCCTCTCCCCTAGAAAGATACGGTAGACAGCTGCCATTTTCTTATGATTTGTCACTGAAATTCAGCAGAGAGATTTCTGAGGATGGTTAAAAAAAAAAGAGTTTGATAATTACAGGCCCCATTCTCAGGATTCCCTGAAAATGGCAAATGGAGATAGTCCCGCTCTCTCTTCAGATCCCTTCCGCACCAGGACTCTGCCCTAAGACAAAAATAGCCACAGACCTCAGTGATCCCACACACCAGTTGAATTCAGCAGCTGTGCCAGTTTACTTCCAGGTCAGCTGCAACATAATCCAAATGGCAAAAAAAAAAAAAAAAAAAAAAACAACAACAAAGCAAAACAAACCATACTTTTTGTTTGTTCCTTAAGCTCTGCTGTTTGTAGGTGGCCTTTTCCTATTGGTGGGAATGCTTACCACACTTTTTTTCCAATTCCTCAGCAGATCCTTTAAGAAAAATGTTGGTTTCATTTGAGAGGATCTGTTTCTTCCTTCTCTGCCAGGGAAGCAGCAATATGTAAACCCAGGCTGAGGTTTTTTCCCCCCATTTGTGCAGATCAGTGTTTCTCAGTCTTAGAAACTTTAAGATGTCTGGACGTCAACTCTCAAAACTTCCCCAGGTATCGTGCTGGCTGGGAAATTCTGTGCACTGAAGTCCAGAATAACAAAGTTGGAAGGGACCTTGGAAGTTTTCTGGTTCAACCCCCTGGTCAGGCAGGAAACCCTACTATATACCATTTCAGACAAATGGATGTCCAATCTCTTCTTAAAAACTTCCAGTGTTAGGGCATCCACAACTTCTGGAGGCAAGTCGTTCCACTGATTAATTGTTCTAAGTAAATTCCTCCTTAGTTCTAGGTTGTTTCACTCCTTGATTAGTTTCTATACATTGCTTCTTGTCTTGCCTTCAGGTGCTCTGGAGAGTAGGTTGACTCCTTCTTCTTTATGGCAACCCTTTAGATATTGGAACACTGCTATGATGCCACCCCTAGTCCTCTTTTCATTAAATTAAATTAGAGGAAGTCCAGATATCTTAGGGTGGCCACAATGGAGGAGCACTGATGTAGCTCAATAGAAAATTTGATTATACCATTCGGGTGGACAAGGTGTTGATGAGAAATGGCCATTACAATAAATGCTACCCTGTTTTCCCCCCCAAAATAAGACACCCTCTGATAATAAACCCAATCGGGCTTTTGAGCGCATGGCAATAAGGCCAAGCGCTTATTTCAGGGTTCAAAAAAATATAAGACAGGGTCTTATTTTCGGGGAAACACAGCAATTCCTATAGCTTAACCACTGCTAAGCTTGTTTAGAACATTCTGCTTCCATTCCCCATATTAGACCCTAGTGCAGTCCACCATCACCTTCAGAAGCTCTATGTAGGATATTATACCATGCCATCTTCTTAATAGGATTTTTAACAGAGGAGGGGGGTAGCAATATTTTATGTCCCTTTTGTATGAAATAGAAGCAAGAAGATTTTGTTGTTCTAAGACCTGAGGCTGGGCACTGATCAAATGATTACCTGCAGTGCCCTGTTGAGCAGGTAGCATAGAGGAAGAGCTGTGATTGGTTCATACTGTTTTCAGTGTTACAAGATGGGCAGGAGTGAAGATGATCAGCAGATCTATTTCAAAATACTTCAGAGGAAGTAGAGAAGGTGCTTTATGGAAGTGCCCTAAGACAAGAGAGAATCTCTGTGTCAATGTTTCTCAACTTTGGCAACTTTTAAGATGTGTGAACTTCATGTTGGCTGGGGAATTCTGAAAGTTGAAGTCTACATATCTTAAAGTTGCCAAATTTGAGAAACACTGCTCTATGTCATGGGGGTTATGGCTGCTCTGAATGTCCTTGGGTAGAAACTCTATTAGTTGGAGGGAGAGGAATTGCTTTAAAATACCCTTACATTTTTAATAGTAGGAGGCAAGATGGCAATTACCATAATACGAAATTTTTCTTTCAGAAACCACAATATTCTTTATAGAATGCCATAGATTAGTTAATCTAAGCACCACCCTCATGTCTTCTCCAGAATAGATCTGCCGATTGTTCTGTAAGACCAAAGAGGAAGTGGGCTAATGATCTCACTACCTACATACCACAAGGATGTAGTCACTTGATTCTGGATGATTTCAGTCAAACATGTCTATACAATAATCTATGCTTAGAACTGATAAGGGGATTGGTTGAACTGAAGAATATAGGAATGAGACACAAATGCTGTATCTTCTTTTTGTCTCTCATGCATGGATCCATCTTAGCCTTTGCCACATTTAGGTCAAAAGTTGACTGGAGTAGAATAACCAGATGCAATAGAGAATAGCTCTCCTTTTTCTCTAACAGCTGTGCAGTATATAGGTAGTCTTCAACTTACAACAATTCATTTAGTGACCATTCAAAGTCACAATTTCACTGAAAAAAAGAGATTTATGACCATTTTTTCGCGGTTACAACCTTTGTAGTATCTCCACGGTCACATGATCAAAATTCAGATGCTTGGCAACTGGTTCATACTTATGACCATTGCAGTGTGCCAAGGTCATGTGATCAGTGTTTACAAACTTTTAACAAGCAAAGTCAATGGGAAAGCCAGATTCACTTAACAACCGTGTTACTAATTTACCGTAATCAACTGCACTGATTTATTTAACAACTGTTGCATAAAAGGTCATAAAGTGGGGCAAAATTCACAACAAATGTCTCACTTAACAACAGAAATTTTGGATTACTTGGACTAAGTTAGTCCTCCCTCCCAGACCAACCCACCTCACAGGATTGTTGCTATTGTGAATAAAATAAGAGGAGGAAGTGCGATGAAGGTCACCTTGACTCTTAATTGGATATAAATTTAATAAACAAAACTTCAGTAAAGTTGAAAGTATAATATGATGAAAGGGGCATTGAATCATATGGTTTCTGTCTCAATGACATATATAAAAATATGATTAAGTTTTGGGCTTGCTCTATGGACATCTTTGGCATATTAATTTTAAGTATATCTATAAAATATGTGGAAGAGAAGTAAGTTTTAGAGATGGAGGGGGGAAGGTAGGGAGGATCTGGAATGTATTCATTTATGAAGAATTCCATACTTACCCTGCATGCACCTAAATAGATACTTTTACTTTGATGGAGAGACTCTGCCATACCTGATTTTAAAACTTTGGATTAATATATTCACACTTGACTTATGATCTTATTTTTTAATCAGTGTAAAAGAAAAAGAAAAAAACTAACCAAAAAACTAACACATAACCAAGATTTAATCTGTTAATTTTTTTAGTTCTGTATTCTACTTTATGTATTTTTGTATTATTTTGTATTCTTTTTATACTATGCTTTAGTTCTCTTTTTTTTTGCATTTTAAAGCTAATAAAATCACTATAGACCTGAAACGCAGATTTGTGCAGGAAAGAATGGTATTAGGGAGAAAGGGACTGCACTCCTGTGGGCATACCTGTGATTTCCTAAGTATGAATAAAAAAAAAACACCCAACAAAGTAGAATTATTTTTGCACTAGCTTAGAGGATCAACTTCATGTAGTTAATGTCATGTGTAGGGTTTCTTTGTTATTTCAATTTGCATGACTGAACACAGACTTGGCAATTAGAGGGAAACTTGCTGGAGCAGGAAACATGGAGCCCACTCCTTCCTAACTAGAGATAAACCACAGTGAAGTCTGTCTCTCACCTTGGATGCACTGCTGCCTGTTCTGGCCGAAGAAATGTTCTCCTGCCACAAATGGAGAACATGTAGCATCCTATCTAATTTTACTTCTGCTAGAATCAATACTTTGAATTAAAAAAATATATATATTGCCCAGAGTTCAAACAATTTTTGACTACATTTATTAGCACCACCCTGCCCCCTGTCCTCCAAAATTCATAGATCTGCCTCAAGCAAATGATTTAATTTAGCTGTATGATTCAGTTGGCACTGCATGTATAACTCATAAAGCAAAAGATGAAGCTGCCTTATATTTTATATTGCCCAAATCCCTTCTGGCTCTTTTGAAATAAGATCAAAACCAACAGCTGAATTTATTCATTTACTTGACTAATATTTCTCTAGTGTTTCCCCACAACTAAAGTAAAACCTAGAGGCATGCAGAAGGAGTGCAGTGACTCACATTCATTAAAATTGGGTACCCAGTGCCATTGGTGGCTGCCATGCATTCATGATTATAGTGACATCTAGAAAAATGGTACTTTGTGGGAAGAGAGATATTTAACCCAGGAGGCTTGCAATGTAATATCACCAAGACAACAGATGAAAGAGAAGGAAAAGTGGACAAAGGTAAATGGGGGATGGATTGAAAAGGAGAGTCAAACACTATTCTAGGTTTACAAATGAAAAGAAGAAAATTAGTACAGGTACTAAGAAGCCAGGGGGCTCTAGATCAGGGATGTCAAACTTGTGATGACATGTTGTCATCATGTGATGTATTACAACTTTTCCCCCCTTCGCTAAACCAAGGGTGGATGTGGCCAGCGCATGACACATCCGGCTGTGTGCCATGAGTTTGACACCCCTGCTTTAGGTGCATTGTATAACCTGTGGCCCTCCTTTACCTTGACAATCACTTGTCAATGAGTTTTCAAATTAAGCACTTTCAGTATGGTATTTTATACTCTAATCTACATTGATGTATAGAAATTGGGAAGCCACAAATGAACCACTTAGTTTCTGGATAATCTTCAAAGGAATCCATATGAAATAAAGAGTATAAAAATCTAAGGTGAAATGTAACATTAGTGTCCAAAATAAGAGGTTTTTATTCAATACAAGAAAATTCTTATAAAGTGATGCATTCATGGCACCTTTGACACCTGTGAAACTATCAAAAATCTGTAAGAACATTTCAAGTTCGTATTGGAAACATGGAAAAGAGGATGGGACCTAGAATTGGAAAGTGTGGCCAAAAGCAGCTTTTACCAATTTGGTGCTGTCCAGATATACTTGATTATTGCTCCTACAATCCCCCAGCCTACATGACCATTGTATGAAGACAACATGAAAGTTGTCTTCATACAATGTTGCTTTACAGCCTGTTGGCATCACTAGGAGGGTCTAGAACAGGGGTGTCAAACTTGATTTCATTGAAGGCTGCATCAGGTTGTGTTTGACCGGGGGGGAGGGGGGGCGTGGCCAGGGTAGGTGTGGCCAGCTTGACATCACTCTTGTCGGGGATGCCTATGGTGGCCTGAGCACTCTGCCAGTGAAAACGGGCTCCCGAGCTCTGTTTTTGGCTGTGCTGGCCTCCTGCAACCCTCTGCCATTAAAAATGGAGCTCAAGAGGGCCGGTCCTGTTTCCAGGGCAGTTTCATGGGCCAAATCTAAGCACCCCGCAGGCCGGATCTGGCCCGCTGGGCCTTGAGTTTGACATTCCTGGTCTAGGACAACTTGGCGAGCTTGCCTTTGCCAAATCACAGCCGCCAAGTTGCTGCAAAACAATTTCACATGGCCAATTCGGCATGGGGACAATTTGCCGTGGGCAGCCAGAGGGAATGCTGGGCAGGCGAACAAGTGAGCAGAGGGGCAGAGCGTGGAGCATGTTGGGGCGGGTGGTGGGGAGGTGGCAGCAGCCAGGGGCTTCTCATTTTCACACACTGATAATCTGAAAGCCATAAAATCACTGAGGCAACCTAAAACTAAATTAGCTATTCACTTCTACATCGCATTTGTGTTTCAGGAAATTATACTCTTAAAATAATACTCTAGCATGATCAAATTAGAACCTAGACTAAGTTTCTTGATTGCATGCTCTAACAGCAATAATTTTGGAAGCAGTTAAAAAAGAAAGGCTAATTTGGGCAATATGCATAAGGTTTGAATGACCCTGCAGTTCATTACCCTAGCCGCAGTTGTGAAGAATCTTACTCCAAGTTAATACATTGTGACTGGGGGCAACTGCACGATGTGTAAAGGATAAGAAGCATGTCTTTTGCAACATCTAAATTTTGGAGGGAATCTGAAATTGTGTAATCTGGTACTGTACTGGACAGACTTTCCCACGATACAGCTCAGAAGAAGAGTCTTAATCATGGGTACCACCTGGAATGAAATGAAGACTTTACCAGCTGTTCACAGTACATTCCAGGACATGTTCTGCAAAACCAGCTGTTCAGAAATAATAGAAAAGCAATTGTTCTCTTAATATAGGTACTGTTAATAAGACTGTTATTTAACAGAATTAATAGAGACAACATACTAATGGAGAGTTACAAAGAAATAATTTATATAATTATGTGTAGCATTTGAACTTTTTACTCTATGGAGCAAGCAACACACATCAACATATTTTAATAAAAAAGTACATATACCAGATATTGTAATGATATTCCTGTAAAGATAATTATTGCAATCCAATGCTAATATTGTGGCTATTTTGAGGTTTTCTTTTTATGCAAAAGTAGTTTTGTTGATGCAGTATCAACATTAGAATTGATCATTAAAACATGAAAAGAAGAGCAGCCAAATTGACTGAGAGGCCTGAATGCCTCTGCTGTGAAGAAAGGCTACGATGTTCATTAGGCTGTTTTTACATTAGAAAGGAATTCCTGTCATAACATTAGAATTCTAAATTATACTCCTATGTCATAATTATCTATCTATCTGACTGATAGAAGTAGGAATACAGATGGAACCAGTAGTGGGTTTCACTTACCTTCGCTACTGGTTTGGAACTCTGAGCGTGTGTGCGCGCTTGTTTCGTTCGTGTGCGGAGCTTCTGTGCAGAGCGTCCGTGATGACATCCAAGAGGGTGGGTGGAGCCTCCCACCGCCACCACTACCAGTTCGCCCAAACTGGGGCGAACCGGTAGAAACCCAGCACTGGATGGAACACTTTTTCCCATTGCCACTTTTAAAACCATAGAACTCATTTCTATAGAATGAATTGTCGACCACCAATCTAAGCATTTTTAAAGTTACATAGACAATTTAATGGACAAAAAGAATATCAGTCATATCTGTTCACAAAGGCTACCTGTTTCCTCTCAGTGGCAGCTGCCAGGACCTCAAACAAAGATAAGCTATAATTCTCAAGTCCCACCTGTAGGTCTCAGATTAGACCATTGTAGAGAAGAGGATACTGGACCAGTAGATGGACCTATTGTCTAATTATCCAACAGGCCTATATCTGCATTAGTTATATCTCATCCTCATATTTCTAATATAATGGTTTAATTTAATGCTCACAATTACCACCAAAATGTATTCTTGTCTCTCGCAAATATAGGTCTGGGACCTCTGCAGTTAAGGAGAATCATAGAAGAATGACAGGTCTATGAGAATTCTGGAATAATAGCGTCATGACAATTGTTAAATGGTCATGCTACTTTATTTAGTTGATTCCCCAAAAGGAATAAACAGTGAGGAAAGGTACGTAATGAACTAGGCTGAAAACAGGCTTCCTTTGGCATTTGAAATATCCTCAAGAAAGATAAATAAAAGCATCAAAGGTATGAACAAGAAAGAGCAGAAGGATGCCATCACATGTATAACATCATATAATATCTTTCCAAAATGCTCAAAGTGTTCACGATAATAAAGAACTAGGAAATTATTTTCCCATTTAGCATAGCCACTATGAGTTGTCTTGTGTTCATGTTCAACTATCAACTATCACCAGAGCCCTGGTGGCGCAGCAGACTAAAGCACTGTTATTAACATCAGCTGCCTGCAATTACTGTAAAAATTCAAATCTCACCAGGCTCAAGGTTGACTCAGCCTTCCATCCTTTCAAAGGTAGGTAAAATGAGGACCCAGATTGTGGGGGCAATAAGCTGACTTTGTATAAATATATACAAAAGTATGAAGGCTATTGTTTAACGCATTGTAAGCCGCCCTGAGTCTCCGGAGAAGGGTGATATATAAATCAAATAAAACACACACACACACACACACACACACACACTACAGACAAGGCCAAGATCTCAGATCAATAGAATTCAGCACCTGCTAAGATCCACAGCACTCCTGGGACTTCAGAGCTTCCAGGGTCTGCTACACTTTTCTCTCACAAGTGTGCTTCCAAATGAGAGCACTGACTATTAATTGCCTTTTTAATATATGTTACTAGTAATACTGTACATAGGAAGCAAAAGCTACATATCTTCCATAAGACCCAATATCTTAATTAAAATGGTTGCATTGTACCAATGAATGCTTTAAAAATAACACTATACAGTCATTACATGATAAACACATTGTGCCAAGTTATATAATTTGAATTTTTTGACTTTTGCATCCACAGCCTCTCCATCCTACTCTCTTTTCTCTGTCTCATTGCTCCCCACCCCCCACTTCTGGCACTTATTCCTGTCTTAAGTAAACAACTGCCTTCCCACATGTTGGCCCGAGCCAAAATAAGCTGCCCCTCCAGATGTGAACATCCAAACACAAATATGCTTCCCAACCCCTCTCTTCTCATAATCCTCTTCTTCTGTAATATGAGATGAGTTCAAGAGAAATTGGGTACTGTTCTGGATACGGTAGTGGAAATGCTTGTCTTCACACTCTGGCACAGAGAAAACCACTGCTCTTGTTCTTTTTCTCTTTCCCTTTCCTCCTTTTTAAAAAATCTTACTCTTGGCAATGTTAGTTTTTCTAACTCGTTCCCAGAAATCTCTTAGGGGCATCATACCCAGAAAGGAGTAATTATTGCACTACCTTGGCATTAGCCACAATGTCAACTTTGTTAGGGCTAGTCTACCGAGACAGCCAGGTTCAAACACCTGCTCCAGCTGCATTTATTTGATAAGCTTCATGGTTTGTTAACATAAACTGATCCAACTGACCTGAAAGAGGGTGAAAAAGGAGAAGAGATGAAAGTGTTGAAAAATTCAAAGGCCTGATGGTTCTCCATAACAACTGCATACTTATTCACATTTACTGTAAGTCCCCTACTGCTAGCTTTCTGTATTTCATGTGAAATGCTTCAAAGGCTTAGTGCAGTTGTACAAGAAGATGGGGAAGAGTCTTGGATTAACCAAGAACATCAATAAGGGAACTGTTATAGTTGGGCAGCATAAGACCTCTCCTAAAGGGACAGAGTGGCTACATATGTTTGTTGGGATGATGGCATGTATTGAAAAGCTGACTTCTTGATGTAGCTCATTTGTACCAGCAAGAAGGAAATGAAAGTGAGGGCTGAGAGCAACTTAAAGCAAAAAGCAGAAAAATTGTGGGGGAGAGATGGAAATCTCTATTTGGTTCTTATGCCATAAAGGGTGCTTGTTTTGTACAGTAGAAAGGAAATGAAATAATGCCTCCACCCACTCTGTAACACAGATAACACACACAAGGGTCTGTCTTGCTCCTATAATTGGTGGCAATTAAACAGAAATATCATCCAGTTTCCATAATGCTTAGAGCCTGAAAGGCCATTTGTGAGGAAAAGTTTGAGAGACAGTATTTTCTAGTATTCTCTTGGACAATTTATTTAATTCACTTGTTATATTTAGCAATACTATAAGTGATTTCAAATGCTTGTTAGACAGACAGAAGCTGTTATTCATCTCCCCGACCTGTGTCTCTTTGATTAGAACATAGAAACACACTTGTTTTCAACTTGTATATTTCATATATAAAATGTCCCAACTTTTAAATCACATGAGAGAAGTCAACTCTGAAATAGAAAAGGCTGCTAGAAAGTTGTCTCTGTGTGTGGTGTGTGTGATTGGGATAAAAGAACACTACTCTATAATTCATAAGCTCCATATCTTCCAATTTTTTATACAACTTGAACAAATGAGTATGCAGCAAATTCAGTATTGTGGGTGGAAGACCTAAATTCTAGCTTTCCTGTGCTTGGTTTACGTCACATACAATTAAGAAAGACAGTAATTTAAATGCATGTAAGCAGTACTGGTTCAAGATAGATGACACCCTAGGTCACGCCACTTTCCACCAATCGGAAGATTTGCATTTTTAGAAAGATTCAGGGACGGTGTTGGAACCCCATACATTTTCTTGGTGCCCTAGATCAATGCCTACTTTGTGTCTAAAGCCAAATCTACATGTAAGATACTTATGATTAATACTCAGGACACATATTGTATCCATAGATGTAGGAGATGACCAGGCTGAGCCCAAGGAAGGGGTCAAATGCTTCATCAGTCATGAGTCCCTACACGCCCACAAGAGATCTACGTACAGCCAACCTTGAATGCCTTTCTTATCTCCAGCTAATTTCCCTTGACCATTGGTAGCTCAGATTCTTGTAGAGAATTTAAGCTTGCAAAAAATCTTTATATTCATTTGAACATCTTGATTCTCCTGATTTCCCTGGCGCTTGACCTTAATCGTACGCTCCCACAGAGAGGGTCTCCTCCGGGTGCCATCGGTCAGGCAATGTCAACTGGCGACTCCCAGGGGGAGAGCCTTCTGTGTGGGGGCACCTGCCCTCTGGAACAAATTTCCCCCGGAGATTCGGAGGATCCCGGACCTACGCACCTTCTGCCGTGCCCTCAAGACTCTGTTGTTCCAACAAGCCGGGCTGGCCTAATTCCAATTCTTTTCAACTTTTAATATTTAATCTTTAATTTTTAACTTGAGGTTTAAAAATGGGTTTTTAATTAGTTACGGGCCATATTCTTTAATATATATTTTAAATTGTTATTATTAATTTTTCTCTTTGTGTGTTCTTATTCTGGCTGTACACCGCCCTGAGTCCTTTGGGAGAAGGGCGGTATATAAATTCAAATAAATAAATAAATAAATAAATAAATAAATAAATAAATAAATAAATAAATAAACAAATAAACAAATAAATAAATCATAGGGCACATTTACTTTCTGGAGAATCCTGGTTTGCTATTCACAAACTGATATGTTGCTTATTGACTCCAACTTTGGTCCTCTACTCTTAGGAATCAGTAAACAAAAATTCATCAGATTATTTAAAACCAACAGAAACATACCTACCATTACATTTGAATTTGATGCTTGGCTTCTCCTTCCCAGATAAAGCAATTTCACAAACTTCAGCTATGGGTTTTTGGCTTGTTAAAATAAGGATATTTTTATGGGGTAGTAGTGGTTGCATTTTGTTTTCTTCCTCCTAATGAGCTCCTGGTCACTGAAATTTCTCCCACTTATCAAAGAAGTCACAAAGGAACACTCGGATAGCATTCACCACTACATTTCTTTGCAAATAAAAAAAAATAGTATTCTTCAGAATTTAAGCTATTTTGTTTTTTACAAGCACAGCCAGAGTATGCTAAGTCTATGGGTACAAACTGTGTGAGATTGCCTGCACTTCATCACTTACTGCTAAAATTATCATTTTGATGCAGTCTTTTTTTTCACCAGCATTAACATATCAGAATCTGCAGCAAGCACAGCTAGACTTCAGGCAGAATGTTTGCAAAAATGAGGGTTAGCAGTTAATTTTTTAATCCATATTTTATTTATCCCCATTGGTAAATGAGCCCTATTGTATCTTTGTTAGCTCCCATTCATCTCTATCTTTTCTTTTAGCAATACTGTGCTGTATATTTGTATTTATAATTATATTTTGATAATTACACAAGCATTGGAAGACTTACTATACATATAATGATAGGTTTGATGAGTGTATGCTTGTAGTCTACCATGTTTTAATCTCCTGCATTTCATAACTTGCTTTTTAAATGTTCAAAACAAGCCTTGAGGGAAGAGAAGCTATTCTCATTTCTTGCTTGTTGTTGCTAATGATTTGCTTGTTGTGGGAAGATTGTAATATAGTAGAACACATTGTACCAAATATGCAAAAAGTCCTGGGTTCAATCCTTGCCATCCCCAAAAAGTGTTTTAAAATATCTCTGCCTCAAATCCTGGAAAGCCATTACCAACTGGTCTTCATTGTACTGAATCAGTTGGACTAAAGTTCATGTGTATTATAAGGCAACTTGGGTGGTTATATTTATATTCAGATATCCATTCAATGATGGCAGCAATCTGTGAAGCTTTCTTATATCTTACCTTGGAAGGAAATCAGTCTGCTGCAATAACTAATTTTCCTGCAATAAGCAGGAAAATTAGAGCAGTAGGGATAGCAACGGGGCCACCACATATCATACTCTAGTAGTTTTCTACTAACTTGGCATGTGAACTCAGTCCTTTGAGCATAGGGCAGAAAACAAGATGTCAAGAATCTATCCTCTCATTACCAATGTCAGTTGATAGAGAAGATTTGAGGGGAGGGATACGTGGATGGGAAGGGCATATGTGTTCCTTAGAATTGGGGATCAAGTGTAACTGAATGGCTAAGCTCATATCTCTTTAACTGAATGGCTAGATTCATGACATTATTTGTGTATTTTATTTAATTTTGCTAGATTTATAGACCACCTTTCCTCCAAGAATTTAAAGAGCCTACTTAACACTATCTTCCCAATTTTTCATCACAATAAAATTCCTGTGTGGTAGATTGGGCTGAGAGACAAATGCTCTAAGCAATTAATTATGGTTTTCTTTGGTTCTGTTAGCCCTATAAAGTTATAATAGTATGTGAGAATGATTTTGGAAAACAGGAGGAAGAGCCAAAGACTAATAACTGTCATATAAAATGTATCTCAGTCTACAGAAACAGAAGGGGCATGGGAAACATTTCAGAAGAGATCCTCCCTAATTTTCTGTAAGTAAAAAGTAAAGGAGGGGAGAAATATTTTCAAACTTGCAAGACTCTATTACTGTAATCTTACAATAAAGGTAGTATCATTACTCATGATTGTACTTCTTGTCTGACTACTTTGAAGGCAGTAGTGGGTTTCAAATCCTATCATTACTGTTTTGCTACTGTTTCACATCGCGCGTGCATGTGCGATGCTTCTGCGCATGCGCAGAGACCTCCGGGCAGAGGCTCCCGCCGCCGCTGATACTAGTTCGCCTGATCTGGGGCGAGCCGGTAGCAACCCACCACTGTTTGAAGGGCTAATAAGAGTAGACCAGAACAAGAAACCAATGCTATACATGTCTAAAATTATCTTTGTTGGAACAGCTATGGGAACAATTATGGGAATCTTGCAAGCCTGGTTGTGGTTCCCCTTCCCTCATTTTGTGTTAATCAGGGAAGGGCCTGCAACATTTTCTGAAATTAGTACCTTGGAATGGACTCAAGATCTGCCTATGCGATTGTTGTCTTGAAAATGGCTCTTCCTTCTATCCTTCAAGGCCATTCCCTATGTCCTCTATAGAATCACCTAAGGAGGCTGAGACAAAAGCAAAGCAACACCAAAAAAATCCAAAAATCATGATGCAGTTAAACTACTGTTCCAAAAATCATTTCTCCATCTCCATTCATTAATCCACCCACTTCTTTTTAAGCCAGGGATACACAACCTCTGAATCCCATGTGGTCCTCATCAGTCTTGTATTTGATTTCATTTCTTTGTCATGGCCAGACATATTTTTTTCTATGCCCTCTTATACTTCTCTAAAAGGTGGAGCATGACCCCACACAAATTGTGCTCCCTGCCTTTAAGTCATTGTTGACTAGATTTTTACTTCCTTTCCTAGTTCCCTTTCTATGCCCCCAGCTGCTTTTCTCCTTATCTCCTTTATTAGACCTCCTGCTTTGCCCAATAGTTATGCTCAAGGTAGGTTTCTTTATCCAAGGTTGTTTCTAATTATATGTTTTTAAAAAGTTACATTCTTTTCCTGGCAAAGCATTTTCTGCATAACTGATTTTAAAAGTGTACTGCATTGTAATTTTCCAGCCTAGCTAGAAGTAGAAAAAATATTCTTGTGATTTGAAGCAGAGTGAAAAGGTTTAGGTAATGGATGACTGGTGTCTATTCACTATGTTTTACATTTCTAGTATTCTCCTTCTGTTGTTTGAAACCAAAATGCTAGAAAAGTAAAAGCCTCTAGCATTCTTCTCAGATAATGGCAGTTTAGTAATTTTAGACACCATAGCCCATATCTTTGAACAGTGGATGAAGATTGTTCTTGTAATACCCGTTGCTGTTAGGCATTAACTGTACCCGTTTCCCTCGCCTTCCTAATTCCACCCAGCAATCTGTATTGTTGGATTAATGTACAGCTGTGTTTTGGGAAGTGCTATAAGACACAGAACAGAAAGACTAATTTATTTCAAGACAGAAAACACAGTTGTTTGGCAAATCAGATCCTCAAATGGGGGAGGGGGGCAGTTGCAGTGTCGTAACAGGCCATTGGATAAGCACTGACCTGAACACAAATCTGAATGATGGTTATAATAATTCTTGATCTTACACTGGCTTCTTTGCAGGTTTTTATTTTAAAAAAAAATTAAGACTTGTCTCATTGGAGTATGATTTAAGTGTTTAGTACTGTATAAGCTATTGAAAGAAAATTCAAAAGCTATACCCCTTGGAATATAAACAATCAGACATAGGAGGGAAACTGCACTTAAATTGCCTTGGATCATACAATGGAACAAGATGTGGGGGCATCTTTTAGTGTTTTCTCTGCCTTATCTTTCCTGTTTTTTGCTTCTATCCTGCTGTCTTTCAATTGTCTTTTTCAACTGTGACATGAAATTTAGGACACAGAAGACAATAAAAGGCTGAAATTGTGTGCTATGTATGATTCATTAGACACATTATTTAACTATATAAATAGCTTTATTAGGAATGTAATCATTTTAAAATAATAATAAAAAAGAGTTTGGATTATTTTTTTTCTGGAATTAGCTCTGCAAGTGTGGCAGAGGTTTTCTGCAAGGACAAAGCTTGAAAGTTAGACATTTCATTTTATCTCATCTGGATGATATGGTTTTCTATTACAAAGGAAATTATTCTGTCTTGCTTACTTTTCTTAGAAAAAAAAGTGAACAGAGAATTTCAAAATAGTTTATTAGAAAGACATTATGCTTGATTGTCAATGAAAAGGTTTAACATATAATAGAAAGCCTCTTCTTAAACAAGCACTTAACAGAACCCATTTAATTAGACTTGTCAACCATTCAGAAAAACTCAGTCCAGAAATCCAGTGGTTTATCAGTAACAGACAGTCCTCTCAAAACTGCCTTTCAAAACACTACCTGCTTTGTGTTGGATAAATTGGTTTCAAGAAAAGACTCAAAATTAATTAAAGCCACATGATGATCTCCCCTGTAGCCGATGCTAGGTGACAGAGACCGGTGCAGTCCAATTCGTGTTTTCTAAAGTCATAACCTTGGGCTCAACCCATTAATATACCAGTGTGCAGTTGATTTTCCTCCTAATACATGTATTTCATATACAGAATGCCTTTCCTCTTCAGGCTTAAAAAGAATGACACAAAGTGCATTCCATAAACAAAATAAAGCACAAACAAAAGTGAAGGCAATTATTGGATTAGCCCAACCACTTGCTGCCCCTATAGTCTAAAAGCGACTCTTTTAGAAGAACAATATGGCATAGATGGCATTGAGACTGCGTGATGTTATTTTCTTATTCCAATTTTAAAACTTTCATGTTTCCAAAGGAACAAAACAAATGTTCTAGAAAATGTCTTAGTTTTTACCCAACTTTCTTTGTTTATTAAAGGAATGGCATTCACCAAACAAAATGGATTCCCCGTCTCCCTTTTTGGAAGTCATCTTTGTAAACTCAGAAGCATTGCGAAACACACATTTAAAAAAAATGTAATAAAAATGATTATATCATTTTTTTCTGTAGTATCTACAGGACCCTACAGAAAGAAATCAAAGTCATCTTATGCCTTTACTGGAGAGGGGGAGAAAGACAAAATATATTTCTTCAATTGTCCTGGCAATTGGGTCAACAACCCTGTCTCTTAGCATATTCACAATTTCTTGCACACCAGAACTGCATAGCAAGCTTTTTTCTTGATTCAGTTTTAATCATCAGTAATTTAAACAAGGCTTGTTTAGTCAAGTCTTATAATCAGATGGGCATCTGGATCTCTTATAGTTTTATTAAATAAGATTGTGCTGCTCCCTCTTTCTCATGACCCCCAATACTAACCTCTGGTAAACAGAGGACATAGAAAATGTCAATATTAGGGAATCATGAAAGTGTTTGTGTAACATGTTTTAATATATCAGCAGTATTTCATAGTAATCTCATAATAGTCAATTCCTCTATGACGATTTATGCAAACAATAATATGAAGAATATACGGGTTTGATATAATATATATATATAAAGAACAGTCTTGTGGCATCATTGCTTAAATTGCCTTATGAGATATTTCAGCAGCAAAACTAAGGGTCTTTGTTTTGAAATCAGAGGTCAAACTTTCTTGGGCCAGTTCCTTCAAAATGACCCTCATTAAATCATGGGATTGAAAGGTTTAATCCATCTAACACCCCGCATGATGATAAGAGTGAACAGGCCAAAGAGTGCCATGAAAAAAAATGTTTACTCAGGCTCAAAGGCCTGACTCCAGATTCTTTGGAACCCCTTTGGGCGCAATCAAGAAAACAATAAGCAGACACAAGGATGGGAGAGGGAACAAGATAAAACAATGGGGTGCATGATGGCCCAAACTTGAAGGAGAAGCTACATGGTGAAAGAGAGACAGCAAGAGAAGCACAATGAGGGTTGTCAGCAAAAAACAAAAAGGTCAGGAGGGCGAAGGATATGGGCACTGTGCCTAGAATTAAGCTTAACCGACTTAGATTAAACCATCAATTCATTCCTGTAAACAAATACTTTCTCTCGCAAATTTCTTTTGGTAATTTAAAAAATGCACCCACACACAATGCAAATAGAAACTTCAGAGGTTATTGAAATTGGTTGTTTTTTGTACAGTGTTCAGTAAAAGCTTTGGGGTGACCATTCTTTTGTTTCTGAACAAAAAAACTATAAAAAAACCCCCAAACTGATGAATCTTTGTGATTATAATATATCCATTTATTACTGGATATAGATATGTAAGAGGCTTTAAGTGTTTTTTCTGTTCTATACATCACCCATTTTCAGCTCCCTGCCCCTCAAATCAGTGTTTCTCAACCTTGGCAATTTTAAGGTGCATGGATTTCAACTCCCAGAATTCCCCAGCCATGCTGGCTAGGGAATTCCGGGAGTTTAAGCTTCTGCACAGTCTGAGCAAAGCAACTTTGGCGAGGGAATAGCATAGAACAGGATATTCTTTATTGGCCAAATGTGATTGGACACACAAGGAATTTGTCTCCGGTATGTAAGCTCTCAGTGTACATAGAAAGAACGAAGTAATATAACCATAAGATGCCAATGGAAGAAGGTAGTAAAAAATATGAGAAGGATAATAATAATACAGCCCTACTACATGGGTAAATATCCTTAGACATAAGACAGTACTGTGGGAATTAGGACTGAGTGGCGCATCAGCACTGCTCACTAAAGCTTGGGAAAAGCACTGTGCCTTCTGGCACTGTTTGCTGGAGTTTTTGTCAGAGCACAGCAGAGCCAGGCAAGGCAACGTGTTTCTAGGAACAAAGGGGTTACACTGCTTCATCAAGCAAATGTTTGAGTTTTCATTGGAACATTTGAAGATTTGCCCAGCCACATTATTCCTTAGTTGACTTTCATTTTTACTGTAACAGTAATCTCTAAGGCCCAAAATATATGATAGTGAGCCCTACTTTAATAGAAATGGAGTACATTTGACAAACTCATAGTGAGACTCTACTTCTTCTCAACACAACACTTTTCTCAGTCATTTTCACCACCTCACCTTTTGCCTTCCATTCTTGTTTTCTGCCACACACACACACATTTCTAACTGGGGCCCCCCAGGACTGGCGGCCCCCAGGGGGAGGGCCTTCTCTGTGGGGGCACCCACTATCTGGAACAAGCTCCCCCCGGAGATATGGAGGATCCCGGATCTGCGCACTTTCCGCCATGCTCTTAAAACCCTCCTATTCCAGCAAGCCGGCCTGGCCTAATTTTCTCCCCTTTCTTTTAATTTTTTAAACTGAAATTTTAATTTGTTTTAAATTATTGGGATTTTTAATTGTCTTGGGCTAAATTATTTAATTTGGTTTTAAATTGTTTCTAACTTTTGTATTTATGTATTTTACTCTGTGCTTGTTCACTGCCCTGAGTCCTTCGGGAGTAGGGTGGTATATAAATTTAATAAAACAAACAAACAAACAACTTAGAGAACCAGCTGAATGACCTAACCTAACATATACAGTAATTCACGTCCAAGTGGCAAATTGTATATATTTACAATAATCTGTAGACCCAACTCATTCTTCCTTTTCATATTTCTCCTGATAATATTGATCATCTAGGTAGTCAATTGGCAAACTATATTTGAGTTCACCTCTTCTGAATAGCAAGCAATGCAATTTAACCTTTGGTCAATGTTTAAAATAACCAGTTAGATCAATTTATTCAAATTCCCCACAGCTGAAGCCTTTGAAAGGTATGGCAAATGGGGAAAACTGCCAATAATGAGGATTATTAAGTTTGAATGCTTCCAAAAAAGAAATATTAGGATGATAATAGGGCTATGACAAATGTACTAAAGTGGATTGTGGAATATGTTCATGAGCAATATGTGGGTTCATAAAAAAAAAACATCCCCCAACATTTGGAAACAATACAATTATTGTTAGATTATTTATTTAACATAGCTATATATTTAACTAAAGAAACAAATCATAGATTACCAAAACCGTAATATATGTAGTTAACATCAGAGCAGTTTTTCTTTTCTGCTTGAATGGATGCTACATAATTAGAGAGGGGATTGTAGGCAGTTGATGGAAGGTTTATTTGTATCTCTAATTGTGTATGTATGGAGAAGGGGGAGTGTGCTGTGGGGAGACAGCTGAAAAAAAAAACCCTATGACAAAAGGAAACTTGTATTTCCTGCCTGCATTTTATTTAATAGTGAGAGCTATTCTGGATCTCTTTCAAGCTTTTTTTCTTCTTTGGCTTTTGCCTTGCATGTAGCAAGAAATGCCTCAGCAACAAAATTAATTGCCAAGTGTCCAGAGGTTCACTACATGTCCCTACAGGCGCTGCTGCACTCAACAGTCTGACTGTAAATAGTAATATTTTTTCCTTATATGTCTTCTTGGATTATAAGAACAGACTCATAAATCCTTATGCATTACCTGGAAAAATCCATTTCAGTGTAATCCACTTGTATGTAATAAACACAACCACATTATTAATACCCTGTTTCCCCTAAAATAAGACATCCCCTGATAATAAGCCCAATCGGCTTTTGAGTGCCTGTGCTAAAATAAGCCCTCCCCAAAAATAAGCCCTCTCTGAAAATATTTAACCACATGTGCATCCGGTCCCCACCATTTCCTCTAGTTAGGGTTAAGGAGACAAAGCTGGAAATCAGGTAAAATGGCAAGAGGAGCCCATTTTGCTCCATGTGCCCCAAAGTAATAAGACATCTCCGAAAATAAGGCCAAGCTCTTATTTCAAAAAAATATAAGACAGGGTCTTATTTTCGGGGAAACATGGTAGTTAACATCAACATTTAAGCATGGTCACAATTAGCTAACTTCCTAAATCTGACATGGCACAAAATATTTATTTAGTGAACATTTTACAATGGTGCAGACTTACACAAATTCCCATTATTCAATGAAAGGTACAGCTCTTGCAGATGACATTTTCACCATATCAGGAAAATATCCAATTCACATAAATTATATAACGTATCCAGATTATTCCAGCATTGTTTAATGTTCGGCCCAATATTTGTGTCTGCTGTCCAATTTTTTTTTTTTTTTTTGGTGACATAAAATCAGATTCCTCTACCATTCCTGCAGTCAGTCATATGTAATGACATTTTATGGTTATATCTTTATATAAAACATATGCACAACACAGTTTCTAGAGCTCAAGATAATTTACAATAATATAAACAGGTAAATTAAAGAATACAAAGTACAGAATCTTAATTTTAATTTTAAATTAAGTTCTCCCACCATTAGCATCCTGATTCCCTCTGAAATGAAAAGTGACTTCCTGAAGGCTGGGAAGTTAGGGATTTCCCCCTCCCTGAGAATGCAAGAAAACTTTTCTGGAATGTGAGGGCAGCCATTAAGGAATTTCTCCAAATTGCAATGACTTCATGTGGGGTGTCCTTTGGCATCTCTCCTTCCACCACTTAAAGAATAGGAACAATGGATAAAAGCTTGCTCAGAGAGACTCTCCTGAAATTATTGAGGAGCTTTATAGGTGATAACCAGCCCCTTGAATTGGATCCCAAAGTAAATTGATAACCAGGGCAGGGATAGTAGCATCAGTGTCACACCAATTCCTTATTACCAGTTAGCAGATGAACCACTGTATTTTAGACCAACCAAGGCAGGGGTGTCAATCTTGTGGCCCGTGGGCCAAATGCATCACACACTGGCCACACCCACACTGTTTAGCAAAGGGGGGGAAAGTCGAGATACGTCACGTGACACCACTGTGACAACACAAGTTTGACACCCCTGAATTAAAGTGTCTAAGTGTCTACCAAGATAGCCCCATTGTGATGGAACATGCAAATCCATCAGCAGAGAGGGAGGATTTACCAATTCAGCACATTTACCAACTCAGCACTTTCCAAGAAAAAGACTTGGATCACTGTGCAGTGCAAAGCTGGAGGGTAGAGGGGGAAAGAGATTCAGGTAACCACAGCCTAGAATCTTTCAGGATATATCTAACAGCTTAGAAACTTATAGCTTTAGTTTGGCAAGATTCCGTCCATTGGTATAAACAAATAAAGATTAAACTTGATTGGGTCTCAGTGTCTTATTTCTGGGCTTGGGCCTGACTTCCACAGAATGCGTTTCAATCATCTAACTGCATAGAGATGCAAGTAGAAAGAAGCAAACCATTAACTAGGTGTTTGGCCTTTGTGAAACAAGGTGAACAGGTTTGTGAGTTGATTTTATTTGTTCAGTTCCAGAACTGCCCAATGTCTAGGACCTGTCAGGTACAGAGGAAGGGGCATCTGTGGATAACCAGCAAGAAAAACAATCAGTTGGTCAGTCTGGAGCACAATGAAAACAAGGATTGGTCATCTTAGTCAGCAAATATTTCCAGCTAGGGAGATAAAAAGTGATAAGTTCATTAGGTTACAACAAAGGTACAAAACCCCAATTTCAATCTGACCATGTTTAAAGGCAAGAACTGGTTGTCTGGAAATAACTTTATTCCCAAACTTGTGTATATAGAAACAGATATAAAGTGCTTTTGTTACAATAATACAAGCATTCAGAGTACAGAATTACCAGTTCTCTCATATAACTCTAGTTTTATTAATCAGCAGGTCTATAGATATTGAATAATGATATATTAACTTCTAGAGTAAATCATTTTAAATTTTCTTCTAGAATTATTATTTTTGGGGAAATTGGCTCTTCATAATTGCCTCTTCTACCTTTCTAGATTGGGTTCAGCTCCAACGTTTTGCTTATGCAATAAGTTATTTTTTTTTATGAATAGATTTCAAAAAGGGCTCTGTCTATTTCTGCTTATTTCAAATATGATAGCATTTAATTGTGTAATTGAGAACTTAAAATTTCTATGCCTAAGATGCTGAGCCAGTTTGTATTAACTTTTACTTAAAATGGTTCTCTCGTTCTGGAAACTAATTCATCTGGGATTTATCTCCTCCTATGTATCTTCCTATGTCTTTCCCCAAAAAATGCATTGTGAGAAACGTCTCACCTATCTATGGTATAGAAATTAAGAATACGTTTGAATACCACTGAATTTAGAAGGCAAGATCAAAATGAACAATGACAAGCGATCCAAGGTAACATCAATGAAATTGCTGGAAAGTATGTGTCATGTCAAAAGTCAAAGAGAACAAACAAGTGGCTGTCTGATGGCCCCATCAAAACAGTTAATCAGCGAAGAGCAACCAAACCAAAGGTAATAAGGATGAAGTTAAAAAGCTGAATGCAATTTTCCAACATTTATCCTGAAGCCAGAAAAGACAAAAAGAGGCAGTGGGAGGAACAGAGTCAAGAAGAAGCTAAAAGGAAGGGACATACTAACGTTATGTTTGCCATAGTGGTTAGAATGCAGTATTGCAAGGTAATTCTGCTGACTGCCAACTGTCAGCAGTTTGGCAGTTCGATTCTCATCGACTCAAAGTTGACTCAGCCTTACATCCTTCCAAGGTTGGTAAAATGAGGAGTAAGATTGTTGGGGATAATATGCTGACTCTGTAAACCGCTTAGAGAGGGCTGTAAAGCACTGCAAAGCAGTATGTAAGTCTAAGTGCTATTAATTTTGCGACCACAATGCCCATATTATAACATGTCTTTGTATTTATTTTTCCAAAATCTCAAATATTGTGCAAAGTCAGGTTAATCAAATTTCCAAGGTTTGCCATAAAAGTGATTTCCATATTCATAATCTCTGCACATTGGTAGGCTATTCTGACCACTCTTCCAACCACTCTATATTGTCTTCTCCCCAGATGCAGCCAACATATTTTCCACTATATTTATATTTGCAATATAAATAATCATATTTTTGAGACTCTCATTATAGGGCTATATTTTTAAAAGGCTATCCACATTTAGTGTAGACGTTAACCTGCTCTTGCCCATAAATATTACTTGTCTGTTTAAATATTTATCTGCTGTTCACCTTGCTGGGAAAAAACCCCCCCAAAGCTTAATATACAGTTTACTAAATCAATCTGACTAAAAATCAATTATATGGGACAGACAGGGTGACAAGAAATTCAAAGTAAAAGAATCTTTAAACTGATTTTGCCTCAGTAATAATTACAATAAGGCAATTTTCCTATGAACTTCCTCTGCCTTATTTTAGTCTTAAAAATATTGAGTTTAGCCAGTTAGTAGTAGGTAAAATGTTATAGTGCAAAGCTTTGATCTCACAAATAGAGCAAAGCTCACAATTTAGCATAAGTGCAGCTAAAGACAACAAGGCTTCCTACCTTTTCTGGTAGCAAAACTCTCTCTCTCTCTTCGTTTTGTTTGTATTAACAGCTAAATTAGAAACTGTTCTGATATAATGTTTTCCTGGACTCATAACCCTGACATTAACCTGCATTAAGAATTATTTTCAAGGAAACTGAACAGAATGTACAACTTTTAAACCGCAACATCACATCAGTTTATTGCTTTTAATACTACATTCCAAAGCAAGGAAAGCCAACTCAGAAATTTAGCCCAATTAAAAAGAATTTATTCCCATGTGTGCAAAAGGCTAGACACATATGGTCAGGCCTAGAGTGTGTTTTCTCCCTTGAACTGTGAGATTGGAACACTACTGGAACTGCTCGAATTGCTGTTGAAATCTGTGTCTCTTTGTTCTCCACATCTTCCTTTAAATGACAAATTGCTAAATATAGTTGCTTATATTTTGCATAAAAATTGTTTCTGCATGCGGCAAGACTAAATCTTCCATGTCTCACTCAGCAACATAAATTTTGGGCTCAATTGTGGTCATAAGTCAAGGACAACCTCTATACTGTTTTTCTGTGCTCCCCTGGATCTTTTGACTATCAAATGCAGACCCTTCTATCTGCCTAGGGAATTTTCTGTTATCATTATTACAGCTGTGTATATTCCTCTTTGTGCAAACAGAGATGAGACTCTAAATATTCTCTATCATAACATCTGTAACTTACAAACTATTTACTCGGAGGGTGCTTTTCTTGTAGTGGGTGATTTTAATCAAGTTGATTTGAAAGGTACTGTTCCCATTTCCACCAATATGTGGATTTTTTGCAAAGTCTCTCATCACATTATTATTTTTTTTAAAGTGGAAAAATTTAGAAAATCTTAGAAGCAATATATAATGCTTGAATATGTGTGTGCATCAGTGCTGGAATTCAAATTTTTTACTACCAGTTCTGTGGGCGTGGCTTGGTGGGTGTGGCAGGGAAGGATACTGCAAAATCCCCATTCCCTCCCCACTCCTGGGTGAAGGATATTGCAAAATCTCCATTCCCAGTCAGAGGTGGTATTTGCCGGTTCTCCAAACTATTCAAAATTTCTGCTAACGGTTCTCCAGAACCTGATGAATTTCACCCCTGGTGTACATGTAAATATGTAGAACTTCTATATATATGTCTGTCACTGTGAAAGAAAAGGTTGAAAGCCCCCCCTGGGGCTTTTTTTGGTAAATCTTCAGTTTCTTTTCTGAATGACTTTAAGAAAGCAGCTTCATGCAAATGATATTCCTACAGATATTTACTGATTAGCTCTCAAATCCATCTGAAAATGAGCAGAAAATAAAAGTTCTTTCCTCAGAGGAAAGTCACAGGAGCGGAATCAATTATTTAATCCAATTATTCTTCAGGGAATTTTATATTGCATCTTGAGAACAATGCTTTTTCAGAAAAAAAAAAAAAGATCAATTCCTGCAAATTAAAATTGGGTGACATCTTTGCATAAAAGTAGTGTATGCAGCAGACATTAAATGAAGCGGGTAAGGGAGCATTTCCATTCCTTTGGTGGGTAAAGAACTGGTTTTCAAGTTAGCATGCTTCTCTAGTTAATCATAATTTTACAAAAAGATAGTAAAGATATCCCACTAATCACAGGCATGTAATCCTTGGTTTCTTGGCCAGTTTCAAAAGCAATGGATAAGAAAAAGCGATAGATAAAAGGGCTGAGTCGGGAGGGATACTAATGAGTTTCTCCTGAATCCTCTCTCTTTCTCTCTCTCAAAGGATGTGCCAAAACACCACAGAAACTGAAGCTGTAATGAAAGAGGAGCTAAAATCTGCTAGGAATGAATGGGGTGCTGAAATTGTTCATTGTATTCCCAGGCTTCAGTAAGCAAGTTTAACCCTTCTTCAATGGATGGGTTTGATTTGTGTACATACAGTGGTGTGCTGATGTTTCCTGTGCCTTTGGGGAATAGATCAATTGGTGCGGCCTCTGCCAAATCACGCAGCTGTGGCTGCTTCTCTTTTTTTCTTGTTCAGACTTGGTGATGGAATTTAACTCCTTTTAGAATTAACCTTCTAGAATCTAGTTAGAAATCTGGAGGTTCTCTCGCTCCCTGCTCTTGCCTGTAAGCCTTTACCCTCAAGGGAGGAAAAGCATCTTTTGAAATGAAAAATGAAGGAGGCTTTATGTTACACAGTTCAATCTTTGTAGTGTTAAGGTATGAAGGAAACTGACTGTCAGCTATTGATTCCTCAATGCCTGGATTTAAAAGATTTCCAAGTAAAAATCTGGGAAAGAAAGGACTGTGCTCAGTGTTTTCCCCTATGCTGAAATGTCACACTAGGATAAGGAAGGATCAGTTTGAAAGTTTTCAAGTGAATTGATGCAGGAATATGGTAGACATGTGATTTAAAAAAAAATGTTGGAAGATATGGAGTGCCTTGGATAACCGCCCCCTTGATTCACTCCCAAATATTCAAAGATTTTTTAAAAAATCAAACACAAAGACAATATTGCACTTACCTGTATTTTTCGGACTATAAGACACACCAAGATTTTGAAGAGGTAAGCAAGAAAAAAAAAGTTTTTCGCAAAACGGGGCTCACAGAGGGTTTGGGAGGCCTGCAGAGGGCTCCTGGGGGCTGGGGAGGACAAAAATGTGATGCGTGGGGGGTTTGGGAGGCCAAAAATGGGGTCATTTTTGCCCTCCACAGCCCACAGGAGCACTCTGCAGGCTTCCCAAAGCCTCTACATGCCCTGTTTTTGTGAAAAAAGGGCCCGTTTTTCGCAAAAACAGGATGCGCGGGATGGGGCTTTGGGAGGCCAAAAATGGCTATATTCAGTGTATAAGATGCACCAACATTTCCACCCTCTTTGGGGGGGGGGAGAGTGCGTCTTTTACTCTGAAAAGTATGGTATGTCTCTACATTAAGCTGATGTGAATCTCTTCATTATTGATCCTACATTTTATTTACACAGCTTTGCAACCTACTTATATATGTGTTTATCTAGCAGTCCCAGTTGCTGATTTGATACTGACATATGTGGTAAATGCAAGGTACATTATTGGCAGTTAGAATTCATGTGTTTCTGTTAAAGAGAGGAACTCTTTGTTCCATGCTTGATTAATATGAACTGCTATATAAATGGCTTAAATATCAAGCAAACAACATTCTCTTTACCCATCGCCTCCACTGGGTTTTTAGCTGCTTTGCCAAGTAAAAAGTTCTGAGAAACTTAAACACATTTCAATTGGTCTAATAAACTTGTTGCCTTTTCGTAAATTTTGGATTTGTATTATTACCAGCACAGTTTGCTTTCTTTATATATTTTAGTGCTCTTGGAGAAGTTATTAGAATAAGGGCATGAGTGATGTAGCTGAAATAACCTTAAATTCTTTCATTTGCTATAAAAACCTCACCAAGAAAACAGCATGGACTGTCTAGGCAGTCTCCAAGAATCAGATACAATTGAATGGATGAAAAAATAATAATTATAAGCTGCTTCTTTCCAAGCAACATCTAATATTTCTTGTAACCTCTGCTTACTCTTTGGGGGTGTATATTTCTTTCCTGTATTGGGAGATTATTCTCTTAACCATTAAAGCTATCCAGTCATTGTATTTCTTTGGGAGTGCTCAGATGGCTGATACATATCCAAATATTAAATGATTAAAGGTAAGAGTTAGATCCTGTGGATAAAGTAATGTTTATGCAATCTCCCACTTCTTTCCTGGGCAGTGCCAGAACATATGGGTTAAATTAGCCTGTGGCTTGTCACACTTCCAACAGAGACAATCTGTAGTCAACCTCAAGCATAAAAACTTACTCAGAGAGCAACAGAGTCTTAGGAAACCTCTCTTCAAAAAAGTTAAACTGTATATCAAAAGCAAACCACTTAACTGATATTAGAAAAAGATTCAACCGCTCTTTTTTGAGGTTTTCATTTTATTTTCTCAACTGTGCTTCATAGCCTATTCTGAATCTGAGAAGTATAAGCATACAAAGATTTTACATATAATCAATTATATATGACCTAATCAAATTTCACAAGTGATTTTTTTCCAATTTTTTTTCAATTTTAAGGGAACAGATATTTGAAATGAAATTGATTTATCTGAGAAGCAGTGTGATACAACAGTTAAAATGCTGGACTGTTACTGGCAATATGCAATTCTAATTCACCCTCACAGATAGCAGCTGTGAATTTTGGCCATTCAATTTATCAGTTCAATTATTCACAGTGTGGTTATATGCAAAAATAGGAGGAAGGAACATTGTATAAACTGTTTGGGCTCCTGTATGGAAGGTGGAGAATGAATGATGATTGAATGTATGCATTTATTTAAAATACAGTGGTTCTACACTCAAAGAGCCTTGGTAGTACAGTGATCTAAGGCACCCTGTTATTAAGCTGGTTATTAAGACCAGCTGCCTGCAATTACTGCAGGTTCGAATCTCGCCAAGGCTCAAGGTTGACTCAGCCTCCCATCCTTTCTAAGGTAGGTAAATTGAGGACCCAGTTGTGGGGGCAATAAGCTGACTTTGTATAAAAATATACAAAAGTATGAAGGCTATTGCTTAGCACATTGTAAGCCACCCTGAGTCTCCGGAGAAGGGCGGCATATAAATCAAATAAAAAAAAATATATTCTTGAAGGACAGGAAGAACTGCTGCCAAGGCAGTGATCAGATATGGGAGCTTTAGCGCAGGCTCTTGTTTAACTGTGTCTCTCAGTTCAAATGGAACTGAGGATAGTGTTGAAGAAAGAAATTCTGATGACGATCTTAGAACGTAGAAAAGGTAATGTAAAAAAAAAATTCCTTTAATTGGGTTAAAAATCAAAAGCCAGATTTTTTAAAAACATTGATAGGGAATAGTTTCATATATTATATTAAACATGGTAGGGTTGATAAAATAAGCCAAAATTGGATAAATTGTGTTAATTTGGAACAATGTGCCCTTCAAGGTGAGATCCATATCCTCCTTTTCGGCCTTGTGAAGGACTTGAAGACTTGGCTATGTCAACTAGCCTCGGGCCTCAATGGGGTGTGTGGCATTTTGGAGGTGGCTAATGGATTTCATAACACCCCATCTTCTCTCCATGTACACTTTGCTGCCTCTCTCTCCATCCTGGTCAATTTTATTTTAACTGAATTTTAAATTTAAATTTAAGGTCCCAATTTATTGTTTTAATGTTTTATAATACATTTTAATTGAATGATTGTTAAGATGCCTAGGGGATGCGGTGGCTCAGTGGCTAAGATGCTGATCTTGTTGATTGAAAGGTCAGCAGTTCAGCACTTCGAATCCTTAGTGCCACATAATAGGGCGAACAGCAGTTCGAATCCCTAGTACCGCGTAAAGGAGTGAGCTCCCGTTACTTGTCCCAGTTTCTGCCAACCTAGCAGTTCGAAAGCATGTAAAAATGTTAGTAGAAAAATAGGGATCACCTTTGGTGGGAAGGTAACAGCATTCCGTGCGCCTTTGGCATTTAATCATGCTGGCCACATGACCACGGAGTCCTCTGGCTCTTCGTTTTTGAAACAGAGATGAGCACTGCCCTCTAGAGTCGGGAATGACTAGCACATATATGCGAGGGGAACCTTTACTGTTATCTTTAAGATGCCTAGAGTTGTTTCTGGTGAAATGGGCAGCATATAAGTTTAATAATAAAGAAAATTATGAGTCATGCTGAATGAACGTACGTTCCTTGTCTCAGTTAGCAGCACAGTGAAAATATTTTGAACCAACTACATTTTCCAGTTATCCTTCAAAAACAGACCCATAAACGATGAATTCTAATAATAGAACTTGGAGAAATGAAATAATTGTAACCAAGTTATTTTTAATACAAGAGTGGCTGAAACTGAATGTAACAATCATGATGGCATTGGAGCCTCTTAGAACTCAAATCTTTCAGGCAAGGAGCAACCCCAGGCTCTAGGATCACAGCCCTTTCCAGAGCAAATTTCCTGTTGCCTCTCCAGTTATATGAACCCACCAGCAGCTCTTATAATTTGTTGGAAGCAAGTTTAAATTTCATAATGCTGACTGCATTCTCTTCCAAACAAAAAGTCAACACACCATTGCTTCAACTAAATCTAATATAAAGGAGACATGGTGTCTTCTCTCAATTTGTGACATTGTATTTATTTTGTTAAATTTAGAGGTTGTCTGACTCTGTAGATGAAAGGAAAAAGATTGTGCACTTCTGTTAGAAATAAACACAGCACAAAACAAAAACTGATAGAGTTTTTTTATTTTACCCCCAAGTCTGAGAGGAAAGCCAACTTTTCAAAAACTTTTAGAACATCTTCTGTAGCCATATGGATCTTGGGGATGCTGTTCTAGAGGGCAAGCATTGCAAAAGAGGTGTGCTTCTTAGGTCCCCATACAGAGCATTGTTTACTTGAAGGGTTTGAGTTCTAAAAATTGTTGATCTATGACTTAAGGAAAGTTCAGAAGGCTTTGAACAGAAACTATAAAATAAACGGGTTTGTTAGTACAGTGAAGCCTAATTTTAACAGACTAACTGGGTGGGGAACGTGTCAATTAACCCTGAAAATCAGAGAGGCCCGCATCCTCAATGCAAAGCTACCAGAGGGGCTCACTTTGAAGCACCATTGGCAGTTACAATGTAATATCCCATAATTCTAGTACTGCAAAGCCAATTTGGATAATCTGACCAGAGGTTCCTCCTTGAAGGAACCAAATTAGATCTGGGTTGATGTAGAAGATAGAACATTCTGGCACTGTTATAGGTAAAAAAAGGTGTTGCATTCCCCAATTTGGGGAAAATCTTTAAACTTTCCTCATGTCCATTTAATTAGCTAAAAGGGAAATAGTAAAACATATGAAGATTATGAATTTAACTTGGATACAGTATAAAGGAGCAACTGTTCTAGTCAAAGTAAAATATCTCTGTTAAAAGGCTATTTTTGGCAGCAGCAGAGGAATTAAAAGAGTCGCTTAGAAATGAGGTGGGAAGCAAATAAATCTAATAAATAAAATAAATAAAACAAAATGTAGGAGAATAATGAAACAAATGGATTTTTAGTTTGCTTGGTAAGAAAATACAAGAAGACAGTATGCATGCCTTAGAAAATAGGCATAGTGATACCGACTTATGAACAATTAAAGTCGCTATAATTAAAATGAATTTCTTAATAAAATGTAGATAATTTTTGGTATATATTTATTTGGCTTTTATACAATGATCAGAAGTTTTTTGCCAATCAAATATCTAAATCCATTCTTCTGTTTTATATTTCCACTCCCAGGAGGTCTTCCTGGCACAAATTACTAGATCACATCAATATAAGATTTTCAACCATTGTATGTAAAAGCCTTTTGGAGACAACTCATGGCAGCCCTTACTCCAACACTTGACTAAAAACAGATGAGCACAACACATTATGTTCAGGAATTCATTCTTGAGATTACAACAAAGGGATTACTCCCTCTAATAAGGGCTGGGGAGACATTTTTATTCTAGAGAAATTCTGTTCCTAAACATTGCTTTTATTTAACACTTCAACAATACTATCAAATAATTAAAGTGAGAAAGAACAAAATAATTCTGGAGGAGTAGTCACTGATAAATAAAAGGAAAAATATTACCAACACCGAAGAAAGGAAAGAAATGCAAATTATTGCTTTTACTCATTCGATTCAGGAACTGAATGGATGTTTTTGTTTGAGATCCCCAATGTAATTCCTGGGCCTCTTTTCCTGGTCAGGCACCTTAATATTTCAGAACTTTTTGTACTCTTCTCACTTTTATACTTTGGATGAAACACATTCATATTGTTAGTCAATCACATACCCGTAGCATAGAGACATCTACTTAATTAGTCAAGTCTTTGCAATACATTTTCCCAATTCCCATAATTCTCAGCCAGGGTGTGACTGTATTCCAAAGCCTGAGGCTGGCAAACTATGATCTATATCATAGAAATGAAACATGAGGATAAAGTCAAACAAAAGACAAAAAAGAATTAAGAGGCTTTCCAGACATTTAGAATGCTTTTCTTTAAATGATTTATTTTTGTTGTTTATTTACTTTCCGTTCTTGTTCAGACTGGTAAAGACAAGGGAGGAAATTCAAAGTTTTTCTTTGCCACTTTTACTTTCCGGATCCAGACAAAGCTGGTTTTAACCACATAGTTTAAGATTTAAACCGACAAACTTCTTTTTAGATCATAAGAAGTTGAAGTCCAGCCAAAACAGCTTTTTAATTTTGTTTTCACTTTGGTTATTGTTTAAAGCATAAGTGCATTTTTCAATACTTTTTGTATCTTTTGTATCTATTTTTGTCTGCATCCTGGACATTTGGAGGAAATATGCAAAACCCCAAGGAATATATTTAAGTGTGAATAGACCCTCAGTTGCTTAGACAGCAAAGCTCAAGGACATCCTGGCCTAGCCAGCAAGGAAAGGATTCAGTTCCTAACCTTGTGTGACAAAAATCTGCAGCACCAATCTATACAATTTACCACTTTATTATATTTACTTCTTTCTGAGCCTACAAGACACTCACACACAGAGAGAGAGAAAATAAATCCTCTTTTCACCCTCTTTTCGCCTGCTACTGTATTTAAAAGGAACCCAAGAAACGAGTGATAACAATGGAGTGGAAAAAACACTGTATATGCAGTCCACATCTTACAACCATAACTGAACCTGCAATTTTAGTCAGAAGATGTTAAGTGGCTCATCCTGTGATCATGCCTTATTTTATAACCTTTTTTGCAGTGATTATCAACTGGATGTGGTGATTATGTATGTGACTGTAATGTAATGAATGTAATGTTAAGTGGATATATGTTACATGAATCCATTTTTCATTATGGAGTGGGGTTTTTTTTTTTGCTAGAAACTGAAAATTAATGCTGGTTTCCAGAAAAATCATGGTGATGTGACTGTGGGGATTCTGCAAATGGCTATAAAGGTGGGCTGGCTGTCGAGAATGCAAAATATGGTCACGTGACTACAGAAGGGGCAGTTGTAGGAACTTCGACTCTGGGTAGCAAGTAGGTTTTTGGGGGACTCTCATAACTTTGAACATTTGCTAAGCAACTGGTTATCACTCAAGGACTACTGTAAGATGGCAGAGAGTTCTGTTCACTGCTTCACATATACAACACATATAAAGAAGTGGGGTCACAAAGCCACAAGCCATTAAGGCCTGCTGAAAAATCCCAGTCTTACAGAAACACCTCAGGTTGGGGCCCTGTAGATATTACAGAGAATACTGTTCCAGAAAATGGGAGTGATCATAGAAAAGGCTTGTGCAGAGCCTGGACAGAGTTTTGGCAGAGGGCTATACTTGCCACTCATCTCTTCAACAGCATCATTCCAGGTCAAGGAGAATAACTAGTAGATATTTTCCACAGGCTAGTGAAATCTGATGAGAATGAAGAAAAACCATGATATGAGAAAGTCCTAATTAATTCCTTTCCTTAATATGCCCTGTATACAACAAGTAAGATGACGAATCTGTAGAAAGGTCTTCTTAGCCATGGCAGCAGCTGTGAGTCCAGGAAGACCCCCAAATTACTCACCAACTCTATCCAGGGAAGTACAACGTAATCCCATGAGTAAAAAAATGATAAATCACCAACCTCCAAAAACCCCAAACCACTCCTTAACATAGCTAAATCAAAGTTTGTTTCTCCTCATCCAGTTATTTTTCTGTACTGTAGTTTAAACAAGTTTCTTATGTTTTTCCAATAAAGTTTGTTTCTTAATCATGTTTATTATATATATATATGTTTCAAAAATTCATTAATGTGATTTGTTAATAGGGATAATGAAATATGAAAGAAGTGATAAGGCAAGAAGAACTATAATTTTCTTCTTGGATTGTTGGCATGTTTATTGTGCTCGCTAGATCCCTCCCAACAAAAAATACAGAAATAAATAATAAAAATCCCTCACCCTCAATTTTTTTTCCAAAATGAGATATACATTTAAAATTTCAAACTAGCAATTCCAACAGGAGAAATGTGCCAAAGCACAATTTTTCTTCATTGCAAACAGCATTAAAATCTGGCCAGAGAAGCTAACATATACCAATGTCAACTGTGCATCAGAGTTTTCATCTCAGTAGGACAGCCTGAACAACCACGTGTTATTTTCTGAGTTTATATGATTGCTAATTATAATCACCCATCTATTGATGTATTTGGTCACCCAACTCAAATACAGAAATTCTGAATGGCTTACAATACCAAACAAACACACTCCAGAAACAAATTATCAATTTGATTAAAATAAAAGCAATCCCTTAATAGCTGATCAGGAATTTGCCATTGGTACCTTCCTCCTCTCCATCTCAGATCATTTGTTCTCAACCTAAGCACTCTGCTACTTAGATAACCTGGATTTTGTGTTAATTGCCAGGAGTTGTGTCTGAACTTTACTTTGTGATTAGCTTGTCTAGTAAGTAACATTCTGGCACACAGGCTCATGTAGTCTACCCCTGGAACTCAGTTGGCCTCCTGGGCACCTGATCTGAAGGACTTTCATTCTACAGTACTCAACTGCTTGGTACTCAACTGCTTTGAAACTTATCAAATTTGGTACTCAATGCATTTTGACATGAAAATTTTGCCCCAGTACTCATTGTTTGATACTCAACACACAAGCTAGAACTATTCAGTGTCAGCTGCCTTGTGACTCACTACATTATTCCTTATGGGAAAAAATTGTTTGGTATTCATTGTTTTTGGTACTCATTGCGTCTTCTGGAACCAATTAATGATGAGTACCATTGTAAATGTATACCAGCAATGCTGATGCTATTTAAATTTTGTTAAGAGATTTTGGTGAGCAATGAAGTGAGAGAGAAATATATCCTGTGAATATGATATGAGAACAAAGAGAATTAGGAGAAAAAAATGTGGACAGACATTAGGAGAGTTCATACTGCAGTCACCATAAACCTCTGTAGGAGTTTGGCAGAAAACAGACTCACTTAGTCAGATAGGTTACAAACTACTTCTTCAAAACTTCAAATGGGACACACCTGATTTGTCACAGTTGGGATCACTGGTAAGTAAAATAATACTTTCAATTCCTGAAAATTACATTTTCCATCTATACAAGTTAATATAATAAATCAAGCGTGCTATACAATCTCTCTCAAAAGAATAATCTCTAAATTAAAATTAGATTACATTTACATTTGAGCTAATCAGAACTAACTCTCATATAAGATTTCACAAAGACTGCCATTATAACTGAAATGTTAAAAAAAAAATCTGTTCAATGTTGGTTCTAAAAGATGGGACATCTTAAAATTAAAACTTTCACTTCACATTCCAGTAATGTATTTGAATCATATCTTTTTCCTTTCCTGATATAAACATATTTCTTTTTGCAGTACAATGTGGATGCCTGAACCAAGCTATTCTTATGTGTATCCCATCAATAGAATCAAATCTGACTAATGATTAAAAAAGAGCTTTTGTTGAACAAAATATAAAAAACAGAACTAGAATTGCAAAGCAATTTCCTAGACTTGAAGGGGAAGCAGTTTGAATCTACACATTTAGTCTCATTAAATCAGACTCAATGGGAAGAAACAGTAACATGAACATGGAACACACATTATATTTTTATGGGTTTCAGTTTTATTCAGAACTGGATACTCTTGCAGAGTTCAAATGACCATGTTTAATTCCAAATAAGAGGATATGGTCAACAATGTTTTATTTTTAAAAAAAATCAGGCTTTTAATTTGTCCCTTCGTATAAATGACCATAATTACAAAATTAGAATTTTAAAAGCCAGAATTCTGCAGCATTATTGAATTCCTGTAAGACTCACTGCTGCTTCTTATCTTTTCCCTCCTTCACACAATGCATTTGAAACATGGTTCCAAATCTAGCTCAAGCCTTTGACCAGCCATCCTTGTCTCCAAATTGTTGAGCAGCATTTCTCAAGATTGAAAGGTCCAATAAAAGAGTGACTGAATAATTGGATTCTTTTCACCACCCGAGTACTCCAGGTTTACAAAGGCATAGAAGTCTCTCACTGCAGTGCTCTTGGTTCTTTTGGCAATCTGCTAAAATGATATAAGAGGTGGAGTTTTCCCTTCTCACTAAACAATTTTTTGTGCTTGTACCTAGACCATGAGATCCAAAGAGACCAGGCAATAGAGCAGCAATTTACATCAACAAAGGGGATTTTGATGCACTCCCTGAATGGGGCTGCATTACCATGTTAATAGCTTTTTCACTCTCAGCCTGGGACTTTGGAAACTTTTTGCAAATGAAGAACAGTTCCGCTTTCTATTTTAACTGTAACAATAGCAGAGGAGCCTCTCAAACTGCATCAAATAGCAGTCAGTGAAATCCCTAACTACTCATCCTGTCTTGGTGGTTTATTAACCACCAAGCCAGAGAACAAAAGAAGAACAACCTGCAGCCTAACTTCACCCCCATTTCTTAATCCCCTAGAGATGGCAGGAGGAATTGCCTGCAAAACTGTTAAATCAGTCTTTTTACCTTCCACCATTTTTTTTTCTTGAGCTTCCTTCTAACTTTCCCTCATAAAAGAAATTTCAGGTAAGTTTTCCAATGTCAAATTCTTTACGGCCTCCTGATTAGCAGAATGATGATGACATTCCTCTCCCCCCTCTCTCCACTTCATTTTTCAGACAGTTGTTGTTCCTCACCAGTTCCCACACTCATCCACTTGTTCCTTTGTCATGTGCTTTGAATGTACTCTTCTCCTGACACTGACTGACTCTCACCATAGAGAATCAATGAAAATGTTGCTCCTGCAGTCAGCCGGTGGAACAGAGCCCATTCATTACCACAAAAATGTTCCACTGCCACCAGCGTAGACAGCAGTTTCTATCTAACTCCTCTCAATGCATTTTCCAATTTGAAAATGACTCTCATTTTCATAAAGCTTCCTACTACCTTAAGATAGCTGGGGGGGAAAACACCCCTATGTATTTATTATTTGGATTCTTTCTTTTTCTTACCTCTATATGTGGTAAGATCAGCAGCAGATTTGTGGCTTACAAACCTACTCTATAGAGCTGATTGTTGCCAATGTTTATTGGTTAATTGTATTCTGATTTTTTTTTTCTTTTGTGTTTTATACTGCATAAAAAAAAAGACAGCGAGCCAGTTTGATATAGTGGTTAAGGCATTAGGCTGGAAACTGGGAGACCGTGAATTTTAGTTCCACTTGAGCCATGAAACTAGCTGGGTGACATTGGGCCAGTCACACACTCTCAGCGCTAGGAAGCGGGCAATGGTAAACTACGTCTGAAAACTGTAGGGATTATCCAGGTAGTTGCCAAACCAACATAAAGAATGTACAGAAAAAGATAACAAACAATTTGATACTGATAAATATATTGGTTGTATTCCCATGTGCCCTAATCACAGCACAAATTTGCCCTGGCAATCTCTTTATTTTGCCAGGCCCTTATGATGTTACCTTCATCTCATCCTCAGCCCATGAGTGAGACAGGTTTATCATATTTTTTCCCTTGTTGGGCAGCCCCGGATAGGTAAAATGTGTTAAGCTTTGTCACACAGTATTTTGGAGAATATTCAGGTGACTGGCAGCTGGGAGACAGAGGTTTGAGAGATAGGATAGGGATTAGCCATGGGAATAGTCAATTTCACATAGGTGTACTTTTCTGTCAACTCAAGGATGTGTAACTTGATAGTAACAGTAACAGAGTTGGAAGGGATCTTGGAGGTCATCTAGTCCAACCCCCTGCTCATGCAGGGGGTTGGACCAGATGTACTAAGGATTCGAACTGCCGAACTGCCGACCTTTCTGATCGACAAGCTCAGTGTCCTTGCTTGATTTCTAATAGAAAGCATTAACACCAGCCTCTATAAAATATTCTGCTTTTCTCAATGTCTGTATGAGCTAGTATCTTAATAGAGGAATCTCACATTTGTTTAAATATATGATCTATTTAATCAGCTCTTCCCATAAATAAGATGGTTTCGACTGAATAGTCAGGGAAATTCTGAGTTCAGTTATAGGATTTTTTATTTTGGGTATCACATCCCACTTGTAAAATGTGGAACCCAAAGCTCATTTGGCATAAAGCTGAAGGGTAAATAATATCTGAACAATCCACTCATAATTCAACAGAACTGTGATTTTGTTAAATTTTTGAAAGCAGAAAATATATTTTTGACATTTACAGTAACTCATTCATATAGAAAACAAACAACAGAAAAACATTTCAGAGATAAAGCAAAAGTTCAGAAATGTATGTGCACACATTAGGTGTTTTACATTATTATATTTTCAATCAAATATATCCCACTTTTAGATGGTATAACTAGATTATTACACAATCAACTTTTTTTTTCTGAACTTAGTGAACTTAGTGAAACACTAAGACACCTCTCCAAGGCAAACTCTTATACATGTTCCTCTATTATTGTAAAAGCAACAGATTGTTCATTATCTGATACAGCCATACAATGAAATTTATTTATTCAAGAAAATTTATATGGCTACCCAACTCACTCTCGGTGAATTACAATGGCTATTGCCCCAGTTAAATTTATTTTTGTTAACACCAAAGTTTCAGGAGCATCCATAGGTACAAGAATTCAGAAAACATCAATATAAAATGCCTAATATTGACTTGCCTAATATGAAACATTTACTAAATTCAGTTTAAAAGAACTAGATTCAACTAAGATTTACGTTCTTCAGTCTGACACTTTCCAGGGTTGAACCAACTCCCATTTTCTCTGGAAAATAGCTTTGTTGAATTCAGGGAGCTCAAATTTAACATGTGGAGAGTACCAGGCTGGGAAAAGCAGCTTTAAGCACTTACTTCCCTCAGCACATTAACTACAGTAAGACAAAGCTCATTTTATCGTAGTCTTACCTTGGAGAACCAAACCAGAATTTTCAATAATGTATAGGAAAGATGTCAATGGAGCAATAGGGGTCTTAGCAACCAGGATCTGCAAAAACAAAACAAAACAAAACCGCATATGGTATAGTGATTATTAAGGTGTCCAGAGCAACTCAGCTGGATAAACAGTACTTCTAATATATTTTTTTACACTGGCTCTACAAAGAGTTTATTCCACCATTCATACTTTAGGTTCTATTTATTGATTTAAACTATCCAAAGTTCCACATTGTCTTAATATAATTTTTTATTTATTTTGCTGAAATACACAACAGGGTATGTGTTTAACCAACCCTGCATGAAGATGAAAACCAAGAAAGAATATGATACAATGAGATCCTACACAGGAGTTCTCACAATAAGAATCTAGAATCACTTCTAGTCATTTGTAGCCAAATAGTCATGTTTTAGCATAAAAGTAACACAAACACAGCAGCCCCTATCTTATAAACTCTCTAGAAATTCTAGAGAGATGTTGATAATTTATGAGATTCTAAAGAGATTCTATTGCTGCCATTTCTGCTAAATGTGTACGCATTCCAAATGTGAAGCAGATTTCCTCACTTATTTCTGCCTCAGGGAAAAAAAGGAAAGACACTGGAAAGCAATTTCCTTGTCTGTGGTTTTCACAGTGGCATTTCCAACTTTGTAACCCTAAGGGCACCACTTAACAAGGCTGCTGATCCAAAGCACACTCTTGGTACTTTCAGAACTCTGTTTCAATTACAGTGATGTCATACCCATTTCGTAAAGACAAAGAAAATACACCAGGCTTCATTTTCAGTACTGCCTTCATTTTTATGTATGTAATGGAGCAAATCTACATGTAAGGAAGTATAAAGTAAGGTATCCCAAGGCTCTGTCTGAGGCCATAGTACTCTTCAACGTATTTATAAATGATTTAGATAACAGAAGGGGAACTTATCAAATTTGCAGAAAACACTATGTGGGGCAGAATAGTCAATACTTTAGAAGATAGTGTCAAAATCCAGAAAGATTTTGACAGACTTGACCACTGGGCACTATCCAACAAAATGCAATTCAGTGGTGAAAAAAGTAAGGTTTTACACTTAGGCAAGAAAAACCAAACGCGTAGGTAGATGTTACTGGCTCAACAGCAGTAACTGTGAGAGGGATCTAGAAGTTCTAGTGGACAACTACTTAAGTATAAACCCAGCAGTGTGCCACAGCTGCCAAAAAAAAAAAAAAAAGCCAATGCAGTCCTAGGCTGCATCAACAGAGGAATAGTATCAAGGTCAGATGTAGCACTATATACTGCCTCGATAAGACCATTTGGAATACTGTGTCTAGTTGTGGTCAACCCAATCCGAAAAAGATGTGGAGACTCTAGAAAGAGTACAGAGAAGAATCACGAAGATTATTAGGGGTCTGGAAGCTAAAACATACGATAAACGGTTGCAGGAACTGGGTATGTCTAACAAAAGAACTGGGTATGTCTAACAAAGAGGACTTTAATTCCCCTCTAAGTTTCAACAGAAAGAAAGCAATTCAGTTTGCAGTGCTGAGCTGTTCTCAGAGATAATTGGCTGGAATTTATAATGATATCGGAGACAGGTTTGATGAATTTTCGTTTTATTTTAAGTGATGAATGTATGTTTACTTTAATAAATGTTCATAATATAATTAAAAAATAAAATAAGGCAGACAGTCCACCTGAATTCTAATGTGGAGAAGAAAGATAAATGACTGACTTTAACACTGAGGGGGTAGGAAGAATTACAACTATTGAATATGGTGTGAAGAGAGGAGAGCTTGGGCTCCTTCCAGGATTGAAAAAGTATGCCAGATTTTACTTGAAGCTACATCTGTAGAGTTGTCCTCACAAACAACCTCTTTCAATTTATATCTAACATCTGCTAGCCCACACATTTCTTTTGTAATTGGGAGGGCATGAAACTGCCAGACAAATATACAACACAGCAAGAACTGGTTTAGGAACCAATGTCAGTGGTCTGCTTTGAGTAATGTAATGCCAGCAAAGGCAGCTCTGGATGGGAGGCAAATGCAATGACATGCTTCATGGTGCAAACCTGCAATGTAAGTGCTTCCCCTTCCTTAGGGCAAATTACTTTTGCCCTAAGGAAGAGACAATCTTCAAAGAAAGAGGCAACTGGGTCATCAGGATGAAGACAATCCTTGAGGAACTATGGCTATAATGAAGAAATCTTTACTCAAAAGTGAGGGTCTTACTAAGGCTTTTATGCTCTTGTAGTTTCAATAGTTAAGTGTCATCAAGTTGGGTCCAACTCTTGCTGACTCTACAGACAAATGGCCTTCACCTCAACCCATCCCAGGGACAATCCACAGACCTTTCAGGGGCATTCCAACAATATACTTGATCTTGTCTATTTGCTATATCTGTGTCTTTCTCTTTTAGTTCCTGCAACTTTGTCAAGCATAATTGCTTTTTTAATCCATCATTTGTTTGCTACGTTATTGTATTTACTACTGGAATTAAACAGATATGCCAATAATATATATTCTTATCATACTCCTTACCCTTCCTGGTGCATGCCACTTTGTGCTTCCCTGACCTGTGCTATCCCCAGCAAGCCTTCCCAGACCTATGCCACACCTGTGGGCTTTCCCTGACTCATATAACAGTTCTTGAGAATGTCTATGTGCCAACCTTTCCAACCTGTGCACTGTTCCTGTTCTGCACTGCACTTCTTGCGCTCTCAAGGGAGGAACAGAGATTTCTTATGCTTCCTGCCAGTTTCCTACAAGGAAACCCATTGGGGGAAGGCAACCAGAAGTCAGGAATCACTCCTGTTCCTTTTTTGCCCACTCACAGACATTCTGTTTCTTTGTTTAGGTAAGACAATTTCTCTGAAGCAATGACTCATTGGGGCATGGCTTGTCTTCTATATTACTAAAACTCTCCTATATGTCTGCAACCTTCAACTGGGCAAAATGATGGCAATATGGCATAGGCCCGGGGTACTTGCAGGAGCACCTCCTACCGGCCTCCCATCGCCCAGTGCGCTCACATAGGACTGCCCTCCTCCGGGTGCTGTCTGCCAAACAATGTCGGCTGACGGCGCCCAGGATGAGGGCGTTCTCTGTGGCCACACCGACCCTCTGGAACGAGTTACCCACTGGGCTCCGGACAGCCCGACCTCCGTTCTTTCCACAAAGACCTGAAGACATGGCTTTTTAAACAAATTGTCTGATCTGTTTGGGAGTTTTTAATTAATTGTGGGATTTTAATTGTATTTTTAAACTTTATTTATTGTTATTGTTATTGTTTTTACTTTACTTGATGGTTGTGAGCCGCCCCGAGTCCTCCGGGAGAAGGGCGGCATATAAATTTTAATAATAAATAAATAATAAATTTAATCCAGGACCCATTACTCACATGGGATTGAAATTTAGCAAAGTTGCGGCTGTATCAGCCATTTCCAAATTCTATGCCAGTTTCTCACAAGGAACATCAATGGGGAAGCCAGAAGGAAGTTGGACGTTGCTCTAGCTTCCACTGCTTTTTTGCTTGTCTGTGATCATTCTATTTCTCTATTTAGGCAATTATCTGGAACAATGACCCAATGGATAATAGGTTGTCTAATTTATATTATGTTTTAAGTGTATGTCTTTCAGATTCAGTCTTGCTGAAACACCTAATATCTTTAATTTGATAAGTTTAATCTATATATTTGAAATCTACATGGTCTGTTTCACAATATGTACCTGGAAATGCCCTGGCTGAATGTATTGTATTTTTCTAACTTCTGTTTCCTATTATGTAGTCAATTTGATTCTAATGTTATCCATCTGCTGATGTCTAAGAGTATAGCCTTTACTTATCCTGTTCTGCTGTTCGAAGTAGTTGCCAGCAACAAAGAACTATCACTACAAAACCCCTGCTTTAGAGGTAGTTCTCAGTTAGTGGCAGCAATTGGGCCCAGGAACCATGACACTAAGTAATGTCATGAAATTATGTCAACTTATAACTGAAGTTCCAGGTGTGGTTATTAGGTGAATCTCACATATTCTAAGGTTGCCACCTCCCACCAGATTCCCTATTGACTTTGATGGTTGAAAGGTGGTCTACGCAGAAAAGGTAGTCTACTCAGATCTATTCATGAAAGGTGCAAATGGCAATCACATGACTGCAGGATGCTGCAATAGTTACGATTGTGAGCTGGTTGCCAAGCATCAGATTTGAGATCACCTGGCTGCATTCAGTCCTCATTCAGTGCTGTCATAACTTTGAACAGTTA